>OZ010796.1:28971366-30233568 GCA_963932465.1 Maratus speciosus
CGTTTGAAGAAAAATTGCTAATTTTGTCAAAGGAGCGCAGGAAAATGCGAATTTCATCAAAAAACGTGAAAATTGGCAAATTTCGTAAAAGGATCGTGAAAAAATGGCAAATTTCGTCAAAGAATCGCAGAAAAACGGCAAAAATCGTCAACAGATCGCAAAAAAACCCCTCTAATTTCTTCAAAGAGGCGCAGGAAAAAAAAAAAACACTTAGTGCCGGGAGTTTACTCCTTTCAGAAAATTTCCTTTGTTTTTTTCCCTTGTTTAACCAGAATAATTATTCTCTAATTAATATTAATTAGTTTTTAATTTTTTATGGTAATTATTTTAAGCCACTGTTTTTAATTCATAACGTAAAAATAATATACGTAATTTTTTAAGATTAATTTGCAGAAAGTTTTTGACCAAATATTTATTTTTGCAGAAAGTTTTTGGTTTTATACAAGTCTGGGGTAGTGTTGCCAGTGCATAGCTGCCAACTCTTCCGATTTTTTCAGAATTCTTCCGAAAAATCGGCATGTTTTCCGATTTTACGAGCGTAATGCGTTTTCTTCCGCTTTTCGTCATTTTCTTCAGATTTTTGGCCTTTTCTTATGCTTTTTACGCGAGTTTCGTTAAAGGATCGCGAGAAAACCCGAAATTTCGCCAAAGGTTTGCGAGAAAGACGCAAATTTTGTCGGAAGATCGCGTAAAAAACGAGAATTCCCCCAAAAGAGCGCGTAAAAACATGAATTCAGTGAAAAGATCGCGAAAAAACGCAAATTTCGTCAAAAGATCGCGTAAAAACACTATTTCCGTGAAAAGATCGCGTGAAAACGCGAATTCCGTTAAAGGATCACGGAAAAAACGGACGTTTCGTGAAAAGGTCGCGGGGAAAACCCAAATTTCACCGATGGATCGCGGAAAAAACCCAATTTCGCCGGACGATCGCGGGAAAGACGTGAATTTCGTCAAAAGAGTGCGTAAACAATGCGCAGGGGTGATTTTGGTCGGAATTTTCCGAAAATTTAAGGCATTCATTTCTGAAAATTTAAAAAAAATCGGCCACCAATTCGAAAATTCGGACATAAAAAATATCGTGAATTTCGACATCTTCGCCGAAAAAAATAAATTTTGTCAATCATTTGCAGAAAAATCGCCAATTTTGTCAAAGGATCGCGTGGAAAACGCTAATTTCGTTAAAAGATCGTGAAAAAATGGCAAATTTCGACAAAAAACGCGAAAAAAACAAATTTTCTTAAAAAATCGCGAAAAAACAGAAATTCCGTCAAAAGATCGCAAAAAAAACCCCACAAATTTCGTCAAAAGATCGCGAAAAAAACCCACAAATATCGTCAAAAGATCGCGAAAAAAATACAAATTTCGGCAAAAGATCGTGACCCCCCTCCACTGCTGTAACTTTTCAGAAAATTTTCTGTGAATTTCAGATATTTTTTTTTCTCAGAATCACCCTAAAAAAAAATTAGGAGTCAGAAGTTTTAAGTGTCTTTTAATGTGAAAGGTAGGATATATATAAATATTCCAAAAAAAAGTAATTTTTAATATATTCAAGTTATTCTTTTTTGTCATAATATATATTGTGTAATTGCAAAAACTTATAAGGATTCAGCTATTTTTTAATCCTTATTGAAAGTGCTATAAAACTTAAAAAATCTTCTGATTTCTTCTGATTTTTCGCCAAAATCTTCTGATTTTTTCTGATTTTTTGTCCAAAATCTTCTGAGTTTTACCGAAATTTAGTTGGCAAGTATGCCAGTGGGTTACTTTTTTTTTTAATTCAAATTTCTTGATTGGCAACACTTTTTTGAAATGATAAAATTTCTTCTCTTAAATCTGTTGTTTAATATTTTCAGCATTCTAAAGAGCATTTTTAAGCAGGTTCATGTGCAGTTATTTATTTAATTAAAGAAATATGTAATTTAATATCTAGCATTAAAAAGAAATCTGGCAACATAGAATAAATAAAGAAAAGTACTGTTATAATTTATTTTGCCCCACCTAACCCTAAATTAAGATTTTATAAATTAAAACTAGAATAGATTCAGATTTTTTTCCCTTTTGCATTAATTGTTTTGGAGCTACATTTGATAGAATATAATAAATATACAAAATCAGTTTTTTAAAAATGATTGCAGTATAATTGTGTATTTTCTTCTTTTAGGAAAAAGTATATATAATATGTCTAAGAAAAGAACATTATTTAATCCAGAGTGGACAGACAAGGAAATAAATCCAGAATGGTGCTCTTGGTTAAAAGAAGTAAAGAGTGATCCATTCTCTGCCCATTGTTCTATTTGTCGAAGATTATTTCAACTCAGTAATATGGGTAGAACAGCCATTACCAGCCATGAGGAAGGTTATAAACATCAGAGAAACGCAAATTCTGCTAAGGGTTCTTTGCCATTGGAAAAAGTATTTCAGACTGATAAATCTACGAAAGAAAATACAATTAATGAAAATAAAAAGTCCATATCTGAAGAAAAAATCATAGCAGAAACGAATGATACTTCTACTGCAACATGTGTTAAACCTTATTGTAGTAATAAACTTTCTTTAGAGAATCATGTTTCAAAAGAAGCTGTTTTAAGAGCTGAAATTCTCTGGGCCATGAAACTTGTCATGTCCCATAGTTCATATAATTCCTTTCATGATGCTTCCAGTTTGTTCAAAGCAATGTTTCCAGATAGTAAAATAGGACAAGCAGTTACTTGTAGTAGTTCAAAAATGTCTTACATGATTTGTTTTGGCTTATCACCATACTTCTCTGAACATTTAAGAAGGGACATAGGGAATTCAAAGTTTGTTATTTGCTTCGACGAAGCTTTAAATAAAGTAGTTCAAAAAGGTCAGATAGATATTGTAATTAGGTATTGGTCAGAATCATTTAAAAGAATAAAAACTCGATATCTGGATTCTGTTTTCCTTGGCCATTCCACAGCACTAGATTTAATAGCTAAACTTCATGAAGGAACTGAAGGCCTTGACCTTAGCAAACTATTACAGTTGTCAATGGATGGCCCCAATGTAAATGTCAAAATGGCCAGACTATTGACAGATGAACTTGCCACTGAACATTTATGTGAAGTTCTGGATATAGGGACTTCTGGGTTGCATGTAGTTCACGGTGCATTTCGTACGGGCCACAAAGCTGCAAATTGGTCTTTAAATACTGTGTTCAGAGCTATGTATCAATTATTTAAAAATTCACCTGCAAGACGAGCAGATTATATTGAAATTACAGGCAGCAACAAATTTCCTCAAAAGTTTTGTGAAGTACGGTGGGTAGAAAATGCAGCTGTTGCTGAAAGAGCTATTGAAGTTTTCAATTTTGTAAAAACGTATGTTCAGCAATCGACACTTCCTAAAACACAAACTGTTGAAGTATTACAGGAAGCGTGCAATAATAAATTGATCTTGCCACAGATGGCCTTTTATTCATCCATTGCTACACTTTTGCAACCATTTCTTAAAAAATACCAATCTAGTGATCCACTTTGCCCATTTATGCATCAAGACTTGCATTTTATAATTTACTAATTTATGAAAAGATTCATTAAATCTGATGTTATGAGATTAGCAGACACTGCCCAGAAGTGCATGAAAGTAGATATCAATGATAAAGACAATTTATGCAGTCTTCAGGCTCTTGATGTAGGAGTAGCTGCATCAGGTCTTCTTGCAAAATGTGGTGCCACAGAAAATGAAAAAAAACGATTCCGGCTTGATTGCCGAAATTTTTTTAAAGCAATAACATCAAAAATATTTGAACGTTCTCCGCTGACATATTCTTTACTTAGATATATCTCATGTTTAGATCCTAAGCTAATTCTATCCAATTCCAATACTTCAGAATTGAGAATGAGTAAATTATTAGAAGTTTTATACACAAAGCAGCATGTGACATCTGCTGAAGCAGACAGAGCTAAACAACAATTTAGTAAGCTTTGCTTTGACGCAAAAGCTGAGAAAAAAGAATATTTTGAAAAGTATTCTTATGAAAATGAAAGTTTAGATACATTTTATTGCAACATTATTCCTGAAGATAGCTTTAAGGATTTATGGAAAGTTTTAAAAATTGTTTTAGTTCTTTCAAATGGGAATGCATCTGTGGAAAGCGGTTTTTCAATTAACAAAGATGTATTAATAGAGAACTTAGCAGAAAGATCTGTGTGCAGGGTGTCTACAGAATCTGGAAATCAGGGAATCATGGAAAAATCAGGGAGGTTTATCACTCTGGAAAAATCAGGGAAATGTCAGGGAACTTTGCAAAAATACTGAAAAATCATGGAAATTTGTGTATATTGCGAAAATATTTTCATTTTCACCTTGCCAGCGAGACTGATTAGTCTATTTTATGTACCATATTTTTTCACATGCTGATTAATCTTTCCCAATATTTTTTAAAAGATGTGTTTTTGATATTTAACGTAAATTAAGGTGATCAAATGTTCTGATTTTCTGTACATAACACTTATATTAAAGGCAATTTACACATTTTTAAATGATACATTAGCATAACCTGACTAGGTGCCCAGCTTAATCCAATTAGTTATCCCCTCAGAATTGAGAAGTCTTAGAATTGAATATTTTTCAGAAAATGAGGAAACTCTCTGGTCACCCTATATCCATCCCTATATCCAACCCTATATCTCTATATCCATATGATGTTGGACGCTATGAAGTTAGTTGAGTTCGGATTTATATAACTGTCAACCAATACTTAATGAATATTAAGCAATTTTTATGTTTTTTCTCCCAAATGAGATATTAGAAAGCTGGATAAGTGTGTTATACGAGGAATCGGCATACATGAAAAAATACCGTATGTGTATTGTTAATAATGGAAATCAGGGAAGTCTGATAAAAATAGTCAGGGAAATCATGAAAAAATCAGGGAACTTTTTTTTAGAATTTCTGTAGACACCCTGGCGTGTGCCCTTAGGACTGTTTATGATGCTGTTAAAGCAGCTGGTGGAGTTGAAAAAGTAGATATTAGTAAAGAAATGTTGAGCCATGTTAAGGTGGCTAGAATGAGATACCATGACTATTTAAATGAAAAAAAAAAAAAAGAAAATCATGAAGCAAGCAAAAAAGAAACAGAAAAAAGAAAAGCTGTAGCAGAAATTAAACTGTCAAAAGAAAAAAAAAATTAAACTGACACAACAAACTGCTTCTGAAACAGTACATATAAACAATATGATTGCAGAACTGTCCAAAAAAAATTTGAATTTTTTATATGCATAATGTAAATTTTGTTATAGAAGTAAAAAGTTACTTTGAATCCTTCTGAGTTGTATTTTAGTGTTTTTTTTCTTTCTTTTTTTAATTATTATAAGTTATTTTCACTTTCAGAGGTAAGTTTACATTTTATTCTTATTAATGTACCTCTTATGCTGTACAAATTTAATCATTAAAATGTAAAATTGAAATTCATATTTCTAAAAAAAATGTCGTGAATTGTGGTCAGGGAATAGGTGTAAAATAAACAACTGTCTACAATAGAGAAAAAAAAAAGGTAAGGAAGATGAGACATTTTTCTTTTATTTCTACATTAGTTTTTTTAATTTATTTAATGTGTATTTTCTTTAATATGCATATCAAATAAGTATACCCCTATGTCTATCATATAGCTTTTATATACATTAAATTAAAATTGTTCAAATTTTTTATCTTCATCACCACATAGTTAAATCATTAATCAAAATATAAAGCAATAATTTGCCAGAAAATAGTTAAATGTACAAATTGATATGTTAGCTTTTGTATTTGAGAACATTTCTATTAAATGTGTTTATAATTAGACAGACATATAAACAATCAGTAACATGGGGGATTCTGCTCTGAATATTCTGAAAATTCCAAAGTTTTAATGCACTCTTTTTACGAAAATGTTTAAAAATGTCATTAGTCCAAAAATTCAGATATAAAAATGTTGTGAATTTCGTCAAATGGTTGCCAAAAAAAAAAATCAATTTTGTCAAAAGATCGCAGAGAAATGCGAGTTTCATCAAAGGATCACAGAAAAAAAAAAAAAATCCCAGGGGGGGGGGGGGGGGGGAATTCGCCAAAAGATTGCAGGGAAAATGCAAATTCTGCCAAAAGATTGCAAAAAAAACCCCCAAAATATTGCAGAAATACACAAATTTTGTCAAATGATCGCGAAAAAACCCAAATCTCATCAAAAGATCACGAAAAGGTGATTTTCGTCGAAGGGCTCGTGAAAAAATGCATATGTTGCCCCCTCCCCTGATTTGTAGATGATTTCATAGACTAAAAGGAAATATATGTAAAGTTTTCTTTTTTTATTTATTTACTATTTGTTATGCAGGTAGATGTAAGTACAACAGTAGCTTATCTAATGGCACCAAAAGATGATTCTGAAATTGTTCTTATGACGAAAGCTTCCCAACTTACTGTTGATGTATATGCAAAATATTTAAAAGATCAAATCATGGAAATCATCGATGCTGATAAGGTAAAGAATCGTGTATATGTATAACAATGTATTATATTTTTATGAAAAAGAAACATTTGATGTAATCTTGGTAACTAATTTTTACTATTGGTTTATTTAAATTTCTCCTGTTTTCTTTTCCTCCTTTCTTTCTTTAAAAAGTCAAGAAAATTTATTTAACTTAGAACAAAGGGGGAAAAAAATTGTATTTGGAAAAGAAGATTGTATTCGAAGTTTATAACATAATATTTTAAGTTTCTTTAAGTGTTTTAAAAGTCAGTTTGAAAGAGAATTGAACTGTATTTATAGGATGTAAAATATATATATATTCTGTCTGATTCTGAAATCTTTTATGATGGTTAATGTTAATAACATAAAGAAGCTGTGGAATATTCCTTTATTCCTTCTTTCTATTTAAAGTCATTTTTCAGAATTACTGTAAAATAGAGCTGATGTCTTGTCAAATTTTGGCTTAGAAAATAGCCCAAACTCACTATTATACATGTTATACATGGGTCGTTTTAGTTTTACATGCAGATTTCATGTCCAGAAAATGAAGAATTTTTTACTTGAAAAGTATTTAGTGTTTTTACTCACTGTCATTACCACTTTTGATAAATCTTACTTGCCCATAAAAAAAAAAAGAAAGATTAAGTATGTTTAAGATTTTATTTACTAAGCAAAATATAATATTTAAAAATTCATCACCTACTTTTTGGGCTGCCCCAAGATGAGGCTTCCTTGAAAGATATTGTTTATTTAATACTAAAACTTTTTTATTTTCATGTACAAGCATTTTTTTTTTAATAGTAATATATAGTAATTAAAATATCACATAAATTCCTCAAGTCTATGTTTTGTTATAGTTTTTATTAAAAAGATGGTGTCCCAGGTTTTTGAAATATGTGTTATGTTATGTAACCTCTGTTACGACATATAATTTATTTCTATTCATGTTTTTAAAAAAAGTGTACCACACAACATAAATGATGTTTGTAAGTAAGCAAGTGGTGAGAATAATAATTTTGAATATTTGTTATGAATATCAGATATAGTGGGAAAATTTGTTTTTTCTCTATGTAAACTATGTTTGTATGTTTTGTTTATGTTTGTATGTTTTGTTTATGTTATGTTTGTATATATGTAAACTATGTCTAACAGAGTGAACTATGTATGTTCTCTCTGTTACCTATTATTCACCACAATGTAGTAAACTTAAAACAGCATTCCTAAGATATCAGAATAACAAAATCACTAAATTAAGTTTATTTTGGTAATTTTTATTTGGCTTTGGTGACAGAGGCTACTTTATGTAACCTCTGTTACTAAATAGCATAGATTGCAGATGTTATTCTTCAAAATTAGCTATTTATTCATATACTTAAAAAGTTAGTGCAATACGTTATAAACGTCATTCCTAACATATGAGAACAAAATCACTAAATGAAGTTGGTGATGATAACTTTTCTATTACTTTTTGTAATTTCTGTAACCTCTGTTACAAGTAGGAATTAGTTTCTGAAATTTTTCTATTTTTATTATTATGAAATCTATCAGAAAATTCATTTACTCAATAAGTGGCCATACAATCACTAAATATCCATTTTGATCTAGTGTAATTTTAAAAATAATTTTGAAAAAGTTTTATCTTTAAATTTTGTAATTTGGTAACAAAGGTTACACGATCATTCTTTTATTCATTCTCCTTAAACAGTTTTAGCCAATATGCAGCATTAACTTGGCTAAGGACATTTATTAAATACAGTAGTAAAGAAATTGTTTGGCTGCGTGTTCTTGTAGTATGATAATTGCCTCTTTGTGTCCGGTAACAGAGGTTACAAATTTGTATACCTTGGCATCTTTCAACAGGTTAACAATAAAACTATTAACCTTTAAATATATACTTGTAACATTTACTTTGTTTAATTTTAAGAGATAAACAGAGTAGGAAACAAGATTTCAATAATATAGTAAGAAAATTAATTTAAACTATTATATCATTAAATATATTACAGCTAAACTTTATTTAATAAAAAGAAATAAAATAAAAAGTATTGATAACTTGTAATAACCACTCCAGTGCAACGTCCAATGTGACTTTAAATATTTGGAGAGTAAAACGAGACGAAAGTTAATTCGACAAAACCAAATGTAAATAACAACAGCAGCGTACAAACTTTACACCAAATTGAAATTGTTACCTAGTCATAATATAATATACAGACTTTAAGTTGGAAAAAAAAAAAAAGACTATCAAATTGTCGTCACAGAAGTTCATGACTTTCTATACCTTATTATATGAGGGATAAACCACCTCCTTTAGACATGAAGTAAATAACTGGCGAACAATTTCATTACGCAACTCCAACTCTTTTAATTGCCGAAACGTCAGTGAAGGCTTATTGTGGAGACACGAAAAGTTTTGGTTTCCGTTTGTCTGTTTGTTCCGCGATAACTGCCGTAAAAAGCAAGAATCCCTGGATTTAGCTGTATAGTTTTTGGTTAAATTTGGCTCATTCGTTCGGAATATATAGAACATTTTATTTTGCGACTTAATGCTTTCCTATAGCAATTCAGACAATTTTTCCATTTTTATTTGTTCAAAGGAAATGGCTCATATTATTGAAGGATTTAAATGGTAAATTATGGAAATACAATTTCCTAATTAGAACCATACATTATTCATATTAGTTTGAAATTTTGTGTATACATTTGTCAGAGTTTTTAAATTTGGTGTATGACTTATGGAGGGATTTTATATATGTGTCCCAATAATATATCTTTTTATAATTTTTTTTTTTTCAAAGCACATATTTCACTGTTTTTATTTTCTTTTAACTGTTGCCTAGCAATGGAACTACACCTAAAAATATCATAAATGTGAAAGTATGTGTAATTGTTTGAAGTCAAATCAAAGTCAAAAGGGGCGAATTAATGTCTTTGTGACTTTACATATAGATGGAATTTACCCCAGAAATAAATCAAGACTATGTTCTACTTATTTTGTTCAAATATTTTTCTTTTAAATTAAGAAGTTCATTATTTTCATAAGGAATAAATCGACATTTTGCTGTAAAATTTAACTATCTTTTTTTACCGTTGCCAAGAAAATTCGATCCTAGAATAATAATTTATCCTAAACAGTTAACTTTGGTTTGAAAGATTTTCATGTGCAAGAGGAAAATGAAATAAAAAATAGACATGAATGCGTCTTCATATGGAAATAAAACTAAAATACAAAAAGAATGTGAATTTGATCTCGTATATCAAAAATAAAACATATGCTTTGGGGTTGAAATAAAAAGGGCTTGTGTTATGATATTAATTCTTATTATTAAAAGAAATGTTACTAATACCTCACGGTTTATCGTCTGCACACAGCTAACAGAAATGTTAATTTTTAATCGAAAATTTCAATGAGAAAAAAAAAAACTTTTGAAAAGCAAATATATAGTAAATGTCAAAATTATACACCGCAAAATTATCACTGTCGAAAATGACGTCATTGTATCGGAAATAAATATTTTCATTCTTAAAAACCAAGCATTAACTAGATTGCCTGAAAAAATATTTTATGACGAGTGTTACTTCTTAATGCCGCCTCATTTCAGAAAATATGAATGAAAATTATTTTATTTTTAAAAGGAAATTACATTTTCATTCACAAAACCTAAACTTTTAATATAATTGCATAAATGTAAATCATTTTCTGTCCACCAGTATTGAAAATTAAGGCTCGGAAGTATAAAAAGAAATATAAGATTTGCAATAACCATTAGCGCAATCAATAAAAAGTTACATATGTAAATTAATGAGACCACGGGGGTTGAGGAGGTGGTGGAACCCCCCCCCCCCCCTCCTCCTGAAGAAATCTATTGTATTATTTTAAAAAATATCAGAATTAGTAGCTCATGAAAATTTCAAAACATCCTTCCATAACAACGTTTTTAATTTAATGCTTCTAATGTCAGAAAACTTCATATTTTTTATTCTTATAAATAATTACATAATTTGGAAACTTTAAATTGTGGTTTGCAGGAAATTGAATATTACCAAAGTGTGTCTAAAAACAATGACTTGCAAAGCTGAGGTTGAGGCTCCTGATCTGCAGATTTACTAGTTTATATCACTCCATTTCCATCACAGCATTCAACATTAAAAATGAGACTATATTATATGGCCATTATACATTCATACTTGAATTATTGACTGAAGTAGCAGCACATTTATTTATCTTTAAACAGCCGTCACAAACACTTCACTAAATAAATTGACCCTATCTTTGTCATACTTTTAAAGTAGGCACATATGTGCTACATGTTACGAGTGAACTAACAGAACTGACTCTTCTCCTGTCCACATTGCATATATTCTCATCTCATGACCATTAAACATCTACTATGCAACCGCAAGCACATGTGCCATCGGCATTTTGGAATAATTTAGTGAGCGGCGAATCAGCTGAAACCAAAAGCAATGGAGTGAGATGAGATACGTACCACCCTCTCTTGGTAAGATCCGGCGCTACAGCAAAGCTAATACTTTGAATGGGAATGGTTTAACAATGTATACGGAGGTTAAAAGTTCGATGTGTGATGGATGAAATTAAAAGAGGCCTTTGCACAGTTTAAAAAAAAAAAAAGATGAATGGGTACCAGCCCAGCTAAAAGGGTAGGATAAAAAAATGGGTTTGTTATAATCCATGTAAAGCAGTAAGAACAGCCTTCATATACATAAAGACTTAAAAGAATTAGAATTGTGACTTATGCAGATTAGATTAAGTTTTTTCCAGTCATCTAACTTTGTGTTTTTAAAGTTGTTCTCAAAAAGTTTTCCATGCAAAACTTGCTGACACATTTTCTGAGTCATTTTTAAACATAAAAGTATGATGCTTGCAGGCATGATTACTGAAGTAATTTGTAAAAATTTTATGACAAATGAATTATTGCATCTTGAGTTTTAAACAATTGTTGTTTGATGCCAGCAATATTTTTCTTTCCTATGCTGGAAATTCTGTTCAAAATGCCAACTTGAAAGCATTTTCTGAAAAATCTGCTTTTACCTTAAAACAGAAAGTGTTTGATAAGAACACCTGCCAAATCAGTATTTTTACAAACAAAATAAATGAATTAAAAAATGTTTAAAAAAGTTGCTTGTTTAGATTTGTGAGCTTTAAATAATACATTTTTTCATTTTAATTTAACAGCTATCCTTTCTGTATTTTTAATTTTCAATATAGAAAGTCAAGCATTCTGAATTATCTGAAAATGTAGAGCAAGCCATCACCAATAAAAAGTATGTGCAAGGGGTCGATATTGAGTATGTCGCCACGTGTTATCCGTGCATCATCCAGTCTGGTGGAAATTACACTTTAAAGTTAAATGTTTCTAGGTGAGTATTTCACTCTCACACATTTTTCTCTTCATTACCCATACAAATAGGAGAGGTAGAGATGAAAAGAAAATTTTGCTGCCTAATTTTTGAAGTATATTGTGTGAAACATAGTGGTAATTGGAAGTCAAATACAGTTTTAGCTACCTTCGTATCGAAATATGTAATATATTAGGTTCTATTAATCAAAGAATTTTCTTTGTGAAACTATAAATTTTCGTCTTTTCTGATTTACTTACCTTGTATGCCTACCACAGATATTTCCATAAATGTAGTTGCGTCTTTAAATTCAGATATAAAGTCCAGTGAAATAATGCTGTAGTGACACAGTTATAGTAAAATATTTTATTTCTGTACTACTTTACTTTTTCTTCAGTTATATACAGTAAGCAAAATCTGTCACCTAAACAATGTGATTTAACATCAGTAATGCATAAGCGAGACTCGACTTTTGTTGTTGTCAATTTCAACATTGCATGTTTATTATTTTGAGAGTAATCCAGTTTAGTTTTTGAAATGAAGGATATAATCTAACATCTATTACTGTTTTTCTTTCGCATTTAAGATTTGCGACCTTCCATCGGTGAACCAGGATGCGGTGAAGTACTATCAAAAATATGGAATTCTAACATCAAAAGCAGTGTACATTAAAGGTACCTATACGATACTTTATCTAAATACAGATGTGAACTTCTGTCATTATTTTAGTTACATCACACTGCTTACTTTCTCCTGTATATGTATCTGGCAATTAATTAGGGATACATAAAATCCAAGAAATTATCTGTACGTTCTGTTGTTGCTTAACCATTATAGGCATTGGCATACTGTTTGGCTGCCGATTTTGTTTACTAAAAACGGTTGATAAGAAAGTAAAGAAGTACCATTTTCATAGATGAGAATCCGTTTTTTGTTTTGAGATTTTCATTATTGGAACAACTCTATGCTTCAAAGATTAGTGTAATATTTTTTACAGTCATTTAAAACTTATGATTTCCTAGAAAAGACACAATCTTCAGAAATGTTTTATCCCTTTCACTCTCAGTGAGTCCAAATGGAATCATGACATTCCTTTTTTTCCCCCTATATATCCGGATGCTCCTATATTACTTCAAATAACGGAAATGAAAGCTATGTATGATCCCCAATAGATAAAAAATTTTTGTTTCTCTTCAATAGATGACAGCACTGTGCAAAGAAATGATTTTAATATTTCTGATATGAGATTCAGTTCAGTTCGCATGACATGAATAACGTTTTTATATATAGCATTTATAATTAATGTTTTTATTTTTTTATTTTGTATTAAAATATGCTTCAATAATTTATTTTGTCTTGTTTATATAAATATTTTATTCAATTTTATTTATTATTTAGTTTATTATTTTTATTATTTAAATTTTAATTAAAAATTGATTTTTTTTCTTTTATTATTTCTTATATTGAGCATAAAATCAACCTATTTTAAGAATTTCAGAATTTTAGCATAAACAGATAATGTATGGGACTGAAAGGGTTAATCTGTGCATACCAAAGTCTGAAAAAAGTTATTTCTTTTAAACCTAATCAAATCTTTTTGATTAAATTAAGATTTTTTGATTACATTCATATATTTTTTAATTTAAACCAGATTTTCTCAGTATGTTATATATTGAATGATGACCAAAAGACGCTCGTTTCCAAAATAATTTGTTTCATAATATTTTAAATAAAGCTGTTTTAATGACAATATCTGGAACAGGGTTTTATTTTTTTGGTTGTTGGAAGTCTTGTGGTAACACACAGATAATTGTAGTACCACACAATAGCTAATAAATAAAAGTATTTGACAAAAAAGGTGAGAATATTTAATTTCACGTTATATTTAATCAATAAAATATTTTTCCACCAAAAAATGTTTTTCTGCCTTTCTATAATGATGCAAAAAAAAAAAAAAAAAAAGTAGGCGTATTTCATGTTGAGTGCCCAAAATTTATTTTTGCAGTAATATGTTAAATTTCGTAAAAGAGGTAGTAAAACTATTTTATTTCATATTATACTTGCATATAAAGACAAAAAAGCAAAAAGAAAAATATGACAATTTTTTATCCCATTTTTGAAAAAAAAAAAAAAATGTAACAGTTAAATGGTTAAATTTTCATGTAGTTAAAATGGGTCAAAATTTTAAAATATAATTGTTAAGTCCATGTGATAAACTTTAACTTTTAGCTTTACAATTAATCATCTCATTGATTTTTTTCTTTTACATTATAGGTCCCAAACATAATTTAGGCATATTCTTTGTTTTAAAAAAAAATATGAAAATTACTATTAAATTCATATTCAAAATATTATGAACTACATTAATTTTTAAATAAAAATAAACACTGCTTTCAAAAACATGGCTGCATGAATTTACAGCTCATTCCTATGATTAATTTCTAGGTAGAGAGAAATTTTACTTTTCTACTGTCTGTAAAGGCTGTCTCCTGTTATTATTTGCACCCACATAAGAGAAAATCTGTAACTAGAAAAACTGCTCAGAATTATACCGGGTGTCCCAAAAAGGACTGACTGATTTTAAAATTCAATAACTTGCAAACGGTGACAGATATTAAAAAAATTCTTGCAGGAGGGTTATGCATAAGGTCAAAAGTTTTATTACAGTGATTTTCAATTTTAGTTCGATTTACAAACAATAGATGGCGCTGTAAGCAATAGTCGCTAAATTCAGGCTCGATTTTTGGTACTTCGTGGCCCGGATAATACATTTCCATCTCCTTTTTCTGCATGGAACAAGATAAAGGACCAAAAATCGAGCCTGTATTTAGCGACTATTGCTTACAGCGCCATCTATTGTTTGTAAATCGAACTAAAATTAAAAATCACTGTAATAAAACTTTTGACCTTATGCATACCCCTCCTGCAAGAATTTTTTTAATATCTGTCACCGTTTGCAAGTTATTGAATTTTAAAATCAGTCAGTCCTTTTTGGGACACCCGGTATATATATATATATATATATATATATATAGTATAGTCATTAACCATTTGGCAATGGTTGTTGTTTTCGGTCGATGATTGGGGCCAAATGATGCTTGCATTTTATTTTTTTAACAAAATTCAACGATGTTCTTTACTTTTAGAAGAATTTTTATTTGAATAGGTAATAGAAAGGCATAAAATCGTTAAAAATTGAAAAAGTTACAAAATGGGTTGCCACAAATTATCAGATATGGAAAAATCCAATGTCAAAGAGCGACGCCGAAATGAAATCGTCTTGCAAAGTAAAAATCGAGGTCTTCAACTCATTATGTAGGCTATGAAAATCGAGGTCTTCAACTGATTATGCAGCCCATGAAAATCAATTACAGAATAAAAGACGAACGTGAAAAAGAAAACAGTCTAATGTTTAATCGATTGATAGTAAAAGGCCATGTCTCGAGGGGCTCCAATCCACTAGCCACAGCGTTTTACAATCGGTCAATTCTAACCGGGAAAAATTGAGCTCAACGTAGGTAATTTGTTGCAATCTGTGGATGATTCGGTGGAACTGCTTTCGATTTTTAACCTTTTATCTTTCTCAGCTTCTCTTGTCGAAATGTTCCAAAATTAAAACTAAGTAAATATTAAGTAAAAAAAAAAAATTCAAAATGGTCACTGTAATCTATTAAATTACAATTTTTTTATTTTGTTTTGTTTTATATTTAAATTGTTCATATATATATATTATTATTTACTCTTTGAAGGATACCATCTACTACTACTTACATTTTTTTTTTTTTTAAAAAAGGTATGCTTATCGTTCAAAAATATATAAAATCAGCCTCATCAGTTTTATATATTAGCTGAGAACTTTCACACTTGATCTCTCCTTAACTTTCTTCAATTGCCCACTGAGGCCGATAGACACTTTAAGAATCACTGCTATAGATTATGTAAATGCTTCTAGAATTTTCACTAAAAATTATCTTCCATTTTTATTCGACTTCAACCAAATATTTGGTTTCATTTTTGGCAAAATACTGCCAAATATTCAGTCGGCATCGAAACTCCTAAAATCTTGTTTCTTCCTCAAGGAATTTTCAACGCTACTCATCAATTTGAGCTCTATCGGCTCAAATGAGACCCTGTTTATTTATTACTATGAACTTCACTGTTTATAATTATCAGTTATCACTGGCCCAAGGTGAGAGTGCATATTATAAGCAATGCATATATAATTAAACTTTGAAATCACTTTCCATGTGGTCGTTAAAATTTCCAGACTTAGTATTTATTGAAAATTTTTAGTCTGAATACTGCAAAAGTGCTTTGAATTTGCTCTAATGTAAGAAAGTTGTAGTATTAAAGTAGAGAATTAAACAATTGATGCGCAGCTCATTTACAAACCATTTATGCAAAAGTTTTGCATCTAGCAGGTTACATTATTTTTGCATAAAATGTTTTTTTGAGAGACCAAAGAGAAAAAAATCCTTCTAAATAGTTTATTTTAATTAGTTTAAATGTAAAATATAAAAAAACTTAAAATTGTATATTAATGTATTAATTACTTTAAATTTATTTTTAAGTTTCGTTTTCAGATGAAATTAGGAAAATAACCGAAATTCGGTTTCACCCTTAAAAACTTGTTTTATTCAAACACTAACTTTTAATATTAATAACTGTAGGTGTCTGAAATTCAGCTTTTGATCCTCCATATGGAATACTCTGTGAAAACAATACAACACCACCAATTGTACTAAATACAAGCCTCATTCATGCTGCTAAACTTACTCCCCTCTCTTTCCTTTCTAAATAACTGGTATTTTTAAGCAGAAAATTTGTTTAATGAAATATATCTTGTTTGTATATAGCATTTATTTGCTTTCATTTATTAGGTAAAATTTCTGGTTCAAAGTATGATTATTATTCTTGATTTATTTGAAGTTAAATATTTCTATAGATTTTACACTTCCTTGAGCTGAAATATTTTTAAACAATAAAATATGCATATACAGTAGGTGATCGGTTAACAAACTGTTCGGCTTATGAACAGATCATTTAATGAACACTTTCACGAGACATTTTTATGTTTGGATAACAAACATCTCACAAAACAAAGCAAGAAGCTATGCTGTGATTCAGATTTACTGAACTGTGTGTGTTTAATTGTATCTATTCTATTGTCGACTAATAGAGCATTTTAACAGCTGTATACGTATGGCCTAATTATTAGGTTGAGCAAAAAGTTCTGGGAAACTTTTAATGCAACTTTCACAAATTTCCCAGAACTTTTTGCTCAACCTAGTAATTTATGGGCTGCCGACGGTTCAGGCCGTACATTTTAGGACATCAGAATGAACAGATCCGAAAAATTAATTTTATATTTTGAGTCCCTTTTTATAGAAATATTTTTAATTGCAAATTAATTATTTTAATTGTAATTTAGCTTGCAAATTATTAACAGGCTCTAGGCTCCACTTGAGCTTTATCGGGCCCTGCAGTAAATACTATCTTTTAGAAAACTAAGGGTTTTTTGAAAAGTCAGTGACAAATTGATGTGACTTGGTTAATGAATGTAATCCTAAAAGTTTTTACAAAGGGCATGTCTTTTTTTTTTTTTTTTTTTTTTTTTTTTTTTTTTTTTTTTTTTAAATATACCACGACACTGACAAAACCATCAAAATATGATCTGTTCATATTAAATAAAGACGCATATTAACCCTATTATAAAGAAAAGATTTATATTATTTTTTATACATTTAGCTTTTAAATACAAATTAATTGAATTTCCATACAAATCAATACAAAATCTATGATTGGTTAACGAACAATTTGGTTAAAATAAAATAATATTTTTATGGTTTAAGTGTGTGTTTGTATATGATTAGCTTATACTAAACATTTAACTTTTATCTTTCCAGTGATGAAAATAATTTAAGCTTTGATTGCATAACTATTGCTATGGGGATTCGCTACAAGTCTTATTGTTCGAATATTATACGCACACTGCTTATAAATCCTTCCAAAGAACAAGATGAATATTACTACTTTCTCCTGTCTCTCTATGACAAAGTCCTTAGTAAACTGCAGCATGGAGTAAAGCTATGTGATGTTTACAGTCATGCTGTTGCCTTTGTAGAGAAATCTCATAAGGATTTAATCCCCAAGATGATAAAAGTTTTGGGGTTTGTATTACATTATATTTTTTATTTATCGATAATTTAAATGACTAAACGACTTGAATACATTTTAAAATAAAATTTATATAAAGTTTAAAAAAATACTTAAAACATTAAATACATTTAGAGTATGTTTCATCAAGAAACCACAAGGTCTCATTAGTACAATTTAACCATTGTAAAAAAAAAACAAGACAAATCAAGTGCAGTTTGTTATTTTTTCAGAAACAGACTATATTCACCAGGAATGGAACAGGCTTCATTCAATGTTGGCTGTCGTATCTGAGCAAACCAGCTCAGATACGATCTCTGGCATTGAATGAAGCTTCTTCCATTCCTGGTGAATTTAGTATGTTTCTGAAAAAATAACTAACTTCAATTGTACTTGATATGTACTTCAACTTGACTTGTTTTATATGCATTTACCATATGTACTCTTATACTATAATCAGGGTTTGTTGTTATATATAAATAGGTATATATCTTGATATATATCTGATAATATCTAGATTTTTGATATTCTTGATATGTATTTTCAAAATATCAAGATGTTTGATATTTTGTATATTTGATGTTTATTTTTTAAGTATCAGTGTGCAAGATAAATTTGATATTTTCTTCATTCAAAACAAGTGTAAATGAAATTTTCAACTGTTATTGACTGTGCCATTCTATAGGTAAAGAACTTTTGTCTCTGGTAGTGACTTTTTTATGCAAAGAAGAAAACAAATATCTTTTCTAAGCTTTATGTTTGATACTTATATTTTTAAATGTAGAAATAATAATTATGCGAGACAATTAATTCAGAACAGCCATTGAAAGATAAACTGTAATTTAGATAATTATTTATATACAGCATTATTAGAAATCTTCTGATTTTGGTTTAATTGAGTCTAAACTGTACTACAGGTTAGGGAATAAAAAATAAGACAAGCTTACATTTATGCTAAAATTCTTCAATTAAAAAAAAAAAACTATTTTGTATTTAAAATTTTATTTTATAAAATATAAAACTTTCTCGATACTTGTTAAATAGGTGTATAAAGCAAATTGTATCTGTTTTCAATGAGTATATCCTCAATTTAGTTATAAGTAAGAAACAAAAGTGAGAAATACATTTTAGAATACTATTATTAAGTTTTTATGTTAATTGCAACATGTTCTAGTTTTTAATTTATATTACGCTTGAAAATATTCTTTATCAGCATAACTTCTTAACCGAGTTATTTTCTTCTGATGGACTGGTGGCTTCTATTTTTATGAAACAGCCATTATAAATGAAGTGTTAGGTGAAAATGAAAGAGCAGTCGTAAAAAAAAAAAAAAATTATGGCCATTTTTTTCCCCCATTCTGACCAGAAAATCAGAGTTCTAACTTTTTATGGCTGCTCTTTCATCTTCCCCTAACACTTCATTTATAATGGCTGTTTCATCATAATAGAAGCCATCAGTCCGTCAGAAGAAAATGAAGTAATGGAAATGCCAGGGGCGACAATAAATTCTGAAAAAGCAGAATTCCTGTTCTCTAGTTTTCTAATTACTTTCAGGTGCATATATATAAGTATTTAAAACACATCAAAATATCTTAAAATACATTAGAAAAAAAAAACCCAGAACATTTTCAACCTTCACAAGGCCGCCGTCAGTGGGATTTAAATGTTATTATTTTCTTTGCGCTTATTTGAGAATTGCCTAGAAGAAATTTATTTCAATTAAAAAGTTGTACGTCATGTGAGATGCCAAAGTTATTCAAATTTTCAACAAAACGAGCTTTCATTTATCATGCTGCAAATTTTCTCCATACTCCATGGTTAGCAAACGATAGTGCATCGTTACACGCTGTATTTTTATTGGTGATTATTTCAATTGATTCTCTTATAATATACTTACTTATGAATTATATATATGCACCTGAAAGTAATTGTACAGGTATTTGTACTGTTTATATGAATTTAATTAACTCAAGGTGAATTGAGCACTAGAATTTAACTTCTTTGTTTTCTGTTGTTAAAATAGTATGGTGCATATTATACAAGATACATAATCTTTTTTGCAATAATAAGAAGGGTATGTGTGTATTGTATACGAGTTTGCATTATTCATGGAAAAATACAGTACATGTATCTAAAAATGGAGTTTACAATTAATTTTGTTCTCACTTCCTGATGTGTTAGCATTCTTAAAATTGTGTATAGTTGTGTATTCCTGTTGACAATACAATATTGTCCTATTTTCAGAACTTAATTATCAATTAATATATTGATATTCATAAAATTGTAATTATACATGCTGAGAAAATAATCTAGAAATCCCAAAGATAGTTTTAAAAATGCCTTTTGTTTTCTTAAATTTAATAAGTACAAATTATTGAAATTAGCTTTCATAATGAAAAATTTTATATTTACAGACCATATGACCTCTGTAAATGCATCTTTGGCCATTTTCATTGTTAATCTCCTGTTTAACCTAATGTTTATTTTTTGTTAATGTTTAAGTTTCATTTATTATAACTTCTAATAATATTTTTATCTTGCAGTTTTGCTACTGGAGTTGAATTCATTGAAACCACTCTAGCAATCATTGCTAAAAATACAGTAGTTGCTAAAAAAGGTAAAATTCTTATGCTTGCCAAAATTTTTGGTTAGTTTGTAACTTGTTTCATGAATCATGAGTACTTGGAATAAATTTATTTACTGGTTATAGAATTCGAACTTTGCATATTTAGCAAGACAAATTGATGAAATCATTGAGCTTTCAGTGAACTTAATATTTAATTTTATCAAATTATATTTTTCTGCAATTGTTTTTTTCAAACAATAGCAGAAATATCTCATTAGATTGTCATTAGAGATGGGCATTATTTAACGTATTAGGATAAATAACAATGTTATTCATTTATAGTGCATTATTTAGTAACAGATTAACGAAAAGTCCCTGTTAAATTTATAACGCATTCATTACCTGCAAAGTATATAAAAAAAGAAAAGAAAAAGCTGAAAGAATAGTTTTTTAGAAATATATATTAAAATTATAATAAAAATAAAATTTCCAAAATTTGTTTACGATATTATAAAAAAAAGAGCTTAAAAATATACTTTCAAATTAAAAAAATATGTACTTTCAAATAATAAAAGTCCTTTTTAAATGATTGTGAACACTTATTATGACGCGCCAAAGCTAATAGAAAGAAATCATCAACCGCAGACAGCCAAAAATCTTCCTTTCATGTCTTTAGTAGCCTTCAATGGCTAGAATGCATCGTTCACTGCAAAAAATGATTAGAGCTTAGTAGCTATGAAGCAATTCGCAATCAACCAGTCAGAGCCCAATTCACTAGCAAACACCTGGCCATTCGCTAGAAAAGAAAGCTACCACTGTTAAAATATTCTGAGAAACCGCATAGAGTTTGACAGTTATTTTATTACAAATATTCATTACTGTTGATTCTAATACTGTAACTGCTTTAACTCAACACAGAGCCAAAATTTTTTTTAACACATCACACTGATATACGTTAAACTGTTGTAATTTGTTATACAGATAAATAGTATTGCATAACATCATTTTAATGATGAGATTTATTGAAATGAAAAGTAAAAAGCGTTTTTTAATAAAGGATATGAGAATAGGAATAACTGCGAATTCATTGCATTGCAGAGTTAGGTTGTTAGCTATTTTTGACCTGGCAGTGGTTTATTTGAATTAGAATGTTTAAAAGGGATTAGAGGATGGGAATGATTTTGATTTCGTTGCATTTTTGACACAGTTATTGCGGTAGCCATTTTTGATTGGGCTAGTGGTTTCTTTGAATTTAAATGTTTAAAAGGGATATGCTCATGGAGTTCAACAGTTTTTTTTTCTTTTTTTTTATTTGATTTTTTTTTTTTTTAGAAAGGGGGGCATGTGTTTTTATTTATTTATTAGTTTCTCAATACTGTGTTTTTAGAAAATAAGAGCTACAAACATTTTTATTTCTGTGATTTTTATTTCACTGTAAATAAAAGAAAGACAATAGCATCGCATTATTTGTGCGAGCACTTAATTTTAATACAATTGTAACTAATTTGAAAAACGTAATAAAAATCTGTTCAGATAAATTGCTTTTAATTAAAAGTGTATAAGTAACATTTTCAGGTTCTTGTGGATTATCTTTGGATAGACATTGATAAATATCGCTGCAATGAAATCGGGAATCAAATTTCCTTTTTTATAAATCATGTTGTTAAAGCAGTGTTTATTTTTATACAGCATGTCTTTTCTTATCGTTTGCCGAAAGCTAATTTCGAAACCATTAGTTTTAGAGGTGTAGTTGTAATTGCAAAAGTGTTTCAAATTTTGTTCTGTATCATATAAAAATCGATCTACGTTAAAATAGCTGATTTTTAAATACTTGAGAAATTAAAATTTTTTTACAGTATCTGGGACTTAGAAGTTTCTCTATTTTTTAAGATGTAAAACAGTAAAAATTTATTCTTCTATGGCCAAAACTAACTGAGTTAAGATACTTGCCATTTAATGAATTTTGTGATTTTTGGTCACCAAATATGGAAAAACACTTTTTTAGTATTACATTGATAAATTGCATCTGACTAAACATATATAAATAATATTTTCATGTTCTTGTGGTTTTTGCTATGCATATGCGTTGATACACATAGCAGCAATGAAATCGGGAATATTTTTTTTTTACAAATCATGTTGTTAAATCTGTGTTTATTTTTATGCAGGATGTCTCTTCTTATCGTTTGCCAAAAACTAATTCCTAAATCGTTAGTTTTAGTGGTATTGTTCCAATTGCAAAAATGTTTCAGATTTTGTTATGCATCATTTAAAGTCCAATTTGTGTTAAAATAAGTGCTTTTTAAATAGTTAAGAAATTACAATCTTTTCACAACGTCTGATTCCTATAAGCTTCATTCAGAAAAAGTTTCTCCATGTTCTAACCACTAAAACAGTAAACATTTTATTTTCCTACAGCTAAAACTTACTGAGTTATGATACTTAGAAGTTTATGAATTTTCGCCGTTTTTGTCACCATAAACAAAAAATGTGTTTTTAGTGAAAGAAAAGCTCAAAATGCATAAAATTAAAAGTATCATAAGTAGGTAAGTTTTGTCCTGTAAAAATTAAGTTTTTAAACAAAAACTGATTTTAATGGAGTGGATTCACCTTAACAAAAAACAGTGTCTATATGTACGTCCCAAAATTATTTCAAACATTTTGTTTAAAGGTCTTCTAATTAAAACACCCATTGACATCATACACAGCCATTAGTTATATGTTAAAAAAATAACAGGTTGTTGGAACCTGTTACTTGTGCAAGCGTGGAACGATGCAACCTGTTAACCAAAAGTAACTATATTTCCCATCTCTAATTGTCCTGCTGTTACAGCATCAGTTGTTATCTAAATTGATTTTGGTATATTTTGCATTGATAATTTTCAGGTTTTTTTCTCTTTGTATCAATTAATTTTCAGGGTTTTTTCACTCTTGAGTCACAATCACCCTGTGATTTGTAGTCAGAATTGCAAATATGTCTCATAATTTTTTAAAGGGCTATACCAACTGCTTTATCTGGTTTACACTGACCTTTAATCCCACCCCCTTTTTTTTCCCATTTTTACTGCTTTATAAAATTAAAGAGGACAACAGGGCTGAATTTCTAATTAAAAAAAAAAAAAAGTACCAGACCCCTAATATTCTGCAGTACTAGCAACCATAGCGTGCCCATAAGGTGTTTGGTTTGCAGGATGTGCTTAGCACACCTACTATACGGTGCCGGAGGCAGCAGGAACACATGTCAGAGGTTTGTTTAGAACAGAATGCACTCACTGGTGGTGTAAGGTGGAAATACGAGATTTTCTGTCGCATACGCTGCACGCCTGGTACGGTGCCATAGGCAGTGGGGAATCGAGCTGTAGGCTCATTTGTGTGAAAATTTCAGATGAATTCATTCGAGGCCCTGGTGTAATTACATATAAATTTAAGGTTATTGTCACAGGCCTGAACAACACCACTAGGTAGATTAGTGATGGGCGATTCTGGAAAATTCAGGAATCGATTAAAATCGACATTGTATAAAACTGAATCGATCACAATAAGAATCGATTCCCAAATTCTAGAATCGGTACTTGAATCGATATTTCGATAGTCACAGATTCGCACAGATAAGCTCAAAAATATTAATTTCAAAACTTAGCGAATCAGCAGAGCCGTAGCGAGCACCTCCCATACCTCACATTTAGAGGGTAGACAAAGTCAGGGGCCCAGTCGTAAGCTATTACAGACCTTTGAGTCAAATAATAAAGTTTTTAACTTTTAAATTATTAGTTTTAAGATGTAATTTTACTAATATTGTAATTTAGATTTTATTTAAATTTATTTTTTAAGAAAGGTCTCGGTTAAATACTAGTTGGAAATTGCGCATCAAACGTGGCAAATGTGGTGCACTCGTACTATAACAGTGCACTTCATAAGTGCATATCAATTTCATTCTGTTCGAAAGTCTGTAACATCCTTAAAATGCACTTGAAATAATTTTTTCCATTGGCCGTAATGTACGGAAAACTTTTGACTGTCCCTGTAATTAAATCATTGTGATTTTCTTCCAGCCTGAATTAAAATTTAAATTTTCAGGGACATAATTCACGTTGCCATAAGAACCGATTTAGTATTCTTACAATTTGAGTTTAATAATGTAACTAGCAAAGTTTATTAAAGTTCTTTTATTTAAAAAAAAAAAAAAAAAAAAAAAAATCGTCGCTGCAAGGCGTGAAAATTTAGTTTTCTCAGAAGAAATAAAAATCAATTAATTTTACTGTCTTAGAAGGATAGTGGACGCACATGTATATTGCTTGGAAATCTTTAACATTATAGCTAGTAACTAGCGGGTTCTGCCTAATATGAAATCTCGAAGCGAACGAACCGCGAACCGGGTTCCCGCTGTCTACAGCACCGTATAGGTGTACCCTCCCCCCACTTTGCCCACCGGGTCGGAAAAACGCGCTCACGATTTAACGATTTAACCTTGTGTTGAATTCAGGGGGTACCCCGGGAGGACATCCCTCCCGTAAGTTTTGAGATTTTATGCTTTTTAATGGACAAATGTGCACCTCCCGACCGGAGTCGCATAAATCCCTCCCTGAGAAAAATACCTGCATTCAACACTGATTTAACCTAGAAAGTAAAAAAAGGCTCTTATACAAAATTTTACAGCAATTCTGGCACTAAAACAGCAAAATTGGAAGAATTGATTCAACCCGAATCGTGGATCGACCGCGATGCGATTTGAATTGAAGTAAATCAAAGCATAACGATTCGACATTGCATCTAAAGAATTGAAAGTAAATCAAAATATAACGATGCGACATTGCATCTAAAGAATTGAAGTAAATCAAAAAAGTAACGATTCTGAAGATCGCATCTGAAGATCGACATCGGCATCGAATCTGAACTGAATCAATTCACCGTTTCTGATCCAAGGGCAGAATCGATGCGTTCATCTTTTCTTGCTTTCTTTTGTCTTTAGAAAAATAAAGTGTTGTTTTCGTGAAAATTTTCGACTTCTGGTTTCTAAGGATTTATAGTGTTAGAACTTCTTGTCTGGAATACGATTTGACTATTTTTATAAATTTTTTCTGTCAGTCTGTCTATTTGTTTGTCTCTGACAAAAAAATTGTGAGCGGTCTATTTCAAGAACTAATGCATGGAATCTGTTGAAACTTTAGATTCAGTTAGACCTTCATATAAATTGGTGCTGATTACTTTTTGGTGAAAATCGCTCAACAGGTGGCGCTGCTATGCTGCATTTTTCATAATTTCCACAAGATTGCTATCGCAAGAACTAATGCACGAATATTCACCAAACTTCAGATTTAGTTTGACGTTGACATAAGTTGTTGAGGATTAGGTTTTGATGTAAATCTACCGGCAGGTGGCGCTGCTATGCTGCATTTTTCCCGAGTTTCGCAATAGCTCTATCTCAAGAACTAATACACTGATTTTCATAAAACCACATTCAGTTAGACGTTGGCATAAATTGCTGCTTATTAGGTTTCGGTATAAATCGCCCAACAGGGGGCGTTGCTATGCTGATTTTATCAACAGAGTTGAATTCAGCCATTTTTCTCCGGGAGGGACAGTTCAGAGGGGGAGGGGATTGGACTTTTGTACCTTTTAATGTACAAAAAGCATAAAATCTCAAACTTATTGGGGGGCATTTGAATGTTGCGGGGGGGGGGGGGGGGGAATGCTACCCTCCCGGGCCATCCCCTGAATTCAACACATTTTTCAGGATTTAAATAATTTTAGGGATAATATCTCAAGAACTAATGAACTAAATTTCATCAATTTTTAATGTACAAAAACGTATTGAACTCAGGGGGGTGACATTCTCCTCCCCCCGAAACACTCAAATGCCCCCCAGGAAGTTTGAGATTTTATATCTGAACACAGGTGAGTTGGACCATTCTTCGAGGAATCATACAAAAGGTCCCCCCGGGCCACCCCCTGAATTCAACACGTTTTTCAGGATTTAAACAATTTTAGGGATAATATCTCAAGAACTAATGAATGAAATTTCATCAAACTTAATATTCTGTTAGACAATACCATAAGTTATCCATGATTAGGTTTTTGTGTAAATGATATAACAAATTGTGCTGCCATGCTGCTTTTATCAACAGTGTTGAATTCAGACATTTTTCTCCGGGGGGGATTTCTATGTTTCTGGCGAGGAACATTTTAGAGTTACGAGGGGGGAAGGATTGGACTTTCGTCCATTAAGCATAAAATCTCAAATCTCTCTAGGGGACATTTGAATGTTCCGGGAGGGGGGGGGGGGTCCACCCGTACCAGCCCCTGAATTCAACACTGTTTTTCAGGGTTTACACAATGTTTGCGATAACATCTCAAGAAGTAATGAGTGGAATTTCATCAAACTTCATATTCTGTTAGTCATTGACGTAAGTTGTTTTTTCTGAGTCTTTCGTGTTAATCATGTAATAGGCTGCGTTGCTATACTGCTTTTTTCATGATATTCATGATAGCCATATCTCAAAACTAATGCACGGAATTTAATCAAACTTCATATTCTGTTACACTGTCGTATAAATAGATCCTTATTAGGCTTGGGTGTATACTACCCAGCAGGTGTCACTTTTATGCCCTTTGAACTGGGATTTTCCGTTGCGGACATCTAAGAGGGTGTGGGCCGAAATTCAATGATTTGTTAGGAAAATGGGATTCTTATATATATTTTTTAAATACACATATTTCAACGAACCTATACTTTTGGATCCTCATGATGGGTATAGGTTATTTAAATTTGACACTGTGATAGCGAATTTTGAAGTTTTAACATTTATGAGACAGAAGAAAGTTTTGGGATTGGACATGCAACTACTTGACCTTAAATTTTTGAAGGAAAATGAAAATGATATGACCTTTAGAGACATCAATTAAAAAATTTATAGTATCGATTAAATCGAGTTGGCCATAGTATCGATTAAATCGATTAAAAAAATCGAAATCGCCCATCACTAAGGTAGATTGGTTAGTCTCATAAATAAATTTCAATATTCTCATTTAAAAATTAATATCGCTAATTTAACTAAAAGAAATCAACTCACTAATTGGGATATCTGTTACATTCTGCTTAAGTGTCATAATCGTTGAATCTTGGTGGTGCTTTAAAGATGTTTAACTTTTGTTTATAAATTTTTTTTATATTTAAATATTTATATCCAAAGTGAATGAAGAATTTTTGTTGAATATTAAGGTATAGCTCTAATATCTAGTATTTTTTTTTTTTTTAGGAATGGTGTTTAGTATGAATATTGGTTTTTCGGGTCTTCAAAAGAAAGGTGCTGATGATAAAATGGAGAATTATGCACTTTACGTCGGTGATACAGTATTAGTAAATGAAGTAAGTGTTTATTTTTTTAAATACATTTTTCTGTTTGCTAAGTTTGAGTTTTACATAATTTTTTCATTTCCCAGGGCCAGCCAGCAACTATCTTGACAAATGATGATAAGGAATATACTATATATAAGAATAAGGTATGTTCTAATTAAACTATTTTTGTATTATCAATTTCAATTCATTGTAATTAAGTTCTAACCCATGTTCTAACATATCCCACATTTTAGTTGTCTTTATAAACATGGCAGGTATTTAAGATGTTGCAGAATTTGTCCCTAGTGAAGGGAGTTTTGACTTAAGTTCCATTTTCAGGGTTTGCCTCTGGCCAAATTTCCACAGAAAAAAAATTCCTTAGGAGACACGCATTGTTATTGTTTAACAATAAGCAAAAATGTCATTTAATCATAAAATAAATAAAATCTGTGAAATTTTCAGTGAAACTCTAAACACTGATATGCTTCGGGGCGGTTTGCTTGGTTTCAGCTGATATTTTTACTACCAAATATGCATATTTTTTTACAAAATTTTAAAGAAGGCTTAAATGTAGTTATATTTACTCTTGGTTAAAATTTCACAGAGGTTTGACAGTATGAACTATTTTTTTTTTGTATTTATGTTAAAGACACGGCGTGAAAACAACAACAAGAAAGCAAGAAGCATTCTTGCCAACTTTTACACTTTAGGTGTAAAATGTACACTTCTTGACGTTTTTTTACACTTTTTTGCAAAGTTTATTTGAAGTTTTATTTTTACTTTCCAGTTGCTTCTAATAACTAAGTGGTGAATAGAAGAAATATATTTAGTATTGTTTTAAAGGAGTGAGTTGAGGTTTCATTGTTAAAAATAACCAGAGGGAAACTTTTAATTTTCATTGTGTGTAAAAAGAAGTCTTGTTTTGGATAAATTTTCTCAGACATTCTTTAAAAATCAAGTAAACAAATCAGTTTTTTAATGAGTGTCATGTTTTTTTATATTTTAATTACCATGTATAACAGTTATCAATGTATTATTCAATAATATTAATCTATTATTTGCTTTAAAAAAATAAATATCATTTATGTGTTATTTAAAAATTGGGTTACATGTGTTTTTGTTGTTTAAAGTTATGTGAAGTAACATTTACATGTTATTTTACACTTTGCCATTTTCAAAAGTTCGCAGGTATGAAAAAGTAAACACATTTTTTTAACAACTACATACCAATATATTTTCACGAAACTTTTATGCAGGCTGCAAAACTGTTTACATTTATAACTGATAAAAGTTTCACAGAGTTTGGACAACAAGAACTATAACTGTGAAACGATCCTACGTGAAAAACAGTGTCTTCTTGAGCACTTTTATCATTAAAAATCAATATTTTTTTGCAATTTCTTTCATTTTAAAATATAAACTCTGCACAAATTTGAGGTTCATTTAAGGTTATTATCATTTAAGGTTATTAAGGGCAATGGCGATGGGTCAGCTAGTATATATATAAAATCAAAATGCATATACGTATTTTTTATTAAAAGTTGCTATTTGATGTAAAATTTGACTGAATATCCAGTATTCGGCTAAATAAATATTTGTTACATCTCTAGTTTCAACCTTGATTCCTTGATATATATTCTCTTATTGCTGCAAAACAATGTCATAAATTGTTTTGAATTTTAAACACAGTTTTTTAAAATACCTGCATTAATAAAGATATTTTTATTTTATGATTATTCCCCTTTTTCAGTAGCATTACCTATTACTGTTCTCATGTGTATGCTTTATGCAAAAGTGTCTCCTTTTTATGTAGAATAGATTAGACTCTATATACAGTAGACTTCTGATTATCTGCCATTCGATCAACCGTCACCCCCTTTCGATTTAAAAAAAAAAACAGAAATGAACAACAAAGACTGGTGGCGCCGAAATTCATCTGACAAATAAATTTTCAAAATCAAAGTGAGATGGGAGAGCAATTAGATTAAATAGTTTATTAAATAAAACTGAAATAGTATGTAAATTCTATTCATCATTAGAAGTTAATAATTGTTCCATAATAGTAATTCTCCGTATTTAACAGAGCCAATACAAAAAAAAAATGTTCTCTGCTTGGTTGCAGAGTCAGGACTTCCATTATACACTCTGTATTAAACAGAGCCTTGATTTAACAATTGGCATCTCTGATTACAGAGTCAGGACATGTTACATGTTCTCTGCTTGGTTACAGAGTCAAGACTAACCATTTATAAAATGATACATATTATATAAAATAAACATCAAAATAAAAATTACAATATGCAGTTATAAATCTTCTAAATAGCTATAATATTCATTTAAATGACATCCAAGTAATTATAAAACTAATAAATCACCATCAATTCAAAATTATTATAAAGTAAATAAATCTATATTACATGACCTTGAAATCATAATGTTACTCATAAATATTGATTCAGGGTTATAAACAATTTAGATAAACAGATTAGATTTTTTCTGTCAAAAGAAATCAGTTTTATAATTATATTTCGCAATATGAAAGATAAACAGAGTTAAATTATAAACAAATAAATTTGAGGGCATTTACGCCGTAACATCTTCCGCCTCCATGAACGGAGTTCATCGAACAATTATAACTTACCAAATTTCCACTCTCACATACTAAATAATCAAATATTAAATACAAATTTAAAATATTACCTTAAATGTTAAGTATAACTAAAATGAAATGCAATTAAATCCTACTACTTCTAAAAAAAAACAGTTTCTGGAACAACTAAAAATAAAAAAAGACATTAATATACAAAATAGTTCAGAAAGTTACAAAAATTAGACATAGAAAAAAAAATAATAATAAAGTTAGTTAAAATAAAGTAAAATTCTATTATATTAAATGTCCATCGGTAGAGGAGACGATTTTGTGATAGGGCGTTTCAGTTCACCAGTAGAAGTCTTTAATTTGACAACACGAACAATATTATCATCACCAGGAAATAGTTCAATTATTCTGCCCAATTTCCACCTTAATGGGGGCTGGTTTTCTTCCTTTATCAACACCAAGTCATTGATTTTTAAGTTCGGGTTGCTTCTAAACCACTTTGTACGTTGCTGCAATTGTGAGAGATAGTCTGACGACCACCTTTTCCAAAAACTTTGGAAAATCTTTTGTAGCAATTTCCAACGTTCCAAAGGAGTTACATAGGTAGAGGAGATATCAGGCTCAGGTAAGGAAGTCAAGGGTGCTCCTATAATAAAATGTCCTGGCGTCAGAGCCGTAAAGTCATTTGGATCAGAAGACTCAGCGACAAGCGGTCTTGAATTTAAGCATGACTCAATTTGTGCAATTAAGGTCAAAAATTCTTCATAAGTTAAAATCTGATCACCAATTGTTCTCTTCAAATGATTTTTCATTTGTTTTATTCCCGCTTCCCAAAGGCCTCCAAAGTGAGGGGCGGAAGGTGGGTTGAATTTCCATACTATCATTTCGTCAGTAAGATACTTGTGCAATTTTTCATCAGAAGCAATTTGAGACATCATTCTCTTTATTTCACGGTCTGCCCCTACAAAATTTGTACCTCTGTCGGAAAATATTTCTAGAGGTTTTCCACGTCGAGCCACGAATCTTTTCAATGAGGCTAGAAAGGTTTCAGTTGTAAGATCAGTGACTAATTCAAGATGGATAGCTTTTGTTACGAAACAAACATACAGACAAACATAATGTTTAAAGGGTTTCACACCACGTCCCTTACGAGGTTTGATCAAAAAGGGGCCGGCTAAGTCGACTCCTACTCTTAAAAATACTCGAGCTTGTGTCACGCGTGCTGATGGCAGATTTCCCATCAACTGAGATGAAAGGTGTGATGAATTTCTGAAACATTTCATACATTTCCTTATTTCTCTTTTCACAGCTTCTTTAGCATTAATTATCCAAAATTTTTGTCGAATTGCTGAAATTGTCAATTGAGTCCCGCTATGAAGATGTTTCTCATGAAAATACTTTATTATCAAGTCTGTAACATGATGCCTTTTAGGGAGAATGATTTGATGTTTTTGATATTCAGACAAGTTTGCATTTTTTAGCCTACCTCCAACACGAAGAATATCATTTTCGTCAAGAAATGGATGTAAAGGAAGTAGTTTGCTTTTAGAATTTAGGATCTTTCTGGATTTTAGAATTTTCAGTTCGTCTCCAAATTCATGGTTTTGAATTAATTTCACAATAGCATTTGTTGTCCTTTCAAGTTCTGGAACAGTCAAAAAACCATAGACTCGTTCAGATGGGCATGTACTATTTTTGATGAATCTGAGGCACCAAGCCGTAATTCGTTTTAATTTAGTCCAGGATGAAAATTTAAATAAAAGCTCAAATTCTGGAATATTTTGGGATATGGAGCAAACAAGCGTTTTACGTTGTTCTTGCAAGACCTCTTCATCAGGTAGATTAGGTTGAGTTTCAGGGGGAAATACTGGTAACGATTCTTCCTTCAGCCAGCTAGGACCATATAACCATACCTCGTTATTAATCAATTCAGATGCAGAGCAACCACGAGAGAGAACATCTGCAGGATTTTCCTTTCCTTTACAAAATTTCCATTGTACAGGAGCAACAAGTTCCTGAATTTCGCGTACGCGGTTTGCCACAAAGGGCTTCCAGTTGTTAGCACTTCCTTTAATCCAGTGCAAGGTAATTTGGGAGTCACTTAGACAAAATATATTTTCATTCACAATTTTAAATATTTCCTTTAAATAATTCGCTAATCTTGCAGCCGTAAGTGCTCCAAGAAGTTCGATGCGCGGCAATGTAATTTTCTTGAGAGGCGCTACTCTCGACTTTGCTATTACAAATGAAGTTTCACAAGAAGAAGAATCACGTAGATAAGCCACTGACCCATACCCCTTTAAACTAGCATCAGAAAATATGAAAAGTTGAGCAGTTTCAGGATTTAATTTTGGGATAGTTACAAAATATTTTCTAAGAATTTCAAAATTTACCAAATCTTTTTTTCATTATGCCATTTTCTGAATTTTCCACTTAAAGAATCTGGTAATGTAGAATCCCAGTCAATTCCATGTTCCCAGAGTTCTTGCATTAAAAATTTAATTCTTATCACGAAAGGGGAAATGAGTCCAATAGGATCATAAATTTTTGCCACAGTTTGTAAAACAATACGTTTGGTAATAATTTTATGGTCAAATTCTACTAAAAGTGGTTGTATGTCTATTTTCAAGGTGTCACTTTCTGTTATCCATATAATTCCCAATACCTTCGAAAGATTTTGTTCAAGAGTGTCTTCCTCAAAGTTTATTCCATGTTCCTTCCATAAAAATTTTAAATCGGAAGAATTGGTTTTAAATTTTCTGAGTTTCATATTGGCCTCACTCAATATCTTCTCTGCACCGTTTGATAAAACAAAAGCTTCATTTACTGAATCAGCTCCATGAAACAGGTCATCAACGTATAAGGAAGTATCCAGCATATTAACTATTTTTCCAAACAAATCTTTATACCCCTCAATGTGATGTTTGATGGTTGCAGAAAGGAAAAAGGGTGAAGTTGTTACACCAAAAGTTACACGGGTCATGCGAAAAACCTTCAAAATGGGATTGTTACTAGTGATATTGTCAAACCACAGGAACCTCAAAAAATTTCTATCTTCTTCTTGTATCTGGATTTGCAAGAATGCTTTTTCTATATGTGCCGAGAAAGCAATTTTGTGGAGACGGAATTTTAAAATAATGTCCAATATGTTAGGATTTAGATTGGGCCCAGGAAATAAGCACTCGTTTAACGATTTTGCCCCCTTATCTTTGGATGACGCATCAAAAACAATTCTTACTTTAGTTGTCGATTTATCTTCCCTTATTACTGGTCTGTGAGGCATGTAATACGGGTTTATTTCATCTTTATTAAACTCACATTCTTCAATTTGACCCAAACCACATTGTTCATTTAATATTTTCTCATATTCCTTAAGTAACCATTCATTTTTGCACAATTTTGATTTTAATCCCCAAAGTCTATGTTTAGCTACATCAAAATTGGATTCCAATTCATTTTTATTTACTTTCCACAAAAGTTTAGTTTCATATCTTCCATTTACAAAATTTAAATTATCATTAAATAAATCAAGAGCATCTAAATCCTTTTGTGAAAATAATTCATTTTTACTATCACAAATACCCAAAGACTCTAGTTTCCAAAACTTTTGCAAATCAAAATTTTCTATTTCATTAACAGATACATGATGAGCATTAACTGTTTCGTTACCTTTAGAGTTTATTTTTCCCACTATTGTGTACCCAAAAAGTGTATTAGCTACATATAAATGGTCATTAATTTCTTCAACGACACCTCTCTGAACATTCCAGAAATAATCAGCTCCAAGTAAAATTTGTACTTCGGATTCCTCGGGCGTAGGGTCGGCTAACCTCCATCTTTTACTTTCAATGTATTTTATAACTAGAGGGTCAGAATTGGGAACCTTCAATGTTGTTGCACTTATCAAATCGGTAGCTAACACCTCAACATCTATAAAACGATGATAATTCATTTTACTTCGCAATTTAATTTTAAAAACATCATATTCTTCTTCGCGACCTTGATCCATGCCAAAAGCGAATACAGTTAAATGTTCTTTTCTTAAAACAGGCAAATTTAATTCACAAGCTAATGCTTTTGTTATGAAGCTTTTTTCGCTTGCAGAATCAAGTAATAATCGAACTACCTTTGATTTAGAATTACCTTGAGCAGTTACACAACATGTTTGCAATAAAACAGCATGCTTAGAATTTCTAAAATTACAATGAGAATTAGATACAACTGTTTGATTTTGATTTTCATTAATTTCTGGTTTCAAACTTTTCTTAAAGCAAAATAATTTGTTATGTTCAATGCTTTTACAATTTAGACATGGCTTTAATTTTATGCGGCATTGCGAAGATAAATGCGATTTCAAAAAGCATTTGTAACATCTACCCTCCTTACGTAACATTAATCTTTTCTTATCATCAGCTAAATTTTTACACTCGGAAGATAAATGATCATTACCTTTGCAAAATACACAAAAAACTTTAATAGTGGCATTTAAGGTATTAGCATGTTGATATTTATTTGATGTTTTCTTTTCACGAAATTCAGTTTTATTTTTATGTACAAAAGAAGAGGATGCATCATTTTTAGAACTTGTCATTGACAAAGCCTTTTCTCTACATTCTATTTCACATTTCAGAAAGGCAATTAGATTGGTTACATCTGACTCTTTGCTAGTATCACGTTTTCTATGATATTCAATCACTAATTCATGGGGCAATAGCTTTAGCAAAATAGGATTTAGCAATTGTCCATAAGAACTGGATGTTACCCCCAAATTTCTTAAACTTCTAATATTAACTTCGCACATGTCATGCAATCTTCTTAATGCATTTAAATTTGAACAATTTTTAACTGGTTCCATATTTAATAAATTAGTCATGTGTTTATTAATAATAACATCAACCTTACCAAAACGGTCCTTTAATAAATCAATACAAGTATCATAATTTTGTTCTGTCAAAGGAAACCCTTCTACCACATTATAGGCCCGATTACATAACAAGGATTTTAGATAAGCGAATTTTTCTATCTTAGATAGTGATTTATTCTGGTGTATCGATGTTTCAAAACAGTTAAAAAATTCGACCCATTCTTCGATTTCACCAGAAAATTTTGGAACATTTAATTTAGGCAATTTCATGGCAGAACTCGTTTCTGTTCCACTAGCAGAACCATTCAATGAATTTACACGACTAGTTGCTATCATAGAAACATTATCCTTTTTACATTTTCTTAATCTATTTTTAATTTTAAATTTAGCACTGATCAATTGGTCAGTGTACTTTTCACTATTAGCAATGTCCTTTTCATATTCTTTTAAGTCGGATATTTGAGCTTCAATATCACGATTCAAACTTTGGAAAGCCGTTTCTTTTAAGAGGAATATTTCTTGAAGCTCTAATAATTCATCGGTTTTCGTATTATCAATGTCATCATTTAATAATGTTTCTAATTTTGTAATTAATTTCGTGAAACTCGTTCGTTCAACAGAACGTTTTGCTTTCAGCTTTTCAAGATTTTCCATTTTAAATAAAGAATAATTCTTATTTTAAAACATTAACCATTCATAGAAAAGGAAAAAAATATTTTCTTACCTGTTAATTCCAGGTAATGTAGATGGCATGTCGTAATCCAAATGGCACAATAATAATTCCACACTAATCACAGGTTGAAATATAAATCACACACTAATCACATGTTGAAAAATAAATCACAGTTGTTAATCACAAATCTCTTTCACAATAGCTCACTATTATTTCCAAAAAATGTTTCGCGGGTTACTCGGCACCAAAAATAAATGGTGGCGCCGAAATTCATCTGACAAATAAATTTTCAAAATCCAAGTGAGATGGGAGAGCAATTAGATTAAATAGTTTATTAAATAAAACTGAAATAGTATGTAAATTCTATTCATCATTAGAAGTTAATAATTGTTCCATAATAGTAATTCTCCGTATTTAACAGAGCCAATACAAAAAAAAATGTTCTCTGCTTGGTTGCAGAGTCAGGACTTCCATTATACACTCTGTATTAAACAGAGCCTTGATTTAACAATTGGCATCTCTGATTACAGAGTCAGGACATGTTACATGTTCTCTGCTTGGTTACAGAGTCAAGACTAACCATTTATAAAATGATACATATTATATAAAATAAACATCAAAATAAAAATTACAATATGCAGTTATAAATCTTCTAAATAGCTATAATATTCATTTAAATGACATCCAAGTAATTATAAAACTAATAAATCACCATCAATTCAAAATTATTATAAAGTAAATAAATCTATATTACATGACCTTGAAATCATAATGTTACTCATAAATATTGATTCAGGGTTATAAACAATTTAGATAAACAGATTAGGTTTTTTCTGTCAAAAGAAATCAGTTTTATAATTATATTTCGCAATATGAAAGATAAACAGAGTTAAATTATAAACAAATAAATTTGAGGGCATTTACGCCGTAACAAAGACTGTGCAGTGAACCCAAGTGAGGCTAATTCTAAGAAATTCTAAGAAATGCTTGTCTGGCATCAACTAAACTGTAGCTCAAAACGGAAAATTCTCGCCGAAACAAACTTTCAGTGTGCGTGAGAAGAGGAAATGTAGAAATGCGGTTTTGAAAAAAGTAATTTTCCAGAGAAAGCAATCTTGCTGTTTGATAATGCAGGAACATATCCAGATGAAAATATAGAGTGTAAAGATGGTACCACCAAGTGCTTATTTCATCCATCTAATGCAACATCACTGGTACACCAATGGACCAAAGTGTCATGGAATCATTGAAAAAACGTTATCGGAAAGCTTTTATTTAAAAGCTGCTACTCGCTGATAATGTCTTCGATTTTTGGAAGTCGTAAATTGTCAAAATGCCATATACAACTTGGCTGAAGCCTGGAATGATTTGTCTGAATAGTCTTTCTAGAGAAGCTGGAGAAAATTGTAGCTCAACACTGTTGATAGTGTAGATGATGATGATTCTGACATATTGACTTTGGTATCAAACGTACCATATGTTTAAAAAAATATTTATCCAGATGAAGTCACAGACTGGCTTAATTGTGATAAGAATGATATTGGTTATGAAGAATTTATGGATGACGAAATTATCCAAAATGTGACATCACTTGAGTGATGGCATTTAGGTCACAGATGTGACGTGACCACAGTGACCATGCATGCTATGAGGGAGTGGTCAGACGCAGGAATCTGTTGTACAAGAGCAGATCTTTACACAGTGTGGAGGCTCCGTACAAGACACCACCCGGGAGCAGAATCTAGAACTGCAATCACTCTTTACCTTGTAATGGCAATATTTCATCAGATTTCAAGATTATACGCAAATGTTAAATATAACTTATTTTTTTTAACCAGAGAAGAGAGAGAGGCAGTCCAAATGTGCCTTGCTACCCATTTATTAAAAATAAAATTTAAATTTTAAATTACTCTAGATGAAATTTTTTGAGATTTATTGTGTGTGAGTGTGTGTCTAACATGCTTCGAAGACATATGAGAAAAAGACGAAATTCATTCTTTACAGATAGAACACTGTAGTTTAACCCTTTATGCCACAATGGTACTTTAAAGTACCATTAAAATAACTTGTTATAAAATTCATATAATACATCGATTAGTAGTAATACTGTTTAGAATGAGTTATAGATACTTTACTTTATCTTGTTCCAAAAGCATTATCGGTTGCACAAAACAAAAATATTTTTTAAAGGAGGATTTCTTTTTCATTTGCACCTGTTCAGCTTTCTTGACATTGAATGATTGTGGGGAAAAAGTTTCACTCAAGATATATTTCTATTGTAAAAGCATTATATCTGTACATTTCCTAAATCTGTAAAATACTAAAAAAATATTTTAAATAAAAGATGTGAGTGGAGTTAGAGTGCACAAAATCCCTATAAATTCAAATTGAATTAAATAATTTTAATGGTTAAAATCCTTTTAAAATTTATTAAATGATTGTTTAAATCTTCTAATGTAGTTTCAAAAAGTCATATTTTTTTATTATCACGAAAAATGCTTTAAAAGATGAAATTTCCATGAATTCCCAATTTAGAATTTGAAATGTGAATAATTGTTTGAACCGAGAAGAGGGCGCAAGGAAACTGCTGTATGAAAGGAGATCTTTACACGGTGTAGATGCTTCCTGGGAACTAGAACTACAGCTCATATTCAAAATATTAGAATAAAAACTTTTTTTTACAAATTGAAAATATCGTTTCGTAATTTAATGTCTTTTAATGCAAATATGAAACGATATCTTTTATTAAGAACTTATTCTTGATTAAACTTATTTATTATATTAAACTTAATATCATTTTTGAAAAGTCAAAATATCAGAATATTTATTCAAGTGGTTCAAAATATTAGAATATTTCACATTAATTCTTATTACCAATTCATAACTGGTGGCATCATTGATTAAATTCAGATGATTTTCTGTGCTTCAACTGTGCTACTCCAGCATTTAATATATCAAGAAATTTTGGAATATTACATGATTCCATTATCAAAAGATTTATTTGAAGATGATTTCATCTTTCAACAAGATTTAGCGTCACCTCATACCTCGGTGTCAACTAGGTTGCGCCAACGCAACATTAAGGTACTTCTTGGCCACCAAACTCACCAGGCCTTAATCCCATCGAAAATGTATGGTGTATAATGAAGAAAAAATCCAAGAAAATCTTTTTTCAAGTAAGACTGAGTGAGTGGCACGTATAAAGTCTGTATGGGCTAATAGGGATAGAAATGTTTCTAAACACCTTGTATATACTATGCAAGATCAATTGTATGGTGTTATGAAAGCTAAAGGGAATGTGAAAAAATATTAACTACCATTTATTTCATATTCATAAGGTAATATTGTTGCGTAAAATAAAATATTCTAATATTTTGAACCAATCTAAATTTTATTCTAATATTTTAATGTGTTTCAGAAAGCTGTATACCTCGTTTTTTGTACTATATTTAATATTTTGTAAATGTTAAAATCTTATCCAAACATTCCTGATTTAATTTATAAGAAATTTAATTGCATTTACTTAGTATCAAAAATAAATAAATGAAAAATAATTTTTACTCATTACTTTTTCTCAATTATTCTAATATTTTGAATGTGAGCTGTATAAGCACCGTTTAGAAAATATTTGATTTTAAATTATGTATAGAGTAGACGTTTATGCGGTTTTTTCTTCAATGAATTTTCTCATTTTTATGTTTTAACTTAGGAAAATTTAGACATTGTGCTTTTATAAAACAGTTAATAAAGTCAAAATTTGTGTATTCAGTTGTTGCCCTATTTGTGTTTTTAACCGTAAAAAAAAGTTTCTTATGTCCAAGTCTTTGGGGACGCATTAAGTGGGGCACGTGCACGTTTACACATATTATAAGTGTTACCAAGGAGTAAGTGAAATAAATATTTCATCAAATTGAAATGTTTTATTTATAGCTTAAAACACTGTTTAAAATAAAAAATTAAGGAGAATTAATTAAAGAACATTTTATAGGCTAAACTGAAAACAACGTATTGCTAATTAAAAACAAAAACTTTTTAGTCATGTTCATCATCACTGTTACAGTTTTTGCAAACAAAAAATAATGTATTTCCTTTTGAACATTTGTCATGGGACCACCTTTTGCATCTAAGACATTGAACCCAGTCTTGTCCTTTTTTGGATTGGTTGTATGATTTCAAACAATAAATACACACACAGTTTTCATCTTCATCATCATATTCATGTACTATTTTCTTTTTTCGAGAGTGTACCAACTTTTTCCCTTTTCCAGTTTTTGGTTTCATACTTTTTCCTTTGCTGTCTTCTTGTTCTACTTCCATAGAAACTATTAAATTGTTACATAATTTCTTCTTTTTGTTTTGTTGTGCCATCATTTTTTCCTTCTTCGCTTCTAACTGCTCTTGTCTGAGGGCTTCTTTAACCGGAGTATCAGTTGCGGACTTGCTCTTTTTCTTCCCTTTCTTGGTGCCAAGCCTCGGCCTTGCCTTTTCAAATGGTCTCAGTTGTTCACATTTACGCAGTAAGAATGTGCGTAAACGTGCCCCATCGCCATGTTTGGATTTATTTTTAACATGCAACGAAAATTAATAACATTTCTGTTCATACAAATACAGTTCTCAAAAAAGGACAAAATTCTGCTAATGTTCATATATTTGTTTATACCTAACTACGTATTATTAGTTCAAAATAAGTTTCAATAAGTTCAACACAAAATTTACTCACCTTGGCAGAAAGCAAGTTATCCTTTCCGCATACTAGACCGAGGCTTGACTGATGCTCAAAAACGTGTGAGAATACCCACTAGGGAGCAGTATCAATCTGTCATGACTGGTGGCGCGTCAGTTATAACTCGGAAAATGTGCACTGCGTAAACGTGCCCCATGCGTAAACTTGCCCCAGTCTACCCTACCAATAAAAGAAATATTACTCTGTCGGTGTGTGTGTGTTGAGGAAGCAAGCTTTCTCATGCTCAGTCTCGTCTTTCTCGTGTAGGGGAAGTGTGATACACTTTCTTTTTAGTAATTTTTTACAACCCTTAGAAAGCTATATTTAAACAAATTTTTCATGTTTTCTGATAAAGTAACCTTTTATTCATTTATTAAAAATATTGTAAACTTAAAAAATAATCATTCAAAAAATATTTCTCAATTATTTTGAATGGTTACTGCTGTATCAAATCTCCCTATTACTGGGGAGGATTGATACACTAGCAAGGGAGATTTGATACATTGTTATGTAAATAATTTAAAAAAATACAGACAATTCAATTTATGTGTCACACAATTTTTTATGATAAATCTTGAAATATTTAAGTACAATTTAAAAAGAAATGACATTGGCATTTTTGTTTCAAGAATGGTTTTTATAAAAATATTTAAACACTTGCTATTGTTTAAACATTCCTATTAACCCTCCGGCTGCTCAAGACGAGATATACTCGGGCATGCATTTTTCCGTCTAATTTATACTATTTGGTTATTCCCACCATTTATTTTTTAGCGAAAACTTTGTCTGATTTAATCAGGACATTTTCCCCGATTACGATACTCAAAATTTTCTGCTTTAAAGAACCGGTGATATAAGATTAAAAATTTTGTAAAAGACGCTCATTGCGAAGAATTACACAGCGAGAGGGTTAACCCTTTCTGTACCAATACTTTAAAAAATGAAATAAAAATTATGAAGTTTTCACACATTGTTAATACAGCTCCCAATAAGCTAAAAACCACATAATAAAAAATTAGTGACGATTATTTTTTTAATTAGAGAATGTCCTTGATCAAGGACATTTGTATTCAATGGGTGTGTTGTAGACTATAACGAAAAGACACTTTTATTGGAAAAACAAATTTATTTTATGGTTACAAAATACTGTAATAACTAAGAATTTAAATGGAATTCTTTGAAACAATTGCGTTCTTTATTCAAACATAAATGTACTTGGCACTTTTCGCACCTGAAATGGGATTTACCCTTGCACTGATTTTTTTTTACAGCGGCCTGCTTCCTTAGAGCCATTGTGGACAGGGAAATGATCCATTGCATCCAGTTGTATTGCGTTATAAGGTCTTACTTCTGTGTTTTTTCGTGAAGTATCGTGTTGAGAATTTTCTGGCATGTCTTTGATTTTACTTGGTCTACCACGTTTTCTTGATGGTGATGGCTTTCCAGCTTTGACTAGATAGTTAGCTATGGCCATCCTGAAGTGTAACAAATCCATAACTTCTGTTTTTGGAATATTACACTCGGTAGCATCTCTTTTATATTCAAGCCAACTATTACATATAGCCAGGTCTACTGCATGGAATATAAGGCGAAGTGTCCATTTTCTGGATCGAATAAAAATTCTGTATAAGCCAATTAGAAAATCCATCTTATCTACACCTCCCATTGATGCATTATATTTCTGCACTATTTCTGGTCGAAGCACATCAATGTATTGTTTAGACTTTTTGTCCCATCGTTTAACAACATCAGTGTTTCCTTTACCCAAAAAGTTACTTGCAATATACACACTCTTGTTATCATACCATCTTACAAGTACAATATCGTTGTCCTTACTATATAGCTCTTCTATAAAACCCCTTCCTTGATTTTTTGCTGCTTTCTCCGGAATGAAAGGTGGATTTCCAAATCTGTTCAATCTTGCTGTACAAGCTGCTAATATTTTATGACTTTTCAAAATCTGCAACAAAGCATAAGATGAAAAATAATTATCAAAATATAACTGTGTTTTCTCGGTAGTTATTCTCTTACTCAAATGCATAACAACTGCTGCTGCCTGACCAAATCTGTTTTGTAGATCTTTATTTATTTCTGTGGTTGCTCCCTGATATATAATAAAATCATACACAATTCCACTTTCTCCACACAAAAGAAATAATTTTACACCCCATTTATTTGGTTTGTTTTTGACGTATTGTTTTACTTTTAGATGTCCCTTGAATGGGCACATCTGCTCATCAACACATAACTTTTCTTCCATTTTCAGTTGTTTACATCTACTTTGAACAGCATCAAAAAGTGACCTAACTTTATAAAAGACATCAGTATTATCTGAAGGGCGGTCTAAATTATTTACCATATGTAAATTATTTCGCAATGAAAAAAATCTATTGCGTGTCATAGAATTTTGGAAAAGGTCAATTCCCAGGGTTTTATCCCAGTAGAGTCCAACTCTTGGAAATTTCAATGCCCCCATAGCTACATGAAGACCAAATAGCATTTCAATGTCTTGCTGTTTGGCTGGAATGAACGGTATATCATTTTGGAGAGCATAAATGTTAGTATTTTCTGCCATTTGACCAAATAAAGATTTAGGTATATATTTTAAAAAATATTTTTCTGGGTCTAGAGGATAAATTATATCACTTGCTTGACAGTTCCAGTCATATGCTTCAGGAGTGAAAGTAATGCGTTTCGTCCATTTTATGTTGTTTTTTTTTCTGTGACAAATGAATAACAATCATCTAACATAACACAATCATCATTCCCTTCAACAGAACTATCACTGTTTATGTTATCAACAGTATCTTCATCAGAGCCATCACTGTTTATATCATCTTCAGATTCCAAAGAAGAATCAGGTCTACAATCTAAAGGAAAGAGAAAAATAAAATCAATAAAACTAATTTATACATTTAAATACAAAGAAATAAAATTATGTAAATAAATATTAAGTTGAAATAAAGAATTACTTCGTTATTTACCTTCATTAAGAGCTTTCCATTCATCCTCCTCATCATTACTTTCGACCTCTGATAAATCAGATATATCTGATCCATTCGCTATTTTTTCTAGCAATTCCTCAACTCTCTTCCGTTCCTGAAGAGATCGAGAACGTCTATTTTCCATCGATAGACCTAAAAAAATAGTTTTAATAAGAATAATATGAATGTATGATTTTATACAGATAATTTATTATCATTTCGTTACGGGGGGGGGGGGGGGGGGGGGGAACGGCGTTTTCAAACATGTGTTCGAAATTTTATAGATGTCGAAGTTTTATTCATATTATGTTTTATAAAAAGTTTATAGAAATAATAACAACAAAAATAAAACATAGAATACACTAAATGAACTATATACAATAAAAACTGAACGAAAGCAATCAATATCATAAAGTTATAGTGATATGCGCACACATTGAAAACTTTTGTCCATGATCATGGACACATATTTTAAAATAATTCTACAACAAAATTATAACTACTTAGAGCTTTCATAATAAGCTTAAATCAAAGTTTCTAGTTTCCTTAACAAAATAATAAATGTATTTAGCTACTGTTTATATTAGATTATATCAAAATAATATGATTTTTAAAAGGCTTACCGGGACGAGAGCTCGTGTTTCCATCCATCTTTATATAAAAGTTCCTAGGTGCTGCCATCTACTATTTCAATTTCTAAATATTTGTGCTTTTGGTAGGGAAAGGATTAAAAATGCTGACAAAAGTTGTAAAATTACTTTAAATTAAATTTAAATTGATAAAAAAAAATTCTAAAAAGGATGTCCTTGATCATGGACACCAGTAGCGAAAGGGTTAACACACTTTTTAGAAAATAAGTAATGAAAAAAAGATCTTTTGCTGCAAGGAAAAATAAAGTGAACATTGTTGATTTGCAAACAATTTAACATAAATTTAACGCATTTAAGATTTCTTTAACCCTTTCAGAGCAAAGCATTTTCAATGCTAAAGTGTTGAATAAATGAATGACACTGGAATTTACCAACAAAATTAACTGGAAATAAGAAAAGGGCTATATTTCACATTCATATTAAATGAAAAATATTTTACCAAAATGCTGGTGCCAATGTGGCGTTTGGGAATAAAAATTGAGTGGTTTCAAAAACATACCACCATCCCTGAAATGGTTGAAAGAAAAAGTAATAACTCTATCATTTTGATGAGTAAAATCGGGTGGATTTAATGTTTTTTCATATTGCGCTTCGTCAAGAAAAATTTTCCTTTTCAGGCCATTTAAACTTTTTTCTTCTACATGACGAGCAGTTTGTTTCAGGCCAGGTGGGGAGGCCTGAAAATATGGCCTACCAATATGGTTTTAGCTCAACAAGCCCCGCCCAGCAGAACAACTACCATGATAACGGGCTGCTGCCGGAGGCAGGGCCCGGAAATACCTTCATTGAAAAAGGCCCCTATATTACATGACGAGCAAAGCGAACTAACCATCTATCATCGCACTGCTTTTCTATGTAACTTACATAATGTCTACGGATAGTCTCTTTGTTCTTCCTTACCAATTTCAGTAGCTCTTGCTGTAAAACAATAATGAATATTACAGTCCTATATTAATTTACAACATAAAAAAACTATTAAATTTCAAATATACAAGTGTATAATTTCTCCCCAGCACTAATGTGTCATTTCTCCCTATCATACCTTATTGGATTTTCAATCACTTTGTGTAAATGCAGTTGCAAAATGCCAAACTGCTTTGTAGTAAAACTCACCCTAACAATGTGCTTTACAAATAAAAATAATTACAATATATTATCTTCACAATAATAAGAGTTATGAAAGAAAATCAGTATTAAAAAAATTACATTGACATTCCAAGAATCTTCAAAATTAAAAAAAAAAAATGTCAGTTCTTCATTGATAAGTTCAGCTAATGATAGCAGCTGCTAATAAAAGAAGCATTTACATCTGTTACAATGGCTGTTAATGCCATTTGTTGAGAAAAATTGTCAATGTGTCAACCCTCCCTATGTATCAAACCTCCCCTAACTCCCCTACATAGAAGTGAAGAACCAACCCTCGTAGCATGCATGGTCATGGTGACGTCACTGTAAGTTACTGTGGTCACGTCACATCTGTGACCAAAATGCCACCACTCAGTGATGTCACATTGTGACTGTGATGTGAACTTCTTAGAAAACTTTAAAAAATTACGAAAATTCTTCAAATTCTGTTATTTGCTGTAAAATTTTTTTTCTGGCAATTAAAAAAAAAATTGTGACATCACTGTTATGCCACTACTATGTAATGTATGTCATGTCACATATGTGACAAAAAAACCACCATATTGTAAGTCATAGTGTGACAAAAATATGAACTTCAAAAATCTTTGAAAATGAAGAGTAATATTTTAACCACTTCACCGGCGACGGGTATAGGTATATGTATTTTACTCCCGACCTACCTCGGGGCAGCCGTTGAAGTGGTTAAACAGTCCCGAGTTACAGCGGCATAAGGAATGAAAATATATTAGTGGATAGCAAATGGTAAATTCTGTCACGAAAGGGGGGACATAATAAATAAAGTGCACGATACAAGCATTAATAAACTAAATTTTCAGGCTATATTTTATCAATTTGATATCTAAGACAGTGAAAGTATACTTTTTTCATGATTTCAATTTTATCTAGCATTGCAATTTAATATAATAATCCTTCACTGATTGTCATTATTATTAAAAGTGTTTCTTGGAAAAATGGTACGTGCTGGAGCAATTTGGATAATATATTTAGAATTAGGAATATTAAACTTGTACACTTTACATATTTAATTTGCTGGGAGGAAATTTATTTATATTTTTACCGACCAGGGTTATTCGAAACACTTCTGTGGTTTCAAACAAAAAATTTTCTATTACAGTTAAATCTACACCTTTTAATGAGCACGTAGAAAGAGTCTTCAAAGTTTAGTCATCTATGCATTTCTTGATTTATAATTTGCATTCAAGTCATAAATTCTACTTCTTTCAGACTTTTTAAATAAAATTAGCATTTTCCGAAAATAAAAGAAATATACAAAATTTGTGCAAAACCCATGATATAATTACTTATTCGTATTTAAAATCTGTATTTTAGAGATATGGTTATATTACAAATTGTTTTATTTTACAGAAAGTTAATATAAAAAGAATTTTTTTTATCCTCGATTATCCTTTTTTATTTATTAAGAAGATATTTTGAATTTATTTACATGTGAAACAAACTTTACTTAAAAAAAAAATGAAAAAACCGGGGGGGGGGGGGGTCATTATTATCATGAAATTTATTTTTACACCTTTTAAAAGTTTAAATAATGTTTTATCTAATAAACTCTAATTATGAATATTATTATTATAATTATTTACAAAAAAGGAACTTTACAATGCATTTTAACTCGAATTGTTTGGTGCGGATAAAAAGAAAAGGTAAAATACATTGGAAAATTCTACAAATAGAAAATTTTAATTAACGATACTTTCAGAAAATTACTGTGCATTTAGGTTCCAAATCTCTTGCTTAAAAAAAAAAATATGTAACAGACTATCTGCTTAAAATCGTCTGCCCACAGAAAAATAAATATGAGAAGACGCGGGAAATAGCTCACTGTTTAGAACATCACCATGTCTGCAACACTTTAAGATAAGGAAATGACTTCTGCCAATTTTAGGATACACGGATATTAATGGAACGTACATGTAAGTCTTATTTAATTTAAATATTTTATTCCTGATTTGTATGTTATGAGTTAAATAGTTTTATGTTATATTTGTAAGAGGCTGATCTGGAATTGTCAGAAGCGATATTTTCCAATTCGATAACTGTAAAGAAAAATATCTTAATCTGCCATCGCTTGAAGAAAAAAAAAAAAGCTGTGCAGAGACCGATTCATGCCTACATTCATACTGGAATTAATATAAACATTAATTTACACTTACCTGAGATTGAAAATGTGTTGAAACAATGATTTGGATTTTTTTTTCGGCTTCTTACTATTTTTTTATTACTAACATTTATAGTTATTATTATTTTGGAGTTAAATATGATGTTCGGTTATCATGAAATTACGAAACTGTTTCAGATTAGAAATTAAGATTATACTGGAAAAATGTATTTTTACATATTACAGTAGTGAAACATTTGAAAGATTTTTCTTTTAGTGCTAATAATATTTTAAATTATATTTTAAAATCCTAAATCTTCAAACCAATGTTTTCAGATTTAACATTTGCCAAAATTATAAAATAATAGGAATTCCTTATAACATATGAAAATATTTTTGAGATATTGTTAAATCTAATAATTCATTTATCTATTGTAGTTTGCTGTTGTTTAATAGTACAGTTATAAATACTAATTATTATTTTTAGTGTTTTTCAAATTAGTATATTTATTTTTGTTAATTGTATGTAAGCCTTTTTTCTGTTTATGATTTTAATCAAACATTTAATTATAGACGTCCTGAATCAGTTATTAAATTTTCTTCTATTGTAAATTCATTTTCTACGTTTATGATACGCGTAATTATTGGCACTAAAAAGTAAAATATGATATTTAAGCATTGAAATAAAGTGTTTTTCATGCCTGATAGGAAGATATAGATTAAACTGAATAGCCTATTGTTTTGATATTTATGAATCACCCTGTATAGTCAAAGAACTTATGGAAAGGAATAATGCCCAAAGACTATATACATATATCTAATTCGATAAATTCTCCCATAAAAAAACTTGTTCTGTAAGGATCTTCTTAAGTTTCTGAGCTAGTGCGCAATATCACAATATTCTTCCTTTCCGCATACAAATTACAGGATAGAATTTAGACAACTATTTATTAAATGATATTAAAAAAATTACAGAAAAACGCCCATATATGATATACATCTTCAACGTCTTTTCTCTTGTGTCAAAGATAAATTCTGAAGGCCTCAATAAAGAATTAAATAATTTTATGGCTCTACATCATTGTTGATATTTCCAAATTTATTTCACAACTCCAGTCTTCTGTATAGAAAAGGTTCTACTGGGAAATACTTATTGGAATATTTATTATATATTATTACATTAAATGTGGCTATATTTCTGTAAACTTGTGTATATATATTTGTATATATTTTTTTAAAATCTACATTTCTAAACCAATTACTGTTCAGTTCTGGATTCAGTCTTTAAATTTTTCTATACATCACTTTTATAAATACTTCACATTTTATACTAAAAAAAACCTTTTATTATTATTGATTGAAAATTTCTTCTAAGTATCAGATATAAAATAAAGAATATATTTAAAAGTGTAATTTAACTTAGACCCAAGGACTTCATTGGATAACTTTGTCATAAAGCATCTGCACAGAAATTTAGTTTTAAAATGAACAATCAAACTGGTAGCAAAGAAAAAAAAGTCACTTGTGAGATAAGAGCAATAAGAGTCTTTCTGTCAAATCGTCATTGATTAGTCCAATTTCATCATCTGTCACTTGTGCCGGTGTATAACAAACGTTTCTTTAAACACGTTACTTAAGTGTCCATCTGTGTTATTCTGTCAAAAAGTCTGTTTCTTGGGTAGTGTTTACCAAAAGATTATCTCCAAAGCATAATATTTGCATCATCATGTGCATACTAATGAGAAACCTTTCGCTTGTGACATGCCTAGTAATAATTTTTTTTTTAAAACAAATTTAAGTGATGTTCTGCAATTCCATACCAATAAGAAACCATTCACTTGTATTGGATGCAACAGAAGATTTTCTTATGTATATGCTTTAAATGGTCACCTGTGTGTTCGTACTGAAAAGAAAACCTTTCTCTTGTGAGGTGTGTAACAAAGAGTTTTCTCAAAAATGTAATTTAAATGACCACCTGTGTGTCCATACTGGAGAAAAACCTTTCTCTTGTGAGGTGTGTAACAAAGCATTTTCTAAAAATTCTCATTTCAATTAACCATCTGCGTGTCCATACTGAAGAGAAACCTTTTTCATGTGAGGTGTGCGTTGAAAGATTTTCTCGAAAATCTGCTTTAAATGTCCACCTGCGTGTCCATACTAAAGAGAAATCTTTCCCTTGTGAGGTGTGTAACAATTAACAAAGCATTTTTTCAAAATCTCATTTAAATGACCACCTGCTTGTACATACTGTAAGTAAACCTTTTTCTTGTGAGGTGTGCGATAAAGCATTTTCTTGTAAATCTGATTTAAATGTCCACCTGCGTGTCCATACTAAAGAGAAATCTTTCTCTTGTGAGGTGTGTAACAAAGCATTTTCTCAAATCTGTGCTAAATGCACACATGTCAATTCATACTAAAGAGAAACCTTTCTCTTGTGATGTGTGCACCGAGGATTTACTCGTAAATCTGCTTTAAATGTCCACATGCATCGCCATACTAAATAGAAAAGTTTTACTTGATTTTTGCAGAAATTTGATTTAAAAAAACCGCCTGCATGTTCATTCTAAAGAGAAACCTTTTATTTTAGTAACAGTGTTTTCTTCTAAATCTGTTTTAAATAGGTATAATGACTTCCATTCCAAAGTGTTTCTTCTTTAACATACTTCGCATGCAAACCATTTAATCAATCATTTTTATGTTTAAAGAAGTTTTGTGGTGTGTTTTTGCTTTTGTAAATCAAATTTAAATTTAAACATGTATTGTCATATAAAAAGAGCATTTTCGATTGTAAAATCTCTAATATAAAGGCAAACACCCCACTACAAAATGAAACAAATGGTATCCGAATTATGAATGTTAGTAAAAAGTAGTTTGACACTAGTTCAGATAGCATTTAGCAGACTGTGCCACATTGCTAAATGTACTTTTAGACCGATGACAGATCATCCATATCTATTTGAGATAAGCAGGAAAACTCATTTTATAGAGCTCTCAACCTTTATCTAATATTTTAATAAATTTGTTGACTTTCGCTCTGTCTATAATGCTCTGCATAGGGATTTAACAAGTTTTTTTTACGCCTGGAGTAAAAAATTTTCTTTTTATATTAGTTACTAGCTGTTACCCATGACTGCATTCACGTAACATTTAAAGAAGAAGAAATTCATCAATTAAGCAAAACATTTCGATAATTAAAAGCATATATAAAAGACTCCCTTAAATCTGTGACCCTAAAATCCACGAACGCCTAAAATTCGTGTATTTTTTCAGATGTAAACAATGAAATTTACAGTTAATTTGAAGGAACAAAATTCAAGATGGCGCCGAAATCAGCGACTACCACAATGTTTTTTTTACTAAATTTTTTGTTAATCATTCTCTTTTGGTTATTACAGCTGATCTATTACTAAATAAATTTACATTACGTTTGATTTTGATATAAATTAGCATATCTATATCAAAAATTTCAGAATTCGAAATGGAAAAATCCATGAACCGGAATGCTATTTTAAAATTATTGTTCGCGAATTTTTTAAAAAAAATTATAGACAAATTTATTTCTAAACATACAAAACAATATAAGAAAAGCATTCAAGACTCTAAATAACAATGAAAAAGTTAGAGAGTGCAATAAGCTATATATACTGATAATAATGTAATGACGTATCGATCTTACAATCGCCTCACCACTAGATGGCAGCATAGGACTTTTGGAATCGAATAGAATCGATTTCATCGGTAATAATTTAATATTTTTCTAAATTTTTATTTTACGTAATTATTTTAATAATTTATTACTTACGTTTAAACTAATAAATTATTTTAATATTTTACTTATTTTAATGTTTCACTTTATTGTAAGCATTCATTATAATTTCCTGCTTAACTACCAATCAAATTAATATTTCAAAAATGTAAACAAATCAATGAACAGAAATCCGCAAAATTCTAAAATCTGCACAACCTCTGGTCCCAAGCTGTGCGGATTTGAGGGAGTCTACTGTATAATTTACCTTTTATCACATTTTATAGTAGAAACGCTTCTGATGATCCCAATTTGCTTATTTTTGTTTTTATATATAGGATCATTTAAATTTCTTTCGTGGGCATGAAATTTCATACACCTTTTCTAAGATTAAATGAGGAATAAATTTACATCTCTGTTATTCTATTTTATTATTTATATTTATTCCGTTTAATGATATTGATTTAATTTATGTTTTCGAGACAAAGAATATCATTTAAAGAAATATATTAATAAATATTTTTAAAGGAAAGTGGTTATTGGCAGGCCACTTCAGACGTGACTTTGATATGATTAGACTAATCGAAAAACCAATATGCAACATTATGCTTCTATTCCAAAAAATCTCATCTTGAAAAAAAAGAAGATAAATGGTATTGAAAAAATAATAATCAAACGTGGTGAAGCATCAAAGTTCAAAAATAAATAATAAGAGTACGAGAAATATCTTTAAAATGTAATAAATATTTCAAAGTTAATTTCACGGTACCACACTTTTATGAGCTTTAGATCTGCCAATAATATCAAAATGTTTATCATGTTCCGAAGACTCTTGAGCCTAAATACTTATTATTAAAGCAATAGAGTTGCTTATTACTTTCACGGAATAAATCTTTATGGAAAAGCACCCCAATTATGAATAAACATTTTCATATCTATTGTTGTGCTGTAATTTTGGCTTATGAAAGCTTTGAAATTTTCAGGAATATGCTCCAATGGGGAACAGAGATTGTGTTTCAGAGAGATTTTTAACTATAGATTTCAATAATTTAAAATCGAAAGAAAAATTCCCTTCTCCCTTTGCACTTTTCGATAAACACGGTGTCTTTAAAAGTCAGAGGGATGTGAGGTGAAAGGCAAATTTATTGCTTAATTAGTGGTTTTGGCTCTTGTTTATACATAAATGATGTCACATGTAAAGCCTAATCTCAAATTGAAATTACTTGCTAAACTTTTTTTAAGTCTATTTTCCTGTGCCATTTATTAAATTTTATTGAAACCAATCTTCTGGGAGATTGTACGATAAAAGGATGTTAAACTGATATATTTGCGATTGTTAAATTCTGTGCAAATCACGCCATTTTGTATAACTGCTATAAAATGCTAATATTTTTTGAAAGAAAATCAGCTAATGATTTAAAATATGACGACGCTTTCACTAGGTTAGTTCTTCCCTGTGGAATGATACTTGTCAAAAAAAAAAAATGTACATTCTTTCACTTCATGAATCATTTAAAACTATGCATTTTAATTTATTTAAAACATGAAATCCAATATTATTGTACATTTAAAAAAACATTGAAAAATTATTTTTATTAAATATACTAAATTTCAAGTAAAAAAATGTATTTGAAATGTAAGCTGAAATTTCATTTTGAAATAATGCGACTTTTGATGCAAAATTTTATTTCTGAAATAAATATTGTTATTTTAAGATTTTGTTTTAACTATCGAAGCTGGTGTAATGAAAATGACATTGTCTTGTCGAAATTAAAATAAATATATGTTAATGTTTCTGTATTAAAATGAATGGTTTCCATGAAAAAAATATTACATCATTTTTACCCTATAAAAGCTTTTACTAAAAATGCCTTTGTGACATGCCATCTTTTAAAAATAATAGATCAGTTTCAACCATATGCCTACCAATTTTCCACCAACCAATCAAAATTATTGATCTTTTAGTGCTCATATTATAAGGATAAGGATTTATGTTTTTTGAACGAAAATGAAAATTCCTTTTAAAAATAAAGTAATTTTTATTTAAATTTCCTGAAATTACCGGCTTTAAGAATTAATACTCACAAAAAATTGTTTTATTCCGGTACCCTAGTTAATTTTTTACTTTTTAAGAATGAAAATATTCATATTTCCTGCTAATCATTGTCATTTTCGACATTGATAATTTTACTGTGCATATTATTGGCATTTGCTATCCATTTGCTCTTCAAAAGTTTTTTTTTTGTATTTAAATTTTAAATTTAAATTTAAATCTTCTTGTTAACCGTGCGTAGACGATAAACTATAAGCATTGATAATAATTTTCTTTAAATAATAAGAATTAATACCATAACACAATCTCATTTTATCTCAACATCAAAGCATATCCGTTTTATTTTCCATATATGATGTCACATTTGCCTGCTTTCCACACTTACTCAAAATTCATGCACCTTGTATTATTAAAAATACTTGAAACTTTCCGTTTTAATCTTTCAATTTGAAATTAAATTATTATTCTGTGTTTTTATTTTTTGGCAACGAAAAAATGAAGATGGTTAAATTTTATCAGAAAAATGTCAATTCATTGTGTATGAAAAATAATGAAATTTTGTATTATTAAGCAAAATAGTTGAATAAAATAAATTAAACATAGCCTATGTTCATTTCCGGGTTGTAACCCATCTATATCCAAAAATACAAAAGCATTAATTCATCCCTTAATGCACTGAATTCATTCAAACTTTCGGACACACATTGACATTTATAATATTATAAGGAAAAGGATTAACTGAATGATTTAACAAGTAAAAATTAAATTTAGAAAATCAAAAAACCTGACTGCGTAAAAAGCGAACCAATTAATTATTTCTCATCACTGTCAAACTATTTTTTATATTACTTACCTATTTTTTTATTTACTTGTATTGATGACTTTTAAGTTGTGTTTAATTGTTAGTTCCTATCTACAAACACTGTTTTGATGAGGCCTATATATGTCTATGAAGGTTAAAGTTGCAGTAAAGCTAGAGATCCTACCTACGCAACTTCCAGGTTGTGTCATATTCAAACACAGCTTCTGACTGTAAAATAGTTAATGAAACATCGTCTTCATTTTGAAAGACCTATCGAATGATATGCCAGTCAATAGAGTGCGTAAAATTTTTTTTCATGTCTACCGCCATTTTGAATTTATAAAAACAAAACCTATTCTATAACCATCGGACAGTTAAGACGAATCGATAGAGACCTCATTCATTGAAATCCATCCAGCCGTTGGGATGTTTCGAGAGTATAAAGAAATCCTCATACCCAGATATGCATGAAACACACAACCGTTCTTGGCAGCCGGGTAAAAATTTAAGTTGTAGTAGTATTTGAAGTAAATTTGAATACATTGTAACTCATTGGATTATTTCTACAAAATAGTTGTTTCTATTTTCCAAGGTTATGGATATTGGTGAAATCTTAAGTGCTAAATTGGTACAAGTTAATCTACCTGTTAAGTTTTTCTTGAGAGCCAGATGGTGAGGATCTGTTAAAAAATATTTTTGATCTAACTAGCAATTTTTATAAACTGTTTTGAAATAAAAATGAACATGAAGAGTCATTAAAAAAAAAATTATTAGAGGATTGCTCACTTGCAATTCATGTCTGTCTTTTTCTGGATTTTCCCATTTTATTTGTTCATTTTAAATTTAAATTTTTCAGCCATTTCTTTCACTAAAATCAAAGTTGTTTATTTTTTAGGTAGATATTTTGTATTTTGTTACTGTTTTATAGAAGATTTCTGGCTGTAATTTCTTTCCTTCACACTTTTAAGGTTTTTAATAAAGTTCTTTTTGTGTTTAAAGTTGTTCTAACTCCATTTATTTAAATCTAGTATCTACTGAACGTTGCTCATCTTTAAATTTCCATCAATCTTCAAATAGCCTGTTTACAATTTTATGTATGTTTTGTAGTTTTATGCTTTAACCCCTTGAGGGGCAAGCAATTACGTTTGGGTAATGCTGAATTCCCACCGGAAAATTAGAAAAATTTTATTTCAAAATAAGGAAAAGCAATTTTACACTTTTTTTCCACCAAAGTTAGAAAAGTAAAATTTCATAATTTTTTTCTTGTGTAAATCTTCATTAATCGTAGGTGGGATAAAATATATCCCACCGCCCCTCAAGGGGTTAATTTATTACTGGGAGCACCCCCTTCCCCCTTGACATAAAAATATCTCTCTTGGTGTTTTCTGATGCATCCTCATGGTATTTTCTGGAAATAACACCACGGCGTTAAACTAGATTTTTCTGTTTTGAAAACAAAAATGTAGCCAATAACTAGGTGCGGCTTGTAAATAGTACTAAATTTATTGCCGATCTTTATTCAAAAATTTGGAAACCTGGTTACAAAAAAAAATTAATCCATGATCTTATGTCGTACTTCTGAAAAGAAAAAACAATGTCTCGCATGGTTTAAAGGTGTCAGCATGTTTACAAATGATGCAAATTTCATGAGCAAAAAATTGTACTTTGTCCAAGCATCGCATCCAATCATAATAGTTCTCCTCAAGTTTGCCTAATATCTCACCTGTCATATAAAGAATAACTCCTCCCATTTTCTCCCTTGTTCATTCTTTGCCAGTGTCGATAAAGCTACAGGGAAACTGTTTTACTCTATGTTCGTAATTACTTTTAGCATTAAAAAATATATATACTCACGTTTGGCAACAGCTTGATTAATCTTAAACTTTTACACGATCGAGCGTCCGATCCCGATCGTAACATCTGAGATCCGATCTGCTGGCACGCTTTTTTGACAATGACATGAATGGTGTAGATGATTTCATAGACACCAATCAAAGTTTCTCACCTGAAATTTAAGAATTATTCCACAGTGATACTGATGACAGAAATTTCGATGGATTTTCAAATGTATAGCCTTAATTATTCGGTGCTACTGTATTATTATTTTTTTCCGTTTGTTAAAATAAATAATGTTGATAGTGGAATTAATTGTTCAATTAATTAAAAGGTAAATTATTTATTTAAGTTCAAAATGTTTAATTTTATGTCCACCAATTAATAATTTTAATTAATTGCACTTGGTATGTTTTTTATAACGTATGTGACGTTATACTGGGTGTGGCGTTAAACTAGTTTTTTTTTTTTTTTAAGTAACTGCGGCGTTATTCTCAGAAAATACGGTATATAAATATTTCATTTCCCATGCTTCCAAGATAGCGACACATTAAAAAATATCAACACTACATGTAGTATGTGACCATGTTTAGGTTTTTAACTATAAAAACCATTTTTTCCAAGGCCATGGAGAAAAACTGGTAAAAGTTAAAAAAGAATATTAGACTTTATGTCTGAATAAATGTTAATTTATAATTTTTATCCTATGTACTATATATAGGTAATTTTAATTTCACTTTTTTGAGAAGTTTTTCTTTTCATTTTGTAGCTGAGCTTAATGTTATTTACTTCAGCTATCCAACTTCTTGAAAGATATGTAGGTGTAAAAATGTATTACCTTTATTACCAGATAAAATGTTGAACTTACTATTTTTAAGAACAAGCAAGTCAAACTATATTCGGTACTTCTTCATTATCCCATCAATCACTTTCTGTTAAAACAAAATATCACCAAATTATTAGCTAAACAGTAACTTCCAATAAAGAAATGGAAGAATATTGCAATTGGAATTTCATATAAATACAGAAAATTCAGAAAATCCCCACTCTCCAAAGTGGCAACTATCAGTAACATTAAACAAGATTTACAATGTATTAATAAAAACAAAAAAAAATATCTATTATTTATTTAAATTATTTTTCTTTATCTCTCTCAGCTGGTAATGTTTGGGAAGTTAGTTGAAACTGCTATATTATACCTAACTATGCACTGCAACTTTTTTTCCCCATAATTTTTCTTTTTTTATATCATGGCGTTGCCACATAATTTTAATTAAAGGAATGTCTAATAAATCAGTTAAACATCATTAAAAATATAGGGGAGAGCGGGGCACAGTTGACCACCCCTTATATTTTACTTATTTTTAAATTTTTATAGCTTTTCTTTTAGACTAATTGATAACAGCACTGGAGTGATTACTTATAGCCTTCAGAACACATCGTTAGCTCAGAATGAACCCTTTTATCCTGACTGGTTGTTTTGAGCTCCTAAAAGTAAAATTTTTCCTCATCATACTTTTCTTTATTGAGTAATTAAAGGTTATGGATAAATAAGATAAAACAATTTTTTTGAAGAGGAAAGACACTGGCCTTTCTTTAATTTAAAAGTTTATATCCTTAAAAGAAAACTTTAAATAAATTTTTATGAGTATGTATTGAACTTCAACATGGGGCACAGTGGACCGCAATGAATACTGCTCTTGTAATGAAGAATTTTCAAAATATTTAATAATTGCTTATTCTCTATAAAGAAATATTGTTTTCAAATAGTTATTTAACTATAAAATAAAGTAAACAAAGAAAATGAAAATTTATTTAACCCTACAGTGCATAGAGTAGCCATTTGGCACACTTTAAATTTCATGTTATATGTTGTTCAGATTATAATGTAGCCATCTGACACTTTAGTTTTCTCCTAAATTATGGATAACAGTTCACGTGAGATTTTTAAAAATAAGTTTTCTTGTTCAACATAAGTTTGTTTTTTTTGGAGGGGGGGGGATGAAAATCACACATTGTAGAGTTAACACAGTAAGAAATATTTTGTTTTGTATTTACTGCCCTTGAAAAATATAACTGTAGCCTAATAAGTAATAGACGACCTCACTGGATTGGTTATTTATAGCTTCAGAGCACATGGTGAGCTCATAATGAACTATCCTGACTATTTTGAGCTTCTAATAAATTTTTCATCATATTTGTCTTAATGTTTTTGTTCCTCTGATTACACCTGATAACACCTCTGATTTTTTTGTACTTAATTAATAACTTATTTGCAATCAATCCTGTATCTTCTATTGTTATTTTCAAAATATAATTTTTTTTGTAATTCTTTAGTTTTATGTTTTTTGTTTCAAAATGCTACTTGCAAATTTGTATTATTATATTATTTTGGAAGTAAAGGAGAAATAAAAAAGAATTAGATTAATTATAAATAGATTTATATTGTATTTTAGACAATAACTAATAGTGGACCACTGTGCCCCAGTGGGTAGACCAGTGTACCCCGCTTCCGGGGCACACTGATCCACTTTATGGGTGTATAAAAAAAATTTTTTTTTTAAATGTATTGGGAACTATGTTCTGCGAAAATTATGAGGCATGTAGAAAGGTTTAAAGAATATTAAAAAATATTTTCAGGTAGATTGGCCTCTCCGTTAAAGAGAAAAAAAAATGTTAACTGCAAAAGTGGTCCACTATATCCCGGTCTCCCCTATACAGCAGTACCACATGCGTTTTGTGATGCATACACATTTTTTAAAGTAGGGGAGAGTGGTGGAGGAATGGGACACATTTTAGAAAAATAAGAACATTAGGTACTACTTAGTTATCCCGTCGACCAATTTCGCCAATTTATATAAATCGCCAAACCACTCACTAAATTACACAAATTGACATAATTTTTATCTTAAATAATGAAAGAACAAATTAATTTGTATAACATTAATAAAAATACAAATAAAATGTTGAAATAAAAATCACTTGGTGACGTAAATACGTGCAATTTGCTTGAAGTCAAGTGAATGTGACATTTACGATCAGCCACTATTGGCATTTAATCTTATAGTTTGGCGATAAATTTTTGGTCGACGGGATAACTAAGTAGCACCGAATATTAACTTAGCTTGACACAAAAACAAAAATTTCAATTTATAGAATAGAAAATGAATGTATTTCTAATATTTTTGAACAATAATTAAACATAATTTGCAGAAACAATTTTATAATTAAAGAAATTGTAAGATTCAAAATGTGTCCCATACAGGGTTGCAAAAAAGCCAGGCCGGTGGCCTTTATTGGCTTTAACCGACTTTTTTTTTGCAAAAATTGGCCTTTTTCGGCCATAATTGGCTTTTATACAATGAAGCATTGTAACTATAAACTAACATTTCAAAGTGTTTTTATTTAGTTTTAATGACATTTAATTGATTTAGAGTTCAATAAGTAACCCAATTTCTCAATAATGAGGACATTAATTCTGGAATAAAACTTAGATGGTTTTGCTAGTGATTTGTAGTCAGAATTGCAAATATGTCAGCTAAATTTTAAAAATCCAACCAACTGCCAATTTTTTCATTTTTACTGCTTTATAAAATTAAAGAGGACAATGGTTACTTAGTTACATGTTTTATTACTTAATTAATTTTAAGAGCTATTAATATACAAGTCTTATTTTATTTCTAGTAAACATTTAAAATTATATACAGTCATATTAATAAAAACACCATTTCTCGCTATTAAAAACATTATGAATAGCATATGCATGAATATGCTTAGCAACAAACTTTTCAAAATTTTATTTAGAGATTTTTTTTTCTTGTTTAAATGCTCTATTTTTTATACACTTATGTACCACTCTCCTCAAATATTACATCCTTTCTAATTTCTCTTTTAACATATTATAACTTAATCTCTCCATATGGACATATAAGAATATTTCCATTTTGATGCGCTACATTTTGTATTAATTAAATATAATCTTTAAAATGTGTAGTATATGTGGAGATATGTAATATAGATTTCAAAACACCAGTTTGGAGCCTAACTTATATTCTTTTCAATGTTTATATATATATTTTTTTCAGACATAATGCCTTCACAGTTGCCTTCTAGAAGTTATAAAGTCTTATTTATTTGACAAAATTTAATAGAAATCCATAACTTCTTTTAGTAGAAAATATTTATAAGTGTATTAAAAATTAATTGATCCAAATTTAAAACGAATTAACTCTAAACCAACTTTATTGAAAAAAAGCCTGTTTTTATTTTTTAAAAGCCGGCTTTTTTAAAGTGGTTAAAACCAAAAAAAAGCTGGTCGGCTTTTTTTGGCCTGGCTAAAAGCTGGCAACCCTGGTCCCATACCTCCCTATATCTATAAAACAAAGTATGATAAGGCACAAATAGTCTAGTGTCGGCCACATATACAGTCTAACAAAGATTGTATGTTGATAATGTCTGTGCCACAATATCAAATTCCAGTATTTTCATTCAGAATTTCAGATTGTCAGTCACAGATGACGTTAAAAAGTCATCAATTCAATTTATTTACATTTTGAAGTAAATGAATATATTTATCAATGTTATAATTAATATATTACCCTCTAAAAATATGTGAATTTTAGCAATTAACATTCATCTTATTAAAAAGAAGGAATAAGACTTGTTTCATTCCTCCCCACTACCTTCGTGTATAAACAAAAATGCTACTTTTAGCTTTTAGGCTTAGTTTAAATTATGGATAATATTCAGTATAATGTTCCATAAATAAGGAAACTATTACATCTTCGCATAAACAAGTCATTAATATACAGAAAGCATAAAAAGTATATGAAGCAAATTTACTTTTGATTCTTTAAATAATCTTTTTCTATATACAAACGTAAGCTTATGCAGATCAACAAATTTTTTCAACTGAAGATTGGGCTACCATTGCTTTATCTAGTGTGTGATTGATGAAATGTTTAGAATGATACATAAAGAGAAAAACCCACTGTCCCATTCCACCCCACTCTCCCCAACTATTTTTTCCATAATGATTAGTAGCTTGTGTTAAGTGTAGGAATTAGAATTAAATGGATGTAACTAATTTTCATTTTTTTCACCCTTTTAGAATACACACAGGTTTAAATTTATGCAATTGTAGCAATTAAATGAACTGCAAATGTGATATTACAGTTCCAAAGATATTTGATTTTTTATTTGTGCAGCTAATGAAATAAGTTTTTTTGCAACTTTGTTATAGCTATAATTATAAATTATAACTTTGTTAATGGTAAACAAACTAGGTAAACATATAGTTTGTTTCTTGTTTTAGAAAACAAATATCAAAAGTCATCCAATACCTTAATAAAGAAAAATAAATCATGAAAATCTGATTTAAATTAATAAAATCAGATAAAAAAGGAATTATTTTTTTACCGCTATATACTCATGAAGATATAATATTTGAATTTTCTACAGTCACATACTTATATGATTCAACAAAACTGCTGATTGTAGATTCCGAGAAATGATTTGAAGTAATCAAAGGAATAGTCTTAAACTGCTGGTGGGTAATTCCATTGTAACAGTCATAGAGGAAAAAGTGCCTATACCTTATTTAAATAATAATAATTCTGTAATTCAAAGATAGCTACAAGCAGCATTTGATGATAAATTTATATAGTTATTATGAATAATTATTATTAAAAAAAATGGTATTGCAACAGACAAACAGGAATTACCGTGCTTTTCGGATAGCTTATGTTTATCTGTATTACTTATAAAACAACATTACAATTTATTATAACTAAAATGTATTTTCATTCAGAGGGAGTTCATAAATGTACCATCTTTCACAAAGTGTGCCACAAATGCTGCCACAATATATTTATGATATAAATATATAGTAATCTTACCTGTAACAGACCAACATTGATTCTCTAACAGAGAAACAAATAAACACATAAAAAGAAGTTATGCTGATTATAAAGGATTTGATTTGAATTTTGACTATTCAAAATTTTATAAAATGCATTGTAAATAAAAATAATATATAGGTTTAATTCTGTTAGAATATATATATATCTATATTGCCTATTTGATGCAAAAAATGAAATACAGAAAATGGTAACACTGACTTGGAATTGCCCTGGTACTGTTAATCATATAATTTCTAACAGTGATGATATATTTTTTAAATTATTCACTAAATAAACAGTTTTTAAATGAATTATTTGTATTTTCAGTAGATATCGATTTTTATTAGTATTAATAACATATAGATAGCTGTTTTCCATTTCATAAAGGGAACAGATGTCATATATTCCTGCATCCGCCATCTTGGATTTTTTTCTAATCCAAATGATGTAATAATTCTAATAATACAATAATTTTAATGTAATAAATTCTACTAATGTAATAATTTCTAATTATAAACACTGAAAATGTAAATATAATTAAACATTTGTGAAATAAAATTATGCAAGCCAAGAAAAAAATCCAAGATGGTGGATGCAGGAATATATAACATCTGTTCCCCATAAAGATATGATTACTCTGATAAGGTTTTAAAATGTAAACAAATCAGACTTGAAATGCACAAAATAAACAAAGCTCTTAGCCCTAAATTGTATGGATTTTTGAATGCTGTGTGTGTAGTATATACCGTATTTTCCGGGAATAATGCCGCACCGAGTATAACGCCGCACTTGGTTAAAAAACATCATCATAATAACGCCGCACTTGGTTAAAAAACATCTCATCAACATAAGCATCAACAATCCATTGACAAATTTGGGCGTATGTCGCCCTTCGCATATGACCACCTTTAGTAAATTCGTGGTCTTTGCCAGCCATCCATTGTTCCCAATAATTGCGCATTTGCGCTTTAAAAGCTCGATTTAAACTGACATCAAGAGGTTGGAGTAATTTAGTCAGTCCGCCTGGGATGATCACTGGTTCCGTTCTTTGTGATGCTAGAGATTTTTTAATATCCGCCGTTCGATGACCTTGCATACAGTCCATTACTAGAAGACTGTTCCTTTGAAAAAAAGAATTGGGTCTTTTTCGCCAGCATTTTTCCGCCCACTCGATCGAAGTTTCTAGGTTCATCCAACCTCTTTCATTATTTGACACGACTATACCCTTCAGAAAACTTTCTTTTGATAGAGTCTTTCGTTTGAAAATTACCATAGGTGGTAATTTCTCTCCTGTGACGGTATTCTGCCCTCATCGGAATGAGTGACTTTCTCGTAATGCTCTGACAACATGACAATTTCGCATTCTCCCCCTAACGTGTTGGAATACTTTCTGGTTTTGCGGGGTTGTTTTCGTCGTAATCTAGCCGGCTGCTATGAGCAGTCAGAAAAGCTTATTTGTGTCGGTTTAAGATGGCGCTTATTATTAGTTTTTTTCCCCATTTTGTTATGCTCATTACTAGAACTAATTTTACCTTAAGTTTAATGTAAAATAATTGTGAGTGAAGCATAGTTTTTAAATTATTTGGCTAATATAGCTTGTATTTTAAAACTTGTATTAAAAAAAAATATTTATGCTAAAATATATTAAAATATATTTTTGAGATTAAAACTTATTCAGGCATGAAAGCAGGAAATAGGAAAAAAAGTAGAAATTTTTTTCCATCTATACAACGGCAGCAAATTTTTGTAATTTAGATATATTTTAACAGGAATTTATACAATAAAGGGAAATATAACAGGACGTATGATTGTTATTTTCTTTTTGTGACTTAGAAAACACTTAAAAATGAATAAACTAACAAAAAAATGTATAGGTTCATTGAATCAAAAAAAAAAAAAAAAGGGAATGGAAGGCAGATTGCTAAAAGTGTAAATCCAAATATATATCTGATGAATTTATGTGAAGTGCAGTGATTAACTTTTTAAAACATATATTCTGGGTGGTTTGGTTGCTTAAGATTTCCCTTCTCTTTTCTAAGGGGGAAAAAAAATCTCCATGCTCAATATATGCACATCAAAGTAGTAGTTGTCTTAGAAATACATCACTGAAACAGCCCAAAAAAATTGTATAAATGAGATAAAATATTCTTTTTCAAAAATAACCTTATGTAAACTTCTTAAAGTCTAAGAAAACTCCACTCGGGAATGACAACTCAATCAACTACATTTACATAATTCTCAGATGGCCATAGGATAAGCTGGTCATTTATTTAATAGCTCTACTAGACAGCAGTTCAGAAATTCTAAGGGTTTAAGTAGACAAAAAGTTTGAAGGGTAAATTAACCAGTCCCCCCCCCCCCCCCCCCCGATATGTTTTCAAAATTTTCTTTGAACTTTTGCATCAATCCAGAGAATGACCAAAATTCTATTCAAAAAGGTGGGAATCCTCTTTTAGGAGGAACTCTTTTTTTCCAAAGTGTAATTACAAATAGTTTTTGTTTAAATAATCCTTGATTTTGATCAAACACTGAAAAATATATGCAAATGTAAAATAATTATGAGTGAAACATAATTTTCTAATTATTTGGGTGATATAGTTTGTATTTTAAAGCTTGTATTCAAAGTAATAATGATAATAATAACAATAACAATAATCCTAAAATATATTTTTGAGAAGATTAAAACTTATTGTACAAATCCAAAAATGTAATTACAAATATTTTTTGTATAAATAATTCCTTGATTTTACTTTAAATAACAATAAATATTATATCTTTGAAAATGTAAAATAATCGAGATTGAAGCATAAATTTTTCCATTATGTTTGTCTGATAAAGCTTGTATTTTAAAACTAGTATTTTAAAGCTTGTATTAAAAAGACTTTCACGCTAAAAAATATTTTTTAGAAGATTAAAACTTACTGTACTAATACAAAAAAGTATTTACAAGCAGTTTTTGTTTAAATAATCCCTTGATTTTACTCTAAATAATAAAAAAATATAATTATAATTGTAACATAATTATGAGTGAAACATAACTTTCAAATTATTTGGCTGATATAACTTGTATTTTAAAGTTTGTATTCAAAATAATAATAATAATAATAATCCTAAAATATATTTTTGAAAAGGTTAAAACTTATTGTAATAATCCAAAAATGTAATTGCAAATACTTTTTGCATAAATAATTCCTTGATTTTACTCTAAATAATAATAAATATTATACCATTGTAAATGTAAAATAATCATGACAAACATAATATTTCAATTATATTTGGCTGATATAGCTTGTATTTTGAAAATTGTATTTTAAAGATTCTATTAAAAAAACTTTCACGCTAAAATATATTTTTGAGAAGATTAAATAAATAATATTTGGCTGTTTGTATTTTAAAGCTTATATTTAAAAAAAAAAAAAAAACCTTCATGCTAAAACATAATTTTTAGAAGATTAAAAGTTGTATTAATCTAAAAAATGTAATTGCATGCAAATAGTTTTTGTATAAATAATCCCTTAATTTTACTCTAAATAATGATAATTATATAATTGTATCTTAAAACCTCGTAATTTTTTTAACTCACCACCTATTAAAACTTTACATACTGTTATAGTGATATTATATCATTCCCTTCTACGAATCTAACAATGATGCAAGTTTTTGTCTCTTTTTAAAGGGGCTGTAAACACATGTATGTCTCATCTCAGGTAAACAAACCACATGTGTCCTTGGAAGGGATTGGTGGAAACTGGTTAATCTTGAAAGGGAGACGTCAACCGTTGCTCCCAAATTCCGTGAAGAGGGCTGAATGGAAAATTGTTGAACATCGGTATGGATTATGTGAACAGAAAATTTGCTACTCGGTTTCTTCCGAAAAGGGCAGAATAATACCGCCACTGATGCCATGCATGAAAGCACAACCGTGAAACAATTTTTCTTGTTCCTTGTTGTTACTACTGGAATGGATTTTACACCGATAAAATTGGCAGAATGAGAAGTTGGCATATCGAATGAAAGTGGAACCTCATCCATATTTCCTATCTGAAAAGGTTTCAGTGATAGTTTCTCAATCTTCTCTTTCACGAATTTTAGAAAAGATGCCTTCTTCTCTTGCCAATCATCGGGTAGTTTCTGCCCCACTGTTGTTCTAGAACGCATTGTTAACCTGTTTCATTTAAAAAAACGATTGCACCAGAATGGGCCACCTAGGAAATCATCATAACCTTTCTCATCTGCCATTTGTTTAGCTTTTATTCGTATTAAAACGGTAGATAAGGAACATCCGTTCTTCCGTTGATTCTCTATCCAGGAACAGAGTTAATTTTATAAATCAGGCCAATGCGCCTCTGGCCCCCGACGCTGAGCTCGCTTCTCTCTTGGCATCTCCTTAAGCACAGACTCCTGCTTCCGCCATTCTCTGATTCTTTTCTCATCTACATTCAGCTCCCTCGCTGCACCACGATTCCTGTTAACTTTTGCTAATTTGATAGCATTCAGCTTGAATTTTGCAGGGTCACTGCGCCGCTTACAACTCACATCTGAAGACATATTTAAGATAAAACTTATATCAGTAAATTAAAATCATTTTTAAGCATCAGATTCTTTAACCTTAAAAATATAATTCCACGTCATGCTTACAATTACAGTGAAAGCAACGAAAGTTTAAGATTTGCCGAGCTGTTGCCAATTCATAGATCGAAGTTAAAAATAATTACGAACATGGAGTAAAATAGCTTTCCATAGTATGGATTAGCATTGGACTTTAGTGAATGACAAAAATAACATCTCTGTGGAGGAAAATCTTCTGAAAAAGACTGTTTATTCAAAGAAAGAGGAGCAGTGTTAAAATGTTCTTTATGCATATTGTTTTTCTTATATTTATCTGTGCCTGATATCACATGGATAAAGTCCCTTGTGAAAAGAGGACTGGGGCAAACTTGTCGAGAGACATTGTGATTGGATGCAATACCCGGTAAAAATGCAATCTTCTGCTCCTGAAATTGCATTGTCTGTAAACACACTAATGTCCGCGTGTGGCTATTTTCTTTTATTTCCATCTTATTCACAAAGAATAAGACTGAAAATTATGATTTTTTTTCTAAGCAGATTTCAAAAATTTTAAATTAATTAGTCCTATTTACAAGCCGCACCTAGTCATTGACCGCACTTTTGTTTACAAAACAAAAAAATCTAGTTTAACGCCGTGGCGTTATTCCCGGAAAATACGGTATATATAAACAAAGTTTAATAACACGAAACTTTTAATTAAAAAATTAAGAAAGCAAACATCTACAATACTTGCTTCTTTAGATCACAAGGATTAAAGTAATTAATGAAGTGGTATGGACATGAGATAACAAAGAAAATAAAATTTGTTTATTGCTATATTATGTACAATAAATTATAGGAGATGAAAGATTATCTTATTTCGGCTTTGATTTTATTTATTGTTTCTTTAAATTACAATATTTTAAAACAGAACATTTTATTTTTAGTTAGGATTTTCAATCAAATATTATATCCCATCTTAGAAGTTATGAAAAGATTTTAAAAAAAAAGTTTGACGAGTTTTATTAATTATCAGTATGCTCTTTTAAAGCAAAATGTGACTTCACTATTATTTTACAGTCTTTTCCTAATAATAGATAAATAAGAAATGAAATCCTCTTTAGAGGTGATTCACTGTTGTTATATCATATCAGCAAAATTGCATAGAATGCAGGTGGCTGTAATACATCTGAAAGCATCCATGAAAGAAAATGACGATAAATTAAGTTTTAAAAAAATCCTTAAATCATAACACACAGAAATAATAAATTGGTGGGAGATATTCTTTTATTTACTTATTCAAATAATGCAACATCAAGCATTGCTTCTAGGATTCATTTATCTCACATTGGCGAAGCTTTGGCTTTGATTTGCCATTCTTTCACTGTGATTGGTTGTTCGAGAGCCCGAGCTTCCCGACATCTACTTTCTAGTCTAGCGCATGCACATTGCATGATTTAATCCCCGCCGTTTCTAGACCTTAAAAATCAGTATGGTCACGACATGTGAATCAGAAGAGCCAATCAGAACAATGCTAACTGCTATATCTAGCCGCCTGTGTGTGACATTTCTATCATCTTCATATAAGTTTTAAATAAACATAAGTTATAATAGATGGCAGCATACAAAATACTAATCGAACATCGATGTTAAATTGAAACGTTTTCTGATATCATCACTTTAATCGTAAAATGGCCTTCCTTAAAACGTTACTTTATTTTCAATCTTCGTGTTATATTCCAGATTTCCCATAGGATTTTCGTTTATTTTCAATTTAAAAAAGATTATTCTATGTTTGCTTTCCTTTATTTCTCTTTCAACAAAGCAGAGAAATATTAATAATTAAAAGACAGTTGCCAGTGCCAGTTATATCGTACTTGAGTTAGGCCTATTGATCACCACTAAAGAATAATTTCGTTTGAAGGTAACGCATTTATGAATCAGGTCACACAGGTATGATATTTGTAGGCTATCTATTCAATGCAATCTGTTTTATAGTAAAATTTCGTTATTTTAATCTTATTTTTCAGTATTTTCAAAATATTTTTTTTTTTTTTTTGCTTTTTCATTATTATTATTATTTTTTTATATTTAAGGTTAATTTTAATGCATAAATTGCATTTTGTTTTTGTTATTGATTTATTCTTTTTTAATTTCCTCCTTAAGATGTAAATTATTTGTGTTCATTGAGAAGTTTGCTTTTTGTAGAATTAAAATAACTTATATTTAATACCCATTTTTTAAAATTAAATTCATCTAGTTTTAATACATTTATGCATGCCTGAAAGTGTTTCCTTATTTCTGAACAAAGTTTAGTATGTAAGATATGATAATTTGTGCACAGTCTTAAATCTTCCATAATAATTATAGCCAATGTCTAGTACCTTAAAACTGATTTTTTGTACTTCTGTTCTTGAACACAATTCATTGGAAATATAGTTCAAAGCGAATCAAAACATAGTGGAGAGTGGGGAGAAATGGAACACTTTTTATAAAAATAAGAAAATTAACCTTTTTTTCACATGAAAATGAAAATTTCGATTTATGGAATACAAAATGAAACACTTTCTAATATCCTTGAACAATACACAGACATAATATAAAGAAATTGTAAGTTTCAAAATGTGTCCCATACCTCTCCACTATCAGGGAGGTATGGGACAGCTATAAAACAAAGTATTATGATAAGGCAGAAATAGTCTAGTGCCGGCTACATATGCAGTCTAAAAAAGATTGTTGATTGATAATGTCAGTGCCATAATATCAAATTCCAGTATCTTCATCACTGGAAGGAAAATTGACACAGATGATAAAAAAAAATCATCATTTTTAAGTAAATGAATATGTTATCAATGTTATAATTAATATATTACCTTCTTAAAAAATATTTGCATAATAAAATTTACATTCATATTATTAAAAAAAAGAAATGGGCTTGTCCCATTCCTCCCTTTGCTGCCATGTCCCATTCCTCCCCACTACCATCTTTTATGAACAACAATGCTGCTTTTATGCTTAGTTTAGACTATGGATAATATACAGTATATATGTTCCTTACATAGGGAAACTATTACATCTACGCATAAACAAGTCATAAATATACAGAAAGCATGAAAAGTATATGAAACAAAGTTACTTTTCACTCTTGAAATAATCTTTTTTTTATATACAATTGCAACTTTTTTCAGCTGATGATTGGGTTACCATTGCTTCATCTAATGTGTGGTTGATGAAATGTTTAGAGTGTTACATAAAGAGAAAAACCTACTGTCCCATATCACCCCACTCTCCCGTACCATAAGAAATAATGGAAATATGATTAAAATTCCTGGCAAGCTACCGCCTGTATCTAACTCTTACAAATAATAAACTGTATAGTACACTAAAATATATCAGTGCATTATAATGTATGAGATGACAAATTTATAAAAGTTTTAAACATATGTAGGGGAGAGGGGGGGGGGGGTGTACGTGTGAACAGTACATATTTCACTCATTTAATTTGAAATTAAAAAATTCAAAAAAATAACCAATAGATGGTAGTACTGATACCACCATTTGGCTGAATTTTCAGAACAATAAGCCATTTTTATTTCTGGTAGTTGTAATTTGTTTGTTTTAGAAGGTGTGAAGTAAAAAAGTTTTCTAAGTTATTGAAGTAAAAATTCATTCAAGACATTTTTTAAAGTAGAATATCAGCATTGCATTCTATAGTGGCATTAATTAGTAAGTCTACAAAAAGTTTTGTTTCCTTATTTCAATTAAAAATATATATTTTTTAATAAGTTAAGCTTAAGTTGGTAGATGGGGCACTTGTGAACAGAACATATGGGGACAGATGTGAACAGTTCACAAGTGTATTTTTTAAGTCTGTGAATGCATTTTTTTTTTTTTTTAGTTTAAAATATAATTACCCTTATCAAACATTGAGTTATAAATTCAATGTTTTTAGGATTGCTTCACAGTTTTAATTTACTGGAAGTTAGATAACAATTAAAAGTGGTGGCTTTCTGTAAAAACCAATATGTTTATTTGTTATTATTTAATGATTTCCTCTTTTAAACATATTTACTTTTTCTTAGCCCATATTAAAGTATTTGTAAGATATTTTATTTTATGAAAGTAAAATTTAGTTGGTCAAAAAAAAAGCGATAAGTAGTATTAATAATCACCAATATTTTTTTATCACACTTTTACCAAATTTTCAAACTATGATGCACAATTTTGATATATACATTGCACAAACAACATTTAGAAAAAAAATAAAACACAATAACAGAATTATTCAATTACTTATTTAAAAGTAATACAGTTTTGCTATGCTTGACTCAAAAGGAGTAGGTATATTAGTGTATAATTTTACCAATAATTTCTTGTATCTATATTGAAATATTTATTGATTTATTCACACAACTAGAAAGAGGCCATTTAATTAGTTTTTATCACAGTTTTTATTCACAAAAAAATTGTCTTATTTATGCATGTGTTCACATGTGCCCCAGGTATGTTCACAACTACCCCTCCACTGGGGCACATGTGAACAAATTTAGACAATTTTTAGAATGATGATATAAGCTAGAAATTCTTGATAAATTCGTCACAAAGAACAAACATATTGTAGATATTCCTATAAATGAATTTTTGGCTCAATAGCTCATAACAATTTTGAGAAATATTAAAAAGTGTAAAAATTGTTCACATGTGCCCTTACTTTGTGACATTGAGTGAAGTGGAGTTTCTATATTATTAAGACCACTAAGCCAACTTACCATTTTTTACATAAAAATCTTTACAACTAGGATCACCATAGTTTTATAATCATATTCTTTTTTAATGTCATATATTAATTATAAAGTTCATTTGCTCTACCAATTTATTACAGACATTAAAACATATTATGATACCATAATTTAATATACACCAAAAAACAGTATAGATGTCAAAAAGTTTAAAAATACAATACTCTAAAATATAAATAAAATATCCTTACAAATGGAAAAGGATTCAAAAATATTTTCACTTCTCTTACTGAGGCATCTTCAGCTACTTCACTTTACAGGCTTCTCAAAATACATAAACTTCATTATAGCTGGGATCTCTTGTATATGCACTTTGCATCGAACAAGTGAAAAAAATAAATAAATTGGTTACTTTTGTTCATTTTTTTCATTCAGTCAATTTGATGACTACATTGTTCACAAATTGAGTCATATTTTGCTTGAATTGTTCATACTTTTTCAGTAGAGAGGCCTTTGCGAAAGATGGAAATTTGGCAACATATTTTCTGGCAACCTACACACTGTTTCATATATACAGGCCATTTTTTCAAATACAGTGAGTGATCGGTTAACGAACTTAATCCGTTCCGAAACAGTGTTCGCTAACCGATCATAAATTTTGTATTGATTTGTATGGAAATTCAATTGATTCATTCTTAAAAGCTAAATAATATATAAAAAATAATATAAATCTTCCCTTTATAATAGGGTTAATATACGTCTTTATTTAGTGGACAGATCGTATTTTGGTGGCTTTGTCCCTGTCATGGCATACTTAAAAAATATATATAAATGACATGTTCTTTGTAAAAACTTTTAGAATTACATTCATTGACTATGGCATTAAATCATATCAATTTGTCACTTTGACCTTTCAAAAACTCCTTAGTTCTCTAAAAATCTAGACACACGGCAGTGTGTTAGCCAAGTTCCTCTGACATACTAGTGCGTTATATTACACGAACTATTTCGAGCTGTTTTCGCCAAATTTTGACACTCTACTACTGAAAATCTATGTGACCTACGTACTTGTTATATGAAATACGTAGTAAGCCCCCCCCCCTCTAATTACCTAGGATTCATAATTTTATAAATAACACATAATTAGGTTCCGAGATAATGATATTTGAAAATTTCTGATAATCGATAATTTTGTCACTGACTGACTCACTCATCAAAAAGATCTCGTATATCTACTGCACCAAAAGACTTCAAATTTGGTGCGAAGTTCGTTTACGTTATAAAACTAAGGAATCGAAAAAAAATCGTGAAAATCGATTAATTACCCACTTGGGGGTGTCCATTTTTACTTTAACATAATGTCTATTAGGCGAATTTTTAATTTGCCAAAAAAAGCACCAAATGTTGTATCTGGGCTGACCATGCAGCAAAATCACCTGAATATCAGCCATTTTCCGTTAATTTCGGAGAATTAATTTTTTTAATATAGGTGCATAAAATGGTACTTAGTTATCCAGTCGACCAATTTCGCCAAATTATATAAATTGCCAAACCACTCACAAAATAATACACATTGACATAATTTTTATTTTAAATAACGAAAGAACAAATAAATTAGTAAAACATTAATAAAAATACAAATAAAACGTCGAATTAATGGTTTTATTGGCCATTAATGGCATTTAATCTTACAATTAATTAATTAATGGCAACCATTATTGGCAATTAATCTTGCAATTTGGCGACAGTAATTTGGTCAACGGGACAACTAAGAAGTACCCATAAAATTTACCTTTTTATACACATTGTAAAAAAATGAAAACATCTTGAGAGAATACATATGTCGAAATACTCATATATTTCGAGACATCCTTAGTTGAAATTAGGCTAATCCCAGAATTAAAAAGTAAACAAAAGGAGAGTCATTCCTAGGATTCAAATAAATATTGATTGTGGATATGTGTCTTCCATGGGTCTAGACAGTCTAGCTGTAGCTGTGGACAACCTTGCGGCATCTCGGACTCTCAATGACTGTGCTACATGTACTCTATCAATTATTATGGGTTACCATAGGGGGACCCTGCTCTGTTGCCAAATGCCACCAGTTTGTCACCAACGTGGCGATATATCGCCAAATTTGGCAGCCAAAAGTGACGCCAACTTGGCGATATCTCTAATATTTCGCCAAATTCCCATAGACTTTCATTGTAAACCAATAGGGTTTACTTGCTTGCAGAATATCAACAAATAGAGATATTTTAATGCAACAAAAACTAATATTAGCTTAAGAGATTATATTAATCATATTTAAAGGAGTCCAAGTAAATTAAATTATGAATAAAAGTAACATGATACAATGCTTAGCATGCTTTCCCAAACAAAAATTTTAAGGGAGTCCAAACTGGTCGCCTAGTAAAGAAAGAAATGTTTTCAAATTTTTACTTGTGTAAATATTATCAATATGATTATTATTGTTTCAGAACCAATAAACATATGGAATCAATACATTTCATTTCAAAACATACATTTAATACAGCACTATCTATTAATATAAAATCCAAGTCTCTGTGTGCCCCTCACAATTCTGGTTGGGCCACCTCATCGTAATGAATAATTGTTGAAAAATACTAATGGCAGGATTACCACAATAATGCCAAATGTTGACCAACTTGGCAAAATATCGCCAAATTGGCGACAAAAATGAGTTGTCATAGATGAAGCCAATTTGGCGATATCTGGCTAATTTGATGAAATTCCCATTTAAAACCATTAATCTTCCATAGCCGAGCTCACCGAAATTTAATTTAAACTCCGCACATTTAAGGTTTTTTTTTTTCAAAATTTGTGGGCCAGAATTTAAGGTGTAATATGCGAAAATGTATGCCAAATATTTTGTTGTAGGAAATTTAAATTAAATTGAATGTTGCCTGGTGAATAAAATAGTCGCTTGAAAACACATTGAAAACCAATAAGTAAAGTGTCTAAGAATATTGTAACTGTACAAAAAGTAATGATATCTAACAAAAACATAACTGTGAAAAAAAGGAGCCAACTTCTTTTTTAAAAAAATGACAAGAAAAGAAGTGATATCTAAGTGGGTGCCAAGTTCAAATAAAATTCACTCGAGCTTACCTACTGAAGTATTATAGCATTGTTTAAAAATTATTGATAGGATATTAATAATAAATCTAGAACTTGGCACGTTTTTGATAAATGTTATGCCTATCATTTTCATGTCTTAATAAAATGATGATGTTTATATTAATAACAATGTCGTTATAAATTTTTTTAATATAGTTAATATTATAACCAAATGACTCAAGTTACAGATTTGATAAACCAATAAACACACAGATACACTCCCGCTCATCTTTGCGGGAAGTGCTGGGTTCGATCCCAATCGCGCCCGTCGGCCTAATCGTTCGGAGTTTTCGTGGTTTTCTTCGAGCCATGGATTTCCATGCGTTAATACGGGTTAGGTTCCCTTAGAAAGACCCCCACGAAGGGCACTCCCCCTCGGGCCTATATCCCTAGTGTAGATAATCGGCCATCACAAAATCAACCAACCAACCCGCTCATCTTTGGTTATCACTCTAGTGACCCCACCCCTCCCCTGGAAACTTCAATGCAAACAGACTAAAAGTCCTCACAAAGAGACAGATGCACTTACGCTTGTTCTTGGTCATCACTCTAGAGACTGCACCCTTTTAAGGAGCCTCAATACACTCAAATTAAGGCTTCTAAACATGAAATCACAAGTTTTGATATAATAATGTCATTAATAAAAATAAATGACTTGTAGGTAAAAACTTGCCAAGTTCTAGATTTATTATTACTATCCTGTCAATATATATATATTTTTAAACAATGCTATAATACTTCAGTAGGTAAGCTTGAGTGAATTTTATTTGAACTTGGCACCCACTTAGATATCCCTTCTTTTCTTGGCATTTTTTTTTTTTTAGAAGTTGGCTCCCTTTTTTCACAGTTATGTTTTTGTTAGATTGTATTTACTGGAAGACACGATAAAGCTCAATTGGAGCCTACAGCCTGTTAATAATTTGTGAACTAAATTTAAAGTAATTAATTTGCAATTAAAAATGGACACAAAATACAAAAATTAATGTTTTTAATCCATTCATTCTAATTTGGAGGGCCTAAAATGTAGGGCCCCACCCCCCCGGTAGCCCATGAATTAACTAGGCCATATGTACTCGGCAAATCTGAAAGACAGCATTGCTTCTTCTTGGCTTTGTTTGTGAGGTGTTCGTAATCAGAACATTAAAATCTCTCCCAAAAGTGTTCATTAACCGTTCTGTTCATAAACCAAAAAGTTCCTTAACCGATCATCCACTGTACTTGCACAATTTATTTTACATTAAAGAAGACATTTATTTAGTTTTATATACAAAGAGAAGTAAACTGTGTATGAAAAACAACAACAATTATATATATGTATATGTAAAAAAAGGTATATAAACAAGCATAGCAGCTTATCAGGTTTGTTTTCATAGATGTTTAACATTTGGCAACAAATGTCACTTTCTGAAGCTTGGATTATGCCAAATTTTCTAAAAAAGTAGCAAGGACTCTATACTAGAAGAGTACGAAATTGTTTGAGCACCGAATTATTCAACAACCAAGCCATTCAAAAACTGGACTACTGTATAAATGTTGTGGTTATTTTTTTCTCCCCAAGAAAATCAAATATTAAATGGTCACAGTTACTCTGTAATGTTACGTATTACTTTTGCTGTAAGTATCTTAAAAAGTCCTCTAAGGGTAATAATAATTCTACAATGAAAAATGCATGCGCTTCTTAACTGATCACTTATTTTTTATTTATTTTCTCCCTGGATTGCACATTTATCTATTTGAAAAATATATTAAAAAAAGAAAAATTGAATGAAATATTTTTTTCATCTGCTTATGATTTATACAGAGTAATGTTTTGAAATATTGAAATACTGTTTCATTTATTTTTAAGTCTGTCTATTAACCCATTACCAGCAGTTGCAGTGATATGATCACATTAAAAAATTGCACAAAATTCTCCAGTAAATGGTGTTAAAACAACATCATTTGTAAAAATCTCAGAGTTCTAAAAAACATTTTGTTTAATAATAATTTTCTCATTTAATCATATTTGATAAATGATATTACTTAATAATTTATTTTTGTTATACATGAATATTCTTTCCACCATTGGTGTTCACAAATTAATAATTTTTTTTTTTTTTAATTTAAGTTACATACTGTTTGTGTATAACATATAATTAAATTTAATAAAAAATATTTATGATTCACAAACGTCCAATGCATTGTATGTATTAATATAGTTTTATGTGCATAAGTAATTATAAATAACTGGCTTAATAATTCATCATAGTAACTTTACTTATCATCATTTACACTTTGATCAACTGTCAGCCAGTGGCGTAGCCAATGGGGGAGGTCCAGATTCCCCCCCCCCTCCCAAAACCTGAACGAAAAACTGGTTTACTTAATTGTGGATACAACAGTAAAACTGGCTAAGATGGAATCACAAAGAACCTATGAAAAATTCTGCTTTAGATAGGTGTTCGTCTTAGAAGGTATAATTCAAAGGTATGTGCTACGGTTTCGAAATCAGTTCAAAATGCCAACTTTGACAGCATTTTGTAAATGATCGTCTGCCTTTACCAAAAAAATAGAAAAAAAATCGATCATAAAGTTACTGAACAACAACTCCTGCCCATTGCAAGCATTACCCAAACAAAAAATGGAATCAGATATGTATCAGAAAGATGCTCCTTTGAATTTGAGAGCAGGCTTAAGTATTTTTGTACTGATATCACTACTTTGGTGGTTAATGAATAAAAGATGGTAAACTTAAAATTTAAAGGCCAATGCAATAAGTCCCTAGTCATGTCTTTCGTTCTCTTTCAGTTCTGCTATTTACACCCTCCCCCCCTAAAAAATATTTTATACATCAATTTTAAAGTACCGTGTTATTTGAAATTGTTTTTTGGGGAAAAAACCTCTGTTGTAAGATATGGAAATCAATTACAACATGCATGTTTTCAAAAGTTTTTTTTTCACAAAATTAAAAAGCAATGTTACATTTTACGTTTACTTTCTGAGGTAAAATTGCAAGAATTATTACTTTTTAGAGATATTTAATCCTCTGAGCATCTGAGGGTTTTCCTACATTTAAAATGTTCATAAAACTGATGTTAACTTATATTTCCTTTCCCTGTTTGTTTCTAAAATACACTTCATTTCTCTTTATTTTAAGCATATCTTAAAATACAATTTTAAAAATATTTTTGTCTGCAGCTGATTTAAGTTGTTTTGGGGTAACAAAAAATATGGGCAAACCACTTAGAGGGTTAAAAACTGAAACAATCATTGCTCACTAATAAATAAAGAATCATCTAAATTAGCTCTAACTTCCTACATTTATACTTCCCTGAGCTGTTGCTCCCTAATAAAAATCTATAAAGTATCTTATAAATTAACTCCTAATCTCTTAAATTTGCACTTCTCCCTCTTTTGCCTACCCCCCAGCATACAAAGATATTTAAAATCTTTTAAATCTTTACCTTTTTCTAAAAAAAACTCTTCTGCCTTATTTATTGCATCACAGTGATGATAAATAATCAACCATATAAATTATCCCCTGCTATCCCCCCACTTCCAAATTTCCACTTCTCTCTGCCCCCCTCCACTATACAGAGACTCAAACGATTAAAACATTTTTATTTAACATAATCTGAAACATTCGTTTCTCACTAATAAAATACCAAATAATAATTTAAACTATAACCTTCCAAATTTATGCTTTCCTCCTCCTTTGTCTCTCCCAACATACAGAAAAAGCTTAAATAATTTTTAAATTTTTATTTTACATTAAAGAAATTCTTCTGCCCTGTTTAATGCTCTTTAGCGACAATAAATTATCAATCTTATAAATTATCCATTTCCCCTTTCTTCACCTTACAGCATCCAGAAATCTTTGAAACTCCTTATGTCTTTATTTTAAAAAAATATCCACATTCTTTTCTCTCAAAAAAAGAGACTAACCATCTAAATTATCTCCTAACCTTTCTCCCTTTACTTTCTAATATACAAATAAGTTTAAAATCTTTTAATTTGAATTTTTATATAAAAGAAATCAACGTCCTTGCTTGTTTATCTGCAGTGGAAATAAATAATCAATCATATAAATTATCCCTCTTCCCCTGAAATCGCCAAATTGTAACTATATAACTATTCTATGTATCATAAAACTAAATTAATAAAACATAATTGAAAATTACAAAAATGTATTTTTCTAATTTCACTCAAAAACAACAACAAAAATGTGTATATTTAGCTCTTTAAAAAGATATTTTTTTTAAATATCAAACCGATACAAAAATAGTTTGCGTACACCCGATTGCTTTAGATTTAATAACCATAAATTGATAACACACTTATCAGTATTTCACCAAATGCGAGCGATGGATCAATTTCAAGTTCAAAGGCTTTGTTTGTAAATAAAATGTCCATGATCTGCACTGGATAAGAAAAGGGGCATTCACCGATTGTTTCTCTGGTTGTAGTACATCACTATATGTTGTTTGTCAAGATTGAAAAATAATGATCAATATAAAAAAAATTCATAGGTTTACAGAATTAAAAATATATATAATTAATTTCTTTTTATCCTTTACTTTAAAAAAAAAATAAATAAATAAAACATAATTTAAAAGACTAAATGTTAAGTTTAGAAATTCCTATATCTAACAGATCCAATATTGATCAAAATTTGGGAATATTAAGCAATATAGGTAAATATTTCCCCTTCACTGATGCTTACCATACTTGGAAGAATCCTATCTAAGGCATCAAAATATACTCTGCATTTCCAAATGCATAAATTTCCGTATATACTTAGACAGAAGACATTGTATTTCTGTAAAAAAAAAAAAAAAAAAAAAGATATGCCTCATATTTGTTGAGAAATTAAATGGCGTTTTTTTTTGCATTTCTCTTGATCTCAAATTAGATGTATATATAACGGCCTTTGCTGCATCACTCGAGAAATTGCTGTCTGTGATGATAAAGTGAAATTTGATATAGCATTAAAGTACCAGCATATGAGAAAAAATGTATGCTTTAAATAATAAAAAATATAACAAAATTGTATGTATATAAGTTTGCTACATATCACAAAACTAAATTAATAAAAACACAAAATTACAGAAATGTATTTTTCTTTTATTCAAGAACGAAAAAAAAAAAAAAATGTGCCTATTTAGTCCTTTAAGAAAGATAAATTTTAAAACAATCAAATCAGTAAGAAAATAGTTAGCATATTCCAGCTTGCATTAGATTTACTAAAGTAAAATTGATAACCACAAATCAATAACAGACTTACTAACATTTTATCAGATGCAAGTGATGAATCCAAGTTTACTGGCTTTGCTTATAAAAAAAAATAAATAAATGAAACGTCCATGATCTGCTACCTGCACCGGATAAGAAGAAGAGCATGCACAGTAGTGATGGGCGATTCTGGAAAATTTGAGAATCGATTAAAATCGACATCGTATAAAACAGAATCGATCGCAATAAGAATCGATTCCCAAATGCTAGAATCGATACTTGAATCGATATTTCGATGTTCACAGATTCACACAGATAAGCTGAAAAATAGTACAGTAAACTCTGTCTAAGGCGGAATCGGTCGGGACTGACAAAAATTTCCGTGGTAGACAATATTCCGGCTTATGCAAAAAAGCTCCCCCCCCCAAAAAAAAAAAATCCCTGGAAGAGGACGATCTTTTATTGATTCTCCTGTAGTCCAGGCAAATTAAAGTAAATACACCTTCAACCCGGGCAAAATTGCAATAGAAGCTCTGTTAACTGATTTTTAATCCGTAACCATTACTGAGAAATATAACCAAAATCAGACAATCCGATCACGGGAACACCCTTAAAAACGGATTTCAAAACGGACTGAATCATATGCCGTTTTGCGTTGTTGTGCTGTTGTATAGCTTTTAGTTGAGACGGAAGACGACAGAGGGCAGCACTAAACAATTTGGACTGCAAATATTCATTTTTTATCGAACAACTGACAACCAATAATGCTTTTGGAACAAGATAATGTAAAGTATCTATAACTCATTCTAAACTGTATTACTACTAGACCGATCTCCTAACAGTCATCCGGTATGCGGTGAGTTTTTCAAGCTCCGGCGATGGAGAGATATATCTCCGGCCTCAGGCAAGCCCTATACTATATTTTCTTTCTACATATTAAGTTTTCCTGAACATTTAAAGCCCTAACGCATCAAAATCGGTCCAGTGGTTCGCGAGATATAGTTCTTTTAAATTTCTCTACTTTCTGTAAATCCCGTTCCTCTATCTCATGTATCCGCAATTGCAACTGGCTCCGAATCGATTCCAGTGCTTATAAATGCTAGTTGTGCATAACTTTCCCAGGCATCGGAACAATTTTAATAATATGCTTTAGGGAATTTTTCAGGGCAAATATCAGTATTTTTTAATAGAAGAATAAATCTAGCTTAAACGCGCGAAATTTTGCCTTATTTAAGAATTAATTTTCTATAAGAAAATACTGGTCCCGAAAAATTTCCTGGTTATAAAATTTCAGGACACGCATGACCCCTGCATTTATGGACATTTCATCACCAATTTACTTTGTTAAGGAGACTTTAAGCAAAGATATCGATATTTTTTATACATGCTGTGCTGTGATTGTGATCTGACCAGAGTAGTTTGTCATGTCAGTGTTTTTCAAGATTATATTTATGGTGTTAAATGATTATTTAACAGCTGATTACTACATTATTTGTGTAATTTGAAGCTTATACAACACTAGTGACTGAGTTTTAGATTCTTTTTATAAATTTTAGTATTTTAATGAGCCTCTGAAAAGTACATGCTTTACCATTGGCGGCCATTTAATAATGCATCTATGTGGAGATTATTGTAATGTTAACCTTTTTTAATTAATCTCTAACCTCTAGCATACATAATAAATGCTATAAGCAGCTCCATACTGTGCTTTTTATTAACGTAAGTATATGTACTTTGCTCTGTTGCCAGTTTCAATTCAAAATATCAATTTTAAGTGTACTAAATGATGTTTTGAAAATAGTTAAAAATTGTGTTCTATGATAACTTTTAGCTTCAAACTCCCATAGGAATAACATTGGGTGTGTGTAACTTTTATAAAATTATCAAAAATACCTATAAGGGACAGCAGACAGAAGAAGAGCAGCAATGACATTTAAAAAGTGGCCGATGTACTGGAACACATATCGCCATTTCATTCTGATTCTACTCTACGCAAAATTGTTACAGGCGTAACAGCTAAAAATGAAGTTAATGTTGATGAGTTGCACTTATTTGGTATGATCATCATCTCCAAAATGATAGGGAAGGATATATTTAGGTATTCGGCTAAACGGTCAAAGAAAGTTAAAACTCTAGGATCCGCTGCCGCTATTTGTAGTTATAAAGATGACTTAGATATACAAATAGATCCAGTGCTCCTCTTCCAAAGAATGATGATTACTGGCACTTGTGGTGAAATGAATCTCGGAGATGTCATGCATTATGAACCGTGTGCGTACCCTGCAGCATTATTTGAATCACCAAGTATGATGAGGAATTCCGACAAATCTCAGTTAGCTCAAGCACTAGTCAAACACATTAAAAATTTACACAATAAAAAATATGACAACATTGAAAGTACAGAAAGGTACATATTGGATGGAGGATCTTTCTTGCGTCGCATTTCCTGGTGTAAAAAATGATACATATGAAAACATTGCTATGTCTTACGCTGATTTTATTGTTAAACAATATGGAAAACCTATCATGGTTTTTGATAATTACATTGGGTATCCAACAATCAATGATGTGGCTCATAGATGACGCTACAAAAAAACAGTAGAGATATTAATTTCAGCCCATACGTGAAATTTATTGGAAAAAAAGGAAGAGTTTCTGGACAATGAAAAAACAAGTAAGCAATGACTTCCCTCATAGGCGAATTGCTTAAGAAACAAAGCTGTACTGTTCCCAACACAGATGGAGATGCCAATATAGACATTGTTCGTGCTCCAGTCTCATCTTCAGAACATACACATGCACATACCACTGTAATAGGTGAAGATACCGACTTGCTGATTCTCCTTCTTTAACAGGCAAAGGATAATGGCTTCAAGCTATACTATCGCAGTGACATAAGACGAGGATCATGTTCCAAACCAGTCTATCATATCCTCAACATGCAATCTCTGTTAGGTCGTGAAAATTGCAACTTCCTTCCGTTTCTGCATGCTTTCACGGGCTGCGATACAACATCGAGAATTTTTTCGATTGGGAAATCCTCATCATTTCTCAAACAGATGAACAAGACAGAGCTCCGTTCTATTGCAAAAATATTTTGTTCAAATTCAAGCCTACATTCAGATATGGCTGAGGCTGGAAGAAAAGCAATGCTTCTGTTTTATGACTGCAAGGCACTGGATTCTATAGACAAACTACGTTACCAAATATTGGTAAGGAAAGTAACTACAGTAAAATCATTTATTACACCTGAACGTTTGCCTCCGACCGATTCTTCTACAAAATATCATAGCTATCACACTTACTTACAAATAAATATCGGAAGAAAGAACCAAGCCAGCAGAATGGGGCTGGTATGTAAAAAAACACTTGTGCTACCCAATACTCTGCGAGTGACTACCAGCTACAGATTATTTACTTAATATGATTCCATGTTCTTGAAAGACAAGCTGTGCTACTTTACGATGCTGATGCAAGCGTAATTGATTGCCCTGTTCTACAGCTTCTGGGGTGTGCCAAGTCAATGGATGTAACAAGAAATACCTAACTTCTAACTATAAATATGATGAAAACTATTGATACGTTTTTTTCTTCACTGGAACATTTCTGTAAAAATGAACTTAAGCAGTAATTTGTCAGAAATAGTAGACTTTTGTGTACTGTTTATCGTTTTTGACTATACTTCAAAGTTAAATTGTGAAAATAAAGCGATATATTTCCGTAAGCGATATATTCTCTGCCTTAGTTCCAGAAAATTCCCTCCGCCATTTTGAAATCCATATATAGGGGTGTTCCCGTGCTCAGATTTTGTCTGATTTTTAGTATGCTATTAAGCAGTAGTTCATGATTAAAAAATTCTGTAAAAAGCTTCTATTGCAATTTTGCCCATGTTCAATCACAAAATGCCTGGACTACTGACTAGAAAATCGGTTGAAAACTGAAAGTCTGAAAGATCCTTTGTCTTTTTAAAGATAAATGAGAAACTTTATTCAATTTCTTAGTACTGCTGTAATACATTCATATTGGAAGTTTATACACACACACACACACAAAAAAAAAAAAAAAAAAAAAAAAAAAAAAAAAACTTCAAGAATGAGAAAGAACGCTATAATTTTGAATTTGAGTACAATCCTAAAGTATAATATATTGTACTTTCGAAAATACGTAATCATTTTCATAAATGTTCATTTTACTAGAAATATTAACTTTTAGATGCAATTTTGCATATGAAAAAAATGGCATAAGCATAAATTCCTTAAAATTTAAAGTTTCTGTTCTTTTGAATTAACTTTTTAAAAAGCTTACGGAATTTTAGCTAACATGCTCGACATTGAGTTATTTGACTTATCAGTTTTAAAGTTTAATAAACAAAACGCTTTTCATTTTTAAATTATCCTTTTTCCGCCTTATGCAAAATTTTGGTTTCGATGGGACCTTAAAAATCCTTTCCGTTTCCGCGTCAGACAGATTCCGCCTTATGCAGCATGAATTAATGTAATTTTCTATGGGTTCGTCGGGACTTGAAAAAATTTCCGCGGTAGACAGATTTCCGGCTTATACAGAGTCCGCCTTAGACAGAATTTACTGTAATTCCAAACGTAGCGAATCAACAGGGCCGTAACGACTATCCCTCACCTCCATTTATGTGGGCCATAGACAATGTTAGCGGCCCAGAAGTACGCTACTACAGACCTTTGAGTCAAAAAATAAAGTTTTTTAACTTTTAAAATTATTATTTTTAAGATGTAATTTTGATAATAATTTATATTATATTTAAATTTATCTTTAAAAAAAGATCTCGGTCAGATAAAAAAAAAAAGAAAGAAATGATTTTTTTTTTTTTTTTTTTTTTTTTTCATCCGGAAAAGATGTATTTTCTACTCTAACTCTTATTTCCTTCAACCAAACAGATGGGGACTTTCTTCCTATAAACGTCATTCTTTAAAATGCGCAGATGAGCGAAATTTTGAAAGCTCTAAATTTATTTAAAAACTTAAATGGTTTTTCAGTCTTTTTAGGGTCTTCTATAAGTGTGGGGGAAATGCAAATATTGCAAATCTTCTTTTAAAATAGCTGTGATGAATGTAATTAACCAAGTATCACATACTAATTATCCCCCAATTAATAATCAAAATTCTCCTTTTAATAATATATTTAACTAAAATTTCTTTCCCTTTTTAAAATATATATCTCCTTATCTCATTTACAGTTTATAAATATCTTTCTTTTTAATGTTTACCAAATATTTAGCTGTTAAGAAAAAAAGAAAAAAAAGTTCTCATCCTAGAGTCATTAAGAATGAAATAACATACTTTTCTCTGGTTAACAAATAAATAAAAGTACATTCCTTGATTATATGTTCTTTTTCTTTGTTTTTTTTTCCCCCAGCAGTAATCTAAAAACCATAAACAGTTATTGACTCATTCGCTGACATGCAGAGTGCACTCATTGAAACAATAATAAATAAAAAAGAAAAGTATCGAGTTAAACTGACGGCATTGAGCTCACAGTCTATTCATACTAATTGTATTTTATACTCTTACTTTAAAGAATGCCTTTCGAAAAATAAATTAAGGGGGAATGCCCCCCCCCCCCCTCCGTCACATCTCTATACAATAAGCCTCCAAATCTCATCAGGGAAGCGCGTTATCAGAATAAACTAGTTACCAAATTTGAAGCAAATCAGATAGAAAAACCCATATATCTAAATTAAGGGGGGTTAGCCCCTGTTCCTCCCTTTATACTTAAATAATGAACCTCCAAATTTAATCAGGGAAGCGTCTTATCAGAATTAACCGGTATACCAAAATTGAAGCAAATGTGATAATTCTGCATGAAAAACCCATTTATCTAAGTGGGGGGGGGGGGGGAATAGCCCCGTACCCCCCTCCTTTATGCTTAACCAATGAACCACCAAAACTAATCAGGGAAGCGCCTTATGAGAATGAACGTAGAAAAAAAATTGAAGCAAATCGGATATTTCTATGGAGAGTTATCGCGTTACGTATGTACGTACATACATACATACAGAAACTGCGGACACATTAGCTCTCAGGCTTTGATAACCTGTGAGCTAAAAAGAAAAGTGCCCAGTTAAACTGATGGCATTGAGCTCACAGGCTGTTCACACTAACTGTATATTATGCTCTTATTTCAAAGAATAATGCCCCTCGAAAAATAAACTAAGGGGAGGGGGGATTGCCCCTCCCCGTTTCCCCTCTTTATATTTAACCAATGACCCTCCAAATGTCATCAGGGAAGCGCCTTATCGAAATAAATCGGTATACCAAATTTGAAGCAAATCGGATACAAAAACCCATTTATCTAAATTAAGGGGGTATTAGCCCCCCCGTTTTCCCTTTTATATTTAACCAATGAACTTCCAAATCTAATTAGGGAAGTGCCTTATCAGAATAAACTGGTATACCAAATTTGAAGTAAATCGGATAGCAAAACCAATCTATCTAAATTAAGGAGGGTATTATCCTCTCGTTCCCCCCTTTAGACTATAACAATGAACCTTCAAATATAATCAGAGAAACTCGTTATCAAAATTAACCGGTATACCAAAATTTGAAGAAAATCTGATAATTCTGCACGAAAAACCCATTTCTCTAAGTTAAGGGGGGGGGGGGACTAGCCCCCGTTCCCCCCTTTATACTTAACCAATGAACCCCTAAAACTAATCAGGTAAGTGCTTTAGCAGAATGAACATAGAAAAAAAATTGAAGCAAATCGGATATTTCTATCAAGAGTTATCGCGTTACGTACATACATACATACAATACCGACGGGCGCATTAAATCTCAGGCTTTGACAGCCTGTGAGCTAAAAAGTGCCAAGAGCGTGTAACTAGGGAGCGGGGAGGAAGGACAGAAAATAAAAGAGGACGTTAAAAGCTTTCCAACAATATGTTACACGAGATGGTTTGGAAGAAACAATAAATATGTCCCCCGGGGGGCAGGTAAGTCTCAAACGGTGGGAGGAGCGACCTCAAATGTATCTTTGGTCAAGGTTTGAAAATGTGGATTTATAATAAAATAGAACGAGAATTGGGCATTTTTAAAATAGCATGCATATTTTGAACGGCCCTGTAAATTAAGATTGGCGAGGAAGGTGGGGGGGGAGGGGGCGGAAAGGATTAGAAGGGATGAACTTGAAAAATACAACATAACAAACTAGTAACCCAAATAACTAGGCTTCTAAACAAAAGTATAACGATTTAACCTAGTATTGAATTCAGGGGGTGACCCGGAGGAACATTGGAATGTCTCTCCCGAAAGTTTTGAGATTTTATGCTTTTTAATGGAAAAATGTGCATCCCCCCCTTACGGAACTCTAAAATCTCTCCCCCCCCCCCCCTCATTCCGACCGGAGCAGTCAAGAAATCAACCCGCCATTCAACACTGAACCTAGAAAGAAAGAAAAAAAAAGGCTCTTATACAAAATTTTACAGCAATTCTGCCACTAAAACAGTAAAATTGGAGGAATTTATTCAACACGAATCGTGGATCATGCGCGATGCGATTTGAATTAAAGTAAATCAAAATATAACGATTTCAGCCGCATCTAAAAATCGGCATCGAATCTGAACTGAATCGATTCGCCCAAATCTAAAAAATTGAAGTAAATCAAAATATAGCGATTCTGCCCGCATCTAAAGATCGACATCGGCATCGAATCTAAACTGAATCGATTCGCCATTTCTGATCTTAATTTACGGGCAGAATCGATGCGGTCATTTTTTCTTGCTTTCTTTTGTCTTTAGAAAAAGAAAGCGTTGGATTCGTGAAAAATTTCGACTTCCGGTTTTCGAAGGATTTATAGTTTTAGAAGATCTTATCTGGAATACGATTTGACTATTTTTATACATTGTCTATCTGTCAGTCTGTCTATTTGTTTGTCTCTTGACAAAAAAATTGTGGGCGGTCTATTTCAAGAACTAATGCATGGAATCTGTTGAAACTTTAGATTCAATTAGACTTTCCTATAAATTGGTGCTGATTACTTTTTGATGTAAATCTACCGACAGGTGGCGCTGCTATGCTGCATTTTTCCGATTTTCGCAATAGCTCTATCTCAAGAACTAATGCACGGGTTTTCATCAAACTTCACATTCAGTTAGACGTTGGCATAAATTGTTGCATATTAGATTTCGGTGTAAATCGCCCAACAGGGGGCGTTGTTATGCAGATTTTATCAGCAGTGTTGAATTCAGACAATTTTCTCCGGGAGGGATTTCTGCGGATCCAAAGAGGGACAGTTCAGAGGGGAAGGGGATTGGACTTTTGTACATTAAGCATAAAATTTCAAACCTTCTGGGGGGACATTTGAATGTTGCACAGGGGGGGGGGGGCATGTCCCTCCGGACTACCCCCGGAATTCAACACGTTTTTCTGAATTTAAACGATTTTAGGGATCATATCTCAAGAACTAATGAACGGAATTTCATCAAACTTAATATTCTGTCATAAGTTGTTCATGATTAGGTTTTCGGGTAAATGATATAACAGGTTGTGCTGCCATGCTGCTTTTTTTTTGCATTGTTGATTTAAGACATTTTTCTCCGGGAGGCATTTCTATGGTTCTGGAGAGGGACATTCTAGAGTTTCGGGGGGGGGGGGGGTGTCCACCAATACCAGCAACTGAATTTAACACTGTTTTTCAGAATTTACAAGATATTAGCGATGATATCTCAAGAAGTAATGACCGGAATTTCATCAAACTTAATATTGTGTGTCATTGACATAAGTTGTTCCTGAGTTTTTCGTGTTAATCATGTAACAGGCTGCGCTGCTATACTGTTTTTTTTTTTTTTTTTGCATGATATTCGTGATAGCCATATCTCAAAACTAATGCACGAAATTTAATCAAACTTCATATTCTGTTACACTTTCAGATAAATAGATCCTTATTAGGTCTGGGTGTATACTGCCCAACAGCTGTCACTTTTATGCTCTTTGAATTGGGATTTTCCGTTGCGGACATCTAGGCTAATATCAAACGAACGTCTTTTTGCACGCTTCTTTTTCGCTCTTACACCATCCCTACACATGCTAGCGAAACGTGTAGGGATGGGTAAGAGCGAAAAAAGCGTGCAAAAAGACGTTCGTCTGACATTAGCCTAAGAGGGTGTGAGCCGAAATTCGATGACTTGTTAGGAAAATGCAATGCTTATATTTTCTTTTAAAAGGCACATACTTCAACGAACCTATGCTTTTTGATTCCTCATGATGCGCATATGTTATCATTTAAATTTGACACCGTGATAGCGAATTTTGAAGTTTTAACATTTATGAGGCAGATGAAAGTTTTGGGATTGGCACATCCAACTAATTTATCTTCAATTTTTGAAGGAAAATGAAAATGATATTACCTTATTTTGTCTTAGAGACATCGATTAAAAAATTCATAGTATCGATTAAATCGAGTTGGCCATAGTATCGATTAAATCGATTAAAAAATTTGAAATCGCCCATCACTAATGCACAGTGGTTTATTTCAGTGGTTGTTGTTTGTCGTAATTGATCAATATGAATTTTTTCGTAGGCTTACAGAATTAAAAAAATTAAATTGTTTTGTGTTTTGAAAAAATAAAATGTTACAAGTCTAAATGTTGAACTTAGAAATTCCTATCTTACAGATCCAATTTTGATCCACATCGGGAAAAATCTATAAAGTAGTATTTGCTTGCAATATCATTATTTCTTTTCCAGTATTGTAGTTTATGATGTGTTTGTAATTACTTTTTCATCTAAATTTTTTAAATAAAAATTTAAAATATTGAAAACGTAATTAAATTTTAATTGAATTCATCAATTATTTTTGAATAAGAGTTTAAAGTGCGAGACAAATTCAAAACCTTAACCTGTGACTTTACGGTCGGGCCCTGGAAATTTACATCGTCTCTACCTCCCCCCTCTGTACGGACATGCGATACAAATTTCAGGTCCATTTAAGAATATTATTACAGGGCCTGGCAACGCTGGTAGATAAATATTTGACCTTCACTGGTGCACAGGATGCTTGGGCTATACGTGGGCAAATATTGCTGTTCTAGTTGGGTTTATTTTAGAAATATTTTTATCTCTTCTAATACCTTGCATCTTCTTGTAGTTATGCAGAGTGCAAGAATCCTATTTATGCTTATTTCATGATCTTTTACTTTTATTTCTAGATGATGGAATCGCAAGATGAGGCTTTGAATATTAACTCTTTGCCAAAAGAGATATTAATCAACATCTTTACTTATTTCTCCCATAATGAACTAGGACGAATTGCACGGTATGTAAGATTCATTTATATCCTTCATATTCAGATATTAACCAAACAATGGTTGTTCAATAAAGTATTTCTTTTTTTTTTAAACAAATTTTTCAAACTGGATACCAATGTACATTGTGCAAATACATAGAAATTAAATAAAACATTTATAGATATATATTTTTTAAAAATACAATAAATGTTAGAATAGTTATGACCATATACTTGGCCATTTTTTGCTTTCACATCAAATGTCCATAAATTTTGTTTTTCAGTATTTTTATATCATAAATCCATACTAATGCCTCATGAGTGATCACTTAAAGTTCATTTTTGGAAAAAAGAAATTTTCAAAACACTCTATATGTTGCATGATATTTGGAATGAAAGGCATGTATTCTTTATGTTTCATTTTATTAACTGAATAATGACATGTTTTGAATAATGTTTAAATGAAGCAATATCTTATAATTTTTTTTTTTATGTGTGTTTATAAAGTTGAAGCAAATAGTTTTTGTTTAGGTATCCTTAAATAAAAAAAACTTTGATTGTCGATGATTGAATATAATGATTGTCGAATCAAACGGTTAATAAATGTAATAGCGATTTAAGTTATTTAATGGAATGTTTAGCTTTTCTATTCAGCATTTTTATAGCACTTATAATAATTTGTTTTTAAAAGTAAAGTTTGTATAGAATCTGAACTTTATAATAATGGATTTCACTTTTGAAAAAAATCTCAAAATTATCGTAATTTTAAATATTGGAAAATAATCATCTGTGGGACTAATCTAAGAAAGTTTGTGCAAAGGACTGGGGTCGACTAGACTGTAAGTGTAGCCTCCTGCATCAGTCATGTAGATGTATATCACAAAACTATTTATTGACTAAACATATGAAATTAAAATTATTTAAAAATAATAAATAGATAATATGTAACCAGTTAATGGCTCCATGCTAAAGCATTTGCCTGCTAATCGAAAGGTTCCCGGATCAAACCCAGCGTTCTTGATGGAATTTTTTTCTGCGGAATAGAGTTCAATATCTGATATATAGAATATTACAGAATTTTTGGGGGGGTTTTGCCATTGTAAGACCAAAAGTTGTTGTAAAATATATTATCTATATTTTTTTTATTCAAATTTTTTTTTCTTTGAGAAATTGGAAAATTTTAAATTGATACATTTTATTGTATGATGGATTTAATTAAAAGAAATTTCATATTTTTTTTTTTTTTTTTTTTTTGTCATTTCAGGGTTTCTGTTTATCAGCTAAAATCAAATCATGTAATTAAATGGGCTCTACAGATATACAAACATATGCTGTTACAACTGTCTGAAAAACAGTTCTTGAATATTTTAAATTTGATTTAAAAAAATCCTCCAATTTTAATAGTTTTAAAATTAAATTTAATAGTGCTGTCATCTATGTTTTTATTGAAAAGAGTTAAGGATTATAAATTAAGGATTTCGATTTATTAATTAAAGATTAAAGTTTTTAAATAAAGAATAAAGTGTTATTAAACGGTACCCTCTGTGCGATCTTTAATCACACTCACCAACTTGTTACAATTGTTTTCATTTCGTGACTGAACTACTAAAATTTTTACTTTTCATCCATAGCAGTACAATTGCACAGTTTTAAAATTTTGAGAAATTTTAACTATTTTGATGAGAAAATCCCCTAATAAAACTATTTTTTTCTTCAAATTATAGCCAATTTGGCTTTACTAGAATAATAAGGTAGTTATTGAGTAATTTAGTGTTCACTCTAGAAAAAAAAAGGACACGGTGCTAGCCACAAAAAGGGCACAGTTGAAGCTGAAAGAGGGCACTTTTTTCAGCGAAAAAGGGCATTGTTTCTTCAGAAAATGTAGGGCCGAAACTAGCCTTTGTTGCAACAGGGGCAAACATGGATTTTGGTCCCCCCCCCCCCCCCCCCCCCCCGCACGCGAAGTATATTTACAAAGAGAATTTTAATTTTCTAATAGCTGGCTTATTTTAAAATTTAAAACATGTAATACTGAACTACTTTAATCTACTTTGTCAAATATTGATTCATTAAAATCTTGAATGCGGAATTGGAAAAAAATTCCGCTTTATACAGCATCCTTATGCCATATCCTTAGATAGATTCTTCTGTGCTTTGGCATACCCCCAGACAGGACGATTTTAACAATACAGTGCTAAACATGGACGTGAGAAAAATCAACAAACAAAATCTTCATTTGGCATGCCTTCATTCTGGCGCCTGGGGCACATGCCTCCTCTGCCCCCCCCCCATGTTTTGACCCTGAGAAAATGTAGATCTTCGAAACTGATATAAGAATTGTACATTACTACAAACTCATCATTGTTCATGCGCACATATAGTAACAGATTACATTTTTTTTTTCTTAAATTGATATTTCAAAGATCTATATGTAAGTAATTTTGTTTCATATAAAAAACTAAAATTTATTAGTCCCATAAACTAGCAGTTTTTAAGGGTAAAGCAGAAATTTTAAGGGGTAGTAAAATTTAGATGGGTGACCAATTAATTATTATTACAATAAAACACCAAATGTAATTTAAAGATCATAAGCTTTGTGAGCTGTGGAGGTGGGGGCAGAGAGACAAAAGAAAATTTTTTCGTGTTTTTTTGGGGGGGGGTGGGGGGAAGAGGTTGATTATATAATGAATTATTTACTGTTAGTAAAATTTTAACAATTAGGACAGAAAAAATATTAAAAAAGAAAAGCCTTTAAATTTGATGTGTTTGATAAGAAAGACAAGCAGAATTTAGATGATTGGTTATTTATTGTCACAATGAAGTGACAGAGTTGCAAGTAAAAAAAAATTAAGAGTTTTAAAGATTTTAACCTTCAGAGAAGGAGAGAGGCCGGGGAGGGGGGTGGGGTGGAGAAAGAGAAGAGGTAGATTAGATTGGATTGGATGATTGATTAGTTATACCTTACATTTATTACAATACTTTATATTTATACTTTATTTATATATATTTTTTTTTACTTTATACTAAAATTTACAATTAGAACAGAAAAAAATTATAATAGTCTAAGAGTTCAAATTCTTTTATAATAAAATAACAAACAAAACAGAAAAAGTAATAAAGTAAATAATTTTAAATATTTAACTGAACTGTGGGGCTGATTAACCCTTTATGCACCAATGGTACTTTAAGGTACCATTAAAATAACTTGTTGTAAAATTGATTTAATAAATTGATTAATATTAATACCGTTTAGAATGAGTTATAAATACTTTACTTTATCTTGTTCCAAAAGCATTATTGGTTGCGCGAAATAAAAGCATTTTTTAATGGCCGATTTCTTTTTCTCTTGTCTTTTGCATCTTTCCAGCTTTTTTGACATTTAAAGATGGGGGGGGGGGGGGGTTAAAAGTTTCAATTCGGATATATTTCTATTGTAAGAACATTATATTTGTACATTTCCTTATTCTACAAATTAGTAAAAAAAAAAAAAAAAAAAAAAAATTAAATAAAAGATTTGAAAGGAGTTATATAAATATTGCACAATATCCCTATAAATTCAAATTTAATTAATTTTAATTGGCAAAATCTTTTTAAAATTTATTAAATGACTGTGTAACTTTTCTAATGTACTTTCAAAAATTCACGAAAAATGCTTTAGAAGATGAAATTTTTGCCAATTCATAATTTGGGACATAAAGGGTTAAGGGAAAGAAACGAAATTTCAGAAATGGGGGGGGGGGGGTAGTAGATACATAAAAAAAAAAAAAAAAAAAAAAATCTGAAATCTGCTAAAATGTGGGAAGGTTGCGTCCCAGATTAAGAAATAATGGAAAAGTATAAGCGAGGATTTTTGGCATAAAAATATGAACTAGAAATTACCAAAAATTTTTTGAATACAACTTATCAAAAATATGAAATCATTACCATTCCTACATGTATTTTTATCTGTTTAACTGGCTGACTCGTCCGACGGTGCCCGAGCCCGTATAAAAATCGCGAAAAATTTAAAATTCACTGCACGAATTCTAAATAAACTTTATTGAAAAGAGAACAAAATTTACTATATTGGGCTAAAAAATTAAAACATTTTTTTTTTTTTTTTTTTTTTTTTTTTTACTAGTGTGGGAAAATCGCCGTGAAACTTTTAAAAAATCACAGATGACAAAATTTGGTACAGTGGGCTGAAACACTGTAACTGGAATTCTTTCACAAATGTAAAAAAATCGGTGTTTTAACATGAAAAATTGCTAAAAATTCACAAATCACGAAGATATAATGTACTATATTACGCTAAACGTTTAAACCAAATACCTTTTACAAATATAAAAAAGGAGAAGAAAAGAAAAAAAAGCCACGGAATGCAAAATAATACTAAAAATCACAGTGAAAATAACAATAAAAATCGAAAAACTTTAAAAATTGCAGGGGACAAAAGTTAGTATATTAGGCACTTTGAAATCTAATTCGTTTTATGAGTGTCAAAACATTGCAGCTGAACACGAAAAAACAGTAAAATCGCATTTAAAATTACTAAAAAATCGAAAATCGCACAGGACAAAATTTACTATATTAGGTTAAAAGTTTAAAACTAAATTCCTTTAGCGAAAGTGAAAAAAATAAAAAACGATGCAAATCGCTATAAATTCAGAAGAGGACAGAATTTACCATATTTGGTAAAAATTTGAATTTCTTTTACGAGTGTCAAGAAATCGCCACGGGACGTGAAAAAAATCTGAAAATCTCAGAAATCACATTAAAAATAGCTAAAAATTGAAAAATCGCAGAGAAAAATATTTACTATATTGTGCTAAAAGTTTAAAACCATAATAAACCTTTGTGAAGGTAAAAAAAATTCGCTGCGGAACGTGAAAAAGCACTGAAAATCGCGTTAAAAATCTAATTCAAAATTGCTAATTCAAAAATCGTGTAATACAAAATTTATTATATTAGGGTGAAAGTTTGAAGTCAAATTCCTTTTACCAATGTCCCCCCCCCCCCCCCAAAAAAAAAAATCACCGTAGATCACGGAAAAACGTTAATCACCGCATTAAAAAATTCATGAAAAATTCTCATACTAAAAAACACACTAACATAAATAGCAAAATCTGCATGCTTCTGAATTTTCATTAAATTATATCATTGAGGTTTTAAACTACCTCTGCCATCAAAACAAAATATAATAATAAAAATATTGGTCACTATTTAGTGGAAAGAAAAATACCTTATCTTTGTTTTTAAGCAGTATTTGGCCTTGAATTTTTTGCTGACATATTTCTTTTCTTTTCCTGTATTCTTTACCTACCGCACAAGGCAACTTTTATTATCAGAGAAACGAGTGCCGAATTTGCCAGATATACAGATGTTTATAATGCTCGCATCTTCACAGCACAGCTTCCTGATCTGTTTTCTTTTCGGTGTTCAGTTGCCTCCAGCCCTCCCCTGAAGTCTCATTGGTTTTAAAAACGTCTATTGTTGTACATATAAGATGCATGTACAAAGGGGAGGGGGAACAGACAGACGGTGACAACTACCCCCAACCCGCCTCCACCGAAATACTTCCCGGTCCCAATAGATACAACTAATTAGATAGGAACTTTTCAGGGGGCATTCTCTATTCAACAATACCGAGTGACATTTTCCCTGGAGCTCTTTATCTCGCTGGGTAAGAACCGCCAAAGACTTCTTTTCTCATCAGAACCAACAGATTAGAAAAAAGCAACAAACGTGACGAAGGGGAAAAAAAAAAAACTGTGGAAAATAGCCTTCTAATATCACTACCAGGACTTGATTTTCGACTTCGCAAGAATATCGTAGCCTTCCTGATAGATTTATGTAAAAATTATTTTATTAGGATTTTTTTCTTTTTTTTTTTTGTGACCGACGGAGGGTTAATTATCCTTTAAACTTCGTACAAAGTTGCAAAAAAAAAAAAAAAAAAAACCTAGATTAGATTCATTAAAGGATGTAGTGGAGGGTATACGGGGGTATACGTATACGCCGTATACCCTCTCGATATATTTTTTTAAGGAACACCGTATACCATCTGTTTCTCAAGAAAGCTATGGTATATATACACTAGGGCAGGGTTGGTGAACCTATGGCACGCGAAAAAATAAATTTTATAATTATTATACAGATAACATTTAATTTCTATTATAATGAATAAAATTTTGTTTCATACGGACAGACTATCACAAATAATGCAATTATTTTTTCATGGAAACAATTTTTATTTCTTGTGATGTTATGCAGCATTTGCGATATGTATGTTGCCTTTTTATATGATTTTATAAAGCTGTATTTTTCAAATTAATTTTTTTAGACAATCCCTTCAGTGAGATGGCAAATGGATCTAATTTATATAATTATCAAAATATGAATCAGGTAAAGCATTCGCCATCGAACATACAACAGCAAAAATCTCATCAATGATTTATTGATACAATGTTTAATGCAACTTGGATAATTATAACTAGACGTTGAATAAATAAAGAGGTCAAAAATTTCTAAAATAAAATTTCGTATTTTTATTTCCTTATTATAGTGAAAATTATTACATAAATGAATTATATTATACTTTTTTCTGAAGGATCGGCCCGGGCCTAACCTATTTTTTCCAAAAAACGTACGTATTTATAAATCGCCATTACTCAACAATTAAACTTTATTCTTCTTAAAGAATAGTAGATTTCTAGGCAATAAATTAAAATACAGTAAAACCTGTGAAAAACGAACCTGCCTTTGATGAAATCCTTTTTTAAATGGAAAAATGTATTGATCCATGCAAAATGAATGTAATACATTTACACCTGCTAATAAGGGAACTTGTCTATAACACATTTATATTTTTTCCCTATACAATTCCGCCTTAGGAGATTTTATTCTATAGCATTTTTCAAATTTTTAACTCTTCAATACATGGAATACGGATTAACGGTATTAATGATCACTGAAACATTTATATACAAATAGATACATTAAATAAATAAATAAATAAATATATATATATATATATATATATCGTAGCCTAAGGCGCTTCTTTAAAAACAAAGATTATAATAAAATAAGTATTTTTGATCAGAACTCTTGTTAATCAATTTTTAACCACATCGAGGTAAAAATCCATGCTCTAGAAATTCAGTCGGGTCGGTCTCGTACCGGGATCCGTCGGCCTAATCGTTCAGAGTTTTTCTTCGAACTTTGGATTTCCTTGCGTAAATACTGGTTCGGTTCCCTTAAAAAGACCCCCACGGAGGGCATGCCCTTTCAGGCCCATATCCCTCGTGTAGATAATTGGCCGTCAGAAACAACACCAACACCTCGGGTCGAAGTTTTAACTATTTTCCGTGCCGGGTCGGTTCTCGTACCGAACTTTTAGCTTTTATACCAAAAAGGGCCAATAATTTTTTTGTATGGGCATGGCCGAACTTTTATACTGGCCATTCCTTTTTTTTTTTTTTTTTTGTACGGGCCAAATTTTTTTTCTATGGGTTGAGCCCGCCCCGGACCTGAAATTTTGGCTCATGCAGACATCTACTCCGGCGTCACCAAGTGTATGTTAATAAATGCATAAATTAAAAATAAAGATAAGTTGCTAATTAATTACGATAAAACTGCTGACATATCAACAAAATGCAAAATTTAATGCGTTAATTGTGTCACTTTTGCTCTACGTTGTTTATCAAAATAAGGCAAGTCTTCTTCCTTATATAAACAACTTAACAGCTGTATTTCCTACTGCATATGTCAATTTTCGATTGCGTTCAAAAGTAATGTAAAATACTTAATTCGCTAACGTGGTTTCATGTTTGTATGATGATGCAGCTTTTCTGAAATAGGCGTGACAAGACTGACAGAATTACGGCGAGGGTGATAAGAAGTGTAAAAGCTCTTGCTCATATTTCTCCTTTGAGTCGTTTGTTTTTTCTTTGGGGAAGCAGTTGTTGGGGGGGGGGGGGGATCGGGGTTGAGTTCGCCTAACCCAGTTTCGTAAAAGGAAATCGTGAATATTGTTTCCTATATAAAACAAAACATTTTAACAAATAGACACCTAGATGCATTATACTTGATAAGAAAATTCTGAGTTCGGGTCTGAGTTGAAATCAAATGGAAATTTTTTATTCTGGGTTTTTAATTCAATTGTTAAAAGGTTAAAACTTTACTTATAGAATTGCAAAACAAAGATAATTAAAAGATTATAGTTTGTTTGGCATGTTTGCATAATTCTTCGAAATCATATACTAAGCTAATAACGCAAAGTAAGCAAGACTCGCGCTTATAGAGACCCCCAAGAAGACTGAAATACCTTTAAATAGAAAAAGACTTCTGAAAAATGTTTGCATCTGGGTTAGTAACTAGCAACTTCTGCTTATACCCCTCCCTTCTCGACGAGTTAAGTTTTTTTTTCTTTTTTTTTTTTAAATAAACATACAGTGCCCCGATTTTTTTTCTTTTTTCACTGGGACCTCTTTAAAAAGAAGGCCGGGTCCGACCACACAGTTATTAGTGCTTCAATGCTTGTGTGGACAGGGCAGGTTTTTTTTTTTTTTTTTTTTTTTAATGCAGAGCCCCGAAATACAGAAAAATACAGGGTCATATGCTAGGTTTTTTATCTAGTAGGGAATTAAAATGTCATCATCTTAATAACTTCTTTTTTGCCTGTTTGTCTTTGTTGGTTCATGCTTGTATGGTAGCACGATCGATGCATAATCTTAACCACAGAAATTGCGTGGGAAGAGAAGTTCGGAGATAAGAAGAAAACACTTTTCTTTTCTTTCTTTTTTTATTGTAAGTATTCAGAATTAGATCTCAAGAGATAGCATCTCAGTGCAAGAAGAGGGGGAATAGCTACTGGACAATGCAATTGTAACTTCCCGTAGAGTATCTTATTTGTATTGACCACCCAGGGCTACCATCCACAAGATAAAAGGCGAAAAAGTATACGTAATTTAGCTGGAAGCTATGATGAATTGGTGGGAAGAAACAGGATTCTTTTGAAGAAGTATTTCTCAAACTTCATGGAACAAGGAAAATTATAAACGATCGCTGAGAACGATTTTGGGCACATTTGAGTATTTTTGAAACATGAAGGGCAGAGTTAGCCGATTTCAAAAATGGCAGGGCGGGTTTTACTGATTTTAAAAAGGGCAGGGCGCCGCGCCCTTCAAAAATGGCCTAGCGGGAACACTAAGTAATTGGAAAATTATGTTATTTGTTCATTTTCATGCGTACTTAATTTAAAACTGTTCTCAAATTAAAATACATTTACACAAACATTATAATCAATGCATGATTAAAATTTTCAAATATTTTTACTCTGATCTCAAGGAGTGTCCTCGAATTTCTTCTATAATTGAAACATCTGTGGCAAATTTTTTCGAAATAATTTTCAAACTTATGAGAAATATGTAGCTATAAGTTACACAAAAGGTTTGCCTTAAGTTATTCTTTAATTATAGTTAAAGAACTGCCACATTCATAAAAAACTACTAATAACATTTTTTTTTTTTTTTACATTTGAATACCTGATAAATAATGAATATCATAATTAGTTATTTGCATACCAAAAAATTGCATGCATAAATGTATGATTTTAATATTAAGAAAACAAAATAGTTTAAAATTTTTCAATTGTTATATGTGTCTAGTTATTTAATTTTACACTTTTCAATAAAATATTTTTTTGTATAAAGTCAAAAAGTGGTTTGCATGCTCTTATCCTGAGGCTTGCGGAGTTATAAAAGTTATTTTCCCACACAACAAAAATATTTCTGAATTTTCAAACAGAAGGATTGTGTTTGCAATAATTTTCAGACTGTAACAACCCTTTCTTCATCAGGTCATGTTGCCAAGGTAATTAAAATTCCATAAAAAATACTTCTTACCTATATGATATACGTGATATACGAATTCGCTACTTTTATAAAAAGTTGCTCCATTCTCTTAATCCCCTCTAGTATATAGATTTGAAAATATAACTTTTAAATATTCAGTATCAGAATCTTAATGGAAATAATATATAGAGGGGATCATCGCATATTTTTCTAATGATTTTGACTTTCTCAATGATCTGAATTTAAATGAAAATAAAAAACCCTACATGGCATCAATCGGAACAGGGATTGATTATTTTGCACCACTGAAAATCTTTCCTTTAAGATGTTGCTGGAAAATAAACAATGCATTGAAGGTGTTTGTGCACTTTACAAAGTAAAATACCCTTATTCAGTTATTAAAAGAAGTGTCAGGTAAAATAAGTGATATAATCAATAAAATAAAAGGTCAAGTGCGAGTATTACTCGCGTTCAGAGGTTTCCGTACAATAAATATATTAATATGAAACCACTATTAAAAAAAATTGCTGCTAAAAGAATAATAAGACTTTGTAAAAACTTTACAACGTAGGATTGGGTATAGCTGTATATACTAGAAAAGTATAAATGGATATACCGTAAAAGTACAAAGAGATTTGAAGCCTAAATAATATCAAATATTGTTATTGTGTATAACTCTTTTTTTTTAATCTTATGCTAATCTGTTTACGATGAACTTAATTCGGGACAATAAAAGTAGCACATATTTAAATTTCATTTAGCATTTCATAAAACTAAATTCAGCGTAGTAATATTTTTTGGACAGTGCAGGTAAAACAAGACCCTTGCTCAAAGTTTAAACTTGGCATTATGCTATGCTAAGTGCGCTTCGAAGGAAGGTCGCAAAGTTACAACGCCGCTTTGCTCCATGCCGCGTTCTTCCAGACAGGTTTTTAATTAACATTTAAAGGCACGTGTGGCGTACTGAGAGAGCCACTATATACAAACTAGTCGCGAATCCCATAATAATTATATGATTAATACTAATTAAATTAATCTGTTTTTAACAGTTTGACGTTTATTGCTTGTATACTATTACTGTGCACTGCATTACACATATATATCGTTAAAAGTTGTTACATGAGCTTTAAAAGCTGATGGTACATAGAGTATGGCGCCCCTGTCATTATGTAGGTCCAAACCGCCCGTGTCTTTAAGGGATAATATTTCGGTTAATTACCGACGATTATTTTTTTCGAAAATAATTATCAATAATGCTTTTATACTTCTACTACGATAGGTACAGTCGTGGAAAAAAAAAGTAAACACCCCCTACTAGCTCCTCAACAAATTATCGTAGAAGAAAGTTACTGGTACCAAACGATTGGAAATAAAGTCTACTTTTAAATGATGTATATAAAATTTGCTTAGGGGGCCATCTACATATTAAAATGAACCAGAACTTTGTTTTTTTCAATAGCAGTACACAATTCTGACAGCATAAATGAACTCTACACCCTCCAATTAGCCTAAAAACGAATTCTTATGCAATTCGTACCATAAGTTTCTGAGAAATTATTTTAAAACGAGCGTATTTTAAGGGCTGTATCCAAATTGAAGTTCGGAAATCGATTGTTGACCGAGAGAGCCCCCATCTTGATCAAGGCACCTTAAGAAGTCAATGAAGCCTGCTAGATTACGGGACAGCAGAAGAAATTTCAAAATATCTAGTCGCTTCTATTATAGACAGCTCCTTAAACAATCATTTTGCCGTTTTTTAAGCATAATTTGAAAACTACTAGGAAGAAAAATGTTAAATTTGGGATTTACATAAAGCAGGACTTAATAAATCTAAATCCATCAAAAAAATTGTAGGTTGTAATTCATAATTTTTTCGAATATTAATTTCATAATTCATATCATAAAATTATAAAAATTGCAAATTCAGCGTATTTATGTTTGGGTATATTAGTGTTATTGCTACAAAAAAAATTAGCACATTAGGAGCATAATTTCTGGAGATATAAATAAAAATATGAAAATGTAATTTAACATTAGAAGCACTAAATTTTGAATGTTTATAATTCAAAAACTTATCGTTCAAATGACTTGAAATTCGATACCTAGGCATAATTTGAACCGGAGATTTGAAATATCTTGTTAAAATTGGGTATTGTCATTGAAAAAAATGAAGTTTGGATTCGTTTTAATATGTAGATGCCCCCCTAAGCAAATTTTAATATACATAATTTAAAAGTAGACTTTATTTCCAATCGTTCGGTACCAGTAACTTTCTTCTATGATAATTTGTTGAGGAGTTAGTAGGGGGTTGTTTACTTTTTTTTTTTCCACGACTGTACCTTCAGCGCTCCTCAACGCCTTTGCTGAATGACCGTAAATCAAAATTTGTGTGCAATGGAAAAATGCACTTTTCTCAAAAACTATATGACCTAAGGTAATTGCTATAATTTTCCTGCAAGTTTTAAATTAACGCCTACTACCTTTAATTTTTTCATAATTTTAGTTTCACTAGATTCGGAGCTAGATGGTGGGGTACATATTTTTGCACTACATTTTCGACATCTCTGAAAATATAATATCTAAAATTTAAAAAAATATATTTTTGAGTTTAGCGTAACTAAAGCTTTCACAGGAGACCCCACACGATAGACAAAGAATTTTTTTTTCAAGTAATTTAATTAACCCCTCTACATTTTTCCTAAATATATTTGTGAATGTTTAATACTCTGTAAATATGTGGGTCGATAGACTTTATTACATCCCCCAATTTGAACTTTCCACGTTCCATATTTAACGAGTAAAATGGCTGTGACAGACACAGGAGTGATCTTATAATGGCTCCGTTTTTACTTTTTAAGTACAGAATCCTAAAAAAGGAAGGAAATACCTAAGTTTGTATTTGACTGAAAGGAATAATAAGCTCAAACCTGCAGCAGTTGTCCGATGTATTATAAGGCTTGGCCCTACACTTCCCGCTTGTCGGTGCATTCAATTTATTGAATTTAACTTTTAAATGTTTCTGGTGTATTTGTCAGTGTTCTAAAAAGAAAGAAAATGGATTTCAGACGGATAAATTAGTAGGAAACAATAATAAAATTAACTTGGATTACTATTAGAAGTATTTTTTAATATCTGTTTTCAAAGAAGACGTTCTATCACTTTACCCAAACTATCTGCGTTGTGTTAAATTCCATCAGGATAAGGCTATCAGCTATACCACTAAATCTTCTGCTTTATTTTTAGAAAAAAATGAGACATGAAACGGGAATTGGAATTACTCCTTTTAAATGTATCCTACCCAGGTCTCGAAATGGAACAATCCACGAACCAGAACGCTATTTCAAAATTATTGTTGACTAATTTTTTTTTAAGGTGTACTTGTGAATGTTTAATACTCTGTAAATATGTGGGTCGATAGACTTTATTACATCCCCCAATTTGAACTTTCCACGTTGCATAGTTTACGAGTAAAATGGCTGTGACAGACAGACACAGGAATGATCTTATAATGGTTCCGTTTTTACTTTTAAGTATGGAATCCTAAAAAAAACTGTCCCGATTATCCGAGTACAGCTTAACCGAATTTCCACTGTAACCGAGTTATTTTCTTCTGATGGACTGATGGCTTCCATTATTATGAAACAGCCCTTATAAATGAAGTGTTAGGTGAAGATGAAAGAGCAGTCGCAAAAAGTTAGAACTCTGATTTTCTGGTCAGAAATTGAAAAAAAATAGCCATAATTAAAAAAAATAATAATAAATATAGCCATTTTCCCCCCATTCTGACCAGAAAATCAGAGTTCTAACTTTTTGCGACTGCTCTTTCATCTTCACCTAACACTTCATTTATAATGGCTGTTTCATAATTATGGAAGTCATCAGTCCATACGAAGAAAGTGATCCATTCCAAAGGTATAAGTTTGATTGAAAAAAATGATTTAATACTATGAGCAGAAAGAAGAGGCTACACCTTCTATTTTCTTGGCTCTAATAGAATCATATAGCTGCCAATTTGTACGGTTTTGTTACCTCTAAAATTAAATACAAATGTTTCCATATTTAAGCGTTGACAACTATTAGATTTCGGCGATTGAATTGGTTAAAATTTACTGGTAAGTTTTAGAGATAAGAAAAAAATCTTAGAAATTGGTAGCTATGCAGTAGCGTAATACTGCAGCAAAATTGACATTCAACAAACAAAACACTATCAAGGGCTTCTTCAAATAACAGTTTCATTCCCTGTTTTTCTTAAGAGTAACGGAAATGGTACTTCAAAGAAATATTACTTGTACCATAACAATGAATGAATTAAGGGAAGATTTATATTTCATCTCCTCAGTTGGTGATAATTTGTGTAAATCCGGTTTGTACGAGTTTTTTTGCTTTTCCGAGGTGAGCTTGGTTCATACGATCTCGGATAATCGGGACGTTACTGTATAGCAAATTTATATTTAACAGTAGAAAAACCAATTTAAAAAAATGATTCAAGATTCTAAATAATTAGAAGAAAAAAAGTTACAGAGAGCATAGTTAGCTATATGTATAAAACTGTAATAATATCTTTCAATAATTCCATGAACCAGACCAATATTTTCCATACTTTCATGAACCGGAACAATATTTGTCACAATTTCATGTCGCTACATTTAGCCCTGATCCTACCCAAGTCTCCTGACATGTTATGTAAGGAGTGTTGTGTATTTTGACTTTTAAAACAACTCTTTATACTTATAAATCCCCAAAACATTGGATGGACTCTGGAAGATTGTGGTCGAGAAATGGAACCAAATCTACCCTGATATTTTTTATCTTTTAAATCAAGATATAATAGGATAGTTCAGCAAAAGAGATTGAACATATTAGAAAACAAAATTCTTATATTTGTTTATATTTCTTTATTCAAGATCATTACAAAAATGTGTGAACACCCTCTGTAGATTGTAAATATTATTTAATTCTCTTGTTTTCGAGATAGTGCAATGCAATCTAACATCTCAAATTACAGTATAAAGTATATATACAAATAGTCATTTTCATGTTTATATTTTCTTTTTATCACTTTCCAACAAAGGTGAAAAGTGTTTATGCATTCGGTTTGTCTGTCCGTCTGTCCACGCTCTAACTCCTGTAAATAGACTCGGATTTTCATAAAATTGATAAAGGTTATTTGGGTCACCAAAGCATGTTTGGTATTGTATAGGAAGTATGTAGGATTAATCGTTCATTTACAGAGGCACTCAAAAGTATTCCATTACATTATGGTATATGGGGAAAAATCATTTGCAGAGTATTTTAATGACATTACGCTATTTTAAATGTGTTGAAACTGATATAAATCCCTGAATTTCACTATGATCATGTTAGAACAGGACATTCATAGCATGTTTTATTCATTTACAGGGACACACAAAAGAAATCGGTTACAGTACAGCAGGGTTGTTTGGTTTAAACCATGGTTTAAACCAAATGGTTTTTTTACAAAAACCATGCTGGTTTTTTTTTTATCTGGTTTTTTCTCTTTTTCCCTAATGTTTTCATTTATCTTACACATTATTGAAAAATGCAAAGTCCAAGTTATGCAGAAGCTACAAGCAAAACTTTAAAAAAATGATGAATTAATAATCTTGTAAAGTGACAAACATTTTTAGTCAATGAAACTTTTCTTATAAGTTTTAAATCTACATGGCAGACTAATTAATTTTTCTAAAATTAGCTGGGGAAAAAAAAGTAGTTAGTTTTCTTTCTTCTTCTTTTTCAATCCTTTTATTTTTATAAATAGCCAAAATGGCAGATTTGAGCTAAAAATACACTTTTACTACTTAGATTGCTTGATTAGTTAAGATTTACTAAGGATTACATTATGCCTCAATGATGATATAATCATAAGTAATTCTCTCCATTTGTTACACTTTGTTCTGTATGCTAATGAATGATTGGCTGTGAGTTTTCTTTGTTGTATCATTTCTATTGGGTTTAGTAAGCCTTTGTTTTCCTTCCATTCCTACATTGGGATTTGGGTTTTGCATTATGATTTTATTCTGTTATCAGCAGGGTTGGCATTGTTTAAATCAATTGGTTAACCAACTGGTTTTTTTAGAAAAAATCAAATATAATATTTTCTCATTTTTGTAATTTAAGTGTTTCAAATTATTGGATATAACTAATTTCTACTTTTAACCAGGGATGTACTGGATGGTATACGAAGTATACCTTCTGAATTTTTTAAAGAAGCTCCGTATACCCTCTGTTTCTCAATGCTATAGCGTATACCCTAACCATGAACGTTTAGGACTCTAGCGTATGCCCTCTGCCTATAGTGTATATTCTCTGCATTTTTTATGACTACAACACTGCTTTTAACAGTCTTATCCCAGCAGTCACCATGAGAAATAGTGAGTCTAGGTTAATTTGTATGCATGTGTTGAGGAACATATCTGAAGCTCTAAAGAGGAAATTTAAAACATGTGAATTTAGCAAAGATAAAATAGACTAAAAATATCCTATATTTTGAATAAAATATTTTCCTTTGAGAAAACGCAGATTATTTACAGTTAATAACATAAAATGACCTATAAGATTTCAGTCAAGCTGTAAAAAAAAAAAAAAAAAAAATTCTTGATTGGGGACTGAGGAGATTATCTTTTAAGACTGTGCTGAACTGCTCGACTCACCAAGCGCCAAACGCTTTGACACATTTATAAATTAATCTTTTAACGGAAAGATATAAAATTGGAAGGCCTGACTATGGAAGCAATTTGGAATCAAACTGTGTTTTCCATTTTTGATAAGTAAATTTCCTATTGAGTTATAGGCAATTTTGATCACGTATCAAAGATGTTTTTAACCTTCCTTGAGTAGTTATTCTTCTTTCATGCGGAAATTCAGTTCAAAACACCCACTTTGACAATAAAGTTGTCCTTTTGGATTTGAGAACAGCCTTAAAATTAAAAAAGAAACTCAAAATATGAAGTCAAATTAGAGGACAATGAAAAATTGGGTGCTAGCGAAGCACCTGTTTACTTTTAACTAAAATATGCAATAAGGCATATTTAAATCGTCTATTGCATAATAGAATCCATTATTTAGATCGGACAAAAAAAAAATGGAGAAAATAGAGATAAGGTTCACTCGAGACATAATAGAAAAAAGTCTCATAAAAATGCTCAAAAAGGCATATTATTAATTTTTAGTTTAGAAATTTAAGAGTAATAGGTATTATAACATAGATTAGAAAAAAAGCCTTTGTATTAAGTCTGATGACTATTTAAATGTTTTAGTGGATGGCAACTTTTATAAATCTACTTTCGATTTTAAGATCAATGTTTTCAGTAGTCTAAAAAGCTGGTAAATAGGTATTTCTGTTTATTTTACTGTTGCCTTTCTTACCTGGCAGTTTCTGAGAAGTGTCAAATGACAATATGCAATACTTCTTGAAACGTGTAAAGACTCTACTGCTAAATTCAAATCATTCCAGGAATTCTTTATAAAAAGCTTTACTTTCAATAAAAGATTGTTCATGTAGTGTTCTAACTGAAAAATCAGATATTTGATTGCAAATATTTCAAGGAAATTATTTTGAATAGCCATGGGAAAGTATATTGTATTTATGAAACTACACCATATATTTATTTATAGTACTATAGTAATCAAAAGATTGTTTATTAAGATTTTCAAGGTATCATTGTTTCACTATGTAGAGCATTTTATTCATGGAACATAAGACATAGCTTTTACTAAAAATGTTTAAATTATTTCAATTTTCTACATAATTACTGTAATTATTTAATTTAAATTATTTTTAAATGAAGTTATATTACTTATATATCCAACAATGTTTATTTTTATCAATAAATATGCATGTATATGTAATAGGAAAATATATTTTTACAAAACCCGGTTTAAACCAAAAAAAACAGGTTTTTTGGTTTTTTTTTAAAAAAACCCGGTTTTTTGCCAACCCTGCAGTACAGTACTGTCTTTGAGTAATAATTGCTGGAGTGCACGGTTTAAAATTCGGTATGCGCTTTTAAATTTAATTAATTTTTTGCATCTTACTCGTTATATATAAATTCCATACCTCAAATACAGGGCTTCACAAAAGTATTCACGTATCATTCTCCTTATTAGAGGAAATTGCTGAAGATAAAATTTCAACTAAAGTATATGTATCTCTTAAGTGAACTAAATTTTGACGTGCATGTAGCTAATAGATTCAAATCTATAAATCATATACAGGGCTGCTGAAAAAAATTTCATAATTTTCCGATTGTGGATGGGAACAGCTGAAATTGGGTTTTGGAATGTATTATGCGTTTCCATAGGGTTCAATGAGACGTAATATTTTAATTTTTGAAACGAGCAGTTTTGTTACATTATTCTGAATGTGTTGGAAAATGTTTCATAATCTATGCTTGACGCATGATTTTCTCTTTCTTGTTTATTATTACAGCGTGTGCAGAACATGGAATGTGCTGACAAGAAGCCCAGCTCTGTGGAAAAAGGTCCACCTGGTTTTCCACAGATGTCCTGAAACCCAGAAGAATGTTACAAGATCTATAACAACATTACCGCCTTGTGTCACTCGCATCAGACTTTCTATCGTGCATGGTAAATTTTGGGATCCTTTGAGTAGCAGTGAATTGAATTTTGAACAACTTTCCCGGGGGCTGCAAGAAAGATGTCCTCATCTCGAAAGGTTCATTTTGGAACATGCTGTATTATCAGAGAATCTTCCATCAGTTGTACATTTATGTACTCGGTTTTTACCGGATGTAAAGTTTTTGATATTTCATTATTGTGTATTTAAAGATGGCCTTCCAAAAAAAGAAATAGGCGGAACTTCTAACTGTGAAGTTTTAGATATCTTCATGTCTTTTTTCCTTGGAGAACAGAATAATTTACCTTTTTCAAAGATGCCGCATGTTAAGGAATTAAGGTTAGCTTTCACAAACCTAGATGATTCATGGTTCAAAAGTGAGAGTACTATTCCTAAACAATTAACCGTACTGGATCTGGGAAAAACTGGGATTAGTTCCCGTCAATTTCAAGCAATGAGGAATCAAACACTTAACTTAAAAGAGTTGTACTTGTGTTTGACTGATTTAAAAGACAATGATTTCAATTTAAATAATTCAGTGTTTCCTCATTTAGAGACAATCTGTCTTCGAAATTGTCGCAAAGTGACTTGTGAGGGAATTGTTTCTCTCGTACAATCATGTCAATCATTACAAAACGTTTATGTTGAACAAAATGTAGCTGAAACATATGCTACACATCCTTTCATTGTTGCCAATAAATGTAAGATAGAAATTGTAAAAGTTTCTTCTCATTGCTTCCACCACCGAAGACCAAATTATTTTTGGTGAGAAATTATTTATGGTTGATCCAGACAAAGGGCCCCTTCACAATATGTTCCAAAGGATTTTCTCTGGTTGGTAATCTAAGAAAACATCTCTGAACACATTCAGGAGAAATACCTTTTGTTTATGAAATATGTTCCAAAGGTTTTTCTCAGATCCTATAAAAATATGTATGCTAATCACTTATATTTAATCAAAGCTAATAAGCGTTAATCTAAATAAAGGTAATATATCACTTTTATAGCATTTTTAGCTATGTTTAATAGGATCCTATTTGACCTTTTGATGTACGATGTTAACTTCTTTTAGGATAAGCATTCTGAACTATCTTCTCCTTTTTACAACATAAACATTTCATTTTATGTTTACAGTCTTTCATTTTTAAACCATGGATTATCTTGTAATTCCTTAACTGCTCGAAGATCGCGATGTTCAAATATTCTATGCCACATATGAATACAATTTATATGCGATTCTTTAAAAACTTTATTAGCCATTTCATTGCAGTTTAACATTTTCTAATTTTCCTTAAATTATAACTTTAACATTTTTCATTATTGTACATTTCCTGTTTCCAAAATGTACAAAACAGTCATTTTCATCAAGTCGCTTTACTAATAATAAACTGCTATCAAGACTGTTCCTCTGTATTTAATTAAACCATCACCAATACCTTTAATATCGAGTAATTGACCACTAGTAACTTTTGCTTTGCCTTGTTTTGGTTTTATTTCAGTACAATAAATATTTTTATCGTTTGTCATGTGAGTTGTCATCAGGAATTACTTTATCTGGATCTCTTAGTTGATTAACAACTTCTAATATATTTTTAATGTAATCTTTCATGTTTAAATTTTCATTATATTTCATAGTGTATAACTTTCTTTGCAAGAAAAGTTTTGTGTTTAAATGTCTTTGTTCATAACACGTAAAGAATTCCACATAACTTTTGCTGTTTCCTCATGCTTGATATGTATTAACTGATGAATCTCTACAATTAAAGCAATTTTAGCTTTAGCAGACTTGTTTACTTTATTTCAAGCATCTCGGTCAGCTCCCACTTCAGTAGTTTGTTCTGATGCAATAACATCCTACAACACTTTATCGGTTAAAAACATTTCCATTTTAAATTTCCATACATTGTAATTGCTGTTATTTAACATCATAAAGTCTACTTGCTGTTCACCCATATTTCATATGTTAAACCATACTTGTACAGTCGTGAGGTAAAAAAGTAAACACCCCCTACTAACTCCTCAACAAATTATCACAGACAAAAGTTAGTGGTACCGAACGATTGGAAATAAAGTCTACTTTTAAATGACGTATATAAAATTTGCTTAGGGGGCCATCTACATATTAAAATGAATCCAAACTTCATTTTTTTCAATAGCAATACACAATTTTAACAAGATATTTCAAATCTTTGGTTCAAACTATGCCTAGACACAAAATTTCAAGTCATTTGAATGATAAGTTTTTGAATTATAAACATTCAAAATTTAGTGCTTCTAATGTTAAATTACATTTTCATATTTTTATTTATAACTCCTGAAATTATGCTCCTAATGTGCTAATTTTTTGTGTAGCAATAATACTAATATACCCAAACATAAATACGTTGAATTTGTAATTTTTATAGTTTTATGATATGAATTATGAATAATGAAATTAATATTCGAAAAGATTATGAATTGCAACCTATAATTTTTTTGATGGATTCAGATTTATTAAGTCCTGCTTTATGGAAATCCCAATTTCACAATTTTCTTCCAAGTAGTTTTCAAATTATGCTTAAAAAACAACAAAATAATGGTTTAAGGGGCCGTCTATGATAGAGGTGACTAAATATTTTGAAATTTCTTATGCTATCCAGTAATCTGGCAGGCTTCATTGACTGCTTGAGTGATGCTTAAGGTGCCTTGATCAAGAAGGGGGCTCTCTAGGTTAACAATTGGGTGCAATTGGTTGCAAACTTTAATTTGGATTCAGCACCTTCAAATACACTTGTTTTAAAATGATTAATTTCTCCAAAACTTATGGTATGAATTGCATAAAAATTCGTTTTTAGACTAGTTGAAGGGTGTAGAATTTATTTATGCTGTCAGAATTGTACTGCTATTTAAAAAGAAAAAACAAAGTTACGGTTTGTTTTAATAGGTAGATGGCCCCTTAAGCAAATTTTATATACATCATTTAAAAGTAGACTTTATTTCCAGTCGTTCAGCACCAGTAACTTTCTTCTACGATAATTTGTTGAAGAGTTAGTAGGGGGTGTTTACTTTTTTTTCCACGACTGTACACAAAAATAGTAATTTGAACTGTTAAATAAATATTCCTAATTCAAAATAAAATAAGCTTCTGGGTAACATAACCTATAAAATCTAAATTGTAAAATATACTTCTTAAATGTGTAGCAAAGAAGAGTAATAAGCGCAGTTGAATAGGAAAATATATTTAATAGAAATATGATCTAAAATATACAACCTACATACTACATGTCAAAATATAAACTACAGAAAACAGAATATTAAAGACAGTTGCCAAAACAATAAAATTTACATAAACATTTAAAGGCAGGTTGCAGGTGAACACATAGTTCAACAGTTTACATGAAAATTAACGAAATGTATGCTTAAATTGCAGAAATGCTAATTACTTATTTGTAAATGTAATTACTTGTAGAAGTTGTCAGTAGATGGCAGCACTAAAATAAAAAATTTTAAATGTCAGATTATAGGGGGGTTTTTTCCATTAGTTTTATATTTCATTTATTTTGCAATGTGTTTGTAAAAGGTGGTGAAAGGGTCTATATTTTCTTAAAACTAAGGAAGTAACTCATTTAAATTGCAAAACTAAATCTCAAACAGTAGCAGGTGGCAGCACCAAAATGAGTATTTCCAATAGTCAAAATTGCAGTAAAAGGATTTTGTTGTCATAAGATTATTTAATTTCTTATTTTTTATTTTTTGCTTGTGAAAAAAAAAGGGGGGGGGGGTAGAAATTCTATGCAAGAAAATGCTTTTGTAAATTAGAAATTTACACGATACTTTAGATTTCTATGCTTTTAAAATGTTGAGATATAAAGCAGAAACCAAGTGTTATCCATTTAAAATTACGGTGCTTTACACGTATCATGGGAAAAACTAAGAGAATAACTGCTTTAAACCAGCAGTAATTAAGAAATAATTTTAAAATGAGTATGTCACACTTTTTAATGTCTATTATAAATATATTTCAATTTCAATCGTTAAACTTTGATACCTATACAATATGAAGTTTACTTATATTTAGTTATATTTTTCAATAATTAACAAACTAGTGATAGACAAACTACCCCCCCCCCTCCACATGGGATATTTTAGGGACGAAAAAACAGTGGTCAACGGCCCAGGTGCAAAAAGTGGGGGGGGGGGGGAGGGAAATAAAAAAAAAAAATTCAGGGAGTTTTCAAAATGTTTTACGCATGGAAAAGTTAATTTTTTTTATGATTTAAATTTTTTTTAAAAAATGTAAGCAAAATGTTTCTTACTGTAAGTCTTCTGTGAGAAACTGTATTAAAAGGCTTAAGGATAACTCGCTTGCATTTTAATATTTTTAAACATTTTTTTTTTTTTCATTGGCTAGCTGAGGTCGATCTATACGGAGGTCGTTTATTACTTTTTCTCTTCTTTTCTTTTTTTCTTTTTAAGGATACTTTCACTTTCCAGGAAAATCAGGAGTTCCTCCTAAAAAAGGAATTCTTTTAGGAGGCCTTTTTAAAAGCAATTTTGGTCAATGGAGGTAAAAATGTAAATAAATAGGAGGAGAGGTTGAAGGGGAGGAGTCTGGAAAAAGGTCAATACAGGGTTCCTATGGATCAGGGAAAACTCAGGGCATTCAAAAATTTAGTCAAAAAGTCAGGGAAATTAAAAAATATTTGAAGAGGTCAGGGAATTTTTGATTTACTACTTTCCATTTGAATCTCGATTATAGCCGTCAATGAAGAAATTTTTAATGATTCATCCAATGTAAAATTTTTATATAAAATGTATGCAAACTATATAACAATAGCATACTATGAAAGATAATTTAAAATAAGAAATTCTTACTGCGCATACTTTTTTTTAGCATTTATTTAGATTAAAGTGGTCCATTGTGGAGAGTTTTGTAAAACTCTATAAGCCGAATTTTTATTGAGAAAAGTCAGGGAATTGCTTTGCCAGAATTGTGTAGTAATAATCAAACATTTTGTCTACTCTAATCCTCGGAGTTTATTTTTGAATTGCTGTGCTATCCAATCAAAGGTAAGCTCATATTATAAATAGAGATTGACCGAAAGTTCGTTTTCGTTCAAAAATCTGAGTTTTGCCAAAAATGCGGCAGGACCAAAACTATCAGTATTTCCAAAAATCTCGTTTCTTCCTTCACAAATGTTCAACATCACTCATTGATGACTCATCTTTATCGACTCCGATGAGACTCTTGATTGCTACAAACTTCGTTGTTTATAATGATGAGACATGACTGACTCAATACGTGAATGCAAATTATAAAGCTAACAATGCCTATATAACTTAAACTTTTTTTCTTGCTCATTCAAAGCAACAGACATAACAGTCATAGAAATGTTCAGTTTGAAACTGCAGAAGTGTGTTTCGAATACTCTTTGAGAAAGTTCCGGTAAAAGATATGATCCTTCGCAGAAATCATTCTCTAAAAGATAAATCGAGGTGTGTCTACATATTTTTTAAAGAAATTAAATTTGTATCAATAGAAAATATTTCTGTGTCATGGGTGAATAAATGGCATTTTATTTTACATGAAAATAAAAAGTTTTGGGTCTAAGGGCCTATTTAGGCCACACGTATAATTAATTAATAATTATGTGAGGACGTGAGTTTCAAAACTCGCCTTATCCAAAATTTAAGAAATCGAGTTTTCTCTACCAATCTATTCTATTGGTAAACCTGCACAGAAAAAACACTATAATCTGTAAAAAAAAAATATTTTTATCCTTTATTTTTGGGGTCTTAAAATATTGGTTTGATTTCAAATCTCGCCTTATCCACTAGGGAGTTGGCAACAAAACTAGCTTTATCACTGCGCCTGCATAGACCAAAGGACGACTAGCTTATCACCTGCTATCACAGTAATTTTCCTTCATTTCTCTGCGGCCTGTTGCTATTTTCCTTTAAAGTTTTACCTGTTCTATTCATACAAACTAATTAAATAACGTTTACAAGATGTCTTATGTATAACGGACAGTGAATAAACTTTTGCATTTTGTGGGGGAAGGGGGAAGAAGAGAAGAAGAAATACGAACACGTGGGCTAGTAAAGAAGACACTCAAAATAAGATTAAAATGTATGTTCAAAATGAAGAATCACTTTCCATATTTCTTACTGTCAGAAGGTTTAATTTTTATTCTAAGGCATTTCCGGTCCTCTCAAAGTGCACTCACCAGAAAGAGAACCTCAGGTATTCAACTGTCTCAATGCAAGATGTATGACGCTTCCACGAAGCTTTTTTTTCTTTCTTTCTTTTTTTTTTTTTTTTTTTTTAAGCAAAGACAAAACTGCATAACTTTATTTTGAAGTTCACATCTCAAACATCTCCTTCAAGAAACCATCCAGGTTTCTTTCCTTTCACGAAACATCCAGAAAAGTAAAATTTTCACCTTGAAAGTTTTTTTTTAAAGTGCATCTCAGTGCGCTTTCAAAGGCATTAACCATAAGTTACTATATAAAGACTAAGAACCATGGCCATCTTCTAATTTGTAGAAGTGTATTTCAGAAGATTCTTGGAATATCAAAATTCCGAGTGTAAAAGCTGTGCTAGAGGCATCTAAAAACTAGAGGAGTCCCCGCGAAGCAAAAGAAACTTAGATGTCCATGCATTGTTAAAAAAACATTTTGATTAAAACTACTCAGAAATGGAGATGCTTACTTTCTACAAAACTACTATTTCTAAGGAACCAGAACAGAAGGAGATGGTCGAGGAGGATTACGATGATATTCCAGAAGAAAAACTCAATGAGTGAATTGTGTAGTTTATTTTTGGATATTCTGTAAATACCTTATATATATATATATTATATGTCATATTATCACATTAAAAATTATCACATTATATTATCACATTAAAAAAAATATTTTAATCATAAGCTAATTATGATAAGTTTTATTTGATTATTGATAAGTGTACTTTTTTTTATAATAAAACATAGTACTAAATTTTAATCATACTTATTGCTGCCATAAGGATTATTTTTTAATACAAAATATTATCATCTGATGACCAAAAATAGAAACTATTGATTTCTTTCAGAAAGTATGATAAACAATGTTTTTTTTGTTTTTGTTTTTTTTTTAAGAAATTGATATCAAAAGTTTCTTATTCATAGGATAGCAACAAAACTCTTCTTATCCGAAACTTTTTCCAATTAATTAATTAAATGAATTAAAGTATATTTTCCAACTTATCACAATGATATCACAGAGCTACTAGCTATAAGTATACAAAAAAAAGGAGGTATTCGATGCATGGGGTTGCAGTTAGAGGTTTTTCGCGATTTCCCGAAATTTGATTTTTTGGATAAGGCAAGTTTTTGAGACTCACGTCCTCAATGTATATTTAATAAATACGTACAATTAATCAATAATCTATACTAATATTATAAAGAAGTAAAAATTGTTTATTTGTGTGTTTATTCGAGGTAATCTTTGGAGCTACCATTCTGTTTTCAAAAGTATTGGTATCAAAATGATTGTGTGGACCCGCATTCGAACATAGGCTATATTGTATGTCCATGCCACTAACCCAAATGGGGTGCATCAGCAAAATACGTTCTAAAAATGCGATTTTTGTGTTATTGAAGGGCCTAGAAATATGAAATTTGTAATGGTAGTTACTTATAAAATATAAATGATCTCTAAGAAAATTTCTTAAAACATTCAAAATTTAAAGGGCGGTAAAAATATGCAAAAAGCGTTCTAAAAGGCGATTTTTATGCATTCTCTGGAAGTAACGAACTTATTTAAAAAATAATGGTGTCAAAATGATGGTGACAGCACTTGCTCCACAATAGGCTATATTTTTTTGTTGGTGTCACTACCCCAAAGGGGGTGCAGGAGCATAAAAGTCTTAAAAATGTGATTTTTGTGTTACTGAAAGGCCTAGAAACATGAAATTTGGAATGGTAGTTTCTTACAAGATATAAATGATCTCTAAGAATATTTCTTAAAACATTCGAAATTTAAAGGGGGTGAAAATGCACAAAAATTTGTTCTAAAAGGCGATTTCTACGCAATCTCAGGAAGCAACGAACCAATTTAAAAAATAATGGTGTTAAAATGATGGTGACAGCCCTTGCTCCAATATAGGCTATATTTTATGTTGGTGCCATTACCCCAAAGGTGGTGCAGGAGCAAAAAACATTCTAAAAATGCAGTTTTTGTGCTGCTGAAGGGCCTAGAAACATGAAATTTGAAATGTTAGTTATAAGACACATATGATCTTTAAGAACATTTCTAAAAAAAAAAAAATCGAAATTTACGAAGGGTGATAATGTGCAAAAAGCGTTCTATAAACGTTCTAAATGGCGATTTCTATGCTAACTCAGAAAGTAGCAAACCGATTTCAAAAGTAGTGGTTGGAAATTGATCATGACAGCCTCTGCTTCAACATAGGCTCTATTGCATGTTGTTGTGACTACCACCTGGAATTTACAGGAGCAAAAACCGTTCTAAATTGTGATTTCTGTGATACTGAAGAGGCTAGAAACTTTAAATATGACATGGTTGTTACTTATAACATATAAATGCCCTCTAAGAACTGTCGAAAATAAATTAAAAAAAGAGATGAAGTGAAGGGAAGGGGCGAAAAGTGTTCTAAAGAAAAGTCCTAAATTACGATTTACCAATTACAAAAGTAATGGTTGCGAATCAATGGTGACAATCTCTGATTCCACAGAGGTTATATTTTATGCCAGTGCCATATCAGGTTGGTACAATAAATGTTCTAAAAAAAGCCTTTAAAAACTTCCTGAATTAGTATTTCTATGGAATATTACGAAATACCAAACTGATTTCAAAATTAATGTTGCCAAATTAATGGTGACAGTTTGTGTTTCAACATAGGCATTTTATGTTAGTGCCACTGCCACCCGAAAGATGGTAGACTGATAGACAAGAAGCTTGGAATTTGAGTTGATGGTTATTTTTTAAACATAAATGCGTACTAAGAACGGTTTATTCCAAACTTCAAATGAATACTGAAATGAGCATAAAAGCTTCAAAATATTTTCTAAATTATCATTTATTTAGTTGTAGTTCTTTTTATTAATTTAAGTCTCATTTCTGCCTAATGCAATGTAATAATGAGGTTTAGTCAAACTGTGTTTTAAATAGTAATTTTTTAATTATTCCTAAAAGTATAATTTTTTAAAAATAAAAGTTAAACATATGACTATCACTTGTCATATTTCCACTGTTACACGAGCAAAGCCGCGGGGTTTTCTAGATATGTATATTTATGCATGTATTGATTACTTTCATACAATTTCATTACTTTAAAAAAATTTTAGGACATTTTCGTTTTCGGCCGAAAATAGGAAGATTACCGAAATTCGGTTTTGGCCTTAAAAACCTGTTTCGGTCGAAGCTTAGATATAACCATCAGTTTCTGTTAAGTTTTTTTTTTTAATAGAATATTGTGTCCTATTTTGGGTAAAAGATAAATTTGTCATGCCTACAATGAGGAGGCATGAAGTTTGTCTTATGCAAGAAGAGGAAAAATCTTAAATAGCCAAACACTCCAGAATAACATTTTTTTTTTTCGTTTTCAGTTTTCTGAACTCAACTAACTCGCTGGACTCATTGAACTAAACTCTGCTTTTCTTTTCTGCTACTTCTTCCTCCTCCTTTTTTAGGTGCATTCATAATTATATAAATACGTAGCACCTATAGTCGTCATTCAGTCTATCTGTCTGAAATTTTAAATATATACAAAATTGTGTCCAGTCATTTCGAATTTTATGAAAATTGGATGTATAGTTGAATGACAGGGATCGTCAAAAGTTTTCTGTTACAGGACGGCCAATGGGAAAAAGATATTTCAAGTTCACTTTAATGATGTGACATGTGACAGCCTTTCAAACAGAATTAAATGAATAGGCACTTAGGAAGCGCACTCCAATAGACATTCAGTACACTATACGGTGCAAAAAATATTTATAAAACCTGTTAAAGTACGAATGCACCTCATTGGCCACGTTTGACGAGCAATTGACAACTTGCTCTTGTAAATGTCGATTTTCTTAAAATAATTTCTGTGTATGTGTGCTCAAGTGATGAGATGCTTGGGTTCCCAGAGCACCCTGACCTAGGCTAACTATGTACCTATAGGTCATAGCGTGAACATTCCTATAACATTTCTTAATTGTGTTAAGCACTGTACTTCACACAAGCTCATCAGATATATTTGAATTTACACTTTTAGTAAACTGTCTCCCACTTTCTATTTTGATACAGTGAATCTAAGCATTTATTAGCCCCCCCCCCCCCCCGGTGTGCTATTTCTTTCATCCAGCAATTAAAATGTTGCCTCTAAAAAATAACGTTTCATTGTATAAGCCTGCCTTAAAACAAAGCAGATGTATCATTGTACGGTTCAATACTCTACTGCCATTTTTTAAACTTCTAAGCATCGCACCTTTTCAATTTTTATACTGTCGTATAGGGGGGAAAAATTTCTTTTAAATGTAATTACAGTGAAACCTCTCTGTAAGGGCAACCTGCCGTTCCATTGAAAATTGGCGCTTATGAGGGGTGGCCCTTGAATAGGGGTGACATGAAAACAACAACTAAAATAAGGAAGTCAAAACCTGTATAGGTGAAAAAAATGTTTATTAACATTTTCAAAGTCCATACATGATTGAAAAAGTTTTCTGTTGAAGTTTGTTTATTTTTCATAATTTTTTCAAAGACTATTTCGGTTTCTAATGATTCTTTTACTTTACGGAACAAATTACTTAAATTTGCATTATTTATTGATGCCTTACAATGATATATTAGTGTATTTATTTCTGTTAGCATTTCCTGACAGATGTAAAAATTGTGCTTCCATACGCATTCACAGTTTTAGTAAATGTGGAATCACTTTTTCTAGATAACCTGTTATTCTTTGTGTGTCCACAAAAAAGGTCAAGTTTCCCCTACAGTTTGCAAGGTCCAACAAATTGTGGGCCTTACCTGCTTATCTCAATTGTGAAAAAGTTTATCGTCATGTTACTAAATTCTCCCATCTTCTCCTGCCTTCTTTGTTGGAAGTGCAGTTGTTTCTTGAACTCTTATCTTTTGGTTCAGGAATTCAGTACCCTTGCTTAGGATTTAAAGAACATGAGAAAAAATGGCCCTTATGAGGGGTAGGTGCAGCCCCTAATAGGAGTAAATTTAACATTATGTCTATGGGGAAAATTTTCGTTCCTAAAAATATTGGCCCTTAATAGAGGTGGCCCTTGAATAGGGGTGGCCTTTAAAAAAAGTTTCACTGTAGTTTGAAAATTGCATTTCCATTTATTTTTGAGTTATATATATATTTTTTTTAAGTTGCCAACTAAAGTCATCCATTTCTATAGAAAGTAAAGGAAAAATAGCTGTAAAATAGTAATTATATCAATCTTCTGTCAAACATCAAAATTTAAGGGCAAACTCATTTTTGTATTTCTTTAAGATTTCACTTTAAATACCATTCAAGGGTCACACTATCATCTTTATTACACAAGAAATAATAAAAGAAAATGTTCGAAGAAAAATAAGGAACTTTCTTGAATATTTTAAGCGTTATGAAGAACTTTTCAAAATGCATTCCGTATCCATTAAAATCCCCCACAATTTTTTTTAGGAAACTTTGTTGCATCGAATTTTACATATTTGAATAGAAAGATAAGATAAAAATATATTTTCTACATTTTATAAAATGTTCAGAATTTTTGCATCCTATTTGTGCACTTAAGTCTGTTCTTAACTGCTCTGCCCAAGTTGCCCTTTTGGATTTGAGAACAGCCTTAACTACCTTTAACTTTTCCAGATATATTTAGTTTAAAAAAAAATGCACAGCTTTATGTCATATATAATAACAAACAGCTATAAAAAAATATTGGTGATTTTAATGGATATGCAATGTGCATGGGGCATTTTGAAAAGTTCTTTACAAGGCTTAAAATATTCAGGAAAATTCCTCATTTTTCTCTCCCCCCCCCCCCCACACACACACAATTTTTTTTTTAATTTCATGTGTGATAAATATATGCCCTTGGATAGTATTTAAAGGGAAAAGAAAAAAAAACATAAGTATACACCCTTAAAGAGGTGAAATGCACAAAAAGTGTTATAAAAAATTCTAAATTACGATTCTATGAAATTGTAAATAGTGGACAGGGACGTAGCTACAAGGGGGGTGTGGGGGGGGTGCGACCCCCCCCCCCCACTTCGGTAAACTCATATACATTCGGTAATTTCACTTTCGTTCAAAAACTGCATCATTTGGCTCTGATTTTTTTCTTTTTTTTAAGAATTTTTAAAATTATATTACAAAGTTTATTGCAAAACAGAAAAAAAGTCAAAACATATTTAAAATTATTAAATATTTACTAATTTGAAACTTTCTTTCTCTTTGCATTATGAAATTTTTTTTTCGCTCGGAATCGATTGCAATTTCACTTTTTAGCTATTCCATGGGTGTAAGAAGGGGTGGGAGGGGGGTCCATGATACAGTATCCCTTAGAAGATTAAATATACCTTCTTCCTATTTCTGTGCAGTATCCCTGTAGAGAATATCTTCGCTTCATTCAAGAATGGAATATGGAGAAAAAGGCCTTGAGCAGTGGCGTACCCAGGACTTTATTTCGGGGGAGGGGGGCTGACTTAAATTTCCATAATGTTCTAAATCTTACGAAACACGTTGAATTGTGTTATAAATAGAAATCATTTTTGCCAATAATGCCGTAGCCAGGGGCGGGGGGGGGGACAGGGGTGACTTTGTTCCCAATTTTCCGAAAATTCGGACTTGAAAAAATTTCGCGATTTTTGACATGGTCGCCGAAAAAAAAAACGATTTCATCAATCATTCGTAGAAAAAAAATCTCCAATTTTTTAAGGGATCCGAAAAGTAAAAAAACGAAATTTTGTCATAGTTCCACGGATAAAAGGCGAAGTTTCTCAAAGGATTGCGAAAAAACAGTCAAATTTCGTCAAATGATCAGGGAGAAAACGCGAATTACGTCAAATGCTCACGGAGGAAACGCTAATTTCGTCAAATGAGCACAGAAAAAACGCGAATTTCGTCAAAGGGACAAGAAAAAACGTAAATTTCATCAAAAGGCCGCAGAAAAGCACAAACTTCATCAAAAAGGACGAGAAAAACTGCTAATTTTGTCAAAAAGTCGCGGGGAGAAGCGCAAATTTCGTCAAATGGCCACCGAAAAAGCGCGAATTTCGTCAAATGACCACAGAAAAAAAAGCTAATTTTGTCAAAGGATCGCTAAAAAATACGCATTCCATCAAAGAGAAGCGGAAAAAATGCGAATTTAGTCAAAGGGACACAGAAAAAAACGTGAATTTCGTCAAAAGGCCGCAGAAAAACGCAAATTTCATCAAAAACACGAGAAAAAAGCAAATTTTGTCAAAAAGCCGCGAAAAAGACGTAAATTTCGACAAAGGATTGCCTAAAAACGAAAATTTCGACAAAGGATTGCCTAAAAAATAGGGAATTTCGGCAAATGACCACAGAAAAAACGCGAATTTCCTCAAAGGGCCGCAGAAAAAACGAAAAATTCATAGAGAATTTCGAAAAAAAGATCGCTTAAAACATGCATTCCGTCAAAGGGCTGAGAAAAAAATGCTAATTTAGTAAAGGATCGCAAAACAAAAAACGTGAATTTCATGAAAAAGACGAGAAAAAATGCAAATTTTGATGAAGGATTGCGTAAAAAACAAACAAAAAAACTCGTATTTCGGCAAATGACTTCGGAAAAAAACGCGAATTTCTTCAAATGGCCGCACAAAAAGGCACAAATTTCGACAAAGCATCGCTGAAAAAACACGCATTCCGTCAAAGGGAAACGGAAAAAATGCGAATTTTGTGAAAGGATCGCAAAAAAGAAAAAGCAGGGTCACAAAGAAGGGCCACAGCAAAACGTGAATTTCGTTAAAAGACGGCGGAAAAAAAAGCGAATTTCGTCAAACAGTCGCTAAAACGCTACTTTCGTCAAAGAAAACGCGAATTTAGTCAAAAAGCCGCAGAAAAAAAGCAAATTTTATCAAAATGACGAGAAAAAACGCGAATTTCGTCAATAAAGCCACGGGAAAAAACAAATTTCGACGAAAGATTTCGTAAAAAAAAAACGCGAATTTCGGCAAAAATCCGCGAAAAAAACTTGAATTTCATCAAAAACCCGACGAAAAACGTGGAAAAACCCAAATTTCGACATGATTGCGAAAAAAATGCAAATTTCGTCACAGATCCATGGAAAAAACGCAAATTTCGGCAAAGAAAGGAGTGTTAAAAAAACCCATGAATTTTGGCGAAAAGCTGCAGAAAAAGCGAATTTTTTCAAAGGACTGCTGAGTAAACGCAAATTTTGTCATAAAACCGTGGAAAAAACACAAATTTTTGGCATAAAGATGCGACAGAAAAATGAAAGTTAATAAGCTACTTTTACAGTCCCTCTTCCGAACCTCCGGTTTTCCGATTTCCTGGGGCATCACTGTGCACTAGTATATGGGACGAACCAGAATAGCTGCGTCGCACAAAAAATATTTAAATTTATCTCAAAAGAAAGAAAAAAAGAGTTTTTTTTCATTTTTGATTACTTCGAAAGGGGCCCTATAAACCCATCAGCCGCTTTCCCCTCATTGGGTATACAGTAGTGTAACTATGCGCCGATATGACACTAGCCAGAAAGTCTAGTTCGTTGTATTGCAGTACAAATTTATCTCAAACAAAAAGAAAAAAAAATCACCACTTTTTTCATTTCATTTTCAACTATTTTGGGAGAGGTCTGTAAGCCCATCACCCCCTTTCAACTTCTTTGGGTATAATGTGGTGTCACTGTGCACTAATATGGAACTAAACAGAAGAGTGTGGCTAGTCTGTTGAATAATAGGAGAAAAAATGTAAATTTATCTCAAACGGAAAGAAAAAAAGCAATAATTTTTCAACTATTTCGGGAGGAGGGGGCTGTAAGCTCGTCAGCCGCCTCCCCTTCTTTCAGTATGCTGTGATGTCAGTGTGGACTAATATGGATTTAACGAGAATGGCTATTTCGCTGTATGGCAGAAGAAAAATTACAAATTTATCTGAAACAAGAAGAAAAAAATCAGCCTTTTTTTCATTTCATTTTCGACTATTAAGGAAAAGAGCACCCCATTAGCCCCTTTCACCTCTTTGGGTATAATGTGGGCCCACTGTGCACAAGTATGGAACTAAAGAGAAGAGAGCGGCCAGTCTGTTGTATGATAGGGGGAAAATACAAATTTATCTCAAACAAAAAGAAAAATATCAGCACTTTTTCATTTCATGTTCGACTTTTTGGGGAGAGGGCTGTAACCCCATTAGCCCCCTTCTACCTTTTTGGGTATAACGTGGTGTCACTGTACACTAATATGGAACTACAGCGAAGGGAACGGCTAGTCTGTTGAATGATAGGGGAGAAAATGCAAATTTATCTGAAACAGACAGAAAAAAAATCAGCACTATTTTTTCATTTCATTTTCTACTATTTCGAAAGGAGGAGGGCTGTAATTGCAGCAGCCCCCTCCCCATCTTTAGGTGTACTGTGATATCAATGTGGACTAATATGGAGTTAACGAGAATGGCTATTTTGCTGTATGACAGAAGAAAAAATTAGATTTATCTTAAAAAAGTAAGGAAAAAAAAAATTTTTTTCATTTAATTTTTCGACTATTTCTGTTTTTTTTTGGGGGGGGGAGGGCTGTAACCCCATCAGCCCCCTTTCTCTTCTTTGGTGTCAATATGGACCACTATGGAACTATGCGAAGGAAGCGCATAGTCTGTTGAACGATAGTGAAAAAAATGCAAATTTATCTTCAACAAGCAGAAAAAATTCAGCACTATTTTATCATTTCATTTTCGACCATTTCCAGAAGAGGGGGATGAAATTCCATCAGCCACCTCCCCATCTTTGGGTATGCTGTGATGTCAATATGGACTGATATGGTGTTAACGAAAATGTCTATTTTGCTATATGGCAGAAGAAAAAATTACAGATTTACCTTAAAAAAGTAAGAAAAAATTACTTTTTCATTTCATTTTTCGACTATTTCGAGAGGAGGGAGGGGGGCTGTAACCCCGTCTGCCCCCTTTCTCTTCTTTGTTGTCAATGTGGACTAATATGGGACTTATGAAAATGGCTAGTCTGCTGTATGATTGAAAAAAATTAAAAATTTTTCCAAAAAAAAAAGACGAAAAAGCAGCACTTTTTCGTATCACTTTCGAAAATTTCGGGGAGGGGGGGCTGTAGCCCCATCAGCCCCCCCCCCCCCCCTTGGGTACGCCCATGGCCTTGAGGGTAAATGCGTACACTCCTTGACCAATGCAAATGAAATTAGAAGGCCAAACTTCTTGTTCGTTAAAATTCGTTTTGCTGGACTCTGAAAGCTATGGGAAGGTGGATATTTCGCGATTTTTGGGGGGGAACAGGATGTCGCCAGATGTTTACTGTTGTATTGTCTGTTTTTCAAAGCAAAAAATAAGAGAGAACCGGGAATTTTTTCTTATCAAAGAAAATTATACCGGTGTAATAAAATTATATCAGATGTACCGAATTGTGATTTTGACCGAATACCGAATATTCGGTCTACAGGTGAACCGGATACCGAATATTCGGCTAGCCGAGTAGTAACTATTCGGCCGAATACCAAATATTCGGCTGGTCGAATATTTTAAAATTCTATCAATTAAAAAAGTTTCATGTTTCATGGCTTTTTCTGGTGAATTAAACCAAGTGAATAATATATTTTAATTCTAAAACAAACAACTTAGCAAAAATTACTTTTCTACCGAATATTCGGCCTACAGACGAACCGTATACCGAATATTCGGCTAGCCGAATTAACTGTTATGCCGAATACCGAATATTCGGCCAGCGAGTAGTAACTATTCGGCCAAATACCAAGTACTCGGCTGGTTGAATACTTTTATATTTCAAAGATTAAAGGCATTAAAATGTTAAATTTTAAAATAATTTTACATAATATTTAATGCAGAAACTTGCATATTGATAAGCAAGAACTTTTTACAAGTAAACTTTATGCATGAAAAAAATCTGCTTTGAGGTATTTAAGAAGAGAATTTTAAAATTCTATTAATTAAAAAAGTTTGATATTTCATAGCTTCTTCTGATGAATTAAGCCAAGTGAATATATCTTTTTTAAATTCTAAAACAGGCAAATCAGCAAAAGTAACTTTTCTACTGTCTTTGATTTAGCAAGGAAGTTTTTAAATGCATCTTAAATCAGTGTTTCGAATGGGCGATTATTTTCAGAGATTGTAAACATACACATTGTTCCTAAAAAAAATTGTAACAAACTTTCAACAGAGATAATGTGGTCAAGACAAAATAATTTTGAACTAGAAACAACACCTCACTCCATTTATTACATCAAAATTACAATATATTCAGTCAAATTCTGGGTGTGCAACTACAAGCCGAAACTGAATTTTCGTTCACAACTTTATCAGTAAATGAAGATATTTTAGCAAGATTTGTTTCATATTAATTTAGTTTGTATTAAATGTGATGATATCATTGAAAATGACTGAATTTTGGCCAGTGACACAGTATAAATACTATAAATTTTATTCTGAATAAAGGAATGTCTACCTCATAGTTTTTTAAATATGAAAAGTGGCAATTTCCAGCACTTCTCACCATGATATTATATTTCACAGAAATCAAAGCAAGTTTGTTAAAAATATTGCTATATTATCTTCGTTAGGGTTAACAAATGAAAATCCAAGTTTGACCTCGAATGAGATGAGATACTCATTATTTATAACTGAATAAGTGAATTGCGATTATGGTTTTCTGAGCAAAAATTGGCTTTCTTGATGTGTATTATCAACCCTGAAAGTTTTTCTGTTTTGATTAGAAGCACCCTTTTTTGAGAAAAAGCAAGAAACAGATTATTTACTAGAAAAGGTTCAGGAACTTGCATTTTTACATTGTTAATTCCTATGAAAATCCCCATTAATGGTTAATTTTCTTATGTAATACTTTACAAAAAGCAAATAACGTAAAAACATTCTCTTTTACTTAAATATGATTCTGTTTCTAATTATTATGAATATCTTTATAAGTTGACAGTTAAAAGTAGAAATTGTGTAAGAATTTTAAAAGTTTTTTTTTAAGTATTCGGTTTGGTCAAATATCTTGATATTCGGCCTAACCGAATGTTCGGTAACATGGCCGAAAAGACCGAATACAGAATAGATACAGAATATTCGGTACACCCTATTAGCTTTTATAATATTTACATCAGTTAGAGCGTGGACAGACGGACTGACGGCCAGACAAACCGAATGCATGAACACTTTTTAACTTTGTTGGAAAGTGTTAAAAATGAACATGTTGTATTCTAAGGATGAATGAAATCTGCAAGTGAGACGGATGTTTTCCCAGAATTATATGCAGTGTAGATGGTTACTAGTGAAAATTATGAAAAATATATCTGAATTTTTTTATATTAATTAAATCTGCTGATGAAGCAGAATTTTAATGTTTTTCCAAATTTACACAGAGAAAATGGTTTGCTAATAAAAATTATGAAAATATTAAATGAAAATTTTTATATTAATTAAATTTGCAGATGTGGCACATTTTTATTTTTTCCCCCCTAAGAATTACGCAGAGACGATAAGTTACTAATAATAATTATGAAGAAAAAAATATATGAATTTTTCTATATTAATTAAATCTGCAGATGAGGCAGATTTTTAATTGGTTTCGCAGCATTAAGTAAAGGAGATGTGTTGCTAATGAAAATAATTATAAAAAAATTCATGAAAATTTCTGCAACAATGACGCCTGCAGATGAGGCGGATTTTTAATGTTTTTCCAGCATTACGGAGAGCAGATGGGTTGTTAATGAAAACAAATAGAAAACTATATAAGACAATTTCTGTAATAATGAAATCTGCAAATGAGGCAGCTTTTTAGTTTTTTCCCAGAATTACTCAAAGAAAATAAGTTGCTAATGAAAATGACTATTAAAAATATATGCGAATTTTTTATACTAATTAAATCTTCAGATAAGGCAGATCTTTATTGATTTCCGAGCATTACGCTAGGAAGATGGGTTACTAATGAAAATAATTATAAAAATGTATATGAATATTTCAACAACAATAACATCTGCAGATGAGGCAGATTTTTAATGTTTTTTCAGGTTACGGAGAGAAGTTCGATTGCTAATGAAAATAGTTTAAAAAAATTATAAGAAAATTTTCGCAATATTAAAATCTGCAAATGAGGCAGATTTTTAAAGTTTTCTCAGCATTATGCAGAGACGATCGGTATCTACTGAAAATTATGAAACATAATTTAAGAAATTTTTACAATAATGACATTTGCAGATGAGGCAGACTTTTGTTGTATTTTACTTTTATGTACTAGAAAAATGGTTTGCTGAACCAAAATGAAATAAAAATAAGTAAGAAAGTGCTGTAACAATGACATATGCAGATGTAGATGATTTTTAATATATTTTTTTTAATATTTTTAGTAATATTTTTTAGTTTAGTATACTACATTAGTACATACTAAATTATCTAAAAACAACGTTTGAACACACAATAAAATAAGTTCATTTGATCATACGTATACGTTTCGTGAGTACTATGGACTCACATCCTCAGTGTAAAAACTTTAAAACAATATCCCCCCAACTACATGTACGATGAAAACCCAAATGTCAAAACAAAATACCAACACAGATTATGAAATCAACCACATTATTGAGTTATTCAGTACTTGTTTAAAACAAAATTCATTTCAAATTTCTAACCAATATTATTCTATGACAGATGGTTTCCCCTTAGCCCTTTTTTAGCAGATTTATATATGCATTACTTTGAGGTTAAAATGTTTAACCTTATCAACTTCCCATTTTACTGTAGATATGTAGATGATTCTTTTGCACTCTTAGACATTTCTCTATATTCTGTTGACAATATATTAACGATTTTAAACTCAATAGATTCAGTCATTCAATTTACTTATGAAGTTGAAATAGATAATAGATTACCATTTCTGGATGTGTTGGTTACACGTCAGCTTAACACCTTTGACACTTGCGTCTACCGTAAACCTTCCGCTGTCACACTCCCCCCCCATTTCAATTCATGTCACCCCCCTTCCCAAAAAGCTTCGGCTTTTCTTTATTTGATTAATAGAGCTCGCTTAATTTGTTCAGATAATAATTCACTTATTGCAGAATTAAATTGTATTAGATCTGTGGCTATTGATCGTGGTTTTAGTTTATCCTATATCAATAATTTAATTTCTCATAGTCTTAATAAATGTGTTAATAATCTTGATTCTCCTGTTACTGCGGTTTCCATTTCTAACCTTATAATTTTACCATTTTATAATAGCATTAGCTTTAAGATGGCTAATATCTTAAGGCATTATGATTTCAATGTGGTTTTTAAACCAGTTAATAAATTGACATTTTCGCAACTTAAGGATCAAATTACTCCTCATAATTATTGGGGAGTCTACAACATTCAATGCCAATGTGGTTTATCCTACATTGGGCAAACTAAACGAAAACTCCGTTACAGAGTCAATGAACACAGAAACTATGTAAAGAAAAAAGAATTACAGAAATCCTCTATCGCCTCTCATTGCTGGGGGGAGGGACATAATTTTGATTTTGATTCAGCTACCATTATCAAGAAATGCATTACTCCTCTGGATTTGGACTTTTTTGAGGCGGTTCATATCCATAAATTTAAAGACTCCTTGGTTAATGATTTATCTAGTACACCATACATCTCAACTTTCTGAATGGATTTGCTGTGTCACGACACTTCACTTCCGCATTAATTTCATTGGCTGTTCGAACTTGATAGTCTTTTAGTATTTTGTTTTGACATTTGGGTTTTCATCGTACATGTAATTGGGGGGATATTGTTTTAAAGTTTTTACACTGAGGATGTGAGTCCATAGTACTCACGAAACGTATACGTATGATCAAATCAACTTATTTTATTGTGTGTTCAAACGTTGTTTTTAGATAATTTATATTTCCACACAAGTTCTGTACTTACTATTAGTACATACTGTTCTAAGTTATAAAAACAGGTGAAGTGGATTATAAAAGATTAGATTTTTATCTACTGGGCAAATTTTGGTGAGGCTTGATTGTTAGTTGGATGATTTTTCAGGGATCGTTTTAGTATTTGCATAATAGTAGTTAGTAGATGCATATCGTTCTGCATTGCTCCGCTATTAAATTATGAGAGAATGTTCTATAATCAAGTGAACTCGATTATGAAAGATTACTCTTTTTAAAACTGTGCTGGACAGATATGATGAGACTTGAATTGTTAGTTAGATAATTTTTCAGGGAGGATTTTAGTACATTGCATATCGTTTTATTATTCTTTACTAAGTCCTACTGTAAAAGATCAGTTAAAAGAGTTGCCGCTGCCTAAAAAAATATATATATATTGGAATTAACTAACACTTTAATGATAATAAAATATGATATTCATTATTTTAAGAAGGTAATGTGCCCCCCCCCCTCTTCCGCAAAGTATATTTACAAAGAGAATTTTACTAATTTTCTAATAGCCGACTTAGTTTAAAATTTAAAATATGTATTCATAAAATATGTAATACTGAACTACGTAATCTACAATGGCGGATCCAAGGGGGAGGTCACGGGGTCATGACTCCCCTCTGAACTTGAACACCAACAAAAATATTCTAAAGATCATTTTTAAAATGAAATATACAGTTAGAGTCCCGATTATCCGAGTCCAGCTTAACCGAGTTTCCGCTTTCACCGAGTTATTTTCTTCTGATGGTCTGATGGCTTCTATTATTATGAAACAGCCATTATAAATGAAGTGTTAGGTGAAGATGAAAGAACAGCCGTAAAAAGTTACAACTCTGATTTTCTGATCGGAATGAGGAAAAAGAATGGCCATATTTTTTTTTTTTTTTTTTTTTTTTTTTTGCAAATAAAAATTATAGCCTTTTTTTTTCCCATTCGGACCAGAAAATCAGAGTTCTAACTTTTTACGACTGCTCTTTCATCTTCACCTAACACTTCATTTATAATGGCTGCTTCATAATAATAGAAGCCATCAGTCCATCAGAAGAAAATGGTCCATTCCAAAGGTATAATCCTTCATTTGGCGCCCCTTCGTTCTGGCGCCGGGGTACATACCCCCTCTGCCCCCCCCCCCCCCCCCCTTAGTTTCGGCCCTGGCAAAATGTAAGGAAACATGCTAAGATAAAATTCAAAAGTACGCAGAAAAATATTCCGTTTTAGACATGTTTTCATCTTAGAAAGTGTGGTGTTTCGCAGAGACTACGAAATAGCTATTTCAGCCAAGCTTCCGTTATACACAGGCTCTCTTTAGACGCGTTTTATTATGTAAAACGTAACATGGGGTATTTGAAAGTGCATTATTAATTTTAATTAGTTTATAAAACATCAATAAAAGGCTTACTCTCGCTATTTATCAGTTGAAAATCTGCGATTTAAGGTAATGCACAGATTGAGACATCGCAGGATAAACTGCACAGTTTGAACCTTTTTAACACTTTCCAACAAAGTTGAAAAGTGTTTATGCATTCGGTTTGTCTGTCCGTCTGTCCACGCTCTAACTCTCGTAAATAGACTCGGATTTTCATGCAATTGATAAAGGTTATTTAGGGTCACCAAAGCATGTTTGGTATTGTATATGAAGTATCTAGGATTACCAGCTCATTTACAGGGGCACTCAAAATTATTCCATTATATTACGGTATATGGGGAAAAATCGTTTGCAGAGTATTTTAATGACATTACGCTATTTCAAGTGCATTGAAACTGATATAAATCACTGCATTTCAATATGATTACGTTAGAACAGGACATTGATAGCATTTTTATTCATTTACAGGGAAACACAAAAGAAATCGGTTACAGTATTGCCTGTGAGTAATAATTGCTGGAGTGTAACGGTTTAAAACTCGGTATGCACTTTTAAATTTAATTAATTTTTTGCATGTTACTCGATATATATAAATTTTATATCACATATACATGGCTGCACAAAAGTATTTACGTACCAGGACGTCCTTATTAGAGGAAATTGCTGAAGGGAAATTTTCAACTGAAGTACATGTATTTCTTAAGTAAACTAATTTTTGGCATACATGTAGTTAATCTATATATCATATACAGGGCTGCTGCGGATAATGTTCCGATTGTAGATGAGAACAGCTTACAATGGGTTTTGAAAATCTATGCTTGACACATGATTTTTTCTTTCTTCTTTAAAAATTTATTTATGTAAATGCTAGGAATTTTACGTTATAGTCTTGTTATTCAGCTCATTACAGCGCTGTGAAGGACTGGGCGATGCATCGATACATCGCGTGATATCGATTTAAATCATAAATCGTCAAACCGATTTCACGATCTTTCGTTTACTGATGAATCGCACCCATACGATGCATCACGCCAGTACGATGACGAACGAGGCCGATGAGTAAGACCGGTTTCACCTCCGATCTTCGAACGCTTGTGTGATGCATCTCTAATACGGAGATCGCATGGATGATGAGCGAGATCGGTGGGTAAGACCGGTTTTTCTCACGAGCTCCAAACACTCGCTTGAAGCAGCACTAATATGGAGATTGCATCGATGACGAGCAAGACAAGTTTCTACGATCTCCGAAGTAGATCGTAGTAGACAATGCACACGCGACTTGTCGCTTAAACGGAGATCGCGATCGAATCTTTCATTTAGGCATCGGATTATCCAAAATCGATAAAAATCACAAATCGCCACATTCTCGATTACAAGTCTTTTTTTTTTTTTTTTAAATGATCGGCGAGCTACACCACGATCACGATGTACATTTGAGAAAAATCGGCGATGTGATATGTCAAGTATACATTTTCGCACTGAATTAGTTATTCCAAAACCTATTCTAGTCAATTAATATAATAATTAAATAACAATTGACGCTGTTAGTTTTAGTAAGAAATACTTCATAATTTTCTAAATCTTTAGTAAGTAACTTTTATTTTATTTTTTAATGGCATTGCAACTTATTTGGGAGAACATTATAGTTATTGTATTATTCTTAATTTATTTATTTAAAAACACTTCATATTATTTTTAATCAATTGAGACCGAATTTGCTTTTATTAATCTAGCTAAAAATGTATTTTATTAACATTCAAATTAGGAATGAGCCTTCTATCAAATATTTAAAATGGCTTTTTAAAAATGTAATTTTTTTCCCTATAGGATCCTACATATTTTTGGTTACTTTGAAATAAATACTTCGAGATTTGCAAATAATCTGGTTCAGAATATTACTTTTTTAATTCTTTATATTATTTTTGAGAAATTAAGTTTTAATGTTCTTGTAATCTACAGCCCCCCAATAATTATTTGCGGTAAATCGGCGTGTTTGTTTTATAATAGAAATTTCATTTAAGTGTGACAGGTATTCATTACCTTTTGACATTTTTCAAAGGGCGCTGCACCCAAACCCCTCTTATCTTTTTTCTACCTGTTTATTTTAAGGTGTTTTTTCCCCCTTCTTTTTACCCGGCAAAAGCATGCTGACTTTGGAAAACAGATGTTTTGTTGCTCTGTATGACTCGCATACAAAGTCCTAATATGTCATACTCGTACAAAAAATAAATAAGCAATGCATTCTGCATTGCATTTTCTGTTTGAAAATCGTTCCAGAACGACACGTGTTTTCTAAATTCATCTGGATTTTATTATTATTATTTTTTTAGTTTATGCCTTTAATACAACCTAAATGGCCATTAAAGGAAGATGTTAATAAAAAATGAATGATTATCCTGCAGAAAAAAATAATTGATGTGTTTAAAATAAAAATAGAAAACTTCTTATTTTAAATAAATGCTTTTTTCATTCTATGCAGCCGCAAAAGAAAACATTATCAATGGAGGAAAGCTTATCTGATTATCTTTTAGCTAAATAAACAAACCACCGCGCTTCTTTTTTTCTTTCCATTTCTAAGAGTGGACATTATTGTGGGTACTATAATTTTCTTATTACTTATTATATTTTAATAAAAATTTACTACATTATTATTGCAACCTGCTAAAAATTTGTAAGAAATCGGCCAGTTAGCAACAAAGGTAGCAATTATTTTTTTAATAGTAAGGAAAACAAGCGTTCTCTTTCTTTTAATCATTATTTCTATTTGCTGCTCTTTTTCTTTTTTGACACTTTCACGGAAGGCTTTTTATACTTAAAGGAAATTAAATTTTCAGGCCTTGACTATTGAAAAAAATTATAATCGCAAAGCGTGTTCCTTTTTTTGATAAATATTTTATATCTTGAATTTAAAATATCAACAAAACGCGAAAAAACTAGAAATTGCATAAAAAAATTCGCGAGATTAAAATATACGCAAAAAATCACATAAAAATTAAATCATATTGGAACAAAAAGGTAAACTAAAAACTTGAAACCAGATTCCTTTTACAAATATAAAAAAAATTGCACGAAATGGAAAAAAATCGCTGTATTAATACGAATAAACTCTATTGAAAATAGGGCAAAATTTATTATATTAGGCTAAAAGATTAAAACCTTTTATGAACGTCAAAAAATCCCGAAAAAACTAAAAATCGCATAAAAAACCGAATTTATTAAATAGAGGTAAAAGATTGAAACTGGATTACTTTTACTAATGTAGAAAAATTGCATGTGAAACGCGAAAAAAAAAAAAAACGCACTTAAATTATCGGGAAAAAAGAAAAAAAAATAGTTAAAAATTAAAAAATCGCATACTACAAAATTTACTATAGATTAAAATCGGATTTTTGTGTTACGAATTTCGAAAAATTCTGTGAAATGTGGGGGGAAACCCTGCAAAAACTGCGAAAATTCGAAAATCATTGTACGAATTCAGATTAATATTGAAAATAGGTCAAAAAGTTTATTAAATTGAACTAAAAGTCCGAAACTGGTTTCCTTTATGTGGAAAAACTGCCATAAAAGATGAAAAAATGAATTAAAAATTAGATTTAAAAAAATAAAAAGAACGAATTTAATAACGAGATTAAAATATCCAAAAATCGACTTTGAATTGCTTAACTTCCTACATACAGGCTAAAACAGGCGGTGATTCTGAGTAAAAAGAAAAATTTCTGAAATTCACGGGAAATTTTCTGAAAGGCTACAACAAGGGGGGGGGGGGGGGGGGTAAATCCACTCCCGCCACTATGTGTTTTTTTCCGACTACATTTGCGGTTTTTTCACGTTCTTTTGACGAAATTTGCCGCTTTCGCAATCTTTCGACGAAATTTGTCGTTTTTTCGCGATCTTATGACGAAATTTGTCGTTTTTTCGCGATCTTATGACGAAATTTGCCGTTTTTTCGCGATCTTATGACGAAATTACTCGTTTCTTCGCAATCCTTTGACAAAATTTGCGTTTTTTTCGCGATCATCTGATGAAATTCTCGAATTTTCTTGGAAAGATTGACGAAATTGGTTTTTCCTGCGACCATTTGTCGAAATTTGCGATATATTTTACGTCCGAATTTTCGGATTTATGACTGATTATTTTTTAATTTTCGGAAATGTCTGCCTCAATTTTTCGGAAAATTCAGAATAGAATCACCCCTGGTCTGAAAACATATGACCTCCCCCTTTGCAATCCTTTGACGAAATTCACATTTTTCCTTGATTTTTTTGACAAAATTGCGTTTTTAAGTGATCTTTTGAAAAAAAAAATCGTGTTTTTCCGCGATCTTTTGACGGAATTCGCATTTTTTCCGCGATCCTTTGACGAAATTTGCGTTTTTTCGAGATCCTTTGGCGAAATTCGTAAAATATAAATATTATCTTTAATTATAAATCTGGTACTTTGGGGATGAACTGCTTTAAAAAACAAAGAAGTCACTTTGCATATTATTTAACACTTTCCGGCTCTGAGTTTATAAACTGATAAAATAATGGACTGACACCAGAATTTATAAAGGAATTTATTAGAAAATAATCTTGCTTATTTTCACATACATTATAAAAAGAAAAATTTAAATAAATATTCTTGGGGCCGTATGTCAGTTTTGGAAGGTGTCCTTTTTTAAGGACACGCCCTCGAAAGGGTTAAGCTGAGTAATGAGCAGATACAAGGAGAAATATCCCTATTTCTCCTATTTTCTAATTTTTAAAATATTTTCTTAACTTTCAAGATGTAAAAAATATTTCTTAATTGATTTTAAAAAATTAAACATTTAAAGAAAATCATAATTAAAGATAAATTTTATTTTATTTTAATAAAACAATGTCTTATGACAATATTATTACCCCCCCCCCCCCCCAATTCCACCTGTGCCAAAAAATCTGCTGAAAATACGAAATAGTAATACACAAGTATATGGAATTAATATGTAAGCTAAAGATGAAAATAAGCAGTCGCCACTCGGCGACTAAACGTGAAAAACTGGCGACTAAAAATATGGAAATTACCGGCCAAATGCAGGATTTTCCAAAGGGATTTCGTCAAAGAATCGCGGAAAAAACCCCGCGAATTTTGTCAAAAGATCGCGAAAATACCCAAATATCATCAATAGATCGCGGAAAAAAAGCTAGTTTCGTCAAAGAATCGCTCAGAAACCCAAATTTCGTCAAGTGACCGCGGAAAAAACGCAGATATCGTGAATGGATCGTGGAAAAAACGCAAATATCGTCAATAGACTGCGAAAAACAAACGCTAATTTTGTCAAAGAATCGCGATAAAAACCGAGAATTTCGTCAAAAGATCGCTTAAAAACGCACACTTCGTCAAAAGATTATGGAAAAAACAAATTTCGTCGAAGGATCGTGAAAAACCCAAATATCGTGGAAAAAACGCAAATATCGTCAATAGATCGCGAAAAAAACGCAAATATCGTGACTGGATCGCGAAAAAAACGCAAATATCGTGACTGGATCGCGAAAAAAACACAAATATCGTCAATAGATTGCGCAAAAAACACAAATATCGTTAAAGATCGCGAAAAAAACGTAAGTTTCGTCAAGGAATCGCGAACAAAACGAGAATTTTGTTATAATATCCCGAAAAAAAACACACATTTCGTCAAAAGGATCGCTAAAAACCCGGATTTCGTCAAAGAATCGCGAAAAAAAACGTAGATTATTGTCAATAAATCGCGGAAAAAAGCAAAATATCGTCAATGGATCGCGGAAGAAACGTAGAATATCGTCAATGGATCGCGGAAGAGACATAAAATATCGTCAATGGATCGCGAAAAAACGCGAATGTCGTCAATAGAGCGCAGAAAAAACCCGAATTTTGTCAAAGAATCGCGTTAAAAAGATAATTTCGTCAAAGAATCGCGAAAACGAACGCGAATTGCATCAAAAAATTACAAAAAAGTGCGAATTTTGTCAAAAGATCGCGAAAAAACGCGAATTTTTTCAAAAGATTGCGAAAAAAACGCACATGTTGTCAAAGGATCGCGGAAGAAACACAAACATCGCCAATAGATCGCGGAAAAACGCGCATTTTGTTAAAGTATCATGTAAGAAATGCATAATTAGTTCCATTAGAGACCCCCTCAGCCCCCCTCCTTACATTTCAGAAAATTTGCTGTAAATTTCAGATTTATTTTTAAATTTTGAAAAGTACCTAAGTATAGTGGACTTTTGTAGTTAGCTATATAAGCATGATACATATAACTTTGCTGTTAACTTTAAAATTTAAAATAGATTGGAAATTAGTATCTCAAGTTTATTCAAAACAATATGAATTAAAATATTTTTATTTATTACATAAATTACTTATTTACTCTAAACTTATATATTTTAAAATTAAATATTCAGTGACATAAATGTACTTACTGGCGACTTAAAGAAATTATTCTCACTAGCCAATAACTGGCTACTAAAAAAAAATCAACTTACCGGCCAGTGGCCACTAAGCAAAATTCCTTATTTTCATCTTTAATGTAAGCCTAAGATATGTAAAATCAATTTGTTAGTAAAAGTATTTATTATACAAATTTTAATTAAAATTTGTTGTACATAAACCTCTACTTATAAAAAAAAAAGTTTTTTCAAAGCATAAAACGAGCTTGAGTATGTAAAACTGTTAAATTTTATATTAAAATTGCAACAATGTTTGCGTAGAGTCTGATATCGCGATGTATTGTGATATTGCGATTTAACCTCAATGATACATCGTGATGTAGAAATCCTAATATCGCCCAGTCCTTGTGACGTGTTATTTTATTTCCATAGGATTACAAAATATTGACAAAAAAAATTTTTCTATGACTGTGTAACTTTTTGACTAGAAATAAGCTTTATTTACATTTAAAATACATCATAAATCTAATTGAGCTATTCTGAATCTGGAATACACAAAAAGCTTCCTATCAACCACAATTTGTGATTAAAAAGAATTCAAAAAATACTGTCAAATTTGGCCTTTAAAGCTGATTTTCGAGTCGTGACAATCTAGGAAAAGTTATCACCAGAGAGCTGCTATTCCAAATGTATCCCATTTATGAGAAAACGGAAAACGCTATTCAATATTCAAGTATTATAAATGTCATGCATGTATGCTTCAAAATGAATCTTAGAAAATGTTAAAGGAGGTAGGGAAGGGATAGAGAGAGAACGCTGTTAAATAGTTTTAAATTTGATGTTTACTTAGGTTTTATTTACTTTTTATTGAGATATGTTTTAATAGATAATTCTCAGTATTGCGTTATAAAAAATGTGGTATAACCATGGAATTATACTTCTAAAGACGAAAACCTTCCTAAAATGAACATTTTCACACTCCTATGCTATTTCATCTTAGCATGTTTAATTATATAATAGATGCGTTTCATGCTATGATAAAAACCTGTTTAAAGCGGAATTTCCTCCGTTTCTTGTGATTTCCTCTCAGAAAATTTTATTATATCTCAGCCCCCTCCGAAATGATAAGTCTAGATACGCCACTGGGCCAGGAGGGGGGTTACAGAGTCAAATTTAAAAAAAAAAATCATCCAATCTGATGCCTATATTCTTAGAAAAAAGTTTTCCAAAATTTAATCTGAATGTGATGTTTTTATTCTGATTATCTGTATCTTAAAAAAATTATTATTGAGGCAGTGATATAGGTTTTGAGATACGTTTCAAACAGAAGCCAATTTGTATTTGAGAACGGCCTTGAAAAAGAAAGATCTGGACAACATCTGGTTTTAGTAGGGGTTACTAACGGTCCTTTTGTATACGGGCAAGGAAAGCAGAAGGGAGAAAAAAACCCTAATGAGACTTTGCTGTGTGCAGTAGGTGTTGAAAAAACACGCCTTCATCGTATTTATCACTGTAAATTGACAGTCAAGCAAATTCTTTTCATTCTGATTGGACGCAAATTTCCCCGACGACACCACCCTGACCTGGTGGCTGTAACTTGAACTATTTCTCAATAGATCGAATTTGAGGTTCCAGTTTTCAGGGACAGGCCCCTTAATCGGGGCAGAACTAAGTTTTTTACGGTTTTTAAGAAAACTGAAAAAATTGTCTTTTTTTTTTAAATGGCGTACTGCGCTTGCTATTGAGTGTATAAAAAAGTTAAAGTATGAAAGTTGTAGAGAATTTTGTACTCTTTAATATTGTAATCGACAAATAATATGCTACGGCAACGGGTCTCGAGATAGTTTAAAAAAATAAAAAAGGTCCCAAAAATTTGTTGTTTTTTGGCCACAGAAAATTTAGCCTTAAGAAATTTTGTTAGAAAACTTGGTTTTTCCCCGTTGGCATTATTATAAACAATTCAGAAAAAAGAATCTTCTACTCGACCTTTTGCAAGGTAAGCCCCTTTTTTGGTACATTTCCCGTGGACCATATATCTAAAATGATCTTTTTTTCGAATGTCGATATAAACAACCGTATTTAGCACCGCCGGTTAACTGCCGAATCAGTGTTCAATGCTGGGTTATCTCAAAATCGGTATTCACCAAGCGAAATTTGCGATTTAAAAGTGGTTTTAACTCTCTGTTAATCCTCCAATTTCGATTAGCTATAAAACCCCATTCAGACTGGGTCACTTAGGTGACTTAATTTACATTTTTAAGGCGGGTGACCAGGAACGAGGCTCGACTTCTCCATGTATTGCTATGGTGTTTGAGAACATTCATTTAACTCACTTGACTTAAATCCTCTAGTCTAAACTTAGTATTACTATCCGATTACGAGTCAACGCATGCGCCAAACAAATAAGATGGCTGCTGTTATTCATTGATAGTTTATTATCACACCCTAATAAAAATTTCAAATGGGAAAAAGAAGAAAAGAAAATTTTTGAGGCGTTATTCTGGTTACTTCTCTACATCAATGTTTATTATAAATCCCAATATTTCATCAAGGTCAAATTGTACTAATTTTTTAGCCCCCGGTACGGTATGCTCTTTCTTTCTCCCAGCTTATTTTGTGTCGTCTTCAAAGAATAACGTTACCTTACATAAGCATGCCGTAAAACAAAGCAATAAGATGAAATACTCTATAGCATTTTTTTTATTTTTAAGCATCGCACATTTTCTATTTTTATACCGGCGTATTGAAAAAAAAAGTACTTTTAAATGCAATGTTTGAAAACTGTATCTCCATTTATTTTTCAAATATTAATTTTTTTTGTAGTTTTCAGCACCATTTGTCTAATTTTGGTAACTCAAGCACTCCATTTATGTAGAAAAAAAAGGGAAAATAGCTGAAAAATAGCAATTATATCTTTTTGTTGCCATTTTCTCATAACAACCGAAAGAAAATGTAATTAAAATACGTGCTATTTTAAAAAAATATAAACGAAAAAATTGTGTTAAAACATGGAGCTATTATAAACTATATTTAATTTGAAGTAAAGTCAAACCTCTATTTAACGAACCTCTATTTTGCGAATTTCTCTATTTTGCGAACTTTTCCTTGGAACCAAGAATATTTTGCGAATTTCTTCGTAAAAATAACCTCCAAATAGCGAAGTGCATTCTCTATTTAACGAACTTTTTCTTGTGATCAAAATTTTTTTTTCTCCCCATTTCTCAAAATATTTCTGGACATTTCAAACTTATTCTTTCTTTGAACACATTTTATGATGTTCAATGGCCTTGAACTGGTTTTACCAGGCGCTTTCTTTGTCAGCAGTGAGAATTAGGTAAGTACGGGGGACGAAGACGATAATCCCTTAGAGTAACTTTTAAAAATGTGGATACAGTGAGAAAAAAAGAAGAAATTAACCATGATGTGCTGATTGATGATTCTATTTCACTTAATTCTGAAATTGAGACCTCGGAAACACTATCCGAATTGGATATTTTCGACAGTGTGAAAAATAAAAACAATACAGCAATGAATTGCGATGAAGACGAATATGATGGTGATGGAAATGGTCATTATGCGGGAATTAACAAAACTTCGTATGATGAAATGCTAAAATCATTTGAAACAATCCGACGCGAATTATAGTTAGAAGAGTTGGGTTGGGTTGATTTTTGACGGCCAATTATCTACACGAGGGATATAGGCCCGGGGGGAGTGCCCTCCGTGGGGGTCTTTCTAAGGGAACCTAATCCGTATTAACGCATGGAAGATCCACGGCTCGAAGAAAACCACGAAAACTCCGAACGATTAGGCCGACGGGCGCGATTGGGATCGAACCCAGCACCTCCCGTCTACCAGCTTCGAGAGCAGAACCTCTCGGCCACTGGTGGGGCTTATAGTTAGAAGAAAATACGCACGAAGGGGTTTTAGGTGCATTGCAAAGATGCGAGACGTATTATGAGATAAAGCACTTTTTTAAATAAAAAAACTCAGGCAAAATTAACAGAGTTTTTCAGAAATTAAATTTAAGGACGCATATGTTAATGTATGGTTAAAATTATTTGTTATAATAATAATAAATACGATAATGTCATTAAAATTCGTTATTTTTAATGTAAAACTATTTATTTTAAACAGAAATTACAGTGTATTCCCGGACAATGTTTTGTTTTCCTTGCAGATTTCAAAGATTTAAACACATAGAAAAAATGAATTGATGATGGATATTGGTGGGTAAAATAAATAAAACAAATCGATATAATTTATTTAAAAAAATGTGATTAATTACTTTTAGTAAAAATATTTAGTGTTTATGAATTTAAAATCTGTTTTATGTAGTTTAAAGTATTTTAAAAGGTGAATCTCTATTTAACGAATTTTCCATATAACGAACTTTTTTCCGGGATTTAGCGACTTCGTTAAATAGAGGTTCGACTGTATCTATAGACGCTTTCAGTGTGACGCAGTCATGACGTTTTGGTTGGAAACTGACTGCAAACAAATGGTTGCTCTGCGTCATTTCTTTTTAAATATAAATCGTGGAAGATGTTACCAGTACATATCAAGTATTAAAATACTTAGATGTGAGATATAGATATAAGATATAGCTGCAACACACAAACAAAATAGAAAATACAACATAGCAACCATTTGTTTGGTGTCAGTTTCCAAACAAAACGTCAGGACTGACGTCACGACTGAAATCGTGTATATTAATGTTACAAACAAATGAATGCCTATGAATCATTAGATAGCCGTTTTTTCTGTCGAGTTTCTTTAATGACGGTGTGTTTTTACTGCATTTGTGTATTATTTTGCGATAGTGACATCCTATGCATGCTTTACTGTGGATGTTTAAGAGTGGATCGTAAATGTGGAACTCTTAAGCGGATGCGAATATGACGTCATTTTACATAAAATAAAAGTGTGTGCGTTAAGTCTTAAAATTGAAATATGTTTTGTACTATTTATATATAGATATATTTATTTTCATCGGGGGCAACACTAAATTCTGAAAAAGCAGAATTCCTATTTTCTAGTTTCATATTTTTCTTAGTAATCGTGAAAATCGACGGATTTTCACAAGTCATCGAAGCTAAAGGCTGATTTTAATGAGATAAAAATTAATTTTGTTCCGTAATAATTAGTTTACTAAAATATGTCTTCTTTTAAATTTTGTTGTTAAATATTAATAATAGATAAATTTAACATTACTATAAAATACTATTTTGTTTTTTTATTGCTTGTTTTATTTTATTTATTTATTTCCAATAAAAACACGTTAAAGAAGTACAGGTAAACCCTTTCAGCTGTTTTAATCGTTATTTATTTATAGTATGTTCTTTAAATCTTCATTCGAGAAAATTAATCTGCAATAATGACTGTTTTATTTTAAAAGTCATAATGAAATAAGTTGTTGACATTATGAATATTTTTATGTAATTTAAGCTAGCTCTTTCTAACACTGAAATCTTGCCAATAATATCTGAAACTAAGGTATGTTGCAGGAGTAAATTGTATACTAATTTTATTGGGAAATATACTTGTGTGGAGAATTGCTCCTCGATCAATTTAATTGAACGGTAGCGATGAGAAACAAATCTCTCTACCATAGAAAAACTCAAAAGTTTTATTTTAAATTCTTGATTAAGTAGATTACAACAAAAAATAATAAATTAATCACGTGGGTCGTTGACTTATATGATTCCCAGAAACGCTGAGTCCTTGTAGATTCAAATTTGTAAAATAGGTCAGTATAGAACGTCGCATTCAGCAAAGAGTTCGTTGGTCGGATGGCTTTTACGGGGAGGTCTCTCGCCGTCCCACACAAATTCCGAGCGCTTGGCTCAATTTTCTCGGCACCTCTCGTGCCTTCAGTCCGGGAAAAAATCTCTTTTCCCCTCGTCCGTGCGAGCAAAACACACACTCCAATTCCCGACTCCAAACTGATCACCTACTTTTTTTTCTCCGAAAAAAATGATCACTCTTTCGGACCCCGTGAGAAAACTTTCAACATCCATCTCTGTCACCTTAAAGACATTAGCGAATTCCATTGCGAGACCTAAACAGGGTGGTCTATACTCTGACTACTTAGCGGTGTCTCAGATCCTTTATCAGGGCGTGCTACGTCCTAAGTGCTTAATCCATCATCACTTACAATGTCCTAGAGCGTGAGAAAAATGTCTACTAGTCTTTCTATGCACCTGGGTGATATGTATTTAGCTTTAATTTTGGAAGACTTCTTCCCACATAATCTGAAAACAAATAAGCAAAATTGTGGTCTGGTATGTTCAAAACAATTTCAGTTTTGATATAGGCAATATCAAAATTATTTACTGCGTTTGATTTAATTTACTTTAATGAGTGAATATTCTTGGTCATAATAGTCTCAAGATCTAACTATATCACTAAATATAATTTTGGATAGATTTTAAATGTGCCTTTAATAGGTCTACTACGGTTGTGAGCCCCTCATATAATATTAACTATGTGGTAGTTACAATGTAGAAAAAAAACAAGTAAGAAAAATCATGCGTACAGCATAGATTATGAAACACTTTCCAACAATCCCTGAAAGCTTTAACGAAACTTCGTTACTTAGGGAAATAAGGTAAATAAGATAACTAAGTAAGCATTTAAAGATCTGATTTTAGTAGTTACCGCCCATAGTCAAATATGTATTCCAATTCTTTTGAATAGCCCTGTATTCGATCTGTATGTTGATATATGTACTATATAATGGGAAAATTTAGTTTAGCAAGAAAATGAATAACAGGTTGAAATTCATCTTTCAGCAATTTATACTAATAGATGGAAACATACTTGAATACTTTTGTACTGCCCTGTAGTTTACCTAGTACCTTTATTACACGCCACTATTTAGCTAAAATTTAATTCAAACTAAAACACGCTTAAAACTACTGAAATTACATTTCCAGAAATTATCACCCATAGACGGCCATGTATCCAACTCTTTGCGTGGCATTGTATATCATTTTATCTATATTATACATATATTTCTTAGTACACTAAATTCAGTTCAGCGTAAAAATGCATAACTCCTTTAAAACCCACCTTTAAGCAATCATACTCAGCAACCTTTACGAATTCATTTCTGTAACTCTGTATATGAACTATAGCATTTATACGCACTTTATAGTATGCATAAATATAGTGAACAAGTAGGTAAGTGTGATCACAGATCGCACAGAGGGTTTCCTTTAATATTCCTTTCAAAACACTTTATCCTTTTGAAAAATCTGTTAGTTCCACATTTCACAACAAGGAACGCACTCTATTCTAAACAAACCTCTATCCGAACGAAACTCTGTTTTATATACTACCCGTAGATGTATTATTCGAGGAGATTGGGCCGATAGCACCCGAGATAAGTAGGCGCCCCTGGCGGTAAAAAGTGGAACTAAAATATGTAAGGCTATGGTGCATAATATGAAAAAATGGTCAAAGGTTAGCCGACAAAAGTTGGAAAAGTGCTCCCCGGGTGAAAAGGGCGGAGGTTGGAAAAGTTGCTTAAAATACACAAGTTAGAGCCCGGAGGAGTAAATAATATAAGACTTTTTGAAAATTTTATGATTTGCCATGTGGTCAGAGGTATTCAACTATACGTATGCAAAAATTTCACTCTCCAACTTAATTAGGGGCGCTCTTAGAAAGAATTGCTTAAAATACATATGTGGTAGCTCAAAGGGTTAAACGCAGGACTTTTTCAAGATTTTATGATTTGTCGCCTGGCCTCAGGTGTTCTGCTATAAGTATGCAAAATTCCAAATCTCCAATTTAATAAGGGGCTCAGTTTGAAAGAATTGCTTAAAATACGCATGTGGGAGCCCAAAGGGTTAAATATACGATTTTTTTTTTATGATTTGTCGTATGATATGTGGTGTTCAGCTGTAAGTATGCAAAATTTCACGCCTCCAACTAAATAGGGGCTCCCTTACAAAGAATTATTTAAAATACACATGTGGGAGCCCAAAGGGTTAAATGTACGACTTTTTCAAAATTTTATGATTTGTCGTATGATGTGTGGGGTTCAGCTATAAGTATGCAAAATTTCAAGTCTCCAACATGTATAGTTTCAGAGAACGGGCTCTGTGACAGACAGACAGAGGAGTGAGACGAATAGGGTTTCGTCAGATGAACGAAACCCTAAGAAAGCTCATATCATAATTAAAAATGCATTTCGAGCAATCCTTACTAATATACAGTAATTCGGATACAATATAGTACCTGAAATCTTTTCAAATACACCGCAAACAATTTCCCTTATACCATTATAAACGGAATTCTTTTGTGTGGCCCTGTAAATGAACAATAACTATTCTTTGCACCGCATATTCAACAGAATGCATATTTTAGTAGGCTTCATAATTGAATATCAATTTTACTATGTTTGAAAGAGTGTAACACCATTAAAAATCATTTGAAACGATTTTTTCCTATTGGCCGTAATGTAACGGAAAAATTTTGGCTGTCCCTGTAAATGAACTAAACATGCTACAAACTTCATTTGCAATAGTGATCGTGCTATGGTAGAGGTCACTAACTTCCAAAATTTTCAGAACGATCCGAGTATATTTACGAGAGTTAGAACGCGGACAGACGAAAAGACAAACCGAAGTCATAAACACTTTTCAACTTTGTTGGAAAGTGTTAAAAAGAGGGTTACTTTAATTAATAATATCGAAGCCATTATTCGAGCGGTATACGAGTATCTTTCTAGCATGTATAATCAGGGTCGTACTGGCCCACCGGGCAACGAGGCAAATGCCCGGTGCGCCCATCGTCACTTTTTTCTTTTTTTTTTCTTTTCTTTTTTTTTTTTAAGCACGCATTTTGAAAGGCATAAAATTTTCATTTGGAAAATTAAAAAGTAATGCTTTTTATTTTTTAAAGTATAGCATAAGCAAACTATGTGTGATCAAAGACAATTAAATAAACCAATTTCGAGATAACATAAGTTATCGACAATCAGATATGCCATTGTTACACATTGCATCCAGGACCAGACTCTGTTTCAAAGCCTGTATTAATGATAAATTCTAAGAAAAATAATATTAAGTACTCACTTATTTAGATATACGCCTAAATAATTTCTGTTCTAGGAATGCTTCTAATAAGTGCCTAATAAGTCTGCGTCTAATACGTTTGCATATTTTCTGCGTCTAAGTATTTAGCGCCCCTGGTGTTGTGAGGTATTTTTGTATTTCTGCCTTTTATGCAAGTATAAACGACGAAACACTGTATAAGAAACATATCCTCATTTTAAATGGATTCATTCACAGAGACTTTGATAGTCATGGCGCCCTGGTCCAGATTTTATTCAGTACCCCGAAGTATAGTAACTTCTACATAAATTAATATTGGTATTAATGATGTATTTAGTATATTTTCTGTCAAATATTCAGCGCCCTGTGTGGCTGCCCGGTAGTTTGGTATTTCTGTTTTTTGTGAAATAACAAAAAACAAAACAAAAAAAATGCCAATTTAATACAGCTCATTTTCATTTTAATTTCATTTGGTCCCTTTGTCAGAGGCGGCTTTGGTAATCATGGCGCCCTTGGACAATTTTTTTAGCGCCTCTGTAAAAATAAGTTTAAAAAAAACTAATATTGTGTTTTCGTAATAATGGCGCCCTTGGTCAGATTTTTTCAACGCCTCTGTAAAAATAAATTTCAAAAAACTAATATCGTGTTTTTGTAATCATGGCGCCCTTGGTCAGATTTTTTTCAGTGCCTCTGTAAAAATGCTTTTCAAAAAACTATTATCGTGTTTTTCTAATCATGGCGCCCTTGGAGAGAATTTTTTCAGCGCCTCTGTAAAAATAAATTTCAAAAACTTAATATCGTATTTTTTAATCATTTAGTCAGATTTTTTTTTCAGCGCCTCTGTAAAAATCCCTTTCAAAAAACTGTCATCGTGTTTCTCTAATCATGGCGCCCTTGGACAGATTTGTTTAGGGCCTCTGTAAAAACAAGTTTTTAAAAAAACAATATCGTGTTTTCTTAATAATGGCGCCCTTGGTCAGATTTTTTCAGCGCCTCTGTAAAAATAAATTTCAAAAAACTAATATCGTGTTTTTGTAATCAAGGCGCCCTTGGAGGGAATTTTTTCAGCGCCTCTGTAAAAATAAATTTCAAAAACTACATCGTGTTTTTGTAATTATGGCGCCCTTGGACAGATTTTTTTTTCAGCGCCTCTCTATAAAAATAACTTTAAAAAAACTAATATCGTAATTTTGTAATCATGACGCCCTTGGTCAAATTTATTTTCAGCGCCTCTGTAAAGTAACTTTCAAAAAACTAATGTCGTGTTTTCGTAATCAATGCGCTCTTGGTGAGATTTTTTCAGCGCCCTGTAAAAATAACTTACAGAAAACTAATATCATGCTTTTGTAATCATGGCGCCCTTGGTCAGATTTTTTTAGCGCCTCTGTAAAAATAAGTTTTAAAAAACTAATATCGTGTTTTTGTAATCATGGCGCCCTTGGTCAGATTTTTTCAGCGCCTCTGTAAAAATAAGTTTTAAAAATCTAATATCGTGTTTTTGTAATCATGGCGCCCTGGGTCAGATATTTTTCAGCGCCGCTGTAAAAATGCCTTTCAAAAAGCTATTATCGCGTTTTTGTACTCATGGCGCCCTTGGGCAGATTTATTTTTCAGCGCCTCTCTGTAAAAATAACTTTCAAAAAACTAATATCGTAATTTTGTAATCATGCCGCCCTTGATCAGATTTATTTTCAGCGCCTCTCAGTAAAAATAACTTTCAAAAAACTAATGTCGTGCTTTCGTAATCAATGCGCTCTTGGTGAGATTTTTTCAGCGTCCTGTAAAAATAACTTTCAGAAAACTAATATCATGCTTTTGTAATCATGGCGCCCTTGGTCAGATTTTTTCAGCGCCTCTGTAAAAATAATTTTGAAAAACTATTATCGTGTTTTTTTAATCATGGCGCCCTTGGAGAGATTTTTTTCAGCGCATCTGTAAAAATAAATTTCAAAAACTTAATATCGTGTTTTTTAATTACGGCGCCCTTAGTCAGATTTTTTCAGTGCCTCTGTAAAAATAAGTTTTAAAAAACTAATATCGTGTTTTTGTAATCATGGCGCCCTTGGACAGATATTTTTCAGCGCCTCTGTAAAAATCTCTTTCAAAAAACTATCATCGTGTTTTTGTAATCATGGCGCCCTTGGACAGATTTTTTTAGCGCCTCTGTAAAAATAAGTTTTAAAAAACTAATATCGTGTTTTTGTAATCATGGCGCCCTTGGTCAGATTTTTTCATCGCCTCTGTAAAAATAAGTTTTAAAAATCTAATATCGTGTTTTTGTAATCATGGCGCCCTGGGTCAGATATTTTTCAGCGCCGCTGTAAAAATGCCTTTCAAAAAGCTATTATCGCGTTTTTGTACTCATGGCGCCCTTGGGCAGATTTATTTTTCAGCGCCTCTCTGTAAAAATAACTTTCAAAAAACTAATATCGTAATTTTGTAATCATGCCGCCCTTGATCAGATTTATTTTCAGCGCCTCTCAGTAAAAATAACTTTCAAAAAACTAATGTCGTGCTTTCGTAATCAATGCGCTCTTGGTGAGATTTTTTCAGCGCCCTGTAAAAATAACTTTCAGAAAACTAATATCATGCTTTTGTAATCATGGCGCCCTTGGTCAGATTTTTTCAGCGCCTCTGTAAAAATAATTTTGAAAAACTATTATCGTGTTTTTTTAATCATGGCGCCCTTGGAGAGATTTTTTTCAGCGCATCTGTAAAAATAAATTTCAAAAACTTAATATCGTGTTTTTTAATTACGGCGCCCTTAGTCAGATTTTTTCAGTGCCTCTGTAAAAATAAGTTTTAAAAAACTAATATCGTGTTTTTGTAATCATGGCGCCCTTGGACAGATATTTTTCAGCGCCTCTGTAAAAATCTCTTTCAAAAAACTATCATCGTGTTTTTGTAATCATGGCGCCCTTGGACAGATTTTTTTAGCGCCTCTGTAAAAATAAGTTTAAAAAAACTAATACCGTGTTTTTGTAATCATGGCGCCCTTGGTGACTTGGCCAGATTTTTTTCAGCGCCTCTGTAAAAATAACTTGAAAAAAAGTAGTATCGTGTTTTTGTAATAGCAAGCCCCCCCCCCCTCTCCACACACACACACGCACACTCCCCACAAATACACACATAAATTGATGCCCTTAGTTCTACTAAAGTGGAGCATTCCATAATTTCTTAATGATAATATAAGTGTTAGACCGCCAAGGGCGCCAAGACTAATTCTTCACAAGATTTTGCAATGGAAACTTATGTAAATTTTGCTTTTGAAAGAAGAAAATGTTAATTTTTTTATATCTATTTAAAAATTCGATAATATTTTTAGCATCCGAAAAAGCCAATATGTAAAAACGTTTTTTTTTTTTTTTTTTTTTTTTTTTTTACCGGATCTGCTTAACCTCTTTAAACTTCAAACAGCTTCAGATGCAGTTCCTTCAGATGCATATACATTAGTTTTACTTGGAATTTTCTAATCGAAAACTATTATCTTCCTCCTTTTCCTAACATAAAGACCACAAAAGCGCAGTCTCCGTTTAAAAAATATCCAGATGTTTCAGTTTTGAAAGACTGGTCATGTTTTTCTCACATGGTAATTAACAACAGCATGTTTCCATTAGTCAGTAAATAAGGTATTTAAAGACGTTCGGGGTAATTGTCATATCTGTCACATACTGTTGGTTAGTAGGGGTCCTCAGATGAATGGTACGGTGCCTGCAATCGAATACAGAATAAATCAACAAAAGGGACACCAATGCAGACCGACAACTTCTGATGTATTGCAGTGCCAAGAATCCCACAAAATCATTATCCCCCTTTCTCCTATCTTCCTGTATCATTTACATTGACAATTATTTCTTGGTTTACTATTCGGGGATTACTTCTTTAGACAGGAATAAACTACAAGCATTGGATTATTTTGAATTCCAGCGAATATCTCTGAAGTATCTGTTTTTTAAATTCTAGCCATAAGTATTTTGCATCAAAATTTCAATTTTTGAAGGAAAAAATAACAATGAAACGATATAGGCAGCCAAAATTGGAAAGTTTTATAATTTTTTCGAAACGTTGGTCGTCGATGATAGTATAACAATGCTGTGATGATAGATACGAAATTATCGAGCACAATTGAAGATCAAAAGTCCGATGCAAGAGAATCGTAAGCATATTTTGAGTTTTGATCAATAATATTTTTAATTATATGCTATGTTATACCATGAATCTTTGATAAGGGTTTCATATTTTCCAAATATCAATATGTTTTTGTATAAAATTATATCTTTTGTACAATGGGATGGAAAGGAAACATAGGTGCCAGAAATGGTAGTTGAGCAGAATTGCCCCTCTTTAGATTTTCAAATTTAATTAACTAAATTTTCTTTCCCTCTCGAAAATTTCAAAAAATAACAAAGTTTGTTCTTCTCATAGGATTTAAAGTAATTGAATAGTAAAAGAAAGGATATCAAGAATTATTTATCAGGGAGAGGGTCTGTCCTCCTGAAGCCCCCGTAAAAGATTATTTTTAGTTCTGTGTTTCTTTTATGTTTGTGTATTTTTTTTTTCTAAACCACCGATTAAAATATATCAGGTGTGCAGAAAAAAAAATAGTAATATGTTTCACTAGTTCCTTTTATAAAAAAAAAAGCTGATAGAAGTTTAATTTAGGAGTTTTTAATATGCGTTTTATTTGTTATATTTCTAAAATACTTTGTTTTAAAATAAAATATAGATTTTATTTAATAACGGCAATATTGTTTGAAAATGTCTGCAATCTCAATAAAATTTGCAGTAGCATAAACAATACAAAATTAAACTACAACATTTTAACACTTTCTAACATAGTTGAAAAGTTTATGACTTTGGTTCGTCATTCCGAATCCCCGTAAATAAACTTGGATTGCCACTCTATTTATATACATTATTATTATTTACTACTTACTACAAAGATTCTTTAATGAAAATGAAGTGTTTAGCACTTATAGTTCGTTTGCAGGTATACATAAAAAAAATGTTCCGTTAAATTATGTCCTATGGAAAGAAAATTCTTTATTTTGTATTTTAATGATGTTGCACTACTTCAAACATAAAGAAATTGATATACACCACTGAAGGGCACAACAACACACTTAATATAGAATACGTATCGTGTAGCTTCTTTCGTTTATTTACAGGGATATAGAAATAAATTACATTGTATTAATCTCGGATTACAGTAATCAGTGTTGAATTCAGACACTTACCTCGGGGGGGGGGGAGGGATTTCTGTGGCTCTGAGGGTGACATTACAGAGTTCCGAGGGGGATTGCACTTTTTGACCATTCAAAACACGAAATCTCAAATATTCCGGGGGAATGTCCCCTCCGGGCCACCTCCTGAATTCACTAATGATAGTAATTGTTTGAAAAGCGTTTTTTGAAATTTATATACGTTATTGAGGAGGGAGATAACGTCATCCACAGAAAGCATAGGGAATATATCATATCAATTTTCTTTAACAGTCTATAAGCAACATTGTAAGACGTGCTTTTTCAATCTCAACTAATTTTTATTAAATTCTGTGGAATGAATTCTACAAATTATATGCAGTGCAACAATTCAAAATATTTAAATTGTGTGGGCGGGATTTGATGAAAATGCATTTTCAAGAGTGTTATTTGTTTTTTAGCACAACTAAGTCTTACTGTGTGAATATAATATAAATAAATTCATACATAGGACTGCACAAAAGACATGGATACACAAATATTGTCGTCAATGAACGGTAAAAACCTTTTTTTTAGTGAAAAGCATTGTTCTATTTAATTAGACTTTTAGTTTTACTGTGTGGTATGCATAAAATAGAAGGATTATATTACTGAAGATTTTGCATGTTAACACACGCAAGTTCTTCACACCCTCTTTCTAATGTTAATCATATGGAAGATTTTTTTTCTTTTCTTGTTTGACTTTTAATATTTGTAAAAGATTTTTTTTCATTAGATAGCTGAGGCCCTCTACAAAGGCCGAATCTTTTTTTTTTTCGATTTTGTTTGTATTTTTTTTTTTTTTTCAATTTAGATAATTTTACTTTCGGAACCGGTTTCGAGAGTCGACCTATCCTCATAAAAAATGACTGCGAACAAAATCGAAAAAGTAAAAAACGGGCATTATGAAAATCGACCTTGGCTATCCAATGCAAAAAACATTTAAAAATTTTGACATGCAAACGATATATCTTTAAAAAAAATTCTCCCATAGGTTTAGCATTAGTAAGCGAATTCAGTTCCCGTGAGTGAAGTAGTCCCTTAATGTCTTTAGGAACTACTTCAGTCTAGACAGTAATTACTGAGATAAGGCTTTTAACTTTAAGTATTTTCTAAAATGTCTATTAACGCATCGCTGTCCCTTGTATGAAAAAAATAATTATAATAAAATATTTTTGATAGTATTAGAAAATATTTCATATTCTATGCATGGCGCATGATTTTTATTCTAGTTAAAGTTGCATTTGGAATAAAAAATGTAAAATCGTTGTAACATAAATTACGTTTAATGAATTTCTTTTTCATTTTGAATAACTGTGTATAAAAAAATAAATTAATTATTTATGTAAACAATATGTACCATTTTCAAAAATTTGAAAGAAAATCTTATCTATAGTTCGATGTTTAAAACTAAGATTGAAGTAACAGATGTTATTAGTACTAAGAGGCGCAAAACTTATTTATTTTATTAAATGGGAATGTAAGTAACAGATTTTACATTTTTCGATTACAAATGCTGAATTAAATTGCACAAAATTAAAAAATAAATATTTTAATTAATCAGAACACATTTATGAAACTATTGAAACTGTTAATTACACTGAAACCGAAAAAGATGGTATAACTTTTATTTAGTAATATAGTTTATTAAAGTTGCGTCTAGGCATTTGTGATTTGCACCACGGGTGGATCCAGCTTTCCTTGTAGATGAGGTGGAGTCTGTGTGTCATGTGCCTCTTTTTGTAGGGAAGGGTCATATCGGTATAATATCAATTTTTATATCTTACGATTTTTCTTCGTCCACAATTCCAAACTGGCTGTTTTATGACACGTTATCAAAATTATATTTTCTGTTTGTAAATGCATAAAATTTACCAGTTCTATTCAGATAATAATAGTTAAAATAATCGATTAGGGAAGTGCTTTATGTAACGTGGTCTGGTTCAAATATGAGCACATTTTAAATTTTAAACACATTTAAAAAGTGCAGTAATTTTCGAAAATTACTTTTTAGTCCCCGGTATGCTATTTCTTTCTCCCAGCTATTAAAGTGTCGTCTCAAAAAAATAACTTCCGTTGTATAAGCCAGACGTAAAACAAAGCAGATGTATCATTGTACGGTTAAATACTCTACTGCAATTTTTTTAACTTTTAAGCATCGCATATTTTCAATTTTTATACCGTCGTATTGGGAAAAAAAGTACTTTTAAACGCAATTTGTTTGTAAACTGCATCTCAATTTATTTTTAAAATATTAATTCTTTTGTAGTTTTTAGCGCATTTGTTTAATCTTGGCAGCTCAAATATTCCATTTATGTTGAAAGTAAAGGAAAAATAGTTGGAAAATAGTAATTATATCTTTTTGTTGCCATTTTCCCATAACAACTTTTAAAAAATGTAATTGAAATACGTACTATTTTGAAAAACTATAGATGAATGATTTCTGATAAAACATCGAACTATTATAAACCAAATTTAATTTTAAGTATCTATATTAATATTACAAACAGATGAAGGCATATGAATCATTAGATAGCTGATTTTTTTGTCGAGTTTCTTGAATGACATCTCTTTTTTCGAGATTTGTGTATTATTCAGCGATAGTGACGTCATATGCGTACTTTACTATAGCTCATAGATTAACATACGAGATGGGACATTTATGGCGAAATCTGTAATGACAACAGTACTAGCGTTACTACGGACCGAAATTTACATATGTTGAAGAAATATGTTTACGCTTTATGTTTTGAATATCTATTCTTTCCAAACGAAGAAGAGGCAAGGCAGATGATATTGTATTTACGCTTTATTTATTTAGCTGTTTTTTTTTTGTTTTTTTTATCGTGCTTGTATCGTTGTTACTTTTAATTTACAAAACGATAATTAGAGTAATGATATAAAATTTAAGAACCCTAAGAAACCTAGAAAATTCTGTTAAGAACGAAAATGTGTAAGTTTATGAGATTAAATTGTAAAAAAATCAAATTCAGGCATTGTGTTAATTTATTCATATCGAATAAAATTTTACTGAGTGTAATGTCGGTACCTCTATTTATTTTTAACTTTTAGATTTATATAATTCTAAAAATTTGTCGAAAGAAATTTTTCAAAATCTGTAATTTTATTATTATTTCTTATATGTTAATATTATAAATATTATTCAATTGGTTGAACGTTATTTGCATTAAAAGCAATATTTTTACTTTATCTATAAGAAAGTGAAAATGCGTAAATTTTAAAAGATTGTAACGATTGTTTAATACGTTAAACTTCATAAATTAATAAAACATCGGCTATAAAAATTTTCCTATTAAATGGGAATATTTATGAAATTTTCTGGGACTTGTAGAGTGCAATATTTCGTATAGTCTTATATTACACCATTGCTTTTGATATATAGCATTCAAGATTAAATGTTACTTTGTTTTTCGTTGCACTTAAATTGTTCACGCATAATGTTAAATAAAATAAAAATAATGCGTATATCGGTACATAAACATAGAACAGATATTAGATATATAAAATAGAATATCTATTCTATATTCATCTATCGGTGTAAGATTCTATTGAAAACGTAAACATGCAACATTAAAAAAAGAAAGATCCCAATGAGGTAGATACTCAATAATAAAATACTACAGGGATGGGGAGTTTATTCCCCATCGTCACTAAAGGCGCTACGATCGCAATCGCATTACCATTACGCTCTATGGAAGTGTCCCATCTTGTATGTTAATTTATCCTGTAGATGTTGTTTAAGACTGGATAGTAAAGGAAGAATTCTCTAGCGGATGCGGATTACGTCATTTTATATAAAATAAAAGCGTGTATTTTAAGTCTTAAAACTGAAATATGTTTTTTACTATCTATATTTATATACATATATATATATATATATATATATATATATTTTTTTTTTTTTTATCGGGGGTGACACTAAATTCTGAAAGTGTCATTTCTTTTGTTCAGACATGAAAAAGGTTTAATTTTTTTTAATTCTACAGTAAGCCAACAAAAAAAAGAACCTTTAACTAAATTAATTTTAATTAAATTTAAATTTTTAAATTTAATTTTTCATTTACTTTTCAATGCAGTTGAAAATGTGAAAAGCAAGAAAGTTTGCCCTATGGGTGATGTAAGACCCTAATGTTCGAAACTATGAGCGTCCCCCCACTTTTTTTCCAGGACTACACCACTGGTATAGTTTTTGCTCCAATAAAACTTTTTTAATGGAACGATTTTGTCCAACTTTAGCATTAAATATCTCTTAAAATAATTCTTTGATTTGAAAACTGTCTGCATCAGCGTGTTTATCAAACATTTCTCTATAATACCACCGATATTCATATTTTTGTTTGCAACAGTTTTTTTTAATATTAACGAAGAAAGGCCATGCTTAAGCATTCAAATTGGATGCCGATCTACCGGGAATATCTACGTAGATTTTCATTGGTCCATTTCCAATTCAAAACTTTTTTTTTATATATAGAAGGAAAAAGCTGACAAAATTAGAAGTGAAAAACAATTCAGTATTATTAAAGTAATTGTGCCGTGGTCATCTATTAAAAAATGCAATTTTGAGAAAAAAAACTAGTTTCAATTTTATGTTATAATTATAATAGAATGCTTATTGTATTTTTTTTATTTTTTTTACTTACATAGAATTGTCTATTCCATATTCTGGCCACATAAAGAAGTCCGTTGATAAAGCCGCTAAAATAAAAACTCGATTTTCCGAAATTTATAAGTTATGATTACGTGTAAATCCATAAAGCGGTTCTCAAAAAAAAAAAAAAAAATTAACGTTCAATAATTCGAAAATTTCTGCTCATTTACAAACATAAAAATAGTGTTCGAAAACTGAATTTCGGTTATCTTCCTAGTATCGACTGAAAACGAAAGCGAAATTGTTTTAAAAATAAATTCCAAGTAAGTAACATAAACATACATATACGCATGTTATCTGAATAATGTTTTGCGTAGAAACGGCAGTACATAATTAACAAAATAATTTGATTGAAATAAAATTAATTAAATATAAGGTGTTATAAACATAAAAAATATATTAAAAAATAATTTAATTTAAAAATAACGAATTTAATCCATATTAGTAATACCTTCTAGATTTATCTCCTTGTATGTGAATATATAGTATGTACGGCTCTTTGGATAGGAGTGCCGTTTGGGGGAGGCTAGGGAGGGGCAGTTATAGTAATACCGAATATACGGCAGTATTTTCGCCGAAACTAGGATTTTGGGCTGAAAACAAAAATGAAACCGAATATTCGGCCAAACTCCACATAAAAGAATGAGACTTGCAGGCTTGGTTATTGAAGTGATTTGTAATACAATAGATTGTGTTCTTTAAATTAATTACATCTTGAGTTAAAATTGATTGTTGTCTCATGACAAAAGTTTTCTTTCTCTTCCTCCACTGTCGCGTCCGGAAATTCGGTTCAAAACGCCACATTTGGCAGGATTTTCTGAAAGATCTTTTGTTTTTCTCAAAAATATAAAAGATAGTTTAATTAAAAAGTTTCTGCTGGGCAATAAAAAATAATTGGTATTTTCAGCCAAGTAAAGCAGTCAGCAGTTATAATGAAATTTAATGAAAACCTTTAAAACAAAACTATCATGCAATAAAATTCAAGTAATACTACTTTTCAAAATAATACATTCAACGTAATACTTTTAAAGAATGTATTACTTTTCCAAAGATTTTCTGCCCCCCCCCCCCCTACCCTGCGTACACACATGAATCGCGGTAAAAAAGAACAAGATCTTTGAAAAACAGAAACAACTCCATTATTGGGCACAGCCTTTGTAAGTTTGCTGATTTGAAAGCAGGGCCGAAATTAAGGGGGGCAGAGGGGGCATGTACCCCGGGCGCCAAATGAAGATTTTGTTTGTCGATTTTTCTCGCATCTGCCTTTTGCACGGTATTGTTAAAATCATTCTGTCTGGAGTATGACAAAACATAGAAGAATCTAAAGATGATATGGCATAAGGATCCTGTATAAAGCGGAATTTTTTTCGATTCCGTTTCCGAGATTTTAATCAATCAATATTCGACAAAGCCAAGAACGGATTCAGCTCATCATTTAGAGGGGGTCATGGATTTCCTTTTTTGGGGTGGGGGGCGATCACATCCTCGTTATGAGAATTTTTTATATTGAAAGCTATTCCCAAATCCAAACTAACTACTTTTCTGATACTTTCGCGAAGTCATTTTCATTCGTAAATACAAAAAAATTGCATTAATATTCGTAAAAATATAAAATTTGCCAATTTTGTTCAGATACCAGGAAATTAGAGTTTACCATTTTCTTATAAAGGCAAAGATTCATTCAGAAAATGTTGTCAAAGATAGCACTTTTAGCCAAGTTTTACGAGTTGAAGCCACAGAAATGTCGTCGCAAGGGAACAATTGGCTGTCACTTCCGGAATTTCAGTTTAGAAAGTCTAACAATTGTCAACGGTTAAATATGGCAAAAATATGTGTTAAATTTTAGAGGTAACTAAACCGTACACATTGGCAGCTATGGGATTCTATTAGTGTCATAAAAATTGCAGGTGTAGCCTCTTCTTTCTGCTCAAAGTATTAAATAGTTTTTTTCAATCGAACTTATACCTTTGGAATGGATCATTTTCTTCTGATGGACTGGTGCCATCCATTATTATGAAACAATCGTTATAAATGAAGTGTTAGGTGATGATGAAAGAGCTGTCGTAAAAAGTTAGAACTCTGATTTTCTGGTCAGAAAAGGAAAAAAAAAAATTGTCATTTTTTTTTTTTTTTTTTTTTTTTTTTTTTTTTTTTTTTTTTTCTGGTCAGGATGAAAAAAAAATTGCCATAATTTTGTTTCTGATCAGAATGGAAAAAAAAAATGGCCATAATTAAAAAAAAAAAAAAAAAAAAAAAAATCTATGATATCTTTTGAATGTTGAAAAAATAAAGAAATAAAACATATTTTTAAATATTTCACGTAAAATAGACGTCACTCTTGAACTAAACAAAAATAACTTTCCTGAAATTTTATACACCATAATTAGTATTTGTATTCTAGAGATTGTATTATATAAAATATTATTGAATTGTATTAAATAATGTTTTGCACTTTTGAGTTTTGACCCAACGAAATTGTTTTTGTTTGTTTTATTTCAATATTTTATTTTCCATTTGGAGATAATTGTATGGAGATTGTTATTGAAATATTCGGGGTAAAGTTTGAATTAACTCATTAGATATGGTGAGCGAAATTCGAAAATAGAGATAGCTTTCTTAAAAAAAGTGTGGTGGAAAAAAATACCTCTAAATTGGCAACACTGATCTAACATCAGATTTTTTTTTTAAGTGCAATGTCTTGCGGGGAACTATTTTTGTGCATATTACATTTCTGTAGTGTAAAATACTAATTTGGGTGACATAATTATTTTAGGAATAAAGTTTTCGCTATAGCAATATACTCGTATATATTTTTAAAGTGATTTTTTATGCATAATTTATATAGTATGTGCGTGTGTATGTGTATGTATATATATATAAACATTTGCGCCCTTTTGTAAGGCAATCGGCACCCTTTTTATCCATTTTGCCACCGCCCTCTCAGTTATGCCAGTACGACCCTGTGTATAATACATAAGTACCCAATCATCTTCAATAAACCATATATTTTTAATTTCTATACAAGAGAAAATCAGTTTTCTTCTGTATAATTAAATACAGTTAGCCTCTTTTTACAAGCATAAAATTGCAACCAAAATATTGCCAACTTATTATGTATTAAATTAAAAATCAAATAAAATAGATTATTTTTGACAAAATGCTTTAGAAAGAAAGAAAATACGAAGAACCGAAGAACTATAAACATAATTTATTATTCATTTTATGTATTCCCTATATTTGACAGTTCCAAAATCTTTCATACAGTTTTCAAAAGGGAACTTCGATATTGGTACATCAGTTACATTTAACATTACCAAGTTATTTAAGTTTATATCTCTGAGTGCATTTCACTGACTGTATTTTAATCTAATTGTGTTACAGCACACTCCCAAAAATTTCAGTCCTTAGGATCAAGGACTTAACAGATTTTATGTCATTGCTTTGTTTGCATTTCAACCTTTTATCTACAGACAGTACTTATAAGTACCGTTAAAAAAAATGCTATAAAATTCATTTAATACATCGATTAGTTGTAATACCGTTTAAAATGAGTTATAGATACTTTACTTTCAGTGTTGCCAGATGGGCTACTTTTTTTTAAAAATGAGATTCTTGATTGGCACCCCTTTTTTGAAATGGTAAAATGTGCCTTGTTTAATGACATATTAATTAAGGCAAAATAAAAGTGAATTTTACCGTTTCAAAAAAGTGGTGGCAATCTAGAAATCTGACTTAAAGAAAAGTAGCCCACTGGCAACACTGATTACTTTATCTTGTTCCAAAAGCATTATGGGTTACACAAAACAAAAATATTTTTAAAAGGATGATTTCTTTTGCCTTTGAATCTTTTCAGCTTTCCTGGCGTTGGGGGGAGGGGGGGGGATATTTCAATTCGGAAATATTTCTATATTTTTATTGTAATAACATTATATTTGTACATTTCCTAATTGTACAAAATACTAAGAAAAATATTTAAAATAAAAGATTCGAGTGGGCTTATAAATATTGCACAAAACCCCTAGAAATTCAAATTTAATTAATCCTTCTAAATCCTCCTAAAATATAATAAATGATTATGTAAATCTTCTAAAGCGGTTTAAACAATTCACGAAGAATGCTTTAGAATATAAAATTTTCATGAATTCATAATTCAGTATATAAAGGATTACAATGTTAGAGGAGTCATTTTTAAAACAAATAATTATGTTATAAATGATCAATTCCGATAAAAATAAATATATAAAATGAAAACACAAATCCTTAAAAAGATGTTTATACAGTATGATTTAAAAAATCCGGCATCGAAAAAACCTTTTCCTTTCCTTTTTCTTTTACACTTTCGAGTTATGGGAGTAGAAAATAGCAATTGTTTATGAATTAAAAACTTCAAGATAGAAAGTAAAAATGGCAAAAAAGAACATTTGACTTTCTGTTTCATTTAACAGAGGAGATTATTTTCTGAGCGAATTTTCTGGGAGCTGCACCGTTCTTTAGCAATGGGAACAACTTTGAGGACAAATTTGCGAATGCATGGCGCAATATATGACCGGAACGAATTTTTGGTAACGTCGACATCATGAGGTCGAATTTTCAGGCTTTCACATTTCCCGTGAAAAGACCGCAATTCATTAGCTGATTGGACACGCCAATTCTGAAAATGTATTAAGTGTCTAAAAAGTGCTATAGATGGTTGGCTAAGCAAAGATGAAAGTGCATCAATAACGAACAATTTAACGGACAGCGAGATAGCTGACGCTGTGCTAAATTGAACTACCCATAATGCTAGTAGCAGTTCAGAAGACGAGGATGAACAACCGGCAGCAAAAAAGGTGTCACTCGAAAAATGCATATATTTCACTGGAGAAATAATACGAGTAAATACTCGTAGTAGATGCTTTAGAGAAACAAGACTATATTTCCAAAATAGATATTCTTCATTTGTATATTTAAAAAAAAATCTTGTTAAAGCACGGCCAAAAACACTGAAGCACACAAAGTTGACATGAGTGTTTTCGGAATTACAAGGGAAGAAATAATTTCATTGTTTGTTAGATTTTTTTTCTGTAACACAGAAAATATCAATTAAAGTACTAAGTTTTTTTATATTTAATTTTCTCTATTTCTTACATAATTATCACTTAATAATGAATTAAATTAAGGCTAAAGGCACCATTAAGAATATAGCACTACTTTTGTAACATTCTTTCCTTGTCTGAAACTTCATCCGAGCAGGTGAATTGTACAGCTTGGATGGAGGGATAAAGATGGATGGACAGGGGTTTGCCCGACCTTTTGAGATGTATGTTGGAGATGGGGAGACAAAAGAATTCCCCGAACGAGGGAGAGAGCTAAGAATGTGGTCAGGGTGGAAACTCCGGTTTTTACGTGTTGAAAAATGCAGAGGGTTGCTAGAGAGGCAGTCGCTTTGCTCAGGGAGTGAGTTGGAGCCTAGAGCGCAAAGTGGTAGGTTGTTCCTGTGTATAGCTCTTAGATAGAGCGTAGGGTTGAGTGAAGCTCGCCGAGCTTAGAGCCCATGTGTTGGGAGATTAAGAGTAATATCCGGGAACGTTAATTTAACGAGTGTAGAGTGAGAGTGATATAACGTAGTTTAACAGTACACAGCCAGCAATTACTGTATTTAATTTAATGTTGAACCGGATCACCTACATCCGAGTTTTTAAGTGTAACTTGTGTTTTGTAAATAGTGTGTAAATAAACTGTTAATTTAGTTAATTGAAAGAGTTGGTTTTCATTTAAACAATCCTCTCAGAGCGGGACCGATATCACGTAATCATATCGGTGGTGGCAGCATATAAATAGCAAAGGATTTCTTCAAAGTTGTGCGGACTAAGAGGAAACTCCGACAATTTTTTTAGTATTTTGTAGAATTAGGAAAGGTTCAAATATAATGTTCTTACAATAGTAATATAGAAATATTTCCGAATTGAAAAATCTCCCCCCCCCCCCCCCACCAACGCCAAGAAAGCTGAAAAGACGGAAAGGCAAAGAAATCACCCTTTTAAAAATATTTTTGTTTTGTGTAACCCATAATGCTTTTGGGACAAGATAAAGTAATGCATTTAAAACTCATTCTAAACTGTATTACTACTAATCGATGTATTAAATGAATTTTATAACAAGTTATTTTAATGGTACTTATAAGTACCGTCAGTAGATAAAGGGTTAAAGGGACGTTGAACGGGAAGGCTTAATGAAATTAAGCATATCTCTTTATTATTTATCGAATCGTTCCAAAATTTGGACAGAATGTTCTAAGAATATTAAAGCACATTTTAAAATTAAAAATCTGAAATTCGATACTTTTGTCATTTTTTTTTAAATCAACATGACAGTTGCTGAGTTCCCTTAAAGAGATATTTTTTTCTCTTTTTTTTTATTTTGGGTATGATAGTTTGTAATTTAGGGAGTGTTTTGGCTAAAAATTAAAGTTATTCATGCATTATTATAGTTTTTATATTTATTATTCCTATGGTTCCATAAATGTTAATGAATAATTGTATCTTTATTTTTGAAATGCTGAGCTTTTAAATAAAAAATCATTAATATACTAAATTTTATATATACTTTTTATGTTTCAAAATTAGTAAATTACTTTTCATCTGTTTAGAAGTACCGTAGGTTTTTTATAATTTTGAGAAGCATTTTTCGTGATTTCACGGTTGTTAAAAAAATTATAGATTTTAAATACCGAATTATAGCTAAAAATTAGATTAATTACTTTACTTCATACCTATAAAAAATGTAAACAAAGTTTAGTTAAACATTGTGCCAATTTTTTATGTGTTATGGGTTAGTAAAGGCATCATTATCTTTAGTCTTTTTTTTATAACACCTAAAATATTTTTTGAGTATTTTATAATAGGAAATTTGCTGTCCAACATTTTTCTTAAAGTTTTGAAAATATTGGAAGTCAAGAAACCACTTCTATTCATACACTATCAATGGCGTAGGAACTTTGTACAAACAGGGGGAGCCGGGGCATATTGCGAAAAGCTAGTGGCGCGGATCATTTCGTTCATTTTGGAGGGTTCCTTCATAGTGTTGCACGTTTCACAAACATAAGTATAAAATAGAAGCATATCAAAAGGTCACCAACTGTTTAATCCAGTTAAAATAATTTTTAATAGATATATACTTGATACATAGAAACTTAATTTATGTGCGATCCCGAATACAATATTCAAATTTAAGGCTTCTCCCACTTCCATTTACCAAAAATTAAAGTGCTTTCTGTTGTTTTGCTTACAAATCCTTTACAAATCTCTTCCAAATCAATTTTAAAAGCCTCCTCTTTATAAATATGCTATCGGTGCAGGTAATTTGCAGTACACCTATATAAGACCCCCTTTTTTCTGGAAATCGGGTGGGTTGTAAACAATGCGAAAAAGAGTGAAGGCACAAACAAGTGTGCTCATCACCCCCTCTCTCTCTTCTCTTTGTTGTTTCTTGTGTAAATTTCCTAGAAAAAGTATACTTTATTTTTTAATTCAGCAATGTATCGTAAACAGATGTGGTGCGAGAATTTCTCCCGGGGGAGCTGAGCCCGTCTGAAATATTCCAGGGGGAGCCACAGCTCTCCCGGTTCCTACGCCCTTATACACTATAAAATTAATGTTTTATGGCGAATTTTTTTTTTTCTTTTCCAAGCGTGTTCGTCGATCGGAACTGTAGCTCGTAACCTCATTGGTTCTTGCCTTTGGCAGGTCATAGTCTATATTGGCGATAATGACAGTTGACGAAGAATACTTCTGGGGGTTTAGTATGAATTCTATTTTAAGCAGCAACTGTTTGAATGCGTAATAGCGTTGTGGTATGACGTTTGTCTTTCAGTCTGTATACTTGAGTTCAAATCCAAGCATGTGGAAAGTTGGTTAAATTTTTCAATGGTTAATTAAGTTATAAAAAATATTTTTTAATATTTAATTATTAACATAATATTATTAATTAATTAATTATTATATAATATAATTATGTGATAATATTAATATAATAATATTATTTATATTTAAAAATTATCATTTGTGATTAAAACTATATGCATTTTGTTTAAGCTGCAGTCCCAAGGAGAATATTAATATTTAAATTTAAAAATTATAATAATTTTTTTAAATAAAATTAATAATATTAAGTATTGTTATTATTAATAATTATATAAGATAATTATATAATAATATTAATATAATTGTAATATTTATATTCTTTAGAAATTGTCATCTGTGATTAAAACTACTTTTAAAGCTGCAGTTCCAGGGAGAATATTACTATTTATATTAAAAATATTGTAATAATCTCTCTATTCTAAAAAAAAGGTAACTACCGCTGTCACCGCCGCCGCCGCTGCCGCCACCGGTTTTGAATTTTTTGTGACCGGAGGTTTTTCTTCGTTAATATTAAGAAAAATAATGCATACAAAAATATGAAAATCGGTAGTATTATACAGAAATGTTTGATAAACATGCTGATGCAGACAGTTTTCAAATCGAAGAATTATTTTAAGAGATATTTAATGCTAAAGTTGGACAAAATCGTTCCACTAAAAAAGTTTTATAGGAGCAAAAATTATACATCAGAATTTAATAATTTTTAGATAATTTTATACGTTATAATTTCCCGGTGTGCAGAATTCATTTAATTTTTTAATTTGACTCATTTTTCGAGGTTTCATTTCTATTTTAAATTCAAATTTTCAGCATTTCGAGAGATATTTTTTACTTATTTTAGAAAATTGTGCTAATTTAATCTGTTGCCACCTGTATAAACAACGGAAACAATAATGTTTGCTTCAAATTAAAAAAATATTTACACGTGACTATTATAAACAGAAAAAATCATTTGGAATTAGAATTAAATAATTATGTACAAAAAGCAGGAACTTATTAAAAATTACGTCATAAAAAGTATACACGTGAATTTTAAAAGAGAAAGGATATTGAAAATAATAAATTCATTAACATGCGTTAGAAGTCTTAAACAGGAGAAATTACGTCATATTTACGTCACATTACAGTTATTACATAAAATGAACACAAAATAATATTTCAAAACAGTTTATATTTAGAAATTGCGCTAGACATTTATCTGATATTTTGAGAGGATCTTTTCAACTATTTTTGTTAGGAAAGCGCAAATAATATTTCATTTCTAACAAAAGTATTTTCACGTGAATATTTAAAAGAGAAATAATAGCTTGGTCAAAATTACGTCAGATTAAAAACGATTAATTTAAAATGTCTCATTTAAAAGAACTTTCTTTTCGCTTTGTTAAAAAGTACCAGGAGACAAAGACTCTGTTTACTTAATTCCTTTTATATTAGCTAATTTTGAAATGTTGTTACACGTGTCTACGTCATCAAGTTATTTTTATTTCGAAGTTTTATTTCTATTTTTATTAATGTTGTACTAATTTATTTGTTCTTTCATTATTTAAAATAAAAATTATGTCAATTTGTATAATTTGGCGATTTATATAATTTGGTGAAATTGGTCGACTGGATAATCAAGTAGTACCGCAACGGATTTGGCGTTAAAATTCCCCAATCAAAGAGAAATGAATAGAAATCCGTTTATAGGGAGATCGCCACTGTTTTTTAAATTATAATTCAATCTTTCGAAATCTTTTTAAAGCCGATCAAATTAGCGTGCATTTAGAGTCTGCGGTGTCTGGACGGGGGTTGGCGAGCGTAGCTCGTAGGGGGCCGAACCCCCTAGTTTTTTTAAATATAAGTAATAAAAATATATTATTATATAATTATTAATATAATATAATATAATATAAAATTAATTATTATTATTAGTAATTAATTAATTATATAATATAATTATACAATAACATTAATATAATTATAATTATATTATTTATATTAAAAATATATGTATAATTTTTTAAAGTATAAATAACATTTTTATATTATTATATAATAATATTAAAATAAGTGCATATTTTTTAAAAATGCTATTGTGAAAAAAAAAACAAAAAACAAAAAACTAGAAAACAGGAATTCTGCTTTTTCAGAATTTAATGTCGCCCCCGGTGAAATATATATATATATATGTATACATTAATAGTACAAAACATATTTCAATTTTAAGACTTAAAGCACACACTTTTATTTTATGTAAAATGACGTCATTCACATCCGCATTCCGCTTAAGAATTCCACATTTACGATCCACTCTTAAAAATCTACAGTAAAGCATGCATAGGATGTAACTATCGCAAAATAATACACAAACGCAGCAAAAAGAGGCTATCATTAAAGAAACTCGACAAAAAAAGACTATCTAATGATTCATAAGCTTTCATTTATTTGCAACATTAATATAGACGATTTCAGTAGTGACGTCAGTCATGACGTTTTGGTTGGAAACTGACTCCAAGCAAACGGCTGCTATGTTGTATTTTCTATTTTCTTTGTGTGTTGCAGCTATATCTTATATCTATATCTCACATCTAAGTGTTGTAATTCTTGATATGTACTGGTAACATTTTACACGATTTATATTTAAAAAGAAATGACGCATAGAAACCGTTTGTTTGGAGTCAGTTTCCAACCAAAACGTCATGACTGACGTCACACTGAAAGCATCTATAGATACTTAAAATTAAATATAGTTTACAATAGCTCCATGTTTTAACAGAAATTATTCGGTTATAGTTTTTCAAAATAGCACGTATTTTAATTACATTTTCTTTCGGTTGTTATGAGAAAATGGCAACAAAAAGATATAATTGCTATTTTTCAACTATTTTCCCCTTACTTTCTACATAAATGGAGTACTTGAGTTGCCAAAATTAAACAAATGGTGCTAAAAACTTGTTCAGTGCTGAACTGATAGTGAATCAAATCAAATATAAGATTTTAGTTATTCTGTTTGTTGACAGATGGCAGCACTATGCATTCTGTGCTGTTGAGAAATCTTAATTATGACATCATCAGTGAGTTGATGTTTGGGTTTCCTGAGAGGTGGCATGGAGAATGTTGCTCCTGCTGCATTATTGTCTTTCTTTATTCTATTTAATTATCTGCACCCAGTTAGGCAGGGGATATATTTTTATAATGTAATTTAAGGCTTTCATGTGAGGAAAGCATACTAATTAGAGTGTTAATTTTAACTAGAGAAATTTGATTCTGAAACCAGAACTGTATGTTTCATTGTGTGGTAAGTTTTCGTGAATGTCAAGATTTGTTTTTGTGTTGTGAAATAAAATTAAGAAAATTTCAAGGATTTCTTTCTTCAAATTCTCTACATAAAGAAAAATTGGAGGCACTTAGGCGTGATATGTGAGTACTTGCTTTGTTTTGAAATTGTTCTTTGATGCTAAAGCTTAATTTTTCTACTGAAGTTGCATTTAGCAAGATATTATTTTAGAATATGAGAACAATTTAGTATCTTCTTTATTGAATTGATAAAATAAGAAAAAATAGTATTCTACAATATTATGTTTTGATAATTCTTGAAAAAGAAAATTGTTCTCAAGATTATTATGATTTATTTACTTGTTGTTCTCAAGAACATTATGATTTATTTGCTTGAAATATTTGAATATTTAATTATTATGGTGAATTATTATTTTACATTGAAGAATTTTGAAGATTTTTAATTTTATGCACATTTGAGAACAGAAAATTCTATTGTTTGTATGAAAGAATAATTATGAACATTTTATAGTAGTTCTGTTTTTGACTTTGATTTGTTCTGTTTTTGAATTTAATTCAGTTACTTCTGTTTTTGAACTTAATTTGATTAGTTTTGTTTTGAAGCAATTCTGATTACTTTTGATTTTGAAGTAATTTTGATTAGTTTTGTTTTCAAGTTATCTGATTAATTTTATTTTGGAAATTATTCTGCTTATAAGTTATTGTGTAAAATGGAGGATTATGAGAAAAAATCTGCTCAAATTAAAATTGAGAGAGGTAGGGTGAAAGGCTCTGTAACTAGATTAGAGAATAGTTTTGATAATGTGAATACTAAAAATGAAATTTTGATTAGATTACAAAGATTAGATGATTTACTTAAAGAGTTCTTAAGATTAGATTCTTGTTTAAATGATGATGATTCTGAATTAGCAGAATTTGAAGACAGGTATTTTCAGTTAAAAACTAAATATCAAAACAAACTAGATTCTTTGAATCCTTCAGAAGTTATTAATGTTGCAACACACAATTCTGTGCAAGGTTCTTCTGTTACTATTCCTAATCAATGTAATATTAGACTACCAAAATTGAATATTCCAGTATTTTCTGGAAAGTTTTCAGAATGGACAAATTTTAAGGATATGTTTGTTTCCACTGTCCATTCACAAGTAGGTTTAAGTAACATTCAGAAATTCCAGTATCTTAAAGGGTTACTTTCTGAAGAACCAGCTACATTAATTAAGCATATTCCCCTTTCTAATGAATCTTATCAAGAAGCTTGGGAAAAGTTGTTAAATCGTTATGATAAAAAGAAACAAATTGTTAATTCTTTGATTAAATTATTTTTAGAACAAAAATCAGTTCTGCATCCTAATAGCATAAATATAAGAAATTTGCTGAATACTAGTGATGAAGTTATTAGGGGTTTGAGAGCTGTTGGTGATGAAGCTACAAATAGAGACCCATGGTTAATATATTTGTTATTTCAAAAACTTGATCCGGAAAGTCGAAGACTTTGGTCCATTGAAAGTACAGAAAATGAATTTCCCACTTTGAAAGAATTTTTTGATTTCTTAAGTGTAAGATGTTCTTCTTTAGAGCTCATCTCTAACAATGAAAGTGATATGAAACATTCCAAAAGTTCAAATTTTGTTGGTTCCAAGTACAGTTCTAATGATAAGCAATCAAAGGTGTGCTTAAAGTGTCAAGGAATACATCCGCTCTATAAATGTATTAAATTTAAATCCATGGATGTTGTTGCTCGAAAGAACTTTATTAAGCGTAATAACTGTTGTTTTTTATGTTTAAACACTCATAAAGTTAAGGAATGTCCAAATTCTCATTTGAAATGCTTTAAATGTGAAAGTAAACATAATACACTCTTACATGAAGAGAATAAAAGTAATAATGCTTGCACTGCTAAGTTTGAAAATAAAGTTTTTCCAAATTCATCTGAGAATAAAAACCACCAGTCAAATAAAGAATTTGTACAGGAGTCAACATCTCACGAATTACAAATTAATTCTAGTGCTTCTTTCAATAATTCAAAATGTGTTTCTTTCCTACCTACTGCTAAAGTTCTCTTATATAATAATGAAAATAAACCTTACTCTTTTAGAGCTCTACTCGATTCTGGTTCGGAATGTTCTTTTGTTAGTGAAAATGTCATAAGAACTTTAGGGTTAAAAAGAAAGAATGACAGAATTCGATTAAATGGAATTGCTGGAGTATTGGCTGGACAAACTCGTGGTTCAGTAACTCTTACAGTAGGTTCAAAGCTTTCTACTGAGTCCTTAAAGGTTCAGGCATACATCCTGCCTAAAGTGACATCTCAATTACCTGCAGAGTTACTTGATACGAAAAATATAGAGTATCTTAAAAATATTACGTTAGCAGATGAAGATTTCATGAAACCACAAGAATGTGATATTATTTTGGGATCTGACTGTTTCTTTACTATTTTAAGATATGGTAGAATTGTTAGTACCAAGAATGAGCCAATTGCCCAAAACACTATGTTTGGTTGGGTGGTAGCCGGAAAATTGGAACCTAAATGTAAATATTCTTCTAGTATTCAATCTCATTTTCTTAGTGTTGAAAACAAATCCAATGTTGATCTATTATTACAAAAATTTTGGCAAGTAGAAGAAATAGATGTTAATAAACCCCATTTGTCTGAGGAAGAAGAATTTTGTGAACAACATTTTTGTTCAACTTACAAGGTAACACCAGAAGGTAGATTTGAAGTTAAATTGCCAGTTTATAAAGATGTGATGTCATTAGGCGATTCTAAATCCATGGCAGTGTCACGTTTGTTTGCTATGGAGAGAAAATTTCAATTTGATAAAAATTTTGAAAATGAGTATAGAAATTTTATGAAGCAATATGAAGACCTTGGTCATATGACACTTATCGACAAAAACTCAAATCCTGCAAGCAACAAAGTATATTATCTTCCGCATCATTCTGTTATAAAAAGCGACTCTATTTCAACAAAGTTACGTGTGGTGTTTGATGGTTCATGCAAACCTCCTAATGCTAATTCGTTAAATTCTGTTTTAGCTGTTGGACAAATTCCACAACCAAATCTTTTTACCATTTTGATAAGATTTAGAGCAAATCCTATTGCTTTTACCGCTGATATTCAGCAGATGTATAGACAAGTTTTGATTGCTCCAGAAGATCAAGATTTACAGCGTATTGTTTGGCGTGACTCAGCATACTCAGCTATAAAGGAATACAGGCTACGAACTATTACATATGGTACATCATCAGCTCCATTTTTAGCTACTCGTTGCCTATTTCAAATTGGAAAGGATATTGAAAAGAATGATCCTGTAACAGCTTCAATAATTAAAGATAGTTTCTATGTTGATGATTGTATGTCCGGTGCAATCTCAAGCGAAGAAGCTATTAAAATCGTTGAGAAACTTTCACTGGCTTTAGAAAATAGAGGTTTTCATTTACGGAAGTGGAGATCTAATTCTTCTGATGTAGTGAATCATTTATCTTCAAATTCTCTTGAGTCAACAAATTTAGAAATTCATCCTGACGACTGTTCCAAAGCCTTAGGGCTTATTTGGGATTCTTCAAATGATGTTTTTGTCTTTAAAGTTAATTTACAATTTGATGATAACATAACTAAAAGAAAATTTCTTTCACAATCTGCCAAATTATTTGATCCATTAGGATTTTTGGCTCCATGTACTGTCTCTATAAAAATGTTTTACCAGCAATTGTGGTTGATGAAGTTAGACTGGGATACTGCTCTTCCTGAAAATTTCCAAGCAAATTGGAAGAAATTCCAAGAGGAATTTGAACAAGTTTGCTCTATTAGAATTCCCCGATGGATCCAAGTTTCCAGTAAAGAGCTCATTTTACATGGATTTAGCGATGCTTCAGAATCAGCATATGACGCCATCATATATGTGGTTCAACCTGGTGAAATGAAGTCAAAGGTGACCATTTTAGTTGCTAAAAGTAAGGTAGCAGCCCTTAAATCAGTTTCCATTCCAAGGCTGGAGCTCAATGGTGCTTTACTACTTTCCAGACTATATTCTGCATTAGTGACTATTTTGAATACCTTCATTATTAAGTTTTATGCTTGGACCGACTCGCAAGTAGTTCTATCATGGCTGTCATCTCATCCTAGGTGTTGGAAACCTTATGTGGCCAATAGAACCTCAGAAATTCTAGACTCTGTTCCATCTGACTGTTGGAGGTATGTTCCAGGCAAGGAAAATCCAGCTGACATTGCTTCTAGAGGTTTATCTCCTAAGGATCTTCCCGATTGTTCCCTTTGGTGGGAGGGCCCAAAGTGGCTTTCTTTAAGTCAAGAACATTAGCCTGAACAACCTCAAATAAAAACTAATTTAGACACTGTAAATAAAGAGAAAAAGAACTCTAAATTTTGTTTTCCAGTAACTGTGAATAATTCTTTGATTGATTTACTTTTTGAAAAATATTCTTCTTTTACTAAAATTGTTGATGTTTTAGCTTTTTGTATTAGGTTTGTGAGAAACTGCAAACAGAAAGTTGGCAAAATGAACACCAGTCCTTTGAGTAAAGGTAAATTTCTTCCTTTATCGACAAACGAAAGAAGACATTCAGGTAATTTGATTATTTCTTATATTCAGCAGCTATATCTCGCAGATGAAATTAGTTGTATTAGATCAAACAGACCAGTTTCTAAAAAAAGTTCTCTTTTTTCACTTTGTCCTTTTATTGATAGTGATGGTTTACTTAGGGTGGGAGGTAGGCTGAGAAATTCGCCCCTCCAGTACAATGCAAAACATCCTGTCATTTTGCCAACTCAACATAAATTAAGTGTGTTAATTGTTAAATATTTTCATGTTATGCATTTTCATGCTGGGTTAAATTTGTTAATGGGTATCATTAGACAGAGTTATTGGATTGTACGTGCCAAGAAGATAATTAAAGATTGTATTCATAAATGTGTTACCTGCTGTAGATATAGAGCAGCTTCTTCCAAACAGTTAATGGGAGATCTTCCTCTTAACAGAGTCACTCCTAACAGGCCATTTTCTGCATGTGGAATCGATTATGCAGGGCCTATTAATATTTTGAAATATCGAGGTAGAGGAGCGAAAACTACTAAATGCTATATTGTTCTATTAGTTTGTTTTGCAACTAAAGCTCTACATTTAGAGTTGGTGAGTGATTTAACCTCCGAGGCATTTATTGCTTCATTAAACAGATTTTGCTCTCGAAGAGGAGCTCCTCAACATGTGTATAGTGATAATGCCACAACATTTGTAGGTGCTAAAAGGCAACTCTCAGATTTATATAAATTTATTTGTTCAATTGAAAGAAATGAAAAAATTTGTTATTTTTTGTCTCAAAGAAACATTGAGTGGCATATGATTCCTCCAGTGAGTCCGCATTTTGGTGGACTGTGGGAAGCCGCTGTTCGTTCTGTAAAATTTCATATCAAACGTGTAATTGGAAATACTAATTTAACTTTTGAAGAACTTTATACATTTTTAACTCAAATTGAAGCTATTTTGAATTCTAGACCATTAGTGGCAATTGATAGTGATAACAATTCAGATGGTATAAATATATTGACTCCATCTCATTTTTTAACTGGTGATGTCATAACTTCCCCAGCTGAACCTTTAAATGAGGAAAATTTGTCTTTACGATCACGTTGGGATATTGTACAAAAATTGAAATTATGTTTTTGGAAAAGGTGGAGTATTGTTTATTTGAGTACTCTGCAAAATAGAAAAAAATGGAGAGTAAATACTGAAAATTTTAAAGTAAATGATGTAGTAATTTTGAAAGAGGATAATGTTCCTCCTTCTGTTTGGCCATTAGGCAAAATTATTGAAATTCATCCAGGTAAGGATGGTATAGTCCGTGTAGTAACTGTTAAAACCGCTAGGGGTATTTTTAAAAGACCTATTGTAAAACTTTGTTTACTTCCTTTGCATCAAGAATAGCTTCTTGATGGGTGGGAGTATGTTCAGTGCTGAACTGATAGTGAATCAAATCAAATATAAGATTTTAGTTATTCTGTTTGTTGACAGATGGCAGCACTATGCATTCTGTGCTGTTGAGAAATCTTAATTATGACATCATCAGTGAGTTGATGTTTGGGTTTCCTGAGAGGTGGCATGGAGAATGTTGCTCCTGCTGCATTATTGTCTTTCTTTATTCTATTTAATTATCTGCACCCAGTTAGGCAGGGGATATATTTTTATAATGTAATTTAAGGCTTTCATGTGAGGAAAGCATACTAATTAGAGTGTTAATTTTAACTAGAGAAATTTGATTCTGAAACCAGAACTGTATGTTTCATTGTGTGGTAAGTTTTCGTGAATGTCAAGATTTGTTTTTGTGTTGTGAAATAAAATTAAGAAAATTTCAAGGATTTCTTTCTTCAAATTCTCTACAAAACTACAAAAAAATTAATATTTCAGAAATAAATGGAGATACAGTTTTCAAACAAATTGCATTTAAAAGTACTTTTTTTTGCAATAAGATGGTATAAAAATTAAAAATGTGCGATGCTTAGAAATTAAAAAAATTACTATAGAGCTTTTAATCGTACAATGATACATCTGCTTTGTTTATTGCTGGCTTCTGTAAGGTAACGTTATTTTTTGGAGCAAAATAAGCTGGGAGAAAGAAATAACATACCACACCGGGGGCTAAAACTATATACATTTTGTTTTTGAAGCTGCAGTTACAGGGAGAATTTGCAGTTTTAATCCATTAAAAAACCTTAAAATCCGAAATCCGAGAGGGAGTATTGGGGGAGGGGTTGGATACCCTAACGATCCCATGAATTTGTAACTGTATGCTCTTATACCTTTGTGGAATATAGTCCAAAATTCATTACATGGGGGAAAAAAAGGGAAAAAATTACTTGTCTTTATTTTTTACTATTTATTTTTGTCTTTGCTACTTAAATATCATTTTAGCTGAAATTTTACACTTTAGTGTGTAATGTTAGTTTCTGGTGCAAATAAATTACAGTTTCGCAGCAGCATTAATTTGGTATGCATGTGTGTGTGGGGGGGAGGGGGGTTGAGCTCTGTTTTTCATTTGACAAACAATCATTATAAAACATAGCGGCACAGTTAATATATTTTTTTTCTGGAAGAAGTTATATACTTTGAACAATCATTATTAATACAAAGTGGAAAAACGAAAAAAAAAATTGTTGATTATGTGTAAAAATATTTTGTAATGAATACGTAAAATTAAAAACCAACGTAAAGAAAAACCCAAATGCTTAGGATTAACTTAAAATTCAGTCTAAACATTTATTATTTATTTAAAATAAGCTAATTGTATAATATAAATTTAGTTATAATTAGCATATAGTCTAAATATGTATTATTATTTATTTAAAATAGTCTAATTGTGTAATATAAATGAAAGAAAAATAAATGAACATTTTATAATTATTGATTTAATAATAATATTTATTAAATCGATATAATAAATACATAGTAATAATTTTTATTATTAAATTAATATTTATTAAGATATAATAAATAATATAATAATAATAATATGAAAGCAGAAACAAATATTCAGTGCAATTAGTTATTAATAATCTGCATTTAAGAATATAATATCAAATTCTTATAATATAAATTTGTATTAGAAGAAAATATTTAATAAATAATAACAAACTTTAAGTATACTTAGTTACAAAATATATAATGTTTAAGAAAATTAAAAAAAAAAAAATAACTGAAGGCAAATATTACTAAATTTGTATTTATAAATATACAAAATACATTAAATAGCATCCTTCTAAAAGCAAATTAGCCTAATATTGCCTAAGTAGATTCATTAAAAAGAAATTAAATAAATAATTTTATTACAAAGAGCGAAATTTAAAGAAAAAAAGAAAAGAAAAAAAGAAAAAATCAATCTTTCATTCGTCTTTATTTAATAAATAAAAATTAATATTAAGTATACTTGGATATAAAAAATATAGCGTTAAAAAAATTAATTAAAAAGTATTGAAGAGATATTACTAAATAATTGTTTATAATTATACAAAATGCATTTAATAACATTCATCAGATTACCCATTATGTTGTAAAAAACGATTTTTGCTTTATTTTGTTTGTAACGTAGTTTCTCAAAACTAGTGCAAAGTCGCCAAAACTGGTTGAACAACATGCTGGATACTGAGCAACCAACAACCAATAAGATTGCGAGCTTCGGTTCGGAACGACCAACTCACTTGGAAAAAAAATTATGCGTTTTTACGCGCTTTCTTGAAGATTGGAGAATCCGTTGCTAGTGGAACGGTAGGACGAAAGAAGTTAGTCATGGCAGATCGTTCTTGGCCGATATTGGAATAGTCCGTGAGCCAACCTAGCAAGGATAACAGGTAAATTGATGACTGTACTTCCCACAGGTAATGGGGAGGATTGTGTTATCGAACATATGGGACGGGAACAGGGCCGGTGACACGTTTCACGGGTCCCTGTGCAGACCAAAAATGCGGGTCCCTACAAGAAAAAGTACGGAAATCCGCCGCTTATTCGAATCACTATATAATCAAATCAGCCTTTTTTAAAAAAATCTAGAATATAACGTTGTCGTTTATTTGAATCTGCGTCACTTTTTTTAATTTAATTAGATTCTGCTTTACAAACTGTTAATTTAAAAGGTAAATATTAAAGTTTGATCGAATCTTGCCATAAAATAATTTACTCCAGGTAGAGGTCTGCACGGATTGAAATTTCCAGACCGGCCCGAGTGAAAGATATCTTGTCCTGGCCCTTGCAAAATTAAGTAAAATCAGGCACCGTTCGACTTAATTTTTACAAAAATTGTGCAGTAGGGTGGAACGTAAAAAAAAGTTTTTTTAATTCCGATATGTAATAGCAATAAAAAGTTGCCTAATGCCTTTGTTAAGACAGTATTAAAATATTTTAACAAATATAATATATTTAGAGGTGCCGCAAAAGACTTATATATGTATTTTTAAGTAGATTTTACGAATTTTGATAAATTTGGTTTAGTAAAAAAATATATATTTTTTTAAATACCAAATTCATGTTTTCAATTTTTAAATAATACACATAAATTACTTTACAGTAGATATTTATAGCTTTATACTGAATACCTCTAATATTTATGCTACTAAATCTTCATCTTTTAAATTCCATTTTTTTCGATTTTAACAGTATTTCGTAATAGAAAGGATTGACCTTACTTTTAACTTAAAAACGCGGGAAAACATTTGTTAGTTCTGAAAATTAATAGTCAAAAGGAGAACAGTACGTGGTTTGAAGTGACCTTGATTCAGGCGACATATTATTCACTGTAAAAAAAGAATATGCCAGATTACAACACAACGTGCTGGTAAAAAAATCGCCAACACATTGTGGTGTAAATTTCAAGTGTGCTGTAATCGAACGTGTGCTTGAATTTTCAAGTATGGTGATGTAATTTTACAACACAATGTGTTGTAAATTTCAAATTATGTTGTAATGAAGGTGTGGTTGAATTTTCAAGTACGGTGGTGTAATTTTACAACACAGTGTGGTGTAAATTTCAATTTTTGTTGTAAGGAACGTGTGCTTGAATTTTCAAGTACCGTGATGTGATTTTACAACACAGTGTGTTGTAAATTTCAGTTTTTGTTTTAATGAATGCATGCTTGAATTTTCAAGTACGGTGGTGTAATTTTACAATTCAGTGTGTTGTAAATTTCAAGCTTTACTGTAATGAACAGGTGCTTGAATTTTTAAGCACGGTGATGTGATTTTACAACACAATGTATTGTAAAATTCAAGTTTCGTTTTAATGAACGAGTACTTGCGTTCTCAAGTACGGTAATGTAATTTTACAACAAAATGAGTTGAAAAATTCACCTTTTATTGTAAATGAATCTGTTCTTGAATTTTCAAGTGCTGTGATGTAATTTTACTGCATAGTTTATTGCATTTATTGCATCCAACTTTCAAACACATGCTGAAAATGTACAAGTTTTACTGTAAATTCATATTTGCTGAAATTAAATGCATGTTTGAGTTTTCAAACACATGTAAAGGAAGTGGATAGATAAGCATTGATTTTTTACTTCCTAAAAAGATTTCTTTCTTTCTTTCTTTTTTGGAGGAGTTTTGCTTGTTAGGGTTTCGTTCATCTGACAAAACCCTATTCGTCTCACTCCTCTGTCTGTCTGTCACAGAGCCCGTTCTCAGAAACTATATATAATGGATTCTTATAGCTGAACACCTCGCATCAAACGACAAATAAGAAAATTTCGAAAAAGTCTTACCTGAAGGGTAATTATAAGTCTACTTATAATTACCCTTCTGGGCTCTAACTTGTGTATTTTAAGCTTTTTTTCTAACTGAGCCCCTAATTAAGTTGAAGACTTGTAATTTTGCATACTATTGCAGAACACTTGCGATCACACGAAAAATCATAAATTTTTTTTAAAGTCTCATATTATTTAACCTTCCGGGCTCTAACTTGCGTATTTTAAGCAATTTTTCTAACTCAGCCCCTAATTAAGTTGAAGACTTGAAATTTTGCATACTTATAGCTGAACACTTGCGATCACACGACAAATCATAAAAATGTCAAAAAGACTTATATTTACCCCTCCGGTCTCTAACATGTGCATATTAGGCAATTTTTCTAACTCAGCCCCAAATTAAGTTGAAGACATGAAATGTTGCATCTTATAGCAGAACACTTGCGATTACATGAAAAACTATAAAAAAATTAAGTCTTATACTTACCCCTTCGGGCTCTAACTTGTGCATTTTAAGCAATTTTTCTAACTCATCCCCTAATTAAGTTGGATACTTGAAATTTTGCATACTTATAGCAGAACACTTGCGATCACACGAAAAATCATAAAATTTTTCAAAAAGTCTCATGTTATTTACCTATCTGGGATCTAACTTGTGTATTTTCAGCAATTTTTCTAAACTCCATCCTTTTCACCCGAGATGCACTTTTCTAACTTTTGCCAACACCCCTTTAACCACTCTTTCATATTATACACCATAGCCTTACATATTTTAGTTCCAATTTTTACCGCCAGGTGGTGCCTACCTATCTCGGGTGCTATGGGCCCGATCCCCTCGACTCATATATCTACGGATAGGTTGTAAAACGGAGTTTCGTTCGGATAGAGGTTTGTTTAGAATAGGGTGTGCCCTATGGTTGCAAAATGTGGAACTAACGGATTTTGCAAAATGATAAAGTGTTTTGAAAGGAATATTAAACGAAATCCTCTGTGCGATCTGTGATCACACTTACCCACTTGTTTTAAAATAATTGCGGTTTTATAAGAGCTGGTTCCGATTTATTTTTGTTGGAAGATCGTTGAAATGTATTACATTTTATGACACATGTGAATATTATTTACGATGAATGACTTAATAGTATTGAATAAAAGATACTATTTTAATATCATCCAAGCATTTTTGAAGAGCTTTAGATTTCTTGTTACCTTTGAAAAACTGACATTCAGTTTTATTTCGCTGTATAGTTATGTAATAAATTGTGAGACAAATAGCAATAATAATAACAATAATAATGAGGCAGTTTTAATATTCTTACTTTTAATTTTTGTTTAAAAAAATATAATTTGTCTCATTGGCGTGTAAAGAAAAATAGGCAAAGAGGTACATTTTTAATATTTTTAGTTAAATTGTCTATTTTTCCTCCTTCTCTTAAACACGTAACTGTGTTTTATAACATTTTTTTTTTTTTTTATAATCGAGCGGTTTCCAGTTACAGGAGGTGATAAGTAAAATATATTAGTATAAAAATTTAAAATAAATCAGTGTTGAATAAATAGTTAAAAGGCAATACATCTTAGATAAAATTGAACTTCTTATTCAAAATAATGATTTATTTTTCTTCAAGTTTAGAGTACCAAGGTTTCAGATGATTTAACTAGTTGAAAAAAAATATATATTTGTCTTCATTATAATAATTCATTGTTCGCAGATTAATCTGCATTAAAAAAAATCAAATCAACGGAAGATAAATACATATGCATTTAAATTCATCATTAGAATACCTTACAATTTTCGCAATAATTGTTTTTCAACAAACAAAACTAACAGCTATGTACCTTTTTACAATTTTTGAGGTGTTTTTATCACAAGTCTAATGCCATTCTTAGGTTATTCATACACAAATAAATCCATAATTTAAATTCCGCAGAGTGTTGTTTGCATTCCAAAACCAATGACATAATGCAATAATCAGGGGCGTGCCGACCCAGTGTGCAAAGTGTGCACCGCATACAGGCGCCAGAATAGTAAAGGCGCCAAATAGTTTAGGCGAAGCTGAAAAATTTGAAAAACTTTTATCCAATTTAAATTTATTAAAGCGGTATTTAAAATCGTAAGTGCGTCATTTCTGATGACACATTTATGAGTTCATTTTTACTTTTAAGATATATGAAATTTGCAGATGCTCGTCAGCGGCGTAGCTTTAGTGTAGGGGGGGAGTCTCAAACCGAAAGGCACCATGGTGTCGAAAGGTCACGGTCGTAAGGCGCCACGGAAGGCTTAAGGGCGCCGTCATGCGCCTAAAATAAAATTTAAAAAAGCGCTAGAAGCATTAAAAAATCGGAAGGGCGACCTTGAATGCCCCTTTTGACATCCCTGCTCTAGATCAGACCTGTCCAACTTTTCAGAAAACAGGGCGCGCTACAGCTGGGGGCAAACATGGAAGGCTCCATTATTCAAATAATTGAAAATATATAACACTTCTATCTTACTATAGTATTGGTAGTGATACACATACTAACGACATAAAAACGAGTAGTATATTAAATGGCACAATGGTAAAGCAGCATAAGCCCCAGGTTATGCACGGTTCCCATGTAAAAGTAAATTGCCGAAAAAAAGCACAAATCAATCACAGCAATTGGCTACATTATAACAAAAACAATAAATAAATAAAACAGGATGGAGTTCAAAATTCAATGCATTTAAAAAAAGAAATGAAAAACGCCATTCGATTCCAAGCCTTTTTAATAGCCATGCCTAACATTGTATGCTTTTACGCATAAAAACGAGCCCATGAGCATGTAAGAAAGTTTCATGTCATTTACAGTAGGGAAACATGTTTTTGAGAACAACCTCAAAATGAATTGAACCACCAATTGGAAGAAGGGAATAAACGCCACTTTTTGACACATTCATTTTTCTACATTTTTACATTCTTTAGACGTGTTGCGCTTAGTTGTGAGTTCGAAGAAAATAACAAAAACCATTCGCTTCGTATGTTTTTTTTATTTTCTTCGAACTCACAACTAAGCGCTACACGTCTAAAGAATGTAAAAATGTAGAAAAATGAATGGGTCAAAAAGTGGCGTTTATTCCCTTCTTCCAATTGGTGGTTCAATTACGTTTTATTGGAATTTTAATTGAATATTTTATAGATTTGCTTCGAACAATTTATAATAGATCAAGCGCTAGTTTCACTCGCGTACAGAGAGTTCATACAATAAATTTATTAATTTCTAACTACAGTCTTACAAAATATAGTTGTTAAACGAATAATAAGACTTTGCAAATAACTCGGAATTATTTTATTAAATATTTTTCAATAATTGCCTTCAATAATTGAATTCAATTGGAATGGAAAGCACTAACTACAGGCCTACAGCTCATATTCAAAATATTAGAATAATTACCCTTTTTTACAAACTGAAAATATTGTTTGGCAAATTTAATGTCTTTTTATGCAAATATGCAAACGATATTTTTATTAGAACTTATTGTTGATTAAGCTTATTTATTATCTTAAAATTAATATCATTTTTGAAAAGATTAATTGAAAAAAAATTATTTTGAAAAGTCAAAATATTAGAATATTTATTCAAGTGGTTCAAAATATTAGAATATTTCACATTAATCCTCCTTTAATTATCACCAATTCATAACTGGTGGCTTCATGGATTAAATTAAGACGATTTTATTTAAAATCAATATTCTCTTTGCAGTTTGTTTGCTTTTTCGTCTTAAAATGTGTCGCGTGAGTGATGTTCCTGAATCTATAACTTAGAATGGCTGATTTGTGTTGGCATGGTATAAATCAGCATTATATAGCGAATTTTTTACACTGTTCGCAATCAAACGTTAATAAAATACTAACACAATATTTAAAAAATGGAAAATTTCAAAATAATCGCCGAAATGGCGGCCGAAAACTAAAAATATCTGCTAGAGATGACAGGAAACTGAAGCGTATAGTTAAGAAAAACCGTTTTAAAAGTGTGCGATTCTTGCACCGAAAATGGAAAGAAGAAGGAGTTCCTACATCGAGAACATTAAGACGTCTCCATAAATTTAAGTTTGAATCTCGTGTACCGAAAACAAAACCTCTCATGACTGCAAAACAAAAGCATATAAGATTGAATTGGTGGAAATCAAGACGTTTATGGACTGAAGAAAATTGGAAAAGCATATTAGTTAGTGATGAAATTATGTTGTAATAGATACAAAACATACTTTCATCACTAAATAATATATTTTTCTAATCTTCTTCGCTCCATAAACGTCTTGATTTACACCAATTGAATCTTATACTGTTTTGCTTTGCAGTCATGAGAGATTTTGTTTTCGGTATACGAAATTAAAACATAAATTTATGGAGACGTCTTAATGTTCTCGATGTAGAAACTTCAACTCCTTCTTCTTTCCATTTTCGGTGCAAAAATTGCACACTTTTAAAACGGTTTTTCTTAACTATACGCTTCAATTTCCTGTCAGCTCTAGGAGATGTGTTTGGTTTTCGGCCGCCATTTCGGCGATTATTCTGAAAATTTCCATTTTTTTAATATTGTGTTAGTATTTTACAAACGATCGGTTGCAAACAATGTAAATAATTCCCTATTTAACATTGATTTTTACCGTGCCGATACAAATCAACCATACGAAGTTTAATAGATTCAGGAATATCACCCACACAAAAAGCAAACAAACTGTAAAAAGAATACAGATTTTAAATAAAATTGTCTGAATTTAATCAATCATGCCACCAGTTATGATAGGTGATAATTAAAGGAGAATTAATGCGAAATATTCTAATATTTTGAACCAATTGAATAAATATTCTAATATTTTGACTTTTCAAAATATTTTTTTTTCAATTAATCTTTTCAGAAATGATATTAATTTTAAGATAATAAATAAGTTTAATCAACAATAAGTTCATAATAAAAATATCGTTTGCATATTTGCATTAAAAGATGTTAAATTACCAAACGCTATTTCCAGTTTGTGAAAAAAAAGTAATTATTCTAATATTTTGAATATGAGCTGTATTTATCATTGTGATCCGTCTTGCCTAAAACAAAGGCCTTGTACAAAGTTTAATATTGCCATTGTGCCAAGTACGCTTTGAAAGGAGGTTACAAAGTTGCATGGCCACTTTGGTCTGTGCCACATTTTTTTAGATAGGTTTTTAATTAATATATCAGCTAATTACCGACAATTCTTTTGGAAAATCATTATCGACAGTCCTTGGATGATTTCGCGTCGATAGGTACCTCGAACTCTCCTCAACTCCCCCGCTGAGCTCCAGCAAGATAAAGTTTATGTATAAAGGAAAATTGCGATTTTCTGAAAAATTGTATGACCTAGGATAATCTCAATAGTTTTCCTGAAAGGTTTAAATAAATTCCTACTACTTCTAATTTTTTCGTAATTTTATTTTCAGTAGATTTGGAAAAAGTAGGGGAGACATAATTTTGCCGTACATTTTCGACGAATTTCTGAAAATATAATTGTATCTATTACTGTATATATTTTTGAGTTCTGCGTTAAGAGGTTTTTCAAACGATCCCCCCCCCCCCCCCAATTCTTACCTTAAATACGTACCCGTTCACCGTGTGGAAATGGGGGAAAAGCTGCAAATTATTGAGATTTGTTATGTAAATATTTTTCTTAATTTTTGGAAAATTGTACGGGGTAGTAATGAACAAATTAAAACTTTAAAATAACCTCTACTGATAATAAAAAAAAAAATGAGTTAAGAGAAGAGGAGTGAGTGTTTTTTATATCCAGGCCAAAATCTTTAAAACAATATGTCACATGAAAAAATTAATATCTCCCCCACGAGGGGAATGCCACCTAATTGTCTGGGGTAATGTCCTGCATTGGGTCGGGTTACTCGCTTTTACCCGAACCCGACCTTACCCGCACTCGGCGCTATATTTTCGCGTTTTGGGTCGGGTTGACTTTAACTATTTTTGTTGCGGGTCGGGTTGGCTTTCATTGTTTCGGGTTCGGGTTGGCTTTTTAACTCTTGCGGGTCGGGTTCGGGTTGACCCAATTTTTTAAAAGAATGTGGAAAATATTTTTTCACGTTAAAAGCCTATATAAAAACGCATATCAAAGTTTCACAAAAGCAAAATGCTTGCCTGTCTGTTTTGTCTTTAGTCGTCCTTTCACAAGCCTTCAAAATAACAAATTGCATTATATTTTTATCATATTTTTAAAATACAATACGCAGCAAAACACTAAATGGTTCTTCCTGTGTATCACACAGTACTAGTTGTCAGAGTTAGAAGTATCAAGACTTATAGAATATTAGCAATCGCAATCTGTTTTGCAATGATTAAAAATGAATTTAACATTCGGAGATTCAAATTTTAAATCTCCACAATTCCTAAACTACTTGACTAAATGCCTTTCTGTTTACTTTTCTTAGGTAAAATTTAATGACAAAGCCAAATATGATGTAAAAATTATTGCGTTTGTATTGAAAATTTCAGAGTTCGGTACAATTTTAGAAGAATGAAGATGTGCCTTAAGATTTTTTTTATATGACTTGAAAGAATACATAATTTCCTATCGAATGTTTATTTAATTGTTTTCAGGAAAAATTTTGTGAGTAAAATGCATGGGGGCATTATTTCATTTGACCGACTGAACCTTGAAACTGTCAGATACAAATGATATTTATTCATGAAATTTGCCATCATATGAAATTAGAGAGCACTCATCTTATATTGATGTAGTTATTTGCAGAGAAAAAGAGTATCAGGGAAAGAAAAGTCTTCTGAGGAAAAATTAGAGAATGTGTGCCCTTTAATGGAGAACTACCATCGTAATATAGTATTACCATGGTAGTGCTTGAAGTGACCTATGTAGTACTAATATACATTAGCGGAATCAGTATTGCATATATATTAAGTGCAGCTGTTACACAAATTTAATTAAAATTGTTTTTTTAATAAAATTCTTCTGAATTAATACATTATTTTTTTTACACTCTTCATTATAATAAAAAAAAAGACATTTAAATTCAATATTTCAATGTAAAATGTTGAGCTTCTTTAAAATTTAAGCGTTGTAGGAATCTAAAGCTCTAAATTTTCATTATTTTTCAGCAATGCATTATAAATTTTTTCACAGCTATATTTAACTGAAAAATAAATGCCCAGAAAAATACCCAAAGTGGTTATTTTACATCACTGGGTGCACCAGGACAGGCTTTCGACTATCCTCACAAAAATTTTGAGCCTCGTACGTGCAGTAGATTCTGCTAGCCATCGCACACAGACAGAGCAAAACTTTGTTTTATTAGTATTTTTAATTTAGAACTTGGATTCATTGCACGAAAATTGGGAATTCGAAAAATAAAAAAATCTAACAGAGAAGGAAGGGTTAAGAGTGTGACCAGGTAAAGATACGCTTAGCTTCTTAGCAATGTAAACGTCAAAATGAATATGAATTTTTGATAACAATTGTTATATAGCCAGCATAGGGGTTCTGTATTTGCTAATATAAAATAAAATGTTCCGGGACTGGAACATTTTCGAATGCACCCCTGATTATAATCTACGAGTGATAATTTTTTAAGGCGCATCTTAATTGATATTACATTATTTTAAAAGAAATAAAAGTACTGTAACAAGCTCCGATGTAATACGGACACCATTAATTTGAGAAAATATTTTTCTACTTTTATGTGTATTTACCTTATTACGACTACTCCTTTCTTTGTGTCATAGTGCTACCATTGATTAATTCAACACAGGTATATTTCCAAATTAAAGTTTATTTGAACTGTTTTAAGTTTTAATTATAAATATAAATAAAGATCAGATCTTGAAAATTCAGAGAGTAATGGAGGTAAAAGAAGCTGATTTATGTAGGAGGTATGCCATTTGTGGGGAGGGGGAGCAAACAGCTGAAGCACCCACTGTTTAGGGATGTCCGTTATTTGTATAGCTGCCAACATTCCTTATTTTTAAAGCCAAACAACAATATTTTAAACTAAAAATTTAATTTAATAAATGAAATAAAAAAGAACCCTGTAGAAACAAGACACATTTCATTAAATAAATTTTCTGGTTCAAATTCTTGTATTTGATCTGGAGAAAACCACCGGAAGGTTGGCTTGGCAGCTATGCATTTATACCGATTGAAAAAAAATTATATATATATATATATATATATATATATTTTTTTTTTGGGGGGGGGGGGGTTAGGAATATGGGGCACCAATTGAAGTTCTGCACACAGGCGCTAGATACTTCTGGCGCGTCCCTGGCAATAATCATATGCTTTTGTTGTGGTTATGTATAGAACATAGTTTCTTATCCCTTTAATTTCTCCCCTACCCTTAAAAAAATCGAAGACTTTATTAATATCTTGTACTATGTCGTTAAGGGGACTTTTCACTCCCTTGAAAACACCCGCTACGTAATATTAAATCAATGGGCATGTTGTTTTCGAATTTCTCGTTTAAATTTTAATATTTTTAAACTTTTTTTTTGCACAGGATAGCTGAGGTCGATCTTTAACCCTTTAACCGTCTGGCCCGGATTTTTCCGTTCCTATAAATCATGTTAAAATGGCTGTAGACCAAAATATTTTAAACAGAATTTTATTTTTAACCTTATATAGAAAGTAGTGATATTAAAGATATTATAGCATCAAACTGAGATTTAAAAAATATATATCCTGGGATTTACAAGCATTCTTATAAAATTACTGCAAAACCCTCGGACGGTGAAAGGGTTAATATGGCTATTTTTTGCATTTCGATTTCAGTTGCAGATCTTTTAATAAAGATACCTTCACTTTCAGAACCGGTTTCGAAACTGGAAGTACCTTTCTTAAAAGAATCTGCATCGAAAATCGAAAAAGTAAAAAAAAAGTCATATTAAAGATCGTGCTCAGCTATCCTATGCAAAAAAAAAAAGAGTTTAAAAATATTCAAATTTAAATGAGAAATTCGAAAATAGCCTGCCTATTGGTTTAACATTACGGAGCGGGTGTTTTCGAGTGAGTGAAGAGTCCCCTTAAGTTGTCATAAGCGTTACCAGTTACCCCCCACCCCCCCGCCCATCCCCCTTTTAAAAAATCAGATTGCTTGATTTCAACCACTTTTTCAAAACAGTAATATTCGAAGTATATACTGTCATTAAATCAGTCGAATTTTACTATTTTTTAAAAAGTGGTAGCAATCAAGCTATCTGAATAAAAAAAAATATCTACTTCCCAACTGGCGACTCTGATGACCTTTGATGCTACTATGGACATTAGAGGATTAATGTGACAAATCTCATTTTCAGACAAAAGACAGAAATAATTTATTATGACTTGAAAATAAATTAGTACTGCGTGCTTCTAAAGCCATCTTCTAGATATAAAAAGCAGTTTAATCATGTTCACGGTACTCGTTTTTAAAATAGTGATGTATAATATCAGCTATGTAGCAGTAAGCAACATTTTTTTAATTTTTATGACGTTTGTATATAAGTATGGATTATTGTTGATACCGATTGTTTGAATGTTGGATGATAGTTGATAGAACAAATGTTACTGAGAAATTTTGTAAAGACTAATGGTTATAAAAGAACAAATCAGAAATAAATAATTCTTTTTCTCTTCCTAAAAAAGTATCTTCATCGAAAATTTTATTCTCGTAATTCAACATACGCTACTCCTATACATATATATGCTTTTTTTCAATTTTTTTTTTATTTTGAATTATCAAATTAAGTTATGTTACTAAAAATGTTTTAATAATAATAAAAAAATAATAATAAACATTTGTACTTCTTGAATCTGAAAGAAATAAAAGCAATAACTGTAATATTTCTCTCGAGCATTTCTCGAGATCAACGTAAAGGGAGAATAAGTAGCAAGACATATATATTTTATACTTTTGCCAAATGCAATCAGGTTATTTTAAGATTGCAAAAAATTGATAAGATTTTATTCATACTTTTGAGTGATATTTATAGGTGCTAAGATACTAGTATTTCCGAATATAAATCTTTGCTTTGTTTGATCGCAGACTTTCTGCGATTAAATAAGATGATTTCCATTCTGAAATACTGGTGGTAAAAAAATAGCAGCAGTTGGCAGCTGTGTATATTTCTTTATGGCTTTCTTAAATTTGCCATATCATTAAGAAAAAAATCCATAAGGAAAATAATGGGTATTAAAAAATGTATTCTTTTTCTGTTAATATATTCTATCATAGTTTCATTATTATAATTTTTTATTATATTTATATCATTATAAACATAAACTTAGAAATATATTCAAATATTAAGTAAAATACACTTTAGGGCATAGTACATTTCAATGACTTTTGTTTTATTCACTTAATATTAGAAGCCCTGAACAGCCTCCTTAAAAAATAAAATAAAATAAATTTTTGTATTTGAAATAACTGCGAAAATCTGAATAAGTAATTTTTCTTAAATATATAATGTGAACTTTAAAAATTCAGTCTTTCTTAAAAGGCGACTAAAGTAATGAAAAGATGTTACAAGTTTAAAATATACATTTTATTTAAAACCAGGCCCGGACTGGCCAGGTCGGCTAGTCGGCAATTGCCGAGGGCCCCCGGTAAAAGGGGGCCCCGGAGGGGCCTCCAAAAATGAATATACTAGTTCATAATTAGTTACATCAGAATAATTTGACTGTTTCCCCGTAAGTGTAATGTAATCTTCGCTTTTACAATCAATTTTAAGCAGCTGCCAGTTGGTTTTTGTGTATGGTAGCTTATGTAAGTTGGCCCCGGGGGGTCTCCAAAAATAGATATACTACTTCATAAGTAGTTACATCAGAATAATTTGACTTTTTCCCGTAATCTTACACAGTTGCCAGTTGGTTTTTTGTTTATGGCAGCCTATGTAAGGGGGCCCCGGAGGGTCCTCGAAAAATGGATATACTACCTCATAACTAGTTACATCAGAATAACTTGACTGTTTCCCCGTAATCTTACGCATTTACAATTAATTTTATGCAGTTGCCAGTTCGTTTCTGTTTATGGTAGCCTATGTAAGAGGGCCTCCAAAAATGGACATACTACTTCATAACTGGCAACATCAGAATAATTTGACTGCTTTCCCGTAATCTTATACGCATTTACAATCAATTTTAAGCACTTGCCAATTGGTTTTTGTTTATGGTAGCCTATGTAGTAGCACCGGTAGTGCCGTCTTTGAGCGTTCTACGCGGCCAAAAGTCAAATTATTAAAGTACTAAGGCCGTTAAAAAGAAAGACAACCTGGGTTAGAGGACAGTTTCAAGGACAACACCCAACCCCTTCAATCTTTCCCCGTCTCGTTTATCTTTAGTCGGAATTCGATCGTTCAACTTGTTGTTTGTGTCTGTTCTCGGTGTTCGTGTAAAAGCATTAACTTTGCAGTGAAATATTTATTAATTTACGTTTATTTTGAAAGTGTTTGTGATGGATCCTGATACAACAGTTAATAATGCAAAACTCTAATAAATTTTTTTGTTGTTTTATCATTATGAAGTTTAGTTGTTGTACTTTGAAGGTACCCTCATATTAGAGTGAGATTATTTCTAAAATATTTTATTCAATTGAGTGTTTGTTGTACTATCCTGTCAGATCCTGTTATAATTTCGAACTGAATCGAAAGTTTGAAGCCTTGAGTAATGAAAAATCAAAGAAACTGCCTCGGAATAGCGCGGATGTGTATTGTCTTGGTCTTTGAACTTTTTTTACCAAATAATTAAAAAAAAATGACTATCGTAAATAGTATTCTAAATACATACATGTACATCAAAATGATGTTCATTCAAAGCCGTAAGCTGGATGGTTGAACATATTATATTCATATAACATTCATATCCCAACAATCTATGGACCAACATAATATGGAGGTGGACTTAACGTTCATTCTAAAATATAAACTGGATTGTCAAAGAAACAACGTCAACATGACGTTCATATACCAACACTTTATGGAGGTAGATGCAGCGCCCTCTATAAAGAGCACTGAAAGAGTTAAATATCTTACTTCCGATACACTTTTTCGTGTGGCAACATGAGCTTTCTGTTGTTTTGTAAACACGCCAGATACGACGCCATTATGTTATGCAGATTTTTATGCATTTTTTGGCTGGTTTAATTTAGACTATCAAAGTGCAAATTGGTTTTTAATTTTATAAATTTTTAGTTGTATAAAGATGCAGATTAAATTTTGTTTATTCAAAACAGTTAGCATTTACAACAACAACTGAATCTGATAATAGAAGTGATGTTTATTTTACTTTAGGTTGTGCATGATGCAGTTTGAGATTTGGATTAAATATCGAGCAGGATTATATGTAAGTAAGCCCTTTGATTTCTTTTTTTCAGGTTTTTATTTGCTATTCTATTTTGGTGCTTTTTGTAGCATTTACTATTTTTAACCTTATCTTTAAAAAAACTACAAACAAATTTTTAGCCATATAAATTTTTGATTAACTCTCTTCAAATTTTATGATCTTCTGTATCCCTATCATATAATTGACTGATCATAGTAATCTCTATGCTTGAGTTACATGGTTACTCATCGGTTTTATATTTTAAATGTTTTGATTTTTCAATGAATCTTAATTTTGTATATAAAACTTTACAAAGTTTGGATTATATTTAATTTCTTATACTCCTTCTCCTTCTCCCATACCCCTCAAACTTTATCTAATGCGAACTCTATAAAATATAAAATTTTATTTTGTATAATTATAGTGCAAACACTTTTTGGGGTCAACAGTCTGTTTTGGCAAAAAAAAAAAAAAAAGAGAATGTTTATTATCAATAAAAACTTTCAAATGCTGAATTTGTCTTGAATAAAAGAAAATATTGCTGACAAATTAGATCCAATGAAAACAAGGATAAGTTAACAGTTTGTTAATAATAATAAATAATTTTTTAACATTGAAAATAAATTATCACTTTATTATGTTGTTAAATTACGTTATTAAAAACTTATTGTTTCATAAAAAAAGTTTCTTAATCTCAAAAGTTTATTTTCATATACTTAATTTTATCTATTAAATGTATTTTAAGTTAAATCTGCATGTCTTGTTAGCAGTGGCGTGATTATTTACATTTATTGAAAAAGCATTGATAACAAAATAATAAGGTATTCTCCATTTGAAATACATGTTTAGAAAATTTCATTTAAATTGATATTTAGGTGCATTTCTTTTACAAGTATAGCTACTATAGATTTTTCTTATAGCTTAGGTCATCAGTTTAAATGTAATTATCTGTTAAATTAAAAATTTACCTTTTTTTTTTTTTTTTTTCCTCCCAAAAGCATTTACTTATTATTCTTATTATTTTTGAAAATGGGATTCATTATCAAAAAATGAAATGCTTTCTATGGAAGATTCTTTGATTTGAGTGTATAATAAAGTTTTTGACAAATCAACGAATTCAATAAATACAGTGGTCAAAATAGTATATTAGAAGTAATGAGAAACTATAGTAGGTCTAGGTCCTAGTTTTGACATTGTTTGTTGTGTAATATGCTATTTTTTGGAACATATAGTTTAGCGAGTAATGTAATCTAAAAGAAAAAACTAGTTTGTAGGGAGCATCAATGTTATTTTTGACGTTACGTCCAGAAACAGTATCTCAATCAATACAAAGTATACCAGTGGAGATGAGCGTCTGGTGGATCAGCTGGTGCCGGGATGGAACTTCAAATTTGAATGCTCTCAGAAAATCACAGGTGTATAGTTTTATTATATAATAAGTAACTACCATTAGTGATCTTCTGCAAGCAACTGGAATTTGTCTGGTGCCTTTAGACGGTATGCAACTTTTGCAAGGATTATGGATTCAGCATCGAAGATTTCAAAAAATCTGTGAGTATGGTAACCTCAGTAATATTACTGGCGCTCCCTACAAACTAGTTTTTTAATAACATTACTCGCTAAATGATATTTTCCAAAAATAGTATGTTACGCCACAAACTATGAGAACACAATATTACACAATAAGAAAAGTAAGTACAAAAATTATTTAGCTGAAATATTTTTAAATGCCCATGTAATAATAAACTAAAATTGTAAATATAATGTGAAATAAACATTTATATATTTCAGTCTGGGGCATAAATCAAATCTGCCGCTAAGTGAAAAAAAATAGTGTGGGCCAATTTTACGTATACTCCCACCTTGTTTGTTACCAGAGCAATTACACTATTTGGTTTGATTTTAAAAAATAAAAAGAAAAAAGGGGGAGGAGATATGATGTTTTTATATAATAAAAGTTTTTAGTGTTTTGTTTAAGATGCAAAGAGGGTTTGTTGTTTATATTCATGTGAGACTAAGTGTTTTTGAAAGTAAAATAATAATAAAGAAAAAAGATTTAAAAAAATAAAGCGCTTATGTTGTTTTAAGATAATAAAAAGTATTTTTTTTTCCTTATATTTTCTATTTTAATTATATTTATTGTCATCAGAGCAGTTACACAATATAGTTGTATGATTTAAAATACAATTTAGCTAATATTGCTAATAATTTGTGCCTTTCACCAATAATTTTGATATTTTAAAATATTTTTTAAAATCGTAAACGTTTCACGTATAATAGTTTTTTGTAATTTAAAAACAACATGGCAGAAGAGTCTGGGTATACACATACTGTTCCTCCATATTACATATATATATGTACACATTACATAGATATGATGAATATAAATGTACATATTACATAGATATGATGTATATATATGTACATATTACATAGATATGTGTAGTATATATATGTGCATATTACATAGATATGATGTAAATATACATACATATTATGTCTAGGACATGATCTATATGGACATAGGCATCCGTTTTACATAGATATTTGTCAGATTTGGATGTCCAACAAACGCTATATGGATGTATTCGGAGAGACATCTGATGGTAATATCTACGTAGATACTATGTAATATGGAATTCCTTGGATGAATTATGGACATGGTATATGGATGTACTTTACATTATATGGATGTCATATTTACCAATTTGTGTTGTGTGGGGCTTTGACTTGTCCAGTTTAGAAGATAAATTAAATTTCTTAAAAGATCAACATCGGGTGAAGGTTACACAGAAGACCAAATTGAGAGCTTAAAACGCAATTTCGCACACTTTAAATCGCAAATTAAGCAGAGATGGTTAAAAGACCATAAGAAGGAAGACGTATTTCTCAAAAACAATCATTCTTCGCTAGAAGGAACGTTTGAGATACCTACCATACCCCAACATCGGCCTGGGCGACCATCTAAATTAGTTACATAATCGAGTGAGAGAACTAAGAGGAGAAAACAGAAGAAGTGCGATCTTCTCTAGAAAAAGATATTATCATTCATGCTGCTTAGGTGGAATTGCGGAAATCTGGAACACGAGATGCTTCTGAAATACTCAAGGAAATTATCAGTAGTGTGAAACGTGCAACAAAATATAAAAAGGCTTTTTCTAAATCAGAAAACGAAAAAACTGACTCACTCACGCCAACACATGCATTGTCCATGTTTGTAGAAGCTGATTTAACTTGTCGACAATACGAAATAGTGAGGAACACCAACAAGAAATTCTTTCCTTGTTATACCTTGTTACAAAAAGCGAAACAAGAATGCTATACGCCCCCAGAGTCATGTAGAGTAACAAGTACTTACGCCGAAACTGATTTACAGCCTTTGGTTGACCTTGCAGTTAAGCGTTTGTCTATGTTTCTAGAAGAGGTTCTAACAACAGAGAAAGAGCAAGAACGAGAGAGTTTAAAGTTAATTTCAAAATAGGATGTGATGGCTCACAACAATCACAATTTAAACATAAATTTGTAAAGGATGCCGACACAGATGCGAACATATTCCAAAGTAGTTTCGTCCCTTTACGATTAGTTTCTGGTAGTGAAAACGAAAAGCTATTATGGGAAAACCCAACACCTTCTTCACCTCGATTTTGCCGTCCTATATTTATGCCGTCGTTTTGTAAAAGAAAATACTGATGTTGCGGAGGAAGAAATTTACTTTATAAAAAATTCTGCGATGTCACTAAACGCCACCGAGGTTAATTTAAATGGAAACAGGTTCTTAGTCAGTCATGTCTTCATAATGACAAGGGTAGATGGCAAGGTTTGTAACGCTGCGACTGGCACTAAATCTACAAGTCGATGCTACATATGTGGTGCAACTTCTAAGGACTTCAACAAAATTGATATTCAAAAAGAAATTAATTCTGAAGCTATAGAGTTTGGCCTTTCTATTTTACACACTAGAATTAGACTTTTTAAAAGCATTCTCCATTTGGCTTATAAGTTGCCAGCAGAAAAATTGGAAATGTACATAATGTTAAATGAAAATAAATTTTCGGCATCGGAAAGCGGGACGGTTCGGTTCTGGTGTCTTCCTCCAGGGACTACACTAAAACTCTAAAGCATTTGCTGGGTTCCCCAGGGTGGCCATCCTCGCTTTATTGGGAAATTTCGGATTTCATTCTGGGTCGACTCATGATCAGGTGAGAGATTCCGAGGAGCTTTTGCCGGGAGAAAAGCCGGTTTGGCGCGCATCTCTGCCCTCCGTCATGCTTCAAGAAAATGTTACGGAATCTGGGTCTCTGTGGTGAAACTAGTTTCTAGCTTTCCCTTTTGTCTGATGGTTGGCCCTCACTCCTAAGTCTGCTTAGTTTCAGTGAAAATTTAAGCAGTGTTTTATAAATTCGTTTTGAACTTATACTTTTTCTCTCGATCACAATGTCAATAAAAAAGAAAAGTGCCCAGCTAAACTGATGGCATTGAGCTCACAGGCTATTCACACTAATTGTATATTATACTCTTATTTTAAAGAATAATGCCCCTCAAAAAAATAAGTGAAGGGGAATTAGCCCCCGTTTCCCCCTTTATACTTAACCAGTGAACCTCCAAATCTAATCAGGGAAGCTCCTTATCATAATAAACCGGTATACCAAATTTGGAGCAAATCCAATAATCCTGCAAAAAACCATTTATCTAAATTAAGGGAGTGGACTAGCCCCCCTTTAACCTTAACCAATGAATCCCCAAAATGAATCAGGGAAGCTCCTTAGCATAATAAACCGGTACCCTAAATTTGGAGCAAAGCGAATAATTCTGCATGAAAAACCCGTTTATATAAATTAAGGGGGGTGGACTAGCCCCCCTTCCCCCTTTATCCTTAACCAATGAACCCCCAAAACTAATCAGGGAAGTTCCTTAACATAATAAACCGGTATACCAAATTCGGAGCAAATCGAATGATTCTGCATGAAAAACCCATTTATCTGAATTAAGGGGGTGGACTAACCCCCCTTTTCCCCCTTTATCCTTAACCAATGAACCCCCAAAAGTAATTAGGGAAATTCCTTAACATAATAAATCAGTATACAGAATTCAGAGCAAATCGAATGATTCTGCATGAAAAACCTATTTATCTGAATTAAGGGGGTGGACTAACCCCCCTTTATCCTTAACCAATGAACCCCCAAAACTAATGAGGGAATTTCCTTAACATAATAAACCGGTATACCAAATTCGGAGCAAATCGAATGATTCTGCATGAAAAAACCATTTATCTGAATTAAGGGGTTGGACTAACCCCGTTTTCCCCCCTTTATCCTTAAACAATGAACTTCCAAAACCAGTCAGGGAAGCGCCTTATCACAATGAACCTAGAAAAAATTTTTGAGGCAAATCGGATGTTTCTATCAAGAGTTATCGCGTTACGTACATACATACATACGTACATACATACATACGTACATACATACATACGTACATACATACATACGTACATACATACAGAACGGGCGGGCTCATTAGCTCTCAGGCTTTGATAGCCTGCGAGCTAAAATGAACCCCCCAAATTAATCAGGGAAGTTCCTTAACATAATAAACTGGTATGCCAAATTCGGAGCAAATCGAATCATTCTGCATGAAAAACCCATTTATCTGAATTAAAAGGGGTGGACTAACCCCCCTTTTCTCCCTTTATCCTTAACCAATGAACCCCCAAAACTAATGAGGGAAGTTCCTTAACATAATAAACCGGTATACCAAATTCGGAACAAATCGAATGATTCTGCATGAAAAACCCATTTATCTGAATTAAGGGGGTGAACTAACCCCTTTTTCCCCCCTTTATCCTTAACCAATGAACCCCCAAAACTAATCAGGGAAGCTCCTTAGCATAATAAACCGATACCAAAAATTTGGAGCAAAGCGAATAATTCTGCATGAAAAACCCGTTTATATAAATTACGGGGGGTGAGCCCTCTTTCCTCCTTTATTCTTAACCAATGAACCCCCAAAACTAATCAGGGAAGTTCCTTAACATAATAAACCGGTATACTAACTTCGGAGCAAATCGAATCATTCTGCACGAAAAACGCGTTTATCTAAATTAAGAGGGGCGGGCTAACATCCCTTTTCCCCCGTTATTCTTAACCAGTTAACCCCCAAAACTAATGAGGGAAGTTCCTTAACATAATAAACCGGTATACCAAATTCGAAGCAAATCGAATGATTCTGCATGAAAAACCCATTTATCTGAATTAAGGGGGTGGACTAACCTCCCTTTTCCCCCTTTATTCTTAACCAATGAACCCCCAAAACTAATCAGGGACGTTCCGTAACATAATAAACCGGTATACCAAATTCGGGGCAAATCGAATGATTCTGCATGAAAAACCCATTTATCTGAATTAAGGGGGGTGGACTAACCCCGTTTTCCCCCTTTCTCCTTAACCAATGAACCCCCAAAACTAATGAGGGAAGTTCCTTAACATAATAAACCGGTATACCAAATTCGAAGCAAATCGAATGATTCTGCATGAAAAACCCATTTATCTGAATTAAGGGGGTGGACTAACCTCCCTTTTCCCCCTTTATTCTTAACCAATGAACCCCCAAAACTAATCAAGGAAGTTCCTTAACGTAATAAACCGGTATACCAAATTCGGGGCAAATCGAATGATTCTGCATGAAAAACCCATTTATCTGAATTAAGGGATTGGACTAACCCCGTTCCCCCCTCCCCTTTATCCTTAAACAATGAACTCCCAAAACCAATCGGGGAAGCGCCTTATCACAATGAACCTAGAAAAAAATTTTGAAGCAAATCGGATGTTTCTATCAAGAGTTATCGCGTTACGTACATACATACATACATACATACATACGTACATACATACATACATACGTACATACATACAGAACGGGCGGGCACATTAGCTCTCAGGCTTTGATAGCCTGTGAGCTAAAATGAAGCCCCAAAACTAATCAGGGAAGTTCCTTAACATAATAAACCGGTATACCAAATTCGGAGCAAATCGAATCATTCTGCATGAAAAACCCATTTATCTGAATTAAAAGGGGTGGACTAACCCCCCTTTTCCCCCTTTATCCTTAACCAATGAACCCCCAAAACTAATGAGGGAAGTTCCTTAACATAATAAACCGGTATACCAAATTCGGAACATATCGAATTATTCTGCATGAAAAACCCATTTATCTGAATTAAGGGGGTGGACTAACCTCCCTTTTCCCCCTTTATTCTTAACCAATGAACCCCCAAAACTAATGAGGGAAGTTTCTTAACATAATAAACCAGTATACCAAATTCGGAGCAAATCGAATGATTCTGCATGAAAAACCTATTTATCTGAATTAAGGGGGTGGGCTAACCCCCCTTTATTCTTAACCAATGAACCCCCAAAACTAATCAAGGAAGTTCCTTAACGTAATAAACCGGTATACCAAATTCGGGGCAAATCGAATGATTCTGCATGAAAAACCCATTTATCTGAATTAAGGGATTGGACTAACCCCGTTCCCCCCCCCCCCCTTTATCCTTAAACAATGAACTCCCAAAACCAATCGGGGAAGCGCATTATCACAATGAACCTAGAGAAAAATTTTGAAGCAAATCGGATGTTTCTATCAAGAGTTATCGCGTTACGTACGTACATACATACATACATACGTACATACATACAGAACGGGCGGGCACATTAGCTCTCAGGCTTTGATAGCCTGTGAGCTAAAATGAAGCCCCAAAACTAATCAGGGAAGTTCCTTAACATAATAAACCGGTATACCAAATTCGGAGCAAATCGAATCATTCTGCATGAAAAACCCATTTATCTGAATTAAAAGGGGTGGACTAACCCCCCTTTTCCCCCTTTATCCTTAACCAATGAACCCCCAAAACTAATGAGGGAAGTTCCTTAACATAATAAACCGGTATACCAAATTCGGAACATATCGAATTATTCTGCATGAAAAACCCATTTATCTGAATTAAGGGGATGGACTAACCCCCTTTTCCCCCCTTTATCCTTACCAATGAACCCCCAAAACTAATCAGGGAAGCTCCTTAGTATAATAAACCGATACCAAAAATTTGGAGCAAAGCGAATAATTCTGCATGAAAAACCCGTTTATATAAATTACGGGGGGTGGACTAAGCCCCCCTTTTCCCCCTTTATCCTTAACCAATGAACCTCCAAAACTAATCAGGGAAGTTCCTGAACATATTAAACCGGTATACAAAATTCGGAGCAAATCGAATGATTCTGCATGAAAAACCCATTTACCTGAATTAAGGGGTTGGACTAACCCCGTTTTCCCCCCCTTTATCCTTAACCAATGAACTCCCAAAACTAATCAGGGAAACCCCTTATCACAATGAACCTAGAAAAAATTTTTGAAGCAAATCGGATGTTTCTATGAAGAGTTATCGCGTTACGTACATACATACGTACATACATACATACATACATACATACATACGTACATACTTACAGAACGGGCGGGCGGATTAGCTCTCAGGCTTTGATAGCCTGTGAGCTAAAATGAAAATCCCTTAGCGTTGTGGATAAGGTTGAATTGCTGAAGTATGTAGATAGCGGAATGCGCAAAAAAGACATTTCTCCTAAATTTGGTATTCCCGTAAGCACATTGTCGACTATTTTAAAAAATCGGAATGCCGTAATGAAATCCTATAAATGGATTGAACCTGACAGAAAACGTTCGAAAACATGCACTTAGATACAGTGGACGAGGCCCTTTTAAAATGGATAAAGACTTTTCGAGACCAAAACTTACCGATCTCTGGTCCTCTCATAAAAGAGAAGGCATTGGATTATGCTAAATATTTTGGATGTGATGAATTTTAAGCAAGTTCCGGGGTGGCTTGACAAATTTAAGAAAAGGCATGGCATCAAGGAAAAGGTTATTTCCGGAGAAAGTAAAAGTGTATCTGAAGCAGTCTGTGATGACTGGAAAAGCAATTGTTCCATGTAGCGAGACATGCCGCGCCACCTATAATTAAAATCCCAGTGACTAACATCTGAAGTGAAGTGAAGTAAGTTTTGAGTATTGTGTTGAGATGTGAGTATTCAAATAAGCGGCTGTGCGCTGCTTTTATATTAATAAAGTGATGTTAAAATTACCAGAGCCTTGGAAATAATTTGAGTTATAGTGTGAGTTTAATCGTCATGGTCCATCTGAGCAACGGAGGAGTATAATTTAAGTAATTTGTGTGCTTTATATGATAAGAACAAATTCGAACTATATGTGAGGTAGTTTTGGTTTGTGTGTAAAGATGTTTAGTTCACCATTTTTGTGAGAGTCATTTGTGCCTAGTACGAGAAGTATTGTGACTAAGAATATTTAAGTGCGGAGATAAATGTTTCAAATGTGCCCCTGGATTAATACAGAAATAGCTATTTCGTGCCTTCGTGATTGTCGCAACGGTTTGAGATAGGGTAAGAGCAATTTTCCTAGTTTTAATTTAGATAAATTATGTCTGTTATTGATAATTTAAATAAAGACGAGCTAAAGCTTGTTGTTGAGGAATTAGGTTTAACTGCTCCTGAAAGCGGTAAAATAATAGATTTAAGACATATTACAGAGAAAAGTGAGCATTACTCAAATGAGCAATTAATGAAAGACGTAGTCAATTCGGTTGTTGAGGAGTATAAATCGCGAAAAGAAGCTAAGAAATCTAAACTAGAATTAGAAAAAATTAAATTAGCGCAATTAGAAAAAGAGTTAGAAATAGCAAATATTCGCAAAGAACCATCCCAAAATTCTGAATTTGAAAAAATTAAATAAGCTCAGTTAGAGAAAGAATTAGAATTGGCCAAAGTGCGTAGAGATTCCCGAGAAAATTTGCTGTCCTCAACAGAAAAATCGGAAACGGAGATAGTGAGCAATAACCTAGAAAGTTTTATTAAAAGTGTTAAAACATTAACTATCCGTGTACCGACGAGAGCTGAGTCATTTAATCTTTTCTTTCAATCACTTGAAAAAGCGTTCAAAACTAAAAATGTACCCGATGAGTTTAAGGCAGAAATTCTTCTAAACATTCTCGGCAAAAAAGCGAGTAAGTTAATGATTTATTTGTCAGAGGATGAGTTGATTAGCTATGATAAATTGAAAACTATAGTCTTAAAGGAATTTCAACCTACTGCGCAAGATTATTTAAATAATTTCAGGAGAACGCAAAAATTACCGTCGGAAAATTACGTTCAATTTGCATCCAGGTTGAAATCAATTTTTCTATATTACTGTAGTCTGCGTGAAGTAAATGATTTTAAATCATTATGCGATCTGATGGTTTCAGACAGAATTTTCAATTCGTTAGATCGCGAATTAATGAGTCATATCGCAATTAAACAAGCAGAATCATATTTTAAACCACAGCAACTTGGCAGAGAATGCGATATTTTCTTATCGGTTAAAAATAAAAACAGAAATGAATCAAATGCGTATTCGAGAAATTTCGAAAGTGAAAATAAACAAATAGCGGGAAATAAATTGCGAAATGCACGCCCTGAAAGGAGGGCTTCAAATGTTTTCCTTTCGGAAACAAAAAATAATAAATGTGTTTTGTGTAAACCTATTGCGTATCATGCATTACATTCTTGTCCGCAATTCAAAAAACTTTCGATAAAAGAAAGAATTGAAGTTGTGAAATTAAATAAAGCATGTTTTAAATGTTTAAATTATAATTGCTGCGTACAGAAATGTAATTATAAAAACTGTGGTTGTGGGCTGCCCCATAACGAGTAAATACATTTTCCGAGGGAAGAAAATGATTTGAGTAATAATCAAAATTAATTTCGAGGTCATGTGTTTCAGGCAGGTGCAGGAATAAAGGATTCAATAAAAAGTTCACCAAGCCAAGAAAAAATTTCTTTTCCTCCGAGCCAGGCTGTCGCCACTAGTTTCACAAAAAATAAAACAAAAACTGTGCTATTGAGTAGTGCACGAATTTTCATTAAAGATAAATTTTCGGAATGGCAGGAAATTAGATGTTTATTGGATGTAGGATCGCAAGCCTGTTTGATTACGTCTCAGGGTGCTAATCGATTGCAACTTAAAATTAATAAACAAATACATTAATTTCGTGTTTAAATGATTCTTCTATGGCAGTAAAGGGTTGCGTAAAGACAAAAATCGCGAATAGAGATAAAAGTTTGGAAAGGGAATTCAATATGCTAGTAGTAAAGAAAATTACAGATTTAATTCCGCAAAGAGTGATTAATATAAATTTTGAGGTTCCATATTTAACTATGTTAAAATATTACCGATTTAATTTTCCCGATAAAATTGGCCCGTTGTTAGGTGCGGAAATATTTTATGAATTATTAAGACCAGGACAAATACATTCTCAGAGTTCGAAATTACTTTTACAAAATACTGTATTTGGATACGTGGCTAGTGGAAGCATAGAACAGGGAGATGAGGTTAAAGTTCATTGTGGTCTAATTGGGAGGAGGATTTAAAGAAAACATTAAAAAAGTTTTGGGAAGTAGAAAGCATTGAGGTAGAGTTACCAAAAAGTAAGGAATTTGAGATATGCGAGAAACATTTTGCGCATACGCATTGGAGAAATGAGGAAGGTAGATACGTAGTGAAAATGCCTTTAAAGGAAAATCCTTTGTGTTTAGGCCGATCTATGGATCTTGCTCTCAAAAAACTCAGATCGCTGTGGACTCGTTTATCAAAGGATGATCAATATTTTAATCTGTATAAAAATTTCTTAAAGGAATACGAAGATTTAGGACATATGCAAGTGAAAGAAGCAAAAGAACCTGATATTGCGTACTATGCTCCACATTATGGTATATTTCGTCCAGAAAAATCGACCACTAAACTCAGAGTTGTTTTTAATTGTTCTGCCATGACAACAAATGTGACATCACTAAATTCATTACAATATAATGGCGGAGTCATTCAAAACGACTTATTTACGATCATGATTATCTTCCGAGAGCATGTTTATGCTCTAACTTCAAATGTCAAAATGATGTACCGAATGATTAACATTGACCCTATTCAGCATTCGTTGCAGATAATTTTATGGAACGATAATTTTGAGGAAGAACCAAAAATTTTCGAATTATAAACAGTGACTTACGGTACTGTCAGCGCACCCTATTTAGCAATGAAAACGCTGAATCAACTGTCAATTGATGAAGGAAATAATTTTCCAATGGCAGCACCAGTTCTTCCTGAAAACATTTATATGGATGATATTTTGTGCGGTGCACCTACGCTTGAGGAAGCCAAAGAGTTGTAGTGGCAGCTCATAGCGATTATGCATAAGGCAGGTATGCAACTTCATAAATGGTGCACAAGTGATAAAATTCTTTCGCTGACACATGGAGAAGGGTATAATTTTGAAAACAGTGAGACTAAAACGTTAGGGCTTTCGTGGAACCCAAGAGATGACTGTTTTCTATTTAGAGTTAAAGTAGAATTGAGCGATTCCTATACCAGCCGACAAGTATTGTCGACAATTGCCAGAATTTTTGATCCGCTAGGACTTCTTGGCCCAGTTATAGCAAAAGCCAAAATACTTATGCAGAGATTTTGGAGAATTAATATTGACTGGAATGACGAGCTCCCTGAGTCAGAATATCACGAGTGACATCAATTTCTTATATCGCTTAAAAGTGTTAATAATATACAAATAAGTAGATGCATTATAATTGAAAACCCAGAAATTGTTGAAATACATGGCTTCGCAGATGCCTCAGAACGTTGTTATGGAGCAGCGGTTTATGGCAAATCTTGTGACTCTCTAGGAAATGTGATGGTGAATTTAATCGCTAGCAAGTCACGTGTTACGTCAGTAAAGAGTCTAACTATTCCAAGACTCCAACTATATGCCGCAGTTTTGTTAACCAAACTGGTAAAAAGAGTCTTATCGTCCATGAAAGTAATAGTTACTAATGTTTTCCTGTGGTCCGATTCAACGATTGTGTTAGCGTGGATTTAAAAGGAACCCATTGATCTCAAGCAATTTGTGCAAAACAGGGTGGCTAAAATTCAAGAAAACTCTAGTCCTGAACAGTGGCGTCATATCTGCTCTGAACTTAATCCGGCTGATAATCTTTCCCGTGGTATGGATCCAGATAAACTTATTGATTGTGACTTGTGGTGAAATGGACCTATTTTTCTTAATGACACTGACTATCATGGACGTTCAGTAATCATACCAGAAGCTAATGAGGAGTACAATAAGGAGCTCAAAAACAATTCAAACCCTATCGATGAATTTAATATTATTAACTGTAATGTTACAGATAACTGTTTTTAATGACTTAATTAATCTTAGTAATAATTATATAACTATTTTACGTATTCTTAGTTATATTTTCAGGTTTGTCATGAATGCAAGAAACCCACTTTATAAGTGCGGTGGACCTTTGTCAACTTCAGACTTGGAGCATGCAGAGATTTATTTAATTAAATCTGCCCAAAGGGCAGAATTCAATGCAGATATACGTAGTCTGCAGACCAAAGGTTCGGTAAGTCCAAGTAGTAAGCTAAAAAGCCTCAACCCATTCTTAGATGAATTTGGAATTTTAAGGGTTGGAGGCCGGTTAGATAACAGTAATTTAAATTTTGCGAGAAAGCATCCAGCGATTTTACCTAAGTCTAACAGTTTTACTGTAATTGTTATAAGTTATTATCATAAAAAAATACCTTCATGTCGTTGCTTCAACATTACTTTCGTTGGTAAGAGAAAAAGGTAGTACATCAGTGCATCCCATGTTTTAAAGCCAAACCAATTATTGCAAATCAATTGATGGGCGATTTGCCCAGGGATAGAGTCCAATTGGACTACTGCTTTAATATTTCGGGTGTAGATCTGTGTGGGCCATTTATGGTCAAAGTTGGGTATTCACGTAGAACTAACTATCTTGCAAAAAATCTATATCTGTATTTTTGTTTGTTTTGTATTTAAAGCTGTATATATAGAAATTGTTTCAGATTTAACCTCCGAATCATTTATTGCTGCATTGAAAAGATTCGTTGCACGCAGAGGTAAATGTGCCAACTTGTATTCAGATAACGCGAAAAATTTTATTGGTGCAAATAAGTTTCTTAATGCTTTTTATGAGTTAGTAAAAAAACCTGATGAGAAATTAGCAGCATATTTATCCACGGAAGGCATTGAGTGGAAATTTATCCCTCCCAGGGTACCCAATTTCGGGGGTCTTTGTCAGACCGCTATAAAATCATTTAAGTATCACTTTAAGAGAGTTGTGGGAGGTGCTAATCTCACTTATGAGGAACTTCTTACAGTAGTCATACAAATTGAGGTAATTTTAAATTCGAGGCCTTTGAGTCCATTATCAAATGATAAGAATGATTTTGGAGTCTTAACTCCGGCCCATTTTCTGATAAACAGGCCGTTAAAGTCCATTATTGAGCCTGATCTAACCAGTATAAGAGAAAATCGCCTCAAAAAATGGCAAAAGATAACTAAAATTCTGCAACTTTTTTGGCGTAAATGGCATCATAATTACTCAAGTGAATTACAGAAAAGGGGTAAATGGAGGTTTGAAAAGGATAATGTAAAAATCGGAGATTTAGTGGTGTTAGTAGAAGAGAATTTACCGAGAAATAAGTAGCCATTAGGCAGAATTATTGAGGTGTATTACGGTAACGATAACAAAAATCGAGTAGTTAAAGTAAACACTCAAAATGGAACCTTTAAAAGGTCGATAAGTAAATTATGTATTTTACCCATGCCTGATGCCCTTTACAGTTAAAAAAAAGTAATTGTGTATATACATCGTATATGTGTGTTGTATTGATATTTTTTCAAAGGATTATATTTAAATTAACATATATAGTGACTTTTTGTATTAATTTGTGTAATTTAAAGTACTTTGTAAAATTTGTTATTGAATGTTATAAACATGTCAATGGGGGCCGGTTTATTCCATGTAGCGAGACATGCCACACCATCTCTAATTAAAATCCCAGTGACTAACATCTGAAGTGAAATGAAATAAGTTTTGAGTATTGTGTATAGATGTGAGTATTCGAATAAGCGACTGTGCGCTGCTTTTATATTAATAAAGTGATGTTAAAATTACCAGAGCCTTGGAAATAATTTGAGTTATAGTGTGAGTTTAATCGTCAGCAACAATTTGAAAAACATTCTAAAAGATTATCAGCCTGATGATATTTTTAATGCTGATGAAATGGGACTATTTTATAAGTGTTTACCCAACAAAACTCTGACTTTCAAAGACGATGATTGTCATAGAAGCAAGAACAGTAAGGACAGAATAAGAGTACTGGTAGGCGCTAACATGAGTGGCAAAGAAAAACTTCGATTATTGGTAGTAGGTAAATGTAAGAACCCTAGAGTACTAAAAAATGTAACATGTTTAGAGGTTGACAATTGTTCCAATAGAAACTCATGGATGACAGGTGAAATTTTTGAAATTGGATCGAAAAATGAGTGATCAAAATAGAAAAATTGCTTTACTTGTAGACAATTGCCCGGCTCATCCTAATGTGTCTTCAAAATTATCAAATGTCGATTTGCTTTTTCTTCCCCCCGAACACCACTTCAAAATTGCAACCAATGGACCAGGGTGTAATAAAAAACCAGAAACTTCATTACAGAAAACGCATTCTCTGACGGCTTATCTAGACATTTGAAAATGAAAAAGCTTTACATAAGGTGATTGATCTGAGGATATGTGTGACAGAATTAGCCAAAGTTTCGGAAAATGACGTTTCTGAATCTACAATAAAAAACTGTTTCGCAAAAGCTGGGTTCAGTGTATTGCCGGAAATCGAAGAACAGGACGTGTTCCAGCAAATTCAATAGTCTTGGGAAAATTTGCGTTCCTAAGGTCACATTACAGACGGTATTCTTCTTAACGAATTTCTGACAGTCGATGATAAGTTAATTATTGCTGATTATCCTACAGACGAAGACGTACTGAATTCGTTTCATGAATCTGAAACAGAAATCGAAGAAATGAAGTAAATGAATCTGAAAACATTTCCAAGCCATCGAAAAAAGAAATGCGAGAGGCGTTTAAAACAATACGTCGTGGACTTCAATTCGCGAAAAATGTTCCTCATGAAGTTTTTAGTGAACTGAATAAATGCGAACATTTCTTTGATGAACTTTCCGCAAAAGTGGCTGGCTGGTCAGCAAGATATTCGTAGTTTTTTTTTTAACAGAATGTAACTTTGAGCATTGTATCCACCGTCTGGATTATTGTTTTTATAAAAGATATGTAGTACTCAATAAACCTTTCATACTCATTTTTTTCATTATTAACTTTCATTTAATGCAATTCGCATTAGAAATGCAGTTCCGTATACAAAAATTAGCTTTAATTTTAATGTCTTAGGAGTAATTATTATAAAACACAGATCGCTTCTATATATCGATTTTTTTTCCGGAAATTTGCTACTTCGATATATGGGGGTTCGACTGTACATAATTTTAAATGTAATTTTAAACAAAATTTTCATTTTTGATTTTAAATTATTTAAATTATAAACATTATATTATATTTTAGAAGTAGGTTCTTATGTGATTAAAGGATTAATAAAATAACTTTTTTTTCCATTCACAGAGTTTTATTTCTAAATTAGAATAACAATAATTTCAAATTGTGTTTGATAAATGCTATATAACTTTGTGGATAAGAATAATTGGAGACTGTCCCTACAGCAGAAACAGCTTTTGCTTCATGTTTAAAATTTAAACTTTCTTCAGTTTATACATTCAAAAATTTATTTAAATCTTATAAGAAGGAAAAAAAAGAAAGAAACATGATATTAACAATCCATATTTGCCGAACGTTGTTTTGCAGAATAGGTAATTTTATATTTATAAACATTTGTGTAATAAATAATAAAACGTTATCAATGTAATTTCTTTCTAATTTAGTTTGTGGGCTGATTAATACTGGACCGACCTATTTATTCACTGGAGGAAAACCCGTAAAACTCCTTATATGTACCCATGGATGGTAAGTAATTTAAGTATAAATTTAGTATTTCACATAAGGGACATAGTTAGCACCAAACAATAGATTAGTATCATTTATGACGCGCTATCGATAGTCTGCAGTATAGATCCTTAAGATATTATTCCTAATTCCTAATCGTGTGGAATATTCACATTGAAAATTTTATGTTGATATCAAAGAAAAATCTGGGTTACCATTGCAACTGTACTCTTCTCCATTCTTATCTCCAACAACAAACCCATTTTATATGAATATATAACAAATTAATTAATCGACTTGTGATCACTCAGACTCTTTCTTAACCGAATAAATTTTCTTGGTTTTAAATCACTTGACGAATTGAAGAGGTCCGTTATACACTTTACAGTTTATTCATACTAAAATTTACACAACACAACATAAAACTTATAACTTATACACTCTGCTTTTGCCGGATCACACCAGTTACATCGGTCTTTGCCGGAACCAGATCAATGTCATAACGTCAGCCTAGGCTGGGATCCAAATACGTTCTGAAGTTTTTTCCCTCGGGACGGGACGATGGCAGTCCTTAATCCTCAATAGGGATTATTCCTTTTCCCTAAAATGAGTTGTAACATCCTCCCGCCCCGATGAATGCATTCATCAAATCTGATCAGTTTTGATCATTATATGTCTACAACAATATTACAAATCATGAATTAATGCTGTATGAATACATACATGCTATAAAATTCACACTACGTTAAACTCAATTAAATATAGAATTACAATTACAGAACTCAAACCAAATAACAACACTAAATGAATAGTAATACAATTAAGAATTTAAATGATGACAATAAAATTATAAGCAAAAACAAAAATAAGGGTCGTCCAATACTAAATCTCTAGCTCCAGCGGGTAGATCATCCGGATGGCTCTTTTTATCTTACCTGTGGGTGGCTTTAACGTGACTCTACGACCTTCATGACTTTCCAAAACTTTTGCCATCTTCCCTGCGAATTTTTTTTCCAGGCATGTTCGTCGATCGGAACTGTAGCTCGTAACCTCATGGGTTCTTGCCTTTGGCAGTGTAATAGTGTATACTGGCGAATAGTACTTCTGGAGGTTTTGTATGAATTCTATTTTAAGCTGCAGCTCTTTGAATGCTTACTAGCGTTATGGTATGCCGTTTGTCTGTAAATCTGAGTACTTGTTTTCAAATCCATGCATGCAGGAAGTTGGTTAAATTTTTCAATGTTTAATTAAGTTATAAAAAATATTTTAGTAAAAATATTAGTTAAAAATTATAATTAAAAAAATATATAAATAATGATATTAAAATAATTAATATTATTACTCATTAATTAATTATTATATAATATAATTATGTAATAATATTAACTATTATTATTAATAATTATTATATAATATAATTAGGTAATACTATTAATATAATTGTATTATTTATATTTTTTAAAAATTGTTATTAATGACTGACACTGTTGATGATTAACAGTATATACGTTTTGTTTTTCAAGCTGCAGTTCCAGGGAGAATATTACTATATTACAAAAAATTGTAATATTTTTTTTAAATATAAATAATAATATTACATTATATAATTATTAATATAATATATAATATAATTAAAATAATTAATATTATTATTAATTAATTATTGTATAATATAATTATGTAATAATATTAATATAAGGCGTGTCCCACCGAAATAAAGCCACCGTGATTGTGTGCTGTAATTGCACACGAAACAAACCCATAAGAACGAAACAAATATATTGAGAAAGTCTATATACAAATACATATTAACAAGGAGTAACTCACTCCCTACATTAACTGGACAAGAAAAAACTAATTTGTAAAAAAAAGAAGGGGGGAAAGGTGTCCCGCCGAAATAAAGCCACTACTGTTAATAGACAATATATCTGCCATGGTTATGTATGACTTGGAATATACGATGTGGCATACCATTTACCACTCCTTGAAGGACAGTAGCACCAATGTTCTCCCACGCTTCAATGATGACGACCTTCAATTTTGCCACAGACTGAAACTGTGTGTCATTGGCATATTGTCATTGGCACAGCACTACTGAGGATATCTCACACATTTTCTTGGGGATTGAGATCGGGGGAAAAGGGCAGGTCATTCCATGATATGCACCCGATTCTCCGAAAACCATTCCCAAGGCCATTTTGTAGCGTGAATGGAGGTTTTTCCTGCTGGAAAATCCAAGTTAGTCTACCAATTATGTTTCAAAATGGCAGTAAACAGTTTTCTAGCATTTCTTGGTAATCGGTAGCCTTCATGCGTCCTGAGAGAACAGCCAGGTTATGTTTACCTCCATAGCCGAAGCCTTCCCACACCATTAATGAGCCTTCACCTTGCTGTTTTTTGAAGAAAATTTCCTCATGGCATACCAATAGAAAGCTAGGCCGCCTGGCCCATCCAGATTAATTTTTTTCTCCTGGGACTATAACACGATGTCACTGGTCCTTCCAGGTTTGATTATATTTGACCCAGTGGACTCTCCTTCTCATGTGTATAGCTTTCAACATGTGCTGCTGTTTCCGTTTCTTATTTCGCAAGTTGCTTGTACGTTTTTCAATTCGTGACAGGGTTGATTTTGTCACAGGGATGTTATCCTCTTTGACCAACGATTTTAGGGAAATACCACCTCCTAAAAGACGATGTAAAACTGCTCTTGCTTGCCTGTTTTCTGCAGTTAAACATCCTTTTTTATACTCGTACGCATTGCCCTGATAAAAATTGTCTGTTACGGTTTTAGATCGTTTGATTGGCTTAGATATTGGTCTATGTGAGAGACCTTGTTCCTTAAAAGCTGTTATCTGTCCTTTCTCGAACTTTGGTAGCTGGGTTTTCTTTCCCATTGCAATACAGCAGGAGAAATAGAAAGTAGAACCTTCTAAAGTCCGCACAAAGTTCGACTGGCACAGAACATGTACTTGACAACTTCCTGACGTCATAAACACGTTGATCTCAGCAGCTTGAATGTCGCTAGTTACGAATAAATACTAATATTGGCAGTGGCTTTATTTCGGCGGGACATTTTTCCCCCTCTTTTTTTACACATTCACCTTTTTCTCCTGCCCTGGTGGGGCAGGAAGTGAGTTACTCCTTGTAAATATGTATTTCTATATAGACTTTCTTAATATAATTGTTTCAATCTTATTTGTTTGTTTCGTGCCTAGTTACAGCACACAATTACGGTGACTTTATTTCGTTGGGACACAACTTAACTATTATTATTAATAATTAAATAACTATTATATAATATAATTATATAATAATATTAATATAATTATATTATTTATATTTAAAAAAATTGTCATTTGTGATTAACACTATATACAGTTGGTTTTTCAAGCTGCAGTTCCAGGGAGAATTTATATTACAAAAAATTGTAATGATTTTTTTAAATGTAAATAATAATATTATATTATTACGTAATTATTAATATAATATATTATAATATAAAAATAATTAAGATTATTATTAAAATTAATTATTATATAATTATACAATAATATTAATATAATTATATTAATTTATTTATATGTTATAAAATATATCATAATTTTTTAAAATATAAATAACAACTTTATATTATTATTAATACAATTAATTAATTATTATGTAATAATGTTAATATAATTATTTTATTTATGTATTTTTTTAAATGCTATTTGTGATAAAATTATACATTTATATACATATATGCATTTTGTTTTTCAAGCTGCAGTTCCAGGAAGAATTTGCAGTTTTAATCCATAAAAAACCTCAAAATCCGAAATCCGGGAGGGAGAGTTGGGATGAGGGAGGGGTTGGATCCCCTAACGATCCCATGAATTTGTAACTGTATGCTCTTAGAGCTTTATGGAATATAGTTCAAAATTCTACATTACATGGAGGAAAAAAAGGAAAAAGAAAGAAAAAAAATTACTTATGTCTTTATTTTTTATTTATTTTTGTCTTTGCCACTTAAATGTTATTTAGCTGAAATTTTACACTTTAGTGTGTAATGTTAGTTTCTGATGCAAATAAATTGCAGTTTTGCAGTATCATTAATTTGGTATATATGTGTGTGTGTATGGGGGGGGGGGAGATGTTCTGTTTTTCATTTGGCAAACAATCATTATAAAATATAGCGGCACAATTACTATATTTCTTCCTGAAAGAAGCTATGAACTTTGAATAATCATTATTAATAAAAAGTGCAAAAACGAAAAAAAAAAAATTTTTTTTGATTATGCGTAAAAATATTTTGTAATGAATGCGTCAAATTTAAAGACCAACGTACAGAAAATCCCAAATGCTTAGGTTTAATTTAGCATTCGGTCTAAACATTTATCATTTATTTAAAATAAGCTAATTGTAAAATATAAATACAATTATCTCTATATAATAAAAGGCAGTGTAACGCATCCGGGGCGAACCCATCAATCTTACCAGTCTCCGATAAGATGGAGCCACGTTAGGCTTAATTTTGATTTGAGATGTATATGAGAAAACGTATCTGCCTAAATACAAACCTTTTCTACCTTCTGTTCAAAATAATTTTCTATAAAAGATTCAAAACTAACAAAATTTCAATGATTTATGTCGCCATTTCAGAAAACAAACGTAGCGCAATTCGTGCGTAAAACGTAAATAAGAAGCTGTGGTAGAGAGTCATTCCTTTTGTGATTCATTGAAAAAAATTACTATGGAGCTATGAAGATTAAATTAGACAACATAAATGACATCACTTGAAGCTGTCCCACCCTTGTTGCCTGACGTCAGCCGCGGGTAAACAGAAGAGAAACACCAATAGGCGTGAAGAACACTTTAACAATGCTTCCCCTTCGTTCTTTTGGATGGGGTTCAACCCGAGATACCTATTTATTAATCAATATAGATAAAAAAAATTTGGAGGGGGGAGGAAGGCGGGGGGGGGGTAAACGATAAAAATACAACTTCAAAGTGTTATTAAAAAAAAGTGTTATTTCAATAGTTGCAGCAGACTGTTTTAATTACGCAGTTTTATTGCACATTTGTTTATTTTTTGTTTTATTAAGAAATCTTAATTTTGTTATAGTATATTATCCGGAAAACCTGGTTTATCTAGAAATATTGTAAATGCTAATTGTGTGTTTATTAGAACATAAACTAGCCGAACTTTGCTCATCTAAACATCAATTATTTTTTATCAATTTTTTCAAATTTTAAGTGAAAAACACATTTTTTACCCACCGTCCTAGGACGGCCATTTACACTAGTAATTAATATATAGTCTAAACATTTATTATTATTTATTTAAAATAGACTAATTGTATAATATAAAAAAATAGATGAACATTTCATAATTATTAATATTTAATAATAATATTTATTAAATCAATATAATAAATATATAGTAATAATTTTTATTATTAAATTAATAATAATTAAGATATAATAAATAATAATAATATGAAAGCAGAAACAAATATTTAGTGCAATTCGTTATAAATAATCTGCATTTAAAAATATAGTATAAAATTCGTATAATATAAATTTGTATCAGAAGAAAACATTTAATTAATAAAAACAACATTTAAGTATACTTAGTTACAAAATATATAACGTTTAAGAAAATTAATAAAAAAAAAATAACTGAAGGCAACGATTACTAAATTTGTATTTATAGATATACAAAATAGATTAAATAGCATCCTTCTAAAAACAAATGAACCCAATATTGCCTAAATACATTCATTAAAAATAAAATAAATGAATAATTTTATTACAAAGAGCGACAAAAAAAATCAATCTTTCATTCGTCTTTATTTAATAAATAAAAATTAATATTAAGTATACATGGATATAAAAATATAACGTTAAAAAATTAATTAAAAGTACTAAAGAGACATATTACTAAATCATTATTTATAATTATGCAAAATACATTTAATAACATCCAACAGATTACCCAGTATGTTGTAAAAACGCATTTTTGCTTTATTTTGTTTGTAACATAGTTTCTCAAAATTAGTGCAAACTCGCCAAAACTGATTGAACAACATGCTGGACGCTGAGCAACGAACAACCAATAAGATTGCGAGCTTCGGTTCGGAACGACGAACATACTTGGAAAAAAAATTATGCATCTTGCACATCTGCCTGGGCAACCTACTAAAACTATATCATCAACATTAAAATATTTTACAGTATATTTTACAGTACTAATTTTTTTAAAGTTTTTATGTCTGTGATTTTTTTACATTCTAATATTTTATTATTATTTGTTTAATTATTAATTTTAATTTGATTTCTTTTCCTGATGTTTTCCATTATTTAAACTACTTGCGGAGCAACCACATGTGTTGCTTTTGAATTGCATGACATCCTTCGATTCTTTTAAGGGAAATGAAATTTAAATTTATTGTAAATTTTGTAGGCAATTATAGTATAATTTTTTTTAGATGCAATATTTCAAATAATTAATAATATTGACAATTTAAGTCAAAAGTTTTCCCAATAAAAATGCACATATTCTATAAATTTATTTGCCAAAAGTTTTTAGATCTTCCAAAATTTGGCTTCTAATTTCGGAGCTGGTAGAAATGACGTCACTTGGGTGAACTTATACAAAAATGACTTTATTTTGACGAATTTATTGAAAAGCATTTTATATTTATGAATTAAAATAAATGCTTAGAGTAATATATTTTTTCTCGATAAAACAATTATTTTTTAATGTCTTTCTGAAAAGTTTTAATCGCTATCTTAACACTAGAACGCCCGGAAGGAGCCAATTTGACTCCGACCATATGATTAAATGTCGATTCGAACCAAAAATTATTTCGCAAAATAAGTTAAATTTTAAAAACGCAGATTTACGTTAAATAAATCAGTCAAATAACTTTAAATAAAAATTCTGGTATACGATATTTTTATGAAACTTTAGTAAAATTTCCGGGCGTTCTAGTGTTAAAGAAATAGTTTAAACTGATTCCTGAAGCTTGAATATGTGAAAATAAGTTTGTATTTCTTGAAATTTTCCTGAAAATACAATTGAATCGCAATATTATTTTCACTATCTACTCAAATAAAAGGTAATTTCAATTTGAAAATGACGTCAAACAAAGAAATTTAATAATTGCAATTTTTTCCCTTTTATCCACAAAAAAGCAGCAATTTAGTTGCCATCAATACAGAAATGTCATTAAAAATTACGAAAAATTTAATGATTCGAAAACTAATACAAATTTTAAAATCCTAAGAACACTTTTGACGCCTTCAGATCCGTGCAGATAACTGGGGTTAATTTGACCGTCGCGTCCCACGTTCCATATTTCATGAGGAGTAGCTATGTGTAATACAAATAGCCAGTCATTTTTTAATATAATAGAATGATGACCTTTTAATTTCGTTATGAAAAATTAGCCCCAGACAAATGCTGAACTATTTGTATGGTTTTAGGTGCAATTGGGTTATTTAGTAATGGAGAAATTAAATTAATCAGTGTAATCGTAAATTAGTTCGAAGAATAACTAAGGAACAAAAAGAATAACTTTAAAAACATGCACCCCCTTCTCATTCACGAGCAAGAACTGGGGGGGGGGGGGGGGAGGGGCGTCACTCAAAGTGTAGGTTGTAAACAAATTTATAACCATAATCTCAAATAATAATAATAATAAAAATGACAGTATTACGGTAAATATTTGAAATTATTCTTTTCTTAATAATAGAGAAAAAATGAAAAGAGGCAGAGTCGTTGAAAAAAAAGAAGAAAACACCCCTACTGACTCTGCAACCAATTATAATAGAAGAAAGTTACTCATACCAAACGATTGGAAATAAAGTTTACTTTTAAATGATCTATATAAATTTGCTTAGGGGGCCATCTACTAATGAAAGTCAGACCAAACTCTGTTTTTTCAACGATAACACCCGATATTGACAATATATTTTAAATCTTCGGTTCAAACTATGCCTGAAAACGAAATTTCAAGACATTTGGATGATAAGTTTTGGAGTTATAAACATCCAAAATTTAGAACTTCAAATGTTAAATTACATTTTCATATTCTTATTAATATCTCTTAAAATTCTAATCCTAATGAGCTAATTTTGTGTGTGGTTATAATACTAAAAGAGCAAAACATAAATACACCGAATTTGTAATTAAAAAAATTTCATGAATTATTTAATTATGAATTAAAAAAATTTATTATAAATTATAAAATTAATATTCGAAAAAAATATAAATCACAACCTACAATTTTTTTTTTATATACTTATATTTATTATGTCCTGCATTATGCAAATTCTCAATTTCTAATTTTTATTCCAAGTAGTTTTCGAATTATGCTTAAAAAACGTCAAAATGATGGTTTAAGAGGCCGTCTACGATGTGCAGTAAAGCATAATTTGAAAAAAGAATATATTTTACTCATTTTATTGAAACATTTGGGCTGGCAATAGTCGAAACATTTGGGCTGGCAATAGTCGAAACATTTGGGCTGGCAATAGTCGAAACATATTAAGTGAGTGAAATGGTCTTTAGAAGATAACCACAGAACGGTTGGAAAAGAAAAGCCAGTTGGCATATTCATATGGTTTTCGTAGGAGAGGTTTGAAAAAAAGCACTAAAAATATCCTTAAAGTCTCTGTCGCGACCCGGAAACGAAACATTTTATTCCAAAAGCAAATGTAAATTATGTATGTTAGAATTTCTTAAAATTTAATAACTTCGAAAATAATAAGGTTTGTAACTTGAAGTTATAAGAAGTAGATATACTTCACAGGTAGTACTGACAAAAATATCAAGCCTGTGCAACTAACTGTGTTTTAGCAGAAAGCCAAAAACAGGCAATTTCAAGAGAATCTATTAATTTTATAAAGGACAATTGTAAAGTAATTATAAAAATAAAAATTTTTAGTTATAAATACTTCTTAGAGGTAATTGAATGGCAGCATTATTGTACATTTACATACAAATGTATCAAGAATATATTATCAGCGTAAAACTTGAAAGTGAAGTACTATTCGTGAAATCCCTGCCAGCTCGGCCTACAGGCCGAGATAGATTTCAAAGTTTTGTACTAATTTCACCAACAAAAACTAAATCAAGATTAGAGATAAACCCAGTTTAACAATTTTATCTGGCCGATTATGACGAATTTTTAATTTCATTTTCCTGTAAGAGCTTGTTTCATCAAAATATGTTTAAGTCGGTATTAAAAAAAATGCTTTTCCCCGCTCAACAACTCGAAATTTTCTGACCCATTTTCACACTCATTTTTAAAAGTAAAAACAGGAAACTTGCTGACGTGATTTTTTGAAGAGATTTATAAGCGACCTCTGTTTTTATTTTTCTTACAATTAATTAGAACTTGATTTAAAATTATTTTCTCAGTACGACCATTTTTTTTCGTTTCCAGCACTATCGCTTCAGGAAATTCAGTTCAAAATAGTCTGCCTTTATCAGAAAATCGACCAATAGAGCACATTATGTAGTTTCTGAATAAGAGAACCTGCCAATTCGATTGCGTGTGAGAGCAAAAATGAAAATAAAAATGAGTCAGAAAATAAGCCATTTGGATTTGAGTACACCCTTAATACGATATTTTTTCGTGAACCCCTATTTTTGTTTAATTTGTTTCTTCTTTAAGAGTTGATCCTATCAAAAACTTGTAAATATGAAAGTTGTAGATAATATTTATGAGATATATAATAAATTTAAGCGGATTGGATATCTTGTGTATTGACAAAGTTATGAGTTTTTTCTTCTTTTACACCCCCCCCCCCTTTTTTTCAGTAAGAAGATTTATAATATCATATAAGAAGATATTAAGAAGATTTATAATAAGTTTAAGTGAATTTGATATTTTAAGAATTGACGGAGTTATGAATTTTTTTCTCCCTAAAATAATAAGCTACTAATAATATTTTAACTACTAATAATATTTCACTACTACTAATAATAATAAGCTACTAATAATATTTTATTTTTGCGCCCCTTGAGCCCATTTTTAATTTTATCAAAAATCTGTGATACGTAAATTTTTGGCCGTTTTCCTAGAAGTAATAATAACTTTAAACTTATTTGATATGTATAAAAATTAGGAAGTTATGGGGTTTTTCGGTTTTCACAAAACCCCTCCTTACTTTCACCCGCTTGGTGTGATTTTGCCCATAAACGAACTTGACCGATATTATCTACCCCTTGAATTTATGTATCAGTTTGGAAGAGATTTGTGCAGAATTACGGAAGTTATCGTGTCCTTAAAAAGGGATATGTATATATTATATAAATAGATAGATAACGTTTTGAACTGGGGTGATTTTGGGTTCTAGGGGTCATGATCGGCGTAGATGTGCAAAATTTTTTCAGAAATTCCAACATAGGAGAGATTGCAATAGGTAGCATTTCTTACGAAATCTACCTAATAGAAAGCATGGTATCGGGAAAAGAAAATAATAATTAAATAATATGCAATTTTAGAAAATTCAATAAGGGGACGTTGGGAACTGATATAGATAATTTTTACACCAAAATACTTTTCAGGTAGATTTCGTAAGAATTACTTCCTATTACATTCTCCCCTATGTTGGAATTTCTGAAAATGTTTTACAGATCTACCTTTATGTATATATATATATATATATATATATATAATCCATTTTTTTATGGACACGATAACTTCCATAATTTTGCACAAATCTCTTTCAAACTGATATATAATATCAAGGAGCAGAAAATCTCAGTCAAGTTCGTTAATGGGCAAAATCAGACCAATGAGGTTGAAAATGAAGACCGTTTTGGGGACAACAGAAAAAACGCATAATTTCTTAATCATTATATATATCAAATCAGTTTAAAATTATTATTACTTCTAGGAAAAAGGCTAAAACTTTATGTATGACAGATATTTGATATCATTAAAAATGGGCTCAGGGGGTGCAAAAGAATAGTGTTTTAAGAAGGAGAAAAAATCATAACTTCTTCAGTTCACAAGATATCAAATCCACTTCAATTTTTTATAAAGCTACACTACTGGCCATTAAAACTGCTACACCAAGAAGGCGACATGCTACAGACATGAAATTTAAACGAAAGGAAGAAGGTGCTGGGATATGAAAATGATTAGCTTTTCAGCGTATTCAGACAAAGCAGGTGCCGGTAGCGACACCTACAACGTGCTTAAATGAAGAAATTGTTCAGCCGGTTTCTCATACACAAATTGCATTTGAACGTTGTTGTCTGGTAAAAGTTGTTGTGATGCATCGTGTAGGAACGAGAAATGCGTACCAGCACGCTTCTGACTTTGATCGTGATGAAAGTCGAATGTTGAGTTGATGAAAGTCGAAATGTATTCTACCGGGATTGTCGTTTTGTCGTATCGCAGTATTGCTGCTCGCGTCCGTCGAGATCCAATGACTGTTAGAGTATATGGAATTGATGGGTTCAGGACCGTAATACGGAACGCCGTGCGGGATCTCAACGGTCCCCTATCAATAGCAGCCGAGAAGACAAGCATATTATCCACATAGAACTAATGGATCGTGCAGCCACGTCACGGGCCCTGAGTCAAGAAATTGGGTCGTTTGCAAGACAACAAGTGTCGGCATGAAAAGTTCGACAACATCTGCAGCAACATGAACTCTCAGCTCGGAGACCATGAATGCGGCTTCCCTTGACGCTGCGTCATAGACAGGAGCTCCTTGAATGGTGTGATCAACGACGAACCTGGGCGCACGAACGGTGAGACGTCATTTTTTCCAGATGAATCCAGGTTCTGTTTACAGCATCATGATGGTCGCATCCGTGTTGTGTGGCATCGTGGTGAAAGTACATTGGCAGTATGCATTCGTCATCGTCAAACTGGCCCATCACCTGGCGTGGTGGTATGGGGTGCCATTGGATACACGTCTCGGTCACCTCTTGTTCGCATTGACGACACTTTGAACAGTGCACGTTACATTTCTGATGCACTACGATCCGTGGCTCACCCTTTATTCGAGCCTTGCGAAATCCTACGTTTCAGCAGTATAATGCCTGACCGCATGTTACCGGTATTGTACGGACCTTCCTTGATATGGAAAATGTTCGGCTGTTGCCCTGGCCAGCACGTTCTCCAGATTTCTCACCAATAGAAAACGTCTGGTCAATGGTTTCCGAGCGACTGGCTCGTCGCCATAGGTCAGTAACTATGGTTGATGAACTGTAGCATCGTGTTGAAGCTGCATGGGCAACTGTACCTGTACATGCCATCCAATTTCTGTTTAACTCAATGCCTAGGCGTAAAAATGCTGTTATTACTGCCAGAGGTGGTTATTCTGGGTACTGATTTCTCAGGATCTATGCACCTAAATTTCTTGAAAATTTAATCATTTGTTATTTCTAGTATAATATATTTGTCCAAAAAATATCATTTTGTTATTTACATTTCTTCCTGGTGTAGCAATTTTAATGGCCAGTACTGTACTTAGTGTTATCTGCATCTTTTATACTAACAAGGTTTTGATATAACTGACTCTTACAGAAAAAAGGGCTGTGGTGTGTGTGTGTGGGGGGGGGGGGGTTGTAGAAGAAAAATAAATCACATATCCATTAATCCGCAACTAAAGTGATAAAAAAGTATTATTGGCGTGATGAAAACTTTTGATAACCCTCAGATATACTGTATATAGGGTTTAGGGTTACATTATTAAACTTGCGTGTGTCTCAATGAAAAGATTCTCAGAATTTAAAATATAATCTGAGGTTCATTTAATGAAACAATCACTACATGGTTTAAACTTATGATATAAATCTTCTTAATATTATCTATAACGTTTGTAGTAACACGTTTTTCATAAGATGAACTCTAGTAATGTATGATATTACTAAAAATATGCTGAAGGGATGAAAAAAATAGGGTTTGAAGAAAAAAGTATCGTATTAACATGTTTCTCATAAAACCAACTTTTACAGAAAAATGTAATAAAAAATTCGTTAAAAGCGGCCAGATAAAATTGTTAAACTGGGTTTGTCTCTAATCTTTATTTAGTTTTTGTTTGTGAAATTAGTAGTTAACTTTGAAATCTACCTGCGCCTGTAGGCCGAGCCGGCAGGTATTTTTTAAACAGTAGAGGTGAAACAAATAGTTACCATGGCATAAACTCTCCCAGAAGTGCTGCATTCGGCTGACATCACGGAGCCTCGATGCACGTCTCTGTACGGGAGCTAGGCTAGAAGTAAACTTAGTCTTATTTAATCGGAGAATTTCAGTAAAAAATAATTCGAAATTTCTATTCGAAAGTAGCGGTAACCCCCCGAAGCCCAGTTGGATACTTGCGACATAAGTTACATGCATGGTTTATTTTCGGTAGATTTCGTATGAAATACTACCTATTGTAATCTCCCCTATGTTGAAATTTCGGGAAAATGTTTACAGATCTCCATCGATCATGACCCCTAGAACCCAAAACTACCTCCAGTAAAATGTTTATACATCTATCTATCCCTCTATATCTCTATCTGTCATCTATCTATCAATATATATCACTTTTTTATGGACACGATAACTTCCATAATTCTGCACAACTCATTTCCAAACCGATACATAAAATCAAGAGGCATAAAATCTCGGTCAAGTTCTTTAATGGGGGGAAAATCGGACCAAGGTGGTAGAAATAGGGAGGGGTTTTGTGAAAAAAAAACCATGACTTCTTAATTATAATACATATAGACTCAGCTTAAAATTATTATTACTTCTAAAAAAAGCGGTCAAAAATTTATGTATGACAGATTTTTGATAAAATTAAAAATGGGAACAAGGGGCGAAAAAAATAGGGTTTTGGGGAGAAAAAAATTCATGTCTTCCTCAATTCTCAAGATATAAAATTCAATTAAACTTATTATAAATTTTCTTATTATTATCTACAACTTTTATTTTGACAAGTTTTAGATAGGACCAATTCTTACCGCAAAAAAGAATTAGAAACGAAAAGAAAAAGGGGGATTGAAGAAGAAAGAAATTCATAACTTCGTCAATTCACAAGATATCAAATCCGCATGAACTTATTATATATATTCTTAATAATATCTACAACTTTTATATTGACAAGTTTTTGATAGGAACAATTCTTACAGCAAAAACAAATAAAAAATACATAGAGGTTGAAGAAAAAAATATCGTATTAAGGATGTACGTAAATCCAAACTGCTTATTTTCTGACTCATTTTTAAATTCATTTTTGCTTTCAAACGCATCCAATTGGTATGCTCTCTTATTCAGAAACTATATAATGTGCCGCAAGGTCGATTTTTTGATAGAAGCAGAATATATTTCAAAAAATGATGTCAAATTGGTAATTTTGAACCGAATTTCTCGAAGCGATTGTGTTGGAAACGAAAATATCTGGTCCTACTGAGAAAATAATTGTTTATAAATCAAGTTCTAATTAATTGAACGGAAAATAAAAACATAGATCACTTATAAATGCCTTAAAAAATCACGTCAGCAAGTTTCATATTTTTCCTTTTAAAAATGAATCTGAAAATGTTTCAGGAAATTTCGAGTTGTTGATCATGGAAAAATATTTTTTGAATACTGCCTTAACAGGATCCTGATAAAACCAGCTCTTATATTAAAATGAAATTGAAAACTCGCCAAAAGCGGCCAGACAAAATTGTTAAAGTGGGTTTATCTCTAATCATGATTTAATTTTTGTTGGTGAAATTAGTACTTAACTTCGAAATCTACCAGTGCCTGTAGGCCGAGCCGGCTGGGATTTTTTTAATTCTTACTTATTTCATTTCAGGTTCAGGTTCAGCATCAGTTTAAGTCCCATTGTGGTGGTGCTATTATCAGTGAAAATTATATTTTAACAGCATTACATTGTTTTAAGAAGTAAGATTTGTTTTATGATATCTAATTATTTTTCTGTTGAAATATTTTATATAAATTTTGAAATGTCTTTTTCTGTCCAATATTTTGACCGTTCCGAACTAAAACCAATTTTAAAAAAAATGGTAAAAAAGATAAAATTTACTATCATAATATAAATATTGTATCCATTATGATACTGGTACCAAAAATTCTGAAACTTGTTACTAATTCCAGATGGAGCAGAGTTTCAAAACTTATTTTCTACATAGATGACTCAATTCCGTGTCGAATAGTAACGTCTGCGTCCGTCTACAATAATAAGGAAATAAGTTTGTGTGTATGAGAGAGAATGATTGAGTGTGTGTCTATCGACGGTGTTCTTCAGAGACCGCTGTATTGTGTGTTGTATACTGTATTGTAAGTAGAAGGAAAATGACAGTTCTGCCCCAGCAGGAGCAAATAGCCGAGGAGTGAGGAGTTGGGCGAGGTCAAGGATGATTGACAGGGGGTGGAGTCAAGTGATAGACAGGTGGGGGAGATAAGAAAGTGATTGATAGGTGGGCAGAGTCGAGACACACTGGCATAACATTCTGAGATTTAAAGGCTGCATCAATTGATTTGAATATAGTATATTCCATATCATAAAAATTAGTGAGAAAAACTGTCTAATTTATTCAATTAATCTTTTAATGCCCATGGTAGCATATATACTACCAACAGCGTTTCCAATTTACTGGATTTTTTAATTCAGATATTCCAAATTCATACCAGAAATTTAAAATAGCAATATTTGCTTTATTTAATAACAGAAATTACGTCATTAAATTAAGTGAAATTTTTTTTGTTTAAATTTTCTGGTTTAAATGCTGATTTTTTAGAACGTATTCTACCCTGGGAATAAGAGGGTTAAATATGGATATTTGTATGGCCTTTAAGGGTGTACTCAAATCCAAACTGCTAATTTTCTAACTTTTTTTAAATTCATTTTTGCTCTCAAACACATCCAATTGGCAGGTTCTCTTATTCAAAAACTATATAATGTACCGTATTGATCGAATTTTGAGAAAGGCAGAATATAATTTTAAAAATTCCGTCAACGTGGGAATTTTGAATCGAATTTCCCGAAGCGATAGTGCTAGAAAAGAAACAAATGGTCGTACTGAGAAAATAATTGTTTATAAATCAAGTTCTAATGAATTGAACGAAAAAATAAAAACACAGGTCGCTTACAAATCTCTTCAAAAATCACGTCAGTAAGTTTCATGTTTTTATTTTTTATATTGAATCTGAAAATATGTCAGAAAGTTTCGAGTTGTTGAGCGTGGAAAAATACTTTTTTAACACCGCCTTAAACCTCTGAAATTAACGAAAAATTTGTCATGTAAGTTCAAGCCTAAAATCTCCCCTTACAGAATTCTGGTGTAGTTAGTAGGGTAATTCCGGGATTTATGCCGCTTATTTTTTGAATTTGTGTATAAAGTTCCATGGTGGGCATAAAATAAAAAAAATCATGCTGTGCTATTTAATGTTAAATATACAACGCGTGTATTGCGACAAAAAAATTCAAAACAAATGATTAATATTTTTTAATAATTTTTTTGTAAAACATTACACTGCGCTTGTGCGGTAGTTATGCCGCGCTTGTAATAAGAACAGAATGAAGTTATAAATAAAAATATTTAAAAAACATTCATATCTGGACTATAATTATGGATGTAATAACAAAATGAAACTAAATGAGTACAATGAAACGTATTAGTAGATTCAAATTAATAATTGTTGCCTATTTTCACTATTAAAATTATCGACTTATTTTTTTTACATTAAATTTTAATTGTTATTTCAGCAACAACGTAACATCAATGTATTAGAAAGGGGAAAAAAAGTAAAATTGTGTTTGTATAATTTATTTGTTAACCCTTTCGGGACCGGTGGCTTTTACACAAATTTTATTCGGTTGGTGCCACTTTTTAAAAAGAAGTTACCTTTACTTAAATAATCATTAAAATGCTCTAATTAAAAAAAGCAAATATTACTTTTTTTTTACTGATGCCAGAAACAAATTTTGTAACCTCTTTATGAAGGTGCTTATATGCAATGGACCTTATGCACGCGACCTGAGGTCGAGGCTAAAATTCGTCTGTTGGCGGTATTTACGGGTGGTGTTTAGCATAGCAGTCTATGGAGTGTGAGTTATTAATGCTTGTTTGTTAAAAATACCGCAAAAAAATTCTTTGATGCAGCAGCATATGCTTAATATACTGTAATATAAATTCAAAATGTTGTTCTGCAAGCGAGAAAATTCCCTAAGTTTGCAAATTTTCAGTTAAAATGTATGCACTCAACCTGGGTCAAGGCTAAAGTCGTCTGCTAGCGGTGTTTGCGCCTGCGCATACTGATATTCTGCCGGTGCAGTAACTAGAATAACAGATCATCATACCGCCAGCTCTGGCGTCTGACGTCACCTGAATAGAGTCCATTATGGTTCCGAATGGGTTAAGAGATCGACTTCAATCTACAGAAAAAGTGTCGAACAAGTACAGTCTTTATGTAACTACATTTAAACACATGATGCAACGAAGCGAATTACACTTCCTCTTTTTTGGAGTAGTTTGCAAAGAACATCTGCGTTACGCGTAATCCAATTTTTCATTATTATCATCTGGACTTGCATCTTTCTTGCTCTTCTTACTTTTTATTTTCCCCTTTTTCTCCTTTGGTTTTAGTAAACTTGATAACAAGCCGGACATGGTTAGTCTGTGCAAAAAGAAAAGGAAAAAATAATAACACTTAATCATCCCGTACAAAAGGAACTGCGGCATGTATACCGGAATAGCAGTGCGGCATATATCCCATTTTGCATGGTGCAGACGTCGGCCATCACAGTTCATGCCATCGCTAAGGGGAATGGCGTAATCATACACACAGTACTCTATACAAACGCTACATTTAGTTTTGACTTCGAAATCATGCATGCATTAGTGTATGAAAAGTATTTAAACATAACGTGTTTAAAAGCTTGGACAGTGAAATCCTGCACTTACGTCAAATTAAGGATTGTACTTCTACAAGTAAACATCGAAATGGGATTCAAGCTATACACTGGTTAAAATAATCTCATTGCGCACCTATACTGTGCGTTTGACGACCATCTATCGATAATTGCAAGAAATAGAAGGGGTGCGACATCTATCCCGTATGCGGCGACTCTCCCGGAGTTACCCTACCCGTTGTAAAGATTGTAACTCTGTTTATGTTAGTGAAACTGATAGACTGGGAGGCGGCAGGACATACAATCACCTCATCGAGTTCACGGCTGAAATTCCAGAATTAATTAAAACTCGATTCGCATATTAAAACGCAATCGGTCTGCCAAGTCCTATTATGTTGGAAAACAACTGAAAACCCGATTTTAGCGATTGACTCATAGGTTTGCCATTGTGTTTTCCTGCACCCAAAGTTATGAAAACATGGAGGACTGGGAGCAGGAAAGCACAGTGTTAAACCTAAGAGTCAATCGCTAAAATCGGGTTTTCAGGTGTTTTCCACCAAGATAGGACTTGGCAGACCGATTGCGTTTTAATATGCGAATCGAGTTTAACTCATTCTGGAATTTCAGCCGTGAACTCGATGAGGTGATTGTCTGTGATGCCGTCGAACAACCCTTGAACATAACCTTAGTAGACCCTTAGAAGAGCATAAACGCGCTTTCAAATCAAGCAATTTACAATCAAAACTTCTAATTGTCCAATAGATACCGATCTCATCCCACATTTCGAAACTATTCAAATAATTAGATCGAACTGCGATAATTATAAAAGTATAGAAGGTTGGTTTACAAGATTAAAGAATACTCCCCTAAACGAAGCATGCACAATTTCAGTAGAATATATGATTCTCCTGTGTCTTATACTCCATCATGAATTTTAATTTTAAATGCATATTTCCAACGTGAACATGTGTAAACAATTGCCTTGGTTTTCGAGTGGCATTTCTGCTGATACTTGTACTAATGACAGCCTGTGTAAAGGTTGAAACGTCTATTGGAAATTATTTTATTTTGTTATATTAATGTGTTTTTTAGTTTATCAAATGCCTGATTGTAAAGGTTATTATTTTTTTTTTCAAATTCTGATTAAGGCGTAATATGTTTAGCTATCTGGAAATTTCAATCAGTTTTTACCTTTGTGTTCTAAAGGGCAAAGTCCGTGACCGGAAAAAAAATGTATTTCATTTCTCTATTTTGAAAAATGTTGTTAGAAACTTATTTTTGCATATTTAATTATTCTTAATTGATAAATTTTGGAATTCCTATTTATATTGATATATTTAAAAATTGTCTTGCGCGAGCATTTTCGACAACAGATTTTTATTTCAGCCTATTTCGTGTATATATATTCAGTATTATAGAAAAATGGAGAAGGCTATGAGCCCTCAAAATCTTGTCCCTTCCTATATTTTTCATACCCCTTTCTACATTTTTCATGTCCCTTATTATTTAAAGAGAGCGGCCCTTCTTTCACCCCCTGTGTACGCTTATAATGGCAAGTAAATGTTTGAAGAACATTATATTTTGTGAAAATCAAATATTTAATTCGTTATTGCACCCAAAATAATTCAGTTCCAAAACTTAGTAAATGGTAATGGATGTATAATTTGACGGGGTTCTACGGTTTAATTTTGTTTCTTCTTTTGTAAAGTAATATCAAATTTAGTGGCGGGAAAAGTATTTTAAACGCATTTCATCTACTCAGAAATATTCTCTGGTATTGCTGGCATATATATGTTGATATCATTTTATAAAAATCATCACATATGACCTATTGGATCACATTTAGACACTTAAGTGACTGAATTTCTGTATGTCTTAATTTCAGACATATAATCAGTATCCAGACACTTTTCTCAGTTTGTTTACACCATATTCATAGTAAGACGCTTATGTGTCTTAAATTCAGACACCTATTATGTCTGAAATTTCCTATTCAGGCATCTGTGAAGTCTGAAATTTCATATCTGAATTATATTTAACTGAATAATTGCATGTAATCATATGACATATGATAATCATTTAATATAATAATCTTATTTAACTGAATTCAAAACCTCTTTAGTTTCACTGAAGACGAAATTACAGTTGCTTTTCTCACAGAAACTGACAACGTCACAGATACGCAGTGGAAAAAAGTATACCGCATCCAGACTATGACGTCGGATTGTTAAAACTGAAGAAGAAAATCAGCTGTAACATATATAGAAATCCGATATGTCTACCACCATCTAAGTTTCATCCCAAGAAAACACTCTATTCAAATTCACAGGATGGGGAAAAACTTGTGAAAATCCTCCTAAAAGTAAGTTAATTGTTAAAATAATGTTATTAGGAAATGAATATCTGTGATAAAATGTCGGTGCAAAATTAACCAATCTAAATATGTAGAATTTCCTACCCGTAATTTAAATTCTTTTAAATAATTATCCGGCAACTATTTCCTTTTTGCCTCTTATATTCACCTATGTGAAAGGGAAGAGAGATGTAATATGAATAACGCTTGCAGTACTGACATAATTTAACCCCTTAACTGTTTTCCCGAGTGCCGCTCGGGCAAAAAGAGTTTGCTACTTTCGATACTAAAAGCTTTTGGATATCACTTAATTTTAACTGTAATCTTTGGTTTTGCTGGTATACCTTTTTCGATTGTACAAAGCCAAATATTTTAGTAAAAGAAAAGTGGTGCCGGGATCTTATTTTGAATTTATTATGTCAAAAAAAAAAGAAAACAGTTAAGGGGTTAAGGTTGTTCTCAAATACAACGGGGAAACTTTATGGCATAACTCTTAATTCATTTTTGTTCGGAAACGCATGAAACTGGAAGATGTTGTTATTCAGAAACTATGTAATTACTTTATTGTAAACACAATAGATCTTTCAGAAAATACTGTCAAAGTTGGAGTTTTGAACCAAACTTAAACAAAACCGAATTTCCCGACGGAAGCAGAAAAACCACCCAACGGAGGGAGAAAGACGCCTTGTCACGTGATCAAAAAGCTTATAACTCGATAGGTAATTTATTTATCAAAAAATAGAAAAATCATTTCCATTCCAAATCGTTTCCATAGTTGCCAATTTTATACTTTCCCGTTTAAAAAATGTGCACGTCATTGTGTCCGAAAATTTCGCGCTTGTTGTGCAGTGAACTTGAGAACAGCCTTAACGGCTTTTCAGTTTTTATTATCACTAATTCCTAATAGTATTTTTTTGCCTTATTTAATCCAAGAATTCTATGATTTGACAAGGCATACATTACAATTTAAATATTCGGTTACGAAACAATAAAAAAGTTTTGCAATCTATAAGGAACGTATACCTATACCGTGAACTCGTCAGGGAAGTATTAAGCAAGAAACGCAGTTGTCGTATTCGAGATCTAAGTATATTTTTGGCAAGTTGTAAATTGCTCGTCAGTCATCAAACGTGGCAAATGAGGTGCGTTCGTACTATAACTAGTTGACTGACCCTGTAATTAAACTATACATCCAGTTTTCATAAAATTTGAAATGACTCGACAAAATTTTGCAACAATTATATACTTAAAATTTCAGACCATTCGGAAGGCTGCAACATCATTAAAATGCACTTGCAATAATTATTTCCCATTGGCCGTAATGTAACGGAAAAATTTTGACTGTCCCTGTAATTAAACTATGCTTCCGATTTTCATAAAATTTGAAATGACTCGAGAAAATTTTGCAGCAATTATATTTTTAAAATTACAGACCATTCGGTAAGGTAGTTTTTGCTCTATTCTATACGGACGGACGGACTGAATGACGACTATAGGTGCTACGTATTTATATAATTACGAACGCACCTAAAAATGAGTTTTTGATAAACCGCGCAGTCTTTTCAAATGTGTTGCAATTGTCAAAACAGAAGTTTACCGACTTTTTAAATAAAACAACTTTGAGGAGTCATTCCACAGAGTTTTTACAAGCACGAGTTGCCGCATCTTTTCATTGAGAAATGTACGTCAAAAGGACGTACGCTATTATTCTTATGTTAAGTAAATGTTTCTAATTTGTAAAAGTTCTTCTCCTTCGAGACTGAATGTCAATTATAGAATTTCTAGATTCTGTATCTTATAAATCAGTCAGAATAACATAAAACGGCTTGCAAAAATATAGACATTATACAGATCTTTTCCTTGCAAAATCGCATGCAAATATTATTTTCAAGCGCGAAACGTTCTGACACAATGACGGGCTCATTTTTAAACTTAAAGATATAAAATTGACAGGCCTGAGTATGGTAGTGATTTGGAATCGAAATGAGTTTTCCATTTTTTTGATAAATAAATTACCTATCGAGTTATAAGCGATTTCAAGCACGTGACAAGACGTTTTTCTCCCTTCGTTGACTGTTTTTCTGCTTTCGCCTGGAAATTTTAGTTCAAAACGTCCACTTTGACAGTACTTTATGAAAGATCTATTGCATTTAGAAAAAAGCGGAAAATGTTTTTCTATTACATAGTTTCTGATTAACAACACCTACTTATTTCATGTAAAAGCTGCGTCAATGCGTTTCCGAATAAAAATGAATTAAAACTTGTGTCATAAAGTTGACTCTTTGGAATTGAATAATATTCTGACAATTTAAATTGCTATAATTCTGATGTTAAAAGGGAAATGAACTTTTTTCTGGGGATGTTTGGAAGTAAAATACATAAAAAATGCATACTTTATTCCTTTCCATTCAGGAAAAGTATTTAAAGAACAAGTGGGTAAATGTGATCGCAGATCGCACAGAGGGTTTCGTTTAATATCTCTTTTAAAACACTCTATCCTTAAATTAATAAAGCCAAATTGTTAATTTATAATTATTAAACTTTTACATACATTACAGCACCGTTACATTTAACTTTAAAATAATAAGAAAAATATTATTAAATCAAATAAAAAATATTCAAGAAAAATTATTTAAATAAAATTAAAAAATGCAAATATTTTTAAATTCAGCAATTACAAAAATTTAGCGCAGGTATAAATAAAATATAAAACTTTCAAAAGAAAAAAATAAAACATATTTAAAATTCTCAAATAATTCAGAAAAAATCCATATTAATTGTTTGACTTTCCAAACATTCACTAGATGGCGCCAAAAAAGGATGTTAACATTTATTAAAATTTGAAATAAAAAAGAAAAATAATAACCTTTTAATTTCTGGATAATTTCTTCAATTCATAAGTTGAAAAAAATTGCCCTATTATTCCAAAAAATGGCACCAGTAAACAAAAATTTTGGTTATAGATTGAAATTCCAGATTTTCTGTGTCAAAAAAAAAAAAAAAAAAAAAAAAAAAAAAAAAAAAAAAAAAAAAGATATTTTAAAAATTACCGCTGCATAGAAAAATAAAATAAGCTTTAAAATGGCCAAAAAAAGGAATTTTCTTTTAATTAAATCCATCTGAAAAAAAGTGTAATAATAATAAAAATCAAAATTTTAAACTTCCGCATGAGAGATTCGAACCCGCAATCTTCTGCATAAAAACGAACGATCTACAACTACACCATGAAATGTCATGAAATGTCAGCAGTATATGATGACATTAAAATTATGTTTGGAATCGAAAAAAAAGAGCTCATTTAATTAAAATAATGTGTTAAAATAATGTGCATTTAATTAAAATAATCTTTTTAAAAATTTTATGATTTTGAGTATGACAGGGGGTATTCAGCTCTACATAAAAAATATAAATCAAGTCTATAACTTAAATAGTTTCCGAGTACAAGGCTGTGACGGAGAGACAGAAAAGCGAGACTATAAGGTTTTAGTGAGATGAAAGAAACCCTAAAAACTGGTATTTTGAGTAATGCTTGAATGTATTTTAATGTACTGAACGTTACTTTTAAATACGGATAAATAACTGAAAGTTGCGAGATCTATTACAGCAATTGGAACAGATGTCATAAATTCCCGGGGCAGCTTGGAATTTTCCTTGGCGTGAAAACCCCTTTTCCGCCAAGTAGTAAATGTTGCCAAGCACCGGTTTATGCACATGTTAGGCTTAACGAAAATAAAATGTAAATAATAAACAAAACTCGTTAAAGTGGCAGTCACTAAACGTCGTATGCGGGCTACGCGCTCATTAACCGAAAAAAAATCACTGGATTCAGCAGTTCTCGCTGTGTAGCAATCTCAAAATTCAGCAGTTCTTGCTGTGTAGCAATCTTAAAATGTACAAAACTCGTAAGGCAACAAAATATACATAAAATTATCAACATACCTTAACAGACATCTGCTTTCTTGAAAGCTCAAGCACGAAATACCTGCTAACATCACCGTCATTTTCCAAAATAGGCTTATGAATAAGAACTGACGCACTGTAAACAAACCTCCTTTATTCGTCAAAATTTCCTCATATTTCCTAATTACTTCAGCAAAAGCGTTTAAACGGACTACAGAACCCATATTCAATCAAATACGTCCAATAAATTTAACATAAAAATAATTGACAGAAACATACAACACGATATCACGAGCAAAAACGGCCTTCTCGCGTACTCCCAACACAATCTCGAATGAAAAACGGGGTTGCCAGAGCCCACAGGTCACACGGGGTTCCACATATCGATAGAAGATCGCCAACATAAAATCGCCAAGAAATCTCAAAATATTCAAGATGGCGGCCAGCTGGGAATATACGGCATCTAAGCCTTTTTTAATCCTTTGGATTTTGTAAAAAACTTCAAAATCGCCAAGAAATCTCAAAACATCCAAGATGGCAGCCATCTGGGAATATACGGCATCTAACAAGGAGAGGGTCCGAGGTTGGTCTCACCGAATGCAATGAACATTTGTGTTCCGATAGAGTAGGGGTGCACAACCTTTTTAAGAGAAGGGCCACTTATAAAAATTTCTGGGTTGTGGAGGGCCACATCAGTAACACGGGGAGAATTCTATTTCTGGGAGGTGATCTGTGACCTATAATCAGATAAAAAATATGGTTTCAGAGAGGAGAGGTGTAGTTTTACCCTTCTAGGTTCCCCTACCCGGTCAACATATCCAATTCAGTTGGCAAGGATATATCAACCGTTTACGTTTGTATATATAGCAAGAGATATAACAAGTATTATTTACAAGGACTGATAATATTCCTTGACTTTATTCGGGGAAGTAAATTTTGTTTATTTAAAAGTGCTAAAAAATAAACATAGGCATGAAAGTGGCTAGTGCTGAAAAAAATGTGAACTTTATGAACGAGGGGGGGTTGAGATGAGGAGCCGATCAACGAAATTTGCGATTTTACCGCACCCGATCAACGAAATTTGCGATTTTTTGTACCTGATTGACAAAATTCGCAATTTTCCCGGAGCCGGTCGAAAACATTCGCGTTTTACCGCGCCTGATCGACATAATTCGCGATTTTTCGGAGCTCGATAGACAAAATTTGCGATTTTTCCACCCCTGATCGAAAAATTCGCGAATTTTTACTCGTCCGATCAACGAAATTCGCGATTCTTAACTGACTCTAACGAAATTTGCAATTTTTTCCCGCGGCAAATTGACAAAATTCGCGCTATTTTCGCGCAATAAACTGACGAAACTCTTGATTTGTACGCAGCCTATCAACGAAATTTTCAATTTTTCGCGCATCGTCGAGAAAATTCGCGGCTGTTTCGTGCATGATCAACTAAATTTGCGATTTTTCCGCGCCTGATCGACAAAATTCGCGATTATTTTCATGCTCGACCAACGAAATTTGCAATTATTTTCGTGCCCGACCTATGAAATTCGTGATTTTTCGGAGCTCGATCGACAACACTCGCGATTTTTTTGTTCCCGATCAACGAAACTTGCGTTTTTTGCACGCCTGATCGATGAAATTTGCGATTTTTCCGCGCCCGATCAACGAAATTGGCGATTCTTAAGTGACTGAAAAAATGTACATTTTTCCCGCGGCAAATTGACGAAATTCAGACGAAATTGACGAAATTTGACAAAATAAACAGATGAAACAAGCAATTTTTCCGCAGCCCATCAAAAAAAATTGAGATTTTCCTGCAGCCCATCAACGAAATTTGAGATTTTCCCGCTCCTAATAAAAAAGATTTGCAATTTTTCCGCCACCGATCAACGAAATTCGTGATTCTTAACTGACTGACGAAATTCGCGATTTTTTCTCGCAACTGACGAAACTCACGATTTTTACGCAGCCAATCAACAAAATTTACAATTTTTCCGCGCATCATCAACAAAATTGACGATTTTTTCATACCCGATCAATGAAATTTGCGTTTTTCCGCGCCTGATCGACAAAATTCGCGATTTTTCAGTGCCGGACGAACGAAATTCTGGATTTTTCCGATCTCGATCAACAAAACTCGCGATTTTTCCTTTCCCGAAAGGTCAAATTTACAATTCTTTCCGCGCCCCATCGACAAAATTCGCGATTTTTCCGTGCTTGATCAACGAAATTTGCGATTTTTCCGCGCCTGATCGACAAAATTCACGATTTTTTCGCACCCGATCAACGGAATTCGCGATTCTTAACTGGCTGACGAATTTTTCAATTTTTCCCGTGCAAATTGATGAAATTCACGATTTTTTTCTTGCGACCTATGGACAAAACTTTTTTTTTGTCCATAATGACAATTGACAATTTTTTGCAGTTATAAATTGATGAAGTTCGCGGGCCACAGGTTGTGCATCCCTACGATAGAGTATAGTTAGTATATAAATATATGACCGTCATAAAGCGCAATCCCTAGGGGGTCTTGAGAAAATCAGTCGCAAAGTTTAAGCCACAGTTTATAATCCGATAAATTTCCCACTTTGGAGAGCGGCTCCGTGGCATAGCGGTAGCATGCTGGGTTTGAGTTTTAGGTAGCTTTCTTTACAAAAAGCTACCTATTGCAGCCGTTCGGAGGAAAGCGATTTCAAAAAATTTTGGTATATTTTCATCGATCATGACCCCCAGACCCCGAAACCACCCTCCGTTCAAAATTGATATATATATATATATATATATATATATATATATCTGACCTATGTCACACTGTAACTCTCGTATTTATGAACCGATTTGGATGTAATTCGGTGTGTACATAGTACATACCAATGTCTCGACCGAGTTCGTTGGCCAGCTTCATCCGCCATTTTGTTTCAAAATGGCGGCCATTTAAAATTTTTAAAAAAATTTAAAATTTGAAATGTGGTACCAAAAAATTGAAAATGGAAAAATATATTTTTCTTATGTATTTGACCTTTATACAAAGACTCCGTAGCAGTTTTTGTTTCGTCTATATCTTAAAAAATGGCTGAGTTATAGCATTTTGAATTTCTAGCGAAGCTGACATTTTGAAACGTCCTGAATTTTGTCACGCGATAAAAGGCGTATTTATGAACCGATTTGGATGTAACTTCGTTTATACATATTACAGACCAATGTCTCGAACTATTTCGTTGGCCAGCTTCATCCGCCATCTTGTTTGAAAATGGCGGCCATTTAAAATTTTAAGAAAAATTTAAATTTGAAATGTGGTAGCAAAAAATTGAAAATTGAAAAAATATTTTTTTCTTATGTGTTTGACCTTGATAAAAACATTCGGGAGCAGGTTTTGTTTCGTCTATATCTTAAAAAATGGCTGAGTTATAGCATTTTGAATTTCTAGCGTGGCTGACATATTGAAACGTCCTGATTTTTGCCACGTGATAACAGACGTATTTATGAACCGATTTGGATGTACCTCGGTGTGTACATAGTACATACAAATAACTCAACCGAGTTCGTTGACCAGCTTCATTCGCCATCTTGTTTCAAAATGGTGGCCATTTAAAAAAATTTAAAAAAAATAAATTGAAAATGAGATACCAAAAAATTGGAAAATGAAAAAGATTTTTGTATGTGTTTGACCTTAATACAAAGATTCCGGAACAGGTTTTGTTTCGTCTACATCTAAAAAAGTGGTTGAGTTATAACATTTTGAATTTCTATTGTGGCTGACATTTTAAAACGACCTGATTTTTGTCACGCGATAACAGGCGTATTTATGAACCGATTTGAATGTAACTTGGTCTGTACATAGTACATACCAATGTCTCGACCGAGTTCGTTGGCCAGCTTCATTCGCCATCTTGTTTCAAAAGGGTTGCCATTTTTAAAAAAAAATGTAATTTAAAATTTAAAATGAGGTATTAAAAGATTGGAAAATGAAAAAAAAAAATTTTATGTGTTTGCCCTTGATACAAAGATTCTGGAGCAGTTTTTGTTTCTGAAAATTTGTTCTTTTGTTTATATCTTAAAAAGTGGTTGAATTATAGCACTTTGAATTTCTATCATGGCTAACACTTTGAAACGATCTTGTATTTGTCACGCGATACCACACTTATTCGCCTATTTCGATGGAAGAAGGCATGTGGATAGTGTACATCAATATCTCGACCAAGTTCGCTGGCCAGCTTCATCAGCCATCTTGTTTCAAAATGGCGGCCATTAAATTAAAAAAAAATTATATTTAAAGTGAGGTGCAAAAAAATTAGAAATTGAAAAAGGTTTCTTTCTTAAGTATTTGACCTTGATATAAGGATTCAGGAGCATTTTTTGTTTGTCTTTATCTTAAAAAATGGCTCAGATATAGCAGTTTCAATTTCTAAAGTGGGTGACATTTTGAAAAATCTGATTTTTTGCCTGCGACAGCACTCGTATATATCAACCGATTCCGATATGAGTGAGCATGTGCACAGAAATTACTAAGGTCTCGACCAAGTTCACTGGTTAGCCTCATCTACCATGTTGTCTTAAAATGGCAGGTACTTTAAGAAATCGCCGAATTTGGCAGCCAAATATAAGTGACTTTAAATAAATGCAGCTTGGATAAAGCTGACTAATTTCGCGAAATTCTCATTCATAATGATTTAGTATTGATAAAAATTAGTATTGAATCTCCTACATTCGGTTTCCACTTAATTGAGCTTCGTGTGTTTGAATAATATAAGTTGGCTTTTTAAAAATAAGGAATATGAAAGCTACCTCTTCCTCCCGGCACTGGCCGGAAGGACTTTTTTCTACGCGGATTCGATCCCGGCTCGGACTTGTTTTTCGGAACGAAAACTTTTTCAATCATTTTCGAATAGCAATTGAAAAAATATGTATAATAATTAAAATTTACGAAAAATATGAATTAAATGTATGTTTTGTAGCATATAAGTTTTTTTTAAGTACGAAATTTTGCATGTTTAAATATATAATGAAAAAACCCCGCATATTTATATGTCTATAAATCAGAAATCTTTTGTTGTTATTTAAAATTATTTACAGTTATTTCAATGAGTAATCTACTATTTTTCACAGAGAAATAAATAAAAAAAGTGATATAAATGCGTAAATAATTATATTACGCATAATTTTGTTTTTATATGAAAGTATTTCGAATATTTCATGATTTTTTTAATACGCTTTTTTAAATTCTAAATATGACTTTTTTCATTTCGGATTTTTAGGTAGCTTTCTTTACAAAAAAGCTACCTATTGCAGCCGTTCGGAGGAAAGCGATTACAAAAAATTTTGGTATATTTTCATCGATCCTGACCCCCAGACCCCGAAACCACCCTCCGTTCAAAATTGATATATATATATATATATATATATGACATATGTCACGCTGTAACTCCCGTAATTATGAACCGATTTCGATGTAATTCGGTGTGTACATAGTACATACCAATGTCTCGACCGAGTTCGTTGGCCAGCTTTATCCGCCGTTTTGTTTCGAAATGGCGGCCATTTAAAATTTTTAAAAAATTTTAAAACTTGAAATGTGGTTCCAAAAAATTAAAAATGGATAAATATTTTTCTCTAATGTATTCGACCTTTATACAAAGATTCAGGAGCAGTTTTCGTTTCGTCTATATCTTAAAAAATGGCTGAGTTATAGAATTTTGAATTTCTAGCGTGGCTGACATTTTGAAACGTCCTGAAATTTGTCACGCGATAAAAGGCGTATTTATGAACCGATTTGGATGTAATTCAGTGTGTACATAGTACATACCAATCTCTCGACCGAGTTCGTTGGCCAGCTTCATCCGCCGTTTTGTTTCAAAATGGCGGCCATTTAAAATTTTTAAAAATTCTTTAAACTTGAAATGTGGTATCAAAAAATTAAAAATGGAAAAATATTTTTTTCTTATGTATTTGACCTTTATACAAAGATTCCGGAGCAGTTTTTGTTTCGTCTATATCTTAAAAAATGGCTGAGTTATAGCATTTTGAATTTCTAGCGTGGCTGACATTTTGAAACGTTCTGAATTTTGTCACGCGATAAAAGACGTATTTATGAACCGATTTGGATGTAATTCAGTGTGTACATAGTACATACCAATCTCTCGACCGAGTTCGTTGGCCAGCTTCATCCGCCATTTTGTTTCAAAATGGCGGCCATTTAAAATTTTTTTAAAAATTTAAAATTTGAAATGTGGTACCAAAAAATTGAAAATGGAAAAATATTTTTTCTTATGTATTTGACCTTTATAGAAAGATTTCGGAGCAGTTTTTGTTTCGTCTATATCTTAAAAAATGGCTGAGTTATAGCATTTTGAATTTCTAGCGTGGCTGACATTTTGAAACATCCTGAATTTTGTCACGCGATAAAAGGCGTATTGATGAACCGATTTGGATGTAACTTCGTTTATACATAGTACATACCAATGTCTCGACCGGGTTTGCTGGTCAGCTTCATCAGCCATCTTGTTTAAAAATGGTGGCCATTTAAATTTTTAAGAAAAATTTAAATTTGAAATGTGGTACCAAAAAATTAAAAATTGAAAAAATATATTCTTCTTATGTGTTTGACCTTGATAAAAAGATTCGGGAGCAGTTTTTGTTTCGTCTATATCTTAAGAAATGGCTGAGTTATAGCATTTTGAATTTCTAGCGTGGCTGACATTTTGAAACGTCCTGATTTTTCTCACGTAATAACAGGCGTATTTATGAACCGACTTGGATGTACCTTGGTGTGTACATAGTACATACAAATATCTCGACCGAGTTCGTTGGCCGGCTTCATCCGCCATCTTGTTTCAAAATGACGACCATTTAAAAAAATTAAAAAAAAAAATTAAATGAGATACCAAAAAATTGGAAAGTGAAAAAGATTTTTTTTGTATGTGTTTGACCTTAATACAAAGATTCCGGAACAGTTTTTCTTTCGTCTATATCTAAAAAAAATGGCTGAGTAATAGCATTTTGAATTTCTCTTGTGACTGACATTTTAAAACGACCTGATTTTTGTCACGCGATAACAAGCGTAATTATGAACCTATTTGGATGTAACTGGTCTGTACATAGTACATACCAATGTCTCGACCGAGTTCGTTGGCCAGCTTCATTCGCCATCTTGTTTCAAAAGGGTTGCCATTTAAAAAAAAATTAAATTTAAAATTCAAAATGAGGTATTAAACAATTGGAAAATGAAATGATTTTTTTATGTGTTTGGCCTTGATACAAAGATTCCGGAGCAGTTTTTGTTTCTGAAAATTTGTTCTTTTGTTTATATCTTAAAAAATGGTTGATTTATAGAACTTTGAATTTCTAGCATGGCTAACATTTTGAAACGATCTTGTATTTGTCACGCGATAACACACGTATTCGCCTATGTCGATGTAAGAAGGCATGTGGATAGTATACATCAACACCTCGACCAAGTTCGCTGGCCAGATTCATCAGCCATCTTGTTTCAAAATGGCGACCATTAAATTAAAAAATTTATATATATTTAAAGTGAGGTGCAAAAAAATTAGAAATTGAAAAAGGTTTCTTTCTTAAGTATTTGACCTTGATATAAGGATTCAGGAGCATTTTTTGTTTGTCTTTACCTTAGAAAATGGCTCAGATATAGCAGTTTCAATTTCTATTGTGGGTGACATTTTGAAAAATCTGATTTTTTGCATGCGACAGCACTCGTATATATTAACCGATTCCGATGGGAGTGAGCATGTGCACAGCAATTACTAAGGTCTGCTTAGCCTCATCCACCATGTTGTCTTAAAATGACAGGCACTTTAAGAAATTGCCGAATTTGGCAGCCAAATATATGTTACTTTAAAGAAAACCAGTTTGGATAAAGCTGACTAATTTCGCGAAATTCTCATTCATTATATTGATAAAAATTAGTATTGAATCTCCTATATTCGGTTTCCACTAAATTGAGCTTCGTGTGTTTGAATGATATAATTTGGCTTTTTTTAAATAAGGATTATGAAAGCTACCTCTTCCTCCCGGCACTGGCCGGAAGGACTTTTGGTTTTATAATTATTACCTGTGTAATAATTATTTTCAGCAGTTCAATTTCTTTTTAGAACTTATTTTTAAGCACAAAGACAGTTATTCTAACTATAATCATAAGCATCCAAGATGTTAAAAATTCAAAAGTTAAAAAGCTAGTTGGTAAAAAACGATACATTTATTTCACTGTGAAAAGTAGTACGTTATTTATGTAAATAACAGTAAGTAAATTTTAAAATTAGCTTAATTTTATGGTCTATAAAAGTTCCAATTGACTTTTTTCTAATTTGTTATTATTATTATTTATTTATTTTATCTTTAGTTTTCATTAAATATATTAACATGCAAAGATTCGCACCTAAAATTGTATTTATATAATTAAACTGATTTATATAAAAATATTAAACAAGAAAAAAAAAGATTTCCGAAAGAAATTACTATGTAGACACTTATTCTGATTAAAAATAAAGAACCCCAGACTTTAAAAAATCATATTAAAAATATAAAAGCATATTTTGAATAAACCATGAAATATTTCAATGAAAAAACAAAATGAAAATAATATATTTGTTCACTTATTTTAATTTATTTCTCTGTTAAAAATTGTAGATATTCATTGAAATAACTGTAAATAATTTTAAATAACAACAAAAAATTTCTGGTCTATTGACATATAAATATGCGGGTTTCTGTTTTTTTTCATTATATATTTAAACATGCAAAATTTCGTCGTTAAAAAAGCACTTATATGCTACAAAACATACATTTAATTCATATTTTTCGTAAATTTAAATTATTATACATATTCTTTCAATTGCGGTTCGAAAATGATTGATAAAAATTTTCGTTCTGAAAAACAAGTCCGAGCCGGGATCGAACCCGGGTAGAAAAAAACTCAAACCCATCATGCTGCCGCTATGCCACGAAACCGCTTGCCAAAGCCGCAAATTTATCCGATTATAAACTGTGGCTTAAACGTTGCGACTTTTTTTCTCAAGACCCCCTGGGTGTTGCGCTTTATGACGGTCATATATTTATACACTAACTATACTCTATCGAAACACAAATATTCATCGCATTCGGTGAGACCAATCTCGGACCCTCTCCTTGTAAGCCCAGCAATTTTGTGTAGATTTGAGATCTTTTTTGAATTTTTGTTTATTCTTTTGGTTAAAAAAAATATTCAATATTTTTTAATCCTTTGGATTTTGTAAAAACCTTCAAAATCACTGTTTTTTGACAAACAAATCTTTTGACAAACTCCAATCAAACAAATTTTTAAGATAGAAATTTGTTTTAAATAGATTTAAACTTCTTCTCTATGTAGCTTTCCACGTACAATGTTTATTAAAAATAATAAATGGTGCCAAAATTAAGAAAGTTTTTTTTTTTCGAAATTCTGTGGAATCTTACTGTATTAAAAAGCATTGATAAAATAATAAAGTACAGTAATTGCAATAAAACCAAGTCAAGATTTATATATACTTTGAATTTTTTTTTTTCCAAATTGCTTTTTTACAATATTTTCTAACATTTGGACTTTTTTTGTGCGCATGAGTTTTAGCTATAATTGCCCAAGGACAATTTGAGTTGAGAGTCGGGCACAAATGCCAGCATTTCGTGTTTAGAGTTTTATGCCATTGAATAATATTTTGTTTCTTTACGATAAGCTCCCCTTTAAATGTTTATAACGACTTAGCAGCAGGAAGGGCCGTATTCTCAACACGTGCAAACTTCCACCAGTAAAAAAGAATAATAATTTGTGACTTTTTTTCATCGCAGATAAATAAGGCTAAACTTGCTGATCTTTTTTAATGGCGGAAATTTGCACATGCTAGACGTGTTCAGAAAAGGGCCATGGCAATAGGTATTTATCAAAATGACAGCAGTATATTTTAAGTATTAATAAAATATCTTCATACAATTTATTACGTGGCATAAAGCATCTTGCACGAAACATTCACTAGCTATCAAAAGGAACATACAAACAAAGATTACAGAAAATTCTAATAAATTTAAACATCGTTTGCACTTTTAGAATTTACTGCCATAAATATTAAACATGAATATACCAAAACTCCGTATACTTAGGCCCCACCAGTGGCCGAGTGGTTCTGCTCTCAAAGCTGGTTGACGGAAGGTGGTGGGTTCGACCCCAATCGCGCCCGTCGGCCTAATCGTTCGGAGTTTTCCGTGGTTTTCTTCGAACCTTGGATTTCCTTGCATAAATAAGGGTAAGGTTCCCTGAGAAAGACCCCACACGAAAGGCACCTCCGCCTCTTCGGGCCTGTATCCCTCGTGTAGATAACTGGCCGTCATAAACAACATCAACACCTTATATTTAATTTGAAAAACTGCTCAACTGGCAACACTGCTTCGAAAGAAATCCTTCATTCGAAGGATGTGTTAAGAAAAGCCATCAAAAAGTCAGAAAATTCACCTCTTCAAACCTTTCGCGGGTGGTGACCTTGAAAAAGGACACCTAATTTTTATTTTACTGGTAACCAGAATATTTAAATAAAATTTTCCTTTTATAACGTACTTGAAAATAAGCAAGTTCGTATTTTCGAATAAATTAGTTTATAATTTCTGGTGTCACTCCATTATTTCACCAGTTTATAAACATAATTACTCTGCTTAAGTAAACAGGTTTACAAAACAAAACAAGTTTAAGTAAATTTCTCAAAGTTTGAGGTTTCACTGTATTTCATAGAAATAATTAGTTGGTGAGAAAATTTGTAATATCAACTCTAAATCATCACTAATTTTAACTGCTTTCAAGCGCTTTTATTAAAAATGATTAATATTAATTTTCATTTATTTTAGTCAATAAATGCGCTTAACTATTTGAAATTTATACTGAAGCTCACACAATTTCAACCACATGTACCCCGTGAGATGTGTGTTTAATAAAATGACCCACAGCAATTTATCCATACAATTTTCCGTTCTTAGTATATGTTTATTTTCGAAGAAAACTTGGAAAAGCAAAAAAGCTTTCGCGTTTAGGGCGCGATTCCATAACAATTCTCCACTGAGTGCGGTGATGAAGTTTCCAACATCGTTCAATCAGGATTTAAAACAAAGGAAGAAACAAATACAAACAATTCGGAATGAACACTTGGTGTATCTGAATTGAAAGTGTATCGCGATTGTTTGATGCTATTACATATTTCCGTAAGGTGGTAGGTCAAAGAATATATTTGGCACGCTTCGTGAAATAATATGAGGACTTATGACAATAACTTTAGTTCTAATTAATGCAAGAAAGTCAGTAGATCACCTGTCTAAATTGCATAATGTTAATTTTAATTGCGTTTGGTTTATTTTGCCATGAAGAGTCGGAAATTCAAAATTTGCATAAACTTTGAATGATCAGTTTGGGAAATTCAGTAAGACATAAATTGAACAACTAATTTATGCATTTCATTATTTTCTATTTTATTGCCATACTTTATAAATCCGCAAAAGTAACCCGCATTAGTTCTGTAAATAGATCTGTCGTAGGCTAATTGAGAAATCCGGCTCTTTGCAAACAGCCTAGGCTCTTTGCAAACAGCCGGGCAAATTGGAGAATCCATCTCCCTTTTTCCAATTAGCCTGATATTTTTCAGACTTATTGCAAAGAGCCCAGAAAGCGTTAGGCTAATTGAAAAATGACCACTTATTATCTGATTGACCACTTATTATCTGATCAGGGTGATATTTTTAGCTCACAGGCTATCAAAGCCTGAGAGCTTATGTTCCCGCCGATTCTGTATGTATGTGTGTACGTAATGCGATAACTCTTGATAGAAATAACCGATTTGCTTAATTTTTTTTTTCTAGGTTCATTCTGATGAGGTGCTTCCCTGATTAGGTTTTGTAGTTCATTGGTTAAGGATAAAGAGGGAAAAGGGGGCTAGTTCCCCACCCCCCTTAATTTATATAAATGGGTTTTTCATGCAGAAATATTCGATTTGAGCCAAATTTGGTATACCGGTTTATTGTGTTAAGGAGCTTCCCTGATTAGATTTGGAAGCTCATTATTTAAGTATAAAGGGGGGAAAGGGGGGCTACCCCCCCTAATTTAGATAAATCGGTTTTTCATGCAGAAATATTCGATTTGCTCCAAATTTGGTATATCGGTTTATTAAGTTAAGGAGCTGCCTTGATTAGATTTGGAGGTTCATTAGTTATATATAAAGGGAGTAAAGGGGTGGGGGCTATCCCCCCTTCCGTAATTTAGATAAATGGGTTTTTCATGCAGAAATATGCGATTTGCAATAAATTTGGTATACCGGTTAATTATGTTAGCAGCTTCCCTGATTACATTTGGAAGATCATTATTATGTATAAAGGGGGGAAAGGGGGGCAATTGCCTCTGCCCTTAATTTAGATAAAAGCGTTTTTCATGTAGAATTATTCGATTAGCTCAAATTTGGTATACTGGTTTATTATGTTAAGGAGATGGCTTGATTAGATTTGGAGGTTCATTAGTTAAGTATAAAGGGAGGAAAGGGGAGGGTTGCCCCCTCCCTTAATTTAGATAAATGGGTTTTTCCTGCAGAGTTATTCGATTTGCTCCGAATTTCGTATACCGGTTTATTATGTTAAGGAGCTTCCCTGATTAGATTTGGAGGTTCATTAGTTAAGTATAAAGGGAGGAAAGGGGGGGGGGGCTAGACCCCCCCCCTTAATTTAGATAAATGGGTTTTTCATGCAGAGTTATTCGATTTGCTCCAAATTTCGTATACCGGTTTATTATATTAAGGAGCTGCCTTGATTAGATTTGGAGATTTATTGGTTAAGTATAAAGGAGGGACAGGGACTAGTGTCCCCTTAATTTAGATAAATGGGTTTTTCATATAGAATTATTCGATTTGCTTCAAATTTGATATACCAGTTTATTACGATATGGCTTCCTTCATTTGATTTGGAGGTTCATTGGTTAAGTATAAAAGGGGGGAAAGGGGTGCAATTGCCCCTCCCCTTAATATAGATAAATGGGTTTTCATGCAGAATTATCTAATTTAGTTTAATTTTTTTTCAACCGGATCCGAACTTGAAGGTTCCATTTGAAGTCAACCCGAAAACCGACCACAACCAGGTTTCGGATTGAGTTCAATTAGAACTTTCAGGTTCGGATCGGGTTGCCGGTGGACGAAGATTATTTTGTCTGGCTTGCATAGGATTATAGTTCTTTGGAATATTTTTGTCGGTTAAGCTTTGGTTCGGGACGGGTTTCAGGTTGACTTCGAATGGAATTTTTAGGTTCTGGTAGCGTTGCGTGTCCACGGAAACTAATTTGTCTTGTTCGGATCCGGTTATAGATCTATGGAATATCTTTGTCGGTTATCAGATTTGGTTCGGGATTTCGGGTTTTTTCAAATGGAACTCTCAGATTCGGGTCGGGTTGCATGTAGACTGAAATTATTTTTCCTTGCTCTTATCGGGGTACGGTCTGTTGTAATTTATTTTTCGGGTTTGAGTAGGGTTATGCGTTAATAAACCTAATAAAAAGGAAATTGCCCAGTTAAACTGATGGTATTGAGCTCAGAGGCTATTCACACTAATTGTATATTATACTCTTATTTCAAAGAATAATGCCGCTCGAAAAATAAATGAAGGGATTAATCCCCGTTGCCCCCCCTTTCTACTTAACCAAAGAACCTCCAAATCTAATCAGGGAAGTTACTTAACATAATAAACTGGTATACCAAATTTGAAGCAAATCAGATAATTCTGCATGAAAAAAGCATTTTACTAAATTAAGGGGGGGGGGGGGTATTAGCTCCCCATTTCTCCCTTTATGCTGAACCAATGAACTTTCAAATTTAATCAGAAAAGCTCCTTATTAGAATAAACCTAGAAAAAAAATTAAACCAAATTAGATAATTCTGCATGAAAACCCATTTATCTAAATTAAGGGGAGGGGCAATTGTCCCCTTTCCCCCCTTTTATACTTAACCAATGAACCTCCAAATCAAATGAAGGAAGCCATATCGTAATAAACTGGTATATCAAATTTGAAGCAAATCGAATAATTCTGTATGAAAAACCCATTTATCCAAATTAAGGGGACACTAGCCCCTGTCCCTCCGTTATACTTAACCAATAAATCTCCAAATCTAATCAAGGCAGCTCCTTAACATAATAAACCGGTATACGAAATTTGGAGGAAATCGAATAACTCTGCATGAAAAACCCATTTATCTAAATTAAGGGGGGGTCTAGCCCCCTTTCCTCCCTTTATACTTAACTAATGAATCGCCAAATCTAATCAGGGAAGCTCCTTAACATAATAAACCGGCATACGAAATTCGGAGCAAATCGAATAATTTTGCATTAAAAACCCATTTACCTAAATTAAGGGGGGGTAGCCCCCCCTTTCCTCCCTTTATACTTAAATAATGAACCTCCAAATCTAATCAAGCCATCTCCTTAACATAATAAACCAGTATACCAAATTTGAGCTAATCGAATAATTCTACATGAAAAACGCATTTATCTAAATTAAAGGGAAAGGCAATTGCCCCCCTTTCCCCTCTTTATACATAATAATGATCTTCCAAATGTAATCAGGGAAGCTGCTTAACATAACTAACCGGTATACCAAATTTATAGCAAATCGCATATTTCTGCATGAAAAACCCATTTATCTAAATTACGGAGGGGGGGGGGATTAGCCCCCCTTTCCTCCCTTTAGATGTAACTAATGAACCTCCAAATCTAATCAAGGTAGCTCCTTAACTTAATAAACCGGTATACCAAATTTGGAGCAAATCGAATAATTCATCATGAAAAACCGATTTATCTAAATTAAGGGGGGGTGCCCCCTTTCGCCCCTTTATACTTAAATAATGAGCTTCCAAATCTAATCAGGGAAGCTCCTTAACACAATAAACCGGTATACCAAATTTGGAGCAAATCGAATATTTCTGCATGAAAAACCCATTTATATAAATTAAGGGGGGGGACTAGCCCCCCTATTCCCCCTTTATCCTTAACCAATGAGCCCCCAAAACTAATCAGGGAAGCACCTTATCAGAATGAACCTAGAAAAAAAAAGTTTTTGAAGCGAATCGGATATTTCTATCAAGAGTTATCGCGTTACGTACATACGTACGTACGTACACACACACGTACATGCAGAATCGGTGGGCACATAAGTTCTCAGGCTTTGATGACCTGTGAGCTAAAAATGTCACCCTGATCGGATAATAAGTGGTCATTTTTCAATTAGCCTAACGCTTTCTAGGCTCTTTGCAATAAGCCTGAAAAATATCAGGCTAATTGGAAAAAGGGAGATGGATTCTCCAATCAGCCCGGCTGTTTGCAAAGAGCCGGATTTCTCAATTAGCCTACGACAGATCTATAATATTTTGAAACAAATTTTAAGAAATTCTTAGGCAGATTGAGGGGAGGAATTATGTAGAGGAAGGAGTAGTAGGAAAACGACAGTTCTGGCTCAGCCGTCCCCCCTCCAGCCCCGCACCTACTGTGCACGCTCCGACACCGCCTCTGATAACCCCTCCGCCACCGCCCCCTAGCGGGAAAAATAAATTTCTGCTATAACAATAGAGGGTGAACGACCCTATATTCAATTATCATCAATCACCTCTCAACACAGTCAATACCTATCTTTAACAGACATTCCCTCCCCAAAACGGAAATCCCCTCCCTAAAACGGACATTACCTCTCTAAACGACCATTTTTAGAACTATATAAATCAATGTTTTTCGAAATTATTTTTTTAAATCTTCTTAAACGGTGAAGTGATCAGCGCTTTATGTGCTTCGTTATATGAATTTTGAACAATATTTACCTTAATGACTATTATTAATTAAGGAAAATAATGGAAAATAACAATTTTTAAGGCAAAAAGCTGATTTCTGTAGATTTTCATTTAACTACAAGATCAGAATATCATTTTAAATGGGGAAAGTTAAACATATATTTGAATTTTGAATGATTAATATCTTAATGAATATGATTAATTAAGCAAAACAATTGAAAATAATGATTTCTAAGGGAAAAAAAGCTGATTTCATTAGATTTTTCAAGCTATAAGATAAGAATAGCAACTTAAAAGATAAAAAGGAATCATATATATTTACATTTTGAACAGCCAACACCGTAATGAGTATTATTAATTAAGCAAAATAATGAAAAATAACAATTTTTAAAGGGAAAAAAAAAAGATTTCTTTAGATTTTTTTTAACTATAAGATGGGAATATCATCTTAAAAGGGAAATTTAAAAATATATTTTAGTTTTGAACAACCATTACCTTAATTTTCATAACTGAACAAATAAGAAAGGATAATATCGAACTACTTAAAGAAAAAAGATGAATTTTATTAACTTCTACACTAGTTTGAGATTTTAACATACTTTTAAACAATAGTTATGTAAGATTTAAAAACCATGGAAGGTGTACGTCCCAAGATATATATTAATTAATTAAGCAAAATAAATTCAATTTTTAGTTTAATCAATAACTGGAAATTTCGCATTCTAAAAAATATTTTCATGATATTACACATAAAATAATAGTTTACAAATAAAATCTCCTTAATTTTTAGAAGATTCAACAGAATATTTCAACAAGTCATGTAAAGAAAATAATACTAAATAACAACTTCCATTCCCTTCCAACCGCTCACATTCCCTAAGCTTGGGGGGAACGCAACAATAGAGTTTTGACGTCACAAAAGCATATTGAAAAAATGTCTACATCCAAGAAAAATATCAATTTTTATGCATCTTTTCAAATGTTAGTTGAAAGATATAAACTTATATTTTAGTTTTGAACAATCATTACTTAATGATTATTAATAATTAAGCAGAACAATGGAAAATATTGCTTTTTTAATGAAAAAGACGTATTTAAACGAATTCGGTTGACTTTTACACTACTTTGAGATTTTATCGTGCTATTTCGACATTAGTTATGTAATATTTAATTCGTTAGATGACTATACCCCAAGATATATTCAATCCAATTTCCTTAATTTTAGCAGATTCAACAGAATTTTTTTCGATAGGACTATTATAAGAAAATAATTCCAGATGCCATTTACTGCACGCTACTCTCAGCATTCATCAAACTTGGGAAGGGATCACAAACTTTCTCTGACGTCATATTCGAACCAATTTTTAGTTCGTGTTTACTGCACCTGGTAAACTACAAAGCATAGCAGAAAATGTTTCCATTCAAGAAAAATAGCAATTTTTAGGTAAAAAGAGACTGAATTCTTTACAACTGTTACATGAAAGATATAAACATATATTTTAGTTTTGAACAATCATAGCCTTAATGAATTTTAATAAGTTAAAAAATAAAAAAAGAAAATATTATATTTTAATGAAAAAAGACAAATTTAAACGAATTTGATTAACTTTTACACTAGTTGGAAACTGGAAATGAATAAAACTGTTTTATGAGTTCATTTGATCATTGACACATTCGAGATTTTGAACATATAATCCGAATTTTGAATGAAAAACATCTTAATGAATATTAATAATTAAGTAAAACAATGGAAAATATCAATTTTTAAGGAAAAACATCAGAATATCAACATGAAATAGGAAAGATACGAGGATTTTAACTTAAAAGGGAAATTTAAACATTTATTTCAGTTTTTGAAAAACCATTATCTTAATAAATTTTAATAATTGAACAAATAACTAAGGCAAATATTATTTTTTAATGATAAAAACGAATTTAAAAGAATTTGATTAACTTTTACACTAGTTTGAGATTTTATCATACTTTTAGATGCTAGCTATGTAGATTTTTAAACCTTGAACGAGGTACACTTCAAGAAATAATCATTACTAATCAAAAATAAATTAATTTTAATCTAATCAATAACTGAAAATTTCTTATTTTAAAAATATTTCAAGAATATGCATAAAAATATGAGTTTACAAACTAATATCCTTATTTTTATTACATTTAACTAATTTTTTCTACATTCAAGCTTAATTTTTCTGCATAAAGCATTATTTAATCAAATCCAGTGCTTTCAGATTTAACGAAATTCAGCGATTTTTCACTTTTTAAACCAATCCTATGAGTTAAAAAACAAGAGCACCTCCTATAATTTTATAGCTTTGGATGAAACGAGACGAATTATCAGCACAATAAAACTTAAACATAAACAAAAAAAGTTATTAAATAATTGCTTAGTGCATACCCAACAAACACTCGACTTTGGCCGAATGACGTATATATCGCGGCCAAAAGGAGTTAAGGCCATTTGTAACCAAACAATGTCGTACCGTAAATGCCGCTAGTTGTGGCAGCTATTGCCGAACCGCTAATATTTCGGCGTTGAGAGAACTGTTGCATTTACTTTGTCCGTCAACTCTTAAGGGGCAGTTTTCGGCAAAAATGTAATGGTCCGTCATTGTCTAGAAAGTTGAGGGCTAATATCACCTAACCTGAATATTTAATTAAAGAGAGGAAATGTATTTTTCTCTTCATTTCTTCCAAAGTAAGTTTAATTATTTTAAATCTGGGTTTTAGTAAAAATATAAATATGTCGTGAGATTTATATTTAAATCAGTAAAATAGATTACATATTTTATTTAGTTTGAAAATATTTTATAAAAATCAAACATTGTCCCCAAAATGTACATGGGTGGTTTCCAGCAAAAATGTAATGGTCCGTCATCGTCTAGGAAGTAGAGGGCTAATATCGCCTAACCCGAATATTTAATTAAAGAGAGGAAATGTATTTTTCTTTTCATTTCTTTCAATGTAAGCTTAATTATTTTAAATCTTGGTTTTACTAAAAATATAAATACGTCATTAGATTTATATTTAAAGCAGTAAAATAGATTACACATTTTTATTTAGTTTAAATCTATTTTTCTAAAAAATAAATTTTTAAACGTAAATAAACCCTGTACTGAAAAGACTGCTGCTAAAATTTTATTCAGTATCATTTGAGACATTTTGAGTCTAAAGTACAATACTGAAAACAGAATTTTCCGTGTAAAGAAAAATTATAATCTAAAATGTGACAAAATAAATAAATAAAATAGAATGTTTTGAGAATCAAAATGTTTAAAATATATGTACTGCACACCTTAAATTCCTAATTATAATGCATAAAACAAAAACAAGATTAGATTTATTGTTAAAGTGTTTCACAAATGTTCCATGAAATCCTTATGGATTTTAAGAAGGGGGGGGGGGCAGGGAAAAAGTAAACATTGCCCTTAAAGTTGTCTATGTGCAAATATGCTTGTTTCAAAATGTTCTGTATAATAAGAAATTAAAGTCAAACGAACTATTATTTTTTTTTCTCTGTGTGTGTGACTGTGACTAGTTGTCAGTTTCAAAAAATAAGTTATTTGACATTTTTCAAAACCCTGAAAGTAGATTTAAAAAAAATCCAAAATAACAAATGCTGCCTTTACCGGCCCGGCAAAGACCAAAGTTAGGGAAGCTAGGGAAAAACGAAACGAGGTTTACCTTTTCTGACACATTGTTTTCCCCAGCGGGGATTTTCGTAGATATATTTTAAAATGTTTTCGCCTTTGTATTGAAAACTTCAGCTTTTAAAATTATTTTTAAATTATATATGAAATTTTAGAGTTATAAAAATATTAAAAATTGAATTATATTAAAAGATAGTTTTTTAGAAAGGTGTGCAACTTTTGATTTGTGGGGACTTCTAGGGATTTTATGAACTTGTTTACTTTCACATTCCTTCTCAAGTGAAAGAATCGAATCGAATCGCTTCGCTCTGCCTCTCGACACTCGCCGGCAACGCCATGTTTCTGAAGTAAAAAGCTTTATCATCAAGATAAAAGGAAAGATTATTTTTATATGTTATTTCAATAAGTTTATTACAGTTAGTTAAAATTAGTTCTCATCATTCTACGGGACAGATTTATATTTAAGCTAAAGCAATGCAATCACGTATCGATGAGGAACTTTCGGCATGAATAGGCTTAATAGGCCTGCATTGCTTAAGCTCGAGAAGGGACAGATACACTATATGGCCAAAGGTGACCGGTCACTTGCGATTTTTGAAGTTTTGTTGACAGATACACTATATGGCCAAAGGTGACCGGTCACTTGCGATTTTTGAAGTTTTGTTAAATATCTAGAAAAATACTTGAGGAATTAACATGAAACTGCAGGTGTGCAAACAGTATAGTATAGGTCATATATTTCCTCGAAGATTTTTTCTCAAAACCCCGTAGCGGACCGTCAAAAAATTGAAAAAGAACGAATATCTTTTAGATAACCCTGTAAAAACTAATGGAGCAAAAACGTTTAAACTTGAGATTATTAAAAAGTGGTTTATTTTAATAAACTGTGTTCATTTTTATGAGGATAGCATGTATACTCGTAGAGAAATTAAGGTTTTTATAAAAACAGTCCCAAATTTCGCCAAGTTTTTTGCTTATAATTTGCAGAGTTCTTAATATAAAATAAAGTTCTTTTCAGAAAATATGACGAACAACATTGTACACAGTACTCTGCAGACAGAATTAAAAAATAATAAAAATTGGATGAAAAATGAGCAGGTTTACTAAAAAATGTTTCACTGCTCATGCGTGAATGCAATCAAAATATAATGTGCTTAATGTGTTAGCTAAATGTACAGAGCAACTTTTGTAAAAGTCTCAAAAACATAGTTTGAAAAGTCTGATAATAATCGTTTATAGAATAAGCTCAAAATCCGTTGTTCCCAAAGTGAAGCAAAAAGATGAGGGGTTGTATCCAAATACAGTAGTACATGCAATATTGTGCATGCTAAATTGGCACTAATCAATGGATATATGGATACAACCCCTCATGTTTTTGCTTCATTTCGGAAACAACGGATTTTGAGCTTATTCTATAAACGATTATTATCAGACTTTTCAAACTATGCTTTTGAGACTTTTACAAAAGTTGCTCTATACATTTAGCTAACACATTATGCACATTATATTTTGATTGCATTCGCGCATCCGCAGTGAGGCATTTTTTAGTAAACTTGCTCATTTTTCATCCAATTTTTATTATTTTTTAATTCTGACTACAGGGTGTTGTGTGCAATGTTGTTCGTCATATTTTCTGAAAAGAACTTTTCTTTTTATTAAGAACTCTGCAAATTATAAGCAAAAAACTTGGCGAAATTTGGGACTGTTTTTATAAAAACCTTAATTTCTCTAAGAGTATACATGCTATCCTCATAAAAATGAACACAGTATATTAAAATAAGCCACTTATTATTAATCTCGAGTTTAAACGCTTTTGCTGCATTAGTTTTTACAGGGTTGTCCAAAAGATATTCGTTCTTTTTCAATTTTTTGACAGTCCCCTATGGAGTTTCGGGAAAAAAATCTTCACGGAAACATATGACCTATATTATACTGTTTACACACCTGCAGTTTCAGGTTAATTCTCATGTATTTTTTATAGATATTTAACAAAACGTCAAAAATCGCAAGTGACCGGTCACCTTTGGCCATATAGTGTATTAAGATATTTCATTCAATTAGTTCTACATTTAATATTAAATTTTGTAACAAATAAGTTAAGCCAATTGAAGATTAAAAATTATAAATAAAATTCATACAATATTATACTTAAAACACCCTAAAAGTTAGATTCCATTCAAATAAAATTGAAATAAATCTTCTACCATTTTTAATTGAAAATATTTGAATTATAGATTTTGTATTATGCTTATGACAATTGTACATAAAATTTCCTAGTTTTACATTTGAAGTTGAATTTTTAAATATACATTCACTAATGATGTGGGACAATATTTACCTAGACCAACTGTTGAAAATTAAATTGCACAATAGGTTAGGGAATGAAAAATCAGACAATCTTACATTCATGCCAATTCTGTAAAATTCTTTATTTTTCATATAAAAATGTGTTATTTAAAAGTGTTTGTTTATACATTATTTTACTGTGCAGCACAGTAAATAAATGAATTTGTACATATTTATACTAGCATCTAGCATGCATATCTCAATGCTGATTTTAAAAGGCTAATTTTCTAAAAATGTCTGTGCGTATGTTGGAATGCTTTTAAATACTCCTTTAAGTTCTGTAAAACTTGAAAGAATTTTTTCGTCTTTTGCATTCATCCATTCTAAGTTGAGAAACCATTTGCAGCAACCTAATCCTACTGCTAAAAAACTTTTGTTTTGTTATACCAGGTTGCAATGTAGTAAGAAAAATAAGGATTTTAATGAAATTTTTAAATAGTTATTATTGTGTATTACAGTAGACCGTCTCAAATCCGCGCATTGAAACCACAGGTTGTGCGGATTTTAGAGTTTTACAGATTTCTGGTCATGCTTTGTTTACATTTTTAAGCAGTAGTTTGAATGTAATAATGCAATCAAAATAGTAATGCATGATTACAATATAGTAAAATATGAAAATATTTAAGTAAAGTAATAAATTAAGACAACAAAAATTAAGATAATTTTAAAAATGATTAAATTATTAAGAGCAGAGGTCAAGTAAATAAAATAATTAATAGTATATAATTAAATATGCATAATATATATGAGATACATTTTTCTTGAATTATTAGAATGAAACTTTCCTCATAAAGGTACCCTTCTAATTCACATCAAAATAACAAGAAGTTTTATTTCAGGTTTAGCCAGACTTAATAACTGAAAAAGCTTGATTAATACATAAATATATCTGGTAAAAATATTGCAATTACCTGTGATATCAGCAATATCTTGATATATATATATATATATATATATTTGTTTTTTTCAGAAATAAATTTATACTTCCATCATAAAAAAGCATGAGTTCAGTCATATTAACGAAAATTACATATTAAAATACGTACAGAATGATATAAAAATAAAAAAGTGTGTAGGGGAGACTGGGGGAATGGCACCACCCGGGGTTACGCCGCCACCCCGCCTAGTTCAAAAACTAAGTGCAGTTTGAGATAGTGAATGTGCCTGCACTATAGCGGCCAACAATAGAAACAGTGCCTAAATTGAGAGTGATTTTCCTACACGTCGTTTGTTTGTTCTGGTGAAAAATTTGGTTTTCTTCTAGTTGCTTCTTATTTTTGAGCTTCAAATAAGTAGAGATAAGCACCTTTTATTGTAACTTTAGGTATTTAAGATAATATTATCCGTAATCTACATGCATTCGCCGACATTTTGATGCAATGTGTTGAACAAGTTTGATTCTTCTTTCTGCTTTGCTTGAAGATTTCCGCCATATTATCCTCTCGGGGTAATGCCGCCACCATACAAATCGGGTGAGAAATGGCGTCATTTGAATGTAGTGGAGCCGATTCAGCAGAAATATATATTTGTGACTTTTTCAATATGAGTTAAACTGTAACTGATAAATTACTTTTGTATTCTAAATTGATTTCTAAATATTTTCAGTATGTTATGTGTCTCCTAGTATGCATTTAATGTATTTACTATGTCATTAAAGAGTGGCGTCATTACCCCGATACAGTGGCGGAATTACCCCAGTATCCTCGGTAATCCCGCCACTGTGCAGAGGTTGAAAGAAGTTTTTTTTATGGGTGCTTATGTTACAGATATAATTAAGGTTAAATTTATACAGATACTAAAGATCATGATTCAGCTTTAGAATTTTTACCGTTTAAAAATAAACATTTTTTAGAGGTGAAAAAATTTAAATTCCCTTAAGGTGTCGCCATTCCCCTGGCCTCCCCTAATTTTGTCCCTACATCTGAATTGAAAGTTTCATTGTTTACATCTTCAATCATGTGTGGATTTTAGGCATTTGTGGGTTTTTTAGGGTTGCAGATTTAAGTGAGTCTACTACTTACCTTAATAAAATTGATGTAAATTAAAAGCACTGTCTTTTATTAGTTTCATTCTGCCTGCTGTTGGTAAATGATCTAGATACTGTTTACTACTAGTTTCAGAAGTCTAATTAATTAAAAAAATATGCTAGTTAAATTATAATGGATAACTTTTTTTTTGTATATTTTGGACAAAATTTCTTTTCTCGAAGCAGCCAATGATTGAAAAGCTTTAGACAGGTGTGCGATTTTGGCAAGAATAGCAGTTTCTTCCACTTGGAATAAACCAATTTGTTCCATTTTGGAAGAAACTTGCTTGAAATTTGAAGAAAATTTTGTTTTTTTCCATTTTAGAAGAAACTTTCCAATCCTGAAATCCAAATTTAATATTGTTAAGAATTGCTCCTCGATCAATTTAATTGAACGGTACCGATGAGAAACAAATCTCTCTACCATGGAAAATAAATCAAAAGTTTTATTTTAAAATCTTGATTAGGTAGAACACAACAAAAATAATAAATTAAACACGTGGGTCGTTGACTTATATGATTATATGAAACGCTGAGTCCTTGTAGATTCAAAATTGTAAAATAGTTCAGTCTAGAACGTCTCATTCAGCAACGAGTTCGTTGGTCGGATGGCTTTTCCGGGGAGGTCTCTCGCCGTCCCACACAAGTTCCGAGCGGTTGGCTCAATTTTCTCGGCACCTCTCGTGCCTTCAGCCCGGGAAAGAATCTGTTTTCCCCTCGTCCGTGCGAGCAAAACGCACACTCCAATTCCCGACTCCAAACTGATCCCCTCCTTTATTTTCCTCCGAAAAATGGTCACTCTCTCGGACCCCGTGAGAAAACTTTCAACATCCATCTCTGTCAATGCCTTTAGGCATTAGCGAATTCCTTTGCGAGACCTAAACAGGGTGGTCTATACTCCGAACCCTTAGCGGTAGCTCATATCCTTTATCAGGGCGTGCTACGTCCTAAGTGCTAATCCATCATCACTTACAATGTCTTAGAGCGTGAGAAAAATGTCTACTAGTCTTTCTATGCACCTGGGTGATATGCATACAGTTTTTCTTTAGGAAGATCCCACAGATTCTTCCCACAGACCATGAAAGCAGCGAAGTTCACTTCTTTACAACACCCCCCTCTAAAAGACGATTCTTCAGGCTTGAATGAAGAATCTTATGATCAGTGGATGGACACAATAAATTCCAATATCTCAGAGTGGCATATGCAATAAATAAAATTATCATTGCGCGCTCTGATACATTACACTAAAAAAATACATATATATACATAAGAAGATCAAAAATTACCAAATGAAAAATTTAGAATAAAACAACTATTTCTTGGCTTACAAAGTATAAACAAATGAAATTATTATTTTTTTTCGTACAGTAGTACTTTTAGCTTTTAGTATTTAATGAGTTTATTCCGCACGACTTAAATAGTCAACATGTGCAATATCTCGTCCTGGTCTTTGCTTTATTGCATAATGATAGGGTTGCAGTGTGAGAGCCCATCGTAAAAGCCTCGGATTATTCCCAGAATTTCGTTTAAGAAAAACTAAAGGATTGTGATCGGTTTCTATAGAAAAGATTTGGCCGTCAACATAGTAACGCAATTTCTTAATTGCAAAGATAATAGCTGCACATTCCTTGTCCGTCGCACAAAAACTTTTTTCTGTTTCCGAAAATTTCCGACTTAAGTAAATTATGGGATGTTCCTCTGAACCCTCACGTTGTGCTAAAATAACCCCAATACCCTTTTCAGAAGCATCCGTTTGTATGATAAATTCCTTAGAATAGTTGGGAGCGTACAAAATGGGTTCTTCCGTAAGTTTTGTTTTCAACAGCTGAAAAGCCTTTCCCATTTCGTTGCTCCAAGTTACCTTTTCCCTTTTATTTTTACCTTTAAGTGCGCGCGTTAATGGTTCCACAATAACTGCGTAATCTTTTATGTACCTTGAGTAGTAACCCGCCTTACCCAAGCATCGACGTATCTCAGTTTTGTTTTTAGGGGTTGGTAAATCTAATATAGCACGGATTTTAGTTTCTGCCGGGGTGCGTTTCCCGTCGCCTACCACATGCCCCAGATATTTGACCGTTTTTTGTGCGAACTTGTACTTAGCTAATTTAATCTTTACCTTAGCTTCTTCTACTCTCATAAGCACTTTTTGTAGGTGCTGCAAATGATCCTCCCAAGTTTCCGAGAATACGGCCATGTAATCAAGGTAAGGTAAAAAAATTCCTCTAAACCTCTTAACATTTTATCCATAAATTTCGAAAATCTATAGGACGCGTTTAACATTCCAAAAGGCATGACCAGGGGAATATAGGAACCGAAACTGGTTACAAATGCGGCCAAACTTTGCGCCCTAGCTGTCAATGGAATTTGCCAATATCCTTTCGTGAGATCCAAAACTGGCAACTCTCTCTACCCTATCCTCTATGTTTGGTAAGGGAAAAAACTAGGCCCGTGTGATCTCATTTAACTTTCGGTAATCTATACAAGGACGAGCGTCTTTCCCAGGGGCCTCTACCAGAATCATCGGGGAGGCGAAATCTGACTCCCCTTCAACGATTATATTTAACTCTAACATTCTTTTGATTTCTTTCCTCAAAATTTCAGTTTATCTAGGCAAAGATCTGTAAGGTTTTATCTTTACAGGTTTATATTCTAATAGTTCCACGTCATGCTCCATTAAGTCAGTGCGCCCCGGATCATTAGAAAATAAAGATCTAAATTTATCTAATAAATTTCTCAATTGCTCTGTCTGCACTGACGTACATCTAGAACTCAAATTGCTGTCTTTAATAACATTTTCAAAATCATAAATCTCAGCCCCCGCTTCTGGAAATGCTATGTCCAAATCTTGATTTTCCTCGCCCTCATCTATCTCTTGCGCCACAAAATGAACTAACTCAATTCTTCTCAAATATGGTTTTAAGAGATTGACGTGATATATTTGAGCCTTTTCGCGCCTACCTGGCACATTCACAATATAATTTGTCTCTGAGATTTTGGACTGAATTTTCCCTGGACCTATTCACGATACCGATAATTTGTTCTTTTTGTTGGTAGCTAGAACCAACACTTCGTCACCCACCTTAAATTTCCGTTCTACCGCCGTTTTGTCATACCACAACTTTCTTTTTTCACGAGATTCGGTCATATTTTCCACTGCTAGTTCCTGACAGTGTTTTAGCCTATTAACCAAATTAAATACATATTCAGTAACTAACTCATTCTCTTCCTCTCCTCCCGTCCACTTTTCAAAAAGCAACGATTCGGGAGTTCGTAAATTCTTTCCATGTACTAACTCTGCAGGAGAAAAACCCGTAGAATCATGAGTTACCGTCCGCAAGGCTAATAACGCATACGGCAAATTTCCCTCCCAACTTGCGCCATTTTCAACACACAAAACTTTCAATAATCTTTTCAGTGAGCGATGCCATCGCTCAACCAAATTACTCTGTGGCCGACAAACCGACGAGTGAGTTAACATAACTCCAAATTTCTTTAAGAATGCGGTTGTTAACTCGCTTACAAAATATCTTCCGAGATCTGTTTGTAACTCTCTGGGATATCCTAATCTGCTAAATACCCACATTAATATTGGGAAATACAAAAGTATTCCCCAGGGGTTATGAATAAGCAGAGCTGCATTTAATGCAGTAAAAGCGTTAAGTGCTGATTTGTAACCCCAAAAAAGATATAAATATTAGTTAAAGAAATTGCTAGAAATAAAGATAACTCAAATAAATAAATGTGGTGGTGTTAAAGCAAAGATGACATAGTTAAATTAACTTAACATATTTTATTAACATTTAAAAGATAAAAACAACATACACATACTTTAAATAAAACCTTTAAAAGCAAATGGAGATATATCGTTAAGATTACTCAAGTACTATTGAAAACAACATTAGACATATCTGATTGATTATAGGATAATCATAACGTGATGGACACGATATCACTTTGTAACACATCACATGAAAAAGGTATGTAACGTCTGGAACCCTTAAACTCTAATAACTTTTATAACTTTAACTGGACACAAGAAGATATTCAAGTCCTTATAAAAAGACTACTTTACTTGATGTCGCAGTCAGACAGAAAAACGTTGATTTAATTACATGAGAGACCTCCAGGCTAAACTTCAAATAAAAGACGGGGATGATATGATGATATAGATTTAGATGAAAAACTTAGTCCAGCAAAAATATACTTGATGACGATTATCCATCTTTACACAGCACGGCTTTAAGTACCCTATTCAAAGAACTTCATTACTTTATCTTAATAGCCGTAAACATATTCCACCGAAAAAGCTCCTTTAATTTAGATTAAACATTATATTTATAGATGGCCTCAGGAAAAGAAATTTAACACTGTTAAACGTTCAGGAAAAGAAACTTAACATCGTTAAACGTAGCCGAACAGATCGCTCACATCTCACGAGACATTCAAAGACATCAAAGGTTGATAGAGACTGAAGGTAAATCCTTTTATCCTCCGCCGATGTCCGAAAACCAGTCAATACGCATGACCGAACTACTTTTTACCTGTCTCCAGAGGGTCATATGCAAATATCGACGGAGCGGAGTAAAACGCGGAACAAGCCACGATTACGTCATCTCTCAACGTCATCTATCAGCAATAACAGTAACCGCCAAGGAAAACAGATGATAGAGTTGGACATGCAAGAGTTACGGCGAAATATCGATGTAAGTTTTCATTGTAAACAGAAAGAAATTAAAAAGTAAGAATACTATTTCCTTATATTTAGATAAAAAGAAACGTTATAAAAAGAAGTTATGAAAGGTAAGTTCAATCTTCCTTTACAGATAAAAATATAACTTGGACTTAATAAAAATAAATGGAGTAGTTAGTTACCAAGGGAGTTTACCAGGAGTATTTATGCATACATGCAATACAAGCCATATATACTTATGGACAAGTATGCTAAAAGTACGCTAATAAATATAAAAATATATGCAAGGTGATACGACACAAGGACAAGGCACCTTATTTTCTAACAATTAATGCTTCAATTATAGTTTCTGATCGGACATTAGATATCGCAACAGCCTCCGGATACCTGGACTCCACACAAATAACTGTTAAAATAAACCTATTCCCTTTTTCAGACTTCGGTAAGGGACCCACAATGTCAGCTGATAACTTCGAAAAAACTTCTCCAATGATCGGCACACGTCTGAGAGGAGCTTTCCCTATTTCCCTAGGTTTCCCAATCCTCTGGCATGAATCACATGTTTTGACAAAATCCTCTATCTTTTTTATTACATTCGGCCAAAAGTAATGACGCAAAACCTTATCCTTTGTTTTCATTTCACCAAAGTGCGATGAAATCCCCTCATGACAGGCTCCTAAAACGTCTAATCTGAATTTCGAAGGCACCACTATTTGCAATCTCTCCCCACCACGATTGTCAAAAGTTTTCCTAAACACCAAGTCATTCATAATTTCATAGTGAGATTTCTTGGCTCTCGCTTTTTCCCTAACTTCTTTTAACGAAGGATCAACATCTTGTTCTTTTTTAAATTCCTCATGACTAATCCGTGCTAAATTTCCGAACTTGTCATTTAAATCCGCAGGTAACAATACACTTCCCGAGGTTTCATCTTCCGATAGCTGCTCTAACTCCTTTTCGCATTGTTCTACAAACTCGTCCGATTCACATTCTAACTCCACGACCTGCTTTCCCTCTCCCCTTTCGCAATTCGTATTTACACTAGCCCCGTCCATCACACTAACAGTATCTTTCTTTGCCCGCGATCTGGACATTACCGCATTTACTGCATTAATTTTTTTTCTGGCTAATTCAATTATCTTTTGCGTTTTACTCCCTAAGCGAAAATAATAATGCAAGTCTGCTTCTTTGTCTGCAACACCAATTTCCGTTTTTAGCGAACCCAATCCATCAAAATCTATCTCTATGTGAGCGACAGGTAAACAGCGGATTTTAGAATCCAAGGGTTGTTTCACGAAGATATAATCTCCTGTCAATTGTTCCTTTTTTACGCGTTCCTCACCACACAAATGATAATTGGTACCAGTATCTCTGAGAGTGAAAATATCACGCCCATTTATTTTCGATCTACTAAGATAAGGTTTGAACCCTTCTTCATAATCCGACGTTTTAATCACATGATTTATTTTAGCGGTGTCTTTCTCCTTCTTTTTTAACTGCGGACAATTGGCTCTAAGGTGAGTTGTTGAATCACAAAGGAAAAACCTGTTTACCCTCCTTTTTTCAAAAACACGATCCCTTTCTGTCACTATTTTCTTGTCCCTCCAATTGAAACTTTTATCTGCGCTTTTATTCTCCATCCCCGAGCTATTTTTCTCGAATTTCTTATCAAAAAAATTTCTCGAATTTCCTGTTTTCCTTTGGGAATTTTTCACTACCTCTAATTCATCTAAGCATTTCACTAAAACTTCTGGGTCAGTGAAATTTGACCAGACATCAATCAGATGATCCTTTAATTCTTGAAGGGCTCTTTTTTTTAATTTGATCAGTGATCAAAAGCTTCTTTAATGCCTCAAAATTAGTGATTTTTAAAGAATTTAACCACCCCTCCAGATAGCTATTCAATTCGAAAATTAAATCACGCCACGGATTATTTGGATTCCTCTGGTGTTGATTAAATTTTAGTCTATACGATTCTGCATTTAATTTGTACCTTTCTAACAATTTACCTTTCACATAATCATAATTATCAATCAAATGTGATGGCTGTCTAAGGATTAATTCTGCCACATTTACCGGTAGGAGCGCTAATAAATTTGTCACTAATTCATCATCTTCTAAATTACATTTTTTGCCTGCCTCTCAAACAAATTTAAGAATAATGATATTTCTGATCGACTCTCATCGAAACGATGTATTAAGGATTTTAAGGGCAATTTATTGCTTCTCTCTGCACCATGATTTGATGTTAAGCTACGCGTTTCTGCTTCTTGCGATAATTTTAACTTTTCGAGTTCATAAGCACTGTCTTTGTCTCGATCCTCCCTTTCTAATCTCTTTCTTTCTTTTTTTCTCCGCTACAAGCGCTTCCCGATCTTGTAGTATATTTTTGGCTTGTGCCAATGCAAAATCTCTATCGAAATCTTCAGCCGCTTCTATTTTATTAACTATTTTTGCAATCGTGTCGCTCTCATCTATTTGAACATCTAATTCACCCGCCAGGATTCGCAAATCCACCTTTTTGAAATTTTTCCACTCTGACATTTTTGAAAAATTAATCCCAAAAACTAATTTATATGGATATCAGATCAAAATTTAAAACAAAAAAAAATACATACATACACAAATATATAATTCAGTAATACATTTACAAAACATTTAGAAATATAATTTCCCCTTTTTATAACTTGTATTAAAAAATGACACTATGTTTCACTTCTGCAACCCATCATCTCGCAAAAGTTTCACATATTAAACGTCTTTGCCAGATCACGACAAATACATTTTCCCAAAAGAAAAACCAGAACATTAAAATATCAAATTTTAAATACAGCTCAAGCAAAATAGATGGCACTGTCAATCAACGTCGTCACTACGATAAGCTCCAGAGATTTATAATCCACACCGAAATGTTTTTCCAGCTTGACCCAAGATACACACTCTAAAAACCAGGTAGTCAGTTCTAAGGAATGTTTCTTTCCAATAATCCTTCACGTTGTCACCACTAATAGCACTTGATAACAAGTTCTGTAAATCACCACAATGCTTGTCACAATTACTGCTGCACTTCACAAATGTTCCTTGAGGACCCCTATTGTTCTAGTCATCATCTCGTCAACATGATCGTCCGCTGCCACCAGCTGTTAAGAATTGCTCCTCGATCAATTTAATTGAACGGTAGCGATGAGAAACAAATCTCTCTACCATGGAAAATAAATCAAAAGTTTTATTTTAAAATCTTGATTAGGTAGAACACAACAAAAATAATAAATTAAACACGTGGGTCGTTGTCTTATATGATTATATGAAACGCTGAGTCCTTGTAGATTCAAATTTGTAAAATAGTTCAGTCTAGAACGTCTCATTCAGCAACGAGTTCGTTGGTCGGGCGGCTTTTACGAGGAGGTCTCTTGCCATCCCACACAAGTTCCGAGCGCTTGGCTCAATTTTCTCGGCACCTCTCGTGCCTTCAGCCCGGGAAAGAATCTCTTTTCCCCTCGTCCGTGCGAGCAAAACGCACACTCCAATTTCCGACTCCAAACTGATCCCCTCCTTTATTTTCCTCCGAAAAATGGTCACTTTCTCGGACCCCGTGAGAAAACTTTCAATATCCATCTCTGTCAATGTCTTTAGGCATTAGCGAATTCCTTTGCGAGACCTAAACAGGGTGGTCTATACTCCGAACCCTTAGCGGTAGCTCACATCCTTTATCAGGGCGTGCTACGTCCTAAGTGCTAATCCATCATCACTTACAATGTCCTAGAGCGTGAGAAAAATGTCTACCTTTCTATGCACCTGGGTGATATGCATACAGTTTTTCTTTAGGAAGATCCCACAGATTCTTCCCACAGACCATGAAAGCAGCGAAGTTCGCTTCTTTACAATATGAATTAGCTGTAAACCACCTGTTTTAAAAGTACTGTCTTTTTTCAAGTGGTCGAAACTCAAAACCAAAAAAAAAAGCCAGCCGGCTTTTTGGGGCTTGGCTAAAAGCTGGAAACCCGGCTTTGGAAAGAGAATATTTTAATACTTTTATCTTCCCCTTTTTCTTTAACAGTGAATGTTCAGTTTGTTAACTTCCCTCATTACTTATATTACTTTACTACTTATAAAATGTTTTGTTTTGTGAATAGAAAATTTGCTCTTGCAAGTTGCTATGTTCTACTAACATAATTGAATTGGATAACAAAATTAGTAAATTAAAATTTAGTTTAGTAATAGTACTTTATTATTTTTTTGAAAAAAAGGTACTTTTCGGTTAGCCGGGCACCAGTGTTATATATACATATAGGGTAGATGTGCCAGTAATGGACACCCCTTGATGTTTTTGGTTCATAAAAAAATAACTAATAAATATTTAGCTTTAATTATTTTTTTATATATATAATTCCCTCTTGCATGTTTTATAAAACTGTGTTATTGTTGACACTTTTAATCAAACCAATCAGGAAGCAGAAAATAACGTTTCAATGTTTTGCTGTTTTTCTGTCAAAATCATGATGAAGAGGCTAAGAGCTGGCTTCGTTTAATTAATTTATATATTATTTATTTTCTTGCAAAATTTGAATGTTTTTGTTTGAGTAGGAATTAATTGAGTAAGGCAATAGAAAACTTAGAATTTTATATACTAATGGAAAAAAAGCATAATTAGTACAGGGAGTGATTTTCCCTCCCACTCCTGCCTTAACCTTTCATAAAATTTGCTGTGAATTTCAGAATTTTTTTTCCTTTTTTTTACTTAGAATCGTCCCTGCTATAGGAATAACTTTGACTAAATTCACGTTTATTCGGCGATCCTTTGATGAAATTTGCTTTTTTTTTCATGATCCCTTTTCCGAAACTCGAGTTATTTTCCACGATCCTTTGCGGAAATTTGCGTTTTTACGCGATCCTTTGATGAAATTTGCATTTTTACGCGATCCTTTGATGAAATTTGCGCTTTTACACGATCTTTTGATGAATTTCGCATTTTTTTCGCAATCCTTTGACGAAATTCGCTTTTTTCCGCGATCCTTTGACAAAATTCGCGTTTCGAACTGATGACCGACTTTTCATAATTCTCGGAAAATTTGGACAAGAATCACTTCTAAATTCGCCAATGGTCATGGAAAATAACACGAAACTTGTCAACTGATATCGCGGAAAAAATAGTGAAATTTATCTATCGGTCACAGAAAAAGAAACTTACATTTTAACGATCTTTCGCTGTAAAAAACTCGCAACATGTGTCAATCGGTCGCTCAAAAATACCACGAAATTCGCTAGGCATTTGCGGGAGTTGATCGTAGTTTAAAAATGCAAACTTTCCAGAAAAGGGTGAAATTTTTTGGACGGGAGCTTTGCGCCCATGATATTCTTTTCGGCGGGATTTTAAATTTTTGGGCCTGAATCCCGCCATCCTGCCCTGAAATTCAAGCCATGTGTTCAAGAAATTGTAGCCTTCAAGATGGAAGACCAGACATGAAATGGTACGATTTCGTTATGAAATCACACCCTAAAATAACTTGCAAAGAAGCAGTATACATTAATAAGGTACTCACATCGTTTACATTTGCCTTCCCGTCTCCCCTCCGAACTTTCCCTATAAGGCTTACTTTAAGTTTTTTTGGATCACTGAACCCAAATTTTTAATTTCCCCCCAAAATTCTCCTCCTCCCTCCCGGCAATTCCCCCAAAATAGTTGTTTTTAAATTAATTTTTTTATTGTTTTAGGGGAAATGTATGTAGAAGTTCAGAAAGTAGACAAAATTTGCAACAAATAGGATATATGAAATTATCACGTAGGATAAACGGGGAGGGGGGTCTGCCTCGGAACATTTTCTGCGCGCTGTTCTCAAAAACCAAATATTTTCAAAAAATCAATTTTTTGGGGGGTTGCCGGGTGAAATTTTGGTGGTAAGTTACAAATTCGGATTCAGCGACCCAAAAAACAAGGTTAGTCGAAATCCAAAACTAGCATTAACTTTGCCAGGTAAAATCCCCAAATGCCTGAATTTGCATAACTTGGTACACGTAGCGCCGCAGTGCATGTTCAGAGGCAGCCCGCCCTCTTCCCGTTCATCCTGCGTCATATATCCTATTTGTTGCAAATTTTGTGTACTTTCTGGATTTCTACATACTTTCCCCCTAAAACAATAAAAAAATTAATTTAAAAAGAACTATTTTGCATTGGATTGTGGGGGGGGGGGGAGAATTTTGGGGGGAAGTTAAAAATTCGGATTCAGCGACCCAAAAAACTTAAAGTAAACCTTATAGGGAAAGTTCAGAGGAGAGACGGGAGGGCGAATGTAAACGGTGTGAGTTGTTAAGTGGAACTGCGCAACTTAGTCCACGCAGCACCGCGGCGCATGTTCCGAGGCAGATCCCTACCTTCCCCATTCATCCTACGTCATATATCTTATTTGTTGCAAATTTTATCTACTTTCTGAATTTCTAGATACTTTTTCCCTAAAAACAATACAAAAATCTATTTTTTTATAAAAACCTTTTTGTGGGGCATTTTACCAAAATTTGGGTGTTTGCCAGGAGAAATTTAGGTGGGAAGTTAAAAATTCGGATTCAGCGACTCAAAAAACGTATAGTAAGCCTTTTTCCAGAACTACCATGAATTTTGCTAGGTAGACCCCCTACACGGTCTCTATTGCATGGACTGCTACATAACTCTTTGATGAAGATTCAAGTGTTCTAAACAATCCACAATTCATGGATAATTATAAAACTGATTAAATAGTTAATCTTTATGTCCTATAAGGCACTGTTGTCACTTTTAAGAATCAAATTCAAATATATATTTTGTTTTTTAATTGAAATTTTCAGTTAAAATCAACATAAGTATATTTTACTTAATGTTTTTATCAATTCATAAAGAAATTTGCAAAATGCTCTTAATGCAGCAAACAAATAAATGTGTGGTAAAATAGATGTTGTACGCTTTATTTTTACTTGTTATCAATTAAAATGTTTGTTAAATTACATGATAACGGAATGACCAAAACTGGTGTATAGAGATGGCCATAACGGGTGTAGGGGTGGCCAAAACTGGTACAAATTGAAATAAATTACGTAATGAGTTATTGGTCACTCTTCCTAAACAGATCCCTGCTGAGGAAGTAGTTATATAGATCTAGTTAGTTTCTTTGAGTAGACGTTGTTTAACGTGAGAGTTCTGAAATTTATTAAAGTAGTCCAAGGGTTATTAGTTGAAAATTGTGGTATCACAATTTAAGGACTATACAAAGCAAAGCCTGTGAAACACATAATCTAATGCAAAACATTGTACTTAATTTCAGTATACTATTAAAATATTTCTTAGTATTAATTTTCTTATAAATTTTATATAAGTTTAGGTTATATAAGTTCTAAATAAGTGCAAATACAATAGCATTATAAATAAGAATATTTTTCTTATTGCATGTTTAAAGTTCTTCTCAAATCCAAAATAATTGAAGAAAAAGAAAAACTAATTCTCTGGCTATAAATGCCCAATTTTATATTTTTCAAAATTCCTAGCTGAACATGATAAATACTTAATATTGTAACTTTTATTTTCATGAATTTTAGGGGAGTGCAATGATTTTAAATCAATTCAGAGAGGGCTGTGCATCTTACTCAGCTCTTTTGGCATTCAAGCAAAGGTAAATATACTTGTCAATTTTCTATATTTATAATGTCAATAGAATTTTTTGCATGTAAAAATGGAAATGCACTGTCACTATTGTATTATATCGTAGGCTAACAAGGGTGAAGAAATTCATCATTTTAGTTGCTACTGGCGCATAATGATCAGTAAATGAATTTTCTGACAGGATGAGTGAATTTTTAGTTAGTCTTTGAAAACTGAAACCTATAGAGTTAGGTCAAAAACTTTATTTACTAGTTAACTATATTTTGCAACTTTCCAAATTACGGCGATGTAAGCATGATACTAAGTTTTAACCTATATTAAACTTTACTCTGTTGTATATATTTCATAATTTTATAGGAAAATGAAAATTCATTGTAGTAACAGTAATTATTTTTGCAGCCGCATAAGTTTTGACCTAACAGTTTTCAACTGTATGTTGCATCTTGCTGTCTGGTAAGATTTACTAGAAATTCCACACGCCTGGCTATTGGTGAACTTTGGAACTCTTTACCATGTTTGCTGAATTTAAATGTACACTTTTTGACCATTTTTTACACTTATACAGTTAGAATACTTATTCTTTACACTCTTTTCCAAAGTTTCTCTCAAGCTTTCATTTTTCTTTCCTTAAATTATAAATTACTTTAAAGTTGCTTTAAATAAGGATAAATATATTAAAATACTAAAATGTGGGTGGAATATTTATTATTGTTACAGTAACGAGTTCAGTTTCATAGTCAAAACACAAAGCTATGTATATGTATGTTACAATATTTTTTTTCTCTACATGCAGTCAGTTCTTTGTTCAAAGGTTTTATTTTAACATTCGTTTTGTGTAGTTTCTCATAGGCAGGCATAGCTATTTTCTATATTTTCTCAGAAAGCTGCTTTTTTAAATGGATATTCTATGTGTTTCCAAGATAGATTGAGAAATTATAGTAAAAATATGAAAGGGGAGAAAAAAGCTAAATTGCATGTTTGATATATAATATTACCGCTTTTTACCTGTGATTCCCAATTTTACCAAGTATTTCTAAAAATCTTTCGGTTTTATCTCTTATAAGTCTTAAAGTCGGTTTTATCTCTTATAATTCATTTATTTCAAATGTTCTATTATATATGTATATATATATATATATATATATGTGTATATATATGTATGTATATGTATAAAGTTGCAATTTTAAAAACATTTTTAACATCAACAAATTTTTTTAAAAGTATATTTAAATTTTTATTGAGTTATACCCATTATTAAACCTAATAGCATATTAGTCAGCACGCTACAGGTCGAATGTTTGACTCCCAGCATGCACAGGTAACTTGGCGTTTTCATTCCTTTGCGGCCGATAAAATGAGTACCAAGCTATTTGGAACTAAACACTGAAGTTTTTGCATTAGTCTGTCCACCTGACCGGGACATATGCTGTATAGCCCGTTGGGCCCCAGGGTCAAGTAAACAGGGATGGGCACTGTAGACCCTCCTTAATGGATCATAAAGTCACAGGTTTAGTTTTTATACTCATTCTTATTCATAACTTTTTACTTCAAATATTTCTTTATAAATTTAAATATGTATTTTTTAAATTTTAAACATTTTTTTTTCACCAATGAAATATTTGAAGTATATATTTTAAGTTAGCATTGAATTTTACGCATTACCTAATAATTTTTATTTAATCAGTTTTATTATACATATTTCATTTGCAAAAATATTTTAGCTTCAATAACAATGTGGAAATTCATATTTTAAGCTATTTTTCTGTTTTACTCATGATTAATGTTAATTATTCAATACTGTGTTTGACTTTGTCTATATACTTTTTTTTCCATAAAAATTAAAACAAACTTTCTTTTTTTATGTAGTATATCTGTATAATAAGTGTTATAAGGTAACATCTGCTGATTCTTTGCAAGTTTTATTTATTTTAATTTCTGAATAAATCTGCTTATTAAAAATATTTATTTTGTTTACTGAAAGTGAACATTATTAAGTAACAAAATTTTAACTTTTAACAAAATAATTCTATAGCTGAGTAATTTTTTTTATATGTTCATATACTAAAGACTAGTGAGTATTTTGCAATCATTAGTGTACTCAAAAAAATGGTTGCTGGCCTGGAATTTAATTAAAAGAATAAGGGAGGGCACATTGTTCTCAAAAGGTACTCTTTGTGTCCTGTTCAAAAAACATACTTCGAACTGGTTTTCCTGTTATCAGTAGAATTCTGTGATACTTTCATGGACGATTGCTGAATTTTGCGATATATTTCTTCAGCCAATGAACAAATTTCACAATATCTTCTGGCGACTGATAGACGTATTTCATTATTTTTTTTCCCCCTTTTACTACTGATCTTATTCTCTGTTTCTAATTTTCTTATTAATCTTATTATCTAATAAAAAGCTTTCAACTTATACAATCATAAAATAAAAGTTAAATGTCCTACCTGTTCTTTCCTTCGCTTAAGAAGAAGTAGCCGGGGATTCTATGCCATAAATAAGACGACATCCAAATAATAAGTCTTGAATCTTTGAAGTAAATAAAACTGTATTGCATTAAACATTATTGAAAACGTACACAACTTGCTTAGACACTCACAAAACAAAAATTATTTACATTATATTACAATTCGAGTATTAAAGTTTTCTTTTTTAAAAGTTATTTTCTTTTCTCTACGTTCATATCTAGTTTCTGTTCTAATCTAAATCTGAGTCAATTCTCACAGAAAAAAAGGAAAAAAAAAACAAGTTCTGTCCGCTCTTGCGCAGTAGGTCTGACGTAACACACTGCAGGTGCGTTTTTTGTTCTTGTTTCAAAGGGTAAGTGGTAAGAGGAGTTGCTTGATTTCGCAACATCCTCCCACCTTGAGTTGTGATCCATGGGAGGAACTCAACAATTTAGAAGTCCAGATTGGAGTCTCAGAGGCGGTTTCACTAGTCGTCCACTTCTGGTAACCGCAGGAGAGATATTTCTGTCACAGGGTTGGCTCTTTTCTATACTGCTTCTAGTCTGATCGATTTCTGGAGTAACCTTTCGTTGTTCATTAGGGAGATTAAAGTTCACTTTTTGCTGAATTCTGTTATCTGATGGGGAATCGCTAGCTGCATCAATTTCCAAAGGAAACAGGCGTTGGAAAGGACGAAAGAAAATGCCATTTTCTGTTTGGACTTTGGCCAATCTTGCTATTTTGTCTTTTCCGGGAAATATATCAATTATTTTGTCTAAAGGCCAGTGAAGACGTCTTTTGTTGGTATCTTCCAGAAGAACGATGTCTCCTATTTGCAAAGGTTTGGAATTCTTCTTCATAGACTGTTGCCGCAGCTGTCCTAAGTACTCCGTTCTAAATCGGTTTCGCAGATCATTTCTTATTCTTTGACGATATCTTGCTCGTCTCTTAAAATCTTGGGAGTCTAATGCATCTATATCTGGGACACCGGATGTAGGCAGTTCTTGAAGGAACATCAGTGGAGTTAAAGGTTCGGGATCGCGATTATCTTCGGAGATGTATGTTATCGGTCTCGAATTGACAACATTTTCACAGTCACAGAGTATTGTGCTCAGTTCTTCGTAATTTAATGAGGCGCGACCCAAAACTTTTCTTAAAATATCTTTCACTGTTCGCACGAGGCGTTCCCACCACCCTCCCCACCAGGGGGCTGAAGGGGGGTTGGATTTCCATCTGATCTTCTGAATGGAGGCCAATGTACTTATAGCTTGCCAATCCACACTAGAAAGGGCTCTGTTAGTGCCAACAAAATTCTTTCCGTTATCTGAGTAAATTATATATGGTCTGCCTCACCGTGCTATAAATCTTCTTAGGGACTGCATAAAGCATTCAACTGATAAAGATGTTATCAACTCCAAATGTACTGCTCGATAGACAGCACAGGTGAATAAAGCTATCCACACCTTTGAACCATCGGCAAGGTATAGAGGACCGGCTAAATCGACTCCCACCACTTCAAATATAGCTGCATCTCTGATTCTGTCTTCAGGTGGGATTCCTGGTTCGACCTCTGTTCTGGGTGTTTGGAATCTTTGACACTTAACACATTGTCTAATGACGTTTCTGATATACTTTCTTGATTTCAAAATCCAAAAATTTTCTCGAAGTTGAGCCATTAGTATGCTAACTCCAGCGTGATGATTTTCTAAATGTTTTTCAAAAATTAACTTCTGTACCACAGGATGTTTTGAGGGCAAAATTATTGGATAACGAAAATCTTCTTTGTCTTGTCTACAGATTATATTTGTTTTTGCTCTCAAAAGTCCGTTTTTATCTTCTAATGGTCTTAAGGCTCTTAATTTGGGATCTGTGTTTCCTAAAAAGGATTCCTTTTGTACTAATCTGAGTAGTATTTTTTCTGCTTTTTCAAATTCATCAACGGAGATGTTAGGTGATGAAATTCTTTCTTTCTTTCTTGTGTTGTTATAAAAACGATATATAAATGCAATCATTCTTATGTTTTTTCTATAAGAGGAAAAATATCGATAAAAACGGTGTAAATCACTGTCTTCATTGTCTAAAAGTGTTAGGATTGTCTTTTTCCTTTCTTTATTTATTATATCCTCGTCAGGGTGTTCTTCTGGTTGTGGCCACTGATCTTCCGGTAAATACAGCCAAGCTGGTCCCTCCCACCATCGTGATTTCTCCAATTGCTCAAAGGAACATCCTCTGGATGGGAGGTCTGCCGGATTTAAATTTCCTGGTATATGTCGCCAATCTTCAACTTGGGTAAGGCTTCTGATTTCTAAAACTCTATTGTGGACAAATGTACCCCAAGATTGTTCTCTTCTTATCCACCCTAAAGCTGCTGAGGAATCGCTCCAAAAGATTGTCTTCTCTGGTTTCAACTGAAGATCACTCATGATAGTTTTAGCGAGTCTAGCTCCAATGAGGCACGAGAGTAGCTCCAGTCGAGGAATTGTGAGTTCTTTAATGGGCGCTACTCTACTTCTAGCATTGACTAACTGAACTTTAACTCCTTCTTGTGTTTGACATCTAAGATACACGCAAATGGCATAGGCGTGTCTACTCGCATCGGAAAAGGTATGCAAGGAAATGTTATTTTCATTTTCGGGCGATACATTCAACCAGCGTGGAACTTGAATTTCTTGTAAAAACTTAATTTGTTTTAACCAGGTCTCAAACTGTTTTCTTAAATTTTCAGGAAGTTCTTCATCCCATTTCAATTTCTGTTTCCAGGTTTCCTGAAGAATTAATTTTGGAATAAGAGTGCTCGGGGCGGAGAATCCTATGGGGTCGAATATCTTTTGGGTAACCGATAAAATTTTTCTCTTTGTGAGTGGTTCTTTCGTTTCAATTTTTTCTTCTATTTTACACATTAATCTATCTTGCTCTAAGTCCCAGACCAATCCCAAAACTGGTGCTAACTTTGTATTTTCTTCAGAAACATCGATCATGGCCTGAGGCAAATTTGATCGCCAACATCTTAAATTAAAATGAGCTGATGATAAAATACATCGTGATTCTGTTATAAATTTTCCAGTATCTGCAATCGATTTTAAACTAGTAATGGAATTGTCAATGTAAAATGAATCTTTCAAAATTCGTGCTGTATTTTCCCACTGTTCGGGTACTTGACTTAAAAGATGGTTTAGTGTACCCATTAATAAAAACGGGCTTGAAGTGAGTCCAAAGACTACGCGACAATGTCTATAAACTTTCAAATTATGTTTGGAGTCGAACCAGAGAAAGCGTAAAAAATCGCGATCTTTTTCTGTGATTTTTATCTGGAGAAATGCTTTTTCAATATCTGAAGAAATACCTATTTTGTATTTACGAAAACGATTCAAAATACTCGGAATTATTTCAATCAAATTAGGTCCCTTTGTGAGACAGTCGTTCAAAGAAGGAGAGTTTGCATTATGTGCGGAGGCATTAAAGACAGGACGCATTTTCGTCGTTTCACTATTTTCTTTAATTACTGGTCTGTGGGGTAAGAAATGTACTTTATTCTCCTTATCGTCTGAAATTTCTTCTATAATATTATTATCCTTCCACAAATTAAAAATTTCTTCATATTGTATTTTCTTATTTGTTTTGATAAGTTTTTGTTCTGTCTTGCGCAAATGTTTCTCTGCTAATACGCGATTGCTCGCTAAAATTGAATTATCAACAATCCAGGGTAGTGTCACTTCGTAGCGGCCACTTTCATCACGTTTGACTGTTTCAAGAAAATGGTTATAAGTCTCTCTTGCTAAATCGTCTTTATTTTTATAATCTTCATTAGTGATACCCAAGGTATCTAAGTTCCACAGTTGTGATAAACTGACATTTGAAGTAAATAATGACAGCGATAGAACTGACAACGAACTTTCTGAATCATTTCCATTACCCTCTGTTTTCCCCATAATTGTCCAGCCTAACTTTGTTTCAAAAGCTGTTATACCCAAATCAGGAAAATATTTTATATTATCTGTGAATAATTTCGCCGCCATGTCAGCGCCGATTAAAATGTGTACTTCTTCCGGATTATTCTCATATAAACATAGTCGATTATTTTCACGAACATCGGTCAGATGAATTCCCCCTTTTTCTAAGATTTTTATCATTTCGCTATCGCGGCATAAATTTACTCCTGAACAAATTTTTCCTTCATCTAAAGCTTGTATTTTAAATCGGAAACTATGATCTAAATTACTGATAGTAAATTCATAGCGATTATGTTTACTCGTTTTTTCTACCCCTCCGAATAGTCCGTGTCTAATTGTTTCTGATCGAATTTTCCTTAATTTCAATTTATTTGCAGCATATCTAGTTATATAGCTATTATGACTCCCAGTATCTAAAATGATACGAATAAATTCGGAAGATTGATTATCATTACGGATCTCCACTATCAAAGTTTGTAAATAGACATTAGAAATTATATCCTGATTTGACAGCATTGGTCTCGTAACATCGCTACTCTCTGAATTAGTAGATTTCCCTTTTGAATTTATTTCTTTATTACACATTATCTGGGCGTGTCTCGAATTACAAATACCGCATAAATTCTTCGATACACAGTATTTCCCAATATGTCCGCGGTATAAACAAATATAACAAAGGCCTCTCTTTCTCAGTAAATCAAGTCTTTTTTCAAACGGTAAATTACAAGTGCTAAAACATTTATTTGTCTGGTGCCTGCCAAAGCAAAATCCACAAGTAGTCTCATTTTCGCTCTGAACCAATAAATCACTCGCTGACGGTGATTTTCTATTCGGAGAATCAAATATATTACTCTGCGTATTAAATTTATTGACTCGGGGGGGAAAGGAAGGATTTTTCCTAAATGACTGCGCAACATAATTATTTTGTGTTGATTTTTCATTTATTTCATTCAGTGATGACGCATACATTTTCTCTCTGGATATTAATTGCTTATGTAAGAACGATATTAAATCTTGGACATTAATTGAGTCTTCATGCGTTTTATTAAATTCCAAAACTAGGTCTCTCGGTAATAATTTAAATAAAATGGGGGATAATAAACTTCCATAAGAGTCTAATGAAATGTTAAGTGACTCTAGACTTCTAATGTTCGTTTGTATCTCATCAAAAAGTTTTCGAAATGATTTGGTGTCATTCGAGTGTCTGAGTGGATTTAAATTAAGAAGTTTATTTGTATGTACCGAAATTAACATATCCTTATTCCCGTACCTTTCTTTCAAAATATCGACGGCCTTTAAATAATTCTCTGCAGTGACACAAAATCCATCTATACTTTTTAATGGAATGGGGGCTAGAAAACTTTTTAAATAGTTAAATTTATCTACTGGATCTAATGTGTCATTGTTGTGAATGGTTGTTTCAAAAGCTGACCAAAACGAAAGCCATTCAACAAAATCCCCAGAAAATTTCGCGATATTTAGTTTCGGTAATTTAATGCTTACGTTTTCCTTTAAGGGATTTTCTCGTTTAGAAAACGAATCATCCTGTGTTTTCTTTTTATCTAACTCTTTTATTTTTCTGTTTGCTCTAAAGCGTCATGACGTAATTTTCTCTTTAAATTCGCGAGCGCCCTGTAATTCTGTATGTAATTGTGCTTCTTGCACCAATTTTTTAATTTCCCCGTCTGCTCGTGTCAGTTCCATTTCTGTCACACTTAACTGTTCCACTACCTCTTCCAAATCAAAAATGTCTGGTTCTCCCTCTTTCAAAATAGCTTCTATTTTATTTATAAACTTATTTATGCTTTCACGTAGCACAGCTCTTTCTTTTTTGGCGATGACTAAACTGTCAGCCATTGCGAACTAATAACGACAACAACTAAATTCTGTTAAAAAGTACAATTCTGTATATGTTCAACAGTTCTCAATATTTTTTCAGTTCTTCAAATTAAATAGCTTGATAAATAATTTCTAATTATTCTAATATCTTAATATCTTATTCTATTTATTTCATAACTAGGTTATATCGCCGGAAGGGATGCCAAAATTTTACTACTGATCTTATTCTCTGTTTCTAATTTTCTTATTAATCTTATTATCTAATAAAAAGCTTTCAACTTATACAATCATAAAATAAAAGTTAAATGTCCTACCTGTTCTTTCCTTCGCTTAAGAAGAAGTAGCCGGGGATTCTATGCCATAAATAAGACGACATCCAAATAATAAGTCTTGAATCTTTGAAGTAAATAAAACTGTATTGCATTAAACATTATTGAAAACGTACACAACTTGCTTAGACACTCACAAAACAAAAATTATTTACATTATATTACAATTCGAGTATTAAAGTTTTCTTTTTTAAAAGTTATTTTCTTTTCTCTACGTTCATATCTAGTTTCTGTTCTAATCTAAATCTGAGTCAATTCTCACAGAAAAAAAGGAAAAAAAAACAAGTTCTGTCCGCTCTTGCGCAGTAGGTCTGACGTAACACACTGCAGGTGCGTTTTTTGTTCTTGTTTCAAAGGGTAAGTGGTAAGAGGAGTTGCTTGATTTCGCAACACCCCCGACAAAGTTAGCGCGTACAACCAAGTGACTAAATTTGCAAATTTTTTCCCAGCAATTGACTGATATCTCAGGATTTTTTTCCTCATGATTATCAGATTTTGCATTATTTTTTGTGAATGGATTGCCGTTTCATCTGGCGACTGATTGACAAAATTTACGATGTTTTTCGAACATTCAATTGAAAAATTTCGTGATTTTTTTTTCTCCCTTCAATGATTTGACGAATTTTGGTCTGTTTTTTTTTTTTGAGAATTGACCAATTTCGGAATTTTTTTTTTTTTATTATTATTTTTTCCTTGTGAGCAATCGACAAATTTCATTTTTCCTCCCTTCAATGATTTGACGAATTTTGGTCTGTTTTTCTGAGAATTGACCAATTTCGGAATTTTTTTTTCCTTGTGAGCAATTGGCAAATTTCATTTTTTCCCCTGCGACCTATTAACAAATTTCGCATCGCCCTTGACAAATTTCACTTTTTCTTCCCTCTCGGCTGATTGACAAACTTCACAATTTTTTTTCTTACAGGCAATTGCCATATTTCGCTAGGAAATGAATCAAACGGGTACATAAAAAATTGCAGTAAAGGACTACCAGGTGCATAAAGTGGTTTGGAAAATGCCGTATGCTTATATTTAAGGTTAGGCGTAATTGTGCAGGAGACAGGGTGTCTAGCCACATGGATAACCTGGAAAAGTCAGGGAAATTTGAAATTTCCGGGAAATATTCAGTAAAATTTCTTAAAACCAAGGATTTGAAATTGCAGTACCATAAAAATCTGACTTTGTTTTTCATAAGTACTGTAAAGAGTATTTAAACATGTTATTCAATTTCTTGTGTCTACTACCTTTCAGTCCTTTATAACTCATAGTTTCAATCAATACCACCGTCACTGAAACGTAATTTTGTAGGATTGATTAGATGATTCAATCTTCTTACTTAAGTTTGTTTCAGAACTGAACATTTGTTAGCTTAATAGTTGAATGTTTATAATCCTTAAATAGTGTTAGTTTCAGAGCAGATATATTTCTTTTAAAAAAGGTCTTTTTTGTACAATATATGTTAGAGCGATTTCTATTTAATTGTGACTGCTGTGAGAAAGAATTTAATTCTGATCGCACAAAATAGATGGAACCTGGTGCTAAAAGTATTCTGATTGCACAAAATAGATGGAACCTGGTGCTAAAAGTGTGTGTCTGCAAAACAGGGTTGTTTGGTTTAAACCACGCTGGTAAAGATCTATTGGTTTGCAAAAAAAAAAAAAAAAAAAAAAAAAAAAAAAAAAAAAACACGGAAAGCACAGTTCTATTACACAGTTACTGAACAACAGCATCTGCTAGTTTAATGCATTTCCGAACAAAAATAAATTAAAACTTATGCAATAAAGTTGCCCTTTCAGATTTGAGAACAACCTTAGAATAAAAAAGAAACTCAAGATATGAAGTCGAATAAAAGGACATTGAAAAATTGTGTGCTAGCGAAGCATATGTTTACTTTTAACTAAAATATGAATAACATATATTTAAATCGTCTATTGCATAATCCAATCCACTATTTAGATCTGACAAAAAAATGGGGGAAATTCGAGATAAGGTTTGCTTGAGACATAATAGAAAAAAGTCTCATAAAAATGCCTAAAAAGATATATTATTAATGTTTAGTTTAGACATTTAAAAGTAATATGTATTATAACATAGCTTAGAAAAAAAAGCTTGAGTATTAAGTCTGATGGTTGTTTAAATGCGTTAGTGGATGACAACTATTATAAATATACTTTCCATTTTAAGATCAATGTTTTCAGTAGTCTAAAAATCTGGTAAATAGGTATTTCTGTTTATTAACTGTTGCCTTTTTTTTTTTTTTACCTGGCATTTTCGCAGGAGAAGTGTCAAATGGCAATACACAATACTTCTTGAAACGTGTAAAGACTCTACTGCTAAATTCAAATCATTCCGGGAATTCTTTATAAAAAGCTTTACTTTCAATAAAAGATAATTATTCAAGTAGTGTTCTAACAGAAAATCAGATATCTCAGATGGCAAATATTTCAAAGAAATTACTTTGAATAGCCATGGGAAAGCATATTATATTTATGAAACTACACTATATATTTATTTATAGTATTAGTAATCAAAAGATTGTTTATTAAGATTTTCGAGGTATCAATGTTTCACTATGTAGAACATTTTATTCATAGAACATAAGACTTTTACTATAAATGTTTAAATTCTAAATGATTTCAATTTTCTACATAATTGATTGTAATTATATAATTTAAATTATTTTTAAATGAAGTTATATTACTTATATATCCAACAATGTTTCTTTTTATCAATAAATATGCATGTGTATGTAATAGGAAAAAATATTTTTTTTAAAACCCGGTTTAAACCAAAAAAAAAAAACGCTTTTTTGGTTTTTCTGAAAAGAAAAAAACCCAGGTTTTTTTACCAACCCTGCTGCAAAATGTAAGAAATATAGAGATGTCAAGCAAGCATTAAACATGAAGTAAACATCTTGGTATTCGATGATTTGTACATTTTACAAAAAATCTTTTAAAAAACCAATAGTTTGTGCTTTAGAATCAATTGTGAAAGTTCTCTTCTCAAATTCACAACCTTTTAGACTTTTTGTGTGTAACATCACTAAATCTCGGTACCTGAATTTTTTTTTTTTTTTTTTTTTTTTTTTTTTTTTTGGTATGCAAAACCTGGAAAAGTCAGGGAAATTTGTAGCTCAGATGGAATAGACACCCTCAGAAGATGAAATTAAATTTTTGCGCTGTGTCTATTAATATTTATTCACTATTCAGCTATTTGTTATAATGTTTAAGCAGTTTATTTAGCATTTTTCTAATGCTCATAATTTTCAGTGTTAAAGTAATTAATAAAATGTGTATGTAATCTGAATTATAATGCAACTAATTTCACTTTTAGATGATACCCAAAATTAGCTAGGTTTTTAATATTGAATGTCTTCATAACTAATCATTAAAACTTTGTTCATTTATTAGTATGACAATGGCTCGCTAAACATTTCTTTAAAGATATTTAGGCCTAAATTCCTAATCATTTGCCTATTCTGGTTTTGCTCTGCAACAATGCCCCCCCCCCCCCCCCCAAGTTCATAAAGTGTCATAAAGTGCAGCATTTTTTTTTTAAATTAACAGTATTTAGAGTAAAATTTAATTCTGAGATAGTGTCAGCTTTATTGTTTCTTGCACTCTTTTATTTAACTTGATCTCTGTATTAAGATGAAATTTTGTATTCTATTTTTCACTCCCTGATATACTAAAATTACTGAAACAATGTACATAGGCATGTTTCCAATGGCAATGTAATATTTATATATTTTTTTAACTGAATAATTTTAAAAGCAGTTTTTTGTTAGCCAGGACAGGTAATAAATCACCAAATAATTTTTATAATTATAACGATTTATGAGTTACAAAAACAATTGAGTTAATTATGCTTCAAACCACGCTCTTTCTTGTGGTGGAACTGCAAGACCGAATTATTTCAAGTACTGGAAAGTAGAAAATATAAGTGATAAATAGTAGTGTATCTCCATAATTTGATTTTTCAATATGATTTTTTAAAAACATTTGAATTTTGTTCTGCAAAACTAATTTTTCATTTCTTTTTTTTTGTTTTGTTTTACAGAAAAATATGAAAACTGGAAATAATGTTCTTTAAGATGGCTGTGGATTTTCAACTCTTTTATCAACGTTTGTTGACTATTAGCACGATTCTAACAGGAATAATTTTACTTGTAATGTATTTGTAATAAATTTGATCAACTTGTAAATAAATTAAAAAATTATTTTTGTTTGCTTTACATTTCTGGTGAAAAAAAAATTGTGTGACAAAATGGCATTCAGTTCTAGCGTTTTAATATATTTTCTTTTTAGGAAAGTGAAATAAAAGGAATAAAGCGTTTCTCCTTTTTCCTTCTAAGAAAAACCACCTTCTTTGCTTCATAACAAAAATGGGGGTTAAATAATAATTAATAGTTTTTATACAGGGTGCAATATGTTATCTATCGCCGACCTTTAATTTCTCAACCGTTGGTCGTAGACATATAGTTCCAATTACAAAAACGTTTCAAATGAGCTAAATATTCATGTTGTGGCATTATTTAAAGTAAAAAATCAATTTTATAAAAATTGCGAAAATTAACTTTTTACACGGTCCCCCAGTCCCTATAGTTATATTTAGTAAAAGTTTACACATATCATAAAAGATGCAACACAAAAAGTTTGACATCTGTACTACAAAAATTGACACAGTTATTAAATTTCAAAGATTAAGATTTTTGCACATAATTTTGTCTTTCATTGAGGGATCAGTTAAAAGATGAATTAAAGTAATTCGAGATCAAAATCAGGGTGCAATGTCCTTCTTACGGCGAAGCCACTTTTAGCCGATATCGTTGGTACTTTTGAATGTTGTTCGACCCATAAAAATTAGCTCAAATTTTTAGATGAAATAACCCTATTTGTTGATTCCCCGATTTGGTGATACCGGCTAAAGGTGGTTTTGCCGTAAAAAGGATATTGCACTCTGATTTTGATCTCGAATTACTTTAATTCATCTTTTAACTGATCCCTTAATGAAAGACAAAATCATGTGCAAAAATCTCAAACTTTGAAATTTAATAACTCTGTCAATTTTTGAAGTACAGATGTTAAACTTTTTGTGTTATATTTATTATGATATGAGTAAACTTTTACTAAATATAACTATAGGGACTGGTGGAGCGTATAAAAAGTTAGTTTTCGTAATTTTTATAAAATTGATTTTTCACTTTAAATAATGCCTCAACATGAATAATTAGCTCATTTGAAACGTTTTCGTAATTGGAACTATGCGTCTACGTCCAACGGTTGAGAAATTAAAGGTCGGCGATAGATAACATATTGCACCCTGTATATTATGTATAATTCAATAAATATCTGGATTTATGTAGATTATATATTTTAAACTTTGACGGCCTGAAAAACTAATATGGTACAAATTATAGATTAGTATTGCTTGGAGATGACACATTAAATATTAACTGCTCTTCAAAAACTCTTATGTTTAAATGAAAGTTTGTCTATAATGAGTGTTGAAATTACAATTTTAATATGGATAATATTGTATAGTGCAATTTGAATTTTTGATAGTCTATGTAATATTGTTAAAAAATGCAATATAAAGTGCTCATTACTTAATGATCTTTATAGAGTAAGAAAAACAAAGATATATTTTTATTATGAATGGTTTAGTTCATTTGGGAAAAAACATGAACGATTAGTGCATGAGTGGCGGTTATATATTGTTAAAAAAAAACACAAACTGCCACCAATATTTTGGAAAAATATTCTTTGCATTATTTAGTTTATATTAAGAATAACTAACATTGAATAATGAAAAAAAAAAAAAACTTTAAAAGTGGTGCCAATTGGCCTTCTGTCAATTCATAATAATTTTGGAAAAAAAAAACTTTGAATGTATGTTGAAAATTAATTTATTTTATAGTTCATGAAATGAGGTGTGCCGAGGATGGGTTTTGTGCATGTGTGTATGAGGGGGGGGGGGGGGGGGTAAGGCTTAACAGACTACAACAACATCATATTACATTATAGACACACTTGTATTTCCCCCCCCCCCCCGATTAATTATACACCAAAGAAATGATTGTAGTGAAGTGGCATATTTTCAGCTATGATTTAAAGTACCAAATTACATAAATAATCTATCTTAAAAAATCGTTTTAAATTCTAATGATCAATAAAGTTTACATTTTCTCAGTTTATAAAAATAAAACTCCTGTGGTCTTGTATTTTATTTTTCAGTTGGATAATTAAAAGAAACATCCAGGTAAGAAATTCTGTGTAAAACATGGCACTATAAAAGCGTCGGATATAATTGTTATATAACAATTTTGAATGGAAATGCAGACAATCCTTATGATTGAGCTTGAAGAAACTAGTTAAAAAATTGCTCTTTTGGCTAGCATATGTTATATATTTTTTAAAAATACATTAAAGGCTTTGTTATCAAATTTTCTATGTTAACTGTAAATTTGGTTCTTGCAGCTGTTTAGGAATATTAACATTTATAAAAACTAAAGCAACCATAAAAAAGAAATATTTTTTAGGAGAATATGTCTCTATAAAAATATTTAAGGTTGAATATTGTTGAACTTTCATTTACTAACAGCAAATTTGAAATTTGTTCTGTTCAAAGGTGATGAGCAGATAAGGCTCAGTTATGCCTCCATTGGAATTATCTTTTAAATGTTTTGATAAAATTTAGGATCTAAATGCATTTTGTTCTGTAAAACTTATTCTTTTTTAATTATTATTTGACTTTTAATAAAAATTGTTTTTAACATAAGTGTATGTTAAAGTAAAACATGTATAAAAGTCAGGATGGTGTTATGAGAAATATATTTAAAAAAAATAAAATTTCCTAGACCTGTTCCAAATTTTACATAGTATAATTTAATATATAATATGCGAAAACAGTTTATAGTATGATCTGTTTTCAGATAAACATTTCAAAACCAGTAAATTTAGATTCTAATTTTTATCAAAATATTTTTTAGAAGAAAAATTTTCTGTCCCCACCCCCCCCCCAAAAAATCATTTACTGAACTTTTGTGTGTGGGGGGGGGAGGGGTTAAACAATATAATTCCGACCAGCTTCGGGCTAGTTTTCATCCATGATAACCAATAGAGGCATAGATGTGGCTAGTTTCTGGCTTGCAATCATTAATGATGCCCATTGATGGCACAAATGGGGCTAGCTTCCGGCTTGCATACATTAATTATGCCCATTGATGGCATAAGTGTGTCTGGCTTGTAGCTAGCTTTTATTTAAAATGACCCTTAATGGCATAACTGTGGCAAGCTTTTATTCATGAATGCCATTAAATGTATAATTGTGGCCAGTTTGCGGCTAAATATCAGTTTTAGATTATCGTTAATGGCGCGTTTGTGGGCAATTTATTGTAATTGCGGCCAATTTCCTTCCGGCCTTATTGTGTCCATAGTGATACTTTTTTAAAGAACCGTTACGGTCAATGATAGCGGGCCGATATTAGACACTTTTTGCCAAGGCTAACGTTGCCTTCAGTGGCCCATAAGTTGAGTGTTTGTTGGGTAATTTTCCCTTAAAAGGAAAAACAAATGAATTCTTGAAACCTCAAAACTTACTAAGTGAAAAAAAAAATATATATATATAATAATTCGCCTTTGGACGGATTCGAACCGCCAACCCCATGGTTAACAGTCATATACGCTATTCAATTGCGCTACAAGGACATTGAAGTTTTCTGAACTATTGAAATACTTATCTACATCAAACTCGATTCTTGCTCCTATATATTTTACCATTACATAATTTTAACAACTTTTTTTCCATTTATCAGAAAATTATTAAATCACAGAACGATCACACATCAAGTTGATTCAAATATGAATAATATCTGTACAGTTTTTTAATGATACAGGGTATACATGAATACAAACTTTAATTTTCAAACATTTCATATTTCAAATAGTCTATATTTCAAACCAAACTATTTGAAATTTTCACGCGTAAGAACAAATATTACTTAGATCTTTTCACAATTACCTTTTTAAAAATAGCAGATAACTACTTTTGAATTAATTTTCCAAGAACTGTAACTGAAATTACACCAACTCCTTATAGAAAACCCTGTTTTCACACAATTTCTTGAAATTCAACAACGAATTGGCCTTTACAGCAATACTTATCTACATCAAACTCGATTCTTGCTCCTAAGTATTTTAACATTACATAATTTTAACAAATTTACATCGAATTTGTAAGATTTTAACACTTTGATGACACACACCTCAAGAAATATTCATAATTAAACAAAAAAAAAATAATCTTATCTATAACTGGAAATTTCACATTAAAAAAATATATTTTGATGATTGCACATATAAAAATAAGAGTTTACAAACCAATTTCCTTAATTTCGTCACATTCGAGCTTAACTTTTATGCTCAAAACATTTTTTAATCAAATTCTATACTTTATGATTCAGTTAAATACGGTCTAGGTTATTCTGCTCATATTATTAATCAAATTGTCTTATGTTTCACCTTACCTTTCGGAGATTTCTGAATTATCATCCATCAAGTTATGTAAAATATAAATACTGTCCTTATAGTTTAATGATACATAGTATACATGACTAGTCTGAGTTATTCTATCCATATTATTAATCAAATTGTTGTATGTTTCATCTTACACATCGAAGATTTCCGAATTTTCATCCATCAAGTTGCTTAAAATATTAATACTACGTTTATAGTTCTAATAATGCATAGCATACATGAATTCAATCTTTAATTTTAACATTTCATATTTCAAATAACCTATTTCAAAACCAAACTACACGAATTTTTACTACAACGCTTATCAACATCACAGAACGATTTATGCTTCACGCTTTTCTAATAATTATCAGATATGTATTCCTCAGAAGTATTACTACCATATGAATAAGTAAAGAAAATGTAATATATATACATATGTTAAATAACTTCATACACGAAAAGTATCACAGAAGGAAAATACTAATAATCAATTAAAATAATTAACTATTGTATAAAATTACATCTATTACATATAAAACTTCAACTGATGAATGAAAAATATGTAAATTAGCAAAATAAAATTTACTAAAGTAAGGAAAAAAAATACAAGTTATTAAAAATTTAATTTAAAAAAAACTTTTAAAAATTGCAAGTTTAACTCCTACCTTAAATGTCATTACCACTATCGATTCGCAGAACATAATAATCTATGGTGTGCTATAAGAGAATTTCTTGATAACATTTATTATACTACTGATTTGTACGCATGCGTGAGTTGTCACGTGATCAAGACGTTTAAGTATAATATAAATTTTAGAAAAGCAGCGCAGCATTTCTCATTTCAACTGTTAGACTTGAGGGAGAAGGTAACTTTAGTGCACAACTCTGATAAATTTATAGATTTTAATTCAAGTGGGGAACCGATTTCTTTGTTAGTGAATAAAGTAAGTTTTAGTATATCATTGCAATATATAATAATAAAAATAGACAATGAATAAATGATTATTTATGTATTAAACCTTTCCTAAGTATATAAATATATTTCTTTTATTACACAGATGTTGCAACAAGATGAATCAAAACAGCAGCATTCCTCTTTATCAGAAATGAATCATCCGAAAAATTCGCCCTTAGCACATGAAGAGTTACAGAATAATAAATATGTGAGTACTTATATATGAAATACTATAATTCATATATGAAAACGTAATTAGAGTAAATTTAAAATCAAATATTTTGTCGTTTATACTTTAACAAGTGTTTTTTATCCATATCGATGAAGAAAATTCGAATTGTTTCCATTTATTTCTCTTACAGATGTGTTCTATTTGCTACAAACAATTTTTAAGTAAATGGAATTTAAAAGAACATATACAGATCCATAAAGATGCAAAAGCCTATACTTGCGATGATTGCCAAAAACCGTTTTCAAGAAAACATGAATCTGAAATGCCTACTACATCATATAGCGTATCACCAGTTGTATGTAAACTTTCTGAAGATATTCAAGAAATAACCAGTCGTTTGAAGAATTTAACAATCAAGGAAGAGATTTAGTCTATGTACCAAATCTAATTGCATAAGATTTACTACAATATCCCCAAATTAAAATTTGGAAGGCATAAACACTGTGTGTAAAGAAATGTTTGTTATCCGTTATACTTCTAACTAACATGAATGTAGATATTATTCACAATGTATTCCTTACATGGTCATAATAAATATATTTTATCTACACATATCAACGTGTTTATTTTTCTACAGTCCATTTCATTATTGGAATATATCTCCTAATATTTTAAACGAAAATACGCTTTCACATCTTAAAAAATTTCATAAGAAAAGACAAAAATTAACAGATGAATGAAAAATATACAAGTTTACAAAATAATTTTAAAGTTTTCTAGATATGTTTACAAAATAAAATAATAATTTCAAAAGTAAAAAGAAAAAATCCCAAATGTAAAAAAAAAAAAAAAATTACAACATAATTTTTTTTTCCAAATGTGATTTTTTAGAAAAGTGAAAAAAAATTATAACAAGATTTTTTTTTCAAAACTGAAAAAAATATTTTTACAAATTTTTTTTTTCAAAAGTAAAAAAAAAAAAAAAAATTACAATTTTTTTTTTTTTTACAATGTGAAAAAAAATTTACAACACAAAAAAAATTACAAAAAATTGCAAAAGAAATTGCAACATGTTTGAAAAAATGTACAAAAAAAGTTATGAAAATGTTTAAAAAAAATGGTATTTTAAATATAGTTTTGGCAACCATTATAATGCTATTTAAAATACCATTTTTTTAAACATTTTCATAACTTTTTTGTACATTTTATTCAAACATTTTGCAATTTTTTGTAATTTTTTTTTAATTTTTTCATGTTGTAATTTTTTTTTTCACATTTGTAAAAAAAAAAAAAAAAAAAAAAAAAAATTCACTTTTGAAAAAAAAATTGTAAAAATATTTTTTCAGTTTTGAAAAAAAAAATCTTGTTTTAATTTTTTTTCACTTTTCTAAAAAATCACATTTGAAAAAAAAAACTTATGTTGTAATTTTTATTTTTTTTAACATTTGGGATTTTTTCTTTTTACTTTTGAAAATTTTTTATTTTGTAAACATATCTAGAAAACTTTGAAATTATTTTGTAAACTTGTATATTTTTCATTCATCTGTTAATTTTTGTTTCTTCTTATGAAATGTTTTAAGATGAGAAAGCGTTTTATTCGTTTAAAATGTTAGGAGATATATTCCAATAATGAAATGGACTGTAGAAAAATAAACACGTTGATATGTGTAGATAAAATATATTTATTATGTCAATGTAAGGAATACATTGTGAATAATATCTACATTCATGTTAGTTAGAAGTATCACGGATAACAAACATTTCTTTACACACAGTGTAAAGAAATGCCTTGTTTTCTGCCTTCCAAATTTTAATTTTGGGATATATTAGTAAATCTTATGCAATTAGGTTTGGCACATAGACTAAATCTCTTCCTTGATTGTTAAATTCTTCAAACGACTGGTTATTTCTTGAATATCTTCACAAAGTTTACATACAACTGGTGATACACTATATGATGTAGTAGGCATTTCAGATTCATGTTTTCTTGAAAACGGTTTTTGGCAATCATCGCAAGTACAGGCTTTTGCATCTGTATGGATCTGTATATGTTCTTTTAAATACCATTTACTTAAATATTGTTTGTAGCAAATAGAACACATCTGTAAGAGAAATAAATGGAAACAATTAGAATTTTCTTCATCGATATAGATAAAAAACACTTGTTAAAGTATAAACAACAAATTATTTGATTTTAAATTTACTCTAATTACGTTTTCATATATGAATTATAGTATTTCATATATAAGTACTCACATATAAAGAGAATTGCTTCTGTTTTGATTCATCTTGTTGCAACATCTGTGTAATAAAAGAAATATATTTATATACTTAGGAAAGGTTTAATACATAAATAATCATTTATTCATTGTTTATTTTTATTATTATATATTGCAATGATATACTAAAACTTACTTTATTCACTAACAAAGAAATCGATTCCCTACTTGAATTAAAATCTGGAAATTTATCAGAGTTGTGCACTAAAGTTACCTTCTCCCTCAAGTCTAACAGTTGAAATGAGAAATGCTGCGCTGCTTTTCGAAAATTTATATTATTCTTAAACGTTTTGATCACGTGACAACTCACGCTTGCGTACAAATCAGTAGTATAATAAATGTTATCAAGAAATTTTGTTATAGCAAACCATAGATTATTATGCTCTGCGAAAAGATAGTGGTAATGATATTTAAGGTAGGAGTTAAACTTGCAATTTTTAAAAGCTTTTTTTTTAATTAAATTTTCAATAACTTGTATTTTTTTCTTACTTTAGTAAATTTTATTTTGCTAATTTACATATTTTTCATTCATCAGTTGAAGTTTTATATGTAATAGATGGAATTTTATACACTAGTTAATTATTTTAATTGATTATTAGTATTTTCCTTCTGTGATACTTTTCGTGTATGAGGTTATTTAACATATGTATATATATACACTTTCTTTGCGTATTCATATGGTATTAATATTTCTGAGGAATACATATCTGATAATTATTAGAAAAGCGTGAAGCATAAATCGTTCTGTGATGTTGATAAGCGTTGTAGTAAAAATTCGTGTAGTTTGGTTTTGAAATAGGTTATTTGAAATATGAAATGTTAAAATTAAAGATTGAATTCATGTATGCTATGCATCATTAGAACTATAAACGTAGTATTAATATTTTAAGCAACTTGATGGATGAAAATTCGGAAATCTTCGATGTGTAAGATGAAACATACAACAGTTTGATTAATAATACGGATAGAATAACTCAGACTAGTCATGTATACTATGTATCATTAAACTATAAAGAGAGTATTTATATTTTACATAATTTGATGGATGATAATTCAGAAATCTCCGAAAGGTAAGGTGAAACATAAGAAAATTTAATTAATAATATGAGCAGAATAACCTAGACTAGTCCAAATTTAACTGAATCATAAAGTATAGAATTTGATTAAATAATGTTTTGTGTATAAAAATTAAGTTCGAATGTGACGAAATTATGGAAATTGGTTTGTAAACTCTTATTTTTATATATACAATCAATGCTTTGTGTATAAAAATTAACTTCGAGTGTGATAAAATTATGGAAATTGGTTTGTAAACTCTTATTTTTATATGTACAATCATGAAAATGTATTTTTTTTAATGTGAAATTTCCAGTTATAGATAAGATTAATTTTTTTGTTTAATTATGAATATTTCTTGATGTGTATGTCATCAAAGTGTTAAAATATTACAAATTCGATGTAAATTTGTTAAAATTATGTAATGTTAAAATACATAGGAGCAAGAATCGAGTTTGATGTAGATAAGTATTGCTGTAAAGGCCAATTCGTTGTTGAATTTCAAGAAATTGTGTGAAAACAGGGTTTTCTATAAGGAGTTGATGTAATTTCAGTTACAGTTCTTGGAAAATTAATTCAAAAGTAGTTATCTGCTATTTTTAAAAAGGTAATAGTGAAAAGATCTAAGTAATATTTGCTCTTACGTGTGAAAATTTCAAATAGTTTGGTTTGAAATATAGACTATTTGAAATATGAAATGTTTGAAAATTAAAGTTTGTATTCATGTATACCTTGTATCATTAAAAAACTGTAAAGATAGTATTCATATTTGAAGCCACTTGATGTGTGATCGTTCTGTGATTTAATAATTTTCTGATAAATGGAAAAAAATTGTTAAAATTATGTAATGATAAAATATATAGGAGCAAAAATCGAGTTTGATGTAGATAAGTATTGCAATAATTCAGAAAACTTCAATGCCCTTGTAGCGCAATTGGATAGCGCATATGGCTGTTAACCATGGGGTTAGCGGGTCGAATCCATCAAAGTGCGAATTATTATTATTATTTTTTTTTTTACTTTGTAAGTTTAGAGGTTTCAAGAATTCATTTGTTTTTCATTTTGAGGGAAAATTATGCACTAAGCAATTATTTAATAACTTTTTTTGTTTATGTTCAAGTTTTAATGTGCTGCTAATTCGTTTCGTTTCATCCAAAGCTATAAAATTATAGGAGGTGCTCTTGTTTTTTAACTCATAGGATTGGTTTAAAAAGTGAAAAATCGCTGAATTTCGTTAAATCTGAAAGTACTGGATTTGATTAAATAATGCTTTGTGCAGAAAAATTAATCTTGAATGTAGAAAAAATTAGTTAAATGTAATAATAATAAGGATATTAATTTCAAAACTCATATTTTTATGCATATTCTTGAAATATTTTAAAAATGTGAATTTTTCAGTTATTGATTAGATTAAAATTAATTTATTTTTGATTAGTAATGATTATTTCTGGAAGTGTACCTCGTTCAATGGTTAAAAATCTACATAGCTAGCATCTAAAAGTATGATAAAATCTCAAACTAGTGTAAAAGTTAATCAAATTCTTTTAAATTCGTCTTTTATCATTAAAAAATAATATTTGCCTTAGATATTTGTTTAATTATTAAAATTTATTAAGGTAATGGTTTTTCAAAAACTGAAATAAATGTTTAAATTTCCCCTTTAAGTTGAAATCCTCGTATCTTTCTTCTTTTATGTTGATATTCTGATGTTTTTCTTTAAAAATTGATATTTTCCATTGTTTTACTTAAATATTAATATTCATTAAGATGTTGTTCATTCAAAATTCGGATTATATGTTCAAAATCTCGAACGTGTCAATGATCAAATGAACTCATAAAACAGTTTTATTCATTTCCAGTTTCCAACTAGTGTAAAAGTTAATCAAATTCGTTTAAATTTGTCTTTTTTCATTAAAATATAATATTTTCCTTTGTTATTTTTTCACTTATTAAAATTCATTATGGCTATGATTGATCAAAACTAAAATATATGTTTATATCTTCCATGTAACAGTTGTAAAGAATTCAGTCTCTTTTTACCTAAAAATTGCTATTTTTCTTGAATGGAAAGATTTTCTGTTGTGCTTTGTAGTTTACCAGGTGCAGTAAACACGAACTAAAAATTGGTTCGAATATGACGTCAGAGAAGATTTGTGATCCCTTCCCAAGTTTGAAGAATGCTGAGAGTAGCGTGCAGTGAATGGGATCTGGAATTATTTTCTTATAATAGTCCTATCGGAAAAAATTCCGTTGAATCTGCTAAAATTAAGGAAATTGGATTGAATATATCTTGGGGTATAGTCATCTACCGAAATAAATATTACATAACTAATGTCTAAATAGCACGATAAAATCTCAAAGTAGTGTAAAAGTCAACCGAATTCGTTTAAATACGTCTGTTTCATTAAAAAAGCAATATTTTCCATTGTCCTGCTTAATTTTTAATAATCATTAAGTAATGATTGTTCAAAACTAAATTATAAATTTATATCTTTCAACTAACAGTTAAAAAGATGCATAAAAATTGATATTTTTCTTGGATGTATACATTTTTTCGATATGCTGTTGTGACGTCAAAACGCTATTGTTGCGTTCCCCCACCCCCCCAAGCTTAGGGAATGTGAGCGGTTGGAAGGGAATGGAAGTTGTTATTTGGTATTATTTTCTTTATTAGACTTGTTGAAATATTCTGTTGAATCTTCTAAAAATTAAGGAAATTTGTTTGTAAACTATTATTTTATTATTTTATGTGTAATATCATGAAAATATTTTTTAGAATGCGAAATTTCCAGTTATTGATTAAACTAAAAATTGAATTTATTTTGTTTAATTAATTAATATATATCTTGGGACGTACACCTTCCAAGGTTTTTAAATCTTACATAACTAGTGTTTAAAAGTATGTTAAAATCTCAAACTAGTGTAAAAGTTAATAAAATGCATCTTTTTTCTTTAAGAATTCGATATTATCCATTCTTATTTGTTCAGTTATCAAAATTAAGGTAATGGTTGTTCAAAACTAAAATATATTTTTAAATTTCCCTTTTAAGATGATATTCCAATCTTATAGTTAAAAAAAAATCTAAAGAAAAATGTCTTTTTTTTCCCTTTAAAAATTGTTATTTTTCATTATTTTGCTTAATTAATAATACTCATTACGGTGTTGGCTGCTCAAAATGTAAATATATATGATTCCCTTTTATCTTTTAAGTTGCTATTCTTATCTTATAGCTGGAAAAATCTAATGAAATCAGCTTTTTTTGCCTTAAAAATCATTATTTTCAATTGTTTTGCTTAATTAATCATATTCATTAAGATGTTAATCTTTCAAAATTCAGATATATGTTTAACTTTCCCCATTTAAGTTGATATTCTGATGTTGTAGTTAAATTAAAATCTACAGAAATCAGCTTTTTGCCTTAAAAGTTGTTATTTTCCATTATTTTCCTTAAGTAATAATACTCATTAAGATAAATATTGTTCAAAATTCAAATTACACAAGCACATAATGCGCTGATCACTTCACCGTTTAAGATCATTTAAAAAAATAATTTCGAAAAGCATTGATTTATATAGTTCTAAAAATGGCCGTTTAGAGAGGAAATGTCCGTTTTTGGGAGGGAATGTCTGTTAAAGAGAGGTATTGACTGTGTTGAGAGTTGATTGATGATAATTGAATATAGGGTCGTTCACCCTCTCGTGTTATAGCAGAAATTTATTTTTTCCCGCTAGGGGGCGGTGGCGGAGGGGGTCCGGGACCGGAGGGGGGGGATTGGATGAGGGTGCGGCAAAGGTTGCGGGACGGTCCCGCGGTGCCGCATCCTGCTGAGCCAGAACTGTCGTTTTTCTACTACTGGAAGGTCTGTTCATGTACTTCTATTTAAAAGGAAAGTTGAAAATCTATAAGTAGCTCTCTTGTCTACCCGTCAAAAAAAAAAAAAAAAAAAAGATAACTGGCCACGAACTTGCATTTTTAAACTTATTGTTTAACATCATTCGTTATGAATAATGCAGGGATTAAGGATTATCATTAAAGTGTTTTTATAACTAAATATTTAATAATTATCGCAACTATAAATGAAGAGGTAGCACAGATACTTATTAAACGTTTAAATAACACTTAACAAAATAAACACACGTCACAGTACACATGATATCATAGGACTATTCTATTTACTTTCTGCAAAGTAATTTTTATGAATGCGGGAGGGAAATTGCTTAGTGCTGCCCTCTGTACATTTTAAATGGAAATATAAATATGACAATCACAAACAGAGTTATTAAATGATAAGAGCCGAATTAAAATAAAACTATTGTTTTCAATGGTAAAAGAAAATGAAAAGCTTTAAAACATAATTATCATGGCCATGAAATTGCAATTATGCAATAATCAGTTCAATCAGAGTCGTAGACACCTTTTTATTTTTAAAATTTTAAGCACTATATTTAATTATTATTAATTTCCAAAATTTGGTGGTATGGTCCTTCCTTAGAAAATTGTAAATAATTGCGTGCATTTGACAAAGTTATACATTTGAACGTAATCTTTTGTTAAGGCTGTTCTCAACTGCTCTTCTCAACAAGCGCAAAACGTTTTGACACATTTACAAATTCATTTTTTAACGGAAATATATAAAATTGGAAAGCCTGACCATGGAAGCGATTTGGAATCGAACTGCCTTTTTCATTTTTTGATCAATAAATTATCTAATGAGTTATAATTGATTTTGATCACGTGACACGGCATTTTTCTCCCCTTACTGACTGGATTTTCTTCTTTCGTTCGGAAGTTCGGTTCAAAATGCCAACTTTGACAGTATTTTCTGAAAGATCTATTGCATTTACAAGAAAACAGAAAAAACAGTTCGATGACATATTTTCTGAATAACAACATCTTCTAGTTTCATGCGTTTCCGAACTAAAATGAATTAAAACTTATGTCAGAAAGTTGACCATTTGGATTTGAGAACAGCCTTAAAATCCAAATATTGGGGTGCCCATCAGATATTTAACCTGAAAAGGGAAATATTCTAATTTGCCTTTTTTTTTATTATTATTAATCTCGGTGAAGAGAGCAGATGTAATAGAATTTTCAAAATATGTTTGTTTTTGTGCATTTTCGAAGGATACAGGAAGAATTCAATTTTCAAGAATTCGAAAATAAATGTCCCGAATATTCAAAGGAAAGTACGAACACCTTCTTGGCATTTCAACCCATATGGTCTATCGGATCCTAACTAGTACTCCGTATTGTGAAAACACAACTTTGTACAAAATTAAACATTATCCCACCTTCATAAAAACGAATATATTTCAAGGCATAATAACTCACCAATGGACTGTAAAGTATAAATTCTGTAAACTCAGCAGATTTTTTAAAAATTATTTTGGTGGTTAATCTATTTTAATTTAGTAGCTGATTTTAATTCTGTGGCTATATTTATGCACCTTCTTGTTCAAGAAAACTTTGAACTACACACCCACAGAAGTTCGCGCCAAAGAACCTCTTTTGTTACTCGCTGATGTTATTTTTTTAGTAATTTCGTAAGCATATCCTTTTATAAAATATATGTTTACCAGGTGAACCCCCAAAACTACTGGAGGGCAAGGCCGGGCTGGTCAGCGATTCGGAGTGTGAGAAAGATTTTAATGATACAGCCTATTGTCTTAGGGGTGTGGATAACCAGGCAGCATCTGGTGTAAGTAATATGTAGCAGATCTGGCAACATTCCGGAGTTTTGAATAAAACTTTCTATGCAAGACATAGCACACATAGCAAGACACATGTATAAAAACCTTTGCCTTATTTAATTGTAAAAATTCTAGATTAAATAAATCGAAAAGTGCTATTCGACATTTATTTGTGGTATTCAAAAATTAGTAATGTTGTCAGCTGTGTATGTAACCATACTATAACTTTGACAGTGCTCAGTTTAAAGCAAATTAAACGGTATCTGTAAGGAATCTTTATACTTTTAGGAAATCGTTTGAACTTATAAACAAACATATGAGTATGCAGTTTTAAAGGGTATATTCCAATCCAAACTGCTTCTTTTGTGATTCATTTTTTAATTCACTTTTGCTCTCAAGCCCATCAAACTGGGAAATTCTCTTATATAGAAACTACATAATGTGCCGTGCTTCTCGATTTTTTGATAAATGCAGAAAATATTGTAAAAAATACTGTCAAAGTTGGCGTTTTGAGCTGAATTTTCAGAAGCGGGAGATCTGGGAATGAAAAAAAAGGGTCATACTGAGAAAATAATTGTTTAAAACTCAAATTCTAATTAATTGAGCGAAAAATGAAATCACACGGCCACTTATACATATCTTCAAAAATCACCTCAGCAAGTTTCATGTTTTTACTTTTAAAAATGAGTCTGAAAATGTCTCAGAAAATTTCGAGCTGTTGAGGATGAAAAATGTTTCTTTCGAATACACCCTTAACCCTTGAATCACCCATCTTGAAAGTAAAAAAGATCAGAAGTTGTTGATTATTTTCAGTATAGCAAAGGGAATATTTCTAAAATGCTCGGAAATACAAAACTTACAGCAGAAGGAAAAACAGAGATTCCTTTAATTAGAATGACCTGATTTAACGAGTTTTATCAGTCAAAACAGTTTAAAATAAATAAATGAAGACAAGTAATTTGCTGTATTAAATCTATGGTGGAATCAATGATATGGGTGAATGGAACGATGTTCAAACTATATTCTTTTAAATACTTAAAATTTATCATGATGTACAAAACATGAGGCGGAAGAAAACTTCATTAGACAAGAAAAGCATATACATAATAATTAAAAGCAACAATTAAATAGGGATGTTTACTATAAAGACTTGGGAATTCCAGTACATATCACATGATAAACCTACGGGAAATGTAAAAACAGATGTAAACATTACAAATGCTGCCGCATTAAATGCTTATAAAAAATATTGTATACATAAATAAAGCCTTTAAAAAGGTACACCGGTGTAGTAATTTCTCATAAGAAACATTGTTAAGGTAGTCTTGATGATAGTTGAGAAGTTATGAGCCAATCAACAGATGCTGTCACTGAGATTCCTAAAGTAATGGCGTACATAGAGCATCGTGTTAGGTGGTTACTTAGCATGGTGTAACTCAATAATTTCAGTAACTGCTAATACACCATGCACACACACCAAAACCTATTTTAAGGATAACATTGGATAGAAAATAATATCTAAATATGATTGCGAATGATTTGAAGAATCGAGATTTAAATATTAGCAAGATAAAATTTCAACATGAAAATCCCCTAGGTAAAATGCTTTAAACAAATTTCATTATAACTCAGGAACTAATAAAGCTATAGACTCGCGCGAGGTCTCCATTTAAAGAGAATACCCTCACAGAGAGTTTGCAATACATAGTGAACGTCCCACTTACCTGAAAAAATGCCTGATTATTCTAAAAGAACACCCGCCCAGAGGACGTCCGGATTGGAAGCCACGCCAGTATCCGTGAGTTAGACAGACTTGGATATTTTAAAAAGAAAATCCCTTTATATATCCAGCTAGCTGTATTAAAAGAATGAAAATTTTTCATCCTCAAAACATAACCCGTCAGACAACAGTTCTCTTTACCTGCTTTGACGAGACGAAGAACACTGTATTTTGTTATTGATATAAATAAATACGAATTAACATTATGTCGATACGAATTAAATCATGGAACTTCACATTCCGCAAAAAAAGAATCAAGTAAAAGTAAATTATTAATTAAAATATACGCGTACGCCGTACATAAAGACAAACATTCAATTTGAATTACGAACGAATATTAAGGTCGATCGTAAGAAATCTAAATCGCAAGCGTAACTGACAGTACCCCTGGTGGCTAATGCGGAACGGAAGTTACAAAATGTCTTAAAATTAGATGCTTGCGGGTTTTTAAGAGTCTGTTCTCAGTTCGTTTACATCATGATCATAATAAGACATTTATGCGTTATAAATTAAAACATCTGTTATTTCAGACACTTAAGTTTCTGAAATTCTTTTTCAGTCATATATGTGTCTTAATTTAAGGCACCTTTATTTCCAATGTACGTCATAGTGTCATAAAGTTTCGGGCTTGTTGAGCAGTGAACTTGAGAACAGCCTTAAGCTATAGGATGGCTCATTATTAACTCATCAAGATTTTCCCCTTATAACGCTTGAACCAATGCCTTTACATTTTCAAAATTTATACTGAATTATACAAAATGTGTACATACATTAAAATAGAATAATAAGTATTTTTGAATTAGTGGACGTGTTAGGTAGATTTCGTATGAAATACTACCTATTGGGATCGTTCCTATGTTGAAATTTCTGAAACATTTTTGCAGATCTACACCGATCGTGATCCCTAGAACCCCAAACCACCCTCAGTAAAAAACTTTATATCTATCTATCTATCTATCTATCTATCTATCTATATATATATATATATATATATATGTATATCACTTTCTTCTGGACACGATAACTTTCGTAATTCTGAACCAATCTCTTCCAAACTGATACATAAAATCAATGGGCATAAAATCTCGGTCAAGCTCGTTAATGAGAAAAATTGGACGAAGGGGATGAAAATAGGGAGAGGTTTTGTGAAAACAGAAAGCCCCCCATAACTTCTTAATTTTTGTACATATCAAATCAGTTTAAAATTTTTATTACTTCTAAAAATAGGGCCAAAAATTTATGTATCACAGATTTTTGATAAAGTTAAAAACGGGCTCAAGGAGCGCAAAAAATAGGGTTTTTAGGAGAAATAAATTCATAACTTCGTCAGTTCAAAAGATATCAAATCCAATTAATTTTATTATAAATCTCCTTATTTTATCTACAACTTTTATATTCACAAGTTTTTGATAGGACCCATTCGTACCGCAAAAAAAAAATTAATAACGAAAACAAAAAGGGGGTTTGAAGAAAAAAAAAACCCATAACTCCGTCAATTCAAAAGATATAAAATCCCCATGAATTTATCATATATCTTCTTAATATTGTCTACAACATCTATATAGACAAGTTTTGGATAGGACCAATTCTTACAGCAAAAACACATTAAAAATACATAGCGGTTGAAGAAAAAAATCATCTTAGTAAGGGTGTATTCAAATCCAAACTGCTTATTTTCTGACTCATTTTCAATTCATTTTTGCTCTCAAAGGCTTCCAATTGGTACGTTTTCTTACTCAGAAACTATACAATGTACCGTAATGGTCGATTTTTTGATAGAGACAGAATATATTTTTTTAAATGCTGTTAAAAAGGGCATTTTGAACCGAATTTTCCGAAGCGGATTGTGTATAAAAAATCATTGTATTAAGGATGCACTCAAATCAAAACTGCTTATTATCTGACTCCTTTTTAAATTCATTTTTGCTCTCAAACGCATTTAATTGGTAGATTCGCTTATTCAGAAACTATATAATGTACCGTAATGATCGATGTTTTGATAGAGGCAGAATATATTTCAAAAAATGATGTCAAAGTGGACATTTTGAACGGGAATTCCCGAAGCGATTGTGTTAGAAACGAAAAATATTGTCCTTCTGAGAAAATAATTGTTTATATATCAAGTTTTAATTAATTGAACAAAAAATAAAAACACAGGTCGCTTATAAATCTCTTTAAAAATCACGTCAGCAAGTTTCATATTTTTTTTTAAATTAAAAATGAATCTGGAATTATGCCAGAAAATTTCGAGTTGTTGGCGAATAACAATGGCTCGTTGATTAACAGCACATAATGCATGATTCTTATGAGAACGTCATACATTTTCATATACCTTTCATTTCATATATCTTATTTTAAATTTGCGGTTGAGAACAGAAACTGGCAGATGAACAAATACGTTTGCCTCAGGAAGACGGAGAAAGATATTTAAAAAAGCATTAGACGATCTTTTAAACCTTTTTATTTTATTTATTTATTTATATATTTTGATTTGTGGTCAGTTACTGACAGATAGCTGCCATTAAATAGAAGAGAATGAATTTATCTTAAAATGTCTTTCGTTTAGAGATATTATTACTTTAAATTTGGGGAAAAGAAAGATGATAATTTAGATTATATAATTTGTAATACAGGAGAATGTCATAAGTCTAAAAATATATAATTCTAGAATTAGTATTTTTTTCGCAAACAGATTCAAATTAAATTTAATATTTTATTTAGTACTATAAAGAAAATCATAAAAGACACCAGTTTTAGTACTACAAAGAAAATCATGGTACTTACTTGAAACGCTGTTGCAAGTTGTAAGAAAAATTCCTCGATTTGAAATTTAAAAATATGTCACAGTGAGGGAGAAAGACTTGCATCATTTTAGAAGAAAATCCTTAATATATCCGGTTAATTATATTGTAAGAATGAAATTTTTTCATCCTCAAAATATAATCCTGTGGACTGAAGTTGTTTACCAGATTTGACGAGACGAAGAAGAATAACACAGTATTATTGATATAAATTAGTACCAATTAATATTAAGTCCATATCCGTTGCACACACTTTGTAGAGTTCCTGGATGCAATCTTCAAGTGTTGTCTACTTCTGTGTCTATCCCTTCCTTATATCGATGACAGCATATAAGAGGCATTTGGTGTCAAGCACACAAGTCGGATGTATGTATTGAATAAATAAATAAACTAAGTGAATACGAATTAAAATCGCAGAACTTCACATTCCGGAAAAAAACGAATTAAAATATACGCGTACATAAAAACAAACTTTCAGTTTCAATTACAACGTATACGAAGTTTGAGCGGAAGAAATCTAACACGCATGCGCAACTAGGAGTTCCCCCTGGTGGTTAATACCTAGGAAACACGGAAGAAACAAAATGTCGAAACGTTTGAAGCAACGAAGTGTCTTAAAATGAGACGTTTGTTGATTTTTCAGATATTTTCTCAGTTCGCTGATACTATGATCGTAGTAAGACACATGTGTCTTAAAATAAGACATCTATAATGTCTTAATTTTCAGATTAAGACACTTAATTGTCTTAAATTCTTTTCTAGTCACATATGTGTCTAAATTAAAGACGTCTCTATTTGCAGTACGTGACGTTTCGTGACGTCACAACAAAACGTGTCAAGGCTTTCTACCTTATCTAGGGGGCGTTGGTTTTATCTAATGACGGAACATCAGCAATTGAATAAGGCGAAGAACACGGTTAAAAGTTTACACAATGCAAAAGCAATTAATCCGAAAAAAATAATAAATTCTAATCTAATTCGGATAGAATTGAACTCAAAATTTATCACATATATTATATGTCATTTATATAATTTTTCATACATTATTTATCAACTATATTATTGTAGAGTATGTATATTATTTTATTTATACAAATGTGACATTTTTACATTAAGTGTATCAAAATATCGCGATTTCTATTATTTCTTCTCTATATCAGACTTTTGTAAATCTTTTTTCTCGAAATCAGAAAAAAAAAAAAAAAAACATTTGATGCATCCCTGCAGAATATGGAAATTGCTATGTTAACCTATGCCGTTTGAACTATTAATAGTATTAGAATTTGTAATCTGTCTACGATAGTGGTATTCGCTAATTTTATTGAAAATTATTCTGACATCACTATTTGAGAAAAGTAACGTACATCTTATTTATTTAGAGAAAAACAGCGATCAATGTTTTAAGGGTTTCTGTTAAAGTTAGTGGCAACTCTGCGGGCCGCATAATGTGAGCACTACTGTTCTATAGAATTATAGGGTAGTGATGAAAAAACTTATATTATAATAGTATAACCGCAGCGAACGAAAAGGAGAGGCCGCGGCGCTCCACCAATCTCGTGTACATTTCAGCGTATCTTGATCACGTGACAGTCAAGAGACATTGACGTATCGCGGCCTTTATCTTTCATTGGCTACGCAGTATAACATAGCTGACTACGTTCTGTATTTGTTTTTTAATTGACATATTTTGACACATTAAATTTAATTAATACAATGAGTCTTATTTTTGTATTGCTTATTTGATTTCACTTATTAAATAATTCCTGTTTATTATTATTTTGGGGCCGTTGAGGTATTAAGTAAGCATATTTTTAGTCATTTTGAACCCCCCTCCCCTTTGCATATGTAAGATTTTATGACATTCTAACATCAGAACTGTTTGTCCTAAAAAAATTACATTTAGTGATAAATTACATTATTAATCCAGCAAATTTACATAAATAGACGTATAGGGGTTGTGGTATCGAAGGAAAACAAAATCGGTGTAATATATTGTTATTTATTACATTAAACAACTCATAGAATGCAAAATAGTTTTAATATATTATTATTTATCGCATTGAACAACGACAAAAATAACTTTAAGATATACAACAGGCCCTAACTTATTTAGGCATATAACTAAAAATTTTGACAAGAATCATAGGAATAATATGTGTTTGGCTTTCACATTTCTAGTCTGGTGTCCAAGGTCTTTGAATCCGTGTTTCGGCAATGTCTATTATTATGTTTTCAATGTAGTGGTAGGCTGGAATGTTCCTCGTTTCCAGCCCTTGCTTGCTCCATACCTTTTTTCTCAAGTCGTTCAACATCCGCAGAACGCTCATCCAAATCATGTTCTTGTTGCAATCTTGCTTTTGTTGTTAAACTATAGTTGCTCCGTTGTCTAACACTTACGTAAGAATTCTCGAGACCCCCTCTCCCCCTTGTCAGCAAAAATAGGCAGACACTGGGCCCTCCTCCCCTCCTTACTGCTGGGCAATTCTCTCGTAACTGACGAAACATTTGATCATCGAAATTTGTTTTCAAAACTATGTAGGCAATTTACCAATAAAGATAAAACTAATTTTTACAATTTAAAATATTTCTTTCTAAGTACTTAATACCCAGATACCTGCAGATTATTTCAATCTCTCTTTTCGTCCCAAAAATTGCAATTCAAAATTCTGTAACTGACTTAACATAAAATAGACAAACATTTTTTCTGCCTTCATTGAAGTGTAAAAATTATCAAAACTATCCCGTTAAAAAAGGTGATTTAATGTTTTCAACAACACTAAGTAATGCCAAATTATAACAGTAACTTGTTCAAATAATTTCTGAATAATAAAAAAGAAAAAAAAATGGCATTTACACATGTAACTGACGTAACATTATGACTTTACAAAGACAATAATGGTACTTAACTTAGTTTGTAAACAGTAATTTACAATGCCTTTTTATTAGGATTTTTCTATAGAATATAAAAATATCAAGTTTTCCAATCATGCCCTTAAATGAAACATATTATAAATTTTATTCCCCCCCCCCCCCAAAAAAAAAACAGATAATTTTCTGTGGAATTGGCCTGCTTACGTAATACTTAAACGACCCCTTTTTATTTGAGAAAAAAAAACAACCGGAATGTTTACAGCTATATCAGCAAAGCTGGGGATACTGTGTTCCGTAATGTTTTCGCTAAATAAACGGACAAAATTTTAATCGGATATATATTTAAAAAAATAATTATGTGTATGTTTTCATTTCTAGGGAGATTCGGGGGGATCGATGTTCCTTCTTCGTAACAGAGCTTTTTATACCATGGGTGTAGCTTCTTATATTTTTGAGGGCGAAGATGAAAATGATTGCAAATCCTGCGAACCCGCTGAGCCTTTTGTTTTCATATCCATTCCAAATGTTATACCATGGATTATTAAAACTACAAATATGTCAGCAATCCAACAAGAAGGTAAAACTTAGTTAATTGAACAAGTTAGAAATGGCACGTGAAACGTGGCAAATGTGGTGCGTTCGTACTATAACTAGTTTTATAAATATTTTGTGCACCGCATATTGTGATGAATGTATGTTTTAGTGCACTTCATAAGTGCATATCAATTTCATTCAGTTCTAAAGGCTGTAACATCATTAAAATGCGCTTGAAATAATTTTTTCCCATTGGTCGTAATGTAGCGAAAAGCTTTTGACTGTCCCTGTCATTAAATTTTACAACCGATTTTCATAAAATTCGAAATAACTCGACAAAATTTTGCAATAATTTAAAATTTCAGAACATTCAGTTGGGTAGTGTTTGCTCTGTTATATGCGGACGGACAGACAGACAGACGGACCGAACGACGACTATAGGTGGTACGTATTTATATAATTGCGAACGCACCTAAAAAGGAACTTCTCTTAAAAGTTATTCCGTAATAGTGATCACGCTTCTTTTACTGACGAATAAAATTTCCTCGTCGATATCCATCAATTTTGTAATTCCATTCATCGTTCAAATTAAACGCGTGATCTAAAAATGTAGATTACAACTTTACCATTTTTTGAACTTCCCAACAAAGTTGAAAAGTGTTTATGATTTTGGTTTGTCTGTCCGTGCTCTAACTCGTGTAAATAGAGTCCGATTGCCATGAAATTGATAGATCTTATTGGTTATCACATCACTATGGCATGCTCGGCATTGAAAATGAAGTGTATGGCATTGACGGTTCATTTACAGGGACACTCAAAATAATTCCGTTTCATTATGGTTTATGGGGGAAAATCGTTTGCGGTGTATTTTAATGATACTACACTATTTTAATCATATTGAAATTGATATTTATCACTGAAGTGTACTACAAGGTTCTTACTGGAGAGCATGGTGAACATAGAATTAATCGTTCATTTACAGGAATACCCAAAATTATTTGGCCACAGAAGAAAATGAACAATAATTGAACTATTGAAGCGCACGAACAATAATGGCTGGAAGTGCGTTTTCAGTTGTGGCATGCGTTTTTAAATTTTATTATTTTTAAAATGTTACTTGGCATGTACAGATTCTATAGATAATGTACAAGGATTCCACAAAAGTTTTCAACAAGACCCTCTTTATTGGTGGAAATTGCTGAATGGAAATTGACAACTGTGCTATGCGTTTAACTTAACTAACTTTTAGCATACCATGTAGTATACATACGTATATATAGATCATACACAGGGCTGCGAAAAAAATCGTATATTTTCCCGATTTTTCATGGTAACAGCAGAAATTGATTTTCAAATGCATTATGTGTTTTCCAAATGGTTCATTTAGACATCCTCTATCACCTTAGCAAACCGTCAAGTTTTGTTAAAGTATTCTGAATGTGTTGGAAAAGGTTTCATAATCTATGCCGCACGCATGATTTTTCGTTCATCTTTTATGATTCCACTGAATTTTTGAAATATGAAAAGTACCACTATAATTTTGCTCTCGGAAGTAATCCGAAGTATTTTCCCCTGGCGAAGGAAAGTATTTTTCTCTGATACTATATGACATTTCAACATTTTCAGTCACATATTTTAGGTTCATTAATGTTTTAGCGAAAAGCTCCCTTGAGGTAGGGTAAAGTACCCATATTTCGTTCCCTTTCCTAATTTCGTCCACCTTAACTTCTCAGTTTCTGCGAAAGTGGCGCCACTTATGACGAAAGACACAGGGGACGGGAGGCAAAAAGAGTCAGTATTGAAAGTTTCGTTTGCCGAGACACATACATAAATTAAAGACGCCGAATTTCCTATTTTTAGAAGACTTGAGTTCTTATTACGTCGTTTGTAGAACGTTATTTGCTGTACTATAAGTATTTATTTCTTATTCATTGCATGTATTTTACATTGGTGAGATGCTGACAGTAGCATACAGTGAGTTTTAGGACGCTCAGTTCATCTTACGGGAACTGGAGCTCCGCCACATTGGGAAGTAGCGTGGTTCCAATTTTGTTCCCCTTGCAGTTCTTACTTTCGTCCCGGGGACGAACTTAGGAATGCTTTTCATGACAATTTTTTCCTCATGTTTTGATGACTAATGTTTTACTATGTTATTCTTCCATTGATAATTAGTACATTTCTTTGTGCCTTACTTTAATGTAAATTAAATTACTTACTCATTTAGAAATAAATTTTGATTTAGCTATAAGTTAAGCCTTGGCGTATTGGGTTTTTTTTTGGGGGGGGGGGGGCGAAATTGGGACCATTTTTTTTTTTTTTTTTGCCTTTTTTAGTTTTTTAGATACTTTTTAAAAAACAATTTTTCGCATTGTTAAAATTTTTTTGTACGATATTTGCCTATGTTTCTATGATCGTGGGTAGTTAGTCTATGTAAAATCCAAATTTGGTAGGTTTTCACTGAAAATTACAAAATTTAGGGCCGAAAAAAACTGGGGGACGAAATATGGGCACTTTACCCTACAAGTTTCCGTTAAGGAGATAACAATATGCGCAAAATTTTATAGAAAAGCAGATATTAAAGCAGTTTTTTCCTAAGGAACAAATACAATATCAATATTTTTTTCAACAAGTTTTGGAAGTAGTTATATTGACCACTGGGCAAGAAATTAAAAAAGAAAATACGATAGTTAAGCGAGTCTAAAAATCTAGAATTTTATAAAAATTTACATTACTAAAGAGTAATTGATTTATCATAAAATGGAAACGATAGGCAGCTATTTATAATATAAAAAGGAAACAAAGAAAGAAATCGCTTCAATAATTTTCTAGAAATCGGTACACCGAAATCAGCTGTTTGCCATAGGATTTCTCAACTCTTGTTTCCCGTATAAAACTTTGACTAGAGCTTAGGATACATACGTCCCAGAGGACGATTTTTTAATATCCTATTCCTACCGGATTTTGAACAACAATGTCCAACATAAACGTATATTTTAGGTAGCTTTCTTTACAAAAAGCTACCTATTGCAGCCGTTCGGAGGAAAGCGATTTCAAAAAATTTTGCTATATTTTCATCGATCATGACCCCCAGACCCCGAAACCACCCTCCGTTCAAAAGTTGATATATATATATATATATATATATATATCTGATCTGTGTCATACTGTAACTCTCGTATTTATGAACCGATTTGGATAAAATTTCGTGTGTATATAGTACATACCAATGTCTCGACCAAGTTCGTTGGCCAGCTTCAACCGCCATTTTGTTTCAAAATGGCGGCCATTTAAAAAAATTTTAAAAATTTTAAATTTAAAATGAGGCACAAAAAAATTAGCAATTGAAAAATATTTTTTTCTTATGTGTTTGAGCTTGATACAAAGATTCCGGAGCATTTTTTGTTTCGTCTTTATCTTACAAAATGGCTGAGTTATAGCACTTTGAATTTCTAGCATGGCTGACATTTTGAAACGATCTGAATTTTGTCACGCGATAATACGCGCATTTATGAACCGATTTGGATGTGACAAGGCATTTGCATAGTACATGGCAATGTCTCGATCGAGTTCGTGGGCCAACTTCATTCCCCATCTTGTTTCAAAATGGCGGCCATTTAAAATTTTTAAAAAAATTTTAAATATAAAATGAGGTACAAAAAATTTAGAAATTGGAAAAGATTTTTTTCCTTATTTATGTGTTTGAACTTTATACAAAGATCCCGGAGCATTTTTTGTTTCGTCTATATCTTAAAAAATGGCTGAGTTATAGCACTTTGAATTTCTAGCATGGCTGACATTTTGAAACGATCTGATTTTTGTCACGCGATAATACGCGTATTTATGAACCGATATCGATGTCTCAAGGCATGTGCATAGTACAAAGCAACATAGGCGTAGCGTCGGGGGGGCACGTGCCCCCCCAACCTTCTGTACCCCGGGCGCCAGAACAGAAAGCTTAGGGGGCGCCAAATGAAGATTTTTTTTTTGTCTTTACATATAAAAATGTATAATGTATATATATATATCGAATTCGCATAAATATGTCTCACAGCCGGAAAATCCAAAAAGAAAACTGAACCAAAGGTATTAAAATTTACAAATTTATAAAAAGATTCATCTATAACAGAAGACTGCAAATGAATTAGAAAAAAGAGCTGTTCTACAATTCCAAATGTACCATGTTTACGCCTTCTATCATTTAAATCCCTTCCTGTGTCAAGAGAATCAATAACATTTTCCAAGGTCAGTCTCCACCCCTATCTTCTGTGTGAAACTTACCCTCACCAATAATTGCCAACCGCCAACCGATTTCCCTGGGAGGGGGAGGGGGAGTGCAGAGGGGCCATATGCCCCGGACGCCAGAACGAAAGGCGAAGGGGGCGCCAAATGAAAATTTTGTTTGACTCTGACTTTTTTGATAAACAGATTCCAAGAAAGTAGTTCTATTTATTTTTAATCTCTCTCCCTGAGCAGCATTGAACTTTCTTTTTTCTCACCTTTCTATGGGCGAGGTCGAGCGACTGTCCGGGACAATAAAAACAAACGAGAGAAGGAGTCAGGGCCGAAACTAAGGGGGGGAGAGGGGACATGTGCCCTGGGCGCCACGCGAAGGGGGCGCCAAATGAAAATTTGGTTTGCCGTTTTATGCAATATATATATGTGCGTGTGAAATTTGTGTAAAAAATATTTTCTAGCCGAAAAATCAAAAAGAAAAGCTGAGTAATCTGCATTAAAATTGTCAAATAGATAAAAAGATTCGCCTGCAATATACAAGACAGCAAATGAATAATCCCATTCTTTTTTTTTATATAATTACTTTTTTACAGGCCATATCTGAACTTAGAGATGGTGAGGTCAGGTGACTGGCTGGGACAATAAAAACTAAGCGGTCAAAAATTCACAAATTAAAAAGTAAAAACTTAATAATTTTGTTGTTGTTGTTTTGAGTCACACATAAATTTGGAAATTAGCATTAGGTTCAGAAAAGTATCTAGACATATCAATCTATAAATAAGATGAGTGGTATAAGTGATAATTACACAAAACTGGTGTAGATAGTACAGGAAAATATTTTACAATACTGGAATTCATTTTTATGCCTAATCGTGGTTTTTTAGTTCCTAAAACGATGTGACTCATATCACTATGACATTAAAGTGCCTCAATTGTAATAATTTGTAATGCTACAACAACATGTAAAATCAGGAAAAATAAAATGTGTATACAATGGAATCTTGTCTTAAATGAAAAAACTACATGGTTCCCAACAGTTATGCCTGCTAAGACGGAAACCTGTATAAAGCGTAATTATTTCCGATTCCTTTCGATTTTTTCCCAGGTTTTAGTAAATAAATAGTTGATAAAGCTGGTTATATATTTCAATATTACGTATTTTATTGTTACGTATTTTATTGTTACGTATTTTACTGTTACGCAATTAAAATTATAAAATAAGTCCGCTAATTGAAACTTTCGCAAATTTCTCTTCGTAAACTTACTTTACGGAGGAAGAAGGGGGCGCCAAAATCCATGTTTGCCCCGAGTGAAAAGATAGCTAGTTTCGGCCCTGGAAGGAGTGCAAAAAGTTAAATGCTTTAGTAAAACCATTTAAAAGAAAAAAAGAGTATAGCATTTGCAGTGGTACAGTAAAAAATCTCGCACAGGGCGCCATGGCTAATAAAGTCGTTCCTGCCTTTATCCCTCAAAATGATTTTTTCTCTTCTTTTTGTCATTTCTAGGCGTTTTGCCACCCTAGGCGGAAATTGAAAAATACCGCTCTGTCCCTTTTGATGCAATTATTTTTTACATTACTTTTGATGCATTATTTTTTGCATTACTTTTGGGGCAATGTTTTTTGCAACCAACTAGATCCAGTCTTAGAGAGACGAGGCGAGCTTGGGTGACTGCCCGTGATAAACAAAAAAGTGCGCCATGGCGCACTTTTTTGTTTGGCACCCAGGGCGCCATGAATAGTAAAGCCGCAGCCGCTCCTGCTTTTACCTTACCAAATTACATTTCTCGTCCTTTTGAAACTTCTAGGTAGGTGACAACTGAAAAATGTCGCCCATGCCTTTTACTAAAATTACTTTTTTTACATCCAGATCCGGCCTCAAAGGGCGCGAGGTCGGGCAACTCTCAACGGCTAAAGACTAAGGGTTGAAATATATGCAAGATAGAATAGTAACTCCCTTTTTTAATGTTTTTTTAAGACTATTATAGCCCGGGCCGAAACTAGGGGGGGTGGGGGGTGGTGCAATGAAAAGGATGTGTCCCAGGTGCCAGAACAAAGGCGAAGGAGCGCCAAATGAAGATTTTAGTTGTCGTTTCATACAAAAATGTATAAATATATATGAAATACAAGGAAACTCGCAAGCTAATGTTAAACCTATTGTAGTGTTCTTTTCAAATTTCTCGCTTGCATTTTAATATTTTAAGGGGTTTTTTTTTCTTTTTTTTTTTTTTTTTTTTTCTTAGGATAGTTTAGATTGATCTTTAGCATTGCTATACTTTTAGGTTTCGAAACCGGCACTGAAAGTGAAAGTAACTTTATAAAAATAATTTGCGCCCAAAATCGAAAAAGTAAACACTAACCTGGTTAGAATTCAACCTCAGCTTTTCTAAGGAAAAAAAGTTAAAACTATTAATATGCAAGCGGGACAATTTAAAAAGAACGCTCCCATACGTTTAGCATTAGTGATCCAGTTTCTTCGCGTAACTAGTGTAGGCTCTTAACGCTCAGGCTAATGTTAATCCTATGGGAGTACTTATTGTGCAAATTATTAAAAACATTCATTAATCACTGTTTCAAAAGAATATGCGATAGTGTATTATACATGGGATTTTCAGATAAATTAATGTGAAATTTATATTCACATATTTTAGGATTGTGACTTATTGAGACTTTTACAAAAACGATAAATTACAGTGATTTTCAATTTTTAATTTTTTTTAAGATGCAATTAAATTTAAACCCCTTTAGTGTGTAGCATTTCACCCACTCTCTCTTCCACAAAAAACAAAAACGCTTTAGTTCTCAACCATCAATACGGTGCTGGCCAATCATTGATATTTGGTCAGTAGTTGTAAGTTGATCGGTAGAAGAAAATTTTTTCCTGCAAAGATATATACTATTTTTTTTAGTGTCCAGTCACCTACGTAGTTTAATTGCAGTGAGTAACATGGTCACGCAAAGAACTTCTTTGACCTCTGAACTCGTGTTTCCCTCTTGTGCAAAGTGAGATAGTAGGAGCGTCTTTACCTACCACCCCCCACTCATACACACACTTGGTTTGGTCTAATCTGGTCATTTGTGGGAATGTGATTGTAGTTAAATGATGTTATTATTTTTTTTAAACTGGTCAGGAATGAATGAACCACGCAAAAACAAGCGCGATAAAAAAGTAGGAATTTTTTTTATAGAAAACTCAATAAAAATAGATGTCACGGAGTACGACATGCTGGTTTTAAATTCGTGCAAGTCGGGCTTCAGAAGGACGAAAATGGAACAGAAGGTAAGAATATACAGAATTGTTTGTTTCAGTAAATTATTTGTATCGTTTTCAGAAAAAAACAAAAATCCCCACTCAAAAATGTGATTATTTTTGGCACATCATAAACTCATTTCTATTCCTATTTGCCTGAAAATTACAGATGTTTAAGTGACAGGTGCTTAAGAATCGAGTAGCATCCTTTCTTTTCCTAACATTTTTCCTAATTCGAAGCAGCTTGATTTAAAGCGGATTACTAAATGGATCCGTCTTGTAATTGTCAGTCTTCGAATTCGGAAATCAAAAGTCCAACTTTGATGTTATTTTATAAAAAAATCGGAGTTTTTTAGAAGAAAAAAATTTTTATTCTATTTCATAAAAGCATCTCAATTGCAGGGCTGCCACTGCCTAATGACACTGAAAATAGTAGATTTAGTAGCCGCCAACGAAAAAAATAGTAGCATTTGTTCGAAAATAGTAGCTAAAATATACCCATCACTTTTTTAAAAAAGGGAAGAAAAAATGTATCTATAACAACTGAAGGGACTTTATGAAGGTTCAGATCTTATTTCACAGTTTATCAATCAATCACTGAAATCACTCAAATCACTGAATAAAGAATAGGGTGATTTCTTCAAATGAGAAAGCAAGTTATCCAGAAAATAAGTCCCTAATGTTTCAGTTATGAAGTAAATAAGCTTGTTTCTTCAACAATAAAAATTATGTACAGCACCAGGAAACATAGTAGTAAAAACTTCTTGCAGATTACCCCCGATACTATTTTCCATCAGGCCTTTCAAATTCAAGAGTTTCTTGAACAGAAGGAAAAAAAGTTTTATTTGAGGGGCAGGGTTAGAAATAACGTGTAGGATATCGTAAATCCCACACAAAAATGGAAAATCCCGCATAATAAGAAAATTCGTTTGGATGGAATCTTTAAATTTACTTCTTTCACAATAATATGATTCGTAAGCGATTTTTTTCTTTTTTCGTGAAAGCCACGATTTTTCTTCTTCTGGAATTCCGCAAAATCAATTCTCAAACAGCCGCGAATTTTGCCAATCGGTAAAATCGCCCCCCTAATTGGGGAAAAAATCGCGAATTTTGCAATTCTTCACGGAAAGAATTGCAAATCTCCTCAAACAACAGTAAAAAATATCTTGAAATTTAACAAAGGTCGCGGAAACAAATGGCGATTATTGTCAGTCGGTCGCGGAAATATTATCGAAAATTTTGTCAAAAAATAGACAAAAAGTTGTGAATTTCATCTAACGATCACAAGAAAAAAAAATCGCAAATTTTGTCAAATGGTCGCAGACAAAAATACGCAAATTTGGTTCTTAAAAAAAAATGAGAATTTAACCAAATGATCGCGCAAAAAATCACGAATTTCGTAAGTCGGTCGTGAAAAGAAATCACGAATTTTGACAAACGATCTGGAAAAGAATCGGTAATTTCGTCGAAAGATCTCTGAAACAAATAATAACTACCATCAATCGGTCGCGGGAAATATATATCGCAAATTTGGACAAGTGGTAGCGAAAAAGAAATAAATTTCGTCAATCTGTCGTAGAAAAATTTGCGAAATTTGGCAAAGAATCGCGGAAAAAAATCGCAAAATCTCCTTCAACGATAGTATAAAAAGATCTCAGAAAGAAAGAGGTATTTTCGTCAATCGATTAGGGGGAAAATCGCGAATTTTGGAATTCGTCGCGGAAAAGATCGCGAATCTCCTCAAACAACCGTTGAAAAAGTGCGTTTGGGAAGATGACTTTACAAGCGCTTTGAAAAAAAAGATCGAATATATTCAGTAAAAATAGTCGCTTAAATCCGAAAAAAGTCGCTTGTTTTCTTGAAATGGTCGCTTTTTGGCCTAAAATAGTCGGCATAGCCACCGGATGCTTAAAATAGTCGATTTCAGTAGCATTTTAGTAGCAAGTGCAGCCCTGCAGTTGTATGCTAAGAAAAATTGGAATTTTATGAGAAACTGAGTTGAGCCGGACCGGGCCTGATTTAATTGATTTTTCCACGGGCCGTGCATGTTTTTACTGATTTTTGTACGAGCCGGTCTTGGCCATAAACTGTGAAAATATAAACAGGCCGGGCTCGGGTGGAAGTTTTAATTTTTACGCCGAGCTGGGTCCAAGCCTTGAAATTGCGGTCCGTGCAGACCTCTAGTGTGCCTCCCCAGGGCCTTGCAAAGAGGTTGTTAAAGGAGAGGTCGGTCGCCCCGGGCGCAAAATTTATGCTGCGAACCACGGTTTTATTCATTTTTTGGCCGCCGATCATTTTCCGGGGAATTTCTTTTTTTCTCTTGATCATTTTTTTTTCCTGTCGCAAAATATCATGAACTTTCTAAGAAATGAGTGCAATTTTCCCTTATGTTATTTAGTTGTTCTAAATTTTTAAATTAAAATTAAACATCTTAAAGTTCCAAAATAAACGCGAAATATTTATTCAATAGAATTTATTTATGTTTCTGCACTTTATCAATTTTATAACACCCATCACAAAGAATTTTTTTTTTTTTTTTTTTGGGGGGGGGGGGGGGGCGCAAAATTGAAAATTCGCTCGGGGCGCAGTTTCACGGCCTTGATGCCCCCCCAAAATTTCTGGTCACGCTACGCCTATGCATAGCAATGTCTCGACCGTGTTCGTGAGCCAGCTTCATGAGCCATCTTGTTTCAAAATGGCGGCCATTTAAAAATTTAAAAAAAATTTAAATTTTAAAATGAGGTATAAAAAATTTGAAATTGAAAAAGATTTTTTCCTTATGTCTTTGAGCTTGATACAAAGATATCCGGAAGATTTTTTGTTTCGTTTATATTTTATAAAACGGTTGAGTTATAGCACGTTGAAATTCTTGTGTGGCTGACATTTTGAAACGATCTGAATTTTGTCACGCGATTACAAGCGTATTTTTGAACGGATTGTGATATAACTTGTTGTGTACATAGTACATACCAATGTCTCGACCGAGTACGTTGGCCAACTTCATCCACCTTCTTGTTTCAAAATGGCGGCCATTTAATTTTTTTTTTATTTTAATTTAAAATGAGGTACAAAAATATCAGAAATTGAAAAAGATTTTTTCTTATGTGTTTGACATTGATATAAAGATTTCGGAGCATTTTTCGTTTCGTCTATATCTTAAAAAAAGACTGAGTTATAGCACTTTGAATTTCTAGCACGGCTGACATTTTGAAACAATCTGATTTTTGTCACTTGATAACACGCGTATTTATGAACCGATTAGGTTGTGACAAAGCATGTGCGTAGTACATAGCAATCTCTCGGCCGAGTTCGTTTGCCAACTTCATCCGCCATCTTGTTTCAAAATGGCGGGCCATTTAAATATTTAAAAAAAATTTGTATTTAAAATGAGGTACAAAAAAAATTAGAAATTGAAATTTCTTTTTCTTTTGTGTTTGAGCTTGATACAAAGATCCCGGAGCATTTTTTGTTTTGTCTTTATCTTAAAAAATGGCTGAGATATAACAGTTTCAATTTCTAATGTGGGTGACATTTTGAAAAATCTGATTTTTTGCCTGCAACAGCACTCGTATTTATCAACCGATTTAGATGTGAGTGAGCATGTGCACAGGAATTAATAGGGTCTCGACCAAGTTCATTGGTTAGCTTTGTTGCACCCATTATGTTGCTTTAAAAAGGCGGGCACTTCAAGATATCGCCGAATTTGGCAACCAAATATAAATCACTTTAAATAAAACCAGCTTTGATAACGCGACTAATTTCGCGAAATTCTCATTCATATTCAGTATTGACAAAAATTAGTATTGAATCTCCTAGAATCGGGTTCCACTAATTTGAGCTCCGTGTGTTTGAATAATATAAGCTGGCTTTTAAAAATTAAGGAATATGAAAGCTACCTCTTCCTCCCGGCACTGGCCGGAAGGACTTTTTAAGAGGAGGAAATTTTTAAGAGAAACACGGAAAAGTTATATTTAAATTGCGATGCGAACGAATGTAATTGGAATTGCCTACCCTGGCCCGTAATCAAAAGTTTAATCAGTTGAACGTTGTGAGCATATTATTTATCTCATCAAAAACAACTCGTTGAAAATGATCCCGCCAAGCCATAAATCTAAAACGTCAATTATAAAAATAAGTGAAACCACATAAAAAAAAAAACCCTGCCGGCCCGGCCTATAGGAAGAGGTAGATTTCGAAGACAAATATACTAATTTCAGAAACAAAAATTAAATCATGATTAGAGATAAATCCACTTTAACAATTTTATCTGGCCGCTTTTGACGAGTTTTATTTCTTTCTTATATAGTAGCTGGTTTTATCAGAATCATGTTAGGGCGGTATTCAAAAAAATACTTTTCCATGCTCAACAACTCGAAATTTTCTGGAATAATTCCAGATTCATTTTTAATAAAAAAAAATATGAACTTGCTGACGTGATTTTTGAAGAGATTTATAAGCGACCTGTGTTTTTATTTTTTGTTCAATTAATTAAAACTTGATATATAAACAATTATTTTCTCAGAAGGACAATATTTTTCGTTTCTAACACAATCGCTTCGGGAAATCCCGTTCAAAATGCCCACTTTGACATCATTTTTTGAAATATATTCTGCCTCTATCAAAACATCGATCATTATGGTACATTATATAGTTTCTGAATAAGCGAATCTACCAATTAAATGCGTTTGAGAGCAAAAATGAATTTAAAAATGAGTCAGATAATAAGCAGTTTTGATTTGAGTGCATCCTTAATACAATGATTTTTTATACACAATCCGCTTCGGAAAATTCGGTTCAATATGCCCTTTTTTTGGTCCTATCCAAAACTTGTCTATATAGATGTTGTAGACAATATTAAGAAGATATATGATAAATTCATGGGGATTTTATATCTTTTGAATTGACGGAGTTATGGATTTTTTTCTTCTTCAAACCCCCTTTTTGTTTTCATTTTTAATTTTTTTTGCGGCACGAATGGGTCCTATCAAAAACTTGTGAATATAAAAGTTGTAGATAATATTAAGGAGATTTATAATAAAATTAATTGGATTTGATATCTTTTGAACTGACGAAGTTATGAATTTTTTTCTCCCAAAAACCCTATTTTTGCCCTCCTTGAGCCCATTTTTAACTTTATCAAAAATCTGTGATACATAAATTTTTGGCCCTATTTTTAGAAGTAATAAAAATTTTGAACTAATTTGATTTGTACAAAAATTAAGAAGTTATGGGGGGTTTTCTGTTTTCACAAAACCTCTCCCTATTTTCATCCCCTTGGTCCAATTTTGTCCATTAACGAATTTGACCGAGATTTTATGCCCATTGATTTTATGTATCAGTTTGGAAGAGATTGGTGCAGAATTACGAAAGTTATCGTGTCTAGAAAAAAGTGATACATATATATATATATATAGATAGATAGATAGATAAAGTTTTTTACTGAGGGTGGTTTTGGGTTCTAGGGGTCATGATCGGTGTAGATCTGCAAAACTTTTTCCGAAATTTCAACATAGGAACGATCCCAATAGGTAGTATTTCATACGAAATCTACCTAAAAAGCAATGTAGAAGTGATACTCCGAGTGCCGTGTAAAAATCTATCGCTACTCATAATCTTTTCAATGGACTAGGAGTCCGGACTCGTCTCGGCCCGAACGAAAGTTTTCTTAGCCAGTGTCCAGGGTTCAGGGCTGGGCCCAGCCTAGCCTGTGCAAAATCTGGAAATCAGTGAAAAAACTGGATCGGTTCCCGACATGCCGGCCTGGATCGCACAAAAATCAATGATATCCGTCATGACTTAATTTCCACAGAAAATACAGGTTTTTCTTAATATACAATTAAGATTTTTTAGAGTACTGTATACATGCTTATGGGAAAATTTAACATTATAGATTACCATATGTTCGCAAGTCATAGAATGCAGAATAGCATCAGTAACGGCCCGACTGTATGTCCAGTATGTTGAAAGAAAATGTAAGCCTGATCCTGAACCGATCCGACCCAACTCTGCTGAAATAATTAAGCCCTTGTTCAAATATGATGCAACTGCCATTGCAGAATCTCTACGCTGTTGTCAATAAAGAATCGGCTCGTGCAGCATATTTATACTTATCCTTGCCTCAATCACGTCAATGGAAAACCGTACATATTTTATTTGCTTAATTTGATGCTTTTAAATTTTTATATCGAGGCGATATTTTTCATCGTCCCGCTCGGATCGTTAAAAAATTATCTTTAATCCACCAACCAGACCTGGCCCCACCCTCGGGACAAGCCCGGCCCATGCACACCTGCAGAGTGAAGTATGGTTTGCGAAAAATGCTTGATGACCTGCAGGCTTTTATAATGCATGTGTATCCTGCACTTACATATGACTATATAATTAACAATTTTCTTTTTGTATTTCTGCTTCCATGAAATTGTAAAAAGTTGAAGCTTCTATGTTTGCATGTTCTTTCTTATTTATCAGCTTGTAGGATCGTTTTTTTTTTTTTAATTTCATTTACCATTATTTGAACGAGAAACATCACTTTACAGGGAGGATTTTATAAGTAAACGTGAAAACAGTTTGAGGTTGTAAAAATAATAAAATAATAATGATCATTTGCATATAATAACAATGCACCTAATAATAGGCATTTTTTTAAATTGTGACATATTGCAGAAAAACCTCCGTAAACGGAATTGCACATCATGACTGTTGAAAAATCCGTTCTAGCTAGGCTTCTGTTGTATTTGTATAATTATATCACATTTCTTATGTTGGAAACGTGACTGTTCCCGTTTAAGAAATAATTCCGTCTTGAACTGGTTCCATTTTACCAGTTTTCACTTTACTTTTGAAAGAATGTAAATAAAGGTATTTATGCAAACAAATATTATGTTAAGAAATATGGAAAGTTTGAAATAATAGATAATTACCACACTTACATACAACTTACAACTTAACTTACAACTCTTTCTGGTTTATTACCGATCTTTATCATACAAATATTTACAAAAGAGATATAACGGGAATTTAAAGTGTATGAAGTAATTTTTAAATCAAATGAATTTTTTCTGAAAATCCAATGCCCCTTACGATAAGCCAACTGAAATGCTGATTATCTGATCATAGCTTCTTTTTGTAAACGTTTTCATAAGCTCTAACACTTGTTGGATTTTCTTAATTTTCAGTGTAAGTATTTTCTAAATTCCAAATTTTTTTAACGTGGCTGACAGGGTATGCTGGGTCGTATACCCTCCGAATTTATCACAAATTTCGGATGATAATTCCTCGGACAAATTCTAATTCATTTCAATAATTGTTCGAAATTCAATAGCTAATCGTTATGAAATGATTTTCCATAATATCGTTCATACTTGAAAATTTTTATCTAGCACTAATTAAAATTGAACTAAAAGCTGTTTATGGCATACTAGTATATAACCCAATCAAAAATGACGAAATGTTGATCTGCGTTTGATTTTCATAAGGCTTCACACAAACAAACATAATGAAGATTTTATTATTGAAGGGTTTGTATTGTAGAAAAGTTTATTTTAAAAATGACAAATGATTTCTGTAAGTACAAATGATAAAGATATTTTTTACCCAATGTTAAATTTCGGAAAGAGTTCAACAATCGGATAAAAAAAACAGCAATATTTATTGCAACAGTAATAATAATTAGCAAAATGAAACGCAATTTTTGAAGATTTCACAAAACATTAAAATTAAATATTCAATGTGTTAAAGGTTTTTTTTATTTTAAAATATATTATTTTTATAAAAATGAGCTAATCACAATAATGAATGGCTCAATAAATCGCTTTCCATTAGGGGTGGATCAAGGCACGGAGATAGCGATATTGTATAAGAAGTCTGTAGACTCATCTATGGAGCTTTACGTATCGTAAACAAAGAACTTTTTGTTAAAATTGTATTCTTTTTTAATAGAAAATATGTAGAACGCATTGATTTAATTCAAGATAAATTTTTAAAAACTTCAGCTATATAACTTTAAATTTTCATTCGGTATACATAAAACCAAAAGTTAGCAGTTATCATTATTTCTTTCGTAAAATTTTAATTTAATTTTATCAATTTTTAAGAACTTAACTTATGTCCATTTGAAATTAGCTTGTATTGTAAATAAAATTTATATTTCATATCAAATGTAATTAATATGTAAGGGATAATACAATAACATGCTATGTACTACATATATTAATTATATCAATGCAGATAAAATTTCGATTTTCAACATAACATTTGAACATAACTTTGGAATGAAAGCAAAAATGTAATTTAATAAGTGAAAAAATAATTTTCATGATAACATCGATCTGATATTTCAATTACTTCTGGGGGGGGGGGGGGGGGACTCATTTTTAATGGAAACAAAATTAAAAAAATTAAGCGGATAAATGTTGAGCTCTTTAAAATTAATAAAACTAAATTAAAATTTTATCAAAGCAATAATAATAATAATCATTTTACTTATATTAAATGAAATTTAAAAATTTTATAAACGAATCTTTTTAAAATTGATCTTGGATTACATCATTAAGTCCTGCATTATTTATTTATTTTTATAGTTATAAGAAACTCAAATTTCAGTCAAAAAAATCTTTCATTGATTTCCGATAGATGGCGCCAAAACAATGTTTAAAAATAGACGGAATTTTCTGCGAAGTTCAGACCGAGAGCGCTAGTGTAGTGAGTACAGCTTGTACTTCCGGAAAATTAACTCCATTTTTCACAAAATCATGAGTTGGTATGTAAAAGTCAAAAACGCATTTTGCAAATACATGCTTTTACAAATATTTTAATAGCAGAATCAGATGTTAACCTGTATTTTTTTATGAAACGCTGTAAGAGTCGTTCATTTGCTTCTCCTTCTAAATTTAGAATTTGTAGATCTAAATGGCAACAGTCTTCGTTTGTTTACATTTGGTTATCCATTATTTTTAATTTCTAATTTAAAACATTATAATTGGATAGTTTTTGAAGGTTTTAGAGAAAATAAAGAAGTATAGATGTGATTACAAAGCAGATTATATATTTTTTCATTAGTTGGACAATCGGCAAACTTACAGCCACTTGAATACTTATGCCTAACACGGCCGCAATGAGTTGCTTTTCTCGATCATAAGCCGTAATCGTCACCTTAGCGTATGATATAAATAGATTGATCGAAATCTTTAGCGTCGCGACAGCGGTGGATACGACTTCAGGGGCTGCAAGATCCCACAATAAAAGCAAAATGAATGGTATCTAAGTAACGAATGCTATTCAGATGGAACGGTATCTATGGAACAGGGACCTGTCTACTGGATCTATCTATGCGCATAATTGCCAAAAGAGGGTGGCAATCATCCATAATTGAGCAACCGTTCGTTAATTTTTTTTTTTTTTTTTTTTTTTTTTTTTTTTTTTTTTTTGCACTGGGCAGCGAAAAGAATGGCATTATTAAAATATGTACTAATTTATAACCGTCCATAGCATTCATGTATTTCATATATATATATATATATATAACGACTATGATGAGCTGGAATAAAATGCCTGATTTTTATTCTGAAGTCTTGTCGAATTTTTTTCTCAAGTGTAAGTATACGGTGATTCATTAAAAAGCTTGCGTTATCTTTTTGATCATGTTCTTTGGTTTCTCTGTAGTCGGTATTCACCAAGAATCTTTCCGTAATCGAGGTCCACTAGCGCGTTTCCATAATCTAGTTTCTCCTCGAATATGAGCAGGACATTCGGCAAGGATTATTATCCGCACTATCGTCGTAAAAAATCATGGTGATTTAACGCGAAATAAAATTTTATTTAATTTTTAATTAAATTTTGTGTCTAAAAAATACCTATGGTATTGGATTTTCAAAAGGCTGCGTACCGAAATATAGAAGAATCGTTAATAAAGTGGATTATAAAAAATATTTTTTAATAAAGTGGAAACCTGGATCAACGAGCTTTCAGACGAACAAACTGAATTCATATTCATTTCTCAAGTAACATAACAAAACTTTATAGATATTCAGATATTATAAAGTCCTTAAAATAAATATCACTCACAAAATATCCATGAGTTGTAATGTAATCAAGATCATTTAAGTGACCCTGTAAACGAACCATAAATGCTTTGATACCGCTTTACAATGGGCAACTTAATTGGGTCGAATGCAGTAACATATTTGAATATCGTGTGCATATAATCACTTTGGAAAAAGTTAGGCTATTTTGTATTTTTCTTCCCCTCTATGTTAAGTATATAGGAATCAATTACTTCAAACTCATATAAATCAAAATCTAATTAATATTTTTACATGAAATTTTAAAGGTTTGAACTGCATATAAAAACAAATAAAATACAAAAAACCGAGTAAAAATCAGATAATTACTCCCCTCTGCAGCTCTATCAAAAATCTTTCGAATGACCCTGTAAACGAAACATAAATGCTACAACTCCATTTTGCAATGTGAAGCTTACTTGTGTCGACTGTGGTAACATTTGTTAATATCATGAGTATACGACCATTTGATAAGAGTTAGGCCCTGGGTATAAGTAAGAAGCTAATTAATATTTTTACATAAAATTTTAAAAGTTTGAACTACTTATAAAAATAATTCAAATACCGCAAACCACTTAAAAAGTCCGATAATTACACATCTCTGTAGCCCTGTCAACAGATTTGGGCTGAACAAGAAATTAAAAAGGGTATAAAACAGCACTTTTAAAATCTTATTAACTAAAAACCTATCCGTTGGATTCCGCTTTACTTTTGTTCCCTTAGTAACTTGACATGCCTCATTCCATAGAAACAAGAATTTTGTTTCTACGATAAATAGAACGTGAGCTATGGCTATTAAAACGCCGTCTTGGTCAATCCGCAGAATATAAACTTGACAGATTAATAAAAAATATTGTAAAATCATTTGGCATCAATTAGTGGAAAATTCCTAACCTTTAAGGTTCATTGCATTGTTTTTTCTTATGCTGGCCGAGAATCTCTGTCGAGTTTCTATGATACTGTTTACTTTTTATCTGCAACTGCAAAAAATTGTCGAAGATTTTTTTTTTTTTTTTTTTTTTTTTTTTGCTTTTAGAATTTACTTGAATAAAGTAAAATATTTAATTATTTCCAAATAATTTTGTTTCTCAAATTATTCTAGGGAATTTTCAACATTGCAGAAACAGAATTATTTTGTAGCTGAAAGGGTTAAAGATGGATTAACTGTAAATTCTTTATATTAATCAGTGTCGTAAGAAGATGAGAGGGGGGGATTATGGATACCAGTACTTCTAAGCAATTTCTTTCACATTATTTAATCTCAGATTTTAGCTATTAAATAAAGCGCAGACTTCTTTTCGACAATAGTGATATCTATAATAACCTCCTCTTCACCCCCTCCGCTAGACATGGCACTAATAAGAACGATGTATGTCATATAATTTGTACAGATGTCATGTTTCTAATGCAAAAAAGCCACGTGTTAGAAATACGTGTCTTCACAGCTTTAAATGCATGGATAATCTAGTTTTTTTTTATGCAATACGATCAGTCCACGCGTCCATGTGGGCACATGTTTGATACTTTTACAAATAAGTTAGCTTTGTACTTAAATGCTTAAAAGCCGAAACTTTTACAGAGTTCATGCATCTCAGGGGAACTTAGGGATTTGAATACCAAATATTTCATAAAGTAATGGTCGCCATATTTAAACACAAAATTGTATTAATTAAATAAAGCAAATTTTACTTTGCGAAAAATCCAGTGTGCTTCCCTTTAGGCGTACAAACATTGTTTATTTTAATGTTTACCCAACATTTATTTATCGAAATTAAATATCATCGATTTTCTGAAACATATCTAATATAAGGAATTGTACAACACATAAGGTGAAAATTATTAAGGTGAAGCAGGAAAATACTGGTATTCCGCTAGCATCATGTTGGTAGCCCTGTTTCTACACTTAAAAAAAAAAAGTACTAAAATACGGAAATTGTACTGGCAATCGAGACGCCAGTACTATTTCTGTATTTTAACGGAACTTTTTCCCGGTAAATTACAGAAATATTTCCGTTTTTTTGGCATTTACGGGGGAAATTTTCCGTTAAAATACGGAAATAGTATACTGGCTTCTCGATTGCCAATAGTATTTTCGTATTTTAGTCCGTTTTTTACAGTGTTTCTACATTATGTTTTAAAAATGTGTTTATATGCAATATACATTTCATAATAACTACTTATTACATTGCTTTTTTTGGATTTTGAACCACGAAAGTCATCAGGAAACAGATGTTGTTGCATTTCAAAGAAGAAAAAAATAACATCAATTATATTTGCAAAAAAATTCACATTAATTTCTGCACAGAAATAAATTACATTCTCGAGTAACATTGTTTCATTTATTTTATGAAGAACAACAGTGTTTACTTGTAAAAGTTGATTTAATTGTAAAAGTAATCTTGAAATTCTAATGTTTCGCAACTGATCTAGTAAAGAGTATCCTTTCGGAATAAATTCACAAATGACCTTAAGGCTGTTCTCAACTGTTCTGCTGAACAAGCACAAAACTTTTTGACACATTTGCAAATTATTTTTTAGCGGAAAGATATAAAATAAGAAAACCTGACCATGGAAGCGATTTGGAATCGAACTATATTTTCCATTTTTTGATAAATAAATTACCTATTGAGTTAGAAGCGATTTTGATCACGTGACAAACACTTCTTGCCCTTGTGTGTTCTTGCCCTTTCTTGAGTGCTTATTCTACTTTCGCCGGGAAATTCGGTTCAAAACGCCCACTTTGACACTCTTTTCTGAAAAATCTATTACGTTTGCAAAAAAAAAAAAAAAAAAAAAAAAAAAAGAACGGAAAAAAACAGCTCGATTACATAGTTTCCGAACAACAACACCTGCTAGTTTCATGCATTTCCGAACAAAAATAAATTAAAACTTATGTCATAAAGTTGCCCTCTTGAATTTGAGAACAGCCTTAATACGACGGGTCCGATTTTTGAAGACCAGTATTTCCGAAGATAAAATTTCGTGGTAGGAGTTTACCATATTTGCAATAAAAATAACATTTGCTGTAGGTTTCTACCATGTGTGGAAGAAAAATCTAAAAAGAAGGTCAATTTTATAAAAATCTTGTATGAAAAAATGGGCAGAGTGGAGGCTTTTTTTAATAGTATAGCTGCCAACCTTCTTTTTATTTTCAAACATGATGAAATCTGAAATTTAAATAAAAAAAATGAAAGAACAGGAACAGAAATAATTAAAATACATATAAAAGAACAAACAATTGTACAAAAATTACTTTCAGGTGCATAAATATAATACAAAGGTATTTAAAATATAAATTAAAAATATCTTAAAATACACCAGAAAAAACTAGAACGTTTTCAACCATTACAAGGCCGACATCAGTAGGATTTAAATGTTGTTATTATTTCCCTTGCGTTTATTCGAGAATTGTCCAGAAGAAAAGTATGGAGATATTTGCTGCATAATAGATGAAAGCGCGTTTTGTTGAAAATTTGAATAACTTTATCTGGCATCTCATTTGACGTACAACATTTAAATTACAATGTTTTCTTCTGGACGATTCTCGAATAAGCCCAAAGAAAAATAATAACAACATTTAAATCCTACTGATGACGGCCTTGTAATGGTTGAAAACGTTCAAGGTTTTTCTGATGTATTTTAAGTTATTTTTAATTTGTATTTTAAATATCTTTGTATTATATTTATGCACCTGAAAGCAATTTGTGTACAATTATTTGTGCTTTTATATGTATTTTAATTATTTAACTGAAGGTGAATATAGCACTAGAATTTTAACGTTCATTTGGGAACAGAAATGGGTTACTAAATATTTTTCTTGTTAAAATGCTTATAAAGCTAAAAAAAACTAAAAACAAAATAAGATAGCAGCTTTTTAATATCAAACTAATGTTTTTATATGGCTTATATAACAGATCAATACTTCTCAATTGAGATAAGAACGAAAATTCATGATATTAGTGAAAGCTGGACTTTTCTTCAATAAAATAAAACAATAAGTAGACTGGAGGCTATTTATACAATTATCGGGAGGTGTGTGTGTGTGGGGGGGGGGGGGATGGGTATGTCCAACCTGATCACGTCCATGGTTGCTCATGAAACAGAATCCATGCAGGGGGCAAGATTTTGGAAGAGATGTCTCTGTAGTCCAACACCAATACCGCGATTACTTTTTTTATGGAGAGTATAAACATGAAACAAACTAAACTAAGAATAGCTTGTCAGAACTCCACCTGCCAGAAAACTTTTTCTATATCAACATAAAAAGCAATATAGAATATGTATTCTTTTTATATCCATAAAGCATTTGCCATTCTTTGAGCTAGCTGTGTATCGAAAAGGAGAAAAATGTAATTTAATTTGGTTATAATTGATGAATTTATTTGATTTCTGAAATTGTTTTATTAAAACATGAAATTAAACTGGAAGTAAGATAATGACATGCAGTGCAGGCCGCTGCAACCCCATGCATTAAAACCCCCTACGTTTATATCTCCTTTCATGAAATAAATGAGCCAAAAACGAAAAGCAGCGAAAAGAGGTTTTGAGTTATAGCTCAACAAATGCTAAAATATTGTCTCCTTAGTTTCTGATTAATTTTGGTTTGATTTATCATTTTATATTCTTAAAAAATTGAAAGGAAAATAAGATACATAATTTTAGCACATTTATCCGTCACAGTATCTGAAATCGTGTAAAATAATCTGATGTAATTTGAATATGAAATGAATTTCGTGTAATTAATCCTTAACGATTTGAATACATTTTAATTTATTTGTTAGTAATTATTGTAATTAAGTTTTGAATAGCTATTATTTTTAAACAGCTGACCCACCCGGCATTGCCCGGGCCCGTGATGAATGACTCTTAAATGAACCTGAAATTTGTATGATTTTGTAGCATTAACTCCATTTTGTCTGAATTTATATTTTTAAATGAAAAAACTTTCAATTAAAAATACATGCTATTTGGTATTTTATTTTCTGCGTAATTTGATTTTTGGAGTCTATGCTTAACAAAAGTGAACGAAACCGCAACGAAATACTCAGGTTTTTACTGATTTCACCGAACTTTTCACACACTTTATTTTTGCGATTACATTAGTGATTAGAAGAAGGTTTCAGCTTTAAGAACGAAACCGCAACGAAACACTAAAGTTTCTACAGATTTCGCCGAAATTTTCACACTATTTCATTTTGTAAAAAAATATTTCTACCCGTCCGAACGTTTCATAATTTTTGTAGGTGATCTAATTCTATTCCACTGAGAGTCTCTAAAAAGACTGCGTTAACATACATACGGATGTTTAGTTACTTTCAGCGTACAAAAAATATCGTCTCCGTGAGGCGCGAAGTGACCCGCGTTTGCCGATTATTTTAAAGGGTTAAAAGTCATATTTTTAAAAAATTATTGCACTATCGATTAGAAAAATATTTTATCATTAAGACCATATTTTTGGTTTGTCGATACCTCCAAAATTGCACACAGGGGCGTTGCCATAAGGGAGAAAAACTTTTTTTGGAGAAACGACCCTCTTTTAATTTTCTTTTTCAAAAAGTTAACTGCAATATATTTTTTAAATTGATTACGGGATTTGAGACGTACAGGTACGATCTTTTAGAATATGTCTTCCGTTTTTAACTTTAGTAAGTGGTTTGGCTGATGTAAGTTAATATGACAAAATCCCCCTCCCCCCGAATTCCCCCTTTTCGATGTTCATTTTCTCATGATGCGTAAATAAGGCTTGATTTTTCCCTCTCGTTGACCGAGATGAGTTTTTAATGAGAGTGTGTTGCAATTGTTAATGAATAACTCATCTTATAAGTAGATATTTTACAATTCTGAGTCTCAGATGTATCAGGAGAGGCCTTGGACTATCCCCACAAAAATTTTCCGCTTTATGCATGCGGTAGATTTCGTGTGTGTATTCATCGCGAATACACATACACAGAGCGAATTTTTCTTTTATTAGTATAGATTCACTGGGGAACAATTTTTAACTTAATTTCTGTTGACTTCGATTTGTCAGCTGTTTTTAAGTCAAAAAAGCGTGCTGATTTCAAAACTGCAATTAGTTTTCTTCTATCACGTCAAGTTTTTTCTCTACAGCTTACATTAATGTGACCACTCTACGCTGAATCGGGCGTGAGTCATAGGAAGAAAAAAGCTTCAGAACTCTTAGCATCAAGACAGCACAAGAAATTTTTGCTTGAAAAGGGAGCTAATGTATCCTACTTTCTATTAAGAGAAAGTGAATTTCTTCAATACTTTCGAAATAACAGTGGATTTGTTTTTTGCCATAGCGTACATGGTTTAATGGAAGGGTTGGGAGTTTCATCCTATACCGAAACTGAATGGCGACTGTTCATCGATAACTCAAAGAGGAACTTGAAATGTGTACTCCTTCACAAGGGACATTTATTTTGAGCAATCGCAGTAAGCCATTCAGTTTATTTGCGCGAAGAATATGAGGACATAAAGAGAGTCATTGATTTATTGCACTATCACATTCACGAGTGCATCATCTGTGTTGACCTTAAAATGTTGTGCTTCCTTCTTGGCCAGCAACGTGGATATACCAATTATCTATGTTTTTTACGTATGTGGGACAGCAGAGCTTGTGAGAAGCATTGGTTCCAGTCGAATTGGCCTCCAAGATTTCGCCTCACACCTGGAGATCCAAATATTTTGCATCAGCGACTTACCGACAAAAAGAACATCATATTTCCGTCTCTGCATATTAAACTGGATCTAATGAAGCAGTTCGTGAAAGCTTTGTCAATTGAAGGAGACTGTTTCACGTATCTCATTTCGAAATTTCCAAACCTGTCTTTTGAAAAAATAAAGGGAAATGTATTTGACGGCCCACAGATTCGTCAGTTCATTAGAGATGAACATTTCATCGGAGCCATGACAGAACTCCAAAAGAATGGTTAGTTGGCATTCAAAAACCTTTCCAAAGACTTTCTTGGAAATACGCGAGTAGAAAATTACACCGAAATTGTCCAGCTACTTTTAGAGAGCTTCAAAACGCATGGTTGCAACTTGAGCATCAGACTTCATTTTGTGCATAGCCATCTTGATGACTTCCCGGAAAATCTTGCTGTAGTCAGTGTTGATTCCACCAAGATTTGAAGCTCAAGTATCAAGGCACATGGGATGAACATATGATGGCTGACTATTGTTGGAGCATCAAGCGAGATTGTCCACAAATTGAACACTCCAGGAAAAGCTACAAGCGAAACTTTTTACCTTAATATGTAATTTTTTCGTTCAGTAAAAGGATTTTACTACTTGTATGAACTCAATGTAGTGTACAGTAAGTATATACGGCCATTGTAGGAATAATATATTCGGTAATTTCTTCTTTATTTTCCTTTGTATCCGCATTAAGTATGATTTTGTGGGTATCCTGTAGCTTAAAAAGTTGACGTGATAGGAAAAAACTGGGGTGATTTTTGGATTTAGATGCCAAAAACAAGTGCCAGATCTAAGTCAACAAAATGTGTGTTCCCCAGTGTTATAAATGTACCCAATTTTTGAAGATGGAAGGGCCCCAAAAAGTTCCAGTGAGAGGGGCCCCTTACTTCATAAATCCGCCCCTGTTGGAAAGTGCTAAAACCCCGTAATATGTTGAAATTTGACTTTCAACAATTTAGACCAACAGATGGAAGCATACTTGAATTATTTTGTACAGCCCTGTATTTTACCTACTATCTTTTAATACACGCCACTATTTAGCTAAAATTTGTTTAAGACTGAAACTTCTATAAACATATCTTTTTCTATAAACATATCGTAGTATACTTAATGTTGTTCAACGTAAAAATTCGTAATTCTTTTACAAACTGGTTTCTTTCACACCCAGTAACGAATACGAATTATTTTGTGTAGCCCTGTATATGATTTACATACGCATAACGTAATATGCAAAAATTTCGTTTAACTTAAAAACTCATATCACAACTAAAACTTCCAGCAATCATCACAAATATACAATATACAGTACTTTGGATACAGTATAGTATCCGAAATCTTTTGTGTGTCCCTGTAAATACTTTGCATTTTCTATTACACAGGAAGTAACTTGTAGTAAATCTAAGCAACGCACAGAGGGATTAAACAAAGTGAAGTCAATTATTCAACTAACAGAAATTTCAAATAGTATTTTTTTTTAATGAAGGACATTATGTGATTAAAGTGAAAGTAAAAAGGGCTATTCCCTTTTCTGCAGATATGGGCCAAGCCGGATATTCGTTCTTGACATGTTATATTGAAGCATCATTTCTTTCTTTCTTTCCTTTTTTCTTTTCAATTTTTTTTTTGAAAATTATTGTATAGTCGTTAAAAAGAGAGCGGGAGAGGTAACAACCAGTGTTGAATTCAGACACTTTTCTCCAATTTCTGTGGCTCCGCTAAGGGGGGGGGGGGACATTATAGAGTTCCAGCAGGGAGATTGTAATTTTTGACCATTGAAAATAATATTTGAAACCTTTCGGGGAGGACATCTCATTGCTCCGGGGAAAATGTCCCCCGGGCCACCCCCTGAATTCAACATTGGTAACAACCCCATACTTTTTAATCATCGGATTGCCGCAGAGAGGTGCAAAATATATTGTTCCATTGGAAAAGGTATCTACTTTTCGAATTTAATTACAACTATTGAAGGCCATCTACATATTAAAAATTTTATCGAATTTTCCAATGGTTATACCCATTTTTGAGCTCCTTTGGCCAACGTAGCCCGTAAAAAGGCTCCGATGGCATTTTTTATTTTTATTTATTTATTTTTTGCGTAGAATTACACTCTAAAAAATAAATGTGTAAATTAATCGCTTTTACATACGTATGTGTGTAAATTTGTAAAATGGGACCTTTGTCACTTTTCTTGCGGGTGAGCGATATATATATATTATGGGAGTGCCAAGCCAACAACACGAGATTCATAATCCGACCTCCAGTAACAGTGTTGAATTCAGACACTTTTCTCCAGGAGGAATTTCTGTGGCTTCGAGGGGGACATTATAGGGTTCCCGGGGGGGGGGGAATTGCACTTTTTGACCATCAAAAACACAAAATATTAAGTCTTCCGGAGGGACATCTCACTGCTCCGGGGGGGGGATGTCCCCCCCGAGCCACCCCCTGAATTCAACACTGTCCAGTAACAAATTGCAATCCACATTTATAAGCAATGATAAATGTATTGATCCTTATTTTCATTTGTTTCACATGCAGTTTAAAGAAAAAATCCATTTCAATATGTGTGCAGCACTTAACGAAATAAATACCGTATATTAAAATTATACCTCATTTGTAGGCCTTTCTGACATTTTCATTACCCTTATAGTAATTCTATAACCTAAATCGCATTTTATAGTTTACTTTTGAAATGTTAATAATTACTTTTATTTAAATAACTTCTCTATTCAGTTTACATATGCAATTTTATTTTAATTACATATGTATACACACACCTACACATACATAGTCTGCTGCTGTCAATTCATTCTGTATTAATTGATTACTGGATATTAAAGAAACAATCATTATGTATCTATCTATCTCTCCATTAACAGTATATGTTATTTATTAATTCAATTTCCCTCTATCTCCAATAGCCTTCTAGCAGACATTGATATTTTTAAAATTCCTCATGAATAATTTTTATATAAAATATTTGGATATGTGATTATTATTATTATTATTATTTTAATAGAAGTGCCAAGCCAACAACAAGAGATTGATAATCCGACTTGCAGTAGCAACTTACCATCCACATATATAGGTAATGATAAATGTAATTCATCCCTATTTTCATTTGTTTGAGATAACTTAGAGATAGTTTATAGAAAAATCTATTTTAATATGTCCGCAACCCTTACTGAAATAAATACCTTACTAGATGGTACACGTCAAGATTCGAAGGTAAACTTCTCCAAAGTTTTATTAGAAAAATGTTTAATAATTACTTTTAAATTATTTTTTCAAAACTTGATATGCGATTCTATATTATCTATGTGATTCCTACAGAATCAAGGCATTTGTACAAAGATGGCTAATGTACCATCAATGAACATAAATTTTAAAATATTTTAATCCATTACCTTAGCTACCATTTTTTTTTTTTTTTTTTTTTTTTACAGTTTCCAACAAAGTTGAAAAGAGCGTTTAAAATGATTTTTAATGAAGTTACACGCTTTGAAACATAATAAAATTGATATGTATTTATGAAGTGCACTAAAACATGCATTCTGTAGAATATGCAGTGCAAAGAATAGTTATTATTCATTTACAGGGCCATACAAAAGAATTATGTTACATAATGATATAAGGGGGGGGGGGAGGTTGCGGCGTATTTAATTATGTTAAACTATTTCATGTATAATGATTGATATACGTCGCTGAGCTTTAGTATAAGTTATTTCATGTATAATACGAAGTGCATAGCATTTACAGGGACACACAAAAGTTTTCAGATACTATATTGTATCCGTAGTACTGTACATTAGCGATGATTGCTGGAAAGGTATTTTTAATTATGATATACGCTTTTATGTTTCACTATATTTGTGCATTTATATGGTGCGTATAAATGCTATAGTTCACATACAGAGCTACACAAAAGAATTCGTAAGAGTTACTGGGTATGAGAACAAATTGCTTGCTTAAAGGTGGTTTTTAAAAGACATGCATTTTTACGCTGAACTGCATTTAGTTTACTAAGAAATGTTTGTAGAATATAGGTAAAATGATATACAGTGTCACGTAAAAATTGGTTATATGGCCGTCTATGGATGATAATTTCTGGAAATGGGATTTCAGTAGTTTGAAGAGTGTTTTAGTTTGAATTAAATTTTAGCTAAATAGAGGCTTGTAATAAAGGTACTATAGGTGAACTACAGGGCTGTACAAAAGTATTCAAATATATTTCCATTTATTAGTATAAATTGCTGAAAGAGAAATTTCAACCTGTTATGCGTTTTCTTGCTACACTAAATTTTCCCATTATGTAGTATAAATATCAACCTACAGATTAGATACAGGGATGTTCAAAAGGATTGGAATACATATTTGGCTATTACCGGTAATTGCTGAAATCAGTTTTTTAAACGTTTTATGCGTTTTCTAATATGTTTACTTAGTTATCTTATTTGCCTTATTTCCTTAAATAACGAAGTTTATTTAAAGCATTCAGGAAGTGTTGGAATTGTTTCATAATCTATGCTTAGCGCATTATTTTTCTTTCTTGTTCACCTTTGAAATGATACATTATTTTTGTTTCTATGACAACGAGGATTTAGAATTTTTTATAAGTTATTCAGTTTGTTTACATCATACATAAACCTTAAACTCATTTTTTTCAAAGTGTTGTTTTTAAACATTCAATATACCTTGTTATAGAAACTATTACATATTATTGTCTTACCTATTTTACACATATGCCTGAGCAGTCCGAAGGGATATTTTGTTACTAACATATGTATGTATGAAATTTTTATCAAAAAAGGTATAGAATTTTTTTAATTTTTCTCTCATGATTCATCATATTTTATTTTTTTTTTTAATTCTTGATAAGGAATTAATCTTTAGTTAAAGAGAAATTAAAAAAAATTGTGACGAAACACCATTTTATTTATTTATTTACTTATTTTAGAGGAAAATGTTTGTCAGAAACTTCAGCTACCACAACCTTTGAAAAGGTGTGGTAATTCTAAAGGTGATTTTTGAAAATTACTTTTTGTATATTCTTTAAAACTCCTGATTCACTATTTTACTAAAAATTTTATATATATTCATTTCGTTTAGGTTTTTCAAAAACGGTAGTTAACGTCACCAGGAAGAAAAAATTTCGTCCACAGACAACAGTTGCATACTCAGCATGAAAAAATGTTGAGGTGGTTTGTCGAGGATGCTGTAGTAGTTAAAGAAGCTCTGCAAGGTGCGCAGATTGATGAGAAATTCGTGGAAACAATACCTGCGAATGTGCCTTGCGGAGCAATAGACGATTCAGTTGATTTGCGTGGCATAAAAAAAATACTTCACCGAAGATGGATGGACTACTCTGCAACAGACTGCACAAATGAGAAAAAAAAATAAACATATATGTAAAATTTGCAAAAATGATTGCAAAGATGACTGCGTTAGGTGCGATGGTTGTTTGGAATGGATCCACTCGAGTTGCACAAAAACAGGAATAAGAAGTAAAGAAGATTTTTTCTGCAAATTTTGCAAGAAACTTTAAAAAGAAAAAGCGTTTGATAAACATTTGTATATATATTTGTAAATATGTTACTGAATGTTGTGACCTTTAATTCTTTAATTGAATATTTTAAATTGATATTTTGAATATTGTGTCCTTTAATTGAATATTAATATTCAGATGTAACTATAAAAATACAGAAATCGTAGTAGTTTCTTTGTTTAATATAAAAAAATTCTTATAAATTGAAGGAAATATGTAACAAAACTTCTGGAAAAAAAAAGTTTTTTGGGAAAGCATTTGATAATTTTTATAATTTAAATTTCTAATAATATAACTTAAACAAGTAGCACTCTTTTTCAAAAATGCATGAATATGAAATTTTTACGAGTGCATATAAATTAAAGGAATTTTACGCCTTGAAATTTAAAACTTTTTATTATATACGATTACATATAATAAATTCAGTAATACGGAAATAATAGGACTCCATCTTAAATAGGACGTAATCATCATGGGCACCTAGAATCATTACCTATCATGGGACATTACTGAATTAATTACGTATGATAGGATTTAATAGAATAATCACCATGGCAACCTAGAATCATAACTTATCCTGGAATATCATTGAATTAATTACGTATGATAGGATTTAATATAATAATCAAAATGGCGATCTAGAATCATAACCTATCATGGGATATCATTGAATTAAATACGTATAATAAGATTTATTAGAGTGAAGAAAACTTTTATCTGAAACATTATGAATTTTTTTTTTTAAGTTGTGATTCGATTTTCATAACATTTGAAATGATTCGACAAAATGTTGCAACGATTGTATACGTTAAATTTCAAACAATTTGGTTGGATAGTTTTTACGCTGTTATGCGCGGGCAGACGGACGGATCAGACGACGACTATAGATGCTACGTATTTATATAATTACGAACGCACATAAAAATGAATTTTAATTGAAAATTCAAATGTATACAGAGCAAACATATTGTCATTTTTTTTTCTTTCTTCTATCTTCAATAGAAGAAAGTATTGTAATTGAAAAAAAATTCTGACTTCCGGTTTTCGACGGATTTACACGTTTAGGAGTCAGAGATCCCCCAAAAACATCCTTATACAAATTGTTCGCCTGTCTGTGTGTCGCCAATGTACCATCGAAAACTGTATGAAGTTATGTATACAACTGAACCAAACTTTTTGTGTATGTTTTTTGTTATGGCCAGCTGGTCCTCCCTCAATTTGGAAATATTCCGCCTCGAAGGGGGCGCTGTAATAGCGATTTTTGTGTCATTTTCGTTATTGTACTATTGAAAAGTGTAGGAAGTTATGCAAAGAATTGACTTAAAAATTTATGTTTTTGGCTACCGCAAGCAGGTCCTTCTTGAATTTCGAAATATTCCACCTGTAGCGGTGACATACGGGAGAGCAGCCGAATTTGGACCACTTCGCATATTTATAGGTGTAATTCACTTCATTTTTAGAATATCTACAAAATATCATTAAACGTGGCTAATCTATTCATCTACTAACTAAATAGATCTTTAGAACAATTTCTTTTTCAAACTCTTAAGTTTTATTTTAATTTGAAAAATTTGTCAAAAGTGGTCCAAATTCAGTGACTGGTCGCCTAAGTTGCCCCCCCCCCCCTCCAGTCTCTTAAATTGGTCAAAATAGTATTACACTTTATTAATGAGCAGTGAATATGAATAATTTTAATAAAAGCAAAGTTTACGATTAATGAAACAATCAAACAAAAGAATAGCAATGAAATATAATGAAATCAAATGTCTGAAAGTAAAAGTAATTGTTTTAAATCAAAATGTATTCAAAATATAAATCAAAGTTATAAGTAATTAAGAATAGAAATTTTGAAACTAATTGCCAGTTTTGAATATCATGTCAGAAGTGACGCAAGGCTTACACACTAATTTCTTTTGTTCATTTTTTATTCCAGCGCACACAACATGGAATCTGAACACTGAATAATTTCTTCTATTTTATTTTTCTTACAAATTAGGCAAAATCAATCATCACTGACTTGATTTTTATTTTTAGATTCTGAATCATTGCAAATTTTTTTTGCAACAGAAATTTTCTTTACCTTATGCCTGTAGTTCTTCTCTTCGATCATTTTATTTACAAATTAATTACGCCTATTTTTTAAAACTTGATGTTTCAATTGCTTTTGTGCTTTGATAACTTCTTTTTCGGGGTTTTTTTTTTCACTTCAACATTTACTTTATATGGCGAAGATGTTAACACAGCTGTTTTTTGGCTCCCTCTGTAATTTAAATTAAATAATTTTGGGAAGGGAGATAACATTTCTAAATATTCTTTCTTTTTTGGGGGGGGGGGGATATTTTTGCAGCTTTATTGCGGATCAGTCTCTTCACAACTTACTCTTTCCTTTTCGTTTCCTATATTTTTAACAACTTTTACTGTGACTCACGTTTCCTTCCATTGTTTGTCTGTGTCGTTTTCACAATTTTTTTTTCACTTATAGTAGGTTTCATGATTACTGACTCTGACTCCGAAATCGCACTAGCAGGAGAATCAACGGATCTATCTGCAGTGCCTTAGTGTCTATCTCCTCGCCAGGAATAAGTTGCAGAAGCAGCTTCAAAATAATGGATTTTAAAAACATGCCTGTTCTGAATTCAGCACTGTATAAATCAAATGCTATGCAGGAATAAAGAATTTAAAAAAAATAATAAATACAAATACATGCAAAATAAAAGAAATTGCAAACAAAATGTATTGCATAAACATGTAAAAGATATTTTTTATGTTTATAAAGGCAAAAAATATTGATATTAGTAAATATCACGTTCGAGATTAACTCGTTTTTACTGCGATTAATTGACTGTAGCAGAAATTTAAGATGAAAATAGTATTGAACTAATAATATTGAAGTATTAAAATTTGTAACTACTTTTTAAATTATTAAGATGTATGAGATAGAAGAAAGTTTTTGGGTTGGCACATTCAACTAGTTCCTCTTTCAATTAATATTGTTACAGATATTTTTGGTGATATGAAGGTTATGAGGGAGGGAGGGGGGTACTTACCATGCGAAATATTAATTTTCATTTAATGATTTTTTATTTCTAATCTGTATACATTATTATATTATATATGTACTGGTATTTTGTTTTTGTGAATTACATATATATATATATATATATATATATATATTGCTGCATGTACATTGTATCTACACTCTAAATAAAAAAGAGTGATTATTCACTCATGAGGAGTGAATCTGTGCATATTTTGTATCTATCGCAGAGTCAAAATATGCAAAACCTCTTTAGAGTGACTATTCACTCTGAGTAAAAGTGGAATTGTTAACTCTCTGAAAGAGTGAATACTCACTCCTGGAAAGGGAATATTCACTCTAAATATGGTGAATAATCACTTTTTTGGAGGAGTGATTATTCACTTGCAAAAGGAGTGTTTTTTCACCCCTGATAGGAGTGAATAGTCACTCTTTCATAGGAGTGAATGTTCACTTATTTTGGAGTGAATTATTTTTTTAGGTTGCTTTTATAGGCATTTTAAATTAATCATATCTTTCAGAGCATGCAATGAAAATAGATGCAAGCGTGGTAAAGATTGGAATCAAATATTTTATTGGCAATATTTATTTAATTCATAGTTTGTAACACTAATTGAACTTTTAAGGAAAAATTCAATTAAAGTTACATATGAATTAAATTAGGTTACTGGCAGAAATAAATTAAAATATTTTATTCCAAACTTATCCCTTCTGTTTGCTTTCATTGCATGCCGTATAAAGATATGATAGTTTTAAAAAGCTCATAAGGGCAAGTAATTAACCAAAATCTTAATCAGCTAATATTATGTCTTTCTTTTCAGATTCATTGTATGTTGTATTTAGTATTTTAATAATTCCCGTAATGTACGTTATGTTCTTTTTTTCATGTGTAATTCAAATGTTAAATTGAATTACAATTTTTAATTGAATTACAATGTTTAATTGAATATGATCTCTGTATTTATTGCTAATGAATTTAACTCTGATATAGCGTTATTGTTTACTGTATTTTAGTTATTTTTTAAAGTTTTATTATTAACTATATAACAGGTGGACTTTATATGATTAACAATGTGTAATTTCATTTTAATTTTTGTTTTGAATAAATCTTATTACCGTACTTTTCAATAAAGTATCGCTATTTTGTAGAACCCTATTGTTCTATTTTTTCCACTTAAAAAACAATGCTTATCAACTCACATCTTTTGTTAATAAGTTCTAAACTTTGTCTAAATATTAAGAATATGCAAGAATTTTTTTTATGTGTTGTGATTTGTGATTGTAGTCTAAATTTTTATAGTCTCTGGAATATGTATATATTTGTCTTTTAAAAATATTTTTAACAGTCATGATTTCGAATTTTCGTCCGCTATTGCTGAAAAAGTGACATTAATAGCATGCTTATTTATGAAACGACATGATAAGCCATATTGAATTTAATTTTTTTATTCCCATATATTTTGTAAATATGAGCTAAATAGATTTCATATGTTTTATAGAAAAATATTGATCTAGGAACTAGAAAAACAGAACTAAATATAAAAAGAAAGGAATTGACTGCATATGTAATGTTCTTATTGTTTGAAAAACATTTTTAATGCAAAAAGTGATTATTAATATCCTTAAAAAATATTCAATGCTATATTATATAAATGATAATATTAACTTTTTAAAAAATATACTAAAGCAGTTTTATCCATAAACTTCCATTTCAGGCATAAAAAAACATCTGCTTAAATATTATGATTTATTTTTTAATGCCAATAATTTTGTGTTTCATAAGCGTAGAAAACGAGTTAATAGAAGTAAATTTAATAACTGATGCAGAATGTCTATAGTTAAATCTGTTTTGATTTTAATCTCGAAAATTTAAAATCATAAACAGCAGAAATACTTACATACATAATTTGCTTACATACAATTAAAAAAAATAATATATTAACTTGGAAAACACTAAAAATAATAATTATTATTTTATAATTATACTATTAAATAACGAGGAACTGGAATATATGAATTATATGCATTATTAGATTTAACAACGTGTCAAAAATCTTGCCATATGATATAAGAAATTCCTCTTTATTTTAGAAATTGGTATATGTTAAATAAATCTGAAAACATTGGTATGAAGATTTAAGTTTTTAAATAATAATTTAAAATATTATTCGTAATAATAATAAAAAAAAATCTTTCAAAAGTTTCACTTCTTAAATTATAAACTGTAATATGTAAAAACACATTTTCACTGTATAATACTATTTTTCAATTTGAAAACTTTTTCGTAATGTCATAATAATCGAAATTCACATTTAATTCCAAAATAATAATAATGATACATACAGTAAGTGTTTATAATCGGAAAAAATAGTAAAAAACCGAAGAAATCCAACATCACAAATCACTATCTCAACACATTTTCAACAAAACACAATCGCGGATCACTGCGCATAAATGTTTAGAATGGTACTAGAAATAAAGCCATGAATCAAGATATCTCTGTGTCAGTATTTCAAAGTGAGATATTCCACGTATTGTTTTTGTATTCGGGTGATGGCAAATTAAAATATTTCACATCACTGTCGCTAATAAAAATAACAAAATATTTACACTCATTTTTTTTAATTCACAAAGGCCAAACCAATGAAGTCCTGATTATTTTTTCCTAAGCATTGTTTGTTATTTAATTGTTAAAATAATTAGATTCCAAACCGTTACATGAAAAGGGAATATAAAAGGCAATCCCTTGTGAAACCGGGAAAACGAAATCGATATTTTTCTATATGACATAAAAACTATTTAACTCATGTTCATAAAAATCTACAGGAATAAATTATTAAAATTAAATAAGACTTACTTTTACGTTCCACAAATAATCCTTTTAATAGTAGCCGTTTCTTTTAATCCTGAAATGGCGGACGAAAGAGCAATCCTTTCTCTTATCTTAAAAAGCATTGTAGATTTGCTGCTCTGATTAACTGATGAGTAATACCTATACATACAATACTCACTCCTGGGAAGTGAATATTTACTCTAAACAGGAGTGAATAATCATTCTTTCAGAGAAGTGAGCATTGACTCTTGAAAAGGAGTGCGTTTTAGTACCAGCTCAGCGTAATTTTCTAAGTTACATTATGAAATGGAGTTTGGGGCTGTGCATATATAACGTTATCAGCTTTCTGGTATTTTTGGACCCCCTCCCCCCCTTACGACATCATATGTTATCATCCCTCGAACACCCACCCCAGTAATGATATCGCTATCATAATAATAAATAATAAAAATATATAAAAATTCTTTAGATTTTTTCTTTTGTTTGGAGTGATATACAAATGTGTTACATTTATTTTTCTTATACTTTATTGATTCAAATGAAGAGAAGTGAATAAAATATCAGTTTATATATGAAATAACTTTATCTCAAATAACACTTAAAAGAAATAGTTACTGTTTAAAAGTATTTAATAATAGCTTTTCGTTACATAATGCATTCAACAGTAATAATGTCTTTTTGAACTTTGCCCCCCCCCTCCACGGGGTGGGGCAGATAGAACTCCTTATCAACAAAACAGGCGGACAACACTCTCTTTTATTTACTTGTTAAATACAAGTATAATTTCAAACATACTTCACATTATACTGTTGAATAGCGGATTATATATGCATACACGTTGCGGTATTCCATATTTTGGAACTGAATAATTTTATAATCATTTAAGGATTTAAATAATAACTTTTGTATTTTCAGGAAAATAGATAACATACTAAGAAAGATAACATACTAGTATTTTGATGTAAAGACCAAGTTACAAATAAGAAGAGAAAATTTTGGTTGGATCAAAAATGATAACGATATCAAAACACAACCCCCCCTCCCCCTAGAGATATCTTACGATATCATATGCCAGACCCCGCCCCCTGTAATGATAACGTTATATATGCATAGCCCCTTTTTGAAAATTAAGAAGTAACACATTTTGGTGCTTTCCATTATTTTACTCCATATATTGATTTAAAGTAGGACGGCAATTTTTAAAAGTGTACAATGCCAGGCTTTTACTCTCGTCAATGGAGTCAAATATTTCACTCTCGACAACTGAATGAAATATATTTCACTGTCGACAATGGAATGAAATATTTCACTCATTTCTCGGGAGTGGAAAATTCGACTCTTTAAGGGGTGTATTTGTATAAAACTCATTCCAAAACAGAGAAAATGCCCTTCACTCTTTCAAAGAGTGAACTTTTCGCTCCTCCCAATTTTAGAGTGTAAATTGAATATTGTGTCTTTTAATTGAATAGATGGCAATAGACCCCAGAATCAAATGAAGCTTCGGTATATGTATTTGAAATTTTTGAATATTTCTTGATGATAATTTTATTGAAAGATGATCAAAACAAAAATATAAAATAACTTTCAAAAATTGCCTCTGTGGTTGTTAATTTGCATTTTTGTAAATCTAGTACTACTTTTTTTTGCAAAATAAAAGCTATATTAGAAACACTACTCAGAGTATTTTTAGTATTTTTTCTGCTCATTTTGCACTGTAGTTTAATTTCATTATATAAATACTTAACTAGGTACTAATGCTTAGAATAATAATAATAAAAATCAGAAATATTTTAATAAAATTCTATATTCTTTTGATTTTTTGTTTTTAGTTCTTTTTTCGGAGAATGGTGTTACTGCATTGATAATTTAAGAAAAGATTTTCTTTGTCTTATCCAAGGAGAAACACTGATGACTGTATTGTATATATTATCTTTTATAAAAGGGGATCCAAAATCCTATGAAAATATCGAATATCGAAATGAGTTCAGTAAATTTGTGGAATGTGTTTAAAAATATCAAATTGAAAAAGGATTGTGCTACTCATAGACTTAATAAAATCTCCACTTCCACTTTATATTTTCTTTACATTAGGATGTCTAATCATTTTTTATCTATAAATAGATTAAAAATATGTATATATTGCAGTAATTGATTAGAATAGATTATGTTTTGGGTATTTAGCAGTAAATTATGTTGCTTTACATAAACACACACACACAAAAAAATTCTGAAATACTGCATATTATGCAATTAAATTTGAAAAACGAGTCATAACAATTTAATTTAATATTTATTTATGTAAAATTTACAATCGTTAAATTTAAATTTAAAGACGTAGATATAATAAAGTAAGGTGGAAGACCTAAATGATTTTAGCCAGGAAAACTACATTGAATCATTTTTTTACTGTCAAATTTCATTTTCATCAAACATTTGCTAAAATTTATACAGATATAAAAGTCGAAGTTATTCTATTGAAATTCACTCCTTGACGAAACTGCCGGCTGCTCCGATGTAATAATACCAATAATAGTAAAGCTATTCTAGACGATAACAAATTATCTATAATATATGACAAATAATTTGTTTTTTGAAAAATAACGCTTTGCCATATTTTCACATCCAGATTAATATTTTTAAAAACAATGTTTGTTTAAGTTTTATTTTCAAACTAGCGATCCCGCGCAGAACATCCATACTCTACATATAGTCCATGCAATAGGGAATTTTACCTAGCAAACTTAATGGTAGTACTGGAAATCGGCTTTCTAGATGTTTTTTGGGTCGCTGAATCAGAATTTGTAACTTCCCACCAAAATTTCCCCCGGCAACCTCCCCAAATTTTGGTAACCCCCCCCCCCCCCCAAAAAAAAAAAGGTTTTTATTAAAAAAATCAATTTTTTTATTGTTTTAGAGAAAAAGTATCTAGAAATTCAGAAAGTAGACAAAATTTTCAACAAATTAGATATATGACATTATGACTTAGGATGAAGGGGAAGGGGGATCTGTCTCGGAACATGCGCGCGGTGCTGCGTAAACTAAGTTGCGCAATTCCACTTAACCACTCACACGTTTACATTCGCCCTCCCATCTCCCCTCCGAACTTTCTCTATAAGGTTTCCTTTAAGATTTTTGGGTCGCTGAATCCGAATTTTTAACTTTCCCCCAAACATCCCCCCCCCAAATAGTTGTTTTTAACTTAAATTTCTTATTGTTTTAGGGGAAAAGCATTACGAAATTCAGAAACTAGACAAAATTTGCAACAAATAGGATATATGACATTATGAATTAGGATGAACGGGGAGGGTGAGGTAGGTCTGGATTAATTATCAATATATAGGTCGAATATTGATAATTTTTAACTATCGCAATAACAATATCTGAGCTCTAACTCTAGCGATATATCCCAATAGCGATATCTAATCTCTGGCTCTACTTATATATCTCAATAACATTTTTTCCCCGCTCCACGACTTTGAACCGCAAGAAGAAAAAGCGCCGAATATTGCGTAACCAATAACTTCTTCAATCCTTTCTCTCATCCGATAGATGCATTTATTCGCAGCCCCGCTTTATTCTAAATCCCCCTCCCAAGATAATCTGTCTTTCGTTGATATCCCAGACCCAGAGTAATTCATATTCTAATATATCAACATAAATATGTCCGTTCGTTGCTGAATAATGTTTTAATCGTCGTTGTTTTAATTTCACTGCTACTATTGGTCTAGACATATTAGAACATATCAATTTTGATACGTCCTGGTCAATGACATGAGTTAGAACATCTGTTCATTGTCGAGTCGATAATTGCTATTGTCTAGTCTGCATTCAATGCTTGTTCGTATGGTCTTCTCGAGCGAGTTATCGGTAGCGATTTTATATTTTAAAGTAAGATAAACGTACGGTGTCGGGTAAATTGCCCGAAATATAATCAAGTGATTTCAAAAAAGGGGCAAAAAGTGACGTTTGGCAATATTTTGGATGCCCAGGTAATGAAAATGGTGAAATAATAAATTAAAAAATAAAAATTGCAGTATGCCGTATATGCGCTCGACCGGTATCTGCAAAAGCTATACTTCTAATTTATGGAGCCATCTTAGATATAATCATCCTCTACAATATCATGGACTAAATTCAAGGTAAGAATTTATTTACTATGATTTTAATTTAAAAATTGTTATAATTTCTATTTCTGAATTAAGCAACTTAAGGCGGTTGTTTCTCAAAAAAATATTTTAACCGCTCAACAATTTGAAGCTTTGACATATTTGGGGACACATTTTTAAACATAAAAGCAGGAAATTGGTAGGCATAGGGTGTGACTATTAAAATGATTTAGAATCGAATAACGTTTTACATTTTTGGATAAATGTATTATATTTTCTTAAATTTTAAGAGATTGCTTTTTCATGACGAACTTTCATGGGTTCTTGTATATAGAAATTAATTTAAAAATGCAAACACTGGCAACATTTTCAGAAGGATACTTTGTCTTTTTCGAAAAATGTAAAACAATATTCTGTTTCATAGTTTCTTAAGTAGAATACGTCCATTATTAAACGTTTACGATAAAAAAGGATTTGAGGAAAGTGTAAGAATGTAGAGAGTTTGGATTTGAGACCAGCCTTTTAATTGCGTATGCTTTTTTTACTTTAACGTTATTAATATATTGGTTGAATTCTTTTATAATGAATTCTAATGTATTACTTAAATTACCTTGTTCTAGTATTTTTAAAATATACAAAATAGTAAAATGGTGCAAATATGAATAAGAAAGAAAACAGAGATGATGAATTATAAAAATAACATATTTAATAAATTATACTGCATTTTCAAAATGTCTACATGTAACATACTATTGCTAAAGAATACCATCCGATTTAAAATAGCTGTATGAATGTGTATTGTATTATACAGTAAAACCTCGATTATCCCAAGTAATTGGGACCGACCATCTTTCGGAAAATCGAAATTTTCGGATAATCGAGAATGCTTCAATTTTAAGATTAAGGACAAATATATGCGGCCTTTCTTATTACGGTAAGAAGTGCTTAATAAAAATAAAGCAATAGCAAAATAGAAACAAGAATAAACTAGCTGAGCTTCAATTTTGAAATTAAGTACATTTTACATATTTCACACAGGTTTGTCGCAGTTTCGATTGCCTTTGCTTTGAAGCTCTATCACGAAATTTTTAAATATGATTAGTTCGCCAGTGTCACACTCTTTCTGCAGCTCCATCCAAGCAAAACCTTTTGGAAAAGCTTCAGAATAACTAATTTGTTCGTTTTCTTCGTTCGTTCCACTCCGCAGCTTACGGGAGCTCAAGTTAAATTCAAAGGAATTCTAAGAAAGGGGATCGAAAATATTTATATGTACTCATGGTTCGGAAAGGACCGCTTGCACACGAGGAATAGGATAGTAAAAAAGAAAAAAAAAGTTTTAAAAATGGATTTCGGTTAAAAGAGTTTCGGATAAAAGAGGTTCTATTGTATTCTTAAATGAAGTGTTCAATTTTAAACCTTAAAGTGAAATCTTTCTATTATTTTAAGAGTATGGTTACTATAAATTATTTGGCGCATAGTGACAAGGAAACATTAAAATAGCAGTACTTGTTACGTAAACATTTAAAGAAAAAAAAAGAAAAGCATTTACTTTCCTTTAATAGCGCGCGTGAATCATGTATACAACTGTCATCAGCCGGCAAGTAAATAAAAGTAGGTTGCGTTTTCTTGTCGTATTTTTTTTATCAAATATATAGTAGAAAAAATGGATTTCGATTTCTAAAAAATTCAGTTTTGCGGGGAAAATAATCAATTGAGCTTTTTGTTCACGTGAAAGCGAAAGGCTCTGTCATATTTATATAATATTCACATGGGCGTGGAAATTAGTTAAGCGAATTCCAGTTGTAATTTTTTTCAATGAAAATATATGTCTGGGTTTTTTTTATTATATAATTAATCTACTTTTAACTAAGACAAAAAAAAAAAAAAAAAAAAAAAAAAAAAAAAAAGAAGAAAAAATCCTGTTTTAAAAAATGACATAAATGAGCAAAAAGAAAAAAAAATATATATATATATATTACTACAACCGGGCTTTACTTTTAAAGTCTGTAAATGTAACATTATTAAATGTCATTATACTGGATGTCTGCAAACCCGGCTAGAGCGCTTGGATTAATTTCGTGTCATTAGACTGAAGCCGTGTTTGCTTTTTTCTCTGCACATGCAGGCTGGGTCGGCCTTTTTTCTGCTCACTCGGGGTGCAGTGCGGCACGGGCCGCGTCTTACCTGAGCCGAACCAACCCGACCGACACCCGGCACAGTTCATCACAAACTCAAAGTGGAAGAAAATAACCACATTTTAATACAATATGGAAAAGAACTATCTGTAATATAAATTTATCTTTTTAGTACAAAATTGAACACATACACGCTCATTAATGTTCAAATATATAGTTTTTTTTTTCTTAAAATATGTTCCTGACTTTCTTTTGAAATGGTTGGTCAACACGAACCGCGTGTCGGGTCGGGTTCGGGTAAAACGGTTAACCTGGGACGATGCAAGAATCCAATTTGGAGACTGGGTCGGGTTTGAACTTTTTTCCAGTATACGTCGAATTGATAATTTCCCTTACTTTACTTATCTCTCTCTCTTTTCTGGTAAAAATAATAGTTATATAATACATTTTTAATAGAAACTTTGAAGTTTTATTTTTGCTTAAAAAACTACAGAGTAATAATTTAAAAATCTATTTCTTTTTTCATTGTTTAAAAGTTTTGATTTTCTTTAACCACATTTTCCTTTCATTTTAAATTACATTAAATTTTTTATAGGTTTACGTGCTTATAATTGCCTAAGTGATCAGATCAGGATCACTAAAATTGATATACCATGTTCTATTGCCGGCACAGACGCACATATAATCTGAAAAATTCTGTATTTGAATTTTTATACATAAATATACAGTACAAAATTCGAAATCCAGCATCCACCAGACCTCGGCGATTCCGAATTTCGAATCATTTTCAGTTTATTATAAAAAATAATAATAATAATAATAATCTACCGCCCTCCTGCCTCCCCACCTCCTCTCCCAAAATACGAAAAAGAGAGCGTGATTTACGCCAAGAACGCGTTTTCAATACTAAAAAAACATAATATTGAAGCAGATGTTTGAATAAAGAATTTTTTTAACGTAAGAAAAAAAAATACATATATCCATATTGAACACCCTCTTTGCCCGCGAATTATTTACATCAGAAACACGTTTACAATATTGAAAAAAGATAGTACTTAAAAATAATAAAACTAAAGTAGATATTTGAGTTAAAAAGAAAAAAATAAACAAAAAAAAGCTCTATCCACGGTTTCTTTCTGCATTGCAAAACGTAATGATCTGATTGTGTAAACATATGACTTCCGATTTTTCGGAGAGAGGTGAATAAACAAAAACAAACCGCAGATGCTTTCCGGCTTTTCATTCGAAGTTTTGGCGGGAGTTGTAACTTTCTAATAAATGATTAAATTTTAATAAAAAATTTTACACAGCCTAATTTACTATTATTTCAACTGGCTGAAAATTTGAAAGAAATCGGTCAGTTCACATAGGAGATATGGATTTATTGATTTTTTTTTTTTTTAACAGTAAGGAAAAGAAGAGTTTGATTTTCATTCTTTTTCTTTTTTTGTTTGCTTGCAACTCAATAGTTTTGTTCTCTGCACTTAAGCACCGCAAACTTGATGACACTTTCACGGAGTCCTTTTTATACTACTTAAAAGAATCGAATCTGAATAGTGTGTTCTCGCGCTAAAATAAGGGGGGGGGATAAAGTTTTCTATCATCGCGGCTTTTTAAAAAAACATCCGGACAAGGAGTGGGTATCGCGGGCCTGGAAAAGCATTACCGAAGTATATGAATGATGATACAAATGATCGTAAGATCATTTTCCGAAACTAGACAAGTGAATGAAAAGAGTATGAATATCTTTCTTCTTTAAAAATTGTTAGAAGAGTGGAGAGGTTTCCCATCAGGTTTGAAGAATTCCAAATTTATAATACTTTTTTTAATTAAAAGAGAAAAAAAACCGCCAGTTAACTAAACGTCCGGATTTTGGAGAATTTCGAATGTCCGGATTTGAGACTTTGTACTGTATATGTAACATGTAGTTAAAAGACTTTAAAGAGTAATTTCACATTTTGATTCCCCCCCCCCCAACAGTGAAAACTTTCGGACACATTTATAATCTCATTTTTATTTATACTTGTCTGAAACCACCAGGGAAAATGCCTAAGAATTGAATACTGTTTTTAGTTTTCCGATAAATTTAATACATTATGAATTAAAACAAATTTCACTCCGACGACCGCGATTCCTGAAAATCGACTCGAAATGCAAATTTTATAACATTTTCTAAAAGTTTCATTACTTTTAAGTGGAAATGGAAAATGCTATTTTATTTCTTCATTTTCAGAATATACGAAGAAATAATAATTCCCGTTTCCTTGAACGGTACGGTCGCTTCGCCAGGGGCTCATAATGGCGAAGTTTTTTTTTTATGATCACCCAAAATAGTAATATTAATATTATAAATAAACAAAAAAATAGTAGAGGAAAAGGTCCAAATACCGGCTACCACTTTTGTTTTCAATCTAGATCATACAATTTTCAAAATTAATAAAATAAAAAGTGACAGCAGGATACCTTGACACGTCTTACACCTGTTTAGAGAAAAAAAAATCAGTTTAAAAGGCGTTTTCTGTTTATAAGAAGCAAAATTCCAAAAGTCTTCAAATTTTGAGTTTTTAAAATGGGTCTAAATACCGGCTACCTAAGTTTTTTTCCAAAAGATCACACAAATAGAGCTAATGACAATTATTAAGCAATAAGAATATTATTTTAATAAATTGTATTGATTAATAACATTTCTTATGAACAGAAAAAATGCGCAATTTTTAATAAATAAGTATTTTTGTCAAATTTCTAAAATTCTTTAAGACTATCTCTCACAGTCTTCTTCCCATTATGTTTCTAATTTTGTTTTTTAACGTGTAAAACAAAAAAAAACTTGCTGATTGAAATGAGAATTATTTTATCTGAAAAAATCAAAAGCATAATATCACTGTCTGCGTCGGTATAGTCCCTATAGACCCACATATCGCATTCTTAACATTGAACCCAGAATCCCCTCCCCATTCTTGTTCACAGAGAAAGCACCCATGCAGAAGACACAAATTTATCATCTTCCTCTGTTGGATATTTTCCTTTTTCACTTTTTTAGTCCTCTCGATGCGTAATTGTTTTATCGAAATAGCTTCAAAAATTGCGTATTTAACCCCTTCGCGACGAGCGTCTTTTAAGAATTTTTATTCTTTTGTCACCGGTTTTTCAAAACAAAAGTTTTTGTCTAATTTAACCGGGAAAATGCATCCCCGAGGAAATGTCGGGTTGTGCAAACTTTGCTACTTTTACGATGCCCAAGGAAATTTCGGGTTGCGCAGTGAGAGGGTTACAATCAAATTTCTGCCTCTTTCGCCTGGTTTAATCCGTCATTTTTTTCTTTCTCTTCACATTTATTACAGGCAATTTTATAGTGTCCAACAACTCTTTTTGGGAAAGTGATCCGGTAACCAGTGTCGGTCCTGAAAAATTACGGCCATGGTTGCTTTTTTCATATTGCGAAATGGGACGGGGACTATTTCTGAACCATTTAAATTAATTTATTAATTATGGAACTATTTAAATTAATTTATTTTCCTCCCCTTCAAGCAGAGCAACCGAGGGAGGTCCAAATACCGGCTAGCCGGTATTTAGACCACTCTGGGTAGCCGGTATTCGGACCACTGCTATGTTTAAGTTAAAACCGGTATTACTCATTCATATAATAAAATACCAATATTGTGCGCGTGGCAATTGAGAGCTAAATATGTCTAGAAAATAACTTAATCAACAATTCAAGCCAATATACGACCAGTATATTTTAAAAAAAAATGAGAAACACATATCTGAAAAACTTTTGATGTACCAGATTACGTAGATTCGACACTTTTGCATTTACTATTTGTAAATGACACAGATTTCAGCGACGTACTTTTCGTAACTTTCTTCTCTCAATTAAAGTTACAAACTCTGCCTATCACCGCTAGGCTGCGCTGCGTTCAGTTCTCAGAACACCTAGTAGCCGGTATTTGGACCCTAGCCGGTATTTGGACCTTTTCCTCTAATAATATGAATATCTATAATCATATTACATTGTAGTAGTTTGAATTTTACTTATTATTTTTTATATTTTATCATAGATCTAATATCCATGTTTCACATAATCACGCAAGTGACGCTGATGTTGTCGATGGAATGCAAACAGAATCAACGAACTCTGACAGTTCATATCCGCTTCAAATGTTAACAGAACCATCAAATCCAGGCCCGAGTTCACAAAGTGTTGCACAATCTACAATAGCTGTGAAAAAAATAGATGTCAAGAAAAAAACTTCAACAGACGTCCAAAAAAAAAAATTTTGGGACTACACTCCCCTGGATGATAGAGGAGCAAAACAGTGCACAAATGCAATTACGATATTTCTGGCGTTTGGTATGCAGCCGTATAGCCTGGTTGATGACGAACAGTTTAGACAGCTGGTGAAAACTTTAAATCCTCGATATATCATGCCAGGTCGCAAGTATTTTTCAAATACAGCTGTTCCTAAGTTATATCTGGAAGCGGTTGAAAAGCTGAAAGGCATTCTGCCTAAAAGTGGTAATGAGCATCTGTCCATTACGTGCGATTGCTGGACTTCATTAGCAGGTCAACCATACTTAGCCATAACAGCTCATTTTATAGACTCAGACTGGAATTTGTATTCAGTTTGTTTAAACTGTTGTTATTTTGATGAGAATCATACAGCGGAGAACATACAAAATATGGTGAAAACCAAATTAGAAGAATGGGGCCTGCCTTTGAAGTCCATTATTTCTTGCACAACAGATAATGGTGCGAATGTGGTTTCTGCAATAGATTTGCTTAGTGTCACCCGAATTCCGTGTTTTACACATTCGATCAACATTGGCGTGAATCGCTGCTTGGAGATTAAACAAGTAAAGTGATCCATTGCCCGCATAAGATCCCTTCAAAATTCTATAGCCCACAGTTGGAAGATGAAAAGAGACTTTCAAGAAGCACGAAAATTGCTCCAATGTGATAATAAAACTTTACCTAGTGCTTGTCCGACAAGATGGTGGTCTACGCTGAAACTTTGTGAAAGAGTTTTAGAAAATAAATTAGCACTATGCAAAATGCTAGACAATTTTCCAAATCAAAAGCATTTAATACCAGAAGGAAATGACGTTACAATCCTTGAAAACTTTATAAAGGTGGTGTCTGTTTTGCAAAATGTGACTGATAATCTCACAGGGGAAAATTTTGTTACGTCTTCGGCTGTTCTTCCCCTGATCAGGCAAATTAACAAAAATATGAAAATAAACGATGATGACACCGCTCTTCTTAAAAACTTAAAAGAAAACATTTTGAGCACACTGAACAGATATGAGGAATCACCTGTATTTGAATTATTGCAAAAAGCTACATTCCTTGATCCTCGTTTTAGAATTTTTTTTTTTTTTTTTTATGAGGGTGTCAAAGACAGTATTAAAAAATCAATCACTGATGAACTGAAAACTATATGCAAGGATCATAATTTAGAAGCTGCAGTTAAATCCCCTCCAAAGAAAAAAAGAAAGGGATTAGCAGACTTTTTGGAAGAAGATTATTTGATAGATAACACCATCGATAAAGATGCAGCAGATACATATTTATCTTTGCCTAAGGTTGGGTTGGATGATGATCCATTAGTGTGGTGGAAGCAATACGCATCATCTTTTCCAGGTCTTTCTATAATGGCAAAGAAATATCTTTGCATGCAAGGTGCTAGTGTGCCCTCTGAAAGAGTCTTCAGTAAAGGTGGGAATGTTGTTAATAAAAAGAGGTGCGCACTCTTGCCAAAAAATGCTGAGATGCAATTTTTTTTAGCATTCAATAAAAAATATCTGCGGTTGTAACAAGCATTTATAAGATGTATATTCATTTGTAAATAATTATCAATATTATGATTATTAATGTGTTAGAATTTTTTGTTTATTAATCTTTTAAAATAAATGTTATGAGTATTTTCATAAATTTATAATACAATGATCTTTTTGAACTAACCAAGACTCTCTGATCTCGAACTTCTTGAAATCTATTGTTTTATGTATTTGTTTTTGTTAGCATATAACTTATTTTATTTCTATTTTTTTTTCATTTGTAACATTTCTTTTTCTTCTTTTTTTTTTTTTTTTTTTGCTTTTAAATTCAGTGTCACTTTCGAAATAAAAAACAGATTTAAATATCAAACCGATTATTTTGCGTAATCAAGTAGAATTTTATGGTAAGTTTTTCTTTTTTGTTAGTTTCTTTCGGGAAAAATATGTTGTTATGGATCTAGATGTTATTTACAAAATATTTATAAAAAAGTGAATTTTACTTAGCATAGATCTATTTCCAAATGGGATTTGAATATGTACATTTTAAAAATTTTAATGTTTTATTCATAAATCGGTAAACAAATCTGAAGGAATAAATACAGAGAAAGTTTCTTAATATTTTAACTATTAAGAATGTATTGATACTCTTAGAATAAGATTAAAAATAAAGTTTATGCTGCATCTGTCATTCACTGAAGACTATTTAATTACGAGTACAAGCAATTATGACATTAAATCCGTTTCAGTTTTTGCTTTTCACTTATTTTAAATCATTTTAAAATCATCAATGTCCTAAAATTGAGAACATTTTAGTAAGTTTTTTTTAAATAATATTCTCCGTTTACGCGAGAAAATTAAATATTTAAAAAGTTATTCATAAATAATACATAAAACAGGAAGAATCGAGAACAAACTAAAGAAAACCACTATGTAATCAATGGTATAAGTGCAAATTGGTACCGAATATTGGTTCCTTTTATAAAGTATTTCTTATTTAAGTCATATATATATATTATATATATTTAAAGGATATTGTGTGAGCAAATAGGTATAAAACATTAATTCTTTGCTTTCTACGGCTATTTGCAATTAAATTATTCCTACTATACCATTTGTCTTTAGAAATAAGAAATTTTAATATTCCCTTACACTTTAAAGTAGTTATCGCGATATCACTGATATTGATATTAACTCGTTGATATATTGCAATATTAAATTTTTGATATCGTCTAGCCCTAGAGGGCTGCCTCGGAACATGCACTGTGGCGCTACGTGCACTAAATGATGAAGTCCAGGCAATATGGGATATTATCTGGCAAAATTAATGGTAGTACTGGAAATCGGCTTTCTAGATGTTTTTGGGGTCTCTGAATCCGAATTTGTAACTTCCCGCCAAAATTTCACCCGGCAACCCCCCAAAAAATTGATTTTTTGAAAAAATTTGGTTTTTGAGAAAAGCGCTCGGGGAATGTTTCGAGGCAGCCCCCTCTCTCCCCGTTTATCCTACGTCATAATGTCATATATCCTATTTGTTGAAAATTTTGTCTAGTTTCTGAATTTCGTAATGCTTTTCCCCTAAAACAATAAGAAATTTAAGTTAAAAACAACTATTTGGGGGGGGGGGAATTTTTGGGGGTAAGTTAAAAATTCGGATTCAGCGACCCAAAAAACTTAAAATAAACCTTATACAGAAAGTTCGGAGGGAAGATGGGAAGGCTAATATAAACGCGTGAGTGGTTAAGTGGAATTGCGCAACTTAGTCCACGCAGCACTGCGGCGCATGTTCCGAGGCAAATCCCCCCTTCCCTTTCATCCTAAGTCATAATGTCATATATCTAATTTGTTGAAAATTTTGTCTACTTTCTGAATTTCTAGCTACTTTTCCCCTAAAATAATAAAAAAAGGATTTTTTTAATAAAAACCTTTTTTGGGGGGCTTTTTACCAAAATTTGGGGCGGTTACCGGGGGAAATTTTGGTGGGAAGTTACAAATTCGGATTCAGCGACCCAAAAAACATCTAGAAAGCCGATTTCCAGTACTACCATTAATTTTGCTGGGTAGAGTCCCTATACGGTCTCTATTGCCTGGACTAATTAGTACATATTTTAAATTAGTATTAAGTTCACTTTTCCAGTAAAGCTCATGGCAAAAATCGCACACCTCAGTCATAATATACAGGTTTAGCATATATGAATGACCGTATTTAAAAAAAATATATTTTCAAAACACATATTATAATACTTGGTATGTGAAAGTAAAAGAAAAACATTAATTTCACTGGACTAATTAAACACTGGACAAAATGCGGATAATTAGTTACTTTTAGCGTAGAAAAAATATGTAAAATTTTTTTACTACTAAATAGTATAAAACATAAATTAGTGAAAATATGAAAAGTTACATCTATGTCAATATTGTATTTTTATTAAGAATATGAAGAAATATCTAAAAATGTTTTTTACTAATTATTAAAGTGTCAGATTTTTTTTTTCTGTGTGTGTGTGTGAAATAAAGAAAAAAAATTGACAATGACTATTATAATATGGAAATTTCAGCAACTATAGAGAATCTCTCTATTCTTAAAAAAAAGTAACTGCCGCTGTCACCGCTTCCACCGGTTATGAATTTTTTTGTGACCGGAGGTCTTTCTTCGTTAATATTAAGAAAAATATCGCATATAAAATTATGAAAATCGGTGGTATTATAGAGAAATGTTTGATAAACACGCTGATGTAGACAGTTTTCAAATCGAAGAATTATTTTAAGAGATATTTAATGCTAAAGTTGGACAAAATCGTTCCATTAAAAAAGTTTTATAGCAGCAAAAACTATACATGAGAATGTTATCATTTTTAGATCATTTTATACGCTACAATTTCCCGGTGTGCAGACTTGATTTATTTTTTTTTAATTTGACTCATTTTTTGAGGTTTTATTTCTATTTTAAATTAAAATTTTCAGCATTTCGAGACATATTTTTAGCTTATTTCGGAAAATTGTATTAATTTAAACTGTTGCCAACCATATAAACAGCGCAAACAGCAATGTTTGCTTCAAATTAAAGATTTACTTACACGTGACTATTATAAACAGAAAAAAAACTTACAAATTAGAATTCAATAATTACGTATAAAAAGCAGGAACTTATTGAAAATTACTTCATAAAAACTATATTTACTCGTGAATGTTGTATTTGAAGGCTATTGTACAATAATAAATTCATTAACATGCGTTAGAAGTCTTAAATACGAGAAATTGCACACATTACACTTATTACGTAAAATGAACAAAAAATAATAATGCAAAACAGTTTAAATTTTAAAATTTCGCGAGACATTTATTTAATATTTTGAGATAATCTTTTCAACTATTTTTGTTAGAAAAGCGCAAATAATATTTCATCTCTAACAAAAGTATTTTCACGTGAATATTAAAAAGAGAAAGAAAAGTTTGGTGAAAATTACGTCAGATTAAAAACGCTACGTTTAAAATATACCGGGAGACAAAGACTCTTTTACAAATTAGCGTACTTTTAGAGACTGCGGTGTCTGAACGGGATTTGGCGAGCAGTGTTGGGCACGCTCACAAAAAAAAAACCAACTAATTCAAACTCAAACTCAATTTCTCAAAAATGAGTCAAGTTCACGTTCAAACTCAAAAATTTTCAAACGAACTCGCTCAACTCAAACTCATCTATGAAAGTGAGCGAAGTTCACTGAAAGCTCGTTTTTTTATTTATTTTATTATTATTATTTTTTTTAAATATATATATATATATATTAGAACTTTATCGTCCAAATTTATAAAATTCACTTCTACTTTTTTGTTTCAGGTCGGTTTCGGGTCGGGTTGCCTATCATTTTTCGGGTTCGGATTGGATTTTGACTCTTGCCGTTCGGGTTGACCAGATTTTTCAAAAGAATATCCAAAATATTTTTTCAGATTAAAAATCTATATACAACAAGATCTTCATAATGCATACTCCCGAAAAGTACACATCTAGTCGTCGAACACTTTTGCAATTCCTAATACTTAGGTATATATACGCTTATATCGCTGAATATGGGAACCTCCCAATCTACACAAATGTAACGTGTTTATGTTTATGTATGCATAAACTATCACAAGTATCATACATGTGTTTTTGTGTATATCAAAAATTAAATGTTGGCAATATTTTTCATATTCCGAGAGAAGGAAAAATTATTCTAAACTGTACCGTAAAGAAGGGATGATCTATGGTCATATTTTTTATAAATTTTATTTTTCATGCAGTAATTTGAATATATACTCATTCATACTCAAAAACATATTTATTTTCATCTGAAACATAGTTGTGCTCAAACTTTTTGTGAAAATGCAAACAACCCGACTTACAAAAGATCTAACTATAACTCGCAAGAATTATTCTAGGCTGAACCCAACCCGCAAAAAGAATATTATAATCATTCATTAAGACCTGAAAACAGGAATTTATGTACAACTTGACGCGATGCAAGACTCTATTCAATGATCCCGAGGTCTCTACTATTCAGAGATTTTACTATACTTGAATATTAACCCGAGAGTAGTCGCGTCTTTTTTTAGAACGTAGTCGTGGGGGGGGGGGGGGGGCAGCATTCGGTCTATTTGCCGCCGTTCCCGTTTGGCCGAAAAAAACAGAGGAAAATTACGGGTGTTACTAGAAAATCGAAAACGGAGAAAATGACAGGGATTATTGCTTGAATGAGAAAATTTAGATGTTATAGCAATTAGTACGTATTTATTTTAAGTATATATTCGGTTAACATTTAAATAAATGTTTTAATAACTTTTTTTTTTCAAAATACGTTAAAATGATAAAAAAATATTATATAAACTGACTGAATTTGTAAAGATATAATGAATATAATGAATTAGAACATATTTTCAGTTATAAATTTCAAATCGTCATAGTTATATATTTTTGGAAGGACAGCACCGCTGTCAGGTTGGTTTTGATAGTGCTCCGGCACAAGAAGCCAATTGAAGTGGAAAAAAATACATGTTACATCAATCATTTATGTAATTTAAATAAATATTCAATTGTATATTTCAGGTAATATTATTAATAACACATATCAATATTTCATTCTAATATTTTTTCTTACCATATCTATAGAGATAATAAAAAGTTGAGATAAAATAACCCTTTCTCCGAAATTATTAACGTAAAGGTGTAGCTACTTTTCATTTCTTATTTATTTATTTTTTTCGTTGATTCGTTTTTGTGTGTGCGACTTTACAGATTTTACAATTCAGTCCTTTTTTTCAAGTGAAAATATATGTACAAATGAAAATATATGAAAATGAAAATAATGAAACAAATGAAAATAAACGGCAGGGCTGAAACTAGGGGGGAACGGGCAGGCGCAAGAACGGAAAACGAATGGGGCGACAAATGAATGTTGGTTTTAAAGTTCTTAAGAACCTACACTAGCCACACGAAGAAACTCGCAAACTAATGTTAAATATCTATGGAAGCGTCATTTTAAAATTTCTCGCTCACATTTTAATATTTTTAAATGATTTTTTTCCCCTTAGGATAGCTGAGACATTGTCATTAGCATTGTTAGATTGTACGTTTCCGATTTTGGTTGCAGTTTTTTTTAATGATGCTATTTCCACTTTCGGATCCGGTTCCGAAAGTGAAAGTAACTTTATATAAAAAGGCTGCAACCAAAATCGAAAAAGTAAACATTAACCCGGTTAGAGATCACCCTCAGCTATCCCAAACATAATAAATCATTTAAAAACATTAAAATACAAGCAAGAAGTTTGAAAAAAAACTTTATATATATATATTTATATAAATAGGTTTAACATTAGCTTGCGAGTATCGTCGCGTGACTAGTGTAGGCTCTTAAGACTATGTAATTCTTTGTGTTTTTCTAAAACACAAAGTTCTAAAAAGTGCTTGCGAGTATCGTCGCGTGACTAGTGTAGGCTCTTAAGACTATGTAATTCTTTGTGTTTTTCTAAAACACAAAGTTCTAAAACATTGTGACTTTAAACGCCTTATTAGTAATTACTGCAACTACCGTAAAATCTGTGAAAGTGAAATCTGTCTATAACGAAATCCTATCTTAAGGCTGTTCTTAACTGCTCTACTGAACAAGCGCAAAACGTTTTGACACATTTACAAATTCATTTTTTAACGGAAAGGTATAAAATTGGAAAGCCTGACCACGGAAGCGATTTGGAATTGAACTGTTTTTTTTTTCATTTTTTGATCAATCAATTACCTATTGAGTTATAAGCTATTTCGATCACGTGACAAACACGTTTTTCGCCCGCTCTTGAGTGCTCTTTCTTCCTTTGAGCGGAAATTCGGTTCAAAGCGCCCACTTTGACACGATTTTCTGAAAGATCTATTGCGTTTGCAAAAAAATGGAAAAAACAGATCAATTACACAGTTTCTGAATAACAACACCAGCTAGTTTCATGCAACAAAAATAAATTAAAACTTATGCCAGAAAGTTGCCCTTTTGGATTTCACCCTTAAATGAAAAAAAAAAAAAGATGTTCACTACAGAAAGAATACCAACACTTATACCTGCTAAGACAGAAACCTGTATAATTCTTTTCAGTTCCTTTGGATTTCGTTTTAGAGGTTTTAATGAATCAATATTTTAAAAAGTTGATTGCATAATTCAGTATTCCGCATTTTTTGATTACATATTTTAAATTTTAAAATGAGTTATTATTAGAAACTTTGTAAAATTCTCTTTGTAAATGTACTTTGCGGAGGCGGGGGGGGGGGGGGGGGGCAAAATCTATGTTTGTCCCGGGTGCAAAAAAGGCTAATTTCGGCCCTCATATACTGACTTATTTCAGGTGGGGCATGGCCCTCTTATGACTCTTTGAGTACGAACTTCGTATATATGAAGTAAATAATAAATAATTTATTCAAATTAAATATTTAATTTGAATAAATTTCCCCTGTTGATTAATATTTCTTCATTTTCCGATTCTTCATTATCAGTTTCATCATCTTCGTTTAGAACTAAATTATTGCATTCTTTTGATGAACTGGCTTCATCACTACTATAATCCTATTGTAAATTATCATAACGTTAAAAAATAAAATTTATAGAGAATATACTTAAAAACAATTAAAAATACAATATGTAAACGTTTCGCCAAGCGACACGCAAGGCATCATCGCTCGGCGAAACGTTTACATATTGTATTTTTAATTGTTTTTAAGTATATTCTCTATAAACTTTATTTTTTAACTGTGCTCAAGTCTGTCTTAGTTTATTTTATTTGGTGTTTTAATAGTTTTTAAATTCAGACGTTAAATGTATATGTACTGTATATCATAACGTTTTTAAAGTTTCTTGAACAGTTTAAAACTTTCTATAAGACATTGAAAAATAATCAAAAACTGTACTGTACAACCAAAATAGCAAAAAGAAAAAAAGGAGAGATAGCAAACGAAACGAAACAGACTCCGCAATACCAGGAAACCTCCCTTCTGAGAAATTCCAGGGGATGGGAAAGAAAAAGAAAAATGCTGGGGAGAAAAAAAAATTGGCTAACGCCCGTGATCTCACGCACGCCGGTCATTCATTCAGACCGAATTTAACTTTAGAATGGAAATGCAATAAAATCCTGAGAAAACGCAGGATTGACTTGTAATTTTACTAGACAGGAGGTCGAACAGCGAAGGTCGGTTACGCAGCATTTCAGCATTGTTGTAACTATGAGGGGAGATGCGTTACAGGAAGATAATAATTTTTGGCGGGAAATGACCATAGAAACACAAGAACCCAGGCCCGGTGACAGGTTTCACGGGCCCTACAAGGAAAAAGTAGGGAAATCCGTCTCTTATTCGAATCGCAGCATAATCGAATCAGTTATTTTTTTTAGATTTAAGAACATAACGTTTATTGTAGTTTCTTTGAACCAACGCCACTTCCTTTAATTGAATTAGATTCAGCTTTACAAATAGGTTTAATTTAAAAGGTGGTTATTAAACTTTGATCGAATTTTGTCATGAAATGATTTACTCCAGGGTATTCTGAAATTTTACATTTTATCCGCTTGACAATCTCAATGTCTATGACGCAATAAAGTTACCAGCAAAATCGGCTAATTTCAATCCGTTGTTAAATAATTAAGAAACGTTCCCCTCCCCTATAAATGTGATGCATCTTTAGTTATCATTAACTAGCAAAACCCTTGGCTTTGCACGCGTAGTTGTTGAAATATGCCAAGTAATATTATTGCATTTGAAATTAATGTAAAATTAGTTAATTAATAAATTTTATGTAAAATTTCATAGAAATCGTAATTTAGAACGTTTCTAAAACGTTTTCTGCTCATTTCATCATTTTAATTTTGATTTTTTTTAGAAACCATTTTTAGAGAACATTTGTATCTTAAGGCTGTTCTTAACTGCTCTGCTCAACAAGCGGAAAACGTTTTGACATACTTACATACTAATTTTTAACGGAAAGATATAAAATTGGAAAGCCTGGCCATGGGAGCGATTTGAAATGGAACTGTTTTTTCCATTTTTAGATTCATCCATTACCTATTGAGTTATAAGCGAATTCGATGACATGACAAACACGTTTTTCGCCCGCTCTTGGGTGCTCTTTCTTCCTTCGCGCGGAAATTCGGATCAAAACGCCCACTTTGACACTCTTTTCTGAAAGATCTATTGAGTTTGCAAAAAAAAAAAATGAAAAAAACAGCTCAATGACATAGTTTCGGAACAACAACACCAGCTCGTTTCATGCATTTTCGAACAAAAATAAATTAAATCTTATGTCAGAAAGTTGCCCTTTTGGATTTGAGAACACCCATAAAGTAGCCGGCATATGCCAAATTTCGAGTTTTTCGTCAGTTCAGTATCACGAAAATGGTAAGTTTAGAACGTTTTTTCTCCTGCGCTCTTTTGAATTTTTTTAAAAACTGTTCTGTGCCTGCAATTGCATCTTAAATGTAGTAGCCATGTAAAATTTCAAGTTTCTACCCTTAACGATTTCATATAAAAACCGTAATTTAAAAAGTCTTTAGAACATTTTCTACTCATTTCACGCTTTTAAATTTTGAATTTTTTAGAAATCATTCGAAGAGAGCATTTTTATCTTAAAAGTAACCCCCATTAGTAATTTTTAATTTATATTCCCTTTAGCATCACAAAATTCGCAATTCAGATTTTTTTTTTTTTTTTTTTTTTTTTTTTTTTGGCTACACTATTTTAAATGTCGATAAAAAAAAAGAAAAAAAAAAGACTATTCTGCGCGTGCATGGCATATTTTCGAACTTTCTAGCTTACATTTCAAATTTCTGTCCTTAACAATTCCATAGAAATCGCATTTAGAATGATTTTAGAACGTTTTTTGCTCGTTTCATCCTTTTAATTTCGATTTTTTTAGTCTCTTAAAAATAACTCCGCACGGGCCGCACGAGGTCTGCACGGGCCGCAATTTCCAGGCCCGGGCCTGACCCGAACGAAAGCTATCTTGGCCGGCCCGGTGTAAAAATTAAAAGTTCGACCCGAGCCCGGCGGCCCGTTTACATTTTTACAGTTCTTGACTCGGCTGGCCCGTACAAAAATCAGTGAAAACAGGCCCGGCTCGGCCCGACTCAATTTCTACAAAAAATCCATTTTTTCTCGACATACAATTAATATTCTTTTAATGAATATACTACATGCGTATTTCTGGGGGAGGGGACATTTTACAGTATATTTTAGATTACTATGTGTTCGCAAAACAGAAAACATACAGTTGTAACATTAATGATTACTTACGGTCTTAGACGTTTCGAAATTCAAACAATAATTCATTAAAAAATTAATGTAGTTTAGAATAAAGGGTTAAAAACATGGTAACTTTTGAAGCTACATAATGACAAGTAGATTTGTAAAAATATTTCTCTGTCATTTTAAGGCTTTTCTCAAATACAAAGGAGCTACATTCTGACACATTTCTGCATTTCTTTCTTTTCGGAAAAACGTGAGATTGGCAGGTATTCTTATTCAGAAACTATGTAAATGGATAATTTTTTATTTATTTTTATTTATTTTTAATATAAACGCAATATATCTTTCAGAAAATACTGCCAAAGTTAGCGTTTGGAATCGAATTTCCGGAAGCGACAGCACGGGAAAGGCTAAAAACATAAAGTCTCGTGACAGGAATCTCTTATATCTCTAAGTAATTTATCAAAAATGAAAAACGCTATTCAATTCCAAATCACTTCAATGTCCAGGACTTTCAATTTATGCCTTTACAGTTAAAAATGAGGCAGGAAATATATCGGAAAGTTTCGCATTGTTGAGCAGTGAATTTGAGGACCATCTTAAGGTACCATGTAACTTTTCCAAAAGCACTGTTAACAGAAATTCATTATCGCTCTTAATACTTTTACAAAACATAATGCCTGCCCTATACATTCTGAGAACGATTAAGACCAATTTCGTCCCGGCACGACTATGTAGAAAAAAAAAATCCCTGCCGGCCCGGCCTACAGGCGGAGGTAGATTTCGAAGTTAAGTATACTAATTACACCAACAAAAACTAAATCATGATTAGAGATAAACTCACTTTAACAATTTTATCTGGTCGCTTTTGACGAGTTTTTATTTCATTTTTATATAAGAGCTGGTTTTATTAGAATCATGCTAAGGCGGTATTACAAAACAAAACAAAACAAAACAAAACAAAACAAAAAAAAAATCTTTTCCATGCTCAACAACTTGAAATTTTCAGGCACATTTTCAGATTCATTTTTAATAGAAAAAATATGAAACTTGCTGACGTGATTATTTGAAGAGATTTAAAAGCGACCTGTGTTTTTATTTTTCGTTCAATTAATTAAAATTTGATTTATAAACAATTATTTTCTCAGTAGACAATATTTTTCGTTTCTAACACAATCGCTTCGGGAAATTCGGTTCGAAATGCCCACTTTGACATAATTTTTTGAAATACATTCTGCTTCTATCAAAAAATCGATCATTACGGTACATTGTATATTAGTTTCTGAATAAGAGAATCAACAAATTGGATGCGTTGGAGAGCAAAAATTAATTTAAAAACGAGTCAGAAAACAAGCAGTTTGGATTTGAATACAGCGTTAATACGATGATTTTTTTCTTCAACCGCTATGTATTTTTAATTTGTTTTTGCTGTAAGAATTGGTCCGATCAAAAACTTGTCAATATAAATGTTGTAGACAATATTAAGAAGATATATAATAAATTCATGCGAATTTTATATTTTGTGAATTGACGAAGTTATGGATTATTTCTTCTTCAACTCCCCCTTTTTGTTTTCGTTTTTAATTTTTTTTTGCGGTGCGAATTGGTTCTAAGAAAACTTGTCAATATAAAAGTTGCAGATAATATTAAGAAGATAATAAATTTAATTGGACTTGATATCTTAAGGATTGGCGAAGTTATGAATTTTTTTCTTCCTAAAACCCTATTTTTTGCTCCCCTTGAGCCCATTTTTAATTTTATCAAAAATCTGTGATGCATAAATTTTTGGCCCAATTTTTAGAAGTAATAAAAACTTAAAACTGATTTGATATGTACAAACATTAAGAAGTTATGGGGTTTTTTCGGTTTTCACAAAACCCCTCCCTATTTCCACCCCCTTGGTCCGATTTTGCCCATTAACGAACTGACCGAGATTTTATGCCTCTTGATTTTTGTATTCGTTTGAAAGAGATTTGTGCAGAATTATGGAAGTTATCGTGTCCAGAAGAAAGTTATATATGTATATAGTTTTTTACTGAGGGTGGTTTTGGGTTCTAGGGGTCATGATCGGTGTAGATCTGCAAAAAATTTTCAGAAATTCCGACATAGGGGACAAAGTCTTGTCACGCACAGATTCTTATAACAGATTTTACAGTACTGTATCCCCCCCCCCCTTGAAATGTATATGTACTACTATACTTTAAAGAGAATTTTAATTGTAGAATAATGGTAATTTAAAAATATATGCATTTTCCATGCATCTAATTGTTGACCCAAGAAATTGTTGACCCAAGGAAGGTTGTTCCTTACAGATTTTTGCACGAGCCAGACTGAGACGGTGCAATAATTTTCATACAAGCAGGAGCGACCAGACCAGAAAATTTCTGTCGGTGCAGACTTCTAGGAAGAATAAAGCACAGCCTCAGAAATAAATCCGGCTCGGCCCAGAGAAAGCAAGGCCGGGGCACGACCCAGAAAAATTGATGATCAAACTCGACCCGTTTCGAGTCTGTTTAGACCTCTAAATAGCATTTGAATGGGAAAACCGTGTTCTTAACGGCTGGAAGAATTTAAAAATAAGTTATGAAAAAAATTGAGTTTGAGTTGTAAATTTCGTTCAAACTCACGGATTTTTTGAGCTTTCGTTCAGTTCACGTTCGTTTATCAAAAAGTGAGTCAAGTTCAACTCAAAGTTTACAGAATGTGAACTAAGTTCGTGAGTTTTCGTTCAATGAACGCGTTCGTACCCAACGCTGTTGGCGAGCGTAGATCGTAGGGGGCCGAGCCCCCTAGTATAAGAAAAAAAAATCACAACAAGATAAAAAATAAGTAACAAACATAAAATTTATTTAGAGATAATAAAAGAATGCTGTTACAAGTGAAATATCGAAAAAGAAACTTTTCTTGAGACTGGTACATATTTGGATTTCTGAGCAAAAATAAACGTTGTTTATAAGGAATTCTTGTTAAATATTGTTTAGTAAAAATGATTTTGTATTTTCGAGATATTAAATTAAATGATTAAAAAAACATTAGGATATATATTTAAATTTAAAACAATTACTTTAATAAAAAAATATATTTTTATTATGAATGCTTACGAATTTACGAGAGCACTTATAACACTAGAGAAATCATACTTCAATGAACTAACTAAACTGTACAGAGAAACGTACTGGGATTTACAAAATTAGAATGCTAATAAAAAGAAGAAAAAATCATCAGTGAAAATAATTCAGTTATTTTGTGCAATTAAATTAGAACCCACTGTTTCTATTTAATTATTTTATAAATACATTTCAAATACAAATATTTACATCCAATATTTAAAGATTTAATGACAGTGATTTTTCGTCTTTCAATTTAATCCTAATAGAAAGAAATGATTATGATTATCTGGAAACTGAATTTTAGTACATGGAAATTTTTCCAGTGAGAAAATTTCGCCTTGCATATAATATTTCAAAGGAAAATAAAATTTCATAAAATTTGCGCCTTTTAAGCAAATATTTTTTTGAAATTTGATTTTTCTTTGAGATACTGAATTTTAGTTCAATACAGCTTGCAGCACATGATAAAATTATAAATTAAAAACCACAATCCTGGTTCAGCATTTCACTGCAAAATTAAACAAACCAAAAACAGAATCTTGGTTCAATCTCTTATAACATTTCTCCATAAAATTGATGTAGAGAAAAACTTGGTTCAAGGTTTCACCAGAATAATTGGTTTGGAAAAAAAAAGTTTGCTTAGTTTAAACTCAATTATTAAGTATTTGTCATTTTTTCGGGGATGAGGAGGGGGGGGGGGGTAAATATAATTTTATTTTTATAAAATAGTCAAATAAGCCAAAAAACGGAGAAATCATATAAAGAAATTTTATAAGTTGAAAACATTAAAAATCTGTCATATGCAGCTTATATATTATTATTGTAGAATAATTTATCAATTTATGCATAGAGACTGATTAGCTTAAAACAGCAATCGCGTTCCAGAAGATGTGAATTTGAAACGATGATTAGAGAGCATGCATTTCGCTGAATCAAAGCAAGGCAAACGCAGTAGTAATGGACCACTTAAAGCTACTTTTCTAACTTTAATTAATGTATTAGTGAATTCATAAACGATATCTATATATTTAACCTAGTAATCTTAGAATTCAAAGTTAAAAAATATATTTTTCGGAAGAAAGGAAAAATAAAGAAGTAAACTTAAATTTAAAAAGTCCTTCCGGCCAGTGCCGGGAGGAAGAGGTAGCTTTCATATTCCTTATTTTTTAAAAGCCAGCTTATATTATTCAAACACACGGAGCTCAAATTAGTGGAACCCGATTATAGAAGATTAAATACTAATTTTTGCCAATATTGAATATGAATGAGAATTTCGCGAAATTAGTCAGCGTTATTAAAGCTGGTTTTATTAAAGTGATTTATATTTGTCGCCAAATTCGGTGATATCCCGAATTATATTAATAATTATATTAACCCGAATTACCGGTGATAGCCCGCCATTTTAAAACAACATAATGGGTGCAACAAAGCTCACCAATGAACCTGGTCGAGCCTGGTCCTTAGTAATTCCTGTGCACATGCTCACTCATATCTAAATCGGTTGATATATGCGAGTGCTGTTGCAAGCAAAAAATCAGATTTTTTAAAATGTCACACACATTCGAAATTCAAACTGCTATATCTCGGCTTTTTTCTTTAGATAAAGGCAAAACAAAAAATAATCCGGAATCTTTGTAACAAGCTGAAACACATAAGAAAAAAATCTTTTTCAATTTCTAATTTTTTTGTACTTCATTTTAAATATTTTTTTTAATTTTTAAATGGCCGCCATTTTGAAACAAGATGGCGGATGAAGTTAGCAAACGAACTCGGCCGAGATATTGCTATGTACTATGCACATGCCTTGTCACATCCTAATTGGTTCATAAATACGCGTGTTATCGCGTGACAAAAATCAGATCCTTTCAAAATGTCAGCCATGCTAGAAATTCAAAGTGCTATAACTCAGCCATTTTTTAAGACATAGACGAAACAAAAATGCTCCGGAATCTTTGTATCAAGCTCAAACACACAATGAAAAAATCTTTTTCAATTTCTAATTATTTTGTACCTCACTTTTAAATTTTAATTTTTTTAAATTTTTAAATGGCCGCCATTTTTAAACAAGATGGCCGATGAGGCTGGCCAACGAACTCGGTCGAGACATTGCTATGTACTATGCACATTCCTTGTCACATCCAAATCGGTTCATAAATACGTGTATTATCGCGTGACAAAAATCAGATCGTTTCAAAATGCCAGCCATGCTAGAAATTCACAGTGCTATAACTCAGCCATTTTTTAAGATATAGATGAAACTAAAAATGCTCCAGAATCTTTGTACCAAGCCCAAACACATAAGAAAAAAATATTTTTCAATGTCTAATTTTTTTGTGCCTCATTTTAAATTTAAAATTGTTTAAAGATTTTAAATGGCCGCCATTTTGAAACAAGATGGCGGATGAGGCTGGCCAACGAACTCGGTCGAGACATTGCTATGTACTATAAACATTCTTTGTCACATCTAAATCGGTTCATAAATACGTGTATTATAGCGTGACAAAAATCAGATCGTTTCAAAATGTCAGCCATGCTAGAAAATCAAAATGCTATAACTCAGCCATTTTTTAAGATATAGACGAAACTAAAAATGCTCCAGAATCTTTGTATCAAGCCCAAACACATAAGAAAAAAAATCTTTTTCAATGTCTAATTTTTTTGTGCCTCATTTTAAATTTAAAATTTTAAATGGCCGTCATTTTGAAACAAGATGGCGGATGAAGCTGGCCAACGAACTCGGTCGAGACATTGCTATGTACTATGCACATTCTTTATCACATCTAAATCGGTTCATAACTACGTGTATTATAGCGTGACAAATATAAGATCGTTTCAAAATGTCAGCCATGCTAGAAATTCAAAGTGCTATAACTCAGCCATTTTTTAAGATATAGACGAAACTAAAAATGCTCCAGAATCTTTGTATCAAGCCCAAACACATAAGAAAAAAATCTTTTTCAATGTCTAATTTTTTTGTGCCTCATTTTAAATTTTGAATTTTTTTTTAATTTTAAATGGCCGCCATTTTGAAACAAGATGGCGGATAAAGCTGGCCAACGAACTCGGTCGAGACATTGGTATGTAACACACGAAATTTTATCCAAAAACGGAAACCTTTTATCTAACAATACAATTAACTTCTAAGATCTTAAAATTACAATAAAAGACAACAAAACAATCACAGATTTATACGACAAACGTAAAGAATTTAAATTCAAAGTTAATACATTTACAAATTTTAAATCGTGTCTACATCATTCTGTATTTCGAACTATAACACTTAATCATTTATATAGAATAAAATGTTTATGTTCTTATCCTCTAATTAGCAATAATATTAAAAAACTAATTTATGATGCATTAAATCATGGTTTTCCAAAAAAATTCATATATTCATTAATATACAATTAGTACTTTACTTACATGATCTTTTAAAACAAATTAACACATGCGTAAACAAAATTACAAAAAAATATATAAAATAAAAAAAATATCTATAAAAAATTAAAAATTGTAAAATAATATATAAAAAAATTATTATAGGTTGGATGGGTGGGTAGATGTTAGAGTACGGAGGAGGGTGGTGTTGTCTGGATAATACGCAATGGTTAATTTATTTAAAAAAGGGGGGGGCTTTTGTATTATCACTATTTTTAATACATATTTTATAAGGATGTTGATTTTATATTTTATATGTAATTGGTGACTTTCATTAATATTATATTTAGCTTAATTAAGGTTTTATCTAATTTACAATCATTTGTTATTAAATTTTAATTTACTCAGGACAATGTCATATTAATTATTAATTACTAATTATTATTTAGTAATAGTATGCCATTTTTATAGTGATTAATATACATATAAGTGTATTTAATATGGCTAAAGCTATACTGCATCTATTAAAATTGGTTAAATATTTTTATTATTATTCCTCTATTCTTTTTAATATTGATCTATTTTCACTTTGTGTTATAAAATTTATTATCGGATTAATGTGTTTGAATGTCCCACATTCATACTTTTTGGATTTTTATGGCTGTATGAAAATAATCCACACACTATATTTGAGATTTTTCGCGAACGGGAATTTACGTATCTGATAATCTTCTATATACTTCCATATGTTTTTTTATTTTATTTTCATTTTATAATTATCTTATATATAATATTTATTATTAACGATTTTTATATTATTTTTAATATATATTTATATTAATTATTATTGAATTTTTTTAATAGCATATAGCTATATGCTATATATTATCAATGTTATAGAATTATTTAAATTCTTAGTGTAGTTTAAATGCGTAAGATAATCGAATATTTTGAATGCTTTTTTTTTTAAATTTTATTAACAATAGTTTTTTTAAAAATATATAGTGTGGTATATATTAGGTTTATAATTATCTATATATAAGGATTTGTTTGGTTTTGCTGTTGATAAAATTTTACATTCAAAGGATTTCAATTGTTCATCTTGTGACATTTGAATGATAAAAATACTACTAGATGGCAGCACCAAAATTTGTCTTTTGACGATAAGTTATAAATTTTGTCTTTTGCAGCTCTTTTCAGTTGTAATTTCCTACACTAGGGGGATTTTTTAGCTAAATTTTCACGATATTGTTAAATAGTAATTAAGTAATTTAAAAGTGCATTTTAGTTATTTTAAAGAATGTAATTACTTTCTATTTATTTTTTATTTTATATTATATTAATTGTAGTTATCATCGTATTTCAAAATGTATTAACTGCATCCTTTGGTATCAATTACTGTGATTTCTTAACTGTTTTATTCACCTTAATCTTTACGATATTATGGTAGCCATGCGCGTAGCCATGTGCGAGTGGATATATTGAAAAAAACTGAAATATTAATCGGTACGTTGTGTAATATTTCTATTTTATATGCTATAAATATTTAAATTGGTTTTATTGATTTTTCCATTTCATATTATTTGATTCTATTCTGTTTTCATTTTTAATCTATTCACTTGATTATAATGGTTGTTCGGGCACAGAGGAAAATAATTTTTAGCTTTAGCTTTTTTTTTCTCACAGAAAACAACCATTTTCCTTATATAATTGAATTCTGTGCCCTTGAAAACGTAATTCAATATATAAGCTTTTCCATTATTTGTCGGTGTCCACTTTCTTCTTTTTCTTCCATAATAATTCTTATAATAAATTATTTGGCCCTTTTTTATACTTACAGCTTTAATTCATAATATTACGATTTTTGATGGTGGTAGGTTATGTTTAATTAATGGTTATATATATATATATATATATATATATATATGTATGTATATATATATAATATATATATATATGGATATATATATATATATATATATATATGTATATATATATAATATATATATATATGGATATATATATATATATATATATATATATATATATATCAATTTTGAACGGAGAATGGTTTCGGGGTCTGGGGGTCATGATCGATGAAAATATACCAAAATTTTTCGGAATCGTTTTCCTCCGAACGGCTGCAATAGGTAGCTTTTTGTAATGAAAGCTACCTAAAAATCAAAAAACCCTACTGCGTAAATAGCGAAACTTTTAAGTTGTGTTTAATTGTTAGTTCCTGTCTATAAACACTGTTTTGATGAGGCCTATAGATGTCTATAAAGGTTAGAGTTGCAGTAAAGCTCAAGATCTTACCTACACAACTTCCAGTTGTGTAATATTTAAACGGAGCTTCTGACTGTAAATGAGTCGGTGAAACATCGTCTTCATTTTGAATCAATAGGGTGCCTAAAAATTTTTTTCGTCTCTACCGCCATTTTGTATTTTACGGCCGCTATTTTGAATTTATAAAAACAAAACCTAGCCTATAACCATCGGACGGTTAAGACGAATGATAGAGACCTCATTCATTAAAATCCATCCAGCCGTTGCGACGTTTCGAGGGTATAAAGAAATCCACATACCCAGATACGCGTAAAACACATAACCCTTCTTTTCAGTCGGGTAAAAATGTTATATTCCTCTATGCTCCAGTAGTGGCCATAATAAATTTCTGATGCATCAGTTGTGGGCCCTCAAAAAGTGGGTCACTCCAGTCTTGAGTTTAGTGTGAAAATAGAGAAGTTATATTTTCTTTTTACAGTTTTAATATTACATATACACAACAATGAAATCGTATTTAGAAGTTTAGATGGCTACGTAAAATAATTTCATTGATAAATCTGCAGATCAACTCCAGTTCTACAAATCTATTTTATTTTGGTCCCATTTTACATAATAGCAAAAGCTCCATAATCTGCGATGTAATTTTGTTTTAGTTTATATACAGGATGCCCATTCTTATCGTTGACAGGCGCTGATAGGTGACAGGGGCGATCGCCCTCTCCCAAAATAATATAAATCCACCGATTATCGCGACAAATGATCGCCGAAAAAAATCAATTTCGTCAATCACTCGCAGGCCAAAGGATCGCAAAAGAAACACGAATTTCGTCAACGGATCACGCAAATAAACTCCCAATTTCGTCAAAGGATCGCGAATTTCGTCAAAGGAGCGCGGAAAAATGCTAATTTCATTAAAAAATCGCGTATTTCGTCAAAGGACTGCAAAGGAACGCAAATTTCGTCAAAGGATCGCAGTAAAAAACGGAATTTCGTCAAAAGATCGCGAAAACACGGGAATTTCGTCAAAGAATCGCGAATAAACGCGAAATTTTGTCACAGGATGGTGAAAAAAGCGAGAATTTCGGCACAAGATTGCAGATAAAACACTAATGTCGTTAAAGGATCGTTAAAAACGCGAAATTCTCCAAAGGATGACGAAATAAACATGAATTTCGTCAAAGGACCGCGAAAAAACGCTTGTCACAGGATCGCGGAAAAAACACACAGTTAGTACCAGGAAGAGATTCCCCTGAGCGTGCATTCACGGGTGGAAGCGGGGGGTTTCGATCGGGGCAAAGAAGGGAAGAACCAATTCACTAAGCTGGTTTTTAAGAAATCAACACACCATAAGCATTTTAGCTCTTAACTGACTAGGATTAGGACATAATCATTTTTTGTTCATTCATCAAATACCCCTTGAAATTTACCAATGTGTGTGGCAATAACAGTACATTTTTTACACATTAGTGACTTTCTTCAGAAAACATTCAGATGTTTGAATTTGTCAAAGGACGTTTCTTTTTCTTGTTTCTTTCCTTATTTGGAAATTGCCACGAATCCCATTCTTTTCTCAAACAATAAAGCACTTCTCAAGAATATCGTTATACAGAACTTAGAATTGCAGATTCTTTGAAAGAAGGAAAAGTTTCAAGGGAGTTTAAAGAGATCCGCATAACGTTATCAATTTCTGTTGTAGAGATCCAACAAAAGGTACACGAAGTGGCATCGTCCCCCACCTCAACCCATAGCGTCAAAAATTATGGCGCCATATGCCTTTTGATAGGACATAATCCTATTTTGGTCACTAATTGCCGAAATGTCAGTGAGGTTTACCATTGACACCCGGAAAGTGTTTGTTTTTCGTTTGCTTATCTGTTCCACGAAAATTGCCGTTAAAAGCGTTGGATGTTTATCTTGGGGGGGGGGGGGACGGGGGAGCGACAGCCCCGATAGAACCGCCTCCTTGATGCACGCCTAGGGGAATCTCCTAGTGCTAACTGTGCGTTTTTTCCGCGGTCCTTTGACGAAATTTGCGTTTTTTCGCCATTCATTAACAAAATTCGCATTTTTTACGCGATTCTTTCGGGAAATTAGCGTTCTTTCCGTAATTGTTTGGCGAAATTCTCGCTTTTTTAGGTCCTTTGGTGAAATTCTCGTTTTTTAGGTCATTTGGCAATTATCGTTTTTTTCTACGATTCTTTGACGAAATTCGCGTTTTTTCTGCGGTCTTTTGACGAAATTTCCATTTTTTCTGAGATCCTTTGACGAAATTCGCGTTTTTTTCTGCGATCCTTTGACGAAATTCGTGTTTTTTTCCTGGACATATGACGAAATTCACGTTTTTCACGTGGTCCTTTGACGAAATTCATGTTTTTCCGCGGCCCTTTGACGAAATTCTCGTATTTTTTTCGCGATTCTTTGACGAAATTAGCGTTTTCCCGAGATCTGTTGACGAATTTCGTATTTTTTGCGCGATTATTTCGCGAAATTAGCGTTTTTTCCGTAATTGTTTGGCGAAATTCTCGTTTTTTAGCAATCCTTTGACGAAATTCGTATTTTTTCTGCGATCCTTTGACGAAATTCGCATTTTTTCTGCGATCCTTTGACGAAATTCGCTTTTTTCCGTGCTTCTTTGACGAAATTCGCGTTTTTTGCTCGATTCTTTGACGAAATTTGCGTTTTTTGCTCGATCCTTTGAAGTAATTCGCGTTTTTTGCGCGATTATTTGACTTTCGAACGATTGACGAAAATGATTTTTTTTACGGCGACCATTTGTCGAAATACGCGATAATCGGTGAATTTTTATTCTTTTTATTCAAGGGGTAGGGGGCGATCGCGGCGATCTTCCCCCTTCCTTGGATCCACGCCTATGAAGAAATATACACATCACTTCGATGACACATTTTGACTTTCAAGGATGTTAAGACCCCTTCAGATTTCTGAAGGGGATCCTTTTTCAGAGATTATCCTCTTTCAGAAATCTGATATTAAAAAATAAATGTGATAGTTATGCTTATGTTTTTCAGCTTTCTATAATTGGTTCTTATGTATTTTTTTGTGCTGAATCCAAAAATGACCTTAATTTGACCTAAAATGACCTTAAACCATCACGTGAGGATTTTTCACCAATCGGAAATTTTTAAAAAGTCGAAATATTGCGAAAATCTGCTACTATAAAATAGACGTAACTTTTTTTCATAAAAATTTATTCATTTTTTTGCTTATATTATGGATTTTTACAGTTAAACATGCAAAATATTATGTATTTTAAATCTTTGCAATTTTATTCCATGCGTGGAAGTTTCTTTGAACCGCTCATGCTCTGCTTCCTGCTTTTCTTTTAATCATCTCCATGAGGTTCATCTTGATATCCTCTTTTATTTTGGCGGTTGATAAGGCTGGAAAATTTGTCGTAGATGCATTTAAAACATTTACCTTTTTTTCGTTAAGGGTTTGACTAATTGCTTTGTGAGATTTTCGCTATTTTTTACTTTTTAACTTTGAAATTTACAATTTTTGAAAATCGTGACGTGATGGTTAAAAGTGAAGGTCATTTTCGGATTCAGTGCTAAAAAATACAGCAAAATCAATTATCAAAAGTTAAAAAATATAATTATTGCAGGCTTGTTTTATTAAAGTTGTTCCCCATAACTGAAAGAACAAAAAATAAGATAAATAATTACCATAATACAAGAGTAAAAAGAAAAAGAAAAAATAAGACATTTAATAAATAAATTCTATTATAACGTTTTTAATTTTATGACCTAAGAAATAACAATAAACCATATTTTGAGTAGAATGCGTGATTATATAATAAGAGTGTTGGATAACCGAGTGTTTCGGTTAATCGGATGTCGGATAATCGAGAGTCTGTAATATTTTCAAATCGCATTAATTATTTCATATTCATTTAATAATTAACTGCAAGGAATGATTTGAGCAACAGAAGTTATGACTACGTTGATTGTATGTCACTTGGAATCGCCCCCCTTCCCCAAACGATTCTCTGGATCCGCCCCTGGTTTTCATAAGGAGCAGGAGCGTAGACGAAGATTTGATCAAACGATTCCACGTCATATTACAAGTAATTTCTTAACATTCATTTGACCAATTTCGTGGATTATTGCTCACAAACAGCTTGTAAATTCGTTGAATTGTATTCCTAGTTCTATATGCCAACTTCAGTGCACAAACAACTTATTCACAGTGGCGTAGCTAAGGGGGGGGGGGGGCAAGGGGGGCGGCCGCCCCGGGCGCCGAGGCCTAGGGGCGCCAAATTGAGAGAAGTTTAAACCGAAATTAACTCACATTTTTTGACAAAGAATAAAATTGTTGATTTTTTAAATTTGTTTCGTATGTGAAAGTTTTTTTAGTAAGATATTTTTTGTTATATCCAAATAATAAAGAAAGATAAAGCTTTTGTAAATGTTTCTAGGGATGGGTCTACACACTTGGTAATTCAACACACCTAAGATAATTATGTACCTAAATTGAGGAGCATTGTAATTAAATAGGGGGTGCCAAATTGAGAGGAGCTTTAAACCGAAATTATTTCACATACTTTGAAAATAAATAAGAATTGTTGACCTTTCCTTTTGCGTGTGTGTGTGTGATTGTTTTAAAGTAATTCAATGAAGATGGGAGGAAAGGAAATAACTTTAAATGTTAATCGCTGATGGAGGTTTCTAACGGTCTAGCCTCCAATTTATAAATCAAAAGGCCTGTTGCCACTTTGGATTCACATTTCTGGTATTAAAAGAACATTGTTCATTTGTACAGTAGCTGATCCTCCCGTAAATTTTTCCAAACGAACCGCGAATGATTAAAATTGATAAAAATAATAACGAATCTCTCAAAATGAACGTTTGGAATGGGTCCCCACTGTCTTCGGCAGCGTAGACCGGACCTACTACGCTCACATATCTAACCACTAAAAACCTACATTCAAATTTATCTTTCTCTAAAGGAATCTACACTACGGGTCCCCACTTTCTGCGCCCCCGTATAGCAAGCGTGCCGAGCACGCACCAGAAAATCTGAAGAAAATCGTAATATGATTTGTAAGAAAAAACTCCGCCACAGAACACATTAATAACCTTCAATTAAATGGATAAAATGCTTTTAAATTATGTTTTTAGCATTTGGCAACGTTTAATAATTAAGACAGATGTATACATGCCATATAATCTCTGTGCCACCGATTTTCGGAAATTAAATGGAGGGGCGGCTGGAAAAAAGGCATATTTTTAGTTTGTTTTTAATGTATATCCGTCCCTGTATGATTATTTCTCCGAATTTTTGTACTGTCGCCGTCAATTTTTTGAAAAAAAATAAGAAAAATTGCCGACCCAAAAATTTTATACACAGGTGTAAAATATTTTTCTGCATGTGCTCTGAAAATTTCAAATGCATATCTTAACCAGTTTTCTTAGTTTTCGTTGATTATTGAAAATTCTTAATTTCTTTTATTTGGGCTGTGGAATCAGGTTCAGATGTGCGCGCGATTTTGCCATTTTGTGAAAGAAATCCGTTTTTGATTAGTTTTTAATTAATATTCTTGACTAATTATAAAAAAAATTAGAGATCTGAGCCTTATGTGCGTCAGGATCTGCCTTGGACTACCCTCATCCAAATTTTCAGACTTGCACGTGGCGGTAGATAGTTCTAGCTATCTCCGTCACACACATGGATTGGTTTTCACTCTGATTTTTTTTCTTTGCATTTCATATGAACATTTTCGTGTAATGGGGGCTTCTGTGAACCAATGAAAAATGGATTTAGCTGGAAGAACAAGTAAAGATATTATTTCTTCTTTATTGAAATTTCCATTTTTCCGTCGAATTGGCATTGAAAAACGCCAAATAATAAAATGTGGGCGATCTATCCCCAAATTTTCTCATCTCAAATCGTACAAAAGACTTATCAAGACTTTTTAAGTCTTCCTAGTACGACCATCAGTACATATGGCGGTTTTCGTCATTTCAAAAGTTAAATATATTTCATATATACTTAAATTCAACGCATATGCATAACAGAAAGCTATATCTGTCTATGTAAGGAATAACTGGCAGATTCATAGGAGAAAAGAATTTGATTCGGGAACCTCTTTATGAACCGAACACGTTTATTTCGTCTCTGCATCTTACAATGTTCTTATACAATCATCTTCGCAAATTCGATCGGATGTCGCTCGAGCCATTTACGTCAATTTCGGGACCTACATGGTCGTAGGTTGTGCAGGCACCTCGAATGGGCAAAATCTAATCTCTTTCGTGCGTGTTCTTCCAAATATGTTGGGGATTGTAAAATTTTCCAGCAGGGAGCGAAGATAAAAATTGGAGGAACGTTTCGTTTAATTGGTTAATTAGCTCTTGATTGACCTGTGGTCAAGACCCTTACAATTCCCGAGATCTGTGACGTTTAAGGCTTTGACCACAAACGAAAAAGAATTGTCCAAACATCAGCATTTTCTATCGTAAGTTACTCTCTGATTTTAATGGTGAACGTAGTAAATGTTATGTTGAGAAACAAAGTTACAAGGGGTAAAACGGATTTTAGAATAGAAGATTTAAAGTAAGGAAAAAGAATTTAAGGATTTTAATTTAAATTTTTGAAATTTAATTTTAATTTTGAATTTTAAAGGGATTTAAATTTTTATCTTTTTTTATCTATAGAAGTATATATATATATATATATATATATATATAACCATTAATTAAACATAACCTTACACCGTCAAATATTATGAATTAAAGCTGTAAGTATTAAAAAAAAAAAAATTAATATAAGAATTATTATGGGAGAAAAAGAAAAAAAGTGGACACCGACAAAAATTGAAAAGCTTAATATATATATATATATATATATATATATATATATCTGATCATTGTCATGCGACTGCGCTAATTTATAAACCGAGTTGGATGTGATTGAGCATATGTTAAGGGTTTATTAAGATCTCGATCAAATTCGTTGGACATCTTGATCCGCCATCCTGTTTCAAAATGGCGGCCTCTTAAAGATTTCAAACAAAAATATGAATATATATGAAAAGAAAATTATAAATACAAATTTACTTCTTGCATAATCGCTATCGCTAGGTCTTGATAGAAGGATTGAAGAACATTTTTTGGTTTCCCCTCTATTTTAAAAATGGATGAGTAGAAGAATTTGAAATTCTAGGGTGGCTGCCGTTTTGAAGTAGAAGATTTTTTTCCATAATCGGGCGTAATTTACGAGTTTTAGCAAATGCGCTTTTTTTTAATGTATTTTCATTGTTGCTACTACCATACGCTTAAAACAACAGTTATATTCGTGAACGTTCCGCTAAATTTTTGAAATTTCCATTCAAATTTAGTATTGACGAAAACGAGAAATCGTCTATAATCGGGTTCCATGCATTTTAGTTTCGTGTATTTGAGTAAATTTAACTGGATCATTAAAAACAAGAAAGAGTGAAGCTGCATCCCCCCCCCCCCCCCGGTACAGGCCAAAAATACTTTTTTTCATCTTGAGGAAAAATAATGCCGTTATTTTTTTATTTAGGGGGGGGGGGCGCAAAATTTCTTCCTGCCCCGGGCAAAACGTAACTACGCCACTGCTTATTCATGGCACAGAAATAATAGCTTCCTCATTATTGCCTGTTGGGCAAATGTCGGGAAACGCTCAAGAATCGTGCAACAAGTTGATCAAAAGGTATGGAGAAGATTTCTCCTTAAAATGTATAGTAGGACGTAAATAATGGAAGATTTTTTGCGGCTTTTAATGTTATCAGATCCCTTCATTTCAAGGTTACGTAAATTATCATCTAAGAAACTAATATCCTTGCCCCTAGAGGCACAGAAACTTCTGTAAAATATTTCGACACCTCCCCTTCTGAAGAGTCTACTTAGTATACTACAGATGATTCTGAAGATGAATTTTAGAATACCCTTTCGTTTTATTTTATTAATATATAGAAATTAAACCTTGTAGTATTTTATTTTTCATTAATGTACTTAATTGTATTTCATAAATAAATATTCATCGTTTAATTTCGATTAAAAACATCTTAGTTCCTTGAAAATCCTTGTAACGTTTAGCCTCGAAACTTTTTAATTTCGAAACTCGAAATATTTTACTTAAATCTAACTGTTTTTATTTTTAATTTGCCATTTTTTAAAATTTAATTTTTCAATCGTAAAAAGTACCTGTATACGAAATTTCATAGAAATGAATAACTTTCAAAGCATTTTAATTTTAAGACCGCCATTTTGTATTTTGCAATTTTAATTTTAGAATCGAGATCAGCAACTTGAAAAACACCTGTGTACGAAATTTCGTGGAATTTCAATAACTTTTTCATATTTTGGCCAGTTTTTCGGGATTTTGCCCCAGTGTGTGTCTGTGAAAAAACTGTAACAAATTCTCTTAAATTTCTTTTTACTACCCTATTTATTTCTCTGCGTAGAATGGGATTTTATACAGTAAAAATTGTGTACACAGAACCTTTCTATAATAGGAAATCTTAGTCCTGCCAAAAAAAAAAATATATATATCCTACAGTGTGCTACAGATGTGCTAAGTTTGAAACCTGTCAATAAACAAAATATCTTTCCGGATCTTAGAGATTGAGTTTTTACACGTTTTAATATACGTGGTTCAGCAAAACATGGGATAATGGAAGCTATGTTTATAACGAAATCCTGTCTTAACTCTTTCGCGACGAGCGTCTTTTACAGAATTTTTAATCTTTTATCACCGGTTTTTTAATACAGAAATTTTTGGCTAATTGAATCAGGAAAACGTCCTGATTAAATAAGGCAAAATTTTTAATAAAGAAATAACTGGTAGGGATTCTGAGCACCTTATGCGGTAGGTATACGTAACGTGAACGCTTGTCCCCAAGGGGTTGATAACATAAAAATTTCATAATATCTACTGATAGAATGCCATACAACTGTTGCCTGTTCAGTTGAAAACCTCTCCAAAATTGAATTATGTTTGGCTCCCTAGCGATTCCGCTTTAACACATTCGAGCACCAACCACGAGCATACTCGTGACTTTAATTTATTAGTTACTTTGTCACCACTATTTTAGAAAAAAAAATATTTATTGGCAGAAATTTCGCTGTATTAGTAAAGCGAAATTTACCTTTCTGCATTTGCGGTACGCCTTTCAGCAAGAAATTTGAAAATTCTTACTTTATAGTTTTGGCAGTGAACGAGTCAACTGATTTTACTGTGTAAGATTATTATGTTTATTTAGTACAGTAAAACTAGAGATCGACTGAAAATTCGGTTTCGTTTTCGGCCCCAAATCTGAGTTACACCGAAAATTCGGTTTCGTTTCCGGCCCAAAATCTGGGTTTCATCGAAAATTCGTTTTCGACGAAAATGCTGCAGAAAAATCGGCCGGACCAAAACTATCTGTATTCCAAAAGTCTCGTTTCTTCCTTCGAAAATTTTCAGCATTATTCATAGATTTGAGCTGCATCGGCTCAGATGAAACACTCTTTATTTATTGCTACGTACTTCATTGTTTATAAGTATAAGTCACGACTGAGTCAAGACGTGAGAGCACATTATAAAGCAAGCAATGCATATCAGACTAAACTCTGAAGACTCTTTTCACGTGCTCATTAAAAGCTGCAGATTTAACAGTAACAGTAATAGCAAAATTTTAGTCTGAACCTGCAAAAGGCTTTCGAATACTCTTTGAGAAAGTTCTAGTATAATAGATCATAATTTACAAAAATCAGTATAAAAGTTAAATCTAGGTACGTATAAACATTTGTTAATTAGATGAAACTCGTATAATTAGGAAATCATTCTGTGTCGTTGATAAAATGATTGCATTTTATGTTATATACAAATAAAATGTTTTGGTCAGAGGCACAGAGAGCAAACGTGGGCTATACGTATAATATAATTAATTAATAATTACGTATAATCAGGGGTCGATGCAGGTTTATATTTTTGGGGCCCATTTTGTGAAATGAAAGTCATTTTTGTGAATTTTATTATATTTTTGTGAAAAATAACATTTTATAACGAAAGTTGAAATTCAGTTACTCAAATTCGAACCAAGAATTTTTTAACAAAAACTTTTTTAAATCCCCTTGCTAAAGTTTTTGTTTTTCGTGACCTGGTTTTATTTAAAAATTACACATTCAGTTTTTATGAAAAAAAAAACGTTACGAAGAGGGCCTATTTTATTAAAAGGAATTTTGTGAAGGGGCCTGTTTTATTAAGTTCATTTTTATGAAGGGTCCCATTTTATTAAATTTATTTTTGTGAAGGGGCTCTTTTTATCAAATAGATTTTTGTAAAAGGGCCCTAAATAGGCCTTAAATTTTGCCTGGATCGACCCTTGCGTATAATTAATAAACACGTATAAGTAATTACTAAACACGTACAAGCAATTAATAATTATGTATATTTATGTATATATTAATTACTTTAAAAAACATTTTTAGACGTTTTCGTTTCCGGCCGAAAATAGGACGATTACCGAAATTTGGTTTCGATCAAAAAAACCTCTTTCGGTCGATATTTAAGCAAAACATAGTTAAGAGAAAAACTAAAATGACGAGAAAAAGATTGTGTTTTAGACAGATTTTCTTCTCAGCAGGTATATTTTATGGTACTTCTTACATAGGGCTAAGAACATTTTACATTTAAATGCGGATTCAAGTATAGACAAGTTTCGATTTCGTATGATTTACTATACATACATATTTTTTTGGTTGTTGCCCTATTTAGAAACCGCCGTACGGCCTTTTTTTTGTCTCCCCTTTCGCATTTTATGAAAGTGGAACTGACAACAGTAAATAGATTTTATCTCGAGAAATAATCAAGAGGAAAGCCATCTGGGTGATATCCGTTTTTGCGCGCAAAGCAACATACAAGCGCTTCCCAACCTTTTTTTCTTTCACGCACGTACCCCTTTCTAGGATTTTCACTTCGGAGTAACCCCCCTTTCTCATAAACATGCCCTCCCCCTTTCACTCAACTAGATAACGCAAACATGCTGTTTTAAATTAGTTATCGTCTTATAACAACTATATTATAAATCGATAAAAATTAAACTGCTATTTCTAACATTTTAGAGAGCTTATTATAACTTTTCTGTGATTTCCGCCATTACCGATATTATTTTCACATACCCCAGGTTGGGAACCGCTGCAATATATGAAAGAGAAGCCAGGTCAGTCAGATGGAGAAAGGAAAATTTAGAAAAATGCAACCACAGACAATAAGATTATAATCTGTGAATGCCATAGGCGTAACCAGGGGGGGTGCCCTGGGTGCCCGGGCACCCCCCCCCCGCACCCGCTTGCGCAGACTCAAGCACAATTATTTAAAAAAAATTGAAATCTACAAAAGAAAAATGAAGCGAAAGCAGAGTTCAATAAGTTTAGCAAATTAGTTTAGTTCAGAAAACTAACAGCATAAGTTTTGAACTGTGATAAAAAAAAAAAAGAATTCCACGTTCTTTTTACTTTCTTCTATCTTCAATAGAAGAAAGTATTGTTATCGAAATTTTGTACGACTTCCGGTTTTCAACGGATTTACACGTTTTAGGGGTTAGAGATCCCAAAAAACATGTTTATAGAAAATGTCTATCTGTCTGTCGCCATTGTACGATCAAAAAGTGTATGAAGTTATGCACAGAATTGAACCAATTTTTTTTTTTAAGTTTTTGGCTATGGCAAGCAGGTCCTTCATTAATTTGGAAAAAATTCGCCGGTAGGGGGGACTGTAATAGCGATTTTTATGCCATTTTCATTATTGTACCATCGAAAAGTGTATGTTACGCATAGAATTGAACCAAAAAAATTTTTTAAGTTCTTGACTATGGCAAGTAAGTCCTTCCTTAATTTGGAAAAAATTCGCCGGTAGGGGGCGCTGTAATAGTAATTTTTGTACCATTTTGAATATTGTACTATCGAAAAGTGTATGAAGTTATGCATAGAATTGTACCAATTTTTTTGTGTATGTTTCTGGCTATGGCAAGCAGGTCCTCCCTGAGTTTGGAAAAATTCCACCGAAAGGGGCGCAATAATTGCGATGTCTGTGCCATTTTCATTATTGAACCAAATTTTTTGTGCATGTTTTTGGCTTTGGCCAACAGGTCCTACTTGAATTTGGAAATATTGCGCGGAAAAGGGGCTCTGTGATAGCGATTTTTATATATGTTTCTTGATTTTTCGTAGTTCTATTGTCCATCGGCGGCTCGTGCAGCGGCGGGAACTCGCTTCCTGTTAAGCCTGCTATTCGCAAACAGCTGATAACAACAGAATAAGGAAAAACTATTAATTTTAACAAATATCATGATATAGATTAGCTCGTTTTCAGTCCGTTTAATTGACTGAAGCAGAAATTTAAGACAAAAATCAAAGTTGGTATAGTATTGAACTAGTAATATTGAAGTATTAACTTGTGTAACTACTTTTTGAAACATTAAGATGTATGAGATAGAAGAAAGATTTGGGATTGGCACATCCAACTAGTTTTTAAATTATGTTCTTTATCTTTCAGACGAACGTCTTTTTGCACGCTTTTTAGGGTTTCCTTCATCTGACGAAACCCTATTCGTCTCGCTCCTCTGTCTGTCTGTCCGTCTGTCCGTCACAGAGCCCGTTCTCAGAAACTATATATGTTGGAGACTTGAAATTTTGCATACTTATAGCTGAATACCTCACATCAAACAACAAATCATAAAATTTTGAAAAAGTCTTATATTCAACCCTCTATTTAACTTGTATATTTTAATCTTTCTGTTCTAACTGAGCCCCTAATTAAGTTGCAGACTTAAAATTTTGCATACTTATAGCTGAACACATCATACCAAACAACAAATCGTAAAATTTTGAAAAAGTCTTATATTTAACCCTCTGGGCTCCAACTTGTGTATTTTAATTTTTTTGTTCTAACTAAGACCCTATAAGCTGAAGACTTAAAATTTTGCCTACTTATAGCTGAACACATCACATAACGACAAATCATAAAATTTTGAAAAAGTCTTATATTTAATCCTCTGGTCTCTAACTTGTATATTTTAATCTTTTTGTTCTAACTGAGCCCCTAATTAAGTTTCAGACTTGAAATTTTTCATACTTATAGCTGAACATCTCACATCAAACGACAAATCCTAAAATTTTGAAAAAGTCTTATATTTAACCCTCTGGACTCCAACTTGTGTATTTTAATCTTTTTGTCCTAACTGAGCCCCTAATTAAGTTGAAGACTTAAAATTTTGCATACTTATAGCTGAACACATCACATCAAACGACAAATCATAAAATTTTGAAAAAGTCTTATATTTAACCCTCTGGGCTCTAACTTGTGTATTTTAATCTTTTGTTCTAACTGATCCCCTATTTAAGTTGAAGACTTGACATTTTGCAAACGTATAGCAGAACACCTGCGATCACACGAAAAATCATAAAATTTTCATAAAGTCTTATATTATTTACCCACCGTGCTCTAACTTGTATATTTTAAGCAATTTTTCTAACCTCCCCCCATTGCAACCGGTGGGTACTTTTCTAATTTTTGCCGACACCACTTTGACCACTCTTTCATACTATGCACATAGCCTTACATATTTCGGTTCCACTTTCTACCACCAGGCGCGCCTACCCATCTCGGGTGCTATAGACCCGATCCCCTCGACTAATATACCTACAGATAGTTGCAAAATGGAGTTTCATTCGGATAGATGTTTGTGTAGAATAGATTGCGCCCCCTGGTTGCGAAATGTGGAACAAACAGATTTCAAAAAAGGATAAAGTGTTTTGAAAGGAATATTAAACGAAACCCTCTGTGCGATCTGTGATCACACTTACCCACTTGTTTCCCTACGTATCATCCCTACACAATGCTAGCGGCATTCTATAGGGATGATATGTAGGGAAAAATCGTGCAAAAAGACGTTCGTCTGACATTAGCCTTAAAACTAGAATATTTATAAGAATCTGTATTAGTCATAGTAAGTCAAAAAGGAGGTTTTATAATCCCACTTTGACGTCTTTTTTTTTGTGGGAGATTTTTTTTAACACCATTCTTTCTATTGCATGTTTCTGCAATTTCATGAGAAATTAGCGCAAGTTCTTGACGAGGATAGAAACAGAAATTATTTGTCTCTTTGATTTTGCAGTCTAAAGTCTAGAAATAAGCAAAAAAATTTGAAAGGGAATGCAGATGTGAAACTGTAATTGCAAAATGCGATTAGCCGGGAGAAAGGTGGGGGCGCACAGAACCTGCCTCCTTTGAAAATGAGAAATATTAGCACAGAAAATTAAAAACAATCTGAAGTTGGTTGGTTGAATTTCGTGTTTCACGACCATATTTTGACATTCGTAAAAGGAATATGGTTGCAGTCTTTCAAGCCAATATAGTAATTTTTTTCCTCTGAAAATTTTTATGCGATTTTTGGAGTTTCTTCTCGTTTTTCGGAGTTCTTTTGAAACTAGGAAAAGGACCCGGTTTCAATCATTTAGCCCAGTGCAGTAGATTTTGACGAAATTCGCGATTTTATTCTGCGATCATTTCATGATATTTACAATTTTTCCCAAAATCATTTGACAAATTCACGTCTTTCTACGCGATTTTTTGTCGAAATCCGCACTTTTCCCCACTAACCTTTGACAAAATTCGTGTTTTTCACTGCGATCCTTTGACGAAATACGCATTTTTTACAGCGATATTTTGACGAAATTGGGATTTCTTTAGCACGATCCTTCGATGAAATTCGTGTTTTCTTTACACGATCTTTTGACGAAATTCGCTTTTTCTTTCCGCGATCTTGTGATGAAATTCGCATTTTCTTTCTGCGATTCTTTGACGAAATTCTCGTTTTCACCGGGATCCTTTGACGAAATGAATTTTTTTACTTTTTTGGCGACCTATTCACGAAACTGATTTTTTTACAGGAGTCATTTGTCGAAATTCGTGATAGTTTTGCGCAACCGATTGGGAAAATTCTCGATATCTTTCCGTACCAATTATAAAAATCCTCTACTCTTTTCCGCGACTTTTTGACGAAATTCGCAACATTTTCTCGTCAATCATTTATCGAAATTCGTGATTTTTTGCGCAATCTTTGACGAAATTCGCGATTTCTTTTTGCACTCTTTTATCGAAATTCACGATATTTTTCACGATCGTTTGAAGAAATTCTCAAATGTTTCCGGGACTGAGTCATGAATTGATTTTGAGAAGTTCCACAAAAGAAATAAAAATCGCGGACTCCAAAAATTTTTTAAATACTCACTGAAGAATCACAGATCTGTGAAAGAATTTTGAGGGCGGAAATACTGCACAGCATTTTTTATTATGCGGGATTTTCCTTTTCTGTGCACAAATCGCGCGATCCCGCACGGTATTTCAAACCCTGCCCCTTAAAGAAAACTTCGTTACTAGGGGAGTTTCGCTGGTTGTTTTCTTTTAACGAACATAGAATTAAAGAAATCTGGAATTAGGGGGGGGGAGGGAGAACAGCCCTTCGGCAACGTACCCCCGACGAAGCTACGACCACTTCCGTCTCGAAACAAACGAATCCTGAATTATCGCGATTTTTTTTATTTCGAGCCAAATTAAATTTTTAGCTTTCTCATAAGAACTGATTTGACATTCTTCCTATTCGAATTTAATCACGGCAATTTCAAAAATTACCGGAGAGTTTTTTTTTTTTGTTGTTTTTTTTAAGTAAAAAAATCACTTCAAAGTGCAAAAAACCCTGCTAAAAATCGCGTTAAAAATTCGGAAAAGATTAAAAAAACAGCAGGAAACGAAATTAACTAATTGGATAAAATATTTAAACCGGGTTCCTTTTAGGAACGCGAAAAAAAACCCTCTAAAAATAACATTAAAATATTGTTACAAATTGAAAAATTGCTGTAAGAATCTTGAAAAAACTTTATTGAAAAGAAGACAAAGTTTACTGGATAAAATATATAAATCGGATTCTTTTTTACTAATTTGAAAAAATTCGCATAAAAAATTAATTGAAAAATTCTTGAAATTGTCTATGATATGCACGACTTCAGGCAAACAGGTACTTTCCTGTCAAATCTTGCGGTTGTGAGGACTGCATTGTTTTTTTCAGAGTTCAGCGCGCGCGCGTACATACCCACACCCAGAGACAAACAAGCACCTATCTTTATTATTGCAGTCGCATCATGATAATATAATTTTTATCATCTTGACAAAATTTAGTGTATATATTATCATGACCTGCTTTACCTAATACATTGGACACATTCTGAGGTAAAAACATGAATTATTAATGAATATTGTAATTATTTATAATATGATAATAATTATTTATATGCACTTTCCTCCAAAATTTCTTGTGCCCCCCCCCCCCCGGGTGATCCCTAAGAAATCATGGAGTTACATTCTGAAAAACTTTCGTGGGTATGTACTGGTCTATAGCATGCACTGTAAATAGAAGAGTCTTAAATTTAGACACATATGTGACTGAAAAAGAATTTTAGACACTTAAGTGTCTTAATCTGAAAATTAAGACATTATAGATGTCTTGATTTAAGATACATAAGCGTCTTACTATGACCATGGTGTAAACGAACTGATAATAATGTCTACAATATCCGCAAACGTCTTATTTTAAGACACTTCATTGCTTTAAACGTGTCTTAATTTAAGACGTTTTGATTCTTCCGACGCAATAACCACCAGGGGGCACTGCCAGTCGCGCATGCGTTTTAGATGTCTTCGTTCAAAGTTGGTATACGTTATAATTCAAACAAAGTTTGTTTTTATGTACGCGTGTATTTTAATCCGTTTTTCGCGGAATGTGAAGTTCTGTGATTTAAATTCGTTTTCACTTGGATTATTTATTTATTGAATACATACATCTGACGTGTGTGCTTGACATCAAGTGTCTCTTAGAAGCTATCGTCTATATAAGGGCGGGATAGACACAGAACAGAAGTAGACGACGCTTGAAGATTACACCCGGAAATTCTACAAAGCGTGTGCAATGGACTTAGTGTTAATTCGTATTAATTTATATCAATAATATTGTGTTATTCATCTTCGTCCTGTCGAAGCTAGCAAAAAAAAAAAAAAAAAAAAAGAAACTTTTGTCTGGCGGGTCCTATTTTGAGGATGAAACATTTCATTCTTTAAATATGGCTAGTCGGATATATTATGGGATTTCGTACTAAAATGATGCAAGCCTTTTTCCTTCACTGGGGTAGTTTTTGAAATTTCAAATCGAGGAATTTTTCTTACCTCTTGCAGCAACTGAAGTAAGTGCCATAATTTCTTTATAGTACTAAAATTAGTGTATTTTATGATTTTATTTATTGTACTAAACAAAATCCTGCATGAAATTTAATTAGTTTTGAATCCGTTCGCAAAAAACCCCACTAATTCTAGAAGTATATATTTTTAAATTTATGACGTTGTTTTTTATTACAAATTATATATTCAATGTCAGTTCTTAGTTTCAATGAATAATTCTTATCTCACAGTAAACGACGGCCACAAGGAAGTAAAGAAAAAAAAACTTTCAAAGATGACCTAATGCTTTCTTACTTCCTGGCATAAAACCGCAGATTAAAAAAAGATAAATAAAGTACTCGTCTATTATGTGAAGCTGCCTGTAAAAATATACATATGTATTTGATTTGCAATCAACCCTAATACTGATTTTTTTATTATTTTTAATAAAAAAGTAATTTGAAATTTATAATGGGAAAAAGTAAAAACCTATAATTAGATTTCGTATTTAAAATTGTGGTAACTTTATTTATATGCACGTATACGAAAAATACAAAAATGACAGATGTTACTGTATACTAGCATATGGCCCCGTCAAAAATGACGGGAAAGTGTTATTTTAAGTTTACAACATTAAGTCAGACTCAATTAAACAGGTGATTGATATGCATGATTATTCAGATAGTGGCAAGTCCTCAAAAGCATTAAAAATTAGTGTTTGTAAAAGTCAACCTTCAAATGAAGAAAATATGAACCACCTCATGCGGGGGGGGGAAAAGAGCTTTTTCCAACAACCCTATGGCAAAATTCTCATTTTTTCTGCGCATCTTTGATGAAATTCGTGTTTTTTTCGCAGCCTTTTGACGAAATGAGTGTTTTTATCGGGATTTGTTGAAAAATTTGCTTTTTTTCTGCGCCCTTTTGACGAATTACACCTCTCGCGTTTCTTTGACAAAATTCAGGGAAGAGTGCCACTTGGCAAAAAAAAATTGTTCAAAATCTTGAAAATATTTTCAAGATGGCGGAAAAACATCATTTTTAAATCTTTGTTATTTATAAATCAATGATTTTGCCCAAAAAATAGAAAATGATGTAAAAACATGGATTTATAAATAACATAAAGATTTAAAACCGAAGTTTTTCCGCCATCTTGAAAAATTTGTTACGAATGCCGGTAAAATCTCGCTCACAACTACCAAAAAACTTACTAATATAAAATAAAAAGATAAATATAAATAAATACCAATAAATGAGACGGCGATTCAGAAAAAAAGGGAGTTTCATACAGAAAAATATATATAAAAAAACTAAAAATACTTACACAAAAAACAAGCAATCAGTTAAAATTTACAAAAAAAAAAAAAAATCAATTTAATGTTTATGGTGAAATTCTCGTTTTTTCTGCACATCTTTGATGAAATTCATGTTTTTTTCGCAGCCTTTTGACAAAATGACTGTTTTTACCACAATCCTTTCACGAAATGAGTGTTTTTATCGGGATTTGTTGCAAAATACACGTTTTTCCTGCGCCTTTTTGACGAATTACACCTCTCACGTTTCTTTGACAAAATTCAGGGAAGAGTTCCGCATCCTGTGCCGCTTGGCGAAAAAAATTGTGCCAAAAATCTTTTCTAGGTGACGGAAAAACTCAATTTTTAAATCTTTATGTTATTTATAAATCAATGATTTGCACAAAAAATAGAAAATGATGTAAAACATGGATTTATAAGTAACATAAAGATTTAAAAACGAAGTTTTACTGCCATCTTGAAAAATTTGTTACGAATGCAGGTAAAATCTCGCTCACAACTGCCAAAAAATTTATTAAACATAGAATAAAAGTAAAAGGATAAATATAAAGAAATACCAATAAATGAGACGGCGATTCATAAAAAAAAAGGAGAGTTTCATACAAAAAAAATTTCAAATATTTACACAAAAAACAAACAATCAGTTAAAATTTAAAAAAAAAATCAATAATTTAATGTTTAGAAAAAGGGATCCTAGTCAGGGTCTGAAACATCGTCAAGGTATGGTACTTCTCTTCTAACTGAATTAAATTTAAATTTTGATGGATGTTTGGTAATACACCCTCGATGTTTTCAGACTCTGATTTTTTTCGGCAGCCGTTGGCTGAATCGTCTGTCTCTAAAACGGTAAACCATGTAAAAATCGATATATTCACCAATAAAGGGTGGATTTTAAACAGCTAATGCAAAAATCCTAATAAAAAAAAAAGAAATAAACAGCAGAGCAAGCGAGACTTACTTTACAATCAAAATACGTTGACAGAAGCACAGGTGCATCCGAATGTATGCAGCAAATTAGTTACGTAACAGAAAATTTAGCTGACTAACGGTTCACCTGATACTGATGAACCAATAAGCTAACCAATAAAGCGGTAAACCATGTAAAAATCGATATATTCACCAATAAAGGGTGGATTTTAAACAGCTAATGCAAAAATCCTAATAAAAAAAAAAGAAATAAACAGCAGAGCAAGCGAGACTTACTTTACAATCAAAATACGTTGACAGAAGCACAGGTGCATCCGAATGTATGCAGCAAATTAGTTACGTAACAGAAAATTTAGCTGACTAACGGTTCACCTGATACTGATGAACCAATAAGCTTCAAGATCCCCCGATTATAAAATTTACATTTTTTTTTAGGATCTTATGTTGAAACTTGCACTTTTGCAACCTTTCGATGAAAATCTCGTTTTCTCTGTGATCCTCTAATCAAAAAACATAATTTTTCTGTGATTATTTGACGAAATTCACGTTTTTCGCGATACTTTGATCAAATAATGTATTTTTTCTGCAGTCATCTGATGAAATTCATGTTTTTTCCACGATTATTTGGCGACAATTCCATGATCCTTAGACGAAACATGCATTCTAAAGGACCCTTTGGGAAAAATTGTGTTTTTTTTCTGCGATCCTTTGACAGAATTCATATTCGTTTGATGAAACCACCCTTTTTCTACGATATTTTGATGATTTTTGCAATCCTTCGGGGAAAGCAGACAGATGATAGTTGCAAGCTCCTGGCTATATGTTTTTTTCATGCTGTTTGTTTCTATACATGGACTAAATGCACAGTAGGTCATGGGAAAGGATTAGAAATAAACTCAATTTGCAGCTGCTTGTATTCGCATTTTTATTTTGTCAAATTCTGCTACCACCCCCCACCCCCCTTCTCGTCCTAAAAATGTCAATAAATTTTAAAACTGATTTGCATCAATCCCAGGGATGATAAATTGTGCCGAAAAAATGGAATTCCCTGTTTTCGTTGGAAAGTGGCATGTCTGTAAATGCTTTTAAAAATATATGCATAGTTGAAAAAAAAAAAAAAAAAAGCTGTTGCATTTTTCAAACAGCAAAAAATAATTCACAGAAATATATTAAATTCAGCTTAAAAAATGCAGCATAGGTGAGATAAGAAACTTAAAAATAAAACAAAAAACATATGGCATTTCTTTAAAAAATCAGATGTTTATTTTTTAATTTTAGATGAAACTTTAAAATTTGATTCATATATTTGGCCAAAACTAAAACACCATTATGTGCATCATTGAAAGTAATACACATACAAAAAGCTATGTTTTTGGTACAGATGTCATATTCGCCCCATATTGGCGCGATTTTTTTCGGTTGCCAATTTGGCGAAAACATCAACAGCATGAACAACATAATCCGGGTTACCACATCAAGCAAAATAACGACACTTTGGCGCAAGTTAAGTACCTGTTGCCTATATGATATTGGCGACAGAAAAAAATCGCGCAAATATGGGGCGAATATGACATCTGTTTCATGTTTTTTAACGGTACAAAAATTTAGTAAAATTAAAAAATATATCTATAATTTTGATTTTTAAATCTTTATTATAATGAAACGTTCCTGTGAGTGATAAACACTTTATGAACATGAACTTAAAATATGCATAGTTTAGATAAAAAATAAACAAAAAAATGTGCGTATGTGTGTTTAATTCTGTTCGGTGTAAACTCAGCTGAGTTTATCAGGCAAACTGAGAAATCCGTTGATTGCCGCGATCGTGCAATTCTTTTCCTGGTCAATTGGCGCCTTCTTTCCGAAAGCGATTCATTCGGAAAGTCCATAATAAAAATTTAAAAAACTTTTAAAACATTCAAAAATAACTATTGACAGATCAAAGCGAGTAGTGGCTAAAAATCAGCAGGTTTATCCCTCGGTTTTTCCCATAGATTTCTCATATAACTGGACTCAGAAATAGCAACCCTTTCTTGACGCCGGGATCGCTACCCACCGTCACGTAATGGTGGGCAGAGAAAACGCGCCAAACCAGTTTTTCTCCTCTGGTTCCCGCTGAAAATTTCTTGCATCGGCGTTTCTCTCCCATACATCAAATCCGACAGTTGCCAATAAGGTGATCACCGCCATAAAAGACAACCTTTTGGCGATGAAAGCGGGAAACATGTGTGCCTCAAGTTCTGACCGAAATAACAATGGGATTCGGCCTCTACTACTTATCTTTACTCTGAGGTTTTTCCTAAAGAAACAGCGTTTCACTGTTGCCAGTACAGAAGAGTGAAATACATGAATCATTAATATGAATCAATATTCATATGAATAATGATGAATAATCATTAAATAATGTTTTTTAAAATATTTATTCAATAAATTACGTAATATTTCATATGTATGTCGTAAACTGACTGCTTATAAATGTAAACAGTCGTAAATAAAATTGCTGCTTATAAATGTAAACAATAATGAAAAACGCATTTCAAAAAACTTAAAGGCTTTAATATGCTTTAAAAAATATATTTAAAGCAGAATCAGATGTTAGCCGTATTTTTTTTTTTTTGATGAATCGTCAAAGAGTCATTCATTTGTTTCTTAATTTGCTGGAATTTGAATCTGAATGACAACAGTATCGTTTGTTTAGATTTGATTTCTAATAGCTTAATTTTAATTTAGAACTTAATACATTATAAATGGATATGATACACATGTTTTATATGAAAATATGCTGAACAGACATGATTTTAAGTATAAAAAATTATCATTTAGCTGTCATATGTTAAGATATGTTTTTCATTAAGCCTAACATGGCGTTTAGCTACGGTCGTTTCGCAGACCAGAGTGGTTCGCACCGGCATCGTTCCGCCGGTCAGCTTTTATTATAAGTAGATATTTAAGACGAAAGAAGTTTGGAAACTATCAGTTATTTTTTCCTCATGTTTTTAATATAGAATATGTACTTATTTGTTTTTATTGATAGTTGAATAGCTTTTGTGATTACCCTCTGATCTACATAAAAACTTGCCCATGTGGAAATATAAATTTTTTAAAAACGTAATTTTTAAATAAGTATTTTCATTTTTTTTTGGGGGGGGGGGGGAGGGGGGGGATTTTGCATGAAATTTTCGTAAAGCTGATATCTTAAATCTTGCACCAATCTTCCCCAATGTTATTAAAGTAGAATATTTATTTATTTATTTTCATTATTCATAGTTAAATGGCTGTTGTGATTATCAAGTGATGTATATGTAAAATTGCCTATGTGGCAATATATTTTTTTAAAAATCTAATTTTTAAATTATGAATTTTCATTTTTTTTGGTGGGGGGGGGGGGGGAGGGGGGATTTTTGCAATTTTCGTACATCTGATATTTTAAATCTTTTTCGACATTCAAACGAGTATAATAAATATTTTGAACTTTTAGAGTAGGACAAGATTATAAAATATATATATATTTATCTATGTACCTTAAAAGCCCTTAATAGCGAACACTTCGGGACCGCGGAATTTGTCCGATAATTGGAGATGTCTACTTTTATGAGGTAAAAATATACAAATATGTATGTCTGCTGATTAAAAGAGTATTCGTTAAATAGAGGTGTTCGCTATTCGGGAATGTCCATTAACCTCCACAACGGATACTCCCGAATACCGGACATCTCAATTTAGACAACTATTATGCAGGGTTGCGTTTTTTGCAAAAGTACTTCTTGATTAAAGGATGGGCAAACTGGGAAGTGCCCCGTCCCCCTACGACTGTAGTGCCCCAAATTTGGTGTGCAATATTTGTAAAGCTTATATTTTAAATCTGTTTCGAAATTGTACTGATTATAATCAATATTTTGAACTTTTAAAGTAAAATAAGGTTAAAAACAAAATAAATAAAAAAAATCTAATATTTAGATAAATATTTTTTGTTTTTTAATCTTGTTCTACTCCTGAAGTTCAAGATATTGATTATAATCAGTACAATATTGTAAAAGATTTAAATTATCAGCGTAACAAAAATTGCATACCAAAACTGAGAGCACCAAAAAAATCAGGCTATATTGGGGGGGGGGGGGAGGGGCAGGACCAAAACCAAATATTTTTCCAGGATTCAATGTGGTCAAACATGACTACGTATGATGCTTACAAAAAAATGGATGCGATTCAGACGTTTGAAGTGTCTGAAATTCAGACGCAAAAAGTGTCTGAAAAAATTCAGACATTTTAAAATGTCTGAAAATTGAACACTCCATTTCAGACACTTAAGTGTCTGAATTTCAGACATTTTAATTTACAGTGTGTATTATCAGAGATTTATCATCCGGCAAAATTTCATCTACAATACTTTGGCATAGATAATTTTAAGTCTCATGCAATGCCCTTGTGCCTATAGAAGTTTCCAGCATGATTAAAGACCTTTTTTAATCTTTATAAGAAGTTACGGTGCCAAAAGGTTTTACACTTGTGACCACACTTAGTCACTGTCTTATTTCACTGCTGCAAGGAGATTTACAAATATTTAGTTTTGAACCCCTTCTCACATCCCCTCACACAAACAAAAACCCGTTTGAGCCCTTTTTAAAAGAAATACTACACAATTATCAATTCTAAGAGGAAAACCTGTCTAAAACGGAAATTCGACCGGTTTCATGAAGTTCCGTTTTAGCAGGTTTTACTACATAAAATATTGTTTGTATCCAACATATTCAGGGTAAAAAGTTTGGGCACCCCCCCGGTTCAAAAGACTGGTTACGCCTATGCAACAAGAAGCCTTGACAATGACGAATGAGTTTTCATAGGGTTGCTGCAAAGGCTCTGCAGATAACGCGCCAGTGTCTTTCGCCAAACTTAGGCGACTACTGAAGGGAGATTCACACAAATCTAAGATTTTTTTACATTAATCCTCAGATTTTCTTTATTTATTTACCCGAGTTTTCTAGAATGACTTTTTTTTCTTTTTTTTTTACCTTTACAGTGAGCAAAATATATAAAGGGTAAACAAATAATAGTTATTACACTCTTTAAAATTTCTATTTTTGAAATAAAAAGAATATATCTAGAAATAACTATACAGCTTCATCTTCATGTCATTCAAATGTAGGTTTTAATCAAGGGTGTTTATGATGATGACAGTTGTATAACAATTCAAAAAGTATGCGAAGTGTTCAAGTAGTCAGTATCAAATAAATGAGATAAATATCAATACTGAATATATTTATGAGAAAAATTTAACGTTCAAACTAATTATTAATGCTATTATTACGAAATAAAAATTTTGATAATTTTATACAGGATATTAAAAATTTTACAGAGTTACGATTATCAATCACATTATCAGACAACGGGGGGGGGGGGGGAAGGGGGCCCTCTCAAAAAACACCAAGACATATACACAAATACATACACACCAATTTTCTTGACCGAAAGTTTCAAATTTATACTAATAAAAAAGTAAATAAAAATAATTACATGCCATTTCCTTTTCTACGTCCCTGGATGATGATTATTTTTACAGAAAATTTTAATCACATTTCATTTTTAAAGCGTCAAACTATAATTGATATAAATTGAAATATGCCACAATTTTAAATTAAATAGGCTTATTAAAGAAAATCAAACACTAAGTTTATGTGATGTATATGTTATAGTAATGCATGCTGTTATATTAATACTAAATTCAATGTTTGGTGAAATATTTTGAAACTTTTAACATAATTTAGGATTTACATTTTTACTTATGGAGTTTTAATCACTACCTTTCATTTATCTGAAACCCCAAGCCAAGTATAGGAAGTGTTTGCTAACATTCAGATATTAAAATAACTTCCTGTTAATAAATTTAGTGCTATGTGAATAGTATTAATTTCAGACCAAATTTTAGCCCATAACTTCTTGGAACCCTTCAGTTTGTTCACATTTTGGTAATTATTAGAAGTTTACTTATAAAATTTGAAAGGATTTTTATTTCATTTCATTAAATAATAATAAAATTAACTTTTAATTAACATATATTAAAACTTTAATATAACTTTTAGTATTTTTTAAGATAACAATTTTAAATATTTAATTTTTTTTAATTTGAAATGTGATTTTTTTATTAAAATTAAATTTAAACCGTCTTTACGAAAAAAATAAATAAAACTGAAAATAAAAGGGCAAAATGAAATAAAAATTTTGTCATTTTATTAATCTCTAAAGCTCAAATAAATATAATTGTGTTTCTTTAAATCAGTCGGTTCCCACACCCACAGTCAGTAGCGGATGGAGACAGCTTAATGCAGCAATGTTAAGGAAGGGAGAAGGGAAATGAACTTGAAGGGGGGGTGGGGGTTGAGAAGGGAAATCTTGTAAGGTATTCTTTAAAGCTGGTTTCAAACAAAGGGAAAAAATAAGATTTTGCATTTAATACTGGCTCCACCTATCCAAAATATTTGAAAATAATATTAAAAACGAAATCTTTAGAACATGATCTTTCTAACATTGTAGTAAGAATAAGAATTATTTAAATAAGTAAACAAATATCTATAACTTTTACTTTTAAAATTTAAAAGCAGTTCAACTTTTATGTCATAATAATGTTACTGCATATATAACTCATTGCATATAAATAAATAGATATTCATGGCGATAATTTGTTGTGTCTTAATAATTCATATTTAATCACAACAATACTTAGATAATTAAAACAAGAAGCTTTATTTAACAACACAACATCTCAGAGCCGCATAGCAAGCATGCCGCATCGCTAGCCATCAAATCACAACATTTACACAGTTAATAAGTTACCGTTAATTGTTGGTTAAGTAAAAGTTGAAGTATATGTTTTCGTTCAACATAAATATATCACATCCCCCCTCTTAGTTATACAACACTCTCTACAATATTCATGAAACATTCCAAATATAACAAATATTAATCACACACATAATCATTCAGGTATTGGGGTCGTTTTATAATACGACCTGTTCGGCTGCTGGTATTGCCTTGAACAATTACATTATTAGCTATAGGATTAGATGTGGCATTATTAACGAAAGTGGTTCTGTCTGGAAGATCATCAAGTATGTCATCGAAATACTGATGACAAGTTTTAGATAACTTTAAGAACTTTCTGTTTCTTATGAAGATTCTTCCAGAATAAGTTTTGATTTTATATGACCTAGGGTTTTCTAATTTACATAAAACAATAGCAGGTTCCCACAATTTAGTTTTAGCATTTAGAACAACAATTTTATCCCCCTGTTTAAGTTCCTTTAAAGTTTTACTATCTCGGTCATAATACTGTTTTTGTTTTTGCTGTCTCCTTAATAACTCTATGTCAACATCTTTAAAAAGTTCAGGGTTAAGAAATTTATTGTTAATTGGTAACTTTGTTCGCAGTCTTCTGTTAAACATTAACTGGGCAGGAGATAATCCCAATCCTGAAATCGGTGTATTACGGTACTCTAATAAACCTACAGATGGCCTACGGTTATCTTCGAAAGCTTTTTTAAAGATTGTTTTGCATATTCCAACTGCCTTCTCAACCATACCATTACTTTGAGAATAGTGGGGGCTTGTAAATATTATTTCAATATCCCATCCCTTCCCAAAGTTTTTAAACTCATAACTGTTAAAGGGGACATTATCACAGATAATTGTTTCTGGTATCCCAAACCGGGAAAATATTTCTTCTAACTTGGTAATGATTTCTACAATTGTTTTATTTATTATGGGTACAGTCTCGATCCATTTTGAATAATAATCAATTATAACCAGATGATTAGCATTATGAAAATACATAATATCTATTCCAATTCTTTGAAAAGGACGAGTTGGCACTTCATGCGGTATAAGTGGTTCTTTGCATTGAGAATTTTGGAATTTTTCACAAATACTACATTTAGATATGACATTTTCAATATCGCGATTAATGCCTGGCCAATACATTAATTCTCTAGCCCTATTTTTGCACTTTTGGATACCCAGATGTGATTCATGTATCAAAAACAACATATCTTGTCTCAATACCTTAGGTATAATAATTTTATCATTCAAAAATACTAACCCTTCTATACAAACAATATCATTTTTTAATTTGTGATAATGCATCAAGCTCTTAGGCATTCGCCTTTTTTCAGGCCAGCCATTTTGATAGTATTGACTGATTAATTTTAATTCATCATCCTCAGCAGTAGCTTTCTGAAACTGTTGAAACCGGCTTTCACTCATTGGTAAAACCTTAGAGATTGAATGTACCATGTTTAACATGTCAGGGTCACCTATCACTTTTTCTTTAATATATGCTCTAGACAATGTATCTGCAATATACATTTTGCTTCCTGGTAAGTACTTTACGGTGAAATGATATTTCAACAGCCTCAGAAGCATTCTCTGTAATCGACAGGAAATTTTAGAGATTGGTTTAAGTACTATAGATGTCAAAGGTTTATGATCACTTTCAACAACAACTTTGTGACCATAAACAAAATTGTGAAACTTTTGAAATGCAAACACTATGGCCAATAACTCTTTTTCGATTTGAGCATAGTTTTGTTCAGCATCAGTAAGACTCCTTGATGCGAATGCAACTGGCTGACCCTCTTGCAATAAACATGCACCTAGACCATCTTTAGAGCTATCACATTGAAGTGTAATAGGCAGGGATTCATTAAATACTTTTAGAACTGGTGTTGAACTGATTAACTTTTTAACAGTTTCAAAACTGTTGTCCTGTTCAGGACCCCAATCAAAATCTACATCATTTTTCAGCAGACTCCTTAAGGGAGAGGTAACTGTTGATACATTCGGTATAAATTTAGAAAGAAAATTAATCATACCCAGTAACCTTTTAATTTCACTTTTACAAGATGGTTTTTCAAGATTGACAATAGCTCTAACATGACTTGGATCTGCCCGTATTCCATTTTTAGATATTAAAAACCCCATATATTTTACCTCAGGTACCTTAAACTGAAACTTATCTTGATTGAATTTTATATTATTTGCTTTGGCCCTTTCAAGAACCTCTATCAAAATTCTGTCATGTTCTTTTTCATCTTTACCTGCTATTATTAGATCATCATAGTAAATTTCTACCCCATTAATATCTCCAAACATTTTCTGATTCTTTTTCTGAAATACCTCAGGAGCAGAGGAAATACCCTGGGGAAGTTTATTAAATTTATATCTACCAAAGGGAGAGTTAAAAGTGCATAACTCTGAACTTGGTCCATCTAATGATACTTGCCAAAATCCATCTTTCAAATCTAGTACTGAAAAACATTGTTTGCCCTCTAATTTGTGTATTATTTCATCTGCTGAAGGCATTATATGATGTTCACGCTTAATTGCTTTGTTAAGGTTTCTAGGATCAATGCATATTCTCAATTTACCATTAGGCTTTTCGACAACAACTAAACTGTTAACCCAATTTGTTGGTTTATTTACCTGAGATACAATGCCCAAGTTTTCCAATTCGTCAATAGTACTTTTGAGTTTTTTTATGTAAAGATAGCGGTACCCTTCTAGGGGCATTAATTACAGCATGCACATCAGGTTTTGTTTCAATATGATGTGGTTCCCCAGGAAAATTTCCCAATCCCTCAAACACAACTTTATAATTTTCAATTACTTTTATTTTGGATTCAAGAGAAACACTATCAATATACTTAATTAATTGTAATTTTTCACAAGCCTGCAACCCTAAAATTGGCTTAGCTTTAATATCAATGATAATAAATGTAAGCAAAACATTAGAATATTTCTCAGTATTGCAGACTAGGTCTACAGAACCAACAGGTTTCAGCTTATTATTTCCATAGGCTACTAAGACAATATCAGTTGAAGTTAATTTATGTTCTAAATTTAATGTTTTGAAAATATCCAAAGGTAAAACATTGACTTGAGCGCCAGTGTCAAGTTTAAAAGACACATGCTGACCTTCAACTGATATAACCTTAAGCCATTCATTACATTTAATAGGATTAATATCATGCACACTATCAATAGTAATATCATGCACACTATCAATAAACAAACTAATATTAGAGTCATTATATTTAGGATAGAAATTTGAGTCACTATTTTCAGGGTGAACATTAGAGTCACTAAACTGTACTTCATTCACAGTTTTATTGGTGTATCTTGCAGCCGATTGTTGAAACTTACCTCTACACACAGCTGCAAAGTGGTTTTTCCTCTTACATTTGTTGCACAGTTTATTATATGCAGGACATTGTCCTTTTATGTGAGTTCTACCACAGGCCTGGCAATCCATAGTATTAGGCCTTCTGATCGGATACTTGTTTATAGCATCAATATTTACGAAATCATTAATAGCTGCTACTTGTTTTCTGCTAATTTCGCAAGTACGAACGTTATCAATAGCCTTTTCCAATGTTAGTTTGGGTTTTCTCAAGTCTCTCTTGTAATCCATGATCATTTACACCTAGGACGATCCTGTCACGAATGAGGCTGGTTTCCTGGTCCCCAAAGTTACACGATGCTGCAAGCGTTTTCAATTCCGTTACGTACGAGTCGATATTCTGACCTTCTTTCTTCGAGCATGAAAAAAACTTAAACCTTTCAAATACTTCATTGCTCTGGGGCAAACAGTAATTGTCAAACTTCTTGATAACTGATTCAAGGGTCCGTGCTCCGTCATCACCTTCAAATGAAAAAGTGTTGTAGATATTTTCACCTTCGTCTCCAATAAGATTTAGTAAGATGGCGATTTTTACTGGATCCGACTTTTCATTTTTTTCCGATGCTAATAGAAAATTATTGAATTTATGTTTCCACTTCAACCAGTTATCTTTCAAATTTCCATTGAATATCATAACGCCAGGTGGTCTGAAAGTCTCCATTTCCGTTTCAAACGTAATAAAGGGTTGAACACATAAAAGTTCACACTAAATTTGAACACTAAAGTTCACTTCTGCCGAGCATTCTTGACATGAGCTTGAGACATGAGTTCGACAATCCGATTTAATCGGATTTATTATTCGCCTGACACCATGTCGCTTATATAAATATTCATGGCGATAATTTGTTGTGTCTTAATAATTCATATTTAATCACAACAATACTTAGATAATTAAAACAAGAAGCTTTATTTAACAACACAACATCTCAGAGCCGCATAGAAAGCATGCCGCATCGCTAGCCATCAAATCACAACATTTACACAGTTAATAAGTTACCGTTAATTGTTGGTTAAGTAAAAGTTGAAGTATATGTTTTCGTTCAACATAAATATATCACAATATGCATGTGACATTTTAACCGCTTTAAGGCTTATAGCAAATTAGTTTACAAGGGATAAAATAAAATTATTATTTCTTATCTTAAGGTAAATTTTTGTCTTTGCTTTCAGTCAAGGATTTAAAAAACAATAAATATGATTTACGTCGCATATACTTCTATAATTAAAATATACATAATTTAATACTTGTTTCCTAAGATAATTATGCATATATAATTATTACTATACATTAGTATGTCAATGTGGTTTCAATTTGTTTTTTAAATAGTTTAGAAAGATTTAAAAGCTATTACTATTTGTTTGCACTTTGGTCTTAATTTAAAATGTTTCTTTGCTATATATAGTATTTTTTTTTAAAAAAATCGAATTATTATGGCACAGTTCAATTTCTTTAGTTATTACATTGAACTAAACATAATTTAATTTTAGGATTATTTCAGTTCCTATTTTATAGCAAATGTATAATGAGAGCATCTCATATTTTTTTTAACATTACAATATTAATAATTATAATGCGTTATCTTCAAGTATTAACATCTTAAATTATAAAAAAACAACACATGGATAAGTACCAAGTACAAACGAAAATCAACATCAACAAAATAGCGTGCCAAAGTCGGCTAGGGACTTTTTGATTTTTTCCCCATATCGCTATGCTACCCAGTACGCTCGAAGTTTTAACATTGTTGCATTAAGCTGTCCCTATCCGCGTCTCCCATAGTGGACTAGTCCTAATATTAGTTGTTTTGCCGGAAGCCGATAGAGGGCGCTTATCCGAATAAACAAACAAGACGAACCGAGACGAACGCTGAGTGAGAATTCTTCGGAAACCGACCAGCCGGATTCATAGACACGGCCTAGACACTCCCCCTTCCGATCGGGGAACCCTAAAATGAGCTTGGCTCCACCTAATACGCATGCGCCTGACAGGGGGTCACGTGACGACATCTGGTAACCTCTTGGCATCTTGGCAGCATATCTGGTTTGGCGTAATCGCTTTTTCTACAATACAAGTAACCCTTTGAACGCGTTACCTCTTGGCGATTTGTCATTCTCATTTCCTATCCCTCCGTATGTAGCGTTCCTCTGTGCATTTCATCTCACTCTGCGTCTGCTGATTAGCTTAGAGATTGTAGTAATTTGAATAAAGTAAGTTTTAAAATAATTATTATTTACGATGGTAGTATATAAAACGCAGTTCAAAAAGTGCTTTTCGCAAACTTATACATCGGTCGAAATGATCGTAGCATAAGAAAAAAAAATGGCAAACCCGACAGAAAATGCGGTATTTATAAATGCTGCTTTTTCTTCTATTAAAAATGTAATTATTATGTTACCCTGATCATTTAGTAGTGTGCAAAGTTTGTACATCTTTTTTAAAGCACTTTTCTTACATATAAGAAAATAATTTGTATTATTAATATAATATGATGCTATCGCAACGTCACTTTTTAAATATTCATGGACTGTATTTTTAATAGACTGTAATTTATGAAATCTGTGTTTTTTTTTTAAATGTTTTTCTTTTCTCTTCTTTACAGTGACACTTCTTGCCAACCACCATTACCATTATCAGCACCAGTAACTCGCAGCATATTGATTGAATGTGTATTGTCTTTGCTATATGGTTTGATATTTCACATCATATCACTGACAATACTTTCTCGATTACACTTGATTCTATAGATGATAGCTGTGAAACTGAAAAAGATGGAATTTCATTCAGAGATTGGAATAGGCGACTTTATTCTAATCCAACATCCTACTTCAGCATTATCTCAAGGTATAATTTTATTTCATGATATTGTGGTGTTTAGTGTATAGGCTATTGTCATGGTATGTTCTATTGCTCTTCTCTTAAAAAAAAAAAAAAAAAAAAATCCTGAGAGAAATGTTTCCTTGAAAAAACCCACCCTAGCATTTCATTTTTAATACTTCATTAAGTAATTTTTTTTGTTTTGTCCTGTTTATAAACGATATTTATAATAATAAAAATACCTGAAGAGTTATAATACAGAATTCTGGTAGAACACAAGCTTTTTTTTCGGAGATTTCTTTATAATACATGTAAATTAAGTATTTTTGTGTTAAACCATTTAATATATTAATGAAATGCTTCGTATTTAGCTAATTATGAGTTGCTCTGCTAATAATCTTTACAAAGGTAACATCAGACAAAAAATGCATTTATTATTGATTCTTAATGAATGAATGTGAATAATTAAATAGTTCAAATATAAATACATTTCAAAAATTCTGAGTATTTTGTTTTCAGTGTGTCCTTTAAAAAAATCATTTTTTTTTTCAAAGTAAAATAATTATCTGCCTTTTTTTTTTTTTTTTACACATGAAAATGCTCTTCTCTTGATTTTATGCATTGTTTCAATGTAGTTTTCAAGCTTTCTTTATTTTATTAAATCTTTTTGACCTTTTATGAAAATTTTATAACTTAAGGCAGGAATAACTATTATAGATGGTAAAGCAATCACTGATAGGATTAGGGTCAAAGACAGTGCAGCATGGCAGTGGGTACTGCAGAGATTAATTTAGCCCTAGCTGAATAATCTTATATGACAACTTTAAAAAGAAGATAAAATTTTCTTTCTTGACTCTAGATTTTCTTTGAGAATGCAATTTTGCTTTTATTTTGATAGTAAGCTTTGTTCAGCATTGTTGGGTTGCAGAAATTCCTCCAGTGGGGAATCAAATTAAAAAAATTGGATTGTATCAGAGGATGGTGTGGTAAATCTTGCGTTTCATATGCGTATATAGGTAAGTAGATTCGTGTATTGTTGGATGAAACAGCTATCTTCAATTCTAAAAAAAAAAAAAAAAAAAAAAAATATATAATAATCCTTGCTGCCACCAGCACTATTATCATAGTTGGACTTATTGTACACGGAAAAAACGGTTTTGTTGAAACAACTAAATTTTGGTTCCTCCAACCAAATATGTTGGTTGGAATGATCAAATTTTGGTTAAATTAACCAAATGATTTTGTTACTTCAACAAATCATTTGGTTAGTTTAACCAAAATTTGGTCATTCCAACCAAATTTTTTGTTTGGAGCTATATTAACCAAAATTTAGCTGTTTCAGCAAAACAGTTTTTTCCGTGTAGGCGTTTGACTTTCTCACCACATAATTATAGAAATTATTGCATATAAAAATATGAAAACTGGTAGTTTTATAGTGAAATGTTGATAAACATACAGTTCTTAAATCAAAGAATGCTATTTAATATCAAAATTGATCTGTTAAAAAAGTTTTATAGGATCAAAATCTATGCATAACAAATTTAACCATCTTTCACAAGCTTAATACTTGACCACTGTTGAATGAAAGGGAAGGACGTTCCTCCCTGGAACATTGAGATGTACCCTCGCCGGTGAGTTTCAAATTTTGTTTTTTAATGGGCAAAAGTGCAATTTCTCCACCGGATCTATAAAATATCCCCCCTTGAGAAAAGTGTCTGAATTCAACACTGTTCTTGACTATTTTATAGTGGGCTGTGTGCGATCATTTATTAATTTATCTAATTTTTTTGTTTTTAAATTTTTTACTCAAAATTGCACTATTTCAATAGATTTCATATTTTGAAAAATCATCTTTTCACCTACTGTTGTCACTTATTAAAAAAGCACAAATAATATTTACAAAAAATTTTCAATTGAAAAATACAGTTACACGTGAATATTAAAATAGAAAAGAAACTTTAAAGTAAGTTATTGCATACAAAAAGCAATAAATGGTGAAAATTATAAACGTCACATTTAAAACCATTTTCTTAGTGTTTTTAAACACTATTTTTAATTGAATTATATGTTTACATGTAAATTTTGAAAAAGAAAACTTAAAACTAAATTTTTTTGTGTAAAATTTATTTAATTGTAAAAATTACATCATATTTTAAAACTTATTTTCTTATGTACAAGATTCATGTGACGTCACAGGTAGGGTGTCAATGACTTTCTTCAGATCACTTAAAAAAAAAAAAAAAAAAAAAAAAAAAAAAAAAAAAAAACATTGATTAAAATCATAAAATTTATGCTTGTAAAAAATTAAGTACTATTGTAAGTTTTTAAAAAGCATGTTTTTATCTGGCATAAAGAGCATTTAATTTTAAAATTAAGTTTAAGTCTAATTTGAAATGTCATAATTTCCTTTAAATAATCAAATTATTCATTTTTTTACATAAAATAAACATTCAAATATAATAATTTTCTGCAATTAAAAGAATACTGTTTATTTTGTTATATTTTTGCAATAATAAATTTATCAAATTCGAGCTAAAGAACAATGAAAGAATGACATCTACTTAAGAGGTATTGTAAAAAAAAATGTGTAAGAGAAAAAGAACTATTGTTTTAAAATAAGCTCAGCAAGACCTTCTTCAGCAGAAGTGGAATAACTGTTTCTTTTACTTTTGAACTTATCAAATTTCAAATAGAGAAATCGGTTAAAATTAAAAAGGCGGCATTTTTTTTTTTTTTAAGTTGAAATTTAAATGCTTAAAAATCCCTACCAAGTGATAATAATGCTTCTATTTAAAATTTTGAGGATTTCAGATTTAACTGGCTATTATATTTACTCTGTATGAATGAATGGGTGTAATTCATTCTCATAATAGGTTTGATTAGCATGCACATAATATTATTATGTAAATAGATGCATGAAAAATATATTCCATTTACTGTTAGAAAATTTCATAGACAGCGCCATCTTTTGGTGTTAATACTTACCTTTCTTTCCATTTTCACTGTAAGCCATCAGTGTAAATGCAGGTTCAGTAAAGGTATAATAATAAAATTCTACATGTATTGTAATAAGAAATACCTTAGAGAGCCGCATTTACTGCACGGCTAGTTAAATATGCAAAATTGAAGTTCACTGATGCATTTTAAAGGCTGGAATGTTATTGAGAAAATCATAGACATGTTGGTAATTATTTACAGGAATACCTTCCATGTCAGGAACCATCTTGGGCTCCAGAAGAAGGCTATTTTAATTAATATGTAAGAGAAAGGAAAGGTAATCAATAACTGAGGTTTAATAATAATAAACAGAATAAATTAGTGAAAGGTATTTTATAATGCTCCAACATCAAGGAGATGTAATAGCTACCAGGAATGAACTATATATATATATATATATATATATATATTTTTTTTTGAAGGGAAGGGAAAGTGTGCATTTCTGGAGAGGTTTTTCATTCTTCAATATTATTATGCATTTCAATAAAATTTGCACACATACACACAGGGCCTGTTTAAGGAATAGGCCCGTGAAGCCCGTTCTTACCCACTGAAATACAAAAGGGCCCCCAATTTTACTTTTCAAAACTAATTTTTTAGGAAAAAGAAACTCAATCACTGTAAAAAATACATTTTTTTTCTCATGACACTTTCTTTTTCTTACTATATGGCAATTTGTAAATCACAAAAAATATTTTGAAGCTCACATATTCTCAACTATAGTTCCATATTTGTCATTTACAAAATAAATTGGTTATTTACAATTAAACATATAATAAAGTACTTTTATATAGGTAGTTATAGTTTAATATTAAAAATGTTATTTACTCTAAACTTTGATGGTAAAATTTCAAATTATTTAAGCATAAGAAAATGAGTTTTAGTAAATAAAAAAGCAATTTGTAGAGTAATAAGGGGCCCCCTGTGTGACGTCGAGCTTCCCCTATTCCTAAGTGTTAAGCAGGCCCTGCATACACACAGAAACAAAATCCAGGTACAACTATCCTGGTATTATACAGGTATATCTCAGGAAATATGCAAAATTATTACTATAAGAATAACTATAGTAAAACAATAAAAAACAAGCATTTTATCAAAATAAATATAAATAAAAATCTGAGATTTATAGGCTTTTAAAATGATATTAAAAGTCAAGTTATAAAAGCTGGAGCATAGTCCCAAAGGTAGTGTCACAGACGACGATAATCTAAATAGTGAAACAAGCAGTTAGCTGTTGCATCAGAGAGTGGTGTTGCCATGATAACATCATACAATAGGCTGCAATGTGAAATGACTGGCAGCCTGATTACTGATGATGTCTATAAGTTGGTGTACCATCAGTAATTGGGAATTCCTTTCACATAGTAGCAACATAATGCCAACATAAAAGTCAATCCATACATGTAATAATTAAGAAAACAAAAGTAAGCTCCTAAAAGCCTTTTTGTAAATGAAGAATTGACGCAGTTGACATAATCCCGTTTAAGGTAATTTTTGAACACTTAAAATTTTATTTTGTATTAAGCCGGATCAGAACCCCCCCCCCCCCCCTTCTCCTCCAGACAAAAAAAAAATGTTAGTTTCATTCTCTCTCAGTGTTTAATTATTTTAAATTGTTTGAAATGAATAAATTATATATTTTTTTTCAAAGTCATTACAGCAAAAGAAAATATTGTAGGAAATAAAATTTTAAAATTTAGAGAATGGCAATTGCAGTTTCTTGCTTTTCTGGTGAGCACTCATCCTTCTAAAATGCTTTATTTCAATTAATTTACATGTAATTAATGTCTATGCAAAAGTAATTACTGTGCACATAATACAGACACTTTCATTTCGATATGAACACGAACAAACAAACATGACTCTCTTCCCCCTTTTTCCAACCTGCAAAATATAGGCATTTGCATGCAGTTTCAGATATCATGAACATTAGCAGCAAGTTTGATTTTTTCTGACATTATCTTGTCGTGACAAATTTGAATTGAGAATTTAGCAGCAAATTTCTCGCAAGGTATACTAGTGATGGGCGATTCTCGAAAATTCGACAATCGAGAAAAATCGTCATCGTAAAAAATCACAATCGATACAGCCATCGATTAATTCCTAGAATCTACAATCGAGATGTTTTCAATCGATTATAACGAGAGAAGCTAAAAACAATTGTTGGAAAACTTAGCTATTATTCTGGCCGAAAATTTCATAGTAGTGATAGGGCTTGCTCGATAATTCTGCTATCGCAATTATTTTCTCCTGATTTAAGCTTAAGGGGTTACTTCAGTCAATTGAAAAGACCTGCTCGCTAATGCTAATCTTATGGAAGAAATTTATAAAGATATCCCATTTGAATTTCAGTATTTTAAAATGATTTTCTTTGCATTGGAATAAATTCCCCTTTCTTTTTTATGAAACTGCAATGTCCACATCGCATAACTATGGCGCATTTGATGAATCAAATAACCTTTCTACTTTTTAGATAACTCCAAAAAGTTTGATACAGTTTAAAGCTCCCCTAAATGTCAAATACTGTGGAATTTCTCCATTGATCGAAAACAAAAGTTTCTTTCGAAAAACGTAAGGATAGTAAGATAAAGATACCTGCCAAGAGGGAACCTGTCTAACACGGAAACTGTTTTCCAGTACCTAGCGATTCCAACATGACTCTTTAAGTCTGTATCGAAATCCAAAGTAGCTACTTTATGACACATTTAAAAACTCATGTTTTATTTTAGACGCATTAGCTAGAATCGATTAGCATTTCCCTCTTTTCGATATAGGCAAAAGGTTTGATACAAATTAAAGTTCCCTAAATGTCTAAAGTGTATCAAAAGCTGTGGAATTTCTCCGTTTATCGAAAACAAGACAGCTTTATCGAAAAACGTAAGGATAACCAGACATATATAACTACTGAGAGGGAATCTGCCTTACACGGAAATTGTTTTCCAAAGCCTAGCGATTCCAACATGACTCTTCAAGTCTATATCAAAATCCAAAGTAGCTAGTTTCTGACACATTTACTAGCCCATTTTTTTATTTTAGGCGCATTAGCTAGAATCGATTAGCATTTTCTTCTTTTCGATAAAGGCAGAAGGTTTGATACAAGTGAAAGTTCCCTAAATGTCTAAATCTAAAGTGTGTCTAATGCTGTTGAATTTCTCCGTTTATCGAAAACAAAGGAACGTTATCGGAAAATAGAAAGGTAAACAGACAAATATATCCGCTAATAGGGAATTCTATAACTAAAATAAAACTTCAATGGACTTCATTTTTGGTATTTTGGATAATTTTAATTTTCCAATCCTTACCAACGTGGAATTATATGATGGGTCTGGAAAAGGTAGAAGAAACGCCCCCGCCCCAAAAAAGGGGCATTAGGCCCCAAATTGACAGTAGGGCAGACCAAGGATGAAAGTTAACTTCATGTAAGAGAGGACTAGGGGAAGTTGAGAATGATAAAAAAAACTAAACCATTGAATAAGAAAAAAACTGAAGAAAAAGAAAAATGGTAAAAGAACAAGTGAAGCGTGTGATTAGAGCCAGACAAATGAAGAGGGGCCCGATGGTCCACAGCTGGTCCAGAATGAGTGCCCAAGTAGTCAGAATGGGTCAAGAACTTGGAGAATAGTATCTACAATGAAGAAAAACAATGAGACAAAATATTATGAAAAACAGATGAAAAATACCAATAGCCTGAAGCTAAAAGTAAAATGTTTCACTGGGCGGCGTCCCCTGTTGGTAGTAAAAATAAAATTGATACGAGAAAATAGGGGAGAGTGAAAAGACTTTATTTTGTGAATTTTATAATTTTTGGACAAACAGTATACTAAAGGTTTGAAGAAACAAAACTTTAAAGCGCCCTCTTGAGGCGAAGAAGGGAGTTAAAATTAAGAAACATATGTCCATATTTTTTATTCGATTTTAGACACAATTTGATGTTAGTCTTATAATTTCCCTATGAGTGCAATATACCGTACCAGAATACGAAAAAAAACACTGCTAAGTATATTCCTTTAGAGCATTTTAAGCCCAGGGTTCGAAAATTAACGGTAGATTGACAAAAGAAAGGTAGATTTAGAAAGGTTATGAGATTACCCTTATTTTAATATATTATATGAGTGGGGTAAAATAATTTTGAAAAATCCTGTTTCCTGAGGCGACTCTTAAAATCTTGAAAACACATAATTTGCAGTGCAGTTTTGTTGTAACAATAGCATTCTAATATTAAGAGATATGGGACAGCTTAGGAGGGCTAAAATATGAGAAACATTGAAAATCAAAGACAAACTGGCAGCAAATTCATTAGAAAAGTTCTATATCAACAACTGAAACCCGAACTGATAACTTAAACCACTATGCCTCCTAACCCATATCGGTTAATAACAAAAGCGAATGGAAAAGAACATGTACTCCTTTTGAAAATCATGACTTACACCAGAAGCGCGGTAAGTTTGACTCTTCTGAAATCTTCCTTTCTCTCGCCCTCTCTCTCGCACTTCGAGATATATTTTCTTCTGCTGCAAACTGCTCGTTTACCTCGATGGCAAACCTCTCGCTTACTTAGAGATATCTCATCGATTGTAACTCATCGCTTCCCATTGTCATTCTCGTTTCTCGCTCTCGGTCTCTGTGCAACATTTCATATGACATTGTCGAGAATGAGAAATCAGTTTTCGCCCTTTCTCGAAATGTTACTCTCACGCTCGGCCAAGAAGGGCCGAGATGAGATATCGAGGGGAGAGCTGGACAGAGAAATAGGCATGATAATGAGCTGTGAAATGAATCTTTAATTTTCAATGTTTTTCTTATTTTAGCCCTACCAAGCTGTCACATACCCGGAGCCCTACCATAAATATTATTCATTAAATATAAAAATTTCAAAGAAGAAGGTGGGTCGGGTGAATTCCGAGGACGTGAGAGTGGGCGAGGCGCAATTTAAAAAAAATTACCGAACTCTTCCTTTGACATATCATTGAAAAGCCCTTTGGCAACTCTTTCATATTATGAACCTTTCTTCCCCCGAAGGTGAAATTCGGGGGGTGGTGAGGGGACGAACAAATTTTTAAAACCGTAGCCGATTTATATAATAAATTTAAATATAATTTTAAATGTGAGTTTTTTGTGCAGCCTTCTGGTAAATATTATTTATTGAACATAGAAATGTTAAAGTGGGGGCTGCGTAAATTCTGGGGCGAAAGAGTGGCCCAAGGGGAGGGGGGAGGGAGGGGGAGCAATTTTCAAACTTTTTTTGGACCCGTCATGTGATATGTTATCGGAAAGCTCTCGGATGACTCTTCATATTATGAGACTTTCTTCCTCCCCTCCCCAATTTGGCCTCCAGTGCGGGGGGTAGTTTTTTTCCGTTTTTATCATTTTAGATCGCATTTTTTTTATGGAGCCCTCCGAAAAATATTATTTATAATATATGAAATTTCAGGACACTTTTCTAAATTTAGCCAAGACCCCTCATGTGACATATCGTTGGAAAGGTTTGTGACCACTTATTGATGTTATGCACTTCCGGTGGCCGTCCCCCCACTTTGCCCCCGGGGGACACTTTTCCAAATATAGCCAAGACCCCTCATGTGAGATATCATTGGAAAGGTCAGTGATTACTTATTGATGTTATGCACCTCCGGTGACAGTCCCCGCCCCTATTTTGCCCCCCCCCCCCGGGGGGACATTTTTCCAAATTTAGCAAAGACCCTTCATGTGAGATATCGTTGGAAAGGTATGTGACTACTCATTGATGTTATGCACCTATGGTGTCTGTCCCCCCCACTTTGCCCCCCCGGGGCACTTTTCCCAAATTTAGCCAACACCCCTCATGTGAGATATCGTTGCAAAGGTCTGTTACTACTTATTGATGTTATGCACCTCCGGTGACAGCCCCCCCCACTTTGCCCTCCCGAAGGACACTTTTTCAAATTTAGCCAAGACCCCTCATGTGAGATATCGTTGGAAAGGTCTGTAATTACTTATTGACAGAGCCCGATCAAGCTGAAGTTGGGCCCAGGGCCTGTTAAAAAGTTTACCCCCCCCTACCTCCCCAATCCCGGTGACACTTTCAGAAAAAAAGGAGGTTTATTTGATGAGTTGACAAAGTTGTTTGGGTGAAAGTTTCAAGTTTACAAGAAAAATTTAACTTACAAGAATAAGCAAGAAAATGAATTACCGTCCACTTTCTCAAATAAGCATTTGTATAATTCACAAACATCTATGATACACAGTTTATGTTGCAGAATAAATGAAGACGGCTTTTTTAAAACTCGCCTTCTCCAAAATCAGTAAAAATTGTATTTTTCCTAACAGTCTAGTAATCATTTTAAACTATAATTCTGACATTGTAAAATCCTCATTTATATTGAAACCAATAGACACAGTATGCAGTTTTCGACATTTTCCCCAAATTTGATTTTCTGGATACGGCAAGTTTTGAAAATTATCGGTTCTCTCAGATTGAAAAGGACTTTTACAGAAAAATTAAATATGGAGGTTTTTTATAACAGTAAAACTTTGTTTTTACGTCAGGGGCCAAAATATAAAATGCAAACAGTAAGAAAACTTAAAATGCGAGAAAATACACACAAATTTGCGGGCCCCTAAAATAGGTGGGCCCAGGGCCGAGGCCCCAGAGGCCCGTGCATTAATCAGGCCCTGCTTATTGATGTTATGCACCTACGGTGTTCGTCCCCCCACTTTGCCCCCCCCGGGGGCCCTTTTCAAAATTTAGCCAAGACTATGCCAAGACCATGTGAGATATTGTTGGAAAGGTCTGTGACTACTTATTGATGTTATGCACCTCCGGTGACAGTCACCCCCACTTTGCCTCCCCGGGGGACACTTTTTCAAATTTAGCCAAGACCCCTCATGTGAGATATCGTTGGAAAGGTCTGTGACTACTTATTGATGTTATGCTCCTCCGGTGTCCGCCCTCCCACTCCCCCCTTCCGGAAGACACTTTTCCAAATTTAGCCAAGACCCCACATGTGAGATATCTTTGGAAAGGTCTGTGACATTGGTGTTATGTTCCTGCGGTGTCCGTCTCCCACTTTGCTCCCTCGGGAGACACTTTTTAAAATTTAGCCAAGACCCCACATGTGAGATATCGTTGGAAAGGTCTGTGACTACTTATTGATGTTCTGCACTTCCGGTGACCGCCCCCACTTCCCCCCCCCCATGGAGGACACTTTTCTAAATTTAGCCGAGACCCCTCATGTGACATATTGTTGGAAAGGCCTTTGACCACTTACTCATGTTATCCACCTCCCTCCCCCCTCCCCCCTCTTTGCCCCCACGGGAAGGGCATTTTTATAAATTCAGATCCAGCCCACTCATGTGACATATGGTTCGAAAGGCCTAAAGACCTGTGACGACTTATTCATATTATGCAGCTACTGTGTCCCTCTGCTCACTTTGACACCTCCCCCATGAGATCTTGTCCGAGGTTCGTTCGTTTCGAGATTATATTTTTTTACAAGATTTTGTTGTGCGTGCACACCACGCCTGCTATACGATGTCGTATATAGCTGGTAACCTGTTCGTGATTTCATATTACAAGATTACGTATAACTTAGGGGCCCCTATTAAAGGAGGGGCCCACTAGCGGGCGAAGTCACCTAGTCTTTATTAACACCGACTCATTCCAGTTCACCCGCAGACGATTCTTGATAAATGTATGACGTATATAATATATAATATATGATGTATAAAAGCAATTGGCAAACTGGAGTAATCGAGAAAAAATTTACACAATCGAAAAATATCGAGATGTCCATACAATCGAGAAAATCGAGAAAAACATCTCGTTATCGCCCATCACTAAGGTATACCATTCCCTACTTGCAAGATTAGTTTGTCATGCAACTGATGGCAAGACTGTCTTTAATTCATGAAACTGATGAAAGCATAAAATCCCTCTGTTAAGAGAATAGACAATCAGCACATACGCAGAAATAACAGAAATTTTATTTGGTTGGGACTGCTTTTTCTAAACGCTATACTTATCAAATACCAAAAACAAGGCTTGTATTGAAAAGTACAAATATTACATTAACTCGTGTATGATGATGAAAATGATGCATGCACCTTTTGACGGCGTGTTCTCATCAATAGACCTGATCCAGGCCCATAGCTAGGTGGGGGCCAGGTCGGGCAAAGCCCGACCTGGAAAAGTTTTTGCCCGACCTAGCGCGAGACTGCACATTCCGATCACAACAACATTAAATTTATAATTTTTACCCTCCTATTTTTAATGGAACCTAGCATAAAACTTGACATTTTGATCACTTTATCACCCACTATTTCACTTTAAACAACTTTTATGTAATACAACATTAAATTTCCATTTTTATTCTCATTCATGCCAGACCTAGCCAAAAAGAAACCCTCGCACCTAACCCTCTACCCCTCAATTTCGTTATTAAACTGGAAACAAAAATTTCATCTATAAACCTTTTCTCTCTCTCTTTGACAGACCAATCGGAGATTACGACATTGGGCATTCCTCGCTTTTTTGCTTTGCAGAAATTATTCCATACTGCTGTATTAGCTTATATCCAAAAAGCTTGCATTCCTTGTACAATTGTCACTATACAAAATTTATCGCAAGAAGTCGGTGTTGAAATGAAAAGCTTCTGAAATTAAAAGTGAAACAGCCTATAATAAAGTTTCCGTAATTTGAATTTGCTGTACATGACAGTTAGCTGCTTCTTTCATGTTGACTTGTTTCGATTCCATGAAACAGCAACTATCAAGCGTTGGGATTTTTTTCTTTCTCTTTTGTAATTTTTACCCGTTCCACTCCTCTGAAATTTATAAAATTTGCACTTCTAAAATAAGCCAATTATTATTTCACATTTAAATAGTATAATATGTCGGGTAGGATTTTGCAAATCCAAATTGGTTATTTACTTGCACATTCATAAAGTCATTTTTATTTTCAAATAAAAAAAAATCTATAGGTTCTCTTAATCAGAAACAAAGAAATTGAATAGTGTTTTGCACTTTCTCGAAAAGCAAATAAGTTTTCCGAAAATGTCGTCAAAGTTGCCGTTATAAACCAATGTTTTGGTAAAGGCCATCATAAGATAAAAATCGATTACAACTCTAAGTATAATGCAGTTATCGAAAAGTGAAAAATGATATTCAGTTCGAAATTACTTCAGTAGTAATGCCTGCAAAATATATTTTTTGTGTATAATTATGATATTGAGAATAGTGAGATATTGAGAATACTAGTTGAGATAGTGAGAATTTGTAAAAAAATTCATATTGCTGAGTCTGAAAAATATTAAGTAGATATAGACGTGTATACATTTGTTCCGTGCTATAATTTAAAACTAATAAACACTACTTATACTGTTTGTTTAGTACCGAAAAGTATGGGCAAATATCAAATATTTTTAAAATATATATACGTACAAAATAGCTTTACTTCCTTTCATACATGAATTTCCAAACTCCTCATTGATATACTAAACAATCGAATAGCATTTTCATTATCTTAGGTGATGACTTCTTGAGAGAGGTCGATTTCTCATTGATGACTAAACTACATTCTCACGCACACAATTGTGTCGGTTAGGTCCTAAAGGGTTAGAAGAACCCTTTTTTACTTAAGGCTGTTTAGTGACTTTCTAGCACATCACTGGACCACCTGTGGCATTATCCTTCCTCTGAAATATTCTTTAAACTGCTCTGCTTAAGGGATTATTATTTTTTTAAAATAAAGAAGTAGTGTGACATGTTTTTTAAAAGTTAGTTTTGACAATTTTACAATGGGCGATATAGATGCAAATTGTCATTCCTGTGATTATGACGACTGCGGGCCTGTGTTTGTGCAGAGCTGCCCTGGAAGTTTTTGTGTCCCTGTCAGAGATTTCGATTAATAGATTTAGGGACTCTTAAAACTCCGCTTCTGAAAATAATGCACTTATGCGTTGCAGTTTTAGCTCAATCGCTGTGGATTTTAGTTGCTAATAGATTTTTGGTGAGTGTGAAAGAAAGGGGGTTCTCCTTTTAAAGCTTAGTGCAATACTCGTTACTTGTTCTTTCCATTTCATTATTTTTTTAACATCTCTTTATTATATGATGTATACATAATGAATCATTAGTTAAGAAATTATACCTGAATATATCGATAACAATAAGTAAAAAAGTTCGTGTGTGAGTGTGTCGACAGTGTTTTGAAGAGACCGCTGGATATAGAACTACGAAATTTGTTAAGAAGAAACCTCTACGTATAAAGTTTGGCATCTCGAAGCACGATTTTTGATTTTGTGGTGAGATTTCTTTATTTTTTATGCGATTTTTAGCGCTTTTTCATGTTTCGAGGAGATTTTTCTACATTATTAAAATAAATATGACTTCATTTTTTTTTTAACCCAATATGATAATTCTTATCCTCTTTTTAATAAAGTTTATTCGGAATTCTCACAGCAATTTTTGAATTTTTCGCAATTTTTTTTTATTCGAATTTTAATGTTTTTTCAATTTGCTTAGAAAATTCAATATTTTTCCAATGAAAAAGCAGAAAACTGAATAGATTTTGACCCTAAGCTAGTGTAGCTTTGAAAAATGAAAATAATGATAGGGTTGCCAGAAAATCCAGGTTCCTAGAATGAATAAGACAGTCAGAGATTTTCAGACGCATTAAGAAAACTGGGTTAGGGATTTGAAAATTGGCACATATGCACAAAATAATATTCTGTTTCAGAAATTCGAAAAATCTAATAAAATCCACTAGTAACATTTTATTTTATCAAAAAACTGATTTTTTTTTTTAATATACGAAATAAGTAAGAAAAATCATGGGCACAGCATAGATTATGAAAAACTTTCCAACACCCCCTGAAAACTTTAACGAAACTTCGTTAATTAGGGAAATAAGGTAAATAAGATAACTAAGTAAACATTTAAAAATCTGATTTCAGTACACTCTCAGAAATGAAATTCTCACTTTTGACGAATCACTAATCCTCGAGCTACATTTCGCTATTTTTGAGAATTATTTCGTCACTGAGTCACGTGGCATTCAACGAAACTGAAACTCTCAAATAATCGATTAAGAAATGACGAAACGATTTCTTGATTTCCTGTCTCAGCGCGGTGCATTCTGGGATGGAACTGACAGTTGTTATTGTAAGTTCATCCATCGCTTCCGAGTGAACAACTTACGTAATGTATACTTCTAAGCAAGAATCATAAGATAAAAGGTTAGTATTTATTGAAATTTATATCTTTATTATTTACTTTTTATATTTATGTAACATTTTTTAAATAACTGTATGTTTATTTAAAATAACTGTATGTTTATTAATGGATGTGTTTATTAGGCCTAGTGCTAATATTTTTGTAGGATAGTCTAGATAATTTGACATTAGTAGGAGTAAAATTGTTATAATATAAAGCGTATTTTAATTCATATTTAGTTCGTTAAAAATATATTATTTTAATCTGCAAAAAAATACGTAGAACAATTATTTACGTTTCGCCAGCCCACATGGCATGCATAAACACATTGATAATTGACTGTTTTACTCCCATGAAATAAAATAAGTATATTAAATTTTAAAGCTTTCTATTTCTTTATCCTCTGCTATTGCTATTTAAATTAGATAAGTTTTCCTATTCTAACGAAACAAAATTTCTTATAAATAATCAATAACTTTCTTGATATATTTTTTTTTAACCATGATTTAGTAATTATTTAGGGCTTCCATTTACTTTTTTTGTCATTTTTTAAAATTTCTTGTATAGCAATTGGTAGAGAGAGGCATAAAACTGGAAGTTGCATGTTTTGCTTTTACTATTTATTAATCTATTAAAGTTAATGGTTTTAGAGCACTATATATTTGTGTAATGTCAAATGTTAAACTGAAAAGTATAAAATTACATTAAAAAAAATTGCTATTTGTTTGCTAGGTCTAACATAGTAAGTTTATCCTGAACAAGTAGTTTTTTATACTATACAATAGATAAATAAAAGTAAATTATTTTGCCCGAAAATGTAGAATAGCTACCAAGTTATAATAATATATAGCAATAAATATTTTGTTATTCATTGAAAAATAACTGATACCTGTAAAACATAAATTTGGCAAAACGATTGCAAGAAGTTAAAATATGTATTTTTCATAGCTTTTTTTTTTTTTTTTTTTTTTTTTTTTTTTTTTTTTAAACCTACCTACTTTATCCCACCTGTTCTTAGTTTAGCTTTTAGCCTGTATGAATGTCTTGTGTAGCTTTTAGCACCCGGAAGCCCTTCTTAAGTTGACAGCAGTTTTTTATTTTACGCACTTTGTGGCCCTTACTGGAATTTTTTACACTTTTTATAAGCTTATGAAATATTTCCATTGATTGTAGGAAATTTTAAATTTCATTTGGTTGAGAGCAGAGTTATCGCTGGCTTTTGATCAACATTAGCGATTTGGCGAATAAGAAATAAAAAACAGTAGCCAAATAAAAAGAAATGCTAGCAAAAGAGATTCGGCGTGAAACATTGAAAAAACTATTTTTAACGCCTTATTGTAACCCTTTTATTTGAATATATTCTAAAATAACCTAATTTTTTGTAATTGCTTATGAAATAGAAATTTGACTATCCGGTAAAGAAACTGTTAAAAACGAGTACATTATAAATGTCTTCTAAATGTGTAAATGTTTCAGATTATTTTTTTAGCAGTCTACCAAAAAAAAAAAAAAAAAAAAAGTCTGATTTACCATTGTGAAAATATACACTAAAAATTGCTATGAGATTTCGTCTTGTTAACCGATAGAAAAAATTGACCGGCCAATGATACTTTGCATACAGCTAATAAATAGTATGTTAAAACATACTTTAAACATAAAACATAGCTAATTTCAATACCGCATTCCAGCAAAACTTTTCACAATTTGGTGCTTAATGCAGGTTATTTTATTTGTTTTTGCCGGTACACAGATAATGATCAACTAACAATAGAGAAATACCTATCGCATAATCCTTTCTGTGCTGTTGATAAACTGAAATGGTGTTGAGTTAGTATCTCTATAAATTAGTGTTGACTCTAGAAAAAAAAAAAGGGCCGCCGGGCGGGAATTTTTCGAAAAAGGGGGAAAAACTATTCTAAAAAAAAAAAGGGAACAAACACTATTCTAAAAAAAAGGCACACTTGCATCTTGTTCAGAAAACATATTTTGAACTGGTTTGTTTAGAGCCCGTAGAATTTACGATATTTTCCTGGGATCAATTGGATTGCCACAGGGCGCATAGGAAGTGTTAAAAAGGGCAGCCGGGCACATCGGAAAGGTTTAAAAGAGCCGCTGGGCACAAAAAAGAAATAAAAAGATCCGCCGGGTGCTGCATCCTGCTAAAGCGGCTTAGAGTTAACACTAATAAATAGAGCAATGTAAATGGCACGGTGCGATTGAAAATATAAATCGACATGAAACGTTCAGTAATGCAGATAAGAATCTCGAATTTATTGGAATATCACACACATAAAAAGAGCAGAAATTGAGCGCTTGCAATTTGGCGAATTTGATTGTTCGTTTACTCGCCAAATGAAGCATTTGGCGCAATGGTGAGTGGCAGCGAGAATCGTCGTTGAGAAGAATCATCGCAATATTTGGCAATAAGTCCTTAAAAAAAAAAAAAAAACGAAATTTGGCAGTCAGTTACGAAAACAAAAAATTGTGAAATTCTTCTATTGGTCGCAGGAATAAGTCGGCAGATTCATCTATTGATCTTAACAAGGTGCCCTTTTTGAGAATAGCAAAAAAAAAAACCTCCCAATAATTTTTTTTTAATTTTCTTTTTCCCTTAGAGTCAACACTACGTATAAAAATCAATCAATTTCAATGTTAAAGTCCTTTGTGTTTATTTTGTTTACACTCATGCTAATGTACAAGGTAAAATGTTTTGACACTTATCAGAGATGACTCTTCAACCATTTTAAAATTGTTAAATAATTATGAATTATTTTTAATTAAAAAATAGTCAATGGATAGCAGAGTCAGATAATATAGACGAACGCCGTTCGCAGACAATTTTCAAAGTTAGCAGACAGTTCTGGTTCTGATGGGTTTTTTTTTTTTTTTTTTAAGAAATTTTTCATAAAAAAAATTAAGACCCCAGGCGGAGAATCTGTGCGAGGCCCGTCGCAGACTTGTGAGAAGGTCTGCAGATTAAAAAAAAAGGCTATCTAGAAATTATTTGCCATGTACCATGGAAGAAGCGCCGTGGCATATTTCTTTTTAAAAGTTAATATTGGAAGTGCGAGACGGCAGGTACAATGCTTTTTTTTTTTTTTTTTTTTTTTTGCCAGGGCCGGTAGCAGAAACAGTGCAGCACCGAAGCAGGCGCTGCAGATTAATTTAACAGATTAAAAATAAATTTTGTGTTGAAAAGTAAATGTTAAATGTTGATCTCTTTTAAATAAAGTTTATTTGGTTGGAAATTTTAGCGAATGTTTATGCTAGGGATGCACCGGATATTGATTTTGCCGGATATCGGATACCGGATATCCGAAGCTCCTTTGCCTGCCGGATTCGGATATCCGGCCGGATATCCGATCGGATATCCGGCACTAGATATGTTTTTAGTTATATGGTGAATTATTTCTCTATATAATGTCATCTCAGAACAATAAATTACAAACATGTTTCACACATCATTAAAACATTTTAAATGTATTGAAATATAATTTACAAAAACTATATAGGGGAGCTAGGGGATGTATGGGACAAAGGATGGATGGGACATTCTCAATATTTCAGGCAATAAACATTTATTTTAAATTGCTTCCTAACCCCATATGCCTCTACCACAGTGTGCTTCAGAACTAAAAGTAGGACCACATTGCTGTTTTAATTTTCCTTCAAAGTTGCATTTTCTGAAATCTCTGCTTAAAAGTAAGTTTTTTTTTACATTTGAAGATGTGAAATATCTTATGCAATATAAAAAATTAAGCTATGTTGTAGTTATTTATTTTAAGGTTCAATATCAATAATTAAAATGAATGAATAGTAACCATTGTGACAAAATAATTTGTGAGGTAAAATGGCTGAGAAGGGATATTATGCATCATGGGGATGATTGGGACATTTCAAATGGGGATGAATGGGACATTCTCACTCCTCCCTAGAGATGTTGAAAATTTTATTTATTTAATTAAATAGTACTATTATATAGGATGATAAATCAATAATTTACGTCAATTAATAGTATTAAATAGTATTATATGAGTTGTTATTGTTTAAAATTTCTGACTGTTACTTATTGTACTGTAATAATTATTAATGGATTATCAAAAAATTGGTACTAAAACTTAATCAAAATAGATAAAATTGATAAAAATAGTATATGTGTATTGATCAAATGGGGGAAATTATATTGAATTTTGAAATGTTGCACAAATAAATCCCCACCACTAACATATTGGGTCAATCGGAAAGTCGGGTCGTGTTGGGAAAATCAATTCGTACTGGAAAATTCAATCATTTAATTATTAGACATTGATTCCGGTATCTAATGTCTAATAATTATCGAGCAGAATTTTCCGGTACGAATTGATTTTCCCAACACGACATGACTTTCTGATCGACACAATAATTTCCGTTCTGCATGTTTCTACGATACATTTATTTAATATTAATTAATACGTTATGATTGAAAATTATTAGCTATGCTATATTTAAAAGACATTTTACACTTTCATTTCAAATCTAAAATGCCTCATAAGTGGAAAAAAAGAACAGGTTGATAGCCGAAGTCCGCATTAAAAATTAAAACTGCAATAAAAGAAGTTATTGAAAAAAAAACATATCGATTCGAGCTGTAAAATCATACACTATTACAAATATAATTTTCATATAAGGTATAATTATAAATTTTAATTTTGTAAAATTGAATACAGGGAGGAAAATCTTAGTGTCCAATCCATCCCTATTAGTGTCCCATTCATCCCTGCTGTGGGGATGATTGGGACAGGGAGGAACGTTTTTCTGATTTCATAATATTTTTATGAATAAATCATAATCTAGAATAAATATTGTTCATGTATGTTGGCAAATACCTAATGTATGAAATGTGATATATAATATTGATAGTAACTTAAATAAAAAAATATTTTTGTGAAAATGTCCCATTCATCCCCCACCTCTCCTATCTCTTTCAATATCAGAGCTTGAAATTCAAGTTTTCCCAGGAAGGGAGTTTCGTGCCCAAAATTTATAAATGCAGGGGAGTTGAACTGTTAAAAAGGAAAAAAAAAAAATCTTTAAATTGTGTTATTTTTTATGTGCCACTTAAAGAATTACATTTATACAGACATGACAAAATACCATTGAAACAATTTAAATTAACAACTCAAGATAATTATCCAAAATGTTTATTTTTATTAAAACAAAGGAGCATAATCAAGCTTTATATATACCATATCTATTTTTCAACTTTCACATAATGTTATGGGCAATTAACAATTGGGTTGCTAAATGAATTTCTTAATTTAGATTTTATTCCATTTTGCGTGTTTTAGCCTTTTTCACAAGTTACACTTTTGACAAACAGCACAGAGCAACTTTTATAACTTTAGAAATTATCAGAAACACATGGTTATGCTCTCTTAAAAAGTTTTAGAAAACTTTGCAAAATCTGATGTGTATTAATTTTTACCCGACTGAAAAGAAGGCTTTTGTATTTCACGTGTATCTGTGTATGTGGATTTCTTTATACCCCCGAAACATCCCAACGGCTGGATGGATTTTAATGAATGAGGTCTCAATCAATTCGTCTTAATCGTGTGATAGTTATAGGATAGGTTTTGTTTTTATAAATTCAAAATGGTGGTCGTAAAATACAAAATAGCGGTAGAGACGAATTTTTTTTTTTTTTTTACACACCTTATTGAGTTGCATATCAATGGATAGGTCTTTCAAAAATTTAAACGATGTTTCATTGACTATTTTACAGTCAGAAGCTCCATTTAAATATTACACAACCTGGAAGTTGTATAGGTAGGATCTAGCTTTACTGCAATCTGCTTTACACCATCATAGACATCTAAAGGCCTCATCAAAACAGTGTTTATAGATAGGAACTAACCATTAAACGCAACGTAAAAGTCATCAATACAAGTAAATAAAAAAATAGGTATGTAATATAAAAAAAATAGTTTCACATTGATGAGAAATAGTTAATTAGTTCACTTTTTACGCAGCCCGGTTTTTTGATTTTTTAAATTTAATTTTTTTTAACTTACATGAATAATGCATATCAGTGATGATATGTCACTTCTGAACAAATTTGTTTTATTATATCTTTAATGGAATTATAGTCAAAACTGTAATCCCTGGTATTTTCATTAAGTTCATCAAAGTTTTTTTTTCATGCGCACCGCAAGTGTAACCCCATTTTGTTTAGTGTTTTTTTCATGCACACCACAAGTGTAACCCCATTTTGTTTAGTCAGTCTCCGGTGGCTGTTGCTGCCCTTTTAATTGTTTCCTATTTTAGGCACACGGAAAAAACATCGCAAAATACATAAATCGGTCGTAGAGAAAAATATCGCTGATTTCGTCAATCATGGTGAAAATAAATAAAATAATTTTTTGATTGTTCACGAGAAAAAAACACAAGTTCATGGAAAATCGAAAGTGGGAAAATATCTCAAAATTCGTCAGTCGATCACGTAAAAGTATCGTGAAATTTGCCAATATGTCACAAGCAAATATCGTGAAATTCCTCTGCCGGTCGCAGAGAAAAAACGCAAAATTTTTTAATCGGATGCAGAAAAACAACGGTTACCTTCATCCGTATGTCGCAAGAACAAACAGGGAAATTTGCCAATCAGTCACAGAATAAAATTGCTAAATTTGTCAATTGATCGCGAGAAAAAAATTTATGAAATTCATCTGTCGGTCCTGGAGAAAAATCTCAAAAGTTTTCGGTCAGATGTAGAAAAACAAACATGAATTTTGTCAATTTGTTGTAAGAAGAAACTGTGAAATCTGCCAATCGACAGTGGACAATATCAAGAAATTTGTCAGTCGGTCCCGAGACTTCATCGTGGTTTTTCAAAGAAACATTTTCAGAAAATGATTTTTTTAAAACAGGAGCCTACCGCCCCCAATATTCTTTAAGGCGCGAATCCTGCCATCCCGTCTCGAAATTCAAGCCCTGTAATGGATATTAATAATGTTGTATAAAAAATGTAATTTAAACATTAAAATATTCTGTTTATTTGTAAATGAAATGCTGATAATTGCTACTGGATTTGGATATGGGATTGACTATATTGATAATTGCTAATAATTAATTAATTTGTACAATGAAATGCTGATAATTTGTGTAACAAATTTTAACCAAATAATATGCCTATAATTGTAGAGTATTTTCACAAAGAAATACATACGTTCTGTTTATAATTTAAGCATAAAATATCTACTAATATACCCATGATTAAAGAGTTATTTTCTCCAAACATAAGTTTAGTTGATGCCTTTTTTCTGCTTTAATTATTTAATACTGTTTTGCTTTAAGTCACATTTAGTTTTATTTTAAGTTAAATTACTGTGATATTTATAATTAAAAAAAAAAATTACTTTTAATTTTAAATATTTATAATGAAGTTACAAAAATAACCAATTGGATGTGCCAATCCCAAAACTTTCTTCTGTCTCATACATCTTAATATTTCAAAAGGTAGTTCCAAATGTTAATACTTCAATATTATTAGTTCAATATTTTACCAACTTTGATTTTGATCTAAAATTTCTGCTCCAATCAATTAATCAAAATAAGAATAAGTTAAACTCGATCATGATATTTATTAAAATCAATAATTTTTTCGTTATTCTGTTGTACATCAGCTGTTTGTGAATAGCCAGCTTAGCAGGATGCGAAGTTCCCATTGCTTCACGAGTCACCAATATACAGTACAAAAAAAAAAAAAAAAAAAAAAACTTCGAAAAATTGAGAAAATTTTACAAAAAACGCTGTTACAGTGCCACCTTCTGGTGGAATAATTCCAAATTCAAAGAGAAACTGCTCGCCATAGCCAAAAATATACACAAAAAATTGGTTTAATTCTATACTTTAACTTCATACACTTTTTGATGGTAAAATAATGGAAATAACACAAAAATCCCTATTATTGCGCCCCCTTCCAGCAAAATATTTTCAAATTGAAGGAGGACATGTTAACCATAGCCAAAAAACCCACCAAAATTGGTTCAGCTCTATGCATAACTTCATACATTTTTGATGGTGCAAGAATGAAAATGGCACAAAAATCGCTATTACAGCGCCCCCTTCTGGCAGAATATTTCCAAGGAGAATCTGCTGGACATAGCGAAACACATACACAAAAAAATTTGTTCAATTATATGGATAAATTCATACACTTTTCGATAGTACAATAATGAAAATGGCACAAAAATCGCAATTACATCACCCCCTTCTGGCAAAATGCTTCCATATGGAAGAAGGACCTGCTGGTCACAGCCAAAAACATACACAAAAAATTTGGTTCAATTCTATCCATAACTTCAAACACTTTTCGATGGCACAATTATGAAAATGGTACAAAAATCGCGACTACAGTGTCCCCTTCAAGTGGAATGTTCCAATATTGAATTAGGGCCAGCTGGCTATAGCCAAAAACATTCACCAAAAATTTGGTTCAATTCTGTGCATAACTTCATACACTTTTACTTTCTTCAATCTTCAATAGAAGAAAGTATTGTAATCGAAATTTTTTTCGACTTCCGGCTTTCGACGGATTTACATGTTTTAGGGGCCAGAGATCCCAAAAAACATGTTTATAGAAAATGTCTCTCTGTCCGTCTGTCGCTATTGTACCATCAAAAAGTGTATGAAGTTATGCATAGAATTGAACCAAATTTTTATTTTAAGTTTCTGGCTATGGCAAGCAGATCCTACCTGAATTTGGAAAAAATTCGCTGGTAGGGGGTGCTGTAATAGTTATTTTTGTTCGATTTTGAATATTGTACCATCCAAAAGTATATGAAGTTATGTATAGAATTGAACCAAATTTTTATTTTAAGTTTATGGCTATGACAAGCAGGTCCTCCCTGAATTTGAAAAAAATTCGCCGCTAGTGGGCGCTGTAATAGCGATTTTGCATATTGAACCATCGAAAAGTGTATGAAGTTATGCATAGAATTGAACCAAATTTTTATTTTAAGTTCTTGGCTATGGCAAGTAGGTCCTTCCTTAATTTGGAAAAAATTTGCCAGTAGAACACGCTTTAATAGCGATTTTTGTGCCATTTTGAATATTGCACCATCGAAAAGAGTATGAAGTTATGCATAGAATTGAGCCAAATTTTTTGTGTTTCTTTTTAGTCATGGCATGAAGGTCCTCCCTGAATTTGGAAAAATTCCGCTGGAAGGGTGCGCTATAATTACGATGTCTGTACCATTTTCTTTATTGTACAGTCGAAAAGTGTATAAAATTATGCACACAATTGAACCAAATTTTTTGTGCATGTTTTTGTCTGTGGCCAACAGGTCCTCCTTGAATTTGGAAATATCGCGCGGTAAAGGGGCTCTGTGATAGCTACTATTGTATACTTTTCTTGATTTTTCGTAGTTCTATTGTCCATCGGCGGCTCGTGCAGAGGCGGGAACTCACTTCCTGCTAAGCCGGCTATTCGCAAACATCTGATAACAACAGAATAAGAAAAAACTATTAATTTTAACAAATATCATGATATAGATTTACTCGTTTTTAGTTCATTTAATTGACTGAAGCAGGAATTTAATAAGAAAATCAAAGTTGGTATAGTAATGAACTACTAATATTGAAGTATTAACATGTGTAACTAGTTTTTGAAATATTAACATGTATAAGATAGAAGAAAGTTTTGGGATTGGCACATCCAACTAGTTTGATGGTGAGATGGCGACACATGGACAGACAGACATTTTATATAAACATGTTTTGGGATCTCTGACCCCTAAAACTTCTACACTGCCGAAAACCAGAAATTAAAAAAATCTCAATTACAATACCTTCTTCTATTGAAGATAGAAGAAAGTAAAAATAGGCCTGTTTAATTGTTAAACTTAAAAGAGAGAAAGAAAATTAATAAAGTCATACTTTAATAAACAACTTCAAATTTTGTTTGACATTCTGAAAGTAAAGGTACAATTTTCTAAAAGATGTAGTCGTAAATTCTTAAACTTATTCTAAAGTGTTCAAATACCAATGTTAGGGAAGCTGGTAATTCTTTAAACTTTTGAGAATTACCTTTTACTCATGAATAGTGGACTTATTTTCATATTTTGTATTATAAACAAAAGTTGCTCGGCATTGTTTGGGTCAAACGATTTCTCTTATCCTTATATATTCGCTTTGCCGGATATCCGGCAGAGAAGTCGGATATCCGGTGATTGTGATTCGGATATCCGATGATATTTCGGATATTGAAAAATCAGCCGGATATGCCGGATATCGGATATTTGCCGGATATCCGTTGCATCCCTAGTTTATACGCTTGTTTAGCATTTCTCTGCGATTTGCAGTGACTTTTTTACATTCGAAAGGGCAATTCGGTTTCAATATCTTAGTAAACATTATCCTCTTTTCAATAAAGTCTAATTCACAAAACGGGGGGGGGGGGGGGGGGGGGTTGAGAGCATGTAACGTAATGTGAGGGATTGGAAAGAGGACTTTTTCACTTTTGCTGTTAGCGGCAATATAGGACTTAAAAGGGACATGGCGTTTTTCTGCAGAAAATTTTTAAGAAATTATTTGAGTTTGCAGACAGTTTTACGTTTTATCTAAGTCTGATGGATAGAATAATTAACATCTGTTGATTCGATGGGTAGAGTTGTTTTTTATGACTGACTACAACAACAGGGATACTTTTAAGCTGGATTCAGCTCCTGTGCTTTTCACAAAATAGCTGATTTTCAAACATGCTTTTCAAATTAACCCAATTTCATAATAACGGCTGTGATACACTTAATTTGGTTTTATCAACACTGCCAACTAGAAATGAATAGATTGTAGTATAACAGAGTACATATTTTCTTCCCTAATTCAAAATTTGAGCTGGTAAATACTTTAAAGTCATCATGCCAATTTGATGGCTCAGTTAGAATTTGAACAGCAAAATAATTAGAATTATTTTTAGAATTTAAAGATAAATAGTGATTGATTTATTTTATTTCAATAAATTGTGTATATTTGGTAAATTATTTGTTGTTAAATTTGTTCTCAATTTTAACTTCCCAGCATATCTTTTTAAAAGAAGTCAAGAGTGGATCCAGGCAAAATTTGGGGCCTATTTAGGGCCCTTTCTCAAAAATTTAATAAAGTGGGCTTCTGCACAAAAATCAAAACTAAATTTAATAAAATGGGCCTCTTCACAAAAATACATTTAATAAAATGGTCTTCTTCACAAAAATAAATTTAATAAAATGGGCCTCTTCACAAAAATGAACTTAATAAAATGGGCCTCATCACAAAAATTAACTTAATTAAACGGGCCCCTTCACAAAGTTCCTTTTAATAAAATAGGCCCCCTTGGTAACATTCTTTTTCATAAAAACTTTTCAAATGTGTAATTTGTAAACAAAATCGGTCACAAAAATCAAAAACATTAGCAAGGGGATTTAAAGAAGTTTTTGTTAATAAATTCTTGGTTTGAATTTGAGTAACTGAATTTCAACTTTCGTTACAAAACGTTATTTTTCTCAAAAATATAATAACATTCACAAAAGTAACTTTTACTTTTCACAAAATATGGCCTCAAGAATAAAAACCTGCATCGACCCCTTGAAGTATCGGTACAGACAGCATTTTAAAATTTAAAAGTAGTAGGTATTTACCCATATCAAGGTATCAATCAATCCTTTAAAAATTGTATCTGTTTTTTCAATTTTACATTTAATGCTTCTTTATACAGGTTGTTTTTGTTGCACCATGGATTTTGTTGCTTCAAGAATGGGAATTTCCGTTTCTAATTCAAAATTTTCAAGGTAAGTTTGATTATTTTTATAAAAATAATATTCACAATTCTACAGCTATCTTTGTTTCTTTACGTTTTTTCATATTTGGTTATTTGTGTAACAAATTATTTTCCAAAAATGCTTAAATTTGTTATAGATTTCACTGCTATCATTTGATAAAATTAAATATACAGTCAGTGATTGGTTATCTGCAATTTTCTGTAATCCGCATTGCTTAGCAAAAGTAAACATCACAAATTTTGCCAATCTGCCGCTGAAAAATAATGCTAACTTCGTCAAATGGTCGTGGTAAAGAATCGTGAATTTCGTCAGTCGATCGAGGGGCAAATTTTGAGAATCGTAGGAAAAAGAATGACTTAATTTTGTGAAACGATCGGGGGGGGGGGGGGAGGAGGAATCGCAAATGTCATCAAAAGGTCGCAGAAACACATTGTGATTTTTGTCGGAAAAATATCGTGAATTTTGCCAAGCAGTTGAAAAATATCACAAACGTCGAAAAATGATTGCGGAAAGAAATCGCAGATGTTGTCGAAAGGTCGCGGAAAAATATGAATTTTGCCAAGCAGTTGAAAAATATCGCGAATGTCAAAAATATTGCAAATTTTGTCTGAAGATTTCAGAAGCACATAGTGAGTTTTGCCCATCTGTCTCTTGAAAAATATCGTAAATTTCGACAAATGATCACGGAAAACAATCGCTAATTTCATCAAATGGTCGTGGTAAAGAGTCGTGAATTTCGTCAGTCGATCGCGGGGCAAATTTTGAGAATCATAGGAAAAAAATGACTTAATTTTGTGAAAAGATCGGGGGGGGGGGGGGGGGGTGGAATCGCAAATGTCATCAAAAGGTCGCAGAAACACATCGTGATTTTTGTCGGAAAAATATCGTGAATTTTGCCAAGCAATTGAAAAATATCACAAACGTCAAAAAATGATTGCGGAAAGAAATCGCAAATGTTGTGGAAGGGTCGCGGAAAAATATCATGAATTTTGCTAAGCAGTCGAAAAATGATTGCGGGAAAAAATGTGAATATCAGTAAACAGACGAGAAAAAATATTGCAAATTTTGTCTGAACTTTTGTCTGAAGATTTCAGAAGCACATAGTGAGTTTTGCCCATCTGTCTCTTGAAAAATATCGTAAACTTCAACAAATGATCACGGAAAACAATCGCAAATTTCGTCAATCGGTCGCGGGAAAAACACTAATTTTGTCAAGCATTCGTTGAAAAAGATCGTGAAGTGATTGTGGAAAAAACGTGAAATTTGTCAAGCGATCATTGCAAAAATGAAAGAATGAAGAAGAATGCATTGAAAAGAGTCGTGAATTTTGTCAGTCAATTGCAGGGCAAATTTTGAGAATTGCAGGGAAAAAAATGACTTAAATTTGTGAAGCGCTTGGGGGGGGGGTGGGGGGGATCGCAAATGTCATCAAAAGGTCGCAGAAACACATTGTGATTTTTGTCGGAAAAATATCGTGAATTTTGCCAAGCAGTTGAAAAATATCACAAACGTCGAAAAATGATTGCGGAAAGAAATCGCAAATGTTGTCGAAAGGTCGCGTAAAAATATCATGAATTTTGCCAAGCAGTTGAAAAATATCGCGAATGTCAAAAATATTGCAAATTTTGTCTGAAGATTTCAGAAGCACATAGTGAGTTTTGCCCATCTGTCTCTTGAAAAATATCGTAAACTTCGACAAATGATCACGGAAAACAATCGCTAATTTCGTCAAATGGTCGTGGTAAAGAATCGTGAATTTCGCCAGTCGATCGCGGGGCAAATTTTGAGAATTGTAGGAAAAAAAGACTTAATTTTGTGAAACGATTGGGGGGGGGAGGATCGCAAATGTCGTCAAAAGGTCGCAGAAACACATCGTGATTTTTGTCGGAAAAATGTCGTGAATTATGCCAAGCAGTTGAAAAATATCACAAACGTCAAAAAATGATTGCGGAAAGAAATCGCAAATGTTGTCAAAGGGTCGCGGAAAAATATCATGAATTTTGCTAAGCAGTCGAAAAATGATTGCGGGAAAAAATGTGAATATCAGTAAACAGACGAGAAAAAATATTGCAAATTTTGTCTGAACTTTTGTCTGAAGATTTCAGAAGCACATAGTGAGTTTTGCCCATCTGTCTCTTGAAAAATATCGTAAACTTCAACAAATGATCACGGAAAACAATCGCAAATTTCGTCAATCGGTCGCGGGAAAAACACTAATTTTGTCAAGCATTCGTTGAAAAAGATCGTGAAGTGATTGTGGAAAAAACGTGAAATTTGTCAAGCGATCATTGCAAAAAATTGTGAAATGATCATGAACAAAAACACTAATTTCGGCAATTGATCGCAGGAAAGCAATGTGTCATGCATGTGTGAAAAGCCAAATGTATTAGTGATGCAACGAATAATGGTTCGGCTGAATAGCCAATACCAATTATTTGGCCTAGTTTTGGCCTAATATTCGGCTGCCAAATAATGAACTTATTTTTGTCTAAAAACAAAATATAGCATGCACCCCGGTAGCAGAAAGTTCGAGATGGGAGACGGGCGTCGCAGATTTTCTTTTCTCTTTTGCAGATTCTTTTTCGTCGAACCTTTATTTTGCTTCGTATTATGTTTAGCTCTTTATTACTTAATACAAAAAGTTAATATCATTATAAATAAAAATTTATAAAGTGTCTAAAAACGCTACAGATAAGTGATTGTTTGATTAATTAACGATTCAGTTATAAAAATATTCCATCTGCAGATTATTTTTTGCCCCTGAATTATCTGTCGCAGACACTTGGAGAAATTTCTGCCACTGGGGCATGCACTATATGTGCAACTCGTATATTTCACAATTAAAGTCTATTATTTTTTTTTTAAAGCATTGTTTTATTCAGAAAAAATATTTGGCTATGTTCGGCCTAAAATTGCATCAAAAATATTCCCCCCACCCCACCCCAAAGAAAAAAAATCTTTGTAAAATTTCCTCATCAGTTACTGTCTAGTTATATTTTAGTAGATATTAATGTATATTGCTATATTTTAGAATAATGACAAATTTTTAAAAATACTAGAAAACAAATTCCAACTTTCAGATGAAAAAAATAAGAAATCAGAATATCTTAAGAAAAATCACTGATAGAAAGAAGTATCTTTTAAAATTGTAAAAAGAAAGAAGTGTAAACTTTATAAAGCTCACAATTAACAAAAACTTCTTTTTTTTTGGGGGGGGGGGGGGGGGGGTATACCAGCTGACAGCAAGCACTGTTGTGAATGTTTTCAGGTTTAGAGGAAGGAAATATTTGTAAGGAAAATAAATTTAAAAAATGTTGACTATGTATTATCTTAGATACTGTATTGTTACAATTTAATAGATATTATGTTGTTGCTGCTACATTTTAAAACAATCACAAAATTTTAAAAGTACTAGACAGAATAAATTTCAAGTTTCAGATGAAAGAAAATCTAAATTAAATAGGGATGCAAAATGTACATACAAATAAAAAAAATTTAGTGTTTGCATTTCTTTTATTATTTAATAAGAATTAGTAGCACACTTAAAAAATTACTTAAATTACATTTAACTTTCAAGCGCAGTTTATTCAAAAAAGAAAATCTTAATTATTGCAGCATATAAGACTTAAATATTTATGTTCTTTATAGGTCTGATTAAAGATAATATTGAAAGATTTTTTTTTACATAACAAGCAATAAATATTAAATTTCCCATTAGGCTTTAAAAAATTAAAATTTGCTCTCTATTAGGAAAATTCAGAATAGATTATTAGCTTTAAATTTAATAGATTGTTAGCTTATTACAGATACTTTTTGTATTTATTGATACAGCATAAAAAATTTAACATGGTTGATAAATTACTGTCTTATATAAAATAAATGAATAGACAAAACCCATTCAGGGTATGAAAGTTAAGAGGGTGGAGGGTGCTAGTTAATTTCAAATAAAATTTTCATTATAAATGATGAAAATAAATTGTCAAATTAAAAAGTTTTACTGTGTACATATATAAACATTTCTCCCAGTATTATTAGTCTGTGGGGCAAACATTGATATCGTTCAAGTTCATTTGCCATGTTTCGGGACTATAAAATTATTTTATTAAATTATTCTAATTATTTAATTTCATCTGAAATCTCAATGTTCTCACACTTAAATGTGCACATTATTTATGTGCACAAAAACATTGAAATTTTGCAAGAAAATAAATAACGTATAAATTAAACAAAGCCAGTTTTTAGCCTCTTCATTAAGATTTTCAAAGAAAAACAGCGAAACTCTGAAACATTATTTTCTGCTTCCTGATTGGTTTGATTAAAAGTGTCAACAATAACCCAGTTTTATAAAACATGATAAGGGGAATTATAAAAAAAATAAGTAAAACTAAATATTTATTAGTTATTTTTTTATGAACCAAAAACATCAAGGGGTGTCCATTACTGGAAGGATGTCCGATACTGGCACATCTAACCCTATAATTAATTTCAATAATTTTTACTTTCCTCTTTATTTTATGATGAGTAGATTCATATGTAAATTCCAAAATGGTTAACAATTTTTCAAGTGCAGTTAGTAATTGTTTAAAATAAAAATAATTGTTTTTCTACCTAGAGTGTAAAATTTAGTTTTAAATTATGAATATATATATGCAGATAGGTATGAAAAATTAAGTGCTTCTGCTAATAAAAAAAATTTTGTTGTTGAAACTTAAATATTCTGTGCTGCAATTCTAGTATTTATTCAAATTTTTATCTCATAGATACAGTTTGAATTTTTTAAAAATCTGTAAGCAATTGTATTATTTTAAATATTTTTTTAAAGCATTTTTATTTTAGTGAAGGCAATAAAATAAATCCCTATTTCCAGGAGCAAAATAATAAGAATAATAAAAGTTGAAATACTGTTTTCAAATGAACAAAATCTTCTAAGGATTTAAATCCATGTGTATGCTGAATGTAAATAAACAAATGGCGGATGGTTACAATATCATATGTGACAACAATAAAACAAAATAGCAAACATTTACTTATTTAACACTGTATTAATACCTTTTTAGATGCAATATAAAATAAAAGGGAGCATATTGTGGTTAAAAAGATGTTTTGATGTTTGTTCTTTTATTTTTAAATGTATTTTGATTGCGCCATCTGGTGCCGATTCTGAGAATGGCTGCAAATTGGATAAAAGATATAGTTCCAAGTGTATTTGCTATATTTTAAGAAATGTTGGCTGCAAATTGGATAAAAGATATAGTTTCAAGTATATTTGCTATTTAAGAAATGTGCAAGTTTCAGTGTGGGAACATTGCGATTTTCGATAAAATATGATCATTAAAATATTTTAATAACAAATTTATGTAGTCCCAAGAGATGGCAAATGGAATCTCATTTCTAAGCATATTTTGAGACCTCGTCCTATCGTCTATATTCGGCCAAGTCCGAATAGTGGACTTTGTATTCGGCAGATGGGCCGAATAATCGTTGCATCTCTAAAATGTATGACAAGACTGTGCAGCAATTTCAAGATATTCTTATGTGAATGGTCCCCCAAGATCGTGCGATTTAACCCCAATGGATTATTTTCTTTGGGGGTTTCTGAAAAGTAAAGTGTATGCCAATGCCCCCTGCACAATTCAAGATCTCAAACATAATGTCCGGGTTGAGATTTTGGCCATAAATCTGCTCATTCTGGGAAAAGTCATTGAAAATTTTGATGTTCGTATGATGGCATGTAAGCAAAGCCGCGGTGGCCACATGTGCAGTATTGTATTCCATACAAAAATGGCACACACCCACCTTCCAAGTTCAATAAAGAATTTCAATTTTCACTCATAAAAAATGCTTTTAAAAGCATAATAGCATTTTTAGGGGAGGGGGGAGCTGGAACTATTTTTTCGTTTATTGCAGGATTCCAAAACAGGCTTTACTTTATTAGAAATTTGCTGGATGGTACTTTTTTAAAAAATCTATATAGTAATATTTCCTTACAATTTTATTATTTCTCATTCAGTATTAGTTTATATTGTATTTGTAATTGATTTTTCATCTAAAGATTTTAAATAAAAAATTAAATTATGGAAAATATAATTAAATTTTAATTGAATTCATCAATTAATTTGGAGTAAAAAAGTTTAAAGTATGAGACATATAAAAATTAAAAAACCTAACCTGTGACTTTACACAACTTTAGAACTGAACAAGAGTCGAGCCCTGGTAATTCGCACCGCCTCCCCCCCGCCCCCTCCTCTGTACGGGCCTGCGATAAAAATTTCAGATTCATTTAAGAATATTACAGGCTGGGGCAATGCCGGGCATGTCAGCTAGTTAAATAATAATGTTGCTTAATCGTAGTAAAAATTTAAATGTTTGATTGCCAAAGGATTGGCCATATGTTAATAATTGAATTACATAACAATAAAATTTTTTTTATAGGAACAATGGTTTTGCAAAAGCGTAAAGAACGAAGTCTGGAAAACTACACCAAATAAAGGGTGCATAAAAGAGAATTTAAGAAATTGGAGACAGAGACTGAGTAGTAAAGATATGGAGTGTGTGCTACTGCTGTTTAACAATATATGAGGGAAACATGCATGGAGAGGCATAGTCATATCATTTGTACATCTCCGTCAATCAGCTGGATTTTGGAACTATGACCAAAACTCCTAAACATTAATATGGTAAAAATTAATATTAATTATTTAGGCCAGTTATTGTTAAAACATCTATTATCAGTCAGGGTAAGAGGAACACTGGTATAGTATGTGATCTGTATATTGTAACATGTTTGTTTAGTATTGAGCATTTGTTAAGAATATTTCTCTATTTTAATATATTATTTTTTTTAATTCCTGCAATCGCTATTTAAAAAACTAAAAATCTTTTTGCGTACAAATACCCAATGGCGGCTTGTTACTGTCTTTTCTTTGGGCACTAAATGCTGTGCTGAAAGTTTTATACTTTTCTTTCCATTTTAAATTTAAATATTTATTCATTGGAAAATTGATTACTGAAAAAATATTTGTACCAAATTTAACTTTATAACTTCAACTGTTAATGACAATTTTCATTGTTTACATTCCAACGTTTAGTGCAGATAATAAAAGTTTGCAGATTATACATCAGCAGATTTCACAGAGTTGACTGTATATATATTTTTAAAATTTAAAATTAATTTGAGTGTGACAGTTCTTATCGTTATTCAAGTATCCATGATCTTACAAAGCATCTTAAATTAATTCATAATGTGCAGAATGGGGACAAAGTTGTGTAGCTGTAGGGTGTGGGTGATATTTGAGTAGGCTGTATAACCTTGTTCGACATTATGAAAGATTTCATGATGATAATACAGTTACTACTTATAATTTTATTCCTCCGGATAATAATGTAGAAATTCATGATGGAATTATAAATTCTCCAATTGAAAATTCTAAAAATTTTGTTGATCTGTCAAATAACATCAATGTAAAGACCTTGCGTTTGATTTTTGCTCAGAAATTATGACAAAAAATAATCAACTCTTGATTTTGCGGAACTAACATCAAATTTGTTAAACAGAACAAATTTTCATGAACAGAGCCTTCAAATTTCAGAAATAAACATATCTCCTGCAAAAAGTGAAGTATTTGTTAACATATTATAATTCTGTGTACAAATTTAAACAACAATTTGAAAAGTCCGAATTTCTCATTAAGCCTGTAGAAATGGAACTTCATAATAGGTTTAAAGATTTGTAAACGGATCTGTAAACCAAGTCCAAGTTTAGGACACTTACCAATATATACCAATTGCGATAGTTTTGGAAGCATTGTTCAACCGTTATGATATTGTAAATGAAATATTGACTTATAAGTATTGGTGCAAATTCCCATTCACCACGTGGCGACTGAATTTTTTGCTTTGGCCACTAAATTTCGATGTCCCAGTAGCCATGTGTTATACAGGTTCTGTGAACTGCAGATTTCTACTACGGAAAAAAAAAAAATCCTGCATATTCTCCTTCATAATTCCAACATTCCAGAATGATCTATTTAACGCAGCAAATTATTGCATAGCATAGAAAAACAAATGTCTGAAGTGATTCGATTTTTATATTGCAAATTAATTTCACACATTCACAATTTTTTCTATATGCAATTTTATATGATAAAATCAAACTAAGAAATTGTTTTTTTAATATTCCCACTCCCATAATTACTTAGACAATATACATAAAACAAATGTGTAAGCTAACTACTATATCTTCTGAATGTAAAAGTTTAAGATTTGTATTGCCCTTAATAATCAAATTTAAAGAATTTTAAAATTAAATTAAAACCTGTTTGATTTAATTAGTCTGTGTTTTCTTGTACATGTGTATATATTGAATTATTTTTTCACTTTTAATGTTTCCCCTTCCCTATACAAACACTAATTTTATGTGTTTATTTCACAATGTGGCCACTGGATTTTTTTGGTTTAGGAGCCACTGGCTCCTTCCAGATTTTGGGAAATCTGCACCTATACTTATATTGTAATTCTATATGGATGATGTTGATTTTAATAATCCTTTATCACATGCTGGTGTTCACAAATTATTGTGTTTGTTTTGTTTACTTTACAATCAAAGGTTTCCTTCCCAAATTCAATTCTCAGATATCAAATATTTTTCTTTTTAATATTAACTATGCTATAGATGTAGATAAATATGGCTATGTAAAAATTCTGGATCGTCTAATTTCAGACTGCAGACAGTTAAGGCTCCTGTCCCTGCCTCCGAAGGCACTCACAAGCTAATGTTAATCCTATGGGGATGGATTTTTCTAATATCTCGTTTGCATTTCGACATTTTTAATTTTTTTTTTTTTTTTTTTTTTTTTTTTTTGCATTGGATAGCCGAGATCCGTCTCTACATCGCACCTTTTTTACTTTTTCGATTTTGGTCGCAGATATTTTTTATGAAGTTACTTTCAGTTTCAAAACCGGTTCTGAAAATGAAAGTGTCATTCTAACAAATATCTGCGACCAAAATTGAAAAGTAAAAAAGGTGCGATGTAGAGACGGATCTCGGCTATCCAGTGCAAAAAAAATTATTTAAAAATGTCAATTCAAACGAGATGTTATTCGAGGGGATTCTTCACTCACTTGAAAACACATGATCCGTAATGTTAATCCTATGGGCAGGTTATTTTCGAATTTCTCGTTTCTATTTTAATATTTTTAAACCATTTTTTTTTTTTTTTGCATAGGATAGCTAAGCTCAATCTTTAATATGACACTTTTTTACTTTTTCGATTTTGGTTGTAGATTTTTTTTTTAAAGGTACTTTCAGTTTCGAAAACATCCTCCCCCCATTGGTTTAACATTACAAAGCGGGTGTTTTCAAGTGAGTGAAGAACCCCCTTAAGCTCTGAAGGCATAAGTGTTGTGATTGATGGTAAATACACAACTTCAAATTGGTAGTTTGGCAATTTGCTGGGGACAACCTGGCTTTACATAAATTATTTGGCTTGGCAGGTAGCTTTTCAGCTAATTATTATTGTAGATTTGTGTCAAGTTGATTGAATTGAAAAGAGAGGTAATTTTAGGAATAAGAATTTATATAAGCAACATATTACAAATGACACCATGTCGATACGATAATTTTTTTTATAAAGTTACGGCAGGTTTTCTGAATAAAATGTCAAAAATTATACTTTGTGCAGATAAAATAGGTTTTTACAGTAACAACTGATGGCCACTCACAAAAATTTGTGAAGAACATCGTTTTGACACTAGAAATAAAGGTCCGATTGATATCCAAAAAATAAAGTTGTTTTACTGTAATTGAAAAATTTTTAATCATGTCAAGAGGGGTATTGCTTGTTATGTATTTTTTAAATTCTGAATTATGTGACACCATCCGAAAGTCGATACGATCATTCATTACAAAGTTATGGTAGGTTTAATGAATAAGAAGTCTAAAATTATATTTTATTATTGAACACAGCTTTTTCACGTTTATTTTACATTGAAAGCATTTTCTTTATATCATATCAAATAATATTAAACTTATTAAATGTCTTCAAAATAACAATAAATAAAATCAGGATCATCTGAGTCTTCTTCAAGGTTATTAAAGTTGTCAAAATTTGTGTATTCATAAACCATTCATGACTTTGTATTCATAAAACCTGTCTAACTTTGTAATGAATGAGCGTATCGACTTTCAGTTGCTGTCATTTGATTCAGAATTAAAAATACACAACAAACGACATCCCTCTTAAATTAAAAAATTGAATTCTCTCCATGAGCTAAAACACCCCATTTTGCCCCCAAAACACATTAAAACAACTTTTTTGAGGGGGGGGGCTCATTGGATCTTCATCTCTAGTACCAAAATGAAGTTTTTTCCCCTATTTTAACTGTACTAATATGCGAGGCAAATGCTGCCCTGAGGCGGCTGCCTAACTCCTGGCACTGGCCCTGTGTTGGTGTTAATGGCAGAATACGAAGTTTTAACTATGGTGTTTATCTAGTGTTGACTCTAGAAAAAAAGAGCCGCCGGGCGGGAATTTTTCAAAAAGGGAACACTATTCTAAAAAGGGGCATATTTTTTTTTTTCAAAAAGGGCACACTTGTACCTTGTTAACTAAAAATGTTTTGAACTGGTTTATTTAGAGTCCCTAGAAATTGCGATATTTTCTTAGGCATCAATGGAATTGCCACGTGGCGCATAGGAAGTGATAAGAAGGACAGCCGGGCGCATTGGAAGGGTTTAAAAGAGCCGCTGGGTGCAAAAAAGTTATAAAGAGTCACCGGGCACTGCACCCTGCTAAAGCGGCTTAGAGTCAACATCTATAACCTGAGACCAACTGAATAATCTAAATGGGCCAACTGGGCAAAATGCTTCAGTAATGTGGTGCTTCATGAGATTTCTATCTTTATTAATTGCGAATAAAATTGATGATGATAGCATTTATTGGAAATTTTATTTACTTGGATATACTTGATTTTGTTCTTGCCCTTCAAATTGCCACATTAGAAACATTTATGTTGACAGAAAAAATAATGGATCATCATAAATTATTTATCCACCTTTTCCTAATTTCTATAGACCCATAATTCAACCAAAACTCACTCTGAAACAGCATCATCTTGTACATTATCCTAGAGTTCTTATCATCCTGTCATAGCTAGGCACTCTTATGTTTGTGGTGATAATAATTTGTATATAACTCTGAAATCACAAATATGAACTTCACAGAATTGTGTATGATACATAGGTATATAAAAACTTTTGGCACCACATCTCTATTCTTTTTTTTGTCTTAAAAATTTATTGTACAATTATAATGATCATGAGTTTTTTACTCTGTAGAGATAAAACAAATGTAATTAATAAAATCATAAGACGAAACAATTTTTCACCTTGATTCAAACATAAAATATATAATATGAACATACAAAAGTTCACTGTCTTTACTTAAAAGGCGGCTTGAACGAAAAGATGTTACAAGTTAAAAACATACATTTTATTTAAAATTTCTTTGTACTAAGAAGTTTTAGATAAAATGTGTGTTTTTCAGGGCTTCGGAGTCTGAGTCGAACCCATTTTGGGGCAAAATAGTTGTCGCAAGACAGGCTTGGTGAAGATTTTTTTTGTTAGACATAGTCACCTTTTAACCCTAGATCTACCGGAATTTTATTCAAGTTTTAATAAAACGTTCTACACCAGAATTTTTATTTAAAACTATTTAACTTATTTATTTACCTTATTTTTGTCTGGTTTATATACTTAGTTTATTTTAAAGAAATTTCTGGTTTGAATGAATATTTTGTATGTACCTGTCGGGTCCAATGGACCCGTCTGGTAGACGGAGGGTTAAGTAAGACAGTGAACTTTTTAAAATTCACATTATGTATTTTACAAATGTAATTACTTTTATATAAATTTATTACCAAAAAAAAAAAAAAAAAAAAAAAAAAACATTCATACTTAAAAATTAAAAGTAAATTAAGTAACCTTTCTTTCAAATAAGTTTGTATTAATAAATGCAAATGCTATAAGGGATGATGATTCAGAAACTAACTGTAAAAAAAATATTTAAAAATATAGCTTTGAAAAAAAAAAAAAAAAAAGATTACATGTAACTCTTGAAATGAACATTTTACTCCTGAAGAGTGTTAAAAATTCCTGAAACAGTCAGGAGTGAACTTTAAATAGTTTACTCATGATATAGTCTTTACAGAGTTGAGGTTTTTGACATTACATATGTTAGTGTATTAAAACATGTAAATAAAAATTCCTATATTTTGTATAATATTTTTGAAGAAAGTCACTTTAAGGCCTGTATTTTTTTTCTAGTATTCTATTATTGTTGAAATGAAATATGATGCATTTTTATATGTCATGCCTTCACTGGTTTAACATTTATTTTTGATATATCCTTCAGAACTTTTTTTTAACGGCTAGATTCAAAAATCAAATACAGGGTCGCCAAGAATTTCCATCTTGCACTGTTATCAAAGCAATTTATCTTAAATGTTTAATTTAGATGAACAGACAATTAAATTTAAAAGAAATTGTATATCTAATAATTATTATATCAGTCTCTGCATTAATAAAAAAATTAAATGTAAAAGTTTGAAAGTACCTAAACAAAAATTATCATGCATTGAAATCACTGAAAAATTAATTTTTCAGACATTTCAAACATTTTTCTTTAAAGAAACATAGTATTCTATTTATTTTCTAGTGTTCTATTGTTGAAATTTAATGCATTTTATGTGTCACACTTTCACTGGTTTTCATTTATTTTTGATACATGCTTCAGAAATTTTCGGTTTTAACAGCTACCCTCAAAAATCAAACGCAATGTCTCCATCTTGCACTGTCAATAAAAGCAATTTAGATGAACAGGCAATTAAATTCAAAAGAAATTGTATGTGTAATATTTATTGTATGCATTAATAAAAGATTTTTTGTATTTACTTTGTGTCAATGGTTTTGTCTTCTAATACTTGTCTTTTTAGGAAGAGGGGGGGATCCAAGAATGATTAATCTCACACACACATTTGGGTGTGTTACTGATAATGTCAATGAACTTACCTGGTTGTCTTTAGCAGAATTGTAGTCATTGATTAAAAAAATAAAGTGTTATTAAAAAAAGTCAATCATTTATGAGATTTTCCAAGGTAAAAAAAATGGGATTGGCGGGTTTCATAAGTATATACAGTAATGTGTTCAGGACAAAGTGGGCATTGAATAAATTTATCTATAAATAAATTTTCCATATATGTAATGGGTTTGTTACAATGCACTTGTGCTCAGAATTAACACCATAAATCTTGTGCTCATGATATGTACGTACTGTGTAGGCTACCTTTTTTTATTCACATTGTTTGATTCCCACCAGTTTTTTTTTTTTTTTTTACACAGTACACTTGGCTTTATTCTCGTATCATTTTTATATGCCATTAAATAAAATGAATATCTGTATTTCAAAAGAGCTGTAGCAATCCATCTGAATTTTTAAGTATTTTACACTTACTGGGTGCAACCGTTAAAGGGTTAAAGTCACAATAATCCGAAACTGCTCAAAAAATTGATAGAATTCTTAATGTACAGTACAGAACCATTTATCCGGAATGGTTGGGGTCAGATGTATTCCAGATAACTGGTTGGGCATTAAAGCAGCATCCATTTGATAAGTTTTGTGGAGTATATGTGGTTGTGGCATTATTTCTGATTTTAAATTATTAGAGTATGTGGATTAAAAATCAGATGCAAGAAAGATCAAAAGTTAATCAGAGTTTCAAAGAAGGTAATTTATGATAATCCCTTGGGAACAAAAATTCTTCTGCATAAAAATTAAAACATCTAAAATACTACTAAATATGTTTCCATTTCAAATACTCGATGTTGTTATCAAATTATACAATTGTTTCAAGCAATGCATATGGCAAAATGGCAGTATATGACACTTTTTTCTGCGAAGATTCTGAAATCAGTCTATTAGAAATAGAATTCCGGATAAATGGTTCCATACTGTATATATTTTCAAGAACAGTAGCACAATGTTAGCATCCATTTTGGAATAAATGATGTTTAGTGGTAGTTTTATAGCACAACATGAAATTTGATTGTTTAAGCATCTGGGTTTTTCGCCTGCAGTATTGGGAATACTGTGTTAAAGCTGAAGTTTGAAAATGAGTTCTCATAATCACTTACACGATTAAAAAATATGGAGAGTCTCAAGCAGAGGTGGCTCGGTGGTTACAAGTGAAGGCGTCCAGTGGTGTATCTTTTGGTGTTGACAAATGAATAAAGAAAAAAACTTTCTTAAACACCATTTTACACTACAGACTAGATTAATATTTGCAAAGATCTTTATTGCGTAATTTTTAAACTGACCTTACTACTCATATTTCTACTTTCTCTTGGATTCTCTTGTATTTCTACTCTAGTTAATAAACCTAACAAAGAAAAAAAAATCCTTTTTCATTGATATGAAATGCAATAGAGGATATTTACATATTCGAAGACCAATAGTAGTATTCAGTCATCAACTAATAAGCTCACTTATGGCTTTAACATCTATAGAAAATTGCACACATTCTTGGCAATTTTCATAGGGAGCCATTGGCATTCTTTCAGAAATTAAGCATTTGGATAAATTAATGCCTTTAAAACATACCTATAAAAATAAAATTCAGTAAACTGTCTAAGGCGGAATCAATCGGGACCGAAAAATTTTTCCGTACTAGACATTCCACCTTAGACAAATTTTGCTGTCTATGGATTCGCAGGGACTTGAAGATCTTTACTGTAAAAAATTTCAGGTATAACAATCGTGTTGTAGATCAACTTGAAACTTGTGAAAAGAAGAAAATCAATATGAACTAGTGTCCATTTTTTAATCTACAAATGCTTAACCCTTTGCAGGGCAAGTGATTGTGTTCCTGTAAAGTTGAATTCACACCGGAATATTTGAAAATTTTCATTTCAAAATAAGGAAAAGCAATTTTCCACCTAAGTTATAAAAATAAAATTTATTTAAGTTTCCTTTATGAATCTTGATTAAACTTAGTTGGGATAACATATATCCCACAGCCCCTCAAGGGGTTAAAGAAGTCAAATATGTGTGATTTTGAAAATCAATAACTAAAAGACAAGTCCAAAAAATCTGAAATTTTATGTTAACTTGGCACGTACTACAACTCTTACAAAAACTATTGATTTTTTAGATTTTAAAGTCCAAATATTTTTTTTATTGGTTGATTTGAAAAGGGATGACCCAAACGTAAGCAGAAAATTACGGCGAAAAATACCAACGAAACAATTTGCTGTAATTTCTGGCGCATAATCCGCGGATCGAACAATCATATTTGAGCCCATATTTTTTTCATTTTTTTTTTTTAAATAAAATTTAACTTATTAGATTGCAGTAAATATTTAACTAAAATTATTTAATATCTGGGTTCAAACATGATTGTTTGATCAGCGTTCTCAAAACTATGAAAATAATTGTTAATTTTGACGAAACTAAAATGAAGAAATATTTCTTTACTTATGATGAAATTTGTAACCTGAAATATAACAAAACTAGACTCTTTAAAACTACGAAAATAATGCTTAATTTTGACGAAACTAGACTCTTTAAAACTACGAAAATAATGCTTAATTTTGACGAAACTAGACTTTTTAAAACTACGAAAATAATTGTTAATTTTGACGAAACTAGTATGAAGAAATATTTCTTTACTTATGACGAAGTTCGTATCCTCAAATATGACGAAATTAATATGACGAAACTGGACTTTCAGAACTACGAAAAAAATTCTTAATTTGACGAAAGTAGGATGACGAAACATTTCTTTACTTTTGACGAAATTAATATCCTCAAATGAGTGAAGAAAGTAATTTCGTCAATTTGACGAAATGTTCGCTCGGAGCATTTCCCAGGAAACGGTTTCGTCAAAAATGAAGAAAATTTCGTGAAATTTGAGTATCCATTTCTAAGAGTGTAGTTACAGCCCATAGCCTAATATGTATTCCAATTCTTTTGAACAGCCCTGTATTCGATCTGTATGTTGATATATATACTATATAATGGGAAAATTTAGTTTAGCAAGAAAATGCATAACAGGTTGAAATTCATCTTTCAGCAATTTATACTAATAGATGGAAACATACTTGAATACTTTTGAACATCCCTGTAGTTTACCTAGTAGGTTTATTACCTGCCACTATTTAGCAAAAATTTAGTTAAAAAAAAACACGCTTAAAACTGCTGAAATTACATTTCCAGAAATTACCATCCATAGACGGCCATGTATCCAACTCTTTGCGTGGCCCTGTATATCATTTTATCTATATTCTACAAATATTTCTTAGTACACTAAATTCAGGTCAGCGTAAAAATGCATAACTCCTTTGAAACCCACCTTTGAGCAATTTATGCTCATACTCCGTAACCTTTACGAATTCATTTCTGTAGCTCTATATGAACTATAGCCTTTATACGCACTTTATAGTAGGCATAAATATAGTGAACAAGTAGGTAAGTGTGATCACAGATCGCACAGAGGGTTTCATTTAATATTCCTTTCAAAACACTTTATCCTTTTGGAAAATCTGTCAATTCCACATTTCACAACCAGGGGGCGTACTCTATTTTAAACAAAGCTCTATCCGAACGAAACTCCGTTTTATGTACGTTATGTATTATGTTACGTAGATATATTAGTCGAGGGGATTGGGCTGATAGCACCCGAGATAAGCAGGCGCCCCTGGCGATAAAAATTGGAACTAAAATATGTAAGGCTATGGTGCATAATATGAAAGAATGGTCAAAGAGGTGTCGGCAAAAGTTGGAAAAGTGCTCCCCGGGTGAAAAGGGCGGAGTTTAGAAAAATTGCTTAAAATAGACAAGTTAGAGCCCGGAGGAATAAATAATATAAGACTTTTTAAAAATTTTATGATTTGCCGTGTGGTCTGAGGTATTCAGCTATACGTATGCAAAAATTCATGGCTCTAACTTAATTAGAGGCTCTCTTAGAAAGAATGTCTTAAAATATATATGTGGTAGCTCAAAGGGTTAAATGTAAGACTTTTTCAAGATTTTACGATTTGTCGCCTGGGCCTCAGGTGTTCTACTATAAGTATGCAAAATTTCAAATCTTCAATTTAATAAGGGGCTCAGTTAGAAAGAATTGCTTAAAATATGCATATGGGAGCCCAAAGGGTTAAATGTACAATTTTTTCAAATTTAATTATTTGTCTTATGATGTGGTGTTCAGCTATAAGTATGCAAAATTTCACGCCTCCAACCTAAATAGGGGCTCACTTAAAAAGAATTGTTTAAAATACACATGTGGGAGCCCAAAGGGTTAAATGTACGACGTTTCAAAATTTTATGATTTGTCGTTTGATGTGAGGTGTTCAGCTATAAGTATGTAAAATTTCACGTCTCCAACCTAATTAGGGGCTCACTTATTAAAATACATGTGGGATCCCAAAGGGTTAAATGTACGACTTTTTCAAAATTTTATGATTTTTCGTATGATGTGTGGTGTTCAGCTATAAGTATGCAAAATTTCAAGTCTCCAACATGTATAGTGTCTGAGAACGGGCTCTGTGACAGACAGACAGAGGAGCGAGACAAATAGAGTTTCGTCGGATGAACGAAACTCTAAAAAAGCGCATATCTTAATTAAAAATGCATTTCGGGCAATCATTACTAATATACAGTAATTCGGATAGAATATAGTATCTGAAATCTTTTCAAATACACCGCAAACAATTTCCCCTATACTATTATGAACGAAATTCTTTTGTGTGGCCCTGTAAATGAACAATAACTATTCTTTGCACCGCATATTCAACAGAATGCATATTTTAGTGAACTTCATAAATGAATATCAATTTTACTATGTTTGAAAGAGTGTAACACCATTAAAAATCATTTGAAACAATTTTTTCCCATTGGTTGTAATGTAACGGAAAACTTTTGACTGTCCCTGTAAATGAACTCAACATGCTACAAACTTCATTTGAAATAGGGAATGTGCTATGGTAAAGGTCACTAACATCCAAAAATTTCAGAACGATCCGAGCATATTTACGAGAGTTACAGCGTGGACAGACGGACAGACAAGCCGAAGTCAAACACTTTTCAACTTTGTTGGAAAGTGTTAAAAATAAATGGTTCGGGTTTCAGCATTTGTAAAAGGAATTCTATTTAAAATTTTTAGCAATATGAATTTGGTTTCAAACTTTTAGATTAGTTTAGTCAATTCCTCTTAGGCGATTTTTAATGCGGTTTTCAATGCAATTTTTAGTGAGGTTTTTCGAATTCGGTGACGATTTTTTGGCATTCGGAAAAAGAAATATAATTTTAAACTTTTAACCTAATACATTAAATTTTCTCCTGTGCGGTTTTTGAGATCGTTCTATCGTGATTTTTAGCGTCTTATAACATTTCCGGGCATTTTTTTACGTTCATTGCAAACTTTTATCCCAATATGAATTTTTTCCCTCGTCATTTTTGAAGTTTTCCGATTTTTACGTTTCTTTGCGATCCATGGCGATTCTTTGGCCTAATAATATAATAAAATTCTGTTCTCTTTTCAACAAAATTTTTACTGATTTCGCATAGCGATTTTCGAATTTTTCCTGAATTTGTTATTATTAGTTCTTTTTTGCATTCCCCAGATAATGTTCTAATTTCGTAGAAGAAATCCTGAATTGAAAGATCTTATGCTTTAAAATGAAAAAAAATTATACGCTATTACATATGCAGTACACATTTTTGAAGAACTACAGATAAGAGACAGAAAAAATTAAAGAAATAATCTGCCCCTCCTGGAAAAACATTTGCCCTACCTGGAAGTATGTTCTGGCTACGGGCCTGACCTGATCAGTTTAATGGTCCCCTCTGAAGGGTATAAAATTATAGTGTAACAGTTGTTAACAGATAGTGGGGAATGAAAAGATTACTACTTTGCAGTAAGTTTGCAGTACTTTTGATTACATGTTTGCCGTTAATTTGCAATAAATTTGATACAGAATGAATTTAACTTGCACGACAAGTTAGCTGCAAGTTCAAAGTGCGGTGACTTTGGCATTTGTGTTACCTTGCTGCAGTCTTGTTACGAACTTTCAGTCTTCTCATGCTGAGCTTGCTGCGACTTTGCAGGTTTTCAAAGCAAGACTGCCGGAAATTTTCTGAAAATTTAAAATGCTATCTGGGGTAGTGGCAACATTTAAGAAATATTGGGTGGGTTTACAAAAGTTTGAGGAAAATAACACATACGATTTTTCCCAGTGTGTGTGTGTGGAGAGCAGCAAATGACTAAAGATTATAATTCAAAGTCAAATTATGTTTTTTCTAAATAATATATAAAATTATTATAATTTAATAAATAATTTAATTATATTGTTACATGTTCCTCCTTATAAATATATTAATATTTATTATAAGTACCATAAAAATTACTAACTACAGTAGGCTCCCTCAAATCTGCAAATGCCTAAAATCCACACATTACTACACATGCAAACAATGAAACTTTCAGTTCAGATGTAGGGGCAAAATTGCAGAACTTTTTAGTTTTATATAATTCCGTATGCATTTTAATACATAATTCTCGACAATATGACTGAACTCATGGTTTTTCATGCAGGAAGTATAAATTTCTTTTTGAAAAAAATCAAGATATTGCTGATATCACGGGTAATCACAAACATTTTATGAAAAATATTGATGTATAAATCAAGCTTTTTTCAGTTACTAAGTTTGGCTAAAACAGAAATAAAACTTCCTTATTTTATTATTTTGATTTGTATTAATAGGATATCTTTATGAAGCAAGTTATATTAATAAATTCAAGAAACATTTATCTTTATGATGCATATTTAATTAAGATTGTTAATTACTTACTTGAAATTTACTTATATAATAATTTAATCATTTTTAAAATCATCTTAATTTTTATTATTTTAGTTTATTACTTACTTAATTATTTTAATATTTTACTACTATATTGCAAGCCTTCATTATAATTTCGATTGTATTATTACATTCAAATTACTGTTTAAAAATGTAAACAAAGCAATGACCAGAAATCTATAAAATTCTAAAATTCGCAATATGTCTGGTCCCAAGCTGTGTGGATTTAAGAGAGTCTACTGTACTGAAAATTAAGAAAACTAAATTTCATGTTAGTCATATTTCTCGATTCAAGATATTTAAAGTGATGGCAAAATATGCAGGAAGTTTGTTTTTGAAAGAAATGTATTTTTATATCTGCTAAAGGGGGCCTCCTATACGTCTTCTAGAAGTCTAATTGTTGTCTTTAGTATTTTTCGAGCAAAATAATTTTGAGAACTTCAATAAAACCAGATTTCATTTCAGTGATTAAATAAATAAATAACAAAATAAATCAATGGAGACTGGGTGGTCTAAGAGATATAATTATTGGGTGGGCTCACGGCCCCATATAAGTTGGTGCCACTGTGTGCATGCCAAGTTCTTATGCCATAGTGTGAATGCAATTTTTTTCGATCCTTCAAACCTCATAGACCCACAAGACCTGACAGAACACATAAATGGAAATACAGGATAATAAAATTAAGAATTGGGTAATTTAATACCCAATTCAATAGCGTAAATATTTAAAAAATAAGTAAACATTAAGTAAATAAATCTTTTTCACATATGCCATAACCTTTAGTTATTTTTTCTTAAACAAATTTTTTGAAATAGTTAATTTTAGAACACATAAGATAGGTACATAACAGAAGTTATTTAAAAATTTTCAAAATTCTGGGAGTGTTGCTTTAAGAATTTTTTACGTTTTTTCAGATTACTAGGTACCTCTGTTCCCTATGATCTATGTTCACTAACCCCTGTCCAGACACCACCGATTCTTAAAGAACACTAATTTAATCTGCTTTTAAAAGATTACAGAAGACTGGATTATAACTGACAGGTACTGATTATCTTCTGTAATCGAGTTTCCATTCATCTGCCTATGATTGACGGACTTTAAGGCTGAAACAACTGCTTTCGAGGCCGCTAATGACAATTTTTCTGATTAATTAAATAAGCTCGGTTAAACATTTGAAAATCAGACCCGTAGCCAGGTGGGGGAAAAAAGGTGTGCCCGACCTAGTGCAAGATTACATTCCAATAAAAACATTAAATTTCCATTTTTCCCTCACTTCTTGTCCAACCTAGAATGAAATTCGACATTCTGATTATTTTTTCACTCAGTAGTCATCCCTTTAAACATTTATGAAATACAATATCAAATTTCCATTTTCCTTCTTTCATGCAAGACCTCGGCGTCTACCCCTAAATTTCCTTTCTAGACAGGAAACAAAAATAGCAAAAATTTCATCTATAAAGCTTTTTTTCTCTCCCTCTTTAACGGACCTGTAGGGTATTGTTCCATTGCACATTCCTCACTTTTCGCTTTGTAGAAATGATCCCATACCGCTTCAATAACAAATCTAGATTACCTAATATTTTTAAAGCTTGCTTTGTTTATACAATTGTCACCATACCAAATTTATCGTTAGGATGCGGGGTTGAAACCAAAGGCTTCTAAGACTATATGAACCAGCCTACAATACTGCACATGACAGTTAGTTGCTTGTTTCAGGGAAACTCGGTGCGATTACAATAAACTCAAAAGGGCAGTCCCCACCCCCTATGTGAAAATACAAAATAGATAATGGAAGATCTGTCCCTTCATCTCTTCGATTGTTTCCCATTGCACTGAAATTTTAAAAAATTGCCACTTCTAAAATAAAACAATCATTATTTCAAATTTAAACAATACAATATGTCAGGTTACTTACTATTATACAAATCCAAATTTATTACTTAGTGATACATTCATAAAGTCATTTTATTGTTAAATTCAAAAATGTTAAAGATGCTTTTATTAAGAAACGAAGAAACTGGATGCACTGTTTTGCACTTTTCAGTCAAATCAGCTTCCAAAGTGGTCGTCAAAGTTGTTATTATAAGCCAATTTTTGCAAAGTGACAGCCTGATACAGACCATCATAAGATAGAAATCAATTACAACTCAAAGTGTAATGCATTTATTGAAAAGTGAAAAATTGTATTCAGTTCCAATTCCTAATTAAAAGAAAAACATTTTATTTATGTTATGCCCAGGGCCGTACGAATGTCTTTTGAGCCCCCCCCCCCCACACACACACAAACATTTTTTTCGCCCCCCCCCCCCCCTTAAAGATTTTGAAGAAATATTCATATTTAATTTTACATCCGAGTTCCATTTTATAACAACACCAGTGGAGTTCGCTGGTTGATTTTTCCAAAACAAAACTCAAATTAAACGAATCTGAAGTTGGGTTGAACTGCTTTCAGCAAAGTACACTCATTGGGGCTAGCCTGCTCAGATCTCGAATCAAACAAACCTTGAATTATTGTAAATTTTCATTTCGACCCAGATTAAATTAAAATTTTCGACATTTTGTTCATGCCGCTACACGAACAAATTTCATATTCTTACAACATGAATTTAATCAAAGCACTAGCAAAATTTAACTGAGAATTTTTCCGTTTAGGGCAAAAATGTAAAAAAATCCCCGCAGAATGCGAAAGAATGCCAAAAATTGATAAAGAAATTTCGAAGTTCATAGGAAGCAAAATTTACTATGTTGTGCTAAAAGATTGAAACCGGATTTTTTATTTATGAATATTAAAAAAATTACCAGAAAAACAGATAAAAATCACATAAAAATTCTCGAAAAATTCAAAGCTAACAGAGAACAAAATTTAGCAAAAAAAAAAAAAAATTTGAAACTGAATTCCTTTTGCAAATGTTAAAAACCGTTAAATATTGCACATAGATAAAACAAAAAAATATTCAAGTCTTTTCGTATTTTCTGTTTTTTCTTCATTTTGATAATGTCATCCGCATGGCCCAGACAGATATTTTTAAGCAGAAAATACTCACTTAAAATAACTTTTATCTCCTCTGAACGATACCTTTTATTAAAAAAATACATATTTAGAGATTTACTAATTAAAAAAAATACCTTTGGGATGTCGTTTTGATATTTTTCAGTTTTCTCCAATTTAAAAGTGTCACCCAAGTTGTCTGGATAGAAATTGAAGAAGGAAAAAAGAATAGCTACGGATGGACAGTACCTTTCTGTGGGCAACGAATACTGGGTTTAATAGTAGATAATAATAAAGATAGATGTTTCTCTGTAAAGTGTTTTTTTTTTTGGGGGGGGGGGGGGTTGACTAGACGTTTTTCTGTTCAGGACAGGATTTGACAGGAAGAATATCTGTATGCATGAAATTATGCACCTCGAAACAGGTTTTTAGTTTTTTTTATATATATAAAAAAATTTAATTTAATTTTTTATACCATTTTTAGTGTTTTTTCGAGTTTCGTGCTTTTCCCCCCACATTCATAAAAGGAAATTTTCAATCTATTTTTCATTTTAGCCGAATATAGTAAAATAGATTTTTGAATATTTCACGAAGTCTTTTATGTGATTTTAAACTTTTTTTCGCGTTCCGATGGAACTTTTTGATATTAGTAAAAAGAATCAGGTTTCAATCTTTTAGCCGAAAGTACAAAATTTTGTCCTCTGCAATTTTTGAATTTTTCGTGAACTTCTTATGCGCTTTTAAACGCTTTTTCCTTTTTAAGACCCGTGTGGTTAGAAGAGATTTTTTCTCATATTTGAAGAAATTTTCGTCTTTTGAATGGAAAATTTCTAGAAATTATGATCTTTGTTTCGTGACTTTTTCGTGTTATGAAGGAAAAAATATTCCTGCGTAAAAGTTCAGTTCCTAGGGAAAAGTACAATGCAACACAGTTGACGCTTGACGGAACACTATTTGGATTTGATTTGACGAAAATGCATCTTTATATTGAAGGATGTTAGGTAATTTTTATGTTAGATTGGTGACTTTCTATATTTTTGCGAAAAATGGGCAAATCAAAGGCTTTTTTTTTTTTTTTGGTGCGTGTTTGAACGGAAAAAAACCTTCAATTCACTGATTTACTTATTTATTTTATTTTATTTTTATGAGAATGTAAAAGGATTCCGGTTTCAATCTTTTATCCCAATATAGTAAATTTTGCCCTCTGCGGCGTTTTATTCGCCATCCGGGATGTTTTTTTTTTTTTTTTTAAAGATCCCTAAAAGGAATCAGGTTCCAAGTCTTTTAGCTCAATATAGAAAATTTATCCTTTGCAATTAGGAATTTTTTTACGAACATTTTATGTGATTTTTAGCTTATTTTTTAACATTCCACTTTCAATCTTCTGACTCGATATAGTCAAATTTTGCTCTCGGCAATTTTCGAATTTTTTATGCGATTTATACCTTTTTTCGCGTTTTGCGGAAGCTTTTTGATAAGTTTTTATGAAACTGAAAACTATCCAGTAGATTTTGCAGCTGTCATGATTAATCTGAAGGTGGAAAAAATAATAAATTGGCTCTTGCAGCAACGTGAACGACGATTCTGGAAAATTTAATTTTTACCTGGGGGCTATCACTTTATCGAAAGAAAAATTACAATAATTCAAGAATTGTTTGATTCAAGATCAGATTTAGGATATCCCGAATCGGTGTACGCTGCGGAAGACAGTGGGGCCCCCAAGGGGGGGAACCCCATCCCAAAAAAAGGTTCTCTTTTGGAAAAACCAACCAGCAAAGCAAGCGAAGCTCCGCTAGTAGATAAAATAATTACAGAATATAATTTATGTATAATTAACATTAGTAATTTATCGAAAGAAGAGAAATGAAACGTTAAAAAAGGAACAGATCGAGCATAAAGGAATAGGTAGCAAATGCATGGCACACAGATGCGGACCCCCAACGAGATTAAAAAGCACATTTTTTTTTAACATTTGAATAAAAATATTAGGACTTAAAAGTTTTGAATCTTGGGTTCCAACTCTTCCTCACTTTTAATATAAGGACTCCAAAAAAATATTTAAAAAAGTATTTAGAACCTGCAACATTTCTTTCATCTGGGCACGTTTAAAAAGAATGGTGGGTATAGAAAGAAGCGCATTTGGTTGATGGAAGTAATAGTATTAAAGAAGTTTTGAACCTTATCCCGAACGAGGCCCCCAATGAGATTAAAAACATATTTTTTAAATATTTGAATAAAAAAATGGCGGCTCCAAGTTTTGAATCCTGGGTTTCAACTTTTCCTCACTTTCATAGCCCCCCCCCCCCCCAAAAAAAAAGAAAAGAAAAATAAATTAGAGCCATCAAAATTTCTTTCATCTGGGCATCTTTAAAAAAAAATGGTGGCTACATAAAGGAAGCACATTATCTGTTTTGAATGAAGGATGTGCTAGTATTAAAGAAGTTTCGAAGCTTATTGGGATCCCCAACGAGATTAAAAAGCATATTTTTTAAACATTTGAACAAAAAATATGGGGCCTAAAAGTTTTGAATCTTGAGTTCCAACTTTTCTTCATTTGTAAAGGGACCCCCGAAAAAACATAATTCAAAAAGAATTTAGAGCCTGCAAAATTTCTTTCATCACTTTTAAAAAGAACGGCACAAATCTTTTGACGGAAGTGATGGTATTAAGGAAGTTTTCAAACTTATTGCGACCCCCAATGAAATTTAAAAGCATATTTTTTTAAACATTTGAATGAAAAATTTGGCCTAAAAGTTTCGAATCTTGGGTTCCAACTTTTCCTCACTTTTATAGAAGGCCAAAAAAAAGACAGAAAATAATTGAAAAAGAATTTAGAACCTACAAAATTTCTTTCATCTGGGCACCTTTAAAAAGAATGGAGGCTGTAGAAAGAAAGTGCATATCTGTTTTGGTTGAAGGAAGTAATAGCATTAATGAAGTTTTGAACCTTTTGTTTCACCTTTTTCTCCCACTTATAGAAGGCCCCCAAAAAGACTAAAATACCATTATATTTTAAAAATAGAATTTAGAGCCTTCAAAAGCAGTTCCATCTGGGCACCTTAATAAAGAATAGTGAATATAGAAGTAAAGTGCATACCTGTTTTCTAAATCTTACCAAGATCTTTGATAAAAAATGAATTTGGATAAAACGAATTAAAATTTTATTAAAAAATACATTAAAAATAATTATAAAAGTTAAAAAACATTATTCGGCTCAAAGGTACAATAACTTACTACTGGGCCCCTGACTTTGCTCAGCCCCCACTACCCAAATGGGGGGTATGGGGGCGAGTCCTACGGCCCTGGATATGCCAAATATCTTATTTAATTTTAATATATTTTTTTATGTCTCTCTCTGAAGAAACTTTAAAAATTTCATACTGACTTTAGAAATAAACTATCTTATATTTTAAACGAAAAAAAAAAATTCCCTAAAATCGCAGTACATATTTTTGAAGAACTACGAATAAGAGACTAGACAAAAATGAAGAAATAATCTGCCACCCTTGGAAAAACCTTTGCCCTACCTGGAAGTATGGTCTAGCTACGGGCCTGTTGAAAATACGCTTGAATAAAATAGCTAAATAAACAATATTGCTGCCTCATGGTGTTTTATAGTAATGCTTAAAAAAATGTTTAAAATAAGATATTTTGGTACTTACGTATTAATGCCACCGCAGCAGAAGCCCGCACACGCAGTTATCTTTTGGATTCCTTGTTGCCTTGTTGTTTGCTGATTTTTGACGCCATTTTTAGTGCTACGAAAATTGCGTATTTGGGATTTGCCAGAAACAGAACAAGATGCAATTTTATTTTTTTCAGGAGCGAAATATTTTACCAAAAAAAAAAAAAAAACGAAAATGTACCAATTCTCATGCCATGAAACTTTATTTTGGTAAACGTAAGTTTTAGAAATGTAATTTAAGACAGTGTGATCAGCAAGTGGGACTTAGAAAAGACATCTGGTTTGCCGGAAGCAGAATTCCGTTGGTGCGAGGAGTTGACGTCGATTAAATTTTGTGAAAAACAACTTGATTTATCGGAAAACTGTTATAGATTAGAACAATTACATGCGTGAATTATGTGTCTTGGATATGGAGAATAAATCAAACAAGAAGGTAGGTGGACCAGATTGCATTGTGGAAATTGATGAAAGTTTGTTTATTAAACATAAAAATAATCGTGGTCGAGTATTACCCGGACAGTGAGTGTTTGGTGGTATATGTAGAGAAACAAAAGATTCGTTTGTTGTCACTGTTCCTAATAGAACTGGCTCTACCCTTCCTGATAAAATTATTGAAAACATTGCAGATGGTAACACAATTTATTCTGACAGTTGGAAAGGCTACCAAACAAATAGAATAGAAATAGAAGGATTCTGACATGCTAAAGTTAATCATAAATACAATTTTATTGATCCTGATACAGGAGTTCACACACAAACAGTTGAGAGAATGTGGGGGCAGTGCTAAATGGAGGAACAAGAGACATAGGGGGGCAGCGAGACATCATTTGGAATCTTATTTATCGGAGTTCATATGGTGACAGCATCAGGCAAAAGAAAATAGAGACTGTTTTGAATCTATGTTAAACTCTATATCGGCCCATTTTCCACCGAAATCCGATTGACTACTTTGTTATTAAATAAAGTGTTTAGAATTTTGAAAGTGTTTTGATTTTAAATAAAGTGTTTTATTTCATCATTTGTCGCAAAAATTTTAGCTGTAGATTGGCGGCACTTAAAATCCGCCAAATTTATAGCTGCAGTGGCGTTAATACGTAAGTACCGATATTTTAAATGTATCGTTTTAAATATGACATAATTTTCTCCAAAGTTTTGCTTCTCTTTTTATTATTGACATGAAAATACATTTTTTAATAGTTATAAAGACACTCTTGAAATATGAAATAAATATCATGCATATATTTATTTCTAAATTGTAAAACGAATAGGATTTTCAGTAATATAAATAATTGAATTTATTTTTTAAATAGCAAGTTGAGTTATAGTCTATTTGATGAATTTATTTAAGCGATAAAGAGCAGCAAGAAAGATTGATAACCGAACATTAATCGAAAAGTGTTTTGATATAATCGCGTCTATCGAAAATTTAATCGGAAAATGGTATTACGTAGCTTGTTGAATAAATTTCTATTTGAGTTTTTTGTGGCAACTTTTACGTGGTATTTTTACTATTTCCAGTCTTAAAATAATACTTCTGAGTCCGATTAACTTTATTTCTCTTTTAATCCCGAAATATTCAGAGAAATATCAATAATTAGTAAACGAAAGTTGTTATTTACTGTGTAGTTGAGTTAGGCCTAATAATCTTCATTTAGGCAACATTTCCTTTGAAGGTAACTTGTGTAAAGGTTTGGTATTTATGTTTATCTATTTATTATACTTTGTTATTATTGTTTTAATGCAATATTTATGTTCTTTAATGTCATTTTTGAAATAATATAAAAATGCCAATTCTATGTGCAAAAAATGCATTTTTAAAAAAATATTTTTTGTACTTCGTATATATTTAAGAAATATATTTTCTTTACTTAAATTACACTTTTTTTTGTTTAATTACCTTCTTAAGATGTAAATTATTTGCTTTCAGCACTTATTTTCTTTTAATAGAATTTTTATATCGATTTTTTGATTAAATTCATCTAGTGTTAAGCTATTTATGCATATCTGAAAGTACTGGGTGAGCAAAAAGTCCGTATAAACTTTAAAAATTCATAAAAATCGAAAAAATAATCCAAATGAAAAACTGTTTGCAGGATTAGCATCTATACGTCACGGGAATTTTTTAAAGACAGAAATAAAAAATAACTCAAAAACAGCCGACAGATGTCGCTGGTTCGTGCGATTTCGGTGGAAATATGCAAATGAAAGGGTTATAAGAACTTGTGCTCTTAATCCAGAACTAATTGCACGGTTGTGAGCCGTGTACTTGATCAAGGATGCTGAGTATGAAGGATAAAAGCTTTGTTGGTGAAGTTATTTTACGTGAACCAGTTCTGGATTAGGAGCGCAAGTTCTTATAGCCGTTTCATTTGCATATTTCCACCAAAATAGCACGAACCAGCGCCATCTGTCGACTGTTTTTTGAGTTATTTTTTATTTCTCTCTTAAAAAAATTCCGTGACCTATAGATGCTAATTCTGCAAACAGTTTTTCATTTGGATTATTTTTTCGGTTTTTATGAATTTTTAAAATTTATACGGACTTTTTGCTCACCCGGTATTTCCTTATTTCAAAATGAAACTTATCTCTACGAAATGACATATTGTACAGTTTTAAATCTAATTACTATTAATAATGCTAATAACTAATTAATAATGTTACTAATTTTATATTAAATTAGTAGTTCTCCCCCCCCCATATCTGATTCAAATTCTTAGTAATAATATAGATAAAACCTTGAATCATCAAAAAGCTGGTGTGTATGAAATTCCAATTACCCGCTCAAATAAAGAAAGATTGGTTTATATCGGGGGAACTGAAAGAAAATTTTCAGAAAGATTAAAAGAGCACAAGACGGACATTTCATAATCGAAACTAAATACAGCTCTCACAAGATTTTGTTTTGCTAATGGTGGTAGCAGAGTTGTCTTTGATGAAACAAGAATCATAATTCCATGCAGGAATCCATATGTCAGCAAAATTTTAGAGTCCATTAGGATTATTAAGCTTGGACAACAAACCTGTAACAATAATTTATCCTACAGCATACTTAAAATATGGCACAATATGTTATAAATCATTTTTGGAGTCAGCTCTATTTAGCCCTCCCCTCCTCTTTTTCCATCGCTGGGATGGTTTACTTCGTTTGGTTGCCTTGACAACTAGATGACATTTGGTGCGTGCTCCAGTCAAGTTTTGTCAAGGACTCTGAGATGTTTGTATCCATTTTAAAATTTTAGACTTTTGTGTATCAAAACATCCTGAAGACGTTCGCAGATGCGAAATGAAACGTTGATGTTGATTGTATTTTTAATGTGTATATCTTTTAGCATATTGTATTTGTTTTTAATACATAATTTTTACTCTTAATATCTGTTTCTAAAATTCCATAGTAGAGCTATTTTTAATAGTAAAATGTTGTGTACAGAGAATGTGTACAGTTGTATAGTAAGTAATTAATTATGTAAGTAATAAATGCATTAGTACTTTTTTCTACTTTATTGGCTAATTTTAAAAGTTACTTAATACACTTATAGAAACAAAAATTTCAAAGTATGCTACATTTAAGAAAATCTTATAGTATTTGTTTACTCCATGGATTAAACTTTTTTAATGATTTAGAATATATAGTATTTAAGTATTGTTATTATAATTCTTGAAATTTTATCAGAAAACTTCTAGGCCCAATGACTCAAGAAGCGATTGACGCAATTTTATACCAGAATAAGTTATCTGATATATCAAGTGGTACTCTTAGCAGTTGGTTTGTTCTAAAATAAAATAATGATGGTAGTATATATGTATGCAAAAAAGAAATATTTTAGAAAAAAAAACAATGTTTGATATCTGTTTGCCCTTATACCATTTGTTGCATAGTATTTTCCTTTAAAAATAGTGTTTCCTTTTCTTCCTACTTTATGGATTATTTTTATTAATAACATTTTAACTATTTAATTACTTCGCGTATAATTGAAAATATTATTAAAAAAAATTAAAATAAAATATTCTTACATTTAGGACAGTGATGATTGTCATCTATTTAAAATAAGTAAAAGCGGGAGAAAACTAAAATTAATTTAATGCTACGTCATGCTAATATATACCTGTAATTAAGTGGGTTTCAGTGGATGGTAGATGCAGCAGACATGTTGTTTTTCAATCTTTCTCTAAGGAATGAATACATTCTTAATCGAAAAACTTCACTGCATTTATATCTTCCTACCTATTTACTACAAATAAACAACTTCGAAACCTTTTTTAAAAATATAAATATTCAAATCACATTTCGGAATAGTTTTATATTAATTTAAATTTAGTTTTTTGATAAATATTTCTTTGAAGGTAAATTATCAAGACAGGATATGTTAAATTCATTCTAGAAAACTTCGCTCTAACGAAAATACACAAATGACACAGAAAAAAGAATATCAATACACAATATGAATAAGCATTGTATTCAGTAGCATAGTAGACATTACAGACTGGGAAGCTTTTTTTAAAAGCAACATCATTACAGTCACATCAACAATTATTACAGTGGACGAGTGCTTCGACCTTGACTTTTCCTGAACTTGACGAGAAATGATAAGTGGGTAAGTTGTAATCACAGATCGCACAGAGGGTTTCATTTAATATTCCTTTCAAAACACTTTATTCTTTAATTAATAAAACCAAATTGATAATTTATAATTATTAAATCCTTAAAAACCGAACATAAAACAGTTAAAAAAAAGTTTGTTCCCCCCCCCCCCCCTCCGAAATTTCTCGCACCATTCTTTTAAAACTTATTATGTGTTATAAACTATCTTAAAGTTTCAAACAGATCGCGTGTTAGATTTCCTAATTTAACTAAATTCGCATTCTTTTAGTTCCAGATTCCGCCACCAGGCAGCACACTCTGTTCTTAACAAAGCTGTATCTGAATGAAACTCCATTAAAAACCTATCCAGAGATATATTAGTCAAGAGAGTGACTGTCTTACCGTAAAATACCGTTAATCCGCCCCCCAAACATGACGGAAAATCGTAAAAAAATCGGAGGGGGCACTTACACGGTATTAAAATTGTAGTAATGTTATCTATGGGTGGTGGGGTGTGGTGGGTAATGGCCGATCGTCGCAAAATATGCATAATTTAAATAAAGTAACAACAACAAAAAAAGAAATTTTGAAAAAAATAATTATACACAAAATAGAAAAACAGTATAACTTTGCTATTAACGGCAATTTCAAATTATGGAAAATTCTGGATTTCAAAAGCTTTGAAACTGGAATGCATTTAGATAAATAATAACACTAATATCTGTCATAAGATAAATAACAACACTAATATTTGTCATTAATATGGTAACAGAAAAATAAAAGGAACTTAACAATTTAAAATAATTAAAAAACACTAATAAATTGCGTTTGAAAATGTCCAAAAATTCTTTCTATAACAAGTAACATTTTATGCGGTGTCGCCATCTGTTGTAAATTAGGGAGATTAAAAAACCGTATTTTTTTAAAATCATTTCTTTTCTATAAAGGCCAAATAAATAATACAAATCACAAAAATAACAATAATTACATGAAAAATATTGCAAATGAAACTAATTTTTTTTTAAAAAGAAGAAATGTGTTATAATGGGAAATTTAAATCAGACAGACATAGGATTAATTAAAAAAAATAACTGTATCACTACATTAACTTATTTTAAATAGTGATATATAAAGTAAATATTATGTATATCACCTTCAAATATCAAATTAAATCACCAATTCAATACTTAATAATAATAATTTAAATAATACCAATAAATCCGATTTCGCGTTATTTTGGCGCCATCTACCATAACTTAGAAGACAGAAAACCAACACAATATAAAATTAATTCCGAAAGTTACCAAAAAAAAGGCTGTAAATGGTTATTATCACTATTGTTTTATATATTTAGTAATAATAATGTACAAGGCTAATAGTATTATGAAAAATATTAATTATTCGAATAAATATGAAGTTACGTAGCTATACAGAACAGAAGTACCGATCGGTAGTGATAAAGTTCGATGACGTGAATTCATACTTAATCGAATCGTAAACCGAATAACTGAACTGCGTTTATGGCTTCCTCTGAGGTTTTTGACGATATGAAAACAAAAGGTACATGCAAACGCCGAAAGTATGTATGTTACTATTTAAGTTTGCGATATATCAGGTTGTAACGAAAGTTTCCCGCCACCGCTAATATCGTCCTTTCAAACAGTTTGCGTTGTCGTATTTGCTCATATTTTGTCAAACGATTTTCGGAATTTGAAAGAAAGAGACTTGCTTTATAACACTGTGTTGTGAAATTTGTAAAACAATATCGTTAACATTAAATACAGGGTGTCTGAAATGGAACTATCACGTTACCAGATTAGAACCAGCATTTACTTCCAGTTCTATTGCAAAAAAGTCAGCTACAGAATGTCACAGAATCATGTGTATAGCTTTAGGCACTACTGTTGAATCATATGACACTGTAAAGTTTTGGTACCGAAAGTTCAAAAACAAGGACTATGACATTCAAGAAGCAGAGTGCTCTGGTCGGACTACTGATGTTGATGAGGCCCGCCTGCGAGAACTTGTGGAAGAATATCAGTATTTAACCACTCAAGAGCTAGCTAAGCAGTTAGACGTTAGTGCCATGTCCATTAGCAGCGCTATGCATTGCATAAACTTGACGTACAAGTTCAATCGATGGGTGCCGCATGAGCTGACTCAAGCATATAAGTGCAGACGCGTTCAGGTCTGCACTAATCTGCTTGAATATCAATGCAAGGACAAAATTCTCGACCGTCTCGTCACTTGTGACGAAAAGTGGATTCACTTCAACAACACAAGCCGAAAAAGGGGTTGCTCTACGCCCGGTGAGCCCGTCGGTATTGTCGCAAAGCGCAATTTGACTAACAAAAAGATAATGCTTTGTATCTGGTGGAATTGCCGTGGTATTATCCACACAGAGTATCTGGAAAAAGGTAAAAACAGGGACAGTATGGTGTACAGCAAGATGCTAATCCGTGTTGACGCTGCTATTAAGGTTAAATGTCAAAATGAGTTCCGGCGCAAGAAGATAATGTTTCTTCAAGATAATGCTAGATCACATATGTCTGCATTCACCGGCTGGACTCTGTATGGACTGAAATGGGATCTTTTGCCACACCCACCATATAGCCCCAACATCACTTCTTCGGACTAATACCTTTTTTCACACTTGCAGCTACATGTTGCTGGTGCTATATTTAATTCTGCACAGGACGCCCGAAATGAGGTTGATCTGCTTTTGGACCCCCGGCCCTCAAGTTTCTGGGCCGAAGGCTTTGAAAAACTACCAAAACCTTGGCAGAAAATCATAGATTCGGGTAGTGAATACTACCCTCACTAAAGGCACTGCTATCATGCTTTTTTTCTAACTTTATTAAGAAATTTTTTTGGCGGAAAACTTTCGTTATAACCTAATATTAAAGAATTACGCCTTTCTGAACCATCGGGAAAAAAAAATCACTCGCGAGATAAAATTTTTGGTATTGATCTTGACGTGCGCACCGAAATTTTTTTGCGGGGAGGGCGCTTTCTCGGGATTTCTTGAATTTTCCAAATTGTTTACAAAGTGGGAGGGGGTGCTTAATCGGGAAGGGCGTATTAACGGGATTTTACGATAAACAACAATTTAAGATATTTGCTGAAATTACTATTCGAAAATAGTGGTATTAACACATATGAAATTTTTATATTGAACAAGTAGCATTTATCTCAGGACTCTGTTAAAAACCTGACTATAAAAAGGGTAAAAAACGCTAAGGATTTTTTAAAAAATGTAACGCCCCTCAGGGGCGCACCAGCAGTATCCAGCGCCTGTGTGCAGAACTTCAATTGGCGCCCCATATTCCTAACTCGCCACACCCCCCCCCTCGAAAAAAAAGCTTCATATTTTTTTTTTCAAGGAGTATAAATGCATAGCTGCCAAGCCAACCTTCCGGGGGTTTTCTCCAAATCAAATAAACGAATTCGGAACCAGAAAATTTATTTAATGAAATGTGTTTAGTTTCTACAGGGTTCTTTTTTATTTCATTTATTAAATTAAATTTCTGGTTAAAAATATTGTTGTTTGAATTAAAAATAAGGAATGTTGTCAGTTATGCAAATAACAGACATCCCTAAAAGGTGGGTGCTTCAGTTGTTTGCTCCCTCTCCCCACTTTGACATACCTCCTAAGTAAATCAGCTTCTTTTACCTCCATCACTGCCGGAATTTTTAAGATGTGATCTTTATTTATATTTATACTTATAACAGTTCAAATAAACTTTAATTTGGAAATATAGCTGTGTTGAATTAATCAATGGTAGGACTATGACACAAAGAAAGGGTGATCGTAATACGGTAAATACACATAAAAGTACAAAAATATTTTCTCAAATTATGATGTTTGTAATACACCAGAGCGCGTTTATAGTACTTTTATCTCTTTTAAAGTAATGTAACATCAATTAAGATGCGCCTTAAACAATTACCACACGCAGATCATAATTAGGGGTACATTCGAAATGTTCCAGTCCCGGAACATTGGATTTTATATTAGCAAATATAGAACCCCTATGCTGGCTATATAACAATTGTTAGGAAAAATGCACATTCATTTCGCGTTTACAATGTTAAGAAGCTAAGCGAAACTTCAGCTTGTCACACTGTTAACCCTTCCGTCTCTGTGAGATTTTTCTTATTTTTCCAATTCCCAATTTTCGTGCAATGAATCTAAGTTCTAAATTAAAAATATCTATACTAATAAAACAAAGTTTCGCTCTGTTTGTGTGCAATGGCTAGCAGAATCTACGGCACATACAAGGATCAAACTTTTTGTGAGGATAGTCGAAAGCCTCTCCTGGTGCAACGTGCACCTAAGTTTCAGAATTTTAAATCTCTAATAATTAGTTGAGAAATTAATTAAAAAGCCCAAATTAAAAGAATGAAAAGTATTATTAATTCAATTTTTTTCAAACCACAGACAACTTCTTCAAAAACTCGAAGAGAGGGGGAAGGGTTAATAGAATTACAGAGCTGCTAGGATGATAAATGTACCGGGCCTTTTTAAAAAGTACATTAGCTTAAATTCTACTGGGCCTGGACAACTCGAAAATTGCAGAGCCAGACGCAAAAAAAAATCCCCCTTTCAGAAATTCTAAAAATTATTCCGGCACGGTTTAAGGAAGTCAAAAAATCCACGAAAAATCGATTTATAAAAAATCTTGTTATTTCCTTCGAAAGAAAGGTTCGAAATCTCTCCCATGGACGCCAGGTGTTCATTGCAGACAAGCGACGTCTTTCAATAGTGGACATTTTCGAACGAACATAAAATTTTCAAAATAAAAATTTACAGATTTAATTTTTAATCATCCAGATGCAGAATTTTTCGCTGATTTCAGATATATAAATTTCTTCGCGGTCGCTCAATTACAAACTTAAATATTAATTATTATTTCATTAATTGGATGATTCCTTTCAAACTCTAAATTTAAAAGCCTGTCTTTCGAAACCACAATAGATTTTTATAGTATGATTCTTTGGAACGCCATCAAATTTTTTAAAATACACCATTTAGATATTTTAAACTTATGCATCTAGCTTTATCTTTAAACGCTGTTTAATAATATCTAAATTTTATAAAAATCGATCCGCAAGATTTTGCTTTATAAAAAATTCGATTTTGAAAAAGGAAAAGAAATGCGTTGTTGAAACGCGAATTTGTTAAAATTAAAAACTGACAAACCTATCGATTTGGAACTTTCAGATAGCTTATAACACAAAATAAAGATTTTAAAAAGTAGGGGGCATCAAATTTCAGGGGGGGAGAGGGAGGCGATAATATTTTTGATGGAGCTCTGAGATAAATATTACTTTTAATTTAAAATTTTCAAAAGTGTACTTACCACTATTTTCGAATAGTAATTTCAGCAAATAACTTAAATTCTTGCTTAAGTCCGCCACCCCCTTGACTAATATATACTAATATATGGCTAATGACTAATATATGCTGACTATGGGTAGGTTGTTTAACAGAATTTCGTTCAGAAACAGTTTTGTTAAGAATAGAGTTCCTCCTGGTGTAGGAATGTGAACTAAAATATTCGATTTTAATAAATTTTTCAACTACTTTCCAGCAGTGAAATTACGCTTGAAATTATTGAATATTAATGATGTGAATTATCACATTGCTACAAAGCGTAAACCAACTTAGTGAAAAATGTCCAAGCCGGGAATCGAACCCGGGTCCCTGGAATAGATCTCCAGTGCTCTACCACTAAACCACAAGGACGATGTCCAGCTTGGCATTTCTCACTTATATAAGTCGGTAAGGCTGCTACTGCAGCACAAGATGGAGAAGTCTTCATGAGCACACATTCTAGCGGCGTAACATGAGACGCAAATAAACCCAGCATCGGTGAATATACAATTTTAATAAATTTTTCAACTACTTTCCAGCAGTGAAATTACGCTTGAAATTATTGAATATTAATGATGTGAATTATCACATTGCTACAAAGCATAAACCAACTTAGTGAAAAATGTCCAAGCCGGGAATCGAACCCGGGTCCCTGGAATAGATCTCCAGTGCTCTACCACTTAACCACAAGGACGATGTCCAGCTTGGCATTTCTCACTTATATAAGTCGGTAAGGCTGCTTCACTAAGTTGGTTTACGCTTTGTAGCAATGTGATAATTCACATCATTAATATTCAATAATTTCAAGCGTAATTTCACTGCTGAAAAGTAGTTGAAAAATTTATTAAAATTGTATATTCACCGATGCTGGGTTTATTTGCGTCTCATGTTACGCCGCTAGAATGTGTGCTCATGAAGACTTCTCCATCTTGTGCTGCAGTAGCAGCCTTACCGACTTATATAAGTGAGAAATGCCAAGCTGGACATCGTCCTTCCCTCATAGCATGCATGGTCACGGTGACGTCGTTGTGACGTCACTGTGAGTCACTGTGGTCACGTCACATCTGTGACCAAAATGCCACCACTCAGTGATGTCACATTGTGAATGATATGTGAACTTCTTAGAAAACTTAAAAGAAATTACAAAAAATATTCAAAACATGTTATTTATGTAAAATTATATTTTCTGGCAATTTAAAAAAAATTGTGACGTCACTGTTATGACACTGCATGTAACGTACGTCACGTCACATATGTTACGAAAAAAATCACCATATTGTAAGTCACAGTGTGACAAAAATATGAACATCAAAAATCTTTGAAAATGAACAGATATATTACATGCCCGAGTTACAGCGACATAAGGAATGAAAATATATTAGTGGATAGGAAATAGTAAATTCGGACACGAAAAGAGGGGGGGGGGCAGAAAAAGGAAAATGAAGGGTAGAAGTATCAACAAACTAGATTTTCATGCTATATTTTATCAATTTGTTATTTAAGACAGTGAAAGTATACTTTTTTATGATTTCCATTTTATGTACCATTGCAATTTAATCCTTCACTGATTGCTATTATTATAAAAGTGTTTCTCGGAAAAATGGTACGTATTGGAGCAATTTGGATAACATATTTAGAATTAGGAATATTAAATCTGTACACTTTATATATTTAGTTTGCAGGGAGGAAGTTGTTTTATTTTATTTTATTTTATTTATTTATTTATTTTTTTTTTTTTGTCGACCAGTGGTATTCGAAACTCTTCTGTGGTTTCAAACTAAAATTTTCTATTACAGTTAAGTCTGTATCTTTTAATGAGCACGTAGAAAGAATACTCAGTGTTTAGTCATATATGCATTTCTTGCTTTAGAATTTGAATTCAAGTCATATTTTTTCCTGTTAGTGTTTAACTATTTTAAATAACTATTTTTTTAAAAAATTCTACTTCTTTCAGATTTTTTAAATAAAATTAGTATTTTCCGAAAAAAATATGTATACAAATTTTATACAAAACCTATGATATAATTATTCGTATTTCAAATTCGTGTTTTAGAGATATGACTTTAAAAAAAGTTATTTTGCAAATTGCTTATTCTACAGAAAGTGAATATGAAAAAAATGACAGATTGACAAAGAAATTTTTTTTATCCTGTATACTCTCTTTTCATTTATTAAGAAGATACGTATTTATTTATTACGTGTAAAACAAACTTTACTTTAAAAAAAAGAAAGAAAAAAGGCAGGTGTTTCATTCAAATAGAAAATTTTCTTTACAGATACTCTTAAATAAGATAAAATTATTGCGCATTTAAACTCTCTGTTGTGTACAAAAAAAAAAAAAAAAAAAAGTACAGTAGGAGCACCTGCTTGCTAATATCGTCTGCGCTCGATTAAACCGCAGAATAAAATAGGAATCAGAGAACTCCTGACGCGGAAAGTTAGTTTTTTAAGCTAACAGAAATATGCCTGACAATTTAGGATAAAATACGGATATTATTAATATATTTATGGAACTTAAAAGGTATGTCTTATTTAATTTAAATTTTTTGTTCCTGTTTGATAGATTGTTATCATGAGTTAAATAGTTGTATGTTATATACAATGAGACTGAGCTGGGATTATTTTCAGAAGCAATATGGCGATGGAAAGATTTTTGAGAAATTGTTAAATGCATTTAATTCATCTATTATAGTTTGTTGTTGTTTAATAGTACAATTATAAATACTAATTATTTAGTGTTTTTCAAATTGTTATAATTATTTTTTTAATTGTATTTAAGCATTTTTTTGCTGTTTGTGATTTTAATCAAACATTTAATTGTAGACATTCAGAATCAGTTATTAAATTTTCTTTGATTGTAAACTCATTTTCTACGTTTTCGATACATTTATTTTATTGGCATTAAAAAATAAAATATAATATTTAAGCATTGAAATAAACTGTTTTTTCATGCCCGATAAAGTTGAAAAGTGTTTATGACTTCGGTTTGTCTGGTCGTCTGTCCGTGCTCTAACTCCCGTAAATATACTCGGATTGACCTAAAATTTTTGGATGTTATTGACGTTTATCATAGCAAGGTCCCTATTTGTAATGAAGTTTGTAGCATGTTTAGTTCATTTACAGGGACAGTCAATTGTATTCCATTACATTGCGGCCTGTGGGAAAAAAATCGTTTCAAATGATTTTTAATGATTTTACACGCTTTCAAACAGAATAAAATTGATATGCATTTATGAAGTGCACTAAAATGTGCATTCCGTAGAATATGCGATGCAAAAGAATAGTTATTTTTCATTTACAGGGCTAAAAAAGGAATTCCAATACATAATGATATAGGGGTGGAGGGAATTGTTTGTGGGGTACTTTATTTATGTTAATCTATTTGAAATGTAATGAAATTGATATACGTCGTTGAGGTTTACATACTATGAATTATTTCATGTATAATACGAAGTGTATATAGCATTTACAGGGACACACAAAATATTTCAGATACTATATTGTATCCGAAGTACTGTTCATTAGCGATGATTGCTGGAAATGCATTTTTAATTATGATTCACTACATTTATGCATAACATATGGTGTATATATATATACTAGACGTCTTCGCCCGCTACGCTGGTCGGTTTTCTAAAGAAATCTTGAATGAAACAAAATATATCTGTGAATTTGATCATGCGTTTTAAAGCAATATGGGCATTTACCTGATGTATCCAACCGAATTGCTGGAAGCAAAATGAATCTCATTACGCTATTATATTTAAGTATTGCGCGGCAGCGCAATACTTATTTATTTCCAGTGTCACTTCTCAGTGTTAATTTAACATGGAAAAGCCTATGGAGATCATAACTTTTTCATTTTTTCTTCCCACCTTTTTGTCCCTGATGCCACTCATTTTTTATTCTTTAGTAATTCTAATGATATTATAAATTTAAAATGTAAAAACGTTTGCCTGACGTCAGGGTCAAAACGAATGGTAAAATGCCTTTGCATTTGGGTAAATTATAACCCAGAAAGAAACATGGGCCAATTTGTTTTTTTACATTATTCAAATATTTCTCTTAATAATTCCAATTTTCGCTTTTTTCATTGAAAATCAACGGACATTTTTCATAGAAAATGCAACAGTTTTACATCATTGTTGCAAAAATTTCAAAAGCCATAATAATAATTTATTTGTTTTTAGTTGAAAGATTTTCACGTGAAATATTAAATTGAGCTAGTTTTTTTTTTTTTTTTTTTCAAAAAATTAAAAAGGTGACTATGGCGTCATAGTGTAAATAAAAAAGATATTTTCAGAATAAGTTTTTGCTTTGGTCAAGTTTATATTTTAGTAAAAAGTTTCTAATTTATAGCTATTTTTACGCAGGTAGCGAACTTAGTGGGGGAATTACATAACTTAAATTTTAAAATGTATTTTTTTTCCGAGATGAGAACTATTTATATCCCAAGTTAAACTTAGGTAATAATTTTTTGATGTGTTTACATCACCCCTTGGAAGAGAATAAGGTTTAAAAGTTTGAGTAAAACTTTTATTTTTTTTATTTTTTACTGCATCATAGCTATAATATTGTTAAATATTAGCAGTAAGGATTCAACACAATTTACATTTAAATTCATAGCATTCCTGAGTGGGAAATAAAGTATCTAAATTTAAGTGAAGTTAATTTTTTATGTTTTGATTATAGATTTTTTACGTTCAGATTAGAAGTTTTTGTCCAAACTACTGCAACCTGCATTACTACAGTGGTGAAACATTTTGAATTACACACTGGTAAACTGCATCCCACATTGTGATGCAATACCGCATACATCAAAACCTGATGATGATACTCTGTATTAATTTTGAAATGCGTTCGTCTGAGTGCAGTAGTTATTAAAAAACTTAACATATTAAACAAAAACATAATTTGAAGAACAAATTAAAAAAACAAAATTTATTTCCTACATTGTTTAAGCCCGAGAAGGGACAGATATTGAGTTATTTCATTCAATTAGTTCTACATTTAATGTTAAATTTTTGTAACAAATTAGTTAAGCCAATTGAATATTAAAAAATAAAAATAAAATTCACACAATATGATACTTAAAACACCCTAAAAAATTAGATTCCATTCAAATGAAATCGAAATAAATCTTAGACTTTTTTTTAAGTTTTGTATTTTGCATGCATCTTATCATTTTATGCACAATTGTCATAAACATAATACAAAATATGCAATACAAATATTTTCAATTAAAAATGGAAGAAGTCTAAGATTTATTTCTATTTCATTTGAACGGAATCTAATTTTTTAGGGTGTTTTAAGTATCATATTGTATGAATTTTATTTTTATTTTTTAATCTTCAATTGGCTTAACTAATTTGTTACAAAAATTTAACATTAAATGTAGAACTAATTGAATGAAATAACTCAATATCTGTCCCTTCTCGGGCTTAAACAAAGTAGGAAATAAATTTTGTTTTTTTAATTTGTTCTTCAAATTATGTTTTTGTTTAATCTTTTATTGAGTCATACAAAATTTAGACAGTTAAGGACCAATTTCTTTAGTGGATCTGTTAGTGTAGGATTCGGTAAAGAACAATAGAACAATATGTAATATACTAAAAGCGTTCATGAAAAGTTATCAATGCAAGTCTCATTAGAATCTGTTAATTGGACTTATTGAAAAGGCTGATCGTTCATAATAATTGGGTTCGCCTGATTCTAGAACTTTCATCTATAAGTCTAGAATCAAGCAACATAACAACCAAGCAACAGCAAATGATATGTGCTTTATACTAAAACATTCACTGAAAAATTAACTAACCGATCAAGTTGCATCGAAATCCACTTAGCAGAATCTTTTAAACTGGAAAATATACCGAAACCTTCAATAAAAATGATCTAATCAACTGTTTAAATCCCATAAAAATTCATTCAGTGGAACCTTTAAAAAAACCAAATATTTCAAAATTGAGTTCATCTGATTTAGAACTTTCCCCATAATTATTTAACTAAGCAACATAGAACGTTATGTTTTATACTACCATCTTTTCTGAAAAATTATCTAACTAACAATGTAAGTCCCGCCAAAATCTATTCAGCAGAACTCAAGATATAAGTGGCCAGAATGAAATTTCTCTTTGCATTATATATATTGAGATAGTTAAATATAACTTTCATAATCACTTTAACCTGATTATAAAACTCTCTGGGAGGTAGAGGTAGGTATATAGTGCATCACTTCTGAATTTTTTTAAAAACTCAGCTCAAATTCCATAACTATAGCATATATACTCTCTAGTATACCCTATCTCTCTAGCGTATATCTTCCAATTTTCTTTTCTGTACCACTGAGAACTTTTTCCGCATAGCTCCATAACTAAACAACACAGAATATGATAAATATTGAAAAAAATCCCTGAAATATTATCTAACTTACTGTGCATTTAATTACTTGACTTGGAATCTTTCATAATCGAGTTCACCTAATTTTAGAACTCCTGTAGCAACTTAGAATGATGGTTTTTGCATTAAACCATTTATAAACCAAATTTACTATTTAACAGTGTAAGTTCTACAAAATTCTGTTCAGTAGAATCTGAGTCATAGTCATATTTACCATATTTATTGCTCATTAAACCTTTTTTCTTTCCGTTTGAAATAAAATCAGTAACTGTTTTGGTATTTCCCTATTATGCCAACACCATTGTCACCAAGCGTAATAGTTGGCACAAAAATGAAATGATACATTTGAAAATAATAATAATAATTTTGTTGATAAAAAAATGAGCATTTAAAAAATATAACTTTTGAAAATTACAAACTTTGACCTACCACTTTTTTTAAATCAATAAAAATAATGGTACTACTTGGTTATCCCGTCGACCAAAAATCTATTGCCAAACTATAAGATTAAATGCCAATAATGGTTGATCGTAAATGTCACAGTCACTTGACTTTAAGCAAGTTACACGTATTTACGTCATCAGGTGATTTTTATTTCAACATTTTAAATGTATTTTTATTAATGTTATACTAATTTATTTTTTCTTTCGTTATTTAAAATAAAAATTATGTCAATTTGTATAATTTGGCGAGTGGTTTGGCGATTTATATAATTTGGCGAAATTGGTCGACGGGTACCAAAATAAATACTTAAACATAAGAATAAATAAATATTTTGCAAGTAATAAAATATAGTCAATTTAAACTGCAGTCTTGAAATTGTAAATGTCTTTTACTACTGAAGTATGGCGTACGTAATACGTATGTCTCACATTGCAGTAAACATTTCATTCTTTCAATGAAGACATTCGTTGTTTTTTGAACAAAACATTTTTATATCTATAATGCCTCACTTCTGAAATAATTTTCTTTTAGCTTCCTCATCATCAGATAACTGCGAAATGGTAAAATCCATATCAGTATCAGTAATAAATATTTTCTATTCAAAAAATAACAAATTAAAAAGTTTTGCGAGATTATGGTGGAATAAAATAAATTCCATCATTAAAAATTCCTGCATAAAAATATTTAAGTTCAATAATTAGCAAATGTTAATGTGTGGCACGGTTTGCAATAAAAATCGTTTGCACGATTAGGGTTGAAATAAATGGCGCCATACCATACACTTTGGCATGGTATCGCGACGAAAATTAGAACGAAAAGTACCACAGTTTTTTTTTTTTAATTTAGTTTTAGTTTTTGAGGCGTTTGAATTTTTTTTTCTAATTGACGAAGTTGTTTTTATTTAACCAAAAGAATTGGTTAAAACATTATTCAATTTGAATTTTTTTCCTTGCTATAGTAACAGAATTAAAAGAATGAGTTTTTAGAAATTATCACTTGAAAAATTCAGGTTTTGGCGCCAAATATAGTGCCAAATTAGAAAAATATGAAATATCTCTCGAACTATTGGGCTTAAACGAATTCAGTTAGTACCATTCGATTCAGCGTACAAAAATACACCAAATATGTTATCAGTTGAAAAATAACTATAAAATCAGATTTTTAAGGAATTTTTTTAAAGTTCGTTCTCTTTTTTTTACCCCCTTAGGGGTGGAATTTTGGAAAATCCTTTCTTAGCGGCACTCTATATCATAAGAAGTATTTTTACCCCGATTTTCAAGATTTTAGGTTCAGTAGTTTTAGCTGCGCGTTGATTAATACAAAATCCAGACTTTCTTTTATATATATAGATGCTATAATTCATATACAGGACTATACAAAAGTATTCGTAAGGGTTACTGGGTATTGCTTAAAGGTGATTTTTAAATAAGTTATGCATTTTTACGCTGCACTGTATTTAATTTACTAAGAAATGTTTGTAGTATATAGATAAAATGATATACAGGGTCACGCAAATAATTGGATACGTTGCCGTCTATAAATTATAATTTCTGGAAATGTGATTTCAGAAGTTTTAAGAGTGTTTTCGTTTGAATTAAATTTTAACTAAATAGTGGCGTGTAATAAAGGTTCTAGGTAAACTACGGGGTTGTACAAAATTATTTAAGTATGTTTCCATATATTAGTATAAATTGCTGAAAGAGAATTTCAACCTGTTATGCGTTTCCTTGATAAACTAAATTTTTCCATTATATAGTATATATATATCAATCTACAGATCAAATATAGGACTGTTTAAAAGAATTAGAAAACATATTTGGCTGTGGATGGTAACTGCGTAAATCAGTTTTTCAAATGTTTTACGCGTTTTCATGTTTACTTAGTTATCTTATTTACGTTATTTCCCCCGATGTCTTGTTAAAACATTTAGGAAGAGTTAGAAAGTGTTTTATAATCTATTCTTAACGCATGATATATCTTACTTGTTGTTTCTATTTCCCAGATCAGTCTTTTCCTATAAAACATACCAAATCTAATTAGCTCATATTCACAAAATACAATATATACGGGAATAAAAAATTTAAATAAATAGGGCTTATACTGTCGTTCTATAAATAACAGTTGTATTAATGTCCGTAAGACTCCATGTTCGTATTTAATAAAGCAATGACAAATCACATCACACTAAAAAGCTTACACATTCTTAATATTAAGCTTGAATTCAAGATCAAGCTTAGAACTTATTAAAAAAATATGTCAGTTGATAAGCATTGTTTTTTAAATGGAAAATTAAAAATATTTTAGAAGAATAGGACTCCAAAATAGCGATATCTTGCTAAAAAGTACGGTAAAAAGATAAGATTTTATATTTCAAACAAAACTTTACTTTAAAATTATCGTAGTGTTTATGACAAGAATCATCACAGTATTAATGCTTAGAAATTTTTCCAGAGAGAAACATTCGCCTTGCATACAATATTTCAAATGAAAATCAAATTTCAAATAAATTGCTTAAAAAGCACAAAGGCCAACATAGTGAAAAATATCCACGCCGGACTCGATCCCGGGTCATCAGTATAGCGCACTGACATTCTACCGACTAAACCACATGGAACGATACCCAGCCTGGAAAATTTCTCCCTATTACATGTTGGCAAGGCTACAAATGCAGCACAAGATGGAATATTTATCGTGAGCCACCGACATGGGGTAAACACGAAACTTAATTAAATCCAGCATCGATTGAATCTATTTTAATAATTGGAAATTTTTCCAGAGAGAAATATTCGCCTTGCATACAGTATTTCAAATAAAAATCAAATTTCAAATTAATAGCTTAAAAGGCAATTTTAATTTGAAATTTGATTTTCATTTGAAATACTGTATGCAAGGCGAATGTTTCTCTCTGGAAAAATTTCCAATTATTAATATAGTTTCAATCGATGCTGGATTTAATTAAGTTTCGTGTTTGCCCCATGTCGGTGGCTCACGATAAATATTCCATCTTGTGCGGCGTTTGTAGCCTTTCCAACATGTAATACTGAGAAATTTTCTAGGCTGGGTATCGTTCCATGTGGTTTAGTCGGTAGAATGTCAGTGCGCTATACCGATGGCCCGGGTTCCAGTTCCAGCATGGAATCTTTTTCACTAGCTCGCCTTTGCGCCTTTTAAGCAATTAATTTCAAATTTGATTTTCATTTGAAATCATCACAGAGTTTATGACAAGTTCGTCACAAATGACACATATTTCACAAATTGGTCACAGTGTGACTTCAAAGCATTGTCACTTTCGTCACAAAGTTAATGCCAAAATAGTCACAAATGACACACTTTTCACAAATTTGTCACACCGTGACTTCACAGAGTGGTCACAATGTGACGTCACAAACAACCTCTAAAACGGCCATAACGACCTCGTGTTTTAGTCACTATGACGTCACATCCACCTCACGTGACGTCACATCGACGGTCACAAAATCACAGTGTGACTTCACAACGACGTCGCCGTGACGTCACCATGCCTTACGGGTTGTGGTTTAGTGGTAGAGCACTGGAGATCTATTCCAGGGACCCGGGTTCGATTCCCGGCTTGGACATTTTTCACTAAGTTGGTTTATGCTTTGTAGCAATGTGATAATTCACATCATTAATATTCAATAATTTCAAGCGTAATTTCACTGCTGGAAAGTAGTTGAAAAATTTATTAAAATTGTATATTCACCGATGCTGGGTTTATTTGCGTCTCATGTTACGCCGCTAGAATGTGTGCTCATGAAGACTTCTCCATCTTGTGCTGCAGTAGCAGCCTTACCGACTTATATAAGTGAGAAATGCCAAGCTGGACATCGTCTTTGTGGTTTAGTGGTAGAGCACTGGAGATCTATTCCAGGGACCCGGGTTCGATTCCCGGCTTGGACATTTTTCACTAAGTTGGTTTACGCTTTGTAGCAATGTGATAATTCACATCATTAATATTTAAAATATTCGAGATTTGTATTTTTGCAAGATTTTTCAGTGCGTATCCAGCACGCTTGCTAAACCCTCATGCGATATATCATCGGAAAACCCTCGAACCACTATTTCATATTATGAACCTTTCTACCCCTCTCACTCAGATCCCCCTGGGAGCCAATTTTCTAACTGAGCTCCTAATTAAGCTGCAGCAAGATTTGGGCAGCTCATTTAAAGGCTTGACCGAAGGTGAAATTCTTCACGGGCCTTGGATTGGTGAGGTCTATGTTTGACCTCAGATTATCAGGAAGCATTCCCCCTTGGGGAGGGGGGATAAAATGAATTTTTTCATGTGACATATCGTTTTAAAGCTTTTGGCCTGTACTTTACTAAGCACTCACTCCTCTCCTCTTAACTCATTATTTCATCAGTAAGTAGAGGTCATTTTAAAGTTTTAATTTGTTGATTATTACCGCATACAATTTTCCAAAAATCATGAAAAAAATTACACAACAAACCTAAATAATTAGCAGCTTCTCCCCTATTTTCACTCAGTGAGCGGGTACGTATTTCAGAAAAAATCGAGTTAAAGATATAAAATCATACAAATTTAAGTGTAATTTAAAAATCATCAAAGGGGGAATGGATATAGTTTGAAGAAGCTTTTAACACAGAACTCAAAAATATATTTGTTTTACTCTTAGATACTATTATATTTTCAGAAATTCGTCGAAAATGTATGGCAAAATTATGTGACCCCACCTATTTCCGAATCTACTGAAAATAAAATTACGGAAAAATTAGTAGTAGTTGGAATTTATTTAAATCTTGCAGGAAAACTATAGCAATTATCCTAGGTCATATAGTTTTTCAGAAAATCGCAGTTTTCCGTTATTTTATCTGGCGGGCGCTCAGCGGGGGAGTTGAGAGGAGTTCGATGTACCTATCAACGCAAAATCATCCAGGAACTGTCGATAATGATTTTCCAAAAGAATTGGCGATAATTAGGCGAAATATTAATTAAAAAAACCTATCTAAAAAAAGTGGCACAGACCAAAGTGCCCATGCAACTTTGCGACCTACTTTCAAAGCGCACTTGGCACAATGGCAAGATTATACTTTGTACAAGGTCTTTGTTTTAGGTAAGACGGATCACAAAGATAAATAGTCAGCGTTTTTCATTTCAATTAAATTCAATTATTGAAGGCAGTTATTGAAAAATATTTAATAAAAGAAATCCAAGTTTTTGCAAAGTTTTATTATTCTTTTAACGACTATATTTTCTAAGATTGCAGTTAGTAATTAACAAATTTATTGTATGAACTCTCTGTACGCGACTGAAACTCGCTTTTTACTGATTTTTCTTTGTTCGAAGCAAATCTATAAAATATACAATTAAAATTTCAATAAAAAACAATTCATTTTGAAGTTGTTCTCAAAAACATATTTCCCGACTGTAAATTACATAAAACTTTCTTTTATGCTCTTGGGCTCGTTTTTATGCGTTGCATACAATGACAGGCGTGACTATTAAATTTGTTCTGAATCGAATGGAGTTTTTCATTTCTTTTTTTACATTCATTTCATTTTGAGCTACATCCTGTTTTACCTATTTATTGTTTTTGTTATAATATAGCTGATTGCTATGATTGATTTGTGCTTTTTTTGGCAATTTACTTTTACATGGGTACCATGTATAACCTGGAGGCTTATGTTGCTTTACTATTCTGCAATATAATATCTACCCGTTTTATATCGTCAGTATGTGTATCACTACCAATACTACAGTAAGAAGTGTTATACATTTTCAATTATTTGAATAATAGAGCCTTCCATGTTTGCCACCAGCTGTAGTGCGTCCCTGCTTTCTGAAAAGCTGGACAGGCCTGATCTACAGCTCATATTCAAAATATTAGAATAATTACTTTTTTTTTACAAATTGAAAATATCGTTTGGTAATGCTAATATGCAAACGATATTTTTTATTAAGAACTTATTTTTGAATAAATTTATTTATTATCTTAAAATTAATATAATTTTAGAAAAGCTTAATTGAAAAGAAAATTATTTTGAAAAGTTAAAATATTAGAATATTTATTCAATTAGAATATTTATTTAAGTCATTCAAAATATTAGAATATTTCCCATTAATTCTCCTTTTATTATCACCAATTCATAACTGGTGACATCATTGATTAATTTCAGACGATTTTATTTAAAATTAGTATATATATTTTTTTTTCAGTTTGTTTGATTTTTCTTCTTAAAATGGGTCATTTTAGTGATATTCCTGAATCTATAAAATTTCGTATGGTTGATTTGTATCGGCACGGTAAAAATCAATGTTATATAGCAAATTATTTACATTGTTCGCAATCAAGCGTTAGTAAAATACTAACACAATGCTAAAAAAATGGAAAATTTCAAAATAATCGCCGAAATGGCGGCCGAAAACCAAAAACATCTGCTAGAGATGACAAGAAACTGAAGCGTATAGTTAAGAAAAACCATTTTAAAAGTGTGGGATTCTTGCACCGAAAATGGAAAGAAGAAGGAGTTGAAGTTTCTACATCGACAACATTAAGACGTCTCCATAAATTTAAGTTTAAATCTTGTGTACCGAAAAAAACCTCTCATGACTGCAAAACAAAAGCGTTTAAGATTGAATTGGTGTAAATCAAGACGTTTATGGGGCGAAGAAGATTGGAAAAATATATTATTTAGGGATGAAAGTATGTTTTGTGTTTCATACGGTAATCAAGGTATTCGAGTTTGGAGAATGAAGCAAGAAGCATTTGATAAAGAATGCTTTAAACGTTCCGTAAAATTTGTTGCTATAGTGTCATGGTTTGGGTTGCATAAGTGCAGAAGGACCTGGAAAGTTATGCATCGTCTACGAAAAGGTTAACCCTCAGATATATCAAGAAATTTTGGAATATTACATGATTCCATCATGAGATGATTTATTTGAAAATGATTTCATCTTTCAACAAGATTTTGCGTCATCGCATACCTCGATGTGAACTAAGAATTGGTTCCGCCAACGCAACATTAACTTCCTTGGCCACCAAACTCACCAGACCTTAATCCCAACAAAAAATTATTGTGTATAATGAAGAAAAAACTCCAAGAAAATCCTCCATTAAGTAAAACTGAGTTAGTGGTACGTATAAATTCTATTTGGGCTAATATTGATAGAAATGTTTGTAGACACCTTGTATATAGTATGGAAGATCGATTGTACGCTGTTATGAAAGGTAAAGGAGATGCTACAAAATATTAATTACCATTTACTTCATATTCATAAGGTAATATTTTAGCGCAAAATAAAATATTAGAATATTTTGAACCAATCTAAATTTGATTCTAATATTTTGACAGGGGCGCGCCAGCAGTATCCAGCGCCTGTGTGCAGAATTTCAGTTGGCGCCCTATAACCTCCCCCTCCCCTCTCCAAATATAAAACATTATAAAAAAAATTCTATGAGTATCTATAAATGCATATCTGCCGTCCTGCTGTTGTTTTATCCCAGATCAAATAAAGTTTTTTGAACCAGAATATTATTTAATAAAATACGTCTTGTTTCTATATGGGTTCCTGTTTTATTTCATATATTAAACAAAATTTCTGGTTCCAAACATTTAAATTACTTGAAAAATAAGGAAGATTCGCATCTATGTAAATAAAATTCGAATTACAATAAAGCCTGTGAAAATAAAACCTTTCTGTATCAGAATCTTGAATTAAAGGTAAAATTTCATTATCCCACAAAATAATACAATACAATAATAATAGATTTCATCCATACTAATAAAATAAAGTGGTTTGTCATCTCTAATTTGCATATCGATATTAATAAAAGAAAGACGTTTGCCTTTACTCTGCTTGTATTAGCGATGGCTAAGAAAATCTACCGAACATAGAGGTCTGAAAATCTGGATAAGGATAGACGATGGCAGCTCCAAATGCGCCTGAGGCTCAGATTTTTCCTTTTTTGATAATTAGCCGAAATATAATTAAAAGCCATAATGATAATCGCAAAATGACGATTCCCATCTTCAAAGCAAGCATGCCTCTGCATTTCTTCAGACGTTAAGCGGTTCTTCACGCTGACGAAAGCGTAATGTTCGATTTTTACTGCATTTTGAAATTGCGATGGCCGGATCCCCATAGAGTTTAAAAAAAGAAAGAAAGACAATCGTGTTATCTTTCTGATTCCAATCGTATCTTTCGTTACTCTTTAAAAAATCTTTTTATTTGGCCGTGATTCGCGTCCTTTTTAAAGTTTTTCCGAAGTTTCAAAATTTAAAATAAATAAATAAATAAATAAACTATTAATATATCCTTATTATTTTTACAAATCTAACGATGTCTCTGGTGTAAAAAATATTAATATTTACTATTTAAAAAAAAAATCTTTAGGTCATTTCAAGGATTTGCCAGAGTTGTTTTTCCTCTCAGTGCAAGGTTCCTCAAGATATCGTTTCCCGTCTCAGCGATACGTATGCTTGTGCTTTGAATATCATTTCGCGTTTTAAAAAAGTGAGGGGATGGTGCGCATTTTATATTATTTATGTTTTTTCACGAAGTTTTTGTCAGAATTGAAAATTTTAGATATTTAAATGCCAGAAATTAAATACAAATTCGAGGTTCGCTTGAAAAATCAGGCCGGAGCGTGGATATCATACCCGGTGTACGCTGCAGAAGGCAGTGGGGCCCTCAACTCGAGCTACGTTTGAATAAATTTTCATTTAAAAATGAAAAACAATACAAATCCGAGCTTCTACCCTGCCAAAGGCAGTGCTGATGACAATATTAAGCACGTTTGGAAAGATTTTCGTTTAAAAATATAGAATCAAAACAAACCGGACAGTGCGTTGCACGTCCGGTGTATATATGCTGCTGAAGACATTGCGTCCCCTCTCCATCTCCGGGTTCGTTTGTAAAAAATTTCTTTTAAAAATATAAAATAATTCAACAGTTGATTTTAGACTTTTTAAGGTTATTATAATGTGCAATGCCGCGGGCAGGTCTGTTAGTAAGGCATAAGCACGTGAATTTAAAACTCTTTTTTTATAAATCTGTAATTTTCCGTTCATAATACAGTGATCATTGTAGCTCCTATCTTATTTATGTCTAAATTGGACTTTTTTTGTCATTCTAGTCTCTGAAGCATGTAAGGTTATATGTAAAGCTAATAATTGCTCATAAACTTTCAAATTCATGCTCTGTATTAAAATGAACAAATCACAGTTCTCATCATTCAAAATCATCGCAGTCTTTTGTTCAGTATGTGATTAGACACGAGCTTACGAAGGGTATGCAGGGAAAGGCCGCTTCTCTCAAACTTTGAAAAGTAAGAATTTATGACCAAATTCAGCCGATTTTCACCATACCCTCCCCATTAGCAAAAATTCTATTTCCGCCATGATGACAGATCCAGAGTACAAGATAAGTATTGATAAAAAGTATTTTTTCTGCTCGGAGATTTATGGTCCGAAAAAAACCCTCACAATTTTTGAAAAAAGACAAGTTTCTACAGAAGTGATCATTTGTAGAGCGCTGAAAAAGTATTGCTTCGACCGCCTAAAGTAGACTCAACTCTAGGAGCGCAAAACTCACAGTGTTAAACCTACGACACGGAATGCTAAAACTTTCACAAACGGCTGATGCTTCATTTTACAAATTAAAATTTGCTCCGAAGCCGATGTCAGTCTCTGCAATCTAAAATCTCTACATTGTTCTGGTTTTATATTGTTTCTCTATTCAGGGTAGAGGTCTACTCGGCCCGGAAAAATGAAGGCAAACTTTCAAATGAGTCGAGCCGAGCTAGCAGAATAAAGCCAAATTTTTTTAACGGCCGGGTCGATAAAAAAAATAAACGGACCGGGCCGGTAAAAAATTAAACCGACAAGCCGAGCCGACAGAACAATTAAGCGGGCCGACCGGTCCGATAGAAAATTTAAACGAAGCCGATAAAATATGATTTTTCTGAATGGCTATGACTATGAATAAGTATAATAATGCTGCACCGGTCGATGCAATTTGACATAACATATCCAGCGTAGAGATCGACATCGGACAGCTACATCGTACCTGACACCGGGCTTAATTTCTTCAGCAGATTTGGGCAGGGCCGGGTCCGGGTTAAGGCTTACACTTTTCTTCTACATAGTTAAGATGGGCCTGAATTGGACTTAATTGTTCAAAGAAGGTGTCGGGCAGGCAATATATTTCGTAAAAATAGTAATAGCGATAATGTACTTCTGTTAACGGAATCATTGCAATATAATCTTAATAAATTACAGAGAAATATTTTCAAAAATCTACTTTTTATAATACAGCTTCAAAGTTATGATGTTTTTAACCCTCTTTTTTTCCTTTATTCTAAACAACATTAATTTTTTCAACGAATCTTTATTTGAATGTTGAAAAGTCTAAGAGTCTAAGTAATCATTAATGTTGCTATTGTGTAATTTCTCTCTTAGGAACACATAGCAATGTAACATTTCTTTGTAAATCTGTATGCAATAATCTTTAAAAGAATTTTAATTGTATGTTAAGAAAAATCGGAATATTTGTAGAAATAGTATTTTTTGTAGAATTTGTAGAAATTGGCCGGGCATGGCCTAATTTAATTTATTTTTGAACGGACTGGGCCGGGCCTGTTTTCACTGATTTCTGTACCGGCCGGGTCGCGAACTTTCGAAAATATAAACGGGCCGGGCCCTGACCAGAGTTGGGCAAATTTGTAATCTCAATTATCCGCTATGAAATTACAAATTAATTGCATGTAATTGATTATAGTTATACACATTCAAATGCAGAAATTCCGTCGAATTTCTGCATTTGAATGGGGGTGGTTCAGGCTACAGTGTTGCAAGAATTTGTTACGACATATAACTTGAACTATAATTAATTACACGCAATTAAAATGCAATTACATTGCAGATAATTGCAGATAATTGCAATTACAAATTTGCCCAAGTCTGGGCCCTGGCCTGGAAATTCCGGTCTCTAATTCAAGGCTGTCCAACGTGTCTCCTGCAGGCGCTATAGTGGTGCCCTTTGAAGGTTTTCTTGGCGACCATTCGAATCTTTCTTCTTAGTGTAGCTATTTTATAAATTAGAAATACACTTTAAAGTATGCTTTCTTTAAAATCAATAATATTTGAATGGGGTTCTTTAAATTGTTACCAATGACCGTTATTTATTGTTAATATTATTAATTTGTTATTTAGTGCTTAAGGTTTATAGCCCCTTCACTTACAAAATTTTTGAGATAGGCTGGCCTTCTGAAAAATGTAATTTTAAATTTACTATGCTTTATATTATTTCTACAAATTATTGTTAAATATAGTTTCTAAGTCGTAGAGGACTTTTGGCTATTACCGTAAGATGTATATGCATCATATAAGATGCCTGTGACGTGTAAGTCTACCATTATTCGTGGCCTGATTATCTCAGGGGACATTTTTACCAGTATTTCCGAATAGTAATTGTCATCTTATTTATGACAGGTAATTCTGCAATAAGGAGAAGATTGCTATTTAAAAATGGAAAAGAAGCCAGTGGAATTTACCCCCTGTGGTAATAAAACCGTATTATGCTTTACCACTACAGTGAGATACATGTCTATGTCTAAATCAGTTATTACGAGACTCGAAAGCAGAATAAAATGAAATAAATAAATAATAAAAAAAAAGAATTAAGTATCTATAAAAAAAAGTTAGTCTCTGGTAAATCTACAAAACATAATTAAGATGTCAAGAAAATTTAATACATTTTAGTTTCATTAAATTAAGGATTTTTTTTAAGTATTTGCTTCTCAACTGAAATCTTTGGCGCCTTTACTTCTTCGACGCCTGTGTACGCCGCACACTTTGCACACTGGGTCGGCGCGCCCCTGTATTTTGATGTGTTTCAGAAAGCTGTATACCTAATTTATTGTACTGTATTTTATATTTTGTAAATGTTAAAATCTTATCTGAACATTCCATATTTAATTTTTAAGAAATTTAATTGCATTTACTTAGTATCAAAAATAAATAAATGAAAAATATTTTTTTCTAATTACTTTTTCTCAATTATTCTAAAATTTTGAATATGAGCTGCAGAGCAGGGATGTCAAAAGGGACATTCGCGGTCGCCCTTCCGAATTTTTTATGTTTCTAGCTTTTTTAAATTTATTTTGGGTGCATGACGGCGCCCTTAAACCATCCGCGGCGCCTTATGACCATGACCTTTTGACAATGAGGCGCTTTTCGACCGTTATCTTTCGACACCGTTGCGCCTTTTGGTTTGAGACTCTCCCCTCCCCCCACCCCTAATTTTTATAAGTAAAAATAAACTCAGAAATGACGCACTTTCGATTTAAATACCGCTTTAATAAATTTAAATTGGATAAAAGTTTTTGAAATTTTTCAGCTTCGACTAAAATATTTGGCGCCTGTGTGCGGTGCACACTTTGCACACTGGGTCGGCGCGCCCCTGACGCCCCTCCCACCCTCCACCCTGAAATTTCTAGCACCATTATTTTTAAAACTTTTTATTATATGTTATAAACTATCTTAAAGTTTCAAACAGATCGCCTTGTTAGATTTCCTAATTTAAATAAAATCGCAGTTTGTTAGTTCCACATTCTAGCACCAGGCAGTGCACTCTATTCTTTAAAAAAAGAATATCTGAACAAAACTCCTTTCTACAACTTATCCATAGATACATTAGTCGAGGGGGTGGTGGTCTTAAACACCAATTTATGATATTTGCTGAAATTACTATTCTAAAATAGTAGTATCATCACTTATGAAATTTTTTATATTGAATAAGTAATATTTATCTCATCTCGCCGTCAAAAAACCGCATGCAAAACGGTAGATAACGCTACACTTTAAAAATGGTCTTAAGCAATAATTTAAGATATTTGCTGAAATTACTATTCGAAAATAGTGGTATGAACAATTTTGAAATTTCTATATTGAATAAGTAAAATTTATGCTGTAATTTTATAAATGTGATGCCGTTCTGAACAATGCTTTAAAAGCGATAGGAAAAATTGTTTAAAATACACAAGTACCAGAGGGGTAAATATAAGACTTTTTGAAATTTTTATGATTTGTCGTGTGATCGCAAGTGTTCAGCTATAAGTATGCAAAATTTCAAGTCTCCAACTTAATTAGGGGCTCAGTTCGAAAATTTGCTTAAAATACACAAATTAGAGACCGAACGGGTAAACATAAGACTTTTAGAAAATTTTATGATTTGTGGTGTGACATATTAGCATTAGTAATATATTAGCAATTTGCTAGCATTATTTTTGTTATAGTTCAAAAAGCGCATCTTCGATTTTAACGAAATTTTATTTTGTTAAAAGTACATAATTTGAGCATTATTCTGTAATTATTTGGTTGGTGTAAACATTAAATTACTACATTAATAATTTTTCCAAAAAATGTTTGTTTATTTTTGTGTGTTAAAATTTGTGCAAAAATGGTGAAAAAAAATATGTAATGTGAACTAATATATTATTCAATAAATGGCATTTATTTCATTATTTTAACATTTATACTTTTTGAGAAAAATATATTTGAAAAATAGTAGTGCTGGCGCATACTTCCCCGATTCTATCAAGGACAGTTCAAGGTCAGGGGCTGAAAACACTCATGGTGAGGCTTATTACCACAGATGTTATTTCAAACATCGGCCGGTGGGCCATTTCGCTATGCTTATCATCCCCTTGAGGGACGGTGGAATATATTATATCCCACCTAAGTTTAATTTAGATCTGCACCAGAAAATTTTAATTAAGCTTTACTTTTATAACTTTAAGAGAAAATAGTTGAAAAAGTTGCTTTTCCTTATTTTGAAATATTTTTTTCTAAATATCTGGTGGGAATTCAGCATTACACAAATGCAATTGCTTGCCCCCAAAGGGTTATCCAGGTAGACCCTTTGTTCTGATTAGTTTTTGATGTAAATCGCCCAACAGGTGAAATAATGCTATGCTGCATTTTTCACAATTTCTGAAATAGCTCTATCTCAAGAATTAATGCAGGATTTTCAAATTTCAAATCATCAAACTTCCGATTCGGATAGTCATTCATATGATTTGGTGCAGATTACGGTTTAGTATAAATCGCCCAACAGGTAGCTCTGCTATGCAGAATTTTTTATGATTTTCACAATACTCTATTTCAAGAACTAATGCATAAATTTTCATCAAACTTCAGATTCATGTGTACCTTGATAAATATTACCACTGATTATGTTTTGGTGTAAATCGCCCAACAGGTGTCGCTGCTGTGCTGCATTTTTCAATGATCCTACAATATCTCTATCTCAAAAACTAATGCACAAATTTTCATTAAACTTCAGATTTACTTAGTACTTGATATGAAGTAGTGCGGACTACATTCTGGTGTAAATTGCTCATCAGGTGGCGCTGCTGTGCCATATTTTTTACGATTTCAGCAATAACTCTATCTTAGAACTAATTCATGAATTTTATCTAACTTTCAATTCAGCTATATGTGGACACAAGTTGTTCTAATTACCGTATTTTCGGGTGTATAGCCCGCACCTCTAAATCGAGCAGTACCATAAAAAAGTTTGTGTATAAGCCGCGGAGCTGCATCGTTGTATAGCCCGCGGGCTATACACCATCTACGAATGTATATTTCGACCAGGGTTTACGCCGCATGTGAAATTTCCGCGGTAATCGCGAATGGCGTGCTAAACAGAAACACATTAATAAGAAGAATTAAGAAATCACAAAAATGAAATTATTAATTAGAAATAAATAATTTAAATGTAAAATTCGAAATTATTAATATAATTTAAATAATATAAATACGAAAAACTACACTAAAATTGCGTGAAATTTGCAGCTTACATTCCGGCATATGGTGCGCATTATTACCTTGGTATATCGCGAATGATTTTGCAACAAAAAATTAATTAAACTGAAATTTTAAAAACCACAAGCACCAAAATTACAGGGCTCCCACTAGATCCGTTTTTTTTGCTTCAAGTCCGTATTGGTCCGTTTTTTCATTGTTAGGTCCGTAAAGTCCGTTTTTTGACACTTTTAACCGACTTTTATTTAAAATTTTCCGATGTTTGGCATTTAGCAGAGCATAGCGGAAAAATCGCGCTTTTCGCAAATATATTCCAAAAAATACCATTAAATTTCGTTAATCGATCACGAAAAGAATCGCCAATTTTGTCAAAGGATTGCGAAAATGCGCAAATTTCTTCAAAAGATCGTGAATTTCGTTAAAGGATCGAAAAAAACGCGGTCAAAAGATAGAAAAGAAAAGCGGTCAAAAGATCGCAAAAAAGACTAATTTCCTCAAAAGATTGCGAAAAAAACGCAAGTTTTGTCAAAGAATAGCCAAAAACGCGTTTTTCGTCAAAAGGTCGCAAATTACAACAAAGGATCGCGAAAAACACGCAAATTTCGGAAAAGGATCGCGAAAAAAACGAGAATTTTGTAAAAAGATCGCGCGATCTTTTAAAAAGATAGCGTTTTTGGAAAAAAAACGCGAATATCATCAAAAAATCTCTCAATAAAACGCAAGTTTTGTCAAAGAATCGCGGAAAACGTGATTTTCGTCAAAAGGTGGCAAAAAACACGCGAATTTCGGCAAAAGGCCTCTCAATAAAACGCAAATTTCACCAAAAAATCGAAAAAACACGCGAATTTCGTCAAAGGATCGCGAAAAAACGTGAATTTCGTCAAAAGATTGCGAGAAGAATGCGAATTTCATCAAAATATCGCGAAAGAAAGAAAAAACGGTCAAAAGATTGCGGAAAAAAACACGAGTTTTGTCAAAAAATCGAAAAAAAAAAAAACTAATTTCGTCAAAAGATTTTAAAAACTTTAATTTCGTCAAGAGATAGTGAAAAACATAAATTTCATCAAGGATCCCGCAAAACACGAAAATTTCTTTAAATAGTCGTGGAAAAATTCGTGAAATTCAATCTGTCTTAGAAGGTTTGTAACCTCTACCAATAACAATGGCTTTAAGATAATGAATTTCAGAATTTGAATCGGAGCAAGCGTTTTCTTTATAACAAATTATACTTTGAACATTTATTAATTAGTGACAATTGAAGGAAAGGAGGGTTTCCTTGCTTATTTTATTTTACAATTTGCGAAAATAGTTTCCTTTTGATCTCTTTTTTTACAAAATATGTGCTCCCTTTTGGTCCCCTTTTTTACTACACAAGTTGAGTGGGAGCTCTGGAAATATGAAATTATTAATTTGATATAAATAATATAAGTACGATATTCAAAATTAATACTTCATTATAAATAATATTTAAAAGAAAAAATCCCGTTAAAATTGAGTAAACTTTTCTATACACTAAAGAGCGTCATGAGAACGATTGGGTGTTAGCAATCTCAACTTTAATTAAGTATCTTAATAGCGTGCTCGAACGACATCAAAATGACGACGTGCTAAAATGACATTTATTTTCACAGTGCCATATATTAAAATTATTTACAAATAGATAATAAACGTATTTTTAATATTTAGCGCTATGTACAAATAAAATAACGTTATCACATCCCTTTTCGTCAATTGAATAAGATATAAAAATTCTCATTTTAATCATTTCTAAAAGAATCTGTAGATCAGGAATGCAGATGTTTTGGATTTTTTTAAGAGGGGGGGGGGGGTGTATTAAAAAGAAACCTCGCACAATAATTCATCGAGAATGTTAAACGGAAAAGCATGGAATCTGCTGGCATATCTATCAAAGTGATTTGAAATCGAATGCGTTTTTCCATTTTCGATAAGTGTATTATATCTTAAGTTATAAGCGATTGCTATTTGATGATGACCTTTCCCGAGCTGTCTCATCTGAAAATTCAGTTAAAAAATCAACTTTCAGCATTTTCTAAATGTTTTTTCCCTTATCAAAAACTGAAAAACGCTGTTCGACTTCGTTAAGTATTAATAAATGCGGCAATAGTTTTATACATTTAAAATTAAAAATGACTTATAGTGAATGCAGCCATTATTTATGTGTGTATGCGTGTTTTATAATAAAGTTATCAGAAACAAAACAAAACTTTTTATTTAATTCGAATCAGTTTTATTTATTCCAATCAATTTGCAAGAAATTTCATGACCTACTTTTATTATTTCTTTGCACATGGAGCGATAAGGATTATAAACATTATATGATTCATGCTAACCACTACGAAAAGATATCACGTACGATCCTAAAGCTATTTTCTTTTTTTCCCCTTCTTCTATCGCTCTGTTTGGAACTTTTTAGCTGTCAGAATCTCGAAGAAATAAATATAGATTTCAATTAGAAGATTTTGCTTTAAAAGCATTTATACACGAAGTGATTACCAAGAAAGAAAAAAAAAATACTTACCACCACTGTGCTGTTTCTTAAATACAAGATGATTTAACAATGCAATTTAATCTGATTTATTTTATGGTCGTTTTTGAGAATATTTGGCGTTATTGTAGATGTTTTAAAAATACTTCTTGCATGAACATTTAAAAGTTATATTTTATATTTATTTCAATCACTTGGTACAGAATTGAATCCTGCATTGGGTTGGGTAATCGAATAGTACCCGAACCAGACTAAAGTTCGGGTCGGGTTGGCGGGATTTTTTTTTTCTTCTGCTATTGTTTTGTTATGGATAGAGGGGGGGGGGATGTATTTTTTCTAGAAAAATACATTTTTTACAAATAGATTATTTTCTTAGAAAATATGGAATATTAAGCATTTAAAAAAAATTATATCCACTAATTTGTTTTATGTATCCTATGAATATTGTTTTAAATCATTTTTATAGGATTTTCACTTAAAACGTACACATTAGAGATCTGCATGGACCTGGTTAATCATAGTAGATATATGGGTTATACACATAGTAGCTATATGGGTTAAGTGAAAATTGTTCAACAGTTTCAAAAAAGGATAGCGGTCGCATTGTCGCGAATAACCTTAAGCTACATAAAGAATCAGATTGTTTCAAATGACTGTTAAAAATTCTACTTCATAGGCAGGATATATTTTTGAGGAGGAGTGGGGGTGGGAAAGTTCCTGATAGGTTTTAGCGACAATGATTTTCTTTTAAATAACAGTGCAAAGGGTAGATAAGGGGGAAACTTAATTTGTTGAGACGAGATGAGGTCATGATTGCATTCATTAAAAATACTGATTCAATTAAACAATGACTTATATATACGGTGACCACTGGACTAACTGTCAACAACTTACCTCCCACCTATCCCCTTGAGCCGAACTTTGACTGAGAAACTGATTATACTAAAAAAAAAAAAATCCCTGCCGGCTCGGCCTACAGGCGGGGTAGATTTCGAAGTTAAGTACTAATTTCACCAACAAAAGTAAAATCAAGATGAAAAATAAACCCAGTTTAATAATTTTATCTGGCCACTTTTGAAAGTTTTTAGTTTCTTTTTTATGTAAGAGCTGATTTTATCAGAATCATGTTAACATGGTATAAAAGAAATATTTTTCCACGCTCCACAATTCGAAATTTTCTGACACATTTTTAGGCTCATTTTTAAAAGTAAAAACATGAAACTTGCGGACTTGATTTTTTAAAGAGATTTATAAGCGACCTGTATTTTATTTTTCATTCAAATTATCAGAACTTGGTTTACAAACAATTATTTTCACAGTACGACCATTTTTTTTTTCGTTTTCAGCACTATCGCTTAGATATATTCGGTTTAAAATGCCCATTTTGACAGCATTTTTTGAAATATATTCTACCTTTTATCCTAAAATCGATCAATACGGCCCATTTATAATTTCTGAATAAGAGAACCTGCCCATTGGATGCGTTTGAGAGAAAAATGAATTTAAAAATGAGTCAGAAAATAAGGAGTTTGGATTTGAGTACAACCTTAATACGATAATTTTTTCGTCAACCCCTATTTTTGTTTAATTTCTTTTTGCTGTAAGAGTTGGTCCTATCAAAAACATGTCAATATAAAAGTGGTAGATAATATTAAGAAGGTGTAAATAAATTTAAGCGGATTGGATATCTTGTGAATAAGATGAAGTAATGAATTTTTTTCTTCTTAAACCCCCCCCCCCCCTCTTTTTTTTCTGGTAAGAGTTGGTTCTATCAAAACTTGTCAGTATAAAAGTTATAATTAGTATTAAGATCTATAATATATTTAAGTGAATTTAATATTTTGAGAATTGACGAAGTTATGAATATTTTTCTCCCTAAAACCCTGTTTTTTGCGCCCCTTCACACATTTTAAATTTTATCAAAAATCAGTGATACATAAATTTTTGGCCCTTTTCTTAGAAATGATAATAACTTTAAACTGATTTGATATATATTATAATTAAGACGTTATGGGGTTTTTTTTTTCGGTTTTCACAAAACCCCTCCCTATTTCCATCCCCGTGGTCCGATTTTGCGCATTAACGAACTTGACCGAAATTTTCTGTCGCTTGATTTAATTTCTGCCACTTCATTTGAATAAATGTTTAGTCCTCCTTTTTCTTTTTTAACCATTTGGAAAAATTGTTATTGTCCTCGTCAGGGTAGGAAATCAAAAACATATCTGAAGCTTTTTATTGGTTGAATGGAATCTGCATTTTATTCGTTTTCTGATGGGTTTATACAGTAATCAGTATTTCCTTTACTTTCAACAGAGATGGATTCTTCTGTTGCCACTATGACAAAAAAGTAATAGAAACTACAAAAAAAAAAAAAAAAAAAAAAAAAAAAAAAAAATTAATAACTCAGAAACAAATTGAGATACAGCTTTCAAACAAATTGCATTTAAAAGTACATTTTTTTCTCTATAGGACGATGTAAAAAGTAATATTATGGGATGTTTAGAAGTTTAAAAATGAAATTTTATTTAAAATTGGTCGTCAGATTTCTTGGAAATCTGACGATGGAAAAGCCTTTTCCCCAACAGCCAATGAAATGCTTGGATAATACATAAATTTCAGGTGGATAATACGCAAGTTTCAGGAAATCAGACAAGTCGCCGGCGATTTTTGTCGCTTACAATTTTTACGTGTAATAACACTATTAATGTTTAATTCATGGCGTACGTAATGTATGATCAACTCCGTGCGATTTTTTATGTCTTAAATTTTAGTCTTTGAAAAAATAATTTTCCAAATGGTCGTTGTAATTTTTTAAATTGCTTTTTTGTGTGTGTGTGTGTGTTTTTTAATGCAGTTTTTAGCATTTGTTTTGTTCGCGCTCCTTGATGATTTTTTGACATAAGAGAAAGGAATTATGTTTTAAACTTTCAGCCTAATATAAAATATTATTCTCCGTGATTTTTAATACTGCTTTCAATGCATTTTTTAGCTACTTTTAGCATTTGTTCGCATTTCACGCGATTTTTTGACATTCTGAAAAAGAATTCGGTTTCGAACTTTTAGCCTTATAAAGTCTGTTTTGTCCTCCACGATTTTTGAATTTTTACCAAATTTCAGTGCTATTTTCAATGCGGTATTTAGAAGTTTATCGTGCCCCACAGTGATTTTTAAAAAATTTTTCTTAATGGAATTTTTGTTTTAAAGTTTTAGCCTAATATAGTAAATTTTGTCCTGTGTGATTTTTGATTTTTTAGCATTTTTTTTTTTTTTTTTTTGCGTTCCGTAGTGATATTTGACATTCTTAAGAAGAATTTGATTTCAAGCTTTTAGCCTAATATACTAATTATTCTTCGCGCTTTTTGAATATTTAGCGATTTTTAATAAAATTTATTGCATCTTTTTTTTCTTTTCTTGTGTATTTTTTTTTTTCTTTTGACATTTGAAAACGAATTTGGTTTCAAACTTTTAGCCTTATATAGTAAATTTTGTCCTCCACGATTTTTAATACGTTTTTTATAGCTTTTTTGCATTTCTCGACGATATTTTGACATTCGTGTAAGAATTTCGATTTACAATGTTTTAGCTTACTGCAGAAAATTTTGCTATTTGCGATTTTTGAATTCTTACCGATTTTTAATGCGATTATTTTTCTTCTTAGTGTAGCTATTTTATAAATTAGAAATACACTTTAAAGTATGCTTTCTTTAAAATCAATAATATTTGAATGGGGTTCTTTAAATTGTTACCAATGACCGTTATTTATTGTTAATATTATTAATTTGTTATTTAGTGCTTAAGGTTTATAGCCCCTTCACTTACAAAATTTTTGAGATAGGCTGGCCTTCTGAAAAATGTAATTTTAAATTTACTATGCTTTATATTATTTCTACAAATTATTGTTAAATATAGTTTCTAAGTCGTAGAGGACTTTTGGCTATTACCGTAAGATGTATATGCATCATATAAGATGCCTGTGACGTGTAAGTCTACCATTATTCGTGGCCTGATTATCTCAGGGGACATTTTTACCAGTATTTCCGAATAGTAATTGTCATCTTATTTATGACAGGTAATTCTGCAATAAGGAGAAGATTGCTATTTAAAAATGGAAAAGAAGCCAGTGGAATTTACCCCCTGTGGTAATAAAACCGTATTATGCTTTACCACTACAGTGAGATACATGTCTATGTCTAAATCAGTTATTACGAGACTCGAAAGCAGAATAAAATGAAATAAATAAATAATAAAAAAAAAGAATTAAGTATCTATAAAAAAAAAGTTTGTCTCTGGTAAATCTACAAAACATAATTAAGATGTCAAGAAAATTTAATACATTTTAGTTTCATTAAATTAAGGATTTTTTTTAAGTATTTGCTTCTCAACTGAAATCTTTGGCGCCTTTACTTCTTCGGCGCCTGTGTACGCCGCACACTTTGCACACTGGGTCGGCGCGCCCCTGTATTTTGATGTGTTTCAGAAAGCTGTATACCTAATTAATTGTACTGTATTTTATATTTTGTAAATGTTAAAATCTTATCTGAACATTCCATATTTAATTTTTAAGAAATTTAATTGCATTTACTTAGTATCAAAAATAAATAAATGAAAAATAATTTTTTCTAATTACTTTTTCTCAATTATTCTAAAATTTTGAATATGAGCTGCAGAGCAGGGATGTCAAAAGGGACATTCGCGGTCGCCCTTCCGAATTTTTTATGTTTCTAGCTTTTTTAAATTTATTTTGGTTGCATGACGGCGCCCTTAAACCATCCGCGGCGCCTTATGACCATGACCTTTTGACAATGAGGCGCCTTTCGACCGTTATCTTTCGACACCGTTGCGCCTTTCGGTTTGAGACTCTCCCCTCCCCCACCCCTAATTTTTATAAGTAAAAATAAACTCAGAAATGACGCACTTTCGATTTAAATACCGCTTTAATAAATTTAAATTGGATAAAAGTTTTTGAAATTTTTCAGCTTCGACTAAAATATTTGGCGCCTGTGTGCGGTGCACACTTTGCACACTGGGTCGGCGCGCCCCTGACGCCCCTCCCACCCTCCACCCTGAAATTTCTAGCACCATTATTTTTAAAACTTTTTATTATATGTTATAAACTATCTTAAAGTTTCAAACAGATCGCCTTGTTAGATTTCCTAATTTAAATAAAATCGCAGTTTGTTAGTTCCACATTCTAGCACCAGGCAGTGCACTCTATTCTTTAAAAAAAGCATATCTGAACAAAACTCCTTTCTACAACTTATCCATAGATACATTAGTCGAGGGGGTGGTGGTCTTAAACACCAATTTATGATATTTGCTGAAATTACTATTCTAAAATAGTAGTATCAACACTTATGAAATTTTTTATATTGAATAAGTAATATTTATCTCATCTCGCCGTCAAAAAACTGCATGCAAAACGGTAGAGAACGCTACACTTTAAAAATGGTCTTAAGCAATAATTTAAGATATTTGCTGAAATTACTATTCGAAAATAGTGGTATGAACAATTTTGAAATTTCTATATTGAATAAGTAAAATTTATGCTGTAATTTTATAAATGTGATGCCGTTCTGAACAATGCTTTAAAAGCGATAGGAAAAATTGTTTAAAATACACAAGTACCAGAGGGGTAAATATAAGACTTTTTGAAATTTTTATGATTTGTCGTGTGATCGCAAGTGTTCAGCTATAAGTATGCAAAATTTCAAGTCTCCAACTTAATTAGGGGCTCAGTTCGAAAATTTGCTTAAAATACACAAATTAGAGACCGAACGGGTAAACATAAGACTTTTAGAAAATTTTATGATTTGTGGTGTGACATATTAGCATTAGTAATATATTAGCAATTTGCTAGCATTATTTTTGTTATAGTTCAAAAAACGCATCTTCGATTTTAACGAAATTTTATTTTGTTAAAAGTACATAATTTGAGCATTATTCTGTAATTATTTGGTTGGTGTAAACATTAAATTACTACATTAATAATTTTTCCAAAAAATGTTTGTTTATTTTTGTGTGTTAAAATTTGTGCAAAAATGGTGAAAAAAAATATGTAATGTGAACTAATATATTATTCAATAAATGGCATTTATTTCATTATTTTAACATTTATACTTTTTGAGAAAAATATATTTGAAAAATAGTAGTGCTGGCGCATACTTCCCCGATTCTATCAAGGACAGTTCAAGGTCAGGGGCTGAAAACACTCATGGTGAGGCTTATTACCACAGATGTTATTTCAAACATCGGCCGGGGGGCCATTTCGCTATGCTTATCATCCCCTTGAGGGACGGTGGAATATATTATATCCCACCTAAGTTTAATTAAGATCTGCACCAGAAAATTTTAATTAAGCTTTACTTTTATAAATTTAAGAGAATATAGTTGAAAAAGTTGCTTTTCCTTATTTTGAAATATTTTTTTCTAAATATCTGGTGGGAATTCAGCATTACACAAATGCAATTGCTTGCCCCCAAAGGGTTATCCAGGTAGACCCTTTGTTCTGATTAATTTTTGATGTAAATCGCCCAACAGGTGAAATAATGCTATGCTGCATTTTTCACAATTTCTGAAATAGCTCTATCTCAAGAATTAATGCAGGATTTTCAAATTTCAAATCATCAAACTTCCGATTCAGATAGTCATTCATATGATTTGGTGCAGATTACGGTTTAGTATAAATCGCCCAACAGGTAGCTCTGCTATGCAGAATTTTTTATGATTTTCACAATACTCTATTTCAAGAACTAATGCATAAATTTTCATCAAACTTCAGATTCATGTGTACCTTGATAAATATTACCACTGATTATGTTTTTGGTGTAAATCGCCCAACAGGTGTCGCTGCTGTGCTGCATTTTTCAATGATCCTACAATATCTCTATCTCAAAAACTAATGCACAAATTTTCATTAAACTTCAGATTTACTTAGTACTTGATATGAAGTAGTGCGGACTACATTCTGGTGTAAATTGCTCATCAGGTGGCGCTGCTATGCCATATTTTTTACGATTTCAGCAATAACTCTATCTTAGAACTAATTCATGAATTTTATCTAACTTTCAATTCAGTTATATGTGGACACAAGTTGTTCTAATTACCGTATTTTCGGGTGTATAGCCCGCACCTCTAAATCGAGCAGTACCATAAAAAAGTTTGTGTATAAGCCGCGGAGCTGCATCGTTGTATAGCCCGCGGGCTATACACCATCTACGAATGTATATTTCGACCAGGGTTTACGCCGCATGTGAAATTTCCGCGGTAATCGCGAATGGCGTGCTAAACAGAAACACATTAATAAGAAGAATTAAGAAATCACAAAAATGAAATTATTAATTAGAAATAAATAATTTAAATGTAAAATTCGAAATTATTAATATAATTTAAATAATATAAATACGAAAAACTACACTAAAATTGCGTGAAATTTGCAGCTTACATTCCGGCATATGGTGCGCATTATTACCTTGGTATATCGCGAATGATTTTGCAACAAAAAATTAATTAAACTGAAATTTTAAAAACCACAAGCACCAAATTTACAGGGCTCCCACTAGATCCGTTTTTTTGCTTCAAGTCCGTATTGGTCCGTTTTTTCATTGTTAGGTCCGTAAAGTCCGTTTTTTGACACTTTTAACCGACTTTTATTTAAAATTTTCCGATGTTTGGCATTTAGCAGAGCATAGCGGAAAAATCGCGCTTTTCGCAAATATATTCCAAAAAATACCATTAAATTTCGTTAATCGATCACGAAAAGAATCGCCAATTTTGTCAAAGGATTGCGAAAATGCGCAAATTTCTTCAAAAGATCGTGAATTTCGTTAAAGGATCGAAAAAAACGCGGTCAAAAGATAGAAAAGAAAAGCGGTCAAAAGATCGCAAAAAAGACTAATTTCCTCAAAAGATTGCGAAAAAAACGCAAGTTTTGTCAAAGAATAGCCAAAAACGCGTTTTTCGTCAAAAGGTCGCAAATTACAACAAAGGATCGCGAAAAACACGCAAATTTCGGAAAAGGATCGCGAAAAAAACGAGAATTTTGCAAAAAGATCGCGCGATCTTTTAAAAAGATAGCGTTTTTGGAAAAAAAACGCGAATATCATCAAAAAATTTCTCAATAAAACGCAAGTTTTGTCAAAGAATCGCGGAAAACGTGATTTTCGTCAAAAGGTGGCAAAAAACACGCGAATTTCGGCAAAAGGCCTCTCAATAAAACGCAAATTTCACCAAAAAATCGAAAAAACACGCGAATTTCGTCAAAGGATCGCGAAAAAACGTGAATTTCGTCAAAAGATTGCGAGAAGAATGCGAATTTCATCAAAATATCACGAAAGAAAGAAAAAACGGTCAAAAGATTGCGGAAAAAAACACGAGTTTTGTCAAAAAATCGAAAAAAAAAAAAAACTAATTTCGTCAAAAGATTTTAAAAACTTTAATTTCGTCAAGAGATAGTGAAAAACATAAATTTCATCAAGGATCCCGCAAAACACGCAAATTTCTTTAAATAGTCGTGGAAAAATTCGTGAAATTCAATCTGTCTTAGAAGGTTTGTAACCTCTACCAATAACAATGGCTTTAAGATAATGAATTTCAGAATTTGAATCGGAGCAAGCGTTTTCTTTATAACAAATTATACTTTGAACATTTATTAATTAGTGACAACTGAAGGAAAGGAGGGTTTCCTTGCTTATTTTATTTTACAATTTGCGAAAATAGTTTCCTTTTGATCTCTTTTTTTACAAAATATGTGCTCCCTTTTGGTCCCCTTTTTTACTACACAAGTTGAGTGGGAGCTCTGGAAATATGAAATTATTAATTTGATATAAATAATATAAGTACGATATTCAAAATTAATACTTCATTATAAATAATATTTAAAAGAAAAAATCCCGTTAAAATTGAGTAAACTTTTCTATACACTAAAGAGCGTCATGAGAACGATTGGGTGTTAGCAATCTCAACTTTAATTAAGTATCTTAATAGCGTGCTCGAACGACATCAAAATGACGACGTGCTAAAATGACATTTATTTTCACAGTGCCATATATTAAAATTATTTACAAATAGATAATAAACGTATTTTTAATATTTAGCGCTATGTACAAATAAAATAACGTTATCACATCCCTTTTCGTCAATTGAATAAGATATAAAAATTCTCATTTTAATCATTTCTAAAAGAATCTGTAGATCAGGAATGCAGATGTTTTGGATTTTTTTAAGAGGGGGGGGGGGTGTATTAAAAAGAAACCTCGCACAATAATTCATCGAGAATGTTAAACGGAAAAGCATGGAATCTGCTGGCATATCTATCAAAGTGATTTGAAATCGAATGCGTTTTTCCATTTTCGATAAGTGTATTATATCTTAAGTTATAAGCGATTGCTATTTGATGATGACCTTTCCCGAGCTGTCTCATCTGAAAATTCAGTTAAAAAATCAACTTTCAGCATTTTCTAAATGTTTTTTCCCTTATCAAAAACTGAAAAACGCTGTTCGACTTCGTTAAGTATTAATAAATGCGGCAATAGTTTTATACATTTAAAATTAAAAATGACTTATAGTGAATGCAGCCATTATTTATGTGTGTATGCGTGTTTTATAATAAAGTTATCAGAAACAAAACAAAACTTTTTATTTAATTCGAATCAGTTTTATTTATTCCAATCAATTTGCAAGAAATTTCATGACCTACTTTTATTATTTCTTTGCACATGGAGCGATAAGGATTATAAACATTATATGATTCATGCTAACCACTACGAAAAGATATCACGTACGATCCTAAAGCTATTTTCTTTTTTTCCCCTTCTTCTATCGCTCTGTTTGGAACTTTTTAGCTGTCAGAATCTCGAAGAAATAAATATAGATTTCAATTAGAAGATTTTGCTTTAAAAGCATTTATACACGAAGTGATTAGCAAGAAAGAAAAAAAAATACTTACCATCACTGTGCTGTTTCTTAAATACAAGATGATTTAACAATGCAATTTAATCTGATTTATTTTATGGTCGTTTTTGAGAATATTTGGCGTTATTGTAGATGTTTTAAAAATACTTCTTGCATGAACATTTAAAAGTTATATTTTATATTTATTTCAATCACTTGGTACAGAATTGAATCCTGCATTGGGTTGGGTAATCGAATAGTACCCGAACCAGACTAAAGTTCGGGTCGGGTTGGCGGGATTTTTTTTTTCTTCTGCTATTGTTTTGTTATGGATAGAGGGGGGGGGGGGGATGTATTTTTTCTAGAAAAATACATTTTTTACAAATAGATTATTTTCTTAGAAAATATGGAATATTAAGCATTTAAAAAAAATTATATCCACTAATTTGTTTTATGTATCCTATGAATATTGTTTTAAATCATTTTTATAGGATTTTCACTTAAAACGTACACATTAGAGATCTGCATGGACCTGGTTAATCATAGTAGATATATGGGTTATACACATAGTAGATATATGGGTTAAGTGAAAATTGTTCAACAGTTTCAAAAAAGGATAGCGGTCGCATTGTCGCGAATAACCTTAAGCTACATAAAGAATCAGATTGTTTCAAATGACTGTTAAAAATTCTACTTCATAGGCAGGATATATTTTTGAGGAGGAGTGGGGGTGGGAAAGTTCCTGATAGGTTTTAGCGACAATGATTTTCTTTTAAATAACAGTGCAAAGGGTAGATAAGGGGGAAACTTAATTTGTTGAGACGAGATGAGGTCATGATTGCATTCATTAAAAATACTGATTCAATTAAACAATGACTTATATATACGGTGACCACTGGACTAACTGTCAACAACTTACCTCCCACCTATCCCCTTGAGCCGAACTTTGACTGAGAAACTGATTATACTAAAAAAAAAAAATCCCTGCCGGCTCGGCCTACAGGCGGGGTAGATTTCGAAGTTAAGTACTAATTTCACCAACAAAAGTAAAATCAAGATGAAAAATAAACCCAGTTTAATAATTTTATCTGGCCACTTTTGAAAGTTTTTAGTTTCTTTTTTATGTAAGAGCTGATTTTATCAGAATCATGTTAACATGGTATAAAAGAAATATTTTTCCACGCTCCACAATTCGAAATTTTCTGACACATTTTTAGGCTCATTTTTAAAAGTAAAAAGATGAAACTTGCGGACTTGATTTTTTAAAGAGATTTATAAGCGACCTGTATTTTATTTTTCATTCAAATTATCAGAACTTGGTTTACAAACAATTATTTTCACAGTACGACCATTTTTTTTTCGTTTTCAGCACTATCGCTTAGATATATTCGGTTTAAAATGCCCATTTTGACAGCATTTTTTGAAATATATTCTACCTTTTATCCTAAAATCGATCAATACGGCCCATTTATAATTTCTGAATAAGAGAACCTGCCCATTGGATGCGTTTGAGAGAAAAATGAATTTAAAAATGAGTCAGAAAATAAGGAGTTTGGATTTGAGTACAACCTTAATACGATAATTTTTTCGTCAACCCCTATTTTTGTTTAATTTCTTTTTGCTGTAAGAGTTGGTCCTATCAAAAACATGTCAATATAAAAGTGGTAGATAATATTAAGAAGGTGTAAATAAATTTAAGCGGATTGGATATCTTGTGAATAAGATGAAGTAATGAATTTTTTTCTTCTTAAACCCCTCCCCCCCTCTTTTTTTTCTGGTAAGAGTTGGTTCTATCAAAACTTGTCAGTATAAAAGTTATAATTAGTATTAAGATCTATAATATATTTAAGTGAATTTAATATTTTGAGAATTGACGAAGTTATGAATATTTTTCTCCCTAAAACCCTGTTTTTTGCGCCCCTTCACACATTTTAAATTTTATCAAAAATCAGTGATACATAAATTTTTGGCCCTTTTCTTAGAAATGATAATAACTTTAAACTGATTTGATATATATTATAATTAAGACGTTATGGGTTTTTTTTTTTCGGTTTTCACAAAACCCCTCCCTATTTCCATCCCCGTGGTCCGATTTTGCGCATTAACGAACTTGACCGAAATTTTCTGTCGCTTGATTTAATTTCTGCCACTTCATTTGAATAAATGTTTAGTCCTCCTTTTTCTTTTTTAACCATTTGGAAAAATTGTTATTGTCCTCGTCAGGGTAGGAAATCAAAAACATATCTGAAGCTTTTTATTGGTTGAATGGAATCTGCATTTTATTCGTTTTCTGATGGGTTTATACAGTAATCAGTATTTCCTTTACTTTCAACAGAGATGGATTCTTCTGTTGCCACTATGACAAAAAAGTAATAGAAACTACAAAAAAAAAAAAAAAAAAATTAATAACTCAGAAACAAATTGAGATACAGCTTTCAAACAAATTGCATTTAAAAGTACATTTTTTTCTCTATAGGACGATGTAAAAAGTAATATTATGGGATGTTTAGAAGTTTAAAAATGAAATTTTATTTAAAATTGGTCGTCAGATTTCTTGGAAATCTGACGATGGAAAAGCCTTTTCCCCAACAGCCAATGAAATGCTTGGATAATACATAAATTTCAGGTGGATAATACGCAAGTTTCAGGAAATCAGACAAGTCGCCGGCGATTTTTGTCGCTTACAATTTTTACGTGTAATAACACTATTAATGTTTAATTCATGGCGTACGTAATGTATGATCAACTCCGTGCGATTTTTTATGTCTTAAATTTTAGTCTTTGAAAAAATAATTTTCCAAATGGTCGTTGTAATTTTTTAAATTGCTTTTTTGTGTGTGTGTGTGTGTTTTTTAATGCAGTTTTTAGCATTTGTTTTGTTCGCGCTCCTTGATGATTTTTTGACATAAGGGAAAGGAATTATGTTTTAAACTTTCAGCCTAATATAAAATATTATTCTCCGTGATTTTTAATACTGCTTTCAATGCATTTTTTAGCTACTTTTAGCATTTGTTCGCATTTCACGCGATTTTTTGACATTCTGAAAAAGAATTCGGTTTCGAACTTCTAGCCTTATAAAGTCTGTTTTGTCCTCCACGATTTTTGAATTTTTACCAAATTTCAGTGCTATTTTCAATGCGGTATTTAGAAGTTTATCGTGCCCCACAGTGATTTTTAAAAAATTTTTCTTAATGGAATTTTTGTTTTAAAGTTTTAGCCTAATATAGTAAATTTTGTCCTGTGTGATTTTTGATTTTTTAGCATTTTTTTTTTTTTTTTTTTTTTTTTTTTTTGCGTTCCGTAGTGATATTTGACATTCTTAAGAAGAATTTGATTTCAAGCTTTTAGCCTAATATACTAATTATTCTTCGCGCTTTTTGAATATTTAGCGATTTTTAATAAAATTTATTGCATCTTTTTTTTCTTTTCTTGTGTATTTTTTTTTTCTTTTGACATTTGAAAACGAATTTGGTTTCAAACTTTTAGCCTTATATAGTAAATTTTGTCCTCCACGATTTTTAATACGTTTTTTATAGCTTTTTTGCATTTCTCGACGCTATTTTGACATTCGTGTAAGAATTTCGATTTACAATGTTTTAGCTTACTGCAGAAAATTTTGCTATTTGCGATTTTTGAATTCTTACCGATTTTTAATGCGATTATTTTTCTTCTTAGTGTAGCTATTTTATAAATTAGAAATACACTTTAAAGTATGCTTTCTTTAAAATCAATAATATTTGAATGGGGTTCTTTAAATTGTTACCAATGACCGTTATTTATTGTTAAGAGCTCACTGCAGTCACAGACAAAAAGAAATCAAGATGGCCGCTGTCATTTTAGCTGAATTGAAAGGATGGTCTAAATTCAAATGATTGACAAGCGAGTTCTTCCAATCAGCAAATAGAATATTCTTGGCTCATGTCCAATACGTTTCAGGTGGTCTAAGAGATTTCTTTTTTCAACTGTCTAGCGTAGATCAAAACCGTCTGTTTTGTGGAGAATCTGGATAACGCTGAAAGCCGTAAAAAGAATTTTAATCTGTGCAAATATAAGGGTACTATAAGGGTGCAAAAATTAAAGCGATTTGACTTTCAGAAAATAAATGAATATTTTATTCAGATATATTCTTTTTTTTATCTTCAAGTTCATTTTACAGCTTTTACAAACATAAAATTGAAATTAGCGCAGTATAAAAACTATTTTATTTCACATAACGAAATTACATTTAAAATCAAGGGGGAAGATATTGAATGAGGGGGGAAATACCAGGTACAAATATTCTAAAATAACTATCTTTTGTGGGGATTGTTTTTAGAACATGAAATTTATCAAGTGATATATAAAAGCTAAACAACATTGAAGGTTAAAAAAAAGATGTTCATAAAATTAGGAGAGAAAAAGTTAACCAAATAAACTGTATATTTTGTACTGTAGAGGGGTGGGGGGGAGAACGGGAAATATTAATTTTGAGGAGAAGGGGGGGGGTATACATCTAAATCCCAGCGTAGTCATTTATAGGTATAGTACATAATTTATTGTTGTTAGCACTAAAATATATGACAGAAAAAATAAAGTTTTCCAAATATTCAAAACTTTGTGTGATGTTAGCAGAAAGGTAGAGGGCGAAAAGTTTAGTGTAATTTTCAGGCGGAAGAAAATTTAGATTATATTTTATTTTTACAAGTAAGTTATAAAACATAAAGGAGTTTTCACAATTTGAAATTTTAAGTGCATAGGAGTAAATTCAGGTGTGTGTGTGGGGGGGGAGATTTCTGTACACTAAATATTTTTTAAATGATGCAGACAGTTAAGAATGTTTTTTGTAGCGGTTCGTAATCTAAATAACAATAAAATACTTTTATTTTCATTTACATTTTTTTCATTTTTAACACTTTCCAAGAAAGTTGAAAAGTGTTTATGAATTGGGTTTGTCCGTCCGTCTGTCTGTCTGTCTATCCGTGCTCTAACTAGCGTAAATATAGTCGGATTGCCATGTAATTGATATACGATATTCAAAATCATCATGGTACGTTCGGTGCACCATTCATGGTTCATTTACAGATGCACTCAAAAGTATTCGCTACATTATGGTCTATGTGTGTGTGGGGGGGGGGGGTTATTTAGGATGTATTTTAATAGTGTTACACAATGTTAAACACAGTTAAATTTATGTACATTGAGACACACTTTAAAATTGTTACTATAGACTATGTTATGTGTAATGCTTAACGTACGAGTATAGGGGACTCAAAAGTATTCCGTTATGTTATAGCCCATGAAGAAATATCGTTTGCTGCGTATTTGATTGATATTACTCTGTCACAAAGATAATGAAATTGATATGAATTTCTGAGGCAGGGGCGGACTGGCACAGTTTGGCCCACCCCGCTAGATTTAAGCGTTGGCCCACCAATCGACAACCCTATTGTTAAAATGTTTAAATACTGACTTCCCTTTGTACATTGATTAATGTTTGTTTATAATAGGAATATAGTACCTTAAAATTGATTAGTTTGTTTTATATCCTCACTACTAACTAATTAGAATGTCAGATATTTGGACAATTCTTTTGAACTTGAGGCAACTCCATATATTATCTTACCATAATCGTAATTTGGTTGATTATCTCCAGGACTACTGGGTAGATTTTAATGAAATTATGTATGTAAGTAGGTTGATGAAATGCAAAAAAATAACCATTCAACAGTTCTCGCATAAAACTCATCAGCGTCAGAAGGTATAAAACAGAGCTTACAATATTGAACTAAAAAATGGGTTAATAGGGGTGTGTTCCCCTCTTACAGTTATACAGCTCCCACAACGTGAATTCATAATGGAAATCAGGCAGTTTATGAGTCCCTGTGGCAGTTAGCCTCACTCCTCCAGCAACGCTGTTTTCAAGCACTCAGTGGTTCTGGAAGGTGGAAAGCGAGTTCCAATTGTCGTCCGCAGAGCGTCCTAGACATTCTGTATAGTGTTTAGGTCTGGAGATCTGACGGACCAACCCATCAAGTGAATATCCTCACTTTGCAGAAATTCGTCGACCCGATGAGCTCTATCTGGGCGCGTGTTGTAGTCCCTTAAAATGAAATCAGGGCCAACTGCATCCCTAAAAAGGCAAACATAATGTACAAAGATATCATTACACTTCAGACCAGTGGCAGAGCCTTTGCCAAACATAGGGAGGGGTGTGCGCTCATCCAACATGATGGGTGCCCAGACCATCAAACCCCCACAGTGGTCTCTTTCTCGGGCGTTGGGAGGCATATATTGGATCCCTGGTTTTCTCCAGATGAAAGTACGTCGAGAATTAGAGTTTAGACTGAACCGAGACTCATCAGTGAATAGAACAGTCCCTTAATGACCCCTCGTCCAAAGTCGATTATCTCTGTATCATGATAAACGAGTTTTCCCGTGCGCAGAAGTGAGCTGACGCAACAACCCTCTGTCATGTAGTCTTCTGCAAACAGTAACCCTTGAAACTCGGCTTCCTGTAGTCGCATAAAAGTCACGAGAGGCCTGGAAAGATGCTGCACTCCTGTTACCCCTCGCTGTAACAGATAAATAGCGATCTTCACTGGCCATCGTGGCTCTTGGACGACCTTGTCCAGGCTTTCTCTCTATGGATCTAGTATCCTTAAACTGTCTCCAAAAGTTCGATACGACGTTGGGCGTTACATTGAAGTCTCCAGGAATCTGCACTTGAGACTGCCTTCTTTCCAGTCTCCCTGCTATTCTCCACCTCATTACAACATTCAAACGTTGGTTGCTACTCATTTTTACTGTTTGCTTTTGAATTTTACCGTATGTAGCAAAAAAACACTAAGATATTCGGCGAGGTGTACGAGCGAACAAAACGTGAAAATTGCCACGCTCACTTACAAATCCTGTTCTACTTGCAACTCGCTCCACCCATACACACATGTACGCTTACGTGTTCGACACTGAATAAATGTTCAATAAATAAATGTTCGACACGTCTTTGTTTTGGATAAATACGACCATAGGCATTCCACTCGCACAATAATTCTAATGCACAAGCTAGGCATTTTTTACATTTCTTATTAACTTTACAGCGATCCTCATCATCTTTAATGAGTTCTTCTGAATCGCTCGTTTTATTTTGCTGTAAGTGGCGTAGAGCTCGCTACGTCGAGATTGTTGCTGCAATATGCCGAACTTCTTCAGCAAGTTCATTTAAAAATTTAACCCCACTGAAGCAGCGAGGATCGAACCACGCAATGTCTTTCATGGGCAAGTCATTTCCAGTAAATCGTGTATTCAACTGCTGAATAGCTGTGTATAAAATGACTTTATAAACGTTTCTCTTAAATAAGTCAGATGGGGATCCGATAATACTTCTTGCCTCATCGTGAGAATATTCACCACATCGACGTTTCGCTATATATTCTTTTTTTCGATAGGAAACTCTCAATTTCAATGCTTTACTTCTTTTCTATTAGTTGTTTCCGAAGATGTTCCGCAAATTCAGAAGTATTTTTCATAGCCATATCAAAATTATGTCGTTTCTGTAAGACACTGGATTTCAGGGTTTCGATTTTGTTAGCAGGAGTTACGTATCCCAGGCCGCTTATTTATGCAGATACTTCGATGTCGGTGTAGATATATTGAATAGGTCGCTTAAAATGGTTGCTATTAATGTGTGCTGAAGCTTGCACTAATTATCAATCGGTGATCTTGCCGAAAAAGATACATGTGACGGAAAATCGTCCATTTCAGTGATACCTTGTAGACACTTAAGCAATGTTAAAAATTTATATTGATCTTTAAAAGATTTCGAAGACTCGCCAAACATGCTATTAAGTGCTCGATCCTTAATCCACCACTCTATAGCGCTTACTTTTTGTAATCGCGAAGAAGTTTATTTCCACATACAGGCCCCTTATTCAGTAAAGTCCATGCTTTCATACCCTCTTATCACTCTGAGCTAAACATGGTTGTAGCTTACATTAAGACCAAGAAGCAGAGGCGGATTAACCACTACTCAGGCCCCTAGGCTTGACTTTTTTGCGGGCCCCCTCCTCTTTTTCAAAGCGATATAGACCAGTTGATTCAAAATACATGTCTGCTCAATTATCTCAAAAACCACTGATGAAGGAATCGTACTTCCATTTACAAAAAATATAGAAATGAAGTAAAGTTTTTAGATATAATATTTGTTTTACCTAATAAAATTCTAAATTTAATTTTGATACAGCCCCTGGGTCTTATAGGTTATATTTAGAAAAATGTTTTTTGTCTGAGAGGAACATAACAACAACAACAAAAAAACTATTATTTTACGACCAAAACTTACCACATTATGAATTTTATGTAATTTCGGCGTTTTCTAGCACTAGAAATGGAATTATTTAGTACAGGTAAACGGCAAACATTGAAATTTCATAAAATTCAAAATATTATAATTTGCTAACTTTTAGTCGTAAAGAGTGCGATTTTTTTAAATGCTTTTTTTAAATAGAGGAGATCATTCTTTTAGGGCACAGGAACCCAAGGGTCGTACTTGTCATGAAATTCCTATATATTCCCGTTCAATCCCGCGAATCATTTATTTTTACATAATTCCACAAAATCAGCATTTTGGAATTAATAAGTGCATAGGAGAGAAAAAAAAAATTATGAGCCAGAAAATAGTGAAACATTTTGTCATCTGATGATAAAAACTTATACATTTTGTCAAGTGGTCACAGGAATAAAAAAAAGGAATTTGTCAGCCGGACAGGATCATGAATTTCGGCAAACGATCGAAAAATAAAAATGCGCATTTCGGCAAACGACCGCGGAAAAAGTCACGAATTTCAGCACATGATCGCGAAAAAAATCGCGAATTTCAGCAAATGATCACGAAGAAAAATGGGAATTTCGGCAAACGATCGAACAATAAAAACACGAATTTCGGTAAAAGATTGCGAAAAAAATGCGAATTTCAGCAAACGATCGCAGAAAAAAATCGCAAATTTCGGCAAATGATCGCTGGGAAAAATCGCGAATTTCGGCAAACGATTGCGGAAAATTAAAGCGAAATTCGGCACACGACCGCAAAAAAATTGTGAATTTCACCAAACAATCTCGGAAAAAAAATCGCGAATTTCGGCAATCGATTGAGGAAAAAAATCGCGAATTTCGGAAAACAATCGCGGGAAAAACGCGAATTTCGGCAAATGGTCGCGGAAAAAATTGCCAATTCCGGTAAACGATCGCGGGAAAAACGCGAATCGGCACACGATCACGGAATAAAAATCGCGAATTTCGGCAAAGATCGCGAATTTTGAAAACGACCGTAGAAAAAATTCGCGCATTTCGGCAAAAGATCGCGAAAATAGTCATGAATTTCTGCAAACGATCGCTGAAAAAAATCACGAATTTCTGCAATCGATCGCGGAATGCAATCACGAATTTCAGCAAACGATCGAAATATAAAAATGCGTATTTCGGCATTCGACCGCGGAAAAAATCACGAATTTCGGCACACGATCGCGAAAAAATCGCGAATTTCAGCAAATGATCACGAAGAAAAAATGCGAATTTCGGCAAACGATCGAAGAATAAAAACACGAATTTCGGTAAAAGATTGCGAAAAAATGCGAATTTCAGCAAATGATCGCAGAAAAAATCGCGAATTTCTGCAAACAGTTGCGGAAAAAAGTGTGAATTTTTCCAAACAATCTCGTGGAATAATAGCGAATTTCAACAATCGACTGCGGAAAAAAATCGCAAATTTCGGAAAACAATCGCGGAAAAAACATGAATTTTGGCTAACGATCGCGGAAAAAATTGCCAATTTCGGCAAACGATCGCGGGAAAAAAAAACGCGAACTTCGGCAAACGATCACAGAATAAAAATCGTAAATTTAGACAAAGATCGCGGAGAAAAATCGCAATTTTCGCAAACGATCGCAAAAAAAAATTCGCGAATTTCGGTAAAAGATCGCAGAAAAAATGCGCGAATTTCGGTAAAAGATCGCGGAAATAATCACGAATTTCTGCAAATGGTCGCAGAAAAAAATGTAGTATGCTGGGTAAATGTGTCCTGAAATACCGATAAAAGTATGTCCTGAAATATCACCTAGGAGCAGTACTACCCCTGAAAAGACCATATAAAATATATAATTTCGTATTTTAATATATATACTGGTCCATTTAAAGCAAATGCCATATCTAAAGTCTGTACTTATACTTTTTGCAGTTGATTGTATGTTTCTATTGTAAGCAGTCTAACTTCTTGATATTTTATGCATTAATTATAGCAGCACCTGCGCAATTTTAACACACTGTTTTTTTTTTTTTCAAATACAGTCGAACCTCTATTTAACGAAGTCGCTAAATCCCGGAAAAAAGTTCGTTATATGGAAAATTCGTTAAATAGAGATTCACCTTTTAAAATACTTTAAACTACATAAAACAGATTTCAAATTCATAAACACTAAATATTTTTACTAAAAGTAATTAATCATATTTTTTTAAATAAATTATATCGATTTGTTTTATTTATTTTACCCACCAATATCCATCATCAATTCCTTTTTTCTATGTGTTTAAATCTTTGAAATCTGCAAGGAAAACAAGACATTGTCCGGGAATACACTGTATTTTCTATTTAAAGTAAATAGTCATTAAAATTAACGAATTTTAATGACATTATCGTATTTATTATCAATATAAGAAATAATTTTAACCATACATTAACATATGCGCCCTTAAATTTAATTTCTGAAAAACTCTGTTAATTTTGCCCGAGTTCTTTATTTAAAAAAGTGCTTTCTCTCATAATACGTCTCGCATCTTTGCAATGCACCAAAAACCCCTTCATGCGTATTTTCTTCTAACTATAATCCGCATCGGATTGTTTCAAATGATTTTAGCATTTCATTATACGAATTTTTGTTAATTCCTGCATCATGATCATTTCCATCATCATCATCATATTCGTCTTCATCGCAATTCATTGCTGTATTGTTTTTATTTTTCACACTGTCGAAAAAATCCAATTCGGATAGTATTTCCGAGGTCTCAATTTCAGAATTAAGCGAAATACAATCATCAATCAGCACATCATGGTTAATTTCTTCTTTTTTTCTCACTGTATCCACATTTTTAAAAGTTACTCTAAGGGATTATCGTCTTCGTCCTCCGTACTTACCGAATTCTCACTGCTGAAAAAGAAGGCGCCTGGTAAAACCAGTTCAAGGCCATTGAACATCATGAAATGTGTTTAAAAATAGAATAAGTTTGAAATATCCAGAAATATTTTGAGAAACAAGGAGAAAAAAATTTTTGATCACAAGAAAAAGTTCGTTAAATAGAGAATGCACTTCGCTATTTGGAGGTTATTTTACGAAGATATTCGCAAAATGTTCTTGGTTCCAAGGAAAAGTTCGCAAAATAGAGAAATTCGCAAAATAGAGAAATTCGCAAAATAGAGGTTCGTTAAATAGAGGTCCGACTGTACAATCAAATAATATTTAGGATATCCCAAAACAATGTGAATTTCGGTCTAGCTTTAAAAGTAGGAGGGGTTTGGGGTTTGATCGGATGGCTGACCAATGTGCTAAAATGTAAGGAGTTACGATTAGACAAATGCTTGATTAAAATTTAAAAGCTTCTTTAAAAGATATCGTTCGTAGATGTGCTGTCAAAATCTTGCCTAGGCCGCCGTGGCTACAAGTCTCCTCTGTGTAAATCTTTCCCAAACTTAAAGCTGAAAATTCCAAGAATTCAATACTTTCTTTTTATGAATAGAGAAGAAATTAAAAGTGGAGTAGCGTGTGGACTACAATTAATAATTAATAATTTTCACGATTCAATAAATGAGCGAAACAAAGAATACTGCACATCATTTCTCTTTTGCATTAAATGTTAGCTCAATGTGAAGAAATAAAAAATCGAAAAGAAATCTTAGCACAGGGGCCCCTTTCCTTCTGGCCCCCTACGTTTCAGCCTACTCAGCCTAATCGGTAATCCGCCTCTGCCAAGAAGTCCGTTGTCAATTTGCAACATTCTGTTGCATCTGCCAGGAACAAATTAAGCACACGTGCATATCAATGAACATGCTGTGTATTTGGATTGCCTTTTTCAGTTGTGCCTGCAGACCTTTATATCTCCCACTCATATTTGCTGCACCATCAAAAAAAGTCCCAACTATTTGTGATGAAGGGAGTTTAAACTTTAAGTTCTTCTTTTACTTGGAGATAGAAGGCTTTCCCTGTTGTTTTGGGGGCATCAACCAATTTTAAAAACTAACCTTCACTTTACCACGCTGCTCATAACGAACACAAAGAGTCAACTGCTCCATTACCGATATATCTTTTGTGAAATTTGCTTCCATACTGAATGGACCTGACTGTCTTGCATCATCGGCAATGTTTATTTGGATCTGAGTGGAGAGATAGGCACTTAACTGATTTATAAATTACTTGGACAGGAATGTGATCAACGAACCTCTTCCATACCGTTTGGGATTTCCATTTTGTTCTTCTTTCAGATCTATTCTAGCCTTCATCATACTTTCTAAAGATCCTCTTTCTTGACTTTATCTCCATAGCCTATGTTACATAACCGAGCAAAATTTTATTATATTTACAAATTAGCTTTACCAATTGTAGAAAATTGCCGTGTTTAACGTCTCAAGTCTGCCGCTGCTTCCTCTCGTTTTTCTCTTTAAGCTAATCCGTGCCTCCCGAGATCCTTGATCTGTAGATTATTCCTAGATAGGTAAGCTAATCCTTGCCTATCTTTTGTTACTACGCAAGTGTCCACAGGTAGATTGATCCCACCGAACAACTTCCCAACATTCACTGACCATATGTGCTTTTTACTTTATCCCCTATCTCTCGGCTTCTATACAAAATGAATAATTTGCACAGATCTGGCAAAAATTGCTGATGGGAGAGGGAAGGTAGAAATTAAGACTTACACCCGATCAAAAAAAAAAGGGCGGGGGATGCTTTACGGGAAAAAAATGAAAAGAAAAATTAAGTTTCATAATTTGTTGTTTTGTTTTATTAAAAAGAAAAATTTTTTTGGTCCACTACAATCGTTTGGCCCACCCTGCTACCAAGAAAAATTAAATTTCATATATTTTTAGGAGTTTTTTTTAGTTTTATTAAAAAGAAAAAAGCTTAAAAAAACTGTATTTTTTTTTTCTTTTTTGGCCCGCTACACCCGTTTGGCCCACCTCGCTACCAAGAAAAATTGAGTTTCATAATTATTTTTTTTTAGTTTTATTGAAAAGAAAGAAAAGTAAAAAAAAAATGTATTTTTTTGGCCCACTACACCCGTTTGGCCCACCCCGCGATCGCGGGGTAGCGGGGTGGGCCAGTCCGCCCCTGTTCTGAGGTGTCCTAAGCCTACTTTCTGTACAACATGAGCATTTAACAATTATTTACGGGGTCAGATAAAAGAACTTGGTTCAATATGGTCTACGAGAAAAACTGTTTGTAGCGTATTTTGATCACGTTACATTATTTCAAACATGACGAAATAGATACACGTTACTTTGATTTACTACAAGATGCTTGCATTCGAATATGGTCTGCATTTCATTTAGCGTTCATTTACAGGGAAACATAAAATATTTTGATACAATACTGTATCCGATATAGCTATTAAAAATTAATGCTGAAAGTACATTTTCAATTACAGAATGCGTTTTTAAGTTTAACTAAATTTTTGCGTACTACGTGGTGTGCACATATTTTTCAAACCCTATACAGGACTACACAAAAAAATTCGTAACCATTGCTGAGAATGAGTATGAATTTCTTAAAGATGTTAGGGTTTTTTTAGTTATAAATGTACAAGCTCAACTACATTTAATATGCTTAGAGATGTTTGTATCATACAAATAAAATCCTATACAGGGATATTCAAAAAACTGGATACATGGGCTGCCGATAGAAAATAATTCCTGCAAGTGTGATTTCAGTAATTTTGAGCATGATTTTGCATGAATTAGATTTCAACTTAATGCTGTTTGACGTGTATAAAAATCTGTATTCTATATACAGAAATGCTCAAAAGAATTCAAGTATGTTTCCGTCTATTAGTAGAAATTGCGGAGGGTGAATTTTCAACTGTTTTATGTATTTTCTTACAAAACTAAATTTTAACATAGTATGTAGAATCTGTACAAATATATGCAGTACAAATATATCATATACACTGCCTCATATGAGCTGCACAAAAGAATTGGAGTACCTTCCAGGTTATGGGTGCAATTGTTGAAATCTGCTTTTCAAACGTGTCATAGGTATTACAAATGTTTAGTTAGATATCTTCTTTACTTTATTAAACGGCGAAGTTTTGTTACAGTGTTCTGGAAGTGTCGACGTAGACGCATGATTTTTCTTTTTTCTTTATGGACATACTCGGTTCAGTCGATTACTCAGGCACCTTTGGTATCTACGTTTGATGGTTCTTTCTGAGCTAGTCGGAATAAAATGATTTCGAAAGGTTTTGAGAATTTACTTGCACGTTGACGAGAAACCACAATATTTTCCTTACAAATATCTCTCTAAAGACATTTTCCTTTGAAAAATACAGTTAAAAAGTTTTTGTATGCACAATTAAATGTACACCTATCGCTTTATTGTTAACACTTTCGTACATAGTTGAAATGATTTAGTTAATATTATAGATAATAAAGATTTATAATTAGGACCAAAAAAAGTAAAAATTAAAAAGTTTTAAAGACTGTAAATTAGATTTTTTAACTTCATGAATTGAGGGTAAGACAAAGGAAGAAACAGATTTTTTTTTTTTTTTTTGGGTGGGTGGGGGGGAATTTAATAGATGACTGATTATGTAACTTATTAAAGATTTACAAATAGGGCAAAAACATTGAAATTAGGAGTTTTAGAGACTTTAAATTTTATGAGCACGGAAATAATGGGGGGGGGGAGAAAAGAAAACGTCAATTTTATATGGGGGTGGAATAAATTATATAATCGATTATTTATTGTTCAATATGAAACAGATAAAGCTGAAAATGTATTAAAAAAAGACTTTCAAAGATTTTAAACTTAAATAAGGGAAAGAAGAAAAAAAGGGGGAGGGGATTTTATTTGATGACTTATTTATTTACATTACTAAAGAATAAGAAATAGGACAAAAAAAGACTAAATTTTGTGTTCTTGGTAAGGGTAGAGTCAGAGCAAGCGTCAATTTTGGTGGGGGAGGAGTATAGTTATATGATTATTTATGATTACAATAAATTAACAGATAGAGTACAAAATGTTTTAAAAAAAGCAATGACTTTTAAGGTTAAAATTTTGTGATCTGAGGGAAAAAAAGAGGAATAAGCAGAATTAGTTCTTTTTGCGGGGGGAGGGGGGCGGAAGTTTATCGGTGACTTATTATTTACTTACCTTAGAAAATATTTACAAATAATTTAAAAAAATAATAAACGAAAAAAAAATTAAGGACTTTAAATTTCAGATGCTTGGTAAGAGGGAAAGGCGAGGAGGAAATAACAATTTCAGTTAGGGTTGGGGGGGGGGGAGGAGAAATTTTTATGATCGTTTGTTTATTGTTAAAATAAAGTGGCAAATTGAGCAGAAAAGATAAAAAAAATTAAAGAGTTTTAAAGGGTTTTTATTTTAAAATATGGGTACCGTGATGAGGGAGCAAAAGGGAGAAATGACATTTCCGATAGAGGCAATTTACAAGAAATTTTAATGAAATGAATATGGTGAAATAAATTGATAACGAAATTTATGACTGACTATTTATTGTTAGTTTAAAGTAACAAATAAAACAGAAAATTAAAGAAAATATTAAGGAATTTTAAAGATTTTAAACCTTGATACTGTAAGGGAAGCAAAACGGGAAACGAAATTTCGGAAGAAGGGGAGACAAAGAGTGCAAGATGTTTGGATAAGAATATGGTGTGCATCGAATTTATTGTTCATTTACAGGGAAACATTAGGGATGATTGCTGATAGTGAGTTTTAAATTATGATATGTTTGATTAATGATAAGTTATGGTATAAGTTAAGTTAAACTAATATTTTTGCACAGGCACATAGGTGGTGCATATGAATTGCATAGAATATGAAAGAGTGATCAAAGGGCTCCAATGCGATGTATCTCATGAGGGGTGTCGAAAAATGTTAGAAAAGTGCCGGCTAATTATGCTATCAGCTAAATGTCCTGTCGGCTAATCGCCTTTTCGGCTAAATGTCCTCCCGGCTAATTGCCACGTTCGGCCAGTTGTCTGTCGGCCAATTGTCTGTATTGCTGAAATTATTGCTATTCCGTTGCATAGACACTACACAAAAGATTTCATCAGTAGTATCGAGAATGACCATGAATTACTTAAAGATGTTTTTTAATTTGATTTATGCATTTTCAAGCTCAACTACTTTTAGTATAGATGTTTGACCCGTAGCCAGTCGCAGACATTTATCCGACAATCAAATAGCCTTCAAGACATTTAGCAGATAGCAGTTAGCTGACACGTGCATTTAGCCGATACGTACATATAGCCGACAACACAATTAGCTGAAATTTACATACAGCATACAGGACAATTGACCGAAATGGACATATAGTAATAATTTTAGCAATACAGATAATTGGCTGACAGGCAACTGGCCGAACGTGGCAATTAGCCGGAAGGACATTTAGCCAAAAAGGCGATTAGCCGACAGGACATTTAGCTGATAGTATAATTAGCCGGTACTTTTCTAACATTTTTCGACACCCCTCATGAGATACATCGCATTGGAGCCCTTTGATTACGCTTTCATATTATGTACCTCCCGTTCCCCCTCCCCCAATTTGTATCACCGGGAGCATTTTTCTGACTTTTCCGACATCCCTCAAGTGATATATTATTGGACTGGGCAACCCTTTGATCACTCTTTCATATTATGCACTTCCCGCTAGGTTACAGTTAATTTGCAGTTTGGTTACAATTGCGATTAGTTACTCTTAGATTACGGTTAGGTTATAATTATGTTACGTTTAGGTGATAATTAGATTACACTTAAGTTACAGCTTGGTCATGGTAAAGTTATGTTACAGTTACATAACAGTTAGCATAGGATTAGGTTATAACTATGTAAACGTTAGTTACAGTTAGATTATGGTTAAGTCCCAGTTAGGTTACATTTAGGCTACAATTAGGTTACTGTTAGGTTTTAGTTTGGTTACGGTTACTTCATAATTAGGTTACACTTAGGTTACGTTTAGATTATGGTTAGGTAACTGTTCGGTTATAATTAGGTTACGTTTAGGTGATAATTAGATTACGCTTAGGTTACAGCTTGGTCATGGTAAAGTTGTGTTACAGTTACATTACTGCTAGCATACGATTAGGTTATAATTAGATAAACTTTAGTTACAGTTAGATTACGGTTACGTCCCAGTTAGATTATATTTAGGCTACAATTAGGTTACTGTTAGGTTTCAATTAGGTTACGGTTACTTTATAATTAGGTTACCCTTAGGTTACGTTTAGATTATGGTTAAATAACTGTTAGGTTACGTTTAGGTGATAATTAGAATACGCTTAAGTTACAGCTTGGTCATGGTAAAGTTATGTTACAGTTACATTACAGTTAGCATACGATTAGGTTATAACTAGGTAAACGTTAGTTACAGTTAGATTACGGTTACGTCCCAGTTAGGTTACATTTAGGCTACAATTAGGTTACTGTTAGGTTTCAGTTAGGTTACATTTAGGCTACAATTAGGTTACTGTTAGGTTTCAGTTAGGTTACATTTAGGCTACAATTAGGTTACTGTTAGGTTTCAGTTAGGTTACGGTTATGTTACACTTAGGTTACGTTTAGGTTACAGATAGGTTATAGTTACGTTACAGTTTGGTATTGGTTAGGTTACAGTTACGCTACAGTTAGTTTATGCTTAGGTTTAATTAGGCTAAGATCAGGTTACAGTTACGTTACAGTTAAGTGGGATGAATGTCCATGTCGAATAATTGTCCTCTGTTGGCTAACTGTCTTTTCGGCTAACAGTCGCTGTCGACTAATTGTCATGTCGGCTAAACATCCTGTCGTCTAATTGCTGTCTGCTAAATGTCCCGTTGGCTAAATGACATTGTAGCATATAAATAAATAGGGATATGACAAAAAACTGGATACATGGCCGTCCATGGATAGCAATTCTTAAGCTAATGTTAGCCTTAGAAGTGTGATTTCAGTAATTTTCAGCGTATTTATTTCTGAATTAAATTTTAGCTCAGTATGTGGCGTGTATAAAAATTTATAAGGAACATAACAGAGCTTCACAAAACAATTGAAGTACGTTTCCGTCTATTGCTAGGAATTAATAAATGTGTATTTTCAAATGTGTTATGTTTTTCTAACTGAACTAAAAATGTAGGAAAGGGTTCATAATCCATACTTGGCACATGGTTTTCCTTTCTTGTTTTATTTATTGTCAATAATTCATCTTCTTATGTTTTTGTATTTCTCAGTTGCAATAATCATGATTTTTAGGGTTCCGTACTTAAAAAGTAAAAACGGAATCATTATAAGATCACTCCTGTGTCTGTCTGTCTGTCACAGCCATTTTACTCGTAAACTACGGAACGTGGGAAGTTCAAATTGGGAGATGTAATAAAGACTATTGACCCACATATTTACAGATTATTAAACATTCACAAATATATGTGGGGAAAAACGTAGAGGGGATAATTAGGTTATTTGAAGAAGAAATATATTTTCTTTGTATATCGTTTGGGGTATCGGTTAAAAGATTCCGTAACGCCGAACTCAAAAATACATTTCTTTTAATTTTAGATATTATAATTTCAGAGATATCGTCGAAAATGTAGTGCAAAATATGTCCCTCCCCCCCATCTATTTTCAAATCTACTGAAACTAAAATTATGAAAAAAATTAGAGGTAGTAGAGGAATGTAGTAGAGGTACTCGCAGGAAAATTATAGCCATTGCCCTAGGTGGCATAGTTTTTCATAAAATCGCATTTTTCTGTTACATACAGATTTCTGTTTGCGGGCATTCAGCAAAGGTATCGAAGAGCGCTAAAGGTACCTGTCGTATCAAAAGTATAAAATCATTGTTTATAATGATTTTCGAAAAAAAATCGTCGGTAATTCGCCGAGATATTAAGATTCCTGTCAATGCCGGTGAAGACACTAACGAGCTAATGCTAATCCTATGGGGAGGAAAAAGTAAAGAAAGTGCGATGTAGAGACGGATCTCGGCTATACAATGGCAAAAAAAATATTTTAAAATATCGAAATGCAGAAGAGATATTAGAAAAATCCTTCCCCATACGATTAGCATTAGCTCGTGTGTGCCTTCGCTGGCAGGGGCAGGAGCCTTAACCCTTAAAGACACGGTTGGTTTGGACATACATAATGGCAGAGGCGGCGTACTCTATATACCATCGGTTTTTAAATACTAGATAACAACTTTTAATGATATATTTGTGTAATGCAATACCCAGTAGCAGCATAAAAGCAGTAAACGTCAAATTGTTAAAAACAGACCAATTTAATTATAATTAATCGCATAAATACTATGGTATTCGCGACTAGTTTGCGTTGAGTGGATCTCTCAATACGCCTCCCGTGTCTTTAAATGATAATTAAAGACCTATTTGAAAAGAATGCGGCACGGACAAAGTCGAGTTACATCTGTGCGACCTCCTTTCGAAGCGCGCTTAGTACAACGCCAAGTTTAAACTTTGAACAAGGATTTTATTTCATCTACACTCTAAAATGAAAAATATTACTATGTTGAATTTAGTTTTATGAAATGCCAAATGAAATTTAAATATGCAGTACTTTTATTGTTAGTACCAAATTAAGTTCACCATATGCAGATTAAGATACGTTTAAAAAAAGAGTTATACAAAATAGCAATATTTAATTTTATTTCGGCTTCATATCTCTTTGAACCTTTGTGGTATACTCATTCATACTTTTCTAATATATACAGCTATACCCAACTCTACGTTGAATAGGTTTTTACAAAGTTTCATTATTCTTTTAAATAATACAGTTAATAATTCATATATTTATTGTACGGAACCCTCTGAGCGCGAGTAATACTTGTATTTGACCGTTTATTTTATATACAAGTTATATGCATTGGTCTGCCAAGTCGTATCTTGTTGGAAACCATCTGCAGAACATCAATTTAGTGATTGATCTGCAGGTTTACCATTGTGTTTTCATGCACCCAAACTTCAATATTTTCATACATTTGCGTGCTGCAAAATACAATGATAAACCAATCGATGAAATACTAAACTCCGGTGTGCAGGTGTTTTCTATCAAGATATGACTTATCAGACTATTTGCATTTTAATATGCTAATTGAGTTCTATCTAATCCTAAAATTCCAGCCTTCAACTTGATGAGCTGATGGTCTGTGCAATTGCCACCCGTCGAACAAATCCCTTCCTGTGAAATCTTGTATCACTCTTTAGGAATCTGTGGACAGGCACAAAAACATCCTTTGTTTTTATACCTCGATTGTGTATAAAAACCTTTTTTAATTCATCACTCTGAATTTGGAGATTTTTGTAATAAATACAGCTGTATTTTTTTCTTTTTTACAATTGTTTGAGAAAGATTTGTTTTTATTTTCTCTGAAAACTGCTTGGATTTTTCATTACATTGATATGCAATTCTGATAATGAATTTCATAGAATTCCATTTCAAAGCAATATTTCGAATTTCTTCCAATTTTACCAAAGCATTCTTTTTCTTTATCAGAAATCAGAGAAAATAAATTTATTTTTCTGCATCTTTATCTTTAGATTAAGTTACAATTTTATTTTCCCCGCATTGCTGATAGAGTTTTTTTTTTTTTTACCTTGTCAGTTGAAAGCTCACAGTCAAATATCTCCAGAGATTCTCCATCTTCTTCCTCTACTTCCAAGTTAATAATCAGGAGGAGTTGCCGTAATATCCTTTACCAATCTGTGTCCTATATCGGAATTTGGTAAATTAGCAGTGCTTTTAGTTTATAGTCTTTACTTGAACTTACCGATCATGACAGTGTTAAGCTATCATTCGTTGTTGCTAAGAAACTGTTTTTACTAGTTTATAAATTAGCTTGGTAAATTATCACTGGTTTTACTTTGCAGCCTCTACTTGAACTTGCCGATCAAGACAATGTTAAGCTGTCATTCATTGGTGCCCAGAAAATGTTTTTATCAGTTTGTTAAAAATGTCCTACTGACATTTTCTATGTAAATAACGCAGCCTTTCAAAGTGACAGACTGGTTGATGATGGTATTATCCTTCTCGTATAATTCTTGAAAAGCTAATGACAAATTTACTAACTGTTGCTTTGTGAGCCTTAATTTCCTCTCTACTCATTTGATAAAACTCTGTCATTGAATAATGAATTTTAGTAAACGAAAGTGTGTGCCATTACAAATACATCATGAAATAAAAATGTTAACTAAGGCAATCTTTAACCAGGATACCAATGTAAATTGAAAGTAAAGATGGAGTGTTATTAAAATTCATAGATAAAGACCAGAGAAGAATCCGTAACCAAATTCAGATTTTTGGGAATGATGTAAAAGTTTGTTGCATATTGTTGATGGAAATTAAAGAAAGTGTATTTTGTGAAAATTTCAATTCCTAGCAGTTACATAATTAGAGCTCATCTGGCTAAAGAATCGATGTATTTTCTCAAATCTTCCAAAAAATAAAATACCTTATCCTCAAAATATTTTTAAGTGATTTAAATAAACGGTCATTCGTCGAAGTAAGTTTTGGAGAATGGTACTTAGATTGAAACACTTCATCTCAATTATAATATTTTGTGTCTACAGTGGGCAAAGATACGTGTGGTCTTGTTGGAAAACAATGCCTAATTGTTGATTATTTGAAGCTGCTTTTAGCGGATTGTTTGATTTAATTCACTTAATTATAAACAGTATTTCTGCAAACTAATGCTATAGTTTCCAAGTAACATCTATTAATAAACAATTTTCTTGTCTCACTGAATGCGAAGAAAAATCTTCTGTGGGTAAGAAACTGACTTTTGCTTTGATTAAAAGGCCTCTTCGAAGTAGTCATCAATGTAGTCTAAATAAATATTAATACTGTTATTATTCCTTATATTCCATGAATTACGAATATAATCTGAAAATAAAAACTATGCGTAAATCTGGTTTTTGAACAATGTAGAATAACGTTGTTTTAAAAATATCGACATATTCTGTAGAAATTGAGTCGGGCCAAAGTTTTAGCTTCATAATACGTAATTTTTTTGTACTGCTAATTGTACTGCCCGGTTCCGGGAACAAGAAATTTCCGTCCGAGGAGACCTGTACATTTAAATTTTTAGACAACAAAGGCTTAGAAACTGATACAATCAATTATGACTCGTATTCAATCATAGAGCCTCGCTTATAGAAAAAATTTCAGGCCGAAACGTGCTGGATCGAACCGTAGGTTCCGACTTCACGAGGATGAAGTAGGCATACTTCTATTAAAAATTGTTACATTTTTTTTTATCATATTTAATAACTTCAGTTAATTAAGACAATAATAACATTTTAAAATAAGTGGTAGAAATTTGCTTGATTTGCCTCCGTCAGAATATTGCTTATAGATCGAATTTGGCAAGCTCAAAAGTGGAGGTTCTATTATGATTTTATGAGATATATAATTTGCAATGAAATGCTGATTTGGGTGGACTTTCTGCAGAAAATTCCTTCGTGAAAACATTTCATTTATTAACACAATCAAATTAAACCTCGTGAGTTTGGTCTCCTTATTCACCACCCCTCCTTTCTTTAGCATTTTTTGAGTTTCTCCATCTTCACTGTTTTTTTTTTTTTTTTTTTTTTTTTTTTTTAATGAAGGTAGTGCAGATGGCCTTTAGTAATGTGGACTATGGTGATTTCGAGTTAAGTTAGAAAACTTAAACAATCGGCTGATTTTCGTCAATGTTTTATAACGGTGGATGAAACATGAATTCGCCATTATTCTTCAGTGATGAAAGAGCAATCTAAACAATGTGAAAGAGCAGCTGAAATTGCACCAAAGAAAGTGAAAACGGTTCCACCTGCTGGAAAAGCCATGGATACGGTTTTCAGGAATTCACAAGATGTTGTGATCATAGACCACTGTCAAAAAGGCAGAATCGTCACCGGACAGTGTTATTCTTCTCTACAGGACCAATTGAAGAGTGCTTATTCCGACAAAATTTCCCTACCTGAGCAAAAAGAAGGTGTTCGTTCACCACAGCATTGTTCTTGCACACATGCCTGTAGTTTTCGCTACTAAAGTCAATCACCTACGCTCTGTAATACTTCCACATGCACCGGATTTTGCTCCCAGCGATTATTTCCTCTTCCCAAGCCTGGAGAAATGGCTCGGTAGTCGGAAATTCACTTCAAAATATGGGGTTAAAGCAGACACCACCACTTCATTTCCAAAGATAGATAAGGCTTATTATACTAAAGATAATAAAAAGTCGGAAACTCGTTGGTTTAAATTTTATAAGTTGTAAGGAACTACGTTAAAAAAAATGAAATATTGTCAAAATATTACTATTTTCTTTGTCGGGCTGATAACCTTTCAAAACACACTCGTATCGACATCAAATTTTATTTTCCCTCCAAAAAAAAAGGGCGGAGTTCATGAAAAATGGTCCTAGTTGTAATTAAAATTCGACCCCCTCATGCTAAAAACATGACACTATAAAACCTGGTAAGACGGAAACATAAACAATAGATACGAAATACCGTTTTAGATGGGTTATTTGCGTCTTTGCAGATACACTTGCTAGGTATTTTTAGGGAAATAATGAACAAATTCCGTTTAAACCAGGATTCCGTTACAGCTGCATATCAGAAAATAAATTTGTTAGCTAGTAGACTTTCCTCTCTCTTTTTCTCTCATTCTGTCCTTGATTCTCGGCAGTATTGCTAGGAGTTATCGACACTCTCTATCACAGTAGTGTTTCACTACACTTAGACTAACATTTCCTGTTTTTGCTATGATGTGCTATATACCAACTCATCGACAGGGCGTGGATTTGATCTTCAAATAGGTAGCCCCTGGAAGTGCGCTGCTGTTCACTGTTCAGACATTTATAAAATGTAATATTTAACCTTACAGTCTCATTATTTTCAGATTTACATTATTATAATTAATGATAAATTTTCGCGTTTCCTTACCGTTACAAAAAATGTCTTTCCGTTACCTTTGAGAATATACACTAGTAACGGGGAAAAAATGTAAGCGCTAATGTTTAGTCTGTGGGAGCGTTATTTTCAAATATCTCGCTTTCTTTATAATATTTTAAAATGAATTTTTTTGCATAGGATTGCTGAGGACGATCTACAACCGGGCTGTTTTTTACTTTTTCGATTTTTGGTTTCAGATATTAAAAAAAAAAGTTACTTTTACTTTCGGAGCCGGTGGAATCGTTTCTGAAATTGAAGCAATAAAAAAAAAAAACTAACTAAAATCGAAAAAGTAAAACCTAGCCTGGTTGTCGATCGTCCTCAGCTATCCTATGCAAAAACAAATCATTCAAAAATATTAAAATCAAAGCGGTTTGGAAATAACGCCCCCATAGACTAAAATTAGCATTTTCATTTCTTCCCGTGTCTGAAGTGTGCTCTTAAATTAAGATGTGTTATACAGGACAAATTTCGCATTTTCTGCGACTTTTAAAGGTGTACTGTCCCCTTAAAAATTACAAATATTAAAAATAATAAATATTAAATTATTTTTTTAAAGTTTCGAACAAATTCATCAACCCTTTTAAAGTTAACAATCTTTAAAACTTACGAATTTTAAGTTCTTGTTAAATCTTAGTAAATTTAAATTGTTCAAATTATGAAAAATTAAAATGATAAAGTCATCAATGAAAGTTCTTAGGCATGTTTTAACGGCATGAAAAATATGCTAAAAATTAATATAATAAGAAAACAAATAATGCAGATGAAAATCAACTTTCAGGAATTTCTACCAATTAACGGAAATATATTTGCATTTTTTTGTACAGCCCTTACATTAGCAACAAGTTTTTATACACGCCACATGTTAAGATAAAATTTATTCCAATATAAACATGCTTAAAACTACTTAAATCGCACTTCCAGAAATTATCATCCATGGCGTGCATGCATTCAATTCTCTGGATAGCCTTGTATATTATTATATTTATATTTTAAAAACATATCGTTCTAAATATAGTTGAACTTGAAAATGTAGGATCTAATTTAAAAAAAAAATAAGCAATTCACTCTCATTCTCAGCAATTCTTCCTAGTTCTTTTGCGTAGCCCTATACATTAGGGTGGGTCGAAAAAACCGAAATATTTATAATCGAAACGTAATAGCGCGGAAAAGTTGCCTTTTGTAAAAAAGATAAAATACGTAAAATATTACACCGATTGGTTAATATCTTTTACCGCCGCAAGGTGTCCAAATTTCGAAAAAATCATAAAAAACATACTTTTAGCAATTTTTTTTTAAATTATCCAAACATACTTATTCAATTTCTAATAGAACGCAATAGCCACGCCAAGATATTAGTAATGTAACATTAACATTTCATTTTTGTGACATCGTTGCTTTTACCGCCACAACAGGGCCAAAATTTCTAAAAAATGTTAAAAATTAAAGTTTTCCATTTTTTCAATTTTCATAACTTTTGTAATGTTTTCAGATTTTTTACATTTCTAATAGGCTGGGAAAGGCATTTTATGTTATTAATTTCATGCACATTGTTAACCATGATCACTGTAATTCTATAAAAAAAAACTTGCTCAATGATAGAAACACCTGCAGCTGTCTGCACGTAAAATTAATTTCTCGCTGCTAGAGGGCCACGTTTTACTTTGTTCGTTATTTTTTTTTTTTTTTTTTTTTTTTTTTTTTTTGTAATGTACTCCTTTTACTCTATACTTTGAGGGCCCTAAAGATAGAAATATCTGCCAGGTTAAAGAGGTGGCAAAGTTTCATCTTTTCGAAGTCAAGGAGGAACATATCTCTTTGTACTAGAAACAGGTCTGAATTATTATCGTCATTTGACCCCATCGTCTGGCAAGGCGACTTCTATATGCAATGACATTATAGATTTTTTGAAGAAAAATGAAATCCCGACTGGAATAATAATTGCAGTTGAATTTCGCGGAATTGTCTTCAAAACAGGATGCAAAGGTGGTGTTATAGTAGGATTAGTTGAGAACAACTTTTAAAAAACCACTTTATTGGCTTCCTTGAACTCACTTCAATGAGCTTCCACTGTGACATCTTTTCAAACATCTTGATGACAAAAAAACAGGTTATCTATCATATTGTGGCCCAATTGGTTGATCTCTTGCGATTTGCGAATTATTACCAATTGCAAAATTTAAGCCAATTTAATCTGATCACCTAGCTGTTGATAAAGATGATTTGTCAACTGACCAGAAGTATATGTCTGAAATATTGCAAGCACTTTCAACACGCGTGTATACAATTGACCTTTTTTGCTGAGTCCCTGGACAAATATTTCACGCAAGGTGGATCATTACTGCTATTCGAATTTTGAGACTCTACGTTGGAACAAAGAAACCCTCTTCTTAACTTGTCCTACTCTTTGAGTACATCCTGAAAATGTACTGCATCAGTTGGTTCAGAATTAAAATGAATCACTCATGTTTTCCAGATCTGTGCACTATAGTTAGTAACTTACGTTACTTGACAGATAATCTACGAAAGATTATAGTTCCTGTATTTTCACGAGATGACTATTTCGCAAATCATACAAATAGCCTCTTTGGAATGATAGCATATGAAGAGGAGAACATCAGGGCCCCAGCCATGAAGAAAATTGCAAAAGCACGAAGTTTTGTGGACTAGAATAGTGCCATCCGTCACTTTATCATAGCAGACTTCAACACTGAAGCTTAAAATTGTATGGCTTTAGTCTACTGACAAAACTGGAAACTAACGGAACCACCTGTTATGGTTTCTTTATTGACTAAAAACGCTGGTGAGTTAAAAATTTTCGATTAAAGATACCAGATATTATAACTTTCCTTGTTCCACTCAATCACTAGAAAGATGCGTGAAATTATTCATTGAAGCACTGATAAAGTTTGTTTACTAGAACAGAGGGAGGATCACATCTGATCAGTTTTGTCCTCTCGAGAAATAATGGCTTCATCTGAAAGCAAGTTATATTATAAAATTCATTTACATTAAATTCTTCTTCATTTTAAATTTATTTAACCCGTTTCGGTTAAACGTCTCTATATTTTAATTCATAAAATACTAAAACATTTTGCTCATTTTATATAATTTTTGTGGCATGAATTGGCTGTTATGAAGTAAAATATCAGTAGATGAGCCGATCGTCAAGAAAAATGAATGATTAACTTTATTTTCAAGTCTATTGCAAATAGTTATAAAAAATTATGATATATTAATAGATATAAAGTAAAATTATTTATTTCTAGACATATTATAGAAATTATAAAAAATTAAAAAAAAAATGAAAAAGTGAAATTTTTGAAATTTTTACAAAAAATATGGTCTTTTGCGGCAAATAAAGATCTGATTTCATCATAATGAATATTTACCGGGACATTTCTCATATCTTCATGTAGTTATTGCGTTCTATTAAAAATTGTATTGGTATGTTTGGATAATTTAAAAAAAAATGATAAAAAAAACATGTTTTTTGTGATTTTTTGAAATTTTGGCCCCCTTGCGGCGGTAAAAGATATTAACCGATCGATGTAATATTTTAGAAATTTATTCTGTATTACAAAAGGCAACTTTTCCGCGCTATTACACTTCGATTATAAAAATTTCGTTTTTTTCGACCCACCGTACTATACATGATGTATATAATTTAAATATATAACCTTGTATGCAGAAATTTAGTTGAAAACGTAAATCATAGCTGAAAACTCAATTTCAACAGTCATCCATAATAGACAATAATTCATGTACAGTATTTTATCCAACATCTTTTATGTGCCCCTGTAAATGAAATAAAATGTGATCAAAATCATCTTCTAATGTAAGCATCTTGCAATAAACCTCAGTAACATATATGAATTCCATCTTGTTTAAAGTAGTAAAACATAACTAAAACACGCTTACAAGAAGTTTTTTCTGTAATGAAACTGAACTCTTTTCTGTGAGCCTGTAAATGAATGAAAAATGCTTTGCAACCCCTTCAGGAAGTATGTTTTATTGCACCTCATAAATTCATATCAATTGCATTATGTTCGTAACAGAGAAACATTAAAATACGCCGCAAAGGTTTTTTCTTCATAGTTCATAATATAGCGAAATGTACTTTTGAATTCCCCTGTACACGAACCTGTGCACTTCAATAAGGTGCATAAATTTTATGTTTAAACTGTTTTACATCATTAAAATACACCGCAAATGATTTTTCCCACATAGATCATAATATAAAAGAATACTTTTGAAAGTCCATGTAAGTGAAGTATATAAATGATTACGCGCTTTATTATCAGTGCCATGTATCCCATGATAAACTTCAACAACGTATTTCAATTACATCACAATTCAAGTATATGTACGCTAGTTAGACCACGGACAGACGGGCAGTGAAACCAATTCATAAACATTTTCCAACTATGTTGTAATGTGTTAAAAATATGAGTACCCGTCCAAACGTTTTGTGTTGGATATACATATAGAAAATATAGAGGTTGTAGAGAAAAAAGCGGGACCTGGTATTGACACTATATAACCTGGTAAGACGGAAACGCAAGCAATAGGTGCGAATTACCGTTTCGGATGGGCAGTTTCCGTCTTTGCAGATACAATTACAGTAGAGCGCCGATTATCCGAACTCCAGTTAACCGAACTTCCAATTATACGAACAACCTATTTCTCTCAAAAAAATTTTTATCCGAACAACCTATTTCTCTCAAAAATTTTTTTTTTAATGATGATGAGATTGTGGATGAGATTTAAGATGTAAAATAAATTGAAGAAATGAAAACGAATGCCCTGAAAATGACCCAAATCCATCGCATAACGAAGACTTTGAGTGTTTGGAAACAGCTATGAAATGGCTTGAATGGCAGAAGAACTCTGATCCTATTCAAATAACGTATTTAAGAAGAATTCGAGATATGGCAACATTGGAAAGAACGTCTTATTTGAAGCAAGCAACAATCGAAAGCTATTTTGTTTAAATTATAATCTCTGGAGTTCAGAAAATGATAAAAAGAGAAAAAGAGAATTTTAAATGATAAAAAAGTAAACAAAAAGACAGTTTTTAAACACGCTAGCACTAACTGGCGCTACCAGTCCTAAGCCTGGATAAAGTGTGAAGGTATTAGTATAGTGAGAAACACCCCTTAAATTGTCTGTCCATTTATCCGAACTTTCGCTTATTCGAACTAGGTTCGGTCCCGACTTGTTAGGATAATCGGCGCTCTACTGTATAAGATATATTAAGGGGAATCAGGGAAATATTCCGTTTAAACCAGGATTCCGTTACAGCTGTGTATTAGAAAATAAATTTGCTAGCTAGCAGATTTTATAAAAGATTATATTTTACCTTACAGTCTTTTTTTAGTTTTACATTATTATAGTTAATGATAAATTTTCGCGTTTTCTTACCGTTACAAAAACTACCTCTACGTTACATTTGAGAACCCACATTAGAAACGGCAAAAAAATGTAAGCACTAATGTTAAGTCTACGGGAGCGTTATTTTCAAATATCTCGCTTACTCTTTAATATTTTAAAATGAAATTTTTTTTCATAGGATAGTTGAGGAGGATCTATAACGGGGCTAACATATACTTTTTCGATTTTGGTTTCAGATATTTAAAAAAAAATTACTTTTTCTTTCGGAACCGGTTGGAATCCGTTCTGAAATTGATACTATCCTAATATTAAAAAAAATTAAAAACAAAATCGAAAAAGTAAAAACTATTCTGGTTTTCGATCGTCCTCAGCTATCCAATGCAGAAAAAACAAACAAACAAAAAATCTATTAAAATAAAGCGAGAAATTTGAAATTAACGCCCCCATAGACTTAAAATTAGCGTTTTTATTTATTCCCGTGTCTGAAGTGGGCTCTTAAAGAAAGATGTGTAATACAGGACAAATTTCGCATTTTCTGCGGCTGTTAAAGGTGTACTTTTTCGTTAAAAATAATAAATATTAAAAGTAATAAATATTAACAATATTCCTTTAAATTTTCAAACAAATTGATCAAAACTTTCAAAGTAAACATTCTTTAATACTTACTAACTTTTTGTTTATCCTCTGTTTATGTTAGTTTGTTTATGTTTGTTGTTGTTGTTTGTTACTTTATGTGTTATATTTGTTTGTATGTTGTTGTGTTTTTGTTTGTTATATTAACTAAGTTTTTGTTAAATCTTAGTAAATTTAAATTGTTCAAATTACTGAAAAATGAAAATGATAAAGTCATCAATGGATGTTCGTAGGCTTGTTTTAACGGCATGAAAAATATGATAAAATTTAATATAATAAGAAAACGAATAATGCAGATGAAAGTAAACTTTCAGCAATTCCTACCAATTAACTGCAGTACATTTGCATTATTTTGTACAGCCCTTGCATCCGAACAAGTTTATATACACGGCACATGGTAATGGTAAGATCAAAATTATTGCAGTATAAACATGCTGTAAACAACTGAAATCGTACTTCCAGAAATTATTATTCATACGCGTGCGCATGCATCCAGTTCTTTGAATAGCCTTGTATATTATTATATTTATATTTTACAAACACATCTTTCTAAATATAGTTGAACGTGAAAATGTAGAATTTAATTAAAAAAAAAGCAATTCACTCTCATTATCAGCAATTCTTCCTAGTTCTTTTGCGTAGCCCTATACATGCTCTATAGAAATCATATATATAATCTAGGATGCAGAAATTTAGTTAAAAAAGGATATCATAGCTGAAAACTCACTTTTAGCAATCGTCCCTAATAGACAATACTTCGTATACAGTATTGTATCTAGCAACTTTTATGTGCCCCTGTAAATGAAATAAAATGTGATTCACATCATATTCTAATGTAAGCATCTTGTAGTAAACCTCAGTAACGTATACGAATTTCATCTTGTTTAAAATATTGAAACAGAATTAAAACACGCTGCGAGCAGTTTTTTCTGTAATAAAACTGAATTCTTTTCTGTGATCCTGTAAATGAATGATAAATGCTTTGTAACCCCCTTAAAAAGCATGTTTCAGTTCACCTAGTAAATTCACATCCATTTCGTTATGATTGCAACAGAGAAACATTATTAAAATACGCCGGAAACGTTTTTTCTTCATAGTCCATAATATAATGAAATGTACTTTTGAATTCCCCTGTACACGTATCTGTGCACTTCAATAAGGTGCATAAATTTTATGTTTAAATTGTTTTACATCATTAAAATACACCGCAAATGATTTTTCCCACATAGCCCATAATATAAAAGAATGCTTTTCAATGTCTATGTAAGTGAAGTATAAATTATTACACGCTTCATTATCAATGTCATTTATGACATGATAAACATCAACAACGTATTTCTATTACATCACAATCCGAGTATATGTAGAGTACTGACAGACGAGCAGTCAAGCCCCACTCATAAACATTTTTCAACTATCTTTGGAGAGTGCTAAACATCTGAGTACCCGTCCAAACGTTTTGCGTTGGATATATAAATAGAAAATATAGAGGGCTTAGAGAAAAACGCGGGGCCTGGTAATAATTAAAATTCCACCCCCTCAACTAAAAACATGACACTATAAAACCTGCTAAGACGGAAACATAAACAATGTGTACGAAATACCGTTTTAGGTGGGTTGTTTCCGTCTTTACAGATACAATTGTAAGATATTTTTAGGGGAATCATGAAGCTATTCCGTTTAAACCAGGATTCTGTTACAGTTACGCATTGCAAAATAAATTTGCCAGCTGACAGACTTTTATAAATTGCGATATTTTACCTTACAGTCTCATTATTTTTAGATTTACATTCTTATAGTTAATGATAAATTTTCGCGTTTCCTAAACGTTACAAACAGTTCCTTTACGTTACATTTGAGAACCCACACTAGTAACTAGGAAAAAATGAAAGCGCTAATGTTAAGTCTATGGGAGAGTTACTTTCAAATATCTCGCTTCCTTTTTAATATTTTAAAATGAATTTTTTGCATAAGATAGCTGAGAACGCTCGATAACCGGGCTAGTTTTTATTTTTTCAATTTTGGTTTCAGATATATATTTTTTAATTACTTTTACTTTCATAACCGGTTGGAATCCGTTCTGAAATTTAAACTATCCTAACATAAAACAAACTATAACCAAAATCGAAAAAGTAAAAACTAGTCTGGTTGTCGATCATCCTCAGCAATCCTATGCAAAAAAAATCATTCAAATATATTAAAATCAAAGCGAGAAATTTGAAAATGACGCCCCCAAGGGCTTAAAATTAGCGTTTTCATTTCTTCCCGTGTCTGAAATAGGCGTGCATGCATCGAATTCTTTGAACAGACTTGTATATTATTATATTTGAATTTTCCAAACATATCTTTCTAAATATAGTTGAACTTGAAAATAAAATTAATCAATTCACTCTCATTCGCAACAATTCTTCCTAGTTCTTTTGTGTAGCCCTATATATAGTCTATAGATTATTCAAGTATGCAGAAATTTAGTTAAAAATGTATATCATAGCTGAAAACTCACTTTCAGCAATCATCACTAATAGACAATACTCATATACATCATTGTATCCAATATCTTTTATGTGCCCCTGTAAATGAAATAAAATGTGATGCACATCATATTTTAATGTAAGCATCTTGTAGTAAACCTCAGTAAGGTATATTAGTTCCATCTTGTTTAAAATCGTGAAACATAGCTACAACACATGCTGCAAGCACTTTTTTCTGTAATAAAGATGAACTCTTTTCTGTGACCCTGTAAATGAGTGATAGATGCTTTGCAACCCCTTCAGAAAGCATTTTTTTCACCTTATAAATTCATATCAATTTCATTATGTTGCAACAGAGAAACGTTATTAAAATACGCCGCAAACGTTTTTTTCTTCATAGTCCATAATATAACGAAATCCACTTTTGAATTCCCCTGTACACGTACCTGTGCACTTCAATAAGGTGCATAAATTTTATGTTTAAAATTGTTTTACATCATTAAAATACGTCGCAAATGATTTTTCCCACATAGGCCATAATATAAAAGAAAACTTTTGAATGTCCATATAAGTGAAGTATAAATTATTATAAAATAATACGTATTACAAAATAAATTTTCTAGCTAGCAGACTTTTATAAAATGCTATATTTGACCTTACATCTCATTATTTTTAGTTTTACATTATTAAAGTTAATGATAAATTTTAGCGTTTCCTTGAAGTTACAAAAAATATCTTTATGTTACCTTTGAGAATTCGCACTTGTTACGAGAACAAAATGTAAGCTCTAACGTTAAGTATATGGGAGAGTTATTTTCAAATATTTAACTTCCTTTTTAATATTTTTAAATGATTTTTTTTGCATAGGATGGCTGAGGATGATCTACAACCGGGCTAGTTTTTACCCTTTCGATTTTAATTTCAGATATTAAAAAAAAATTACCTTTACTTTCGGAACCGAGGTGAATCTGTTCTGAAATTGAAACTAACCTAATATATATATATTAAAAATACTATAACCAAAATCTAAAAAGTAAAACAGGGTTCGTACGGTCCTTGAAAGTCCTTAAAAGTGCTTACATTTTTCAAAGGAAATTTTTGGTGCTTAAAAGTACTTATTTTCATGCAAAATCGGAAAAAAGTCCTTAAAAGTGCTTAATTTTACTCTCATATTAATTCTTAATCAAAGGTGAAACTCTTCTGCATTTCTTTTAATTTCTGATTTAAAAAAAAAAATCTTAATCCCGCCTTGCCTCCCCTTCTGAAATTTTACTTTCCCCTTTGTAATATCAAATTTAAAAACTTCATTTTTTTAACCTTTTTCTACTCTCAGGGATGTAAGACCTGCGCCAGACGAAGCCAAAATTTGCGCAAAGCTGCTACAAAAGAGCTATTTTTTTCCATTTTGCGCCAAACCTACACCAAAACGTACTTAGTGCCAAGATGAAATTTAGCAGGATTTCGTCGATCCGAGAAACAACAACAAAAAAAATCAATTTTTTCTATGCCGCCAATTGCGTCAAAAAAAAGCAAAAAACCGCGGTCAAAAGATCTCGAAAAACACGCGATGTTTGTCAAATGATCACAAAAAAAACGTGAATTTTGTCAAAGGATCGCTAATTTCGTCAAAAACGAACAAAACGCGGTCAAAAGATCGTAAAAACGATAATTTTGTTAAAAGATGGCGAAAAAAACGCTCAAATTTCATCAAAAGGTCGCAAAAACCCATAAATTTCGTCAAATGATCGCGAAAAACACGCAAATTTCGTCAAAAAATCGCGAAAAACACAAGAATTTCGTCAAAATATCACGAATAACATGCGAATTTCGTCAAATGATCGCGAAAGAAACGTGCATTTTGTCAAAGGCTAGCTGACTTCGTAAAAAAACGAACAAAACGGGGTCAAAAGATTGTGAAAAAACGCGAATTTCGTTAAAAGATCGCGAAAAATACGTGAATTTTGTCAAAAGATCGCGAAAAATACGTGAATTTTGTCAAAAGATTGCCAAAAATACGCAAATTTCGTCAAAAAATTGCCAAAATACGCAAATTTCGTCAAAAGATCGCGAGAAACACGTGAATTTTGTCAAACGATCGCGAAAACCATGCGAATTTTGTCATAGCAAAAAAAAAAAATACGTTAATTTTGTCAAAGGATTACCAATTACTTCTAAAAATGAACAAAACGGGGTCAAAAGATTGTGAAAAAAAGCAAATTTCGTTAAAAGATCTTGAAAAAACCCACAAATTTCATCAAAAGGTCACAAAAAACCGCAAATTTTGTCAAAAGATAAAAAAAAAAACCACGCTAATTTCGTCAAAAGATCGCGAAAAATACACGAATTTCGCTATAAGATCGCGAAAAATACGCGAATTTCGCCAAAAGATCGCGAAAAATACGCGAATTTCGCCAAAAGATCGCGAAAAATACGCAAATTCGTCAAAAGATCGCGAGAAACACGCGAATTTCGTCAAACGATCGCGAAAAACATGCGAATTTTGTTATAGCGAAAAAAACCCCGTTAATTTTGTCAAAGGATTACCAATTACTTCTAAAAACGAATTAAACGGGGTCAAAAGATTGTGAAAAAACGCAAATTTCGTTAAAAAATTCGAAAAACTTCACAAATTTCATCAAAAGGTCACATAAAATCGTAAATTTTATCAAAAGATTAAAAACAACCACGCTAATTTCGTCAAAAAATAGCGAACAGCACGCTGATTTCAACAAAGGATCGCAAAAAATACGCGAATTTTGTCAAAACATCGCGAAATATACGCGAATTTTGTCAAACGATCGCGAAAAATACGCTAATTTCGCCAAAAGATCACGAGAATTACGCTAATTTCGATAAAAGATCGCAAGAAATATGCAAATTTCATCAAAAGATCGTGAAAATACGCAATTTTCTTTTTATTAGCATTAGAATTTCAATTTGCGCCAAAAACAGTTTTTATTGCTACAAAATTAATTTTTGCTGCTACAAAAAAAGGATTTTACTGCTACAAAATCAGATTTTTGCTGCTAAAAAAATAGATTTTACTGCTCCAAAATTCGATTTTTGCTGCTACAAAACGGCTTTAGTGTACTTTCATCCCTGTGTTTGTCAAATGATCACGGAAAAACGTGAATTTTGTCAAAGGATCGCTAATTTCGTCAAAAACGAACAAAACTCTGTCAAAAGATCGTAAAAACGATAATTTTGTTGAAAAATGGCGAAAAAACCCCGTAAATTTCATTAAAAGGTCGCAAAAAACACACTAATTTCGTTAAAATATCGCGAAAAACACAAGAATTTCGTCAAAATAGCGCGAATAACACGTCAATTTCGTCAAAGGATCGCGAAAAAAATGTGCATTTTGTCAAAGGATAGCTGACTTCGTCAATAAACGAACAAAACGGGGTCAAAAGATTGTGAAAAAACGCGAATTTCGTTAAAAGATCGCGAAAAATACGCGCATTTTGTCAAAAGATCGCGAAAAATACGCATATTTCGTGAAAAGATTGCCAGAAATACGCAAGTTTCGTCAAAAGATCTCCAAAAATACGCAAATTTCGTCAAAAGATCGCGAGAAACACGCGAATTTTGTCATAGCGAAAAAAAAAAACTTTTCTTGTAAATTTTTCGTAAGGTAAATAAATAAGTCATCTAATAAACTCCCTCCCTAAAAAATTAAAAAAAAAATGTGCTTGTTACTTTCCCCCCTCAACTTATAAAGTTTAAAATCTTAAAAATCATTGCTTTTTTTAAAACTTTTTCTGCTCCATTAGTTAATTTATTGTAACAATAAATAATCGATCATACAGTTTTATTCCCCCCCCCCCCTCCAAGTCTTTAAGTTAATTATAAGTCTGTTAAACAACCCCCCCCCCCCCAATAATTAAAGAAAATTATGTTTCTCCTCTTTGTTTATCTTTACAATAAGAAAGTATTTGATTCGGGAAAATTTTCGACCGATTTACACGTTTTAGGGGTTAGATATCCTGAAAAACATGTTTTTACAAAATGAGTCTGTGACCCTGTTTGTCTGTATGTGACACAAATTTTGTGGGTGGTGTATCTCAAGAACTAATGCACAAAACTTAATAAAAATTTATATTCAGTTAACCCTCGATATAAATTAGTGTTGATTAGTTTTTGATGTAAATCGCCCAACAGGTGGTGCTGCTATGCTGCATTTTTCATGATTTACGCCATAGCTATATCTCAAGAACTAAAGCACGAATTTTCATCAAACTTCAGATTCAGGTATACCTTGCTAATTATAGGTGCTGATTATGGTTTGGTGTTAATCCCCTTACAGATGGCGCTGCTATGCTGCATTTTTCACGATTTCTGTAATACCTATATCGCAAGAACTAATGCACGGATTTTCATCAAACTTCAGATTCAGTTAGATGTTTACATAAGTTGTTGCTGATTAGGTTTTGGTGTAAATCACCCTACAGGTGTCGCTGCTATGCTATATTTTGCAGGATTTGCACGGTTTTAACAATAGTTGTATCTCAAGAACTAATGCACGTAATTTCATATCTTTAGAATGCTTATGAGGGGCATAGACCATTTAATTTTGGCACTCTGATAATGAATTTGTAGTATTAACATGTATTAGATAGAAGAAAGTTTTGGGATTGGCACATCTGACTAGTTTTTTCTTCTGCTGTATGTTATTTTAAAATTTTCCAAATTTCTACTGCCACATGGTGAAATCCCCCCCCCCTTCCCATCCATTTGAATATTTAAAACTTTTACAAAAATGAAAGAAACCCTTTATTAAAAAAATGCATGTTATAATTTATTAGTTTATTTAATTTGAAGGTCCTTAATTTTTTTTGGTTTTGGTCCTTGAAAGTCCTTAAAAATACTTGATTTTTATTTAAAGAAATGTGTACGAACCCTGTAAAAGCTTGCCTGGTTGTAGAGCGTCATCAGCTATCCTATGCAAAAAACTTCATTCAATAATTTTAAAATCAAAGCGAGAAATTTTAAAATAACGCCCCCATAGACTTAACATTAACGTTTTACTTTCTTCCCGTTTCTGAAGTGGGCTCTTAAAAAAAGATGTGTTACACAGGACAAATTTCGTTCTGCGATTGTTAAAGGTGTACTGTTCCCTTAAAAATAATAAATATTAAAGTAATGAATATTAAAAATATTTCTTCAAAGTTTTGAACAAGTTGATCTATAATTTTAAAGTTAACAATCTTTAAAACTTTCTAACTTTAAATCCTACTGATTTTTAATAAAAAAAAAAACTTTTTCGAACTTAAAATGTTAAATTGACGAATATTTTATACATATACAAGAATGGGAGACTTGAAACCGTGTCTCCTGGCCAGGCCACAAACATGTTCTAGCAAATTATGACTTCGTAATTTTATTATTTGTTAACTATTTTAACTTAAAAATTACTTTAAAAAGAACGCGTCTATTTTTTTTACCGTTTTACTTAATAAACTATCTGTATCCCCTGGTAACTTGGTAAAAGTTGTACCTCTCACTGTACCGTTCAGAAATTGTGTATATACAAACGAAATGCATATTTTCCTTCGTTATTCATAGAAATATAGAATTTGAAATATTTCATTCTTTCAAGAGTATTTTGTTGAAATTAAACAATAATCGTAGAAAAAAATAAATGCAAGGTTTGAAATAGGAGTGATCTATTTTAACACGATACAATAATCCAATCACAATTAAATCGTTTCCATTTGCTAAAGTGTTTGGATACTAGCCAATCATATTTTTAATAGGCGTGGTTTTCATCGTCTTGGTAGAGGCGGAGAGCATAACATTACGAGGCCGTTTTTGACACATTATTCATCAAAATCTTTGCAAATTTTGCTCAGCCTAATTGTAGTAGAACTATTGAAAGCATGTTATTGGAAAGCTTAAACTCTATATTTTCGTTGTTATTAAAAAAATTTTCCTGAATTTTGCTGATATGAATGTTATAAGACTAAAAAGGACACAATACCTCGAATTTCACTGGATCCTAAATTGACAGGATCCTGAGAATTAAACTACAACAAAAATTGGAAAAGTAGAAAATAGCCCGTAAACAGATAGTCCTCAGCTATCCTGTGCAAAAAAAATCATTTAAAAATATTAAAAATCAAGCAAGATATTTGAAAACATTGCTCCCATAGACTTAGCATTAGCGTTCGAACTTCAAGCCGTGACTAGTGTGGCCTCTTAATATTATTAATTTGTTATTTAGTGCTTAAGGTTTATAGCCCCTTCACTTACAAAATTTTTGAGATAGGCTGGCCTTCTGAAAAATGTAATTTTAAATTTACTATGCTTTATATTATTTCTACAAATTATTGTTAAATATAGTTTCTAAGTCGTAGAGGACTTTTGGCTATTACCGTAAGATGTATATGCATCATATAAGATGCCTGTGACGTGTAAGTCTACCATTATTCGTGGCCTGATTATCTCAGGGGACATTTTTACCAGTATTTCCGAATAGTAATTGTCATCTTATTTATGACAGGTAATTCTGCAATAAGGAGAAGATTGCTATTTAAAAATGGAAAAGAAGCCAGTGGAATTTACCCCCTGTGGTAATAAAACCGTATTATGCTTTACCACTACAGTGAGATACATGTCTATGTCTAAATCAGTTATTACGAGACTCGAAAGCAGAATAAAATGAAATAAATAAATAATAAAAAAAAGAATTAAGTATCTATAAAAAAAAGTTTGTCTCTGGTAAATCTACAAAACATAATTAAGATGTCAAGAAAATTTAATACATTTTAGTTTCATTAAATTAAGGATTTTTTTTTAAGTATTTGCTTCTCAACTGAAATCTTTGGCGCCTTTACTTCTTCGGCGCCTGTGTACGCCGCACACTTTGCACACTGGGTCTGCGCGCCCCTGTATTTTGATGTGTTTCAGAAAGCTGTATACCTAATTTATTGTACTGTATTTTATATTTTGTAAATGTTAAAATCTTATCTGAACATTCCATATTTAATTTTTAAGAAATTTAATTGCATTTACTTAGTATCAAAAATAAATAAATGAAAAATAATTTTTTCTAATTACATTTTCTCAATTATTCTAAAATTTTGAATATGAGCTGCAGAGCAGGGATGTCAAAAGGGACATTCGCGGTCGCCCTTCCGAATTTTTTATGTTTCTAGCTTTTTTAAATTTATTTTGGTTGCATGACGGCGCCCTTAAACCATCCGCGGCGCCTTATGACCATGACCTTTTGACAATGAGGCGCCTTTCGACCGTTATCTTTCGACACCGTTGCGCCTTTCGGTTTGAGACTCTCCCCTCCCCCCACCCCTAATTTTTATAAGTAAAAATAAACTCAGAAATGACGCACTTTCGATTTAAATACCGCTTTAATAAATTTAAATTGGATAAAAGTTTTTGAAATTTTTCAGCTTCGACTAAAATATTTGGCGCCTGTGTGCGGTGCACACTTTGCACACTGGGTCGGCGCGCCCCTGACGCCCCTCCCACCCTCCACCCTGAAATTTCTAGCACCATTATTTTTAAAACTTTTTATTATATGTTATAAACTATCTTAAAGTTTCAAACAGATCGCCTTGTTAGATTTCCTAATTTAAATAAAATCGCAGTTTGTTAGTTCCACATTCTAGCACCAGGCAGTGCACTCTATTCTTTAAAAAAAGCATATCTGAACAAAACTCCTTTCTACAACTTATCCATAGATACATTAGTCGAGGGGGTGGTGGTCTTAAACACCAATTTATGATATTTGCTGAAATTACTATTCTAAAATAGTAGTATCAACACTTATGAAATTTTTTATATTGAATAAGTAATATTTATCTCATCTCGCCGTCAAAAAACTGCATGCAAAACGGTAGAGAACGCTACACTTTAAAAATGGTCTTAAGCAATAATTTAAGATATTTGCTGAAATTACTATTCGAAAATAGTGGTATGAACAATTTTGAAATTTCTATATTGAATAAGTAAAATTTATGCTGTAATTTTATAAATGTGATGCCGTTCTGAACAATGCTTTAAAAGCGATAGGAAAAATTGTTTAAAATACACAAGTACCAGAGGGGTAAATATAAGACTTTTTGAAATTTTTATGATTTGTCGTGTGATCGCAAGTGTTCAGCTATAAGTATGCAAAATTTCAAGTCTCCAACTTAATTAGGGGCTCAGTTCGAAAATTTGCTTAAAATACACAAATTAGAGACCGAACGGGTAAACATAAGACTTTTAGAAAATTTTATGATTTGTGGTGTGACATATTAGCATTAGTAATATATTAGCAATTTGCTAGCATTATTTTTGTTATAGTTCAAAAAGCGCATCTTCGATTTTAACGAAATTTTATTTTGTTAAAAGTACATAATTTGAGCATTATTCTGTAATTATTTGGTTGGTGTAAACATTAAATTACTACATTAATAATTTTTCCAAAAAATGTTTGTTTATTTTTGTGTGTTAAAATTTGTGCAAAAATGGTGAAAAAAAATATGTAATGTGAACTAATATATTATTCAATAAATGGCATTTATTTCATTATTTTAACATTTATACTTTTTGAGAAAAATATATTTGAAAAATAGTAGTGCTGGCGCATACTTCCCCGATTCTATCAAGGACAGTTCAAGGTCAGGGGCTGAAAACACTCATGGTGAGGCTTATTACCACAGATGTTATTTCAAACATCGGCCGGGGGGCCATTTCGCTATGCTTATCATCCCCTTGAGGGACGGTGGAATATATTATATCCCACCTAAGTTTAATTAAGATCTGCACCAGAAAATTTTAATTAAGCTTTACTTTTATAAATTTAAGAGAATATAGTTGAAAAAGTTGCTTTTCCTTATTTTGAAATATTTTTTTCTAAATATCTGGTGGGAATTCAGCATTACACAAATGCAATTGCTTGCCCCCAAAGGGTTATCCAGGTAGACCCTTTGTTCTGATTAATTTTTGATGTAAATCGCCCAACAGGTGAAATAATGCTATGCTGCATTTTTCACAATTTCTGAAATAGCTCTATCTCAAGAATTAATGCAGGATTTTCAAATTTCAAATCATCAAACTTCCGATTCAGATAGTCATTCATATGATTTGGTGCAGATTACGGTTTAGTATAAATCGCCCAACAGGTAGCTCTGCTATGCAGAATTTTTTATGATTTTCACAATACTCTATTTCAAGAACTAATGCATAAATTTTCATCAAACTTCAGATTCATGTGTACCTTGATAAATATTACCACTGATTATGTTTTGGTGTAAATCGCCCAACAGGTGTCGCTGCTGTGCTGCATTTTTCAATGATCCTACAATATCTCTATCTCAAAAACTAATGCACAAATTTTCATTAAACTTCAGATTTACTTAGTACTTGATATGAAGTAGTGCGGACTACATTCTGGTGTAAATTGCTCATCAGGTGGCGCTGCTATGCCATATTTTTTACGATTTCAGCAATAACTCTATCTTAGAACTAATTCATGAATTTTATCTAACTTTCAATTCAGTTATATGTGGACACAAGTTGTTCTAATTACCGTATTTTCGGGTGTATAGCCCGCACCTCTAAATCGAGCAGTACCATAAAAAAGTTTGTGTATAAGCCGCGGAGCTGCATCGTTGTATAGCCCGCGGGCTATACACCATCTACGAATGTATATTTCGACCAGGGTTTACGCCGCATGTGAAATTTCCGCGGTAATCGCGAATGGCGTGCTAAACAGAAACACATTAATAAGAAGAATTAAGAAATCACAAAAATGAAATTATTAATTAGAAATAAATAATTTAAATGTAAAATTCGAAATTATTAATATAATTTAAATAATATAAATACGAAAAACTACACTAAAATTGCGTGAAATTTGCAGCTTACATTCCGGCATATGGTGCGCATTATTACCTTGGTATATCGCGAATGATTTTGCAACAAAAAATTAATTAAACTGAAATTTTAAAAACCACAAGCACCAAAATTACAGGGCTCCCACTAGATCCGTTTTTTTGCTTCAAGTCCGTATTGGTCCGTTTTTTCATTGTTAGGTCCGTAAAGTCCGTTTTTTGACACTTTTAACCGACTTTTATTTAAAATTTTCCGATGTTTGGCATTTAGCAGAGCATAGCGGAAAAATCGCGCTTTTCGCAAATATATTCCAAAAAATACCATTAAATTTCGTTAATCGATCACGAAAAGAATCGCCAATTTTGTCAAAGGATTGCGAAAATGCGCAAATTTCTTCAAAAGATCGTGAATTTCGTTAAAGGATCGAAAAAAACGCGGTCAAAAGATAGAAAAGAAAAGCGGTCAAAAGATCGCAAAAAAGACTAATTTCCTCAAAAGATTGCGAAAAAAACGCAAGTTTTGTCAAAGAATAGCCAAAAACGCGTTTTTCGTCAAAAGGTCGCAAATTACAACAAAGGATCGCGAAAAACACGCAAATTTCGGAAAAGGATCGCGAAAAAAACGAGAATTTTGTAAAAAGATAGCGTTTTTGGAAAAAAAACGCGAATATCATCAAAAAATCTCCCAATAAAACGCAAGTTTTGTCAAAGAATCGCGGAAAACGTGATTTTCGTCAAAAGGTGGCAAAAAACACGCGAATTTCGGCAAAAGGCCTCTCAATAAAACGAAAATTTCACCAAAAAATCGAAAAAACACGCGAATTTCGTCAAAGGATCGCGAAAAAACGTGAATTTCGTCAAAAGATTGCGAGAAGAATGCGAATTTCATCAAAATATCACGAAAGAAAGAAAAAACGGTCAAAAGATTGCGGAAAAAAACACGAGTTTTGTCAAAAAATCGAAAAAAAAAAAAAACTAATTTCGTCAAAAGATTTTAAAAACTTTAATTTCGTCAAGAGATAGTGAAAAACATAAATTTCATCAAGGATCCCGCAAAACACGCAAATTTCTTTAAATAGTCGTGGAAAAATTCGTGAAATTCAATCTGTCTTAGAAGGTTTGTAACCTCTACCAATAACAATGGCTTTAAGATAATGAATTTCAGAATTTGAATCGGAGCAAGCGTTTTCTTTATAACAAATTATACTTTGAACATTTATTAATTAGTGACAATTGAAGGAAAGGAGGGTTTCCTTGCTTATTTTATTTTACAATTTGCGAAAATAGTTTCCTTTTGATCTCTTTTTTTACAAAATATGTGCTCCCTTTTGGTCCCCTTTTTTACTACACAAGTTGAGTGGGAGCTCTGGAAATATGAAATTATTAATTTGATATAAATAATATAAGTACGATATTCAAAATTAATACTTCATTATAAATAATATTTAAAAGAAAAAATCCCGTTAAAATTGAGTAAACTTTTCTATACACTAAAGAGCGTCATGAGAACGATTGGGCGTTAGCAATCTCAACTTTAATTAAGTATCTTAATAGCGTGCTCGAACGACATCAAAATGACGACGTGCTAAAATGACATTTATTTTCACAGTGCCATATATTAAAATTATTTACAAATAGATAATAAACGTATTTTTAATATTTAGCGCTATGTACAAATAAAATAACGTTATCACATCCCTTTTCGTCAATTGAATAAGATATAAAAATTCTCATTTTAATCATTTCTAAAAGAATCTGTAGATCAGGAATGCAGATGTTTTGGATTTTTTTAAGAGGGGGGGGGGGGGGGGTGTATTAAAAAGAAACCTCGCACAATAATTCATCGAGAATGTTAAACGGAAAAGCATGGAATCTGCTGGCATATCTATCAAAGTGATTTGAAATCGAATGCGTTTTTCCATTTTCGATAAGTGTATTATATCTTAAGTTATAAGCGATTGCTATTTGATGATGACCTTTCCCGAGCTGTCTCATCTGAAAATTCAGTTAAAAAATCAACTTTCAGCATTTTCTAAATGTTTTTTCCCTTATCAAAAACTGAAAAACGCTGTTCGACTTCGTTAAGTATTAATAAATGCGGCAATAGTTTTATACATTTAAAATTAAAAATGACTTATAGTGAATGCAGCCATTATTTATGTGTGTATGCGTGTTTTATAATAAAGTTATCAGAAACAAAACAAAACTTTTTATTTAATTCGAATCAGTTTTATTTATTCCAATCAATTTGCAAGAAATTTCATGACCTACTTTTATTATTTCTTTGCACATGGAGCGATAAGGATTATAAACATTATATGATTCATGCTAACCACTACGAAAAGATATCACGTACGATCCTAAAGCTATTTTCTTTTTTTCCCCTTCTTCTATCGCTCTGTTTGGAACTTTTTAGCTGTCAGAATCTCGAAGAAATAAATATAGATTTCAATTAGAAGATTTTGCTTTAAAAGCATTTATACACGAAGTGATTACCAAGAAAGAAAAAAAAATACTTACCATCACTGTGCTGTTTCTTAAATACAAGATGATTTAACAATGCAATTTAATCTGATTTATTTTATGGTCGTTTTTGAGAATATTTGGCGTTATTGTAGATGTTTTAAAAATACTTCTTGCATGAACATTTAAAAGTTATATTTTATATTTATTTCAATCACTTGGTACAGAATTGAATCCTGCATTGGGTTGGGTAATCGAATAGTACCCGAACCAGACTAAAGTTCGGGTCGGGTTGGCGGGATTTTTTTTTTCTTCTGCTATTGTTTTGTTATGGATAGAGGGGGGGGGGGGGGATGTATTTTTTCTAGAAAAATACATTTTTTACAAATAGATTATTTTCTTAGAAAATATGGAATATTAAGCATTTAAAAAAAATTATATCCACTAATTTGTTTTATGTATCCTATGAATATTGTTTTAAATCATTTTTATAGGATTTTCACTTAAAACGTACACATTAGAGATCTGCATGGACCTGGTTAATCATAGTAGATATATGGGTTATACACATAGTAGATATATGGGTTAAGTGAAAATTGTTCAACAGTTTCAAAAAAGGATAGCGGTCGCATTGTCGCGAATAACCTTAAGCTACATAAAGAATCAGATTGTTTCAAATGACTGTTAAAAATTCTACTTCATAGGCAGGATATATTTTTGAGGAGGAGTGGGGGTGGGAAAGTTCCTGATAGGTTTTAGCGACAATGATTTTCTTTTAAATAACAGTGCAAAGGGTAGATAAGGGGGAAACTTAATTTGTTGAGACGAGATGAGGTCATGATTGCATTCATTAAAAATACTGATTCAATTAAACAATGACTTATATATACGGTGACCACTGGACTAACTGTCAACAACTTACCTCCCACCTATCCCCTTGAGCCGAACTTTGACTGAGAAACTGATTATACTAAAAAAAAAAAAAATCCCTGCCGGCTCGGCCTACAGGCGGGGTAGATTTCGAAGTTAAGTACTAATTTCACCAACAAAAGTAAAATCAAGATGAAAAATAAACCCAGTTTAATAATTTTATCTGGCCACTTTTGAAAGTTTTTAGTTTCTTTTTTATGTAAGAGCTGATTTTATCAGAATCATGTTAACATGGTATAAAAGAAATATTTTTCCACGCTCCACAATTCGAAATTTTCTGACACATTTTTAGGCTCATTTTTAAAAGTAAAAAGATGAAACTTGCGGACTTGATTTTTTAAAGAGATTTATAAGCGACCTGTATTTTATTTTTCATTCAAATTATCAGAACTTGGTTTACAAACAATTATTTTCACAGTACGACCATTTTTTTTTTCGTTTTCAGCACTATCGCTTAGATATATTCGGTTTAAAATGCCCATTTTGACAGCATTTTTTGAAATATATTCTACCTTTTATCCTAAAATCGATCAATACGGCCCATTTATAATTTCTGAATAAGAGAACCTGCCCATTGGATGCGTTTGAGAGAAAAATGAATTTAAAAATGAGTCAGAAAATAAGGAGTTTGGATTTGAGTACAACCTTAATACGATAATTTTTTCGTCAACCCCTATTTTTGTTTAATTTCTTTTTGCTGTAAGAGTTGGTCCTATCAAAAACATGTCAATATAAAAGTGGTAGATAATATTAAGAAGGTGTAAATAAATTTAAGCGGATTGGATATCTTGTGAATAAGATGAAGTAATGAATTTTTTTCTTCTTAAACCCCCCCCCCTCTTTTTTTTCTGGTAAGAGTTGGTTCTATCAAAACTTGTCAGTATAAAAGTTATAATTAGTATTAAGATCTATAATATATTTAAGTGAATTTAATATTTTGAGAATTGACGAAGTTATGAATATTTTTCTCCCTAAAACCCTGTTTTTTGCGCCCCTTCACACATTTTAAATTTTATCAAAAATCAGTGATACATAAATTTTTGGCCCTTTTCTTAGAAATGATAATAACTTTAAACTGATTTGATATATATTATAATTAAGACGTTATGGGGTTTTTTTTTCGGTTTTCACAAAACCCCTCCCTATTTCCATCCCCGTGGTCCGATTTTGCGCATTAACGAACTTGACCGAAATTTTCTGTCGCTTGATTTAATTTCTGCCACTTCATTTGAATAAATGTTTAGTCCTCCTTTTTCTTTTTTAACCATTTGGAAAAATTGTTATTGTCCTCGTCAGGGTAGGAAATCAAAAACATATCTGAAGCTTTTTATTGGTTGAATGGAATCTGCATTTTATTCGTTTTCTGATGGGTTTATACAGTAATCAGTATTTCCTTTACTTTCAACAGAGATGGATTCTTCTGTTGCCACTATGACAAAAAAGTAATAGAAACTACAAAAAAAAAAAAAGAAATTAATAACTCAGAAACAAATTGAGATACAGCTTTCAAACAAATTGCATTTAAAAGTACATTTTTTTCTCTATAGGACGATGTAAAAAGTAATATTATGGGATGTTTAGAAGTTTAAAAATGAAATTTTATTTAAAATTGGTCGTCAGATTTCTTGGAAATCTGACGATGGAAAAGCCTTTTCCCCAACAGCCAATGAAATGCTTGGATAATACATAAATTTCAGGTGGATAATACGCAAGTTTCAGGAAATCAGACAAGTCGCCGGCGATTTTTGTCGCTTACAATTTTTACGTGTAATAACACTATTAATGTTTAATTCATGGCGTACGTAATGTATGATCAACTCCGTGCGATTTTTTATGTCTTAAATTTTAGTCTTTGAAAAAATAATTTTCCAAATGGTCGTTGTAATTTTTTAAATTGCTTTTTTGTGTGTGTGTGTGTGTTTTTTAATGCAGTTTTTAGCATTTGTTTTGTTCGCGCTCCTTGATGATTTTTTGACATAAGAGAAAGGAATTATGTTTTAAACTTTCAGCCTAATATAAAATATTATTCTCCGTGATTTTTAATACTGCTTTCAATGCATTTTTTAGCTACTTTTAGCATTTGTTCGCATTTCACGCGATTTTTTGACATTCTGAAAAAGAATTCGGTTTCGAACTTTTAGCCTTATAAAGTCTGTTTTGTCCTCCACGATTTTTGAATTTTTACCAAATTTCAGTGCTATTTTCAATGCGGTATTTAGAAGTTTATCGTGCCCCACAGTGATTTTTAAAAAATTTTTCTTAATGGAATTTTTGTTTTAAAGTTTTAGCCTAATATAGTAAATTTTGTCCTGTGTGATTTTTGATTTTTTAGCATTTTTTTTTTTTTTTTTTGCGTTCCGTAGTGATATTTGACATTCTTAAGAAGAATTTGATTTCAAGCTTTTAGCCTAATATACTAATTATTCTTCGCGCTTTTTGAATATTTAGCGATTTTTAATAAAATTTATTGCATCTTTTTTTTCTTTTCTTGTGTATTTTTTTTTTTCTTTTGACATTTGAAAACGAATTTGGTTTCAAACTTTTAGCCTTATATAGTAAATTTTGTCCTCCACGATTTTTAATACGTTTTTTATAGCTTTTTTGCATTTCTCGACGATATTTTGACATTCGTGTAAGAATTTCGATTTACAATGTTTTAGCTTACTGCAGAAAATTTTGCTATTTGCGATTTTTGAATTCTTACCGATTTTTAATGCGATTATTTTTCTTCTTAGTGTAGCTATTTTATAAATTAGAAATACACTTTAAAGTATGCTTTCTTTAAAATCAATAATATTTGAATGGGGTTCTTTAAATTGTTACCAATGACCGTTATTTATTGTTAATATTATTAATTTGTTATTTAGTGCTTAAGGTTTATAGCCCCTTCACTTACAAAATTTTTGAGATAGGCTGGCCTTCTGAAAAATGTAATTTTAAATTTACTATGCTTTATATTATTTCTACAAATTATTGTTAAATATAGTTTCTAAGTCGTAGAGGACTTTTGGCTATTACCGTAAGATGTATATGCATCATATAAGATGCCTGTGACGTGTAAGTCTACCATTATTCGTGGCCTGATTATCTCAGGGGACATTTTTACCAGTATTTCCGAATAGTAATTGTCATCTTATTTATGACAGGTAATTCTGCAATAAGGAGAAGATTGCTATTTAAAAATGGAAAAGAAGCCAGTGGAATTTACCCCCTGTGGTAATAAAACCGTATTATGCTTTACCACTACAGTGAGATACATGTCTATGTCTAAATCAGTTATTACGAGACTCGAAAGCAGAATAAAATGAAATAAATAAATAATAAAAAAAAAGAATTAAGTATCTATAAAAAAAAGTTTGTCTCTGGTAAATCTACAAAACATAATTAAGATGTCAAGAAAATTTAATACATTTTAGTTTCATTAAATTAAGGATTTTTTTTAAGTATTTGCTTCTCAACTGAAATCTTTGGCGCCTTTACTTCTTCGGCGCCTGTGTACGCCGCACACTTTGCACACTGGGTCGGCGCGCCCCTGTATTTTGATGTGTTTCAGAAAGCTGTATACCTAATTAATTGTACTGTATTTTATATTTTGTAAATGTTAAAATCTTATCTGAACATTCCATATTTAATTTTTAAGAAATTTAATTGCATTTACTTAGTATCAAAAATAAATAAATGAAAAATAATTTTTTCTAATTACTTTTTCTCAATTATTCTAAAATTTTGAATATGAGCTGCAGAGCAGGGATGTCAAAAGGGACATTCGCGGTCGCCCTTCCGAATTTTTTATGTTTCTAGCTTTTTTAAATTTATTTTGGTTGCATGACGGCGCCCTTAAACCATCCGCGGCGCCTTATGACCATGACCTTTTGACAATGAGGCGCCTTTCGACCGTTATCTTTCGACACCGTTGCGCCTTTCGGTTTGAGACTCTCCCCTCCCCCACCCCTAATTTTTATAAGTAAAAATAAACTCAGAAATGACGCACTTTCGATTTAAATACCGCTTTAATAAATTTAAATTGGATAAAAGTTTTTGAAATTTTTCAGCTTCGACTAAAATATTTGGCGCCTGTGTGCGGTGCACACTTTGCACACTGGGTCGGCGCGCCCCTGACGCCCCTCCCACCCTCCACCCTGAAATTTCTAGCACCATTATTTTTAAAACTTTTTATTATATGTTATAAACTATCTTAAAGTTTCAAACAGATCGCCTTGTTAGATTTCCTAATTTAAATAAAATCGCAGTTTGTTAGTTCCACATTCTAGCACCAGGCAGTGCACTCTATTCTTTAAAAAAAGCATATCTGAACAAAACTCCTTTCTACAACTTATCCATAGATACATTAGTCGAGGGGGTGGTGGTCTTAAACACCAATTTATGATATTTGCTGAAATTACTATTCTAAAATAGTAGTATCAACACTTATGAAATTTTTTATATTGAATAAGTAATATTTATCTCATCTCGCCGTCAAAAAACTGCATGCAAAACGGTAGAGAACGCTACACTTTAAAAATGGTCTTAAGCAATAATTTAAGATATTTGCTGAAATTACTATTCGAAAATAGTGGTATGAACAATTTTGAAATTTCTATATTGAATAAGTAAAATTTATGCTGTAATTTTATAAATGTGATGCCGTTCTGAACAATGCTTTAAAAGCGATAGGAAAAATTGTTTAAAATACACAAGTACCAGAGGGGTAAATATAAGACTTTTTGAAATTTTTATGATTTGTCGTGTGATCGCAAGTGTTCAGCTATAAGTATGCAAAATTTCAAGTCTCCAACTTAATTAGGGGCTCAGTTCGAAAATTTGCTTAAAATACACAAATTAGAGACCGAACGGGTAAACATAAGACTTTTAGAAAATTTTATGATTTGTGGTGTGACATATTAGCATTAGTAATATATTAGCAATTTGCTAGCATTATTTTTGTTATAGTTCAAAAAGCGCATCTTCGATTTTAACGAAATTTTATTTTGTTAAAAGTACATAATTTGAGCATTATTCTGTAATTATTTGGTTGGTGTAAACATTAAATTACTACATTAATAATTTTTCCAAAAAATGTTTGTTTATTTTTGTGTGTTAAAATTTGTGCAAAAATGGTGAAAAAAAATATGTAATGTGAACTAATATATTATTCAATAAATGGCATTTATTTCATTATTTTAACATTTATACTTTTTGAGAAAAATATATTTGAAAAATAGTAGTGCTGGCGCATACTTCCCCGATTCTATCAAGGACAGTTCAAGGTCAGGGGCTGAAAACACTCATGGTGAGGCTTATTACCACAGATGTTATTTCAAACATCGGCCGGGGGGCCATTTCGCTATGCTTATCATCCCCTTGAGGGACGGTGGAATATATTATATCCCACCTAAGTTTAATTAAGATCTGCACCAGAAAATTTTAATTAAGCTTTACTTTTATAAATTTAAGAGAATATAGTTGAAAAAGTTGCTTTTCCTTATTTTGAAATATTTTTTTCTAAATATCTGGTGGGAATTCAGCATTACACAAATGCAATTGCTTGCCCCCAAAGGGTTATCCAGGTAGACCCTTTGTTCTGATTAGTTTTTGATGTAAATCGCCCAACAGGTGAAATAATGCTATGCTGCATTTTTCACAATTTCTGAAATAGCTCTATCTCAAGAATTAATGCAGGATTTTCAAATTTCAAATCATCAAACTTCCGATTCAGATAGTCATTCATATGATTTGGTGCAGATTACGGTTTAGTATAAATCGCCCAACAGGTAGCTCTGCTATGCAGAATTTTTTATGATTTTCACAATACTCTATTTCAAGAACTAATGCATAAATTTTCATCAAACTTCAGATTCATGTGTACCTTGATAAATATTACCACTGATTATGTTTTGGTGTAAATCGCCCAACAGGTGTCGCTGCTGTGCTGCATTTTTCAATGATCCTACAATATCTCTATCTCAAAAACTAATGCACAAATTTTCATTAAACTTCAGATTTACTTAGTACTTGATATGAAGTAGTGCGGACTACATTCTGGTGTAAATTGCTCATCAGGTGGCGCTGCTATGCCATATTTTTTACGATTTCAGCAATAACTCTATCTTAGAACTAATTCATGAATTTTATCTAACTTTCAATTCAGTTATATGTGGACACAAGTTGTTCTAATTACCGTATTTTCGGGTGTATAGCCCGCACCTCTAAATCGAGCAGTACCATAAAAAAGTTTGTGTATAAGCCGCGGAGCTGCATCGTTGTATAGCCCGCGGGCTATACACCATCTACGAATGTATATTTCGACCAGGGTTTACGCCGCATGTGAAATTTCCGCGGTAATCGCGAATGGCGTGCTAAACAGAAACACATTAATAAGAAGAATTAAGAAATCACAAAAATGAAATTATTAATTAGAAATAAATAATTTAAATGTAAAATTCGAAATTATTAATATAATTTAAATAATATAAATACGAAAAACTACACTAAAATTGCGTGAAATTTGCAGCTTACATTCCGGCATATGGTGCGCATTATTACCTTGGTATATCGCGAATGATTTTGCAACAAAAAATTAATTAAACTGAAATTTTAAAAACCACAAGCACCAAAATTACAGGGCTCCCACTAGATCCGTTTTTTTGCTTCAAGTCCGTATTGGTCCGTTTTTTCATTGTTAGGTCCGTAAAGTCCGTTTTTTGACACTTTTAACCGACTTTTATTTAAAATTTTCCGATGTTTGGCATTTAGCAGAGCATAGCGGAAAAATCGCGCTTTTCGCAAATATATTCCAAAAAATACCATTAAATTTCGTTAATCGATCACGAAAAGAATCGCCAATTTTGTCAAAGGATTGCGAAAATGCGCAAATTTCTTCAAAAGATCGTGAATTTCGTTAAAGGATCGAAAAAAACGCGGTCAAAAGATAGAAAAGAAAAGCGGTCAAAAGATCGCAAAAAAGACTAATTTCCTCAAAAGATTGCGAAAAAAACGCAAGTTTTGTCAAAGAATAGCCAAAAACGCGTTTTTCGTCAAAAGGTCGCAAATTACAACAAAGGATCGCGAAAAACACGCAAATTTCGGAAAAGGATCGCGAAAAAAACGAGAATTTTGTAAAAAGATCGCGCGATCTTTTAAAAAGATAGCGTTTTTGGAAAAAAAACGCGAATATCATCAAAAAATCTCTCAATAAAACGCAAGTTTTGTCAAAGAATCGCGGAAAACGTGATTTTCGTCAAAAGGTGGCAAAAAACACGCGAATTTCGGCAAAAGGCCTCTCAATAAAACGCAAATTTCACCAAAAAATCGAAAAAACACGCGAATTTCGTCAAAGGATCGCGAAAAAACGTGAATTTCGTCAAAAGATTGCGAGAAGAATGCGAATTTCATCAAAATATCACGAAAGAAAGAAAAAACGGTCAAAAGATTGCGGAAAAAAACACGAGTTTTGTCAAAAAATCGAAAAAAAAAAAAAAACTAATTTCGTCAAAAGATTTTAAAAACTTTAATTTCGTCAAGAGATAGTGAAAAACATAAATTTCATCAAGGATCCCGCAAAACACGCAAATTTCTTTAAATAGTCGTGGAAAAATTCGTGAAATTCAATCTGTCTTAGAAGGTTTGTAACCTCTACCAATAACAATGGCTTTAAGATAATGAATTTCAGAATTTGAATCGGAGCAAGCGTTTTCTTTATAACAAATTATACTTTGAACATTTATTAATTAGTGACAATTGAAGGAAAGGAGGGTTTCCTTGCTTATTTTATTTTACAATTTGCGAAAATAGTTTCCTTTTGATCTCTTTTTTTACAAAATATGTGCTCCCTTTTGGTCCCCTTTTTTACTACACAAGTTGAGTGGGAGCTCTGGAAATATGAAATTATTAATTTGATATAAATAATATAAGTACGATATTCAAAATTAATACTTCATTATAAATAATATTTAAAAGAAAAAATCCCGTTAAAATTGAGTAAACTTTTCTATACACTAAAGAGCGTCATGAGAACGATTGGGCGTTAGCAATCTCAACTTTAATTAAGTATCTTAATAGCGTGCTCGAACGACATCAAAATGACGACGTGCTAAAATGACATTTATTTTCACAGTGCCATATATTAAAATTATTTACAAATAGATAATAAACGTATTTTTAATATTTAGCGCTATGTACAAATAAAATAACGTTATCACATCCCTTTTCGTCAATTGAATAAGATATAAAAATTCTCATTTTAATCATTTCTAAAAGAATCTGCAGATCAGGAATGCAGATGTTTTGGATTTTTTTAAGAGGGGGGGGGGGGGGGGTGTATTAAAAAGAAACCTCGCACAATAATTCATCGAGAATGTTAAACGGAAAAGCATGGAATCTGCTGGCATATCTATCAAAGTGATTTGAAATCGAATGCGTTTTTCCATTTTCGATAAGTGTATTATATCTTAAGTTATAAGCGATTGCTATTTGATGATGACCTTTCCCGAGCTGTCTCATCTGAAAATTCAGTTAAAAAATCAACTTTCAGCATTTTCTAAATGTTTTTTCCCTTATCAAAAACTGAAAAACGCTGTTCGACTTCGTTAAGTATTAATAAATGCGGCAATAGTTTTATACATTTAAAATTAAAAATGACTTATAGTGAATGCAGCCATTATTTATGTGTGTATGCGTGTTTTATAATAAAGTTATCAGAAACAAAACAAAACTTTTTATTTAATTCGAATCAGTTTTATTTATTCCAATCAATTTGCAAGAAATTTCATGACCTACTTTTATTATTTCTTTGCACATGGAGCGATAAGGATTATAAACATTATATGATTCATGCTAACCACTACGAAAAGATATCACGTACGATCCTAAAGCTATTTTCTTTTTTTCCCCTTCTTCTATCGCTCTGTTTGGAACTTTTTAGCTGTCAGAATCTCGAAGAAATAAATATAGATTTCAATTAGAAGATTTTGCTTTAAAAGCATTTATACACGAAGTGATTACCAAGAAAGAAAAAAAAATACTTACCATCACTGTGCTGTTTCTTAAATACAAGATGATTTAACAATGCAATTTAATCTGATTTATTTTATGGTCGTTTTTGAGAATATTTGGCGTTATTGTAGATGTTTTAAAAATACTTCTTGCATGAACATTTAAAAGTTATATTTTATATTTATTTCAATCACTTGGTACAGAATTGAATCCTGCATTGGGTTGGGTAATCGAATAGTACCCGAACCAGACTAAAGTTCGGGTCGGGTTGGCGGGATTTTTTTTTTCTTCTGCTATTGTTTTGTTATGGATAGAGGGGGGGGGGGATGTATTTTTTCTAGAAAAATACATTTTTTACAAATAGATTATTTTCTTAGAAAATATGGAATATTAAGCATTTTAAAAAAATTATATCCACTAATTTGTTTTATGTATCCTATGAATATTGTTTTAAATCATTTTTATAGGATTTTCACTTAAAACGTACACATTAGAGATCTGCATGGACCTGGTTAATCTCTTTTTATTAGACTCGGGCCGGACCGCGATCGAGCTTAATTTTTATCTGCGGCCGCTCCGGGCCGGGACTGGAGAACTACTTTTTTTTTTTCGGTGCCATGTTAAACCGGCAGGTTTTTGCGAAAATAACAGTGAAATTTTTCCTTTGTTCGACGAAATCTTTTGAAATTTATTTCATTTTATTAAATTATAGAGAAATATATTTAAAAAAATCTTTCTAGAACTTCAAAATTATTTTTTCTTAAATATTTTTCTTCCATTTTAAACTACATTATATTTCTAATGAGTTATCATTTAAATGAATTTCTCTAAGTAATCAATAATGTTGCAATTCCATATTTCATAGATTGTGGACATACTAGTTTAAGCTGCAAAATGTTCGCATGAGTATGTAAAAAATATATCTTAAATAATTTTATTGATAGGATCCCGGACTTGATTTAATTGATTTTTCTTGGCTGGGTGGGCCAAATTTTTAGCATAAATGGTTCAAGTTTAGCCCAGGCAGGACCAATATATTTCGATCGCCTGGGTCTAAAAATTTCGGATCACCCACATTATTTTAAAATCTCATTAATATGAAATTTCTCATCTTTGGTATCTGAATTTTTGGGAGTGAAAAAAAAAATTTAATTGCGCGTAAACGCCGCATGGCTTGAAATTTCAATTTAAAACACGTAAATGCCACGGCATTTCTTCCGTAAATTACGGTACTAAAATCTTTTTTTTTTAATAATTCCATAATAATAAAACCATATTTTAACTTATTTATTATTATCATTATTTTTAATCTTGAAAAAAAGTCACTTTTTCTTTTCCTTTAAAAATAACAAAATTATTGTCAGAGGTAATTCAAGAAATATTTTTGTTTTTCTACGCCCCACCAGTGGCCGAGAAGTTCTGCTCTCAAAAGCTGGTAGATGGAAGGTCCTGGGTTCGAAACCAATCGCGCCCGTCGGCCTAATCGTTCGGAGTTTTCTTCTAAACTTGGATTTTTGTGCGTAAATACGGGTCAGGTTCCGTTAGAAAGACCCCCACGGAGGGCATCTCCGCCTCTTCGGGCCCATTTCGTAGATAATTAGCTATCATAAGCAACACAATACACAAATTTTTCCACAATATTTTTTTTCATGTCAAAAAGTAAATGTAAATTGTGCTAATTGCATTCATTTCTGGCAAACATTAAATACCATTTATCTCAGTTTAATTTTTTGAATTGCAGCAGCAGATAATAGGTAAATTATCACAACAGTAACTTTGAGAGAACTGGATGTAATATACAACTGGAGCCATTAATGGCATTTTACCTTCTAGAAAATATGTTATTATTATTTTAAACAATAATTACTATAAGTAATATAAAACTACTGTATAAAAAGGCACACAGTAATTCGCTCAATAATATTTATTTTAATCACTGGAATCGAAAAATCCTTCAAAATCGGAAGTTTCTGAGTCCGTCATAAACAAACTAATAATATCTCTATTTCCAAAGACAGAAATAAATAATAATAGTATTTAAACAGTAAAAAAACATTACAAACACGGGAAAATTCTTTAAATTTCGCGGCATAGCAAAAAAAATTTACAAATTTCGACGATTTTTGAAATTTTTTCGGGTTTAAAAATTATAGAAAAATCACGATTTTCCATTTCTTTTTTTAAAACAAATCTTTGTATAGTCTGCACCGTGTATAAGCCGCAGCGGCTGTTCCAAATGTTTTTTCTTGTATAGCCCGCAGGCTATACACCCGAAAATACGGTAGGTCTTTGCATTGATCGCCCAATAGGTGGCACTGCTATGCTGGATTTTTCATGATTTTCACAATAGGTCTGTCTTAAAAACTAATGCACAGATTTTCATCTAACTTGGGATTCAATTAGACATTGACACAAGTTATTCTGTTTAGGTTTTGTTGTAAATCAGCCAATAGATGTATCCACTATGTTGCGTTTTGCAGGATTTACATGATTTTAGCAATAATCATATCTCAAGAACTAATGCACGGAATTTCATATCTTTAGAATCCTTATGATTGCCATTTAATTTAGGCACCCTGATTGCAAATTATGAAGTATTACCATGTATGAGATAGAAGAATGTTTTGGGATTGGCTGACTATCCAGATTTTTCAGGATTCTGAGTAGTTTTTTCTTCTGCTCTACTCGTATTTGTTATTTTAAATTTTTTTAAATTTCTACTGCCACATGCAGAAATCCCCTCCCCCTTCAAATTTGTGAATCAAAAATTATTGCTTATTCCGCTATGTAGCTTTTGCTTTATGTTTAAAAAACTACCTATATTGCAATCTGCTTTTCAGAAATTAAAAAGGAATTTTAAATCACCAAATCAAAACTTTAAGTCTTCACAATTTCTTAACTATTTGACTCAATGGCTTTCCGTTTGGTATCCAATGATAAAATGTCAAAAATCTATGACAGTCGGGTGGTCATATTGAAATTTTCATATGTTTATACAGTTTAAACTATTAATTTTATTTTTCTAATATAAATTCAGAGAAAATACACAATCCCTAAACAAATGACATTTCGTTTTCTTTTCTGCTACAATTTAGCGAATAAAGTTTGAGGGGTGTTATCTTTTTCTTTTTATAATCATTCACACATAAATTTAACCTACAATTTACATTTCAAGAGCCTGGGTCCGAAACATAAACAAGATCGCACAGCCTTTGAGCCATTCCACTGTTTACACAATTTTAGCAATAGTCATATCTCAAAAACTAAAGCACGGAATTTCATATCTTTGGAATCCTTAACGATCCATTTGTACTATGGGATAATCAGTTTTGGCCCGAATACAAGATCATGTAGTTGTAGGTTCTTATGTTTCTTGCATCTAAATTTCTTTATTGATGCTGGCACTTGTCATACTGGCATTTCTCTCCTCCTCTCCTTTTTTCCCCCAAAAAAGTCTACATATTTCACACGACAAAGAATCAAATACAACATAGAATCGATACATTTTATTAAGTTAATTTTCTGGTTTAGAATATATTTATTTGGCTTTAAAAACCTGAAAAGTTGAAGCAATTTTTGAAATCTTATACAATTCTAGTATAAACATGACCCCTTAAGCTTATTTTTCTAATATAAATTGCGAAAAGAAAAACATAATCCCTAATCAAATGGATCTTTTCGTTTTTCCTTTCAACTACAAATTGGTGATTAAAGATTGAGGGGTGTATTTTTTTCTTTTGATCATCAGTTGCTCATAAATTTAACATTACAGCAGCTATGTACTGCTTATAACATCTACTCACAGATAAATACGTGTTTTCTTTAGATATCAGTGTTTCACATTTTCTTTTGAAATGATATTTTACTTATTTTTCTAGGTCATGTTTGTTTGGTGTGCCTTCCAATAAGCCTGCAAAAGTTTCATCAGGCTTCTAACCAGTCGAAGAGTTTCCAGTATTTCTGCTAATACCTAAAAAACAAATTTGTGGCAATTGCTGTCAATGATACTCGAGGAAGTATCATTATCTACCTTAATATCACACTTGTGTCATTAACTTTCTTAAATGTCTAATTCAACCTTCAGCTCTGAAGTTAATTTATCATTTTTATAAAACTTCTATGTTTGTCAGTACTCACAGATTTTTTTTATCATGAGTCAGAATGCTATCTTCTTGCTTGTAACTCATCAAAGTTCATTTAATTTTAAGAACTAGTACAAGATTGCAGTAATATTTTTATTTTGTGATTTATGTGACTATAAATAAAAGGAAAAAAAATAATGTAAATTTTTTGCAAAGATTTCCTTTTGTCATCATAACTTATGTTTTTTTACTGTTCTCCTTCTTAATTCAATTAAGTTTGTTTGGAATATTTAATATTTATTTTAGTTTAATCATGAAGTTCATTATAAAACCCACACTTGAGCATATGGTCCTTGTTACAATTGGCATTTCATTGTGGAACCAGAATGATGTTAGTTCTTTGATTTCAAAACCCAGTTATATGGGACTGATTCCAAATGAATGGAAGAAAATCGAGGAAAGAGTAATAGATAAAGTGCCACAGCTGTCACTGCCACAACTGTTAAAAGAGGAGGTGTTTGGTGTGGCCTATTGGCATGCAAATTTTTGAATGGATGAATTACTATTGGAAATACGATACATGGATAGAATTCGAATATGATCTAGACCTCGATCTTCCTGCACACCTACCAGCTGAACTTTGTTGGACCCCACAAGGTACGGTAGATAGGAAGAGAACAGCAGAAGTGTTAGTTAGAAATGAGAATTTGAATGTATCCAGACGCTACATATTAGCATATGATTATTTCCTGGAGGATGATATTATCCGATTTTGGAACAGATTGCCTGAGGATCTCAAAGATTATGATTGGTGCGGCTTTCCAGTGACTAGCTTTTGGTCAGATAATATGAAGAGAGGAGGAGTTATTTCTTACAAAGATGTATTTTACTCATCTGTGGGTGATAGTAATAAAGTAGCAGCTAAGTACTTCCTACAAAAACTAAACCCACAGGAAAGAGAAGAGACGCTTACAGAGTATACAGAAGATGCTGATATTTTATGTTTTTTATTATCTGAAATGGAAGAAGAGGAACAAATGTTAGTTTTTAAAAGTGACCCTTGGGGAGTGTTGTGGTGTTTTCTACGATGGCCTTTTTAGGGCTTCTTTTTTGAGGTAGCAAATTGCATGTGGGATTTCCTATCAAGAGACAATTATGACGAAATATTGGGAGACATTATCAGTAAAGTCAGAGAAGGCTATAAGGACTATAATTATCAAAAGCTTTTTGGAGAATTTTGGCAGAAAAGCCCTAGCGCTCTGAAAGATTCATTTATAGATGAAATTGATAGAAGTTCGTTACTACAGTATTTGTTTGATATTAAAGATAAAGAAGACATCAGATTAATCCTTAAGGATATCACCCTTACATCCAAAGATAAACTTATTTACAGTGATGCACAATGAATACTTTTTGTGAATGTTCCATAAATAACAACGAATGGGATTTTCTTGAATTTTTTATTAGAGAATGCTTTCCATCAAAAAATGAAATGTTAAAATTTAAAAATGCATTTGAAAAATGTATGTACTTTAAAGAGTATTGTTCTGCAACAAAAAAACAGAAATGGAATCGGTTGTTTGACTTCTCTGATGACTCCATTTGTAAGTACGGTAGAAGAAGTGTAGAAGAAGATGAAAGTAGTTCATCTAAGCGGTTTCAGAGTCTACAGTAACAAATGCTTAAAGCAAGGAAAGGAGCTATTCTAAAACTCTTAATGTATTTATATGTGCCTTAAAACATGTTTCTGTTTAAATCTTTATCCTAATTTTCGAAAAAATGAAGAAATTTTCTCCTTTATCCTTCTGAAAGCGAAAAAGAAATTTATTTTCTTTAAAAAATAAATAATTAATTTTAATCAAGAATTTAAAAATAAAAAGTTAAAGTTTTATCAACATCTGTTTGATTCGTTACCCAAGTAGTCTGTAAATGTTTTTACACATATTTAATTTTTAATCTTGCAATTAAATTTTTTTATAGATTTTGAAAAGTTATTGGGATAATAAAAAATTATAATTGCAAAATAAAAATTTAATGTTATAATTTATTCTACTCTACTGAAAAAATAGTTCTTTCTTAGTAAAAAATTTTAAGTAAAACGTAATTTTTTAAACAATGGAAATTTAAGCTGCGTACTTTTTGCTTCACTATTCATTAACTCTATTCATAATTAAAATCTTGTGTATAATATATCTTTATATATTATGTATATATATAGAGAGAGATGTTATATGTGTATTTACTGGGTCTGTAATTTTCTTAAATTTAAATAATTATTTTTTTCAATCATTATTTTACTTCTGAGGGGGGAAAAGGGAGTTTGTTCAATAATCAAAATTATAGCAAAATAATAGAATGTTTGTGCTCTGTCAGTTCTACGCACTTACTTATCAAAGGATGTAATTTATCCTACTATAAACTATAATGTAAACTGATTTATTTTCTAATAGTATTGCATCTAAAAACTGTCGTACCAATGGAATATCAGGTATTCCCTTTAGAGCCAAAAGACATATATCATTCCTAATTACTCACACTGTTGATGAATGATCGTACGGCAAAATAAACGCGAAAAACCAGACCAAAAAATACGTCGTTATCGGATGGACATTCACATACGGAGCAAAATTTCTCCCTCCAAATACGAGTCACTCCCCACCGTGAAAAACCATTAGGACTTCTGCTAATTGAGATTTTCGGCGCAACGAAAAATAACTTGATATATACCCCCTGACCATGGCCACATACCTTCCTTATCCTATTTTTAAAAAATGTTCAGAACAAGATGCTGGAAATAAAAAAAAAGTGAATATTTTTAGCATACCATCGTGTAACATTTGGTGCATACTTGTATGCCATAATACGGTTCAGGATGGTTATGATAATATGGTTATTTTTCTTTAAAATTAATATTTATTAAACTATTAAACAGTATATTAGTCATCTTAAGATTGACCCAAGATAATTTCTAAATAGAGTTATTTATCTTATTATTGGAGAGCTGAAATAAAATAATGTTTAAAAAGTATAAAAATTGTAACAAATTTCACGTTTTCGTTAATGATAAGTATGACTTATGAATTTCATTTAGTATTTCAGCATTTATAGAAATATTTCTAAAAACTATTTTTTATACCCTTTTATATAAAAATTTGCCTGTTTGTTTCACAATTCCTAGAGAATGTGAAAAGCAGCGCGATGAAATGAACACCAATTATTCGCATGAATCCGGGAATGTCTTAATGACTCTCAGGACTTTAAATTTTTAAATAGTGTTCAAAATATTAACTACATTTTGCCATTATAACTTTTAACTGAGTTTCTCAGAAACACAAATAAAATACTTCATTTTTGTGGAGGGAAAGGGGAAAATAATGCTATCCGAAATGATAAAAAAAATATTATTTTTGTTTTGTTTAAATAAATCGATTTAATGGCTTTTAGTTTACGTTTTCTTAAAAAAGTTATTTAAAGCATGATAATATGACTTCTGCATTTATTAAAGATTTTATCAAAAAGCTGAGATTTTTTCATACTATTCATCTGTATGAAATAATATTTTCTGAATTTCTTTAAAATGTAAATAACATGTAAAACAGTAAATATCATGACCATATAAATAACATGAAATTTTGAGCATGGATTGAACATACGTACAGGGTATATAATAAAAGATTTGTCTAAAACATAAGCAGAAGATTAGTCACATATAGAACTTGACCACAGTCAGATGGCCGAAGCTATTATCATCTCAGAACGACAATTTTTTCCCTTTCCTGCGCTGTCACGTCTAGAAATTCGAATCAAAACACCAAATTTAACTGCATATCTTAAAAATTCCTCTTACTTTCTGAAAAAGGAAAACTGTTCGATTGCGTTGTTTCTAAATAAGTACACCTGCCAATTTGACACGTTTGCAAACAAAAATGAATTAGAAAATGTATCAGAAACTATCCAGTTTGCATTTCAGAAAAGTCTTGAATGAATCAGGAAAATAAAGAAACATTAACTTGACAATAGTGGCAAGCTCTCTAAATTTTTATCCAAAATTATCTAGATCGATCGAATTTTACTACACGTATACCCTTTTACTATAAAGGCATTGTACTATTCAGGGATATGTTTAGAAAAATTTTAGGTCCTTTAAAGGACCCTTCACAAAATAATTTATCTTAAAACAGGACCCTTCACAAAATTTTTTATCCCCAAACAGGACCCTTCACAAAACATTTTATCCCAAAACAGGACCCTTCACAAAATTATTTGTCGCTTAAATAGACCTTTCACAGACTTTTTTCACCTTCAAATTGAATTTTTCACAAATTTAGCCATTTAAAAATAAAATCTGTCCTGTAAGTAAGCAGTTGAACTCGCCAAAGAGCATATTACTTAGCTTTTTATATATGAAGGATAGAACATGAAGACATCGATAATTTAAAATTCACAAAATTATGACTAGAATTTTCACAAAAATAAGAAAAAAATTCACAATTTCACAAAAACAGGACCCTGTCAGAAAAGTCTGGACAGACCCCTGCTATTATTGCATCAAAATTAGGTAACTTGCAAGATATAATTTCCGTAATTTTTATATAATCTATATTGTAAATTCTAAGCATGATTACTTGATTATATTGAAATATTTATCCAAATTAACATTTTGAATCTTTTTTAAATGTAGAATTGAATTAAATTCTCCCCCCCCCCCCTCCTCATTCAAAAGGGAAAAAAAGAGAGAGAGAGAGAAAGATAGCATGCTATGGAAAATGCAACAAATCGGATGACTACGCCGGCTAGGACATTTTTAAAATGGGAAAAAATATTTATTTTTTTACGTAGTATAAGCACATGTGTTGCGTAATGTAATGTGATTGCATTCAGATAGTAAGCTTAAAATTTAGAATGTTTTCCAGTTCACATGAATAATCAAAACCCTACTAAAATCATTTTTTAAATTTTAAATAATAATAATTATTATTATTATTTACTATTGAGGAGCTGAGCTAACTCAATAACATTACACAAAAGAAAGCAAAAAGTTATATTTCTTGAAACTTTTTGTTTGTCAACAAGACCAAGAGGCATCTATCTGTATCTCACAAATAATATATTTGAATTTCATGATAATTGGAGCAATCTTCTAATAAATATTAGATTTCCACAGAACAAAATTAGGGATGTAATAATGATCTATTAGAAGAAAAATTGAAAACTGAAAATGGCTTGTCTACATAACTTACTTTATACATTAATGTTTGTTTATACAACCTATCTACTGACTTCAAGAATTGTGTTTTTAAAAAATCATTTTATTCATCGCCAGGTTTTATCAACATTACAATTAATTTGAATTATTAATAAAATTTTGAAGTGAAAATTCTATATGAAAAAACAAGAAAAAAAAATCACTTATGTTATTAGCCGCTGCATGAGTATATCTTTGAAATCGAAAGTTAAAGTTCAGATGAATTTTCAGAAAAAATAATTGGCAACTTGGGAAATAAATATATGAGAAATTATGAGTAAACTATATACATTTTGTGCAAGAAAATTAATTTTTAAATTTATTTAAGAGTGAATAAGTGTAATTATATTTCGGTCCTAATTTCTTTTTTTTAAATCATTTAAAACATTATTTTTCTTATTTTAGTCAATTATGTCTGAAGTGGGTTTTGTTTCATTTTAAAATTTTAATTACAAAGATTCCGTACTTTTTACTTTCTTTTTTCGATAAAGATATTTTCGTTTTCCCCTACATAAAGATTTCAAATATAATTAGGCAATTAATTTCTTACCTACATTCTTCAATTCTTCAGATATTTCCATAAGGTGGATAAAGAATCTAAAAGCATTTTTTTACATTAATGTAAATGTTGTTTGCATTCGATTGTTACCTGATGAATAGTTTTAAGTTATTTTCCTGCCTCAAAAATCTTTTAAAAAATCAAATTTATTTTCTAAAAGGCGTTGTGTTTTTATAGAAAAATGGAAAAAATAATAACTAAAATTTAGAATTTTAATAAAAATGTATGAAAACTTGCGAATTTTTTTTTTCACTGTAATCATTGAGATTTTTTGCGGATACGTTTTTTCATTCATTTTTAATTAACCTATTCGCTGCCAACCACGAGTATACTCGTGGCTTTAATTTATTTATTACTTTGTCACTACTATTTTAGAATTAAAAAATTGCTTTATTTATTGGCAGAAATTTTACTGTATTAGTAAAGCGAAATTTACATTTCTGAATTTGTGGTAGCATACGACTTTCAACAAGAAATTTGAATTTTTTTACTTTATAGTTTTGGCAGCGAATGGGTTAACAGCAATTTTCAAGAAAACAACGTGTTTTAGCGATATGTGAATGTACACTTTAAAGTCTCTGTTGACAATTTTTTTTAATAATATCTTATCCATCATCTGTGTTTTGTATATGCTTATAAAAGTGGATGTTGACATTAGAAATAATATGTGACAGTATTCAGTATAGTTTAGAAATCACGAATGCGTTAGAAAGTAGCTATCTGAGATGACATTTAAGCTTGTTTTCAAAGCTAAACTGCCTAATTTCTGGCATAATTCCTAAATCCATTTTGGGTTGTTAAAGCTGGACTGATAGGTACTCAGCTTCAGCTACATTCTTGAATTGTTCAGATGTTTCCATAAGGTTGCTAAAGAATCTAACAGCATTTTTTTACATTAATGTAAATGTCGTACGTGTTAATACAGGTACACACGATAGGTACGCTATTCAGAAGCTAATCGTTTTCTGATTGTAAAATCATGAGACTGACAGGTGTATTTCTACTCAGAAGCTATGAAATCGAATATTTTTTTTTCCTTTTTCAATAAAGGCTTGATTTTTTAGAAAATGCTGTCAAAGCTAGTGTTTTGAAACGAAATTCAGCGTCACAAAAATGGCATATCACTTAAAATATAGCCCCACCAGTGGCCGAGAGGTTCTGCTCTCGAAGCTGGTAGACGGGAGGTGCTGGGTTCGAACCCAATCGCGCCCGTCGGCCTAATCGTTCGGAGTTTTCTTCGAGCCGTGGATTTTCCACGCGTAAATACGGATTAGGTTCCCTTAGAAAGACCCCCACGGAGGGCACTCCCCACCCCGGGCCTATATCCCTCGTGTAGATAATTGGCCGTCAAAAATCAACCCAACCCAACCCACTTAAAATATAATTCAGTTATCGAAAAATGAAAAATCTGAATCTAGATCACTTCAATTGTCATGTTTACTGATGTTTTGCTTTTTACGTCAAAGTTTAGAAAGCATTTATATTTTACTAAACATTTTGAAACATTATTAACCACTAGGTGGTCCCTGTCAAAATTCGACGACATAAAAGATTTTTAAAATGTCCTGTCTAATAATCCCACGTCTGAAATTCATATTGTCCGGAGCGTAACCATTATTTTAAGCTAATCAATGTTTATATAGAAATGTATACATTTTTAACAATGATATTTGAAAATCTGTAGATGAGCCAGTTTTTTAATGTTTTCATTCTTTGTATAGTTCTTCGTTTCCTTTCCATAATTCTGATTGGTTGTTCTTTTCTTATGGTCTGGAATCGCTTCCCTCTTATAAATTGGCATACATTGTCGAACTTAAAAATACAAACACACATGCACACATATACACTATATTGCCATTATTGACCGGCAACTTTCAATTTTAGACATTTTGTCGAATATTTAGAAATATACTTGACAGATTCTTCTGGAATTTCAGGATTGATCATCTTTCTGAATTTTTACGATATTTGACTAGATTTTTTTAGTGTTGCTCGATAGAGTTGACAATTAAATTATGTAAAATGATCCTTGTTATCGTTCGCGCATGCGCAGATAAAAATTATTTCATACAACTGCTCATATTTCTTAAAATATTTAATATATTTATATTCCAATTGCACTGTATTGTTTCTACTGTATTTTGTCAATTTTTCTGAAATCGGTGTTAAATTTGGTTGAAAACCCTGCATGTAATAAGCAAAAAACATGCAAGAATTTTTTAATTATTTTAAATAAATCGCTATGGCTCTGTTAATATACGTGCTATTCTTACACAAAATAATACACATATTACAGAATGTCTGTTTATTTATATTCGATAGCGGTAGATCATTTCGTACATTTTATTTTACAGGGTGATCCCAAGTATTATTTTTTCTTTGATTTTTTGTTGGCCCCCTAATTGCCCCCCCCCCTTAACAAATCGACATTGCTAAATATGAGGTCATACCTATTATTTTTTATCCTGAAATTCCAGAAGAATCTGTCAAGTATATTTATAAATATTCGACAAAATGTCTAAAATTGAAAGTTGCCGTCGCCGGTCATTAATGGCTATATAGTGTATATGTACACAGGGCCCGACTTAGACAGTGGTGGGCCCTGGGGCAAACATTATTCGCGACCCCCCTTCGATCTTTTGAAAATTTTCGTGAATTATGTTGAAATGACTGAAACTAAACATCATACCTATTGTATGTAGACTTAAATTTCATACCAAGTACTATTCACATCTGTATACAGTATAGTACAAGAAAGATAACTTTAAGAAACTATAGCATACATTATTATTATTATTATTATTATTTTGGTTATAGGAATATAAGGATAAATGTGAGCCGTTGAAATGTAAATACAGTTCTCTCAGGCATTATTGGCTGTTTGTGTTAATACTTTTCTATTTAACTTTAATCTTTGTATTCAATCAACATGCATTTGGGTGATTCCATCATATAGGAAGGCAAGTGGTGGCATGCATTTAATAATAATAGCAACAAATTTCAATACTTGTTATGTTGTTACTACATTCCCCATGATACCTTAAAGTACTTTGGTATAAAGTTTCATATGAAAACAGAAAGCAACAGATAGCAGATGTGTGATATTACTGTAATATTTTAATTAAAATTATGTATTTAAACAAATTTTATGAAATCAGTAAGGAAGAAATTAAATATCACAAAATGAAAAACACTTTAAATTAGAATCTGGTCACTTTTGGATATTTTTTATCATTTGGCTCTCCTTTAACTAAAACTTACATCTGCCCTTGGGGGGGGGGGGGGGGCAGGGCAGCTGCCCCGCATGCCCCTGCATTAGTCGGGCCCTGTATGTACATATATGTATATATAATTCCGAGCATATTCTGATGCAACATATTTGAACTAATTCAAATTAGCTTCATAATAATTTTATGTTCAACATAGAATGAAAATCTGGGTTTTTGTAACAAATTTCACTTTAATGCCAAAGTGCTATATCTAATGAGTGCTCTGATCTTATGATTAATCGGCTCTCTTTTTTTTTTCCTTCGTAAATAAATGTATAATATTTGATTAAATATCTGATTTACTATGCACTTTAATTTCCATCTATGCAATTTTAAGTAATTTAAGGCCGAATGAATAAAATGTTTTAAATTAAAGTACTAATTTTTACTTGTAGAAAGTCAAATTTTTAGTGTTAGGAAGTGTTAGAAAAATTTACTAGAAAGAGGTTTTAAAAAAATATTTTTCTCTGTTGAAGAACGCGAAACATTGATACGTTTTTTAAACATAAAGTGATACTTGCAGGCTTGATTACTGAAGTGATTTGTAATTCAATATTTTCATTCTTCAATAAATTAATTGCGTTCTTGAGTTATAAGCGACTATTGTTTCAGAACGGCGGTTATTTCCCTTTCCTGCCCTGTCGTGTCCGGAAATTCGTATAAAATGCCACTTTTGACAGCACTTCTTGAAAAAAAATTTTTTTACCGAAAAACGAGAAAAACCGTTGTATTATATAGTTTCTTAGCAATTATTACAAGCTTGCTAATTTCTTACATTTCCGAACAAAAATGATTTTAAAAACTGTGCCAGAAAATGGATTTGAGAACAACTCGTAAAAATTACTCATTAAATTTCGTATTTATCAATAGTGAGGCGAATGGTGTGTGTGTGAAGGGGGGGGGGGTCGGGTTTAAAACCCATCCCAGACCTAAAAAATGCAATAATGGCTGGTTTTTTGAATCACTAATTAATTGTATTAGCCACTTTTATGAATCAAAATCAAGTGTTAGTGTTTTTAGATTAATCGAAATTTACCACTTTCTTGAATCATATTCCATTTAACGAAAATATTTCATTTAAACGGCTATTGTTATATTTAAAAATGAAGAAACACATAGTAGATATATGGGTTAAGTGAAAATTGTTCAACAGTTTCAAAAAAGGATAGCGGTCGCATTGTCGCGAATAACCTTAAGCTACATAAAGAATCAGATTGTTTCAAATGACTGTTAAAAATTCTACTTCATAGGCAGGATATATTTTTGAGGAGGAGTGGGGGTGGGAAAGTTCCTGATAGGTTTTAGCGACAATGATTTTCTTTTAAATAACAGTGCAAAGGGTAGATAAGGGGGAAACTTAATTTGTTGAGACGAGATGAGGTCATGATTGCATTCATTAAAAATACTGATTCAATTAAACAATGACTTATATATACGGTGACCACTGGACTAACTGTCAACAACTTACCTCCCACCTATCCCCTTGAGCCGAACTGAGAAACTGATTATACTAAAAAAAAAAAAAAAATCCCTGCCGGCTCGGCCTACAGGCGGGGTAGATTTCGAAGTTAAGTACTAATTTCACCAACAAAAGTAAAATCAAGATGAAAAATAAACCCAGTTTAATAATTTTATCTGGCCACTTTTGAAAGTTTTTAGTTTCTTTTTTATGTAAGAGCTGATTTTATCAGAATCATGTTAACATGGTATAAAAGAAATATTTTTCCACGCTCCACAATTCGAAATTTTCTGACACATTTTTAGGCTCATTTTTAAAAGTAAAAACATGAAACTTGCGGACTTGATTTTTTAAAGAGATTTATAAGCGACCTGTATTTTATTTTTCATTCAAATTATCAGAACTTGGTTTACAAACAATTATTTTCACAGTACGACCATTTTTTTTTTTCGTTTTCAGCACTATAGCTTAGATATATTCGGTTTAAAATGCCCATTTTGACAGCATTTTTTGAAATATATTCTACCTTTTATCCTAAAATCGATCAATACGGCCCATTTATAATTTCTGAATAAGAGAACCTGCCCATTGGATGCGTTTGAGAGAAAAATGAATTTAAAAATGAGTCAGAAAATAAGGAGTTTGGATTTGAGTACAACCTTAATACGATAATTTTTTCGTCAACCCCTATTTTTGTTTAATTTCTTTTTGCTGTAAGAGTTGGTCCTATCAAAAACATGTCAATATAAAAGTGGTAGATAATATTAAGAAGGTGTAAATAAATTTAAGCGGATTGGATATCTTGTGAATAAGATGAAGTAATGAATTTTTTTCTTCTTAAACCCCCCCCCCCCTCTTTTTTTTCTGGTAAGAGTTGGTTCTATCAAAACTTGTCAGTATAAAAGTTATAATTAGTATTAAGATCTATAATATATTTAAGTGAATTTAATATTTTGAGAATTGACGAAGTTATGAATATTTTTCTCCCTAAAACCCTGTTTCTTGCGCCCCTTCACACATTTTAAATTTTATCAAAAATCAGTGATACATAAATTTTTGGCCCTTTTCTTAGAAATGATAATAACTTTAAACTGATTTGATATATATTATAATTAAGACGTTATGGGGTTTTTTTTTCGGTTTTCACAAAACCCCTCCCTATTTCCATCCCCGTGGTCCGATTTTGCGCATTAACGAACTTGACCGAAATTTTCTGTCGCTTGATTTAATTTCTGCCACTTCATTTGAATAAATGTTTAGTCCTCCTTTTTCTTTTTTAACCATTTGGAAAAATTGTTATTGTCCTCGTCAGGGTAGGAAATCAAAAACATATCTGAAGCTTTTTATTGGTTGAATGGAATCTGCATTTTATTCGTTTTCTGATGGGTTTATACAGTAATCAGTATTTCCTTTACTTTCAACAGAGATGGATTCTTCTGTTGCCACTATGACAAAAAAGTAATAGAAACTACAAAAAAAAAAAATTAATAACTCAGAAACAAATTGAGATACAGCTTTCAAACAAATTGCATTTAAAAGTACATTTTTTTCTCTATAGGACGATGTAAAAAGTAATATTATGGGATGTTTAGAAGTTTAAAAATGAAATTTTATTTAAAATTGGTCGTCAGATTTCCAAGAAATCTGACGATGGAAAAGCCTTTTCCCCAACAGCCAATGAAATGCTTGGATAATACATAAATTTCAGGTGGATAATACGCAAGTTTCAGGAAATCAGACAAGTCGCCGGCGATTTTTGTCGCTTACAATTTTTACGTGTAATAACACTATTAATGTTTAATTCATGGCGTACGTAATGTATGATCAACTCCGTGCGATTTTTTATGTCTTAAATTTTAGTCTTTGAAAAAATAATTTTCCAAATGGTCGTTGTAATTTTTTAAATTGCTTTTTTGTGTGTGTGTGTTTTAATGCAGTTTTTAGCATTTGTTTTGTTCGCGCTCCTTGATGATTTTTTGACATAAGAGAAAGGAATTATGTTTTAAACTTTCAGCCTAATATAAAATATTATTCTCCGTGATTTTTAATACTGCTTTCAATGCATTTTTTAGCTACTTTTAGCATTTGTTCGCATTTCACGCGATTTTTTGACATTCTGAAAAAGAATTCGGTTTCGAACTTTTAGCCTTATAAAGTCTGTTTTGTCCTCCACGATTTTTGAATTTTTACCAAATTTCAGTGCTATTTTCAATGCGGTATTTAGAAGTTTATCGTGCCCCACAGTGATTTTTAAAAAATTTTTCTTAATGGAATTTTTGTTTTAAAGTTTTAGCCTAATATAGTAAATTTTGTCCTGTGTGATTTTTGATTTTTTAGCATTTTTTTTTTTTTTTTTTTTTTTTTTTTTTTGCGTTCCGTAGTGATATTTGACATTCTTAAGAAGAATTTGATTTCAAGCTTTTAGCCTAATATACTAATTATTCTTCGCGCTTTTTGAATATTTAGCGATTTTTAATAAAATTTATTGCATCTTTTTTTTCTTTTCTTGTGTATTTTTTTTTTCTTTTGACATTTGAAAACGAATTTGGTTTCAAACTTTTAGCCTTATATAGTAAATTTTGTCCTCCACGATTTTTAATACGTTTTTTATAGCTTTTTTGCATTTCTCGACGATATTTTGACATTCGTGTAAGAATTTCGATTTACAATGTTTTAGCTTACTGCAGAAAATTTTGCTATTTGCGATTTTTGAATTCTTACCGATTTTTAATGCGATTATTTTCTGATTTTACTGACAATTTGCGGCTATTTTTTCACATTAGTAAAAGCAATCCGAATTTAATCTTTCAGCCCAATATAATAAATTCTTTCTTCTTTTGAATAACATTTGTTCGTAATTCGTACAGACATTTTCGAAACTTTTTACGCTATTTCACAGATATTTCGCGTTCTACTGCAATTTTTTTTCACATTCATAAAAGAAATTCTATTTAATATTTTAGCCCAATGGTATTTTTTTTCCTCTGCGATTTTTTTAAATGTTAGCATTTTTTCATAATTTGTTGCGTTTTATCACATCAGTGAGATTAATTAGGTTTCAATCTTCTAATGCAGTATAGTGCATTTTGTTATCTTTTCAATAAATGTTATATGAAATGGTATGAAATTCGTGCCGCTATTTTTTGCGATTTTTAGAGTTTTCTCGCGTTCATGCTATTTTTTACGGACCCGGCAAGACTCCCCGGGTTAGTTAGGATAAAATAAAACTGAATATTATTATTTAGGTCTTTAAGGGAAGTTCATTTTGAAAAGGTGTAAAATTAAAAACATTTTATGCTTTAAATAAATAAAATGTTTAATTTATGATCTTACTTTACGTTTTCGTTGAACATTTGAATTTTATTGTTTAAATATTAAAGTTTTTAAGTATTTAATTTAGGTGTGTGTAATGGGTAAGCATGGATCTGTTTAAGAAGAAATTGGGTCCTTTAAAGTAGGGATGCACAACCTGTGGCCCGCGACGGGTTAACAAGTGGCCCGCGAATTTCGTCAATTTATAATTGGCAAAAATTGAGATTTTTTACCATAGATTGCAGGAAAAAATCGTGACTTTCGTCAATTTGCCCCGGAAAACAATTGCAAATTTCGTCAGTCAGTTAAAAATCGCGAATTTCATTAATCGCTCGGCCGATAACATTTGTATCAATATAGAAAATTCCCAAGTTTCTAATTTCGTCAGTCGCTAGTTGAAAAATACCTCGAATTTCATCGATTGGGCGCGGAAAAATCGCGTGTTTCATCGATCGCGCGCGTAAAAGTCGCGAATTTTGTTGATCGTGCACGGGAAAATCGCGAGTTTCGTCAGTTTATCTGGAGAAAAAGTCGTGAATTTCGCCAATTTAACGCGGGAAAATTGCGAATTTCATCAGTAAATTAGGAATTACGAATTTCGTTGACTGAGCGTGAAAAATAGGGTTTCGTCGATTGGGCGCGAAAAAATCGCGAAAGTATCTTCGATCGGCCGCTGAAAAATCGCGCGTTTTGTTGATCGTGCGCAGAAAAGTCGAGCGTTTCGTCGACCGCGCGCGAAAATGTCACTGGTTTCGTCAGTTTATCGTTGGAAAAAACAGCGAGTTTCGCCAATTTGCCGCGGGAAAATTGCAATTTTCGTCAATCATTTAAGATATGATAATTTCACTGATTGGGCTCGGAAAAATTGCAAGTTTCGTTGATCGGGTGCGGAAAAATCGTGAGTTTTGTCGATTGGGCATGGAAAAATTACAAATTTAGTTTACCGGGTGCGGAAAAATCTCGAGTTTCGTCGAGCGGGCGCGGAAAAATCGCGAGTTCTTTTGATAGGGCATGGAATAAATGCAAATTTTATTGATCGGCTGCGGAAAAATCGCGAGTTTCGTCAGTTTATTGCGAGAAAAAGTTGTGAATTTCGGCAATTTGTCGAGGGAAAAATTTCAATTTTCGTCAATCAGTTAAGAATCGGGAATTTCGTCGATCGGGCACGAAAAAATCGCGAGTTCTGTCGATCGGGCGCAGAAAATTTTCGAATTTTGTCGATAGGGCGCGGAAAAATTGCGAATTTTGTCTATAAAGCGTGGAAAAATAGCGAAATTTGTCGATCGGGTGCGGAAAAATCGCAAATATCGTTGATCGAGCAGAGAAAAAATCGTGAATTTTTTCGATTAAGTGCGAAAAAATTGCAAATTTCGTCGATTAGCTACGGTAAAATAGCGAGAAAAAGTTGTGAATTTCGACAATTCGTACGGGAAAATTTTTTTCATTTCGTCAGTCAGTTAACAATTGCGAATTTCGTTGACTGGGCGCGGGAAAATCGCAAATTCCGTTGATAAGGTGTGGAAAAATCGCGAATTTTGTCGATCAGGCGCGAGAAAATGTATAATTTTGTTGATCGGCTGCAGAAAAATTGAGAGTTTCGTCAATTTAACTTCGATCATAAAGTTCACTTTTTTTTGGCACTAGCCACTGTCATGCATATCTTTATTTTTTACCACTTTTAATAAAGCAAAATTTAATCCCCCCGAATAAAGACAAGGAATATTTTCACTCTTTGAAAATAATTTTTGCTATATCTCTGTTATATATACAAACATAATCTGTTGATATATACTTGTCAGCTGAATTGGGTGTTGTATGTAGTGGGTAGGCAAACCTAAAGGGGTAAAACTGCCACTCCTCTAAAATCTTGTTTTTTATAGGCCACAGATCTCACCACCTCCCCGAAATAGAATTATTGCTGTGTTACTGATGTGGCCCTCGACAACCCAAACATTTTTGTAAGGGACCCTTCTCTTAAAAAGGTTGTGCACCCCTACTTTAAAGGATCCTTCACAAAATTTTTCATTTCAAAACAGGACCCTTCATAATTTTTTTCATCTCAAAACAGGACCCTTCACAAAACTTTTCATCTTAAAAAAGGACCTTTCACAAAATTCTTTGGTCTTAAAAATAGGCTTTTTACAAAAAAATTTCCCGTTCTAAACTGAATCTTTCACAAATTTAATCATTTAAAAGTAAAATTTGACCTGTCACTTTTACATATATAAAGAAAAAATATGTATTTGACATACATATATCTTCTTAAAAATATATAAAAAAGAAACTTGAGTATAACGTTCGTTTCAAATTCTCAGAATTAGGACTAGATTTTTCACAAATGTAAAAAAGCTCTTCACAATTTCACAAAAATAGGACCCTGAGAGAAAAGAATGGACAGATCCCTGGTAAGGTGGTGGTGGGAGGGGAGGGTTATAGATTTGTAGAAAAGGGCCTCAACCCCCCCCCCCCCTAGCCATAGAGCCCAAATTACGCCTACGTATCGAATGTTTGTTTCGTATCTCAAATTTTAATAGAATTTTAGAAAAAAAATCATTTTTATGATTTGCTATTATAATTAATACAAAAATAGTTTTATCACTTCAGGCTAATTCCATGAAAACTTGTCATGTCTGTCACATACTACGATTTTTGTCTACCAGTATTTTAGAACGGAAAAATGTGACTTATTTTATCAGTTATATCTCATCAATTGAATAACGCGACGCAAACTTTTCGAAAATAATGGTGGACAACAAGCATAGCGATTTTCAGCTGTGTGACAGACATGACAAGTTTTAATGCAATTAGCCTTTAGCTTCTATGTCGTTAAGAAAGTATCATTAAAATTATCAACAAGAACGTAAAATCATGCGTTAAGCAGATTATGAAACATTTTTCAGCGCATTCAGACTACTATAATAAAACTTTATAGTTTAATAACGTGAAAAACGATGCATATTAATAAATATTAAAACGCATAACTCGTTTGAAAACAAAATTTCAGCTTAAGGCGAAAAATAACTGAAAATTTTGTACATCCCTGTATATGAATTTACCCCTGTATAGATGTATCATATAATGCATAATATGCTAAAACTTAGAACAGTTGGGGAACGCATAGCACAGTTGAAAATTCTTTTTCAGCAATTTCCGTCAATAAACGGAAATGTACTTCAAATTTTTTGTGGATCCCTGTATATTATTTATTGAATATATACACAATAGTATGCAATTTTTTAAAAAATTTGAAAACACGTTCCACAACTGAAAACGCACTTCCAGCAATTATTGTTCTTAGAGAGAAATCTAACTGATTTATTTTTTGATCTCTGTAATATGAAAGATGAATGCTATGCATGTCAATTCAATAGTAAGCATTTTACAGAACACCTTGGAGATATATATCAACTTAAATATGTATGAAATAGTGTAACATAAACAAAATACACTACAAGCGATTATTCTCCATAGACCATAATGTAACCGTAATTCTTTTTAGTGTCCCTGTAAATGATCGATAAATGCTATCCATACCATATTCTATAGCAAGCATTTTGTAGTGCACTTCATAAATATGTATATAAATTTTAGTGAGTTTGAAATTATGAAACATCATTAAAAACCACCGCAAACGATTTTCCTTTATAGGCCGTAATGTAATGAAATTCTTATGAATGTTCCTGTAACGAACATGACTGCTACTCGTTCATTTTGCAATACCAAACATACCATTATGAATATCTATACCATTTTTCAATTTCATGGAGATGCATGACACCAAAAATAATTTTGGCCAACTAGAATCGGTAAATCACCTGCAGCGGTAGATTTTTTTACTTTCTTCTACTGTCGCGTCCGAATCAAATAGCTAACTTTGGCAAAATTTACTGAAAGTCGTCTACCTTTATGAAAAAGGGAAAAAAAAACGGTTTGATTACATAGTTCCTGAATAAGAATAACACCTGCATAATAATCATGCATTTCAAAGCAAAAACAAAATAAAAAATGTGTCAGAAAGTAGGTAGTTTGCATTTGGGAATCTCAATAAAATGTAATGCATTCTAAGGTAAAAGTTGTTTTAGACAGAAATTCCGATTTCCTTTGCCAAGTGGTTTCAGAATTATAAATATTTCAAATTTTTTCAGTCCTTTATAATAAATACCCTTTACATAGTTTCGTTATAAATCTTTCCACGGATTATTACAAAGAAATCAAACACAAATACTGTGATTTGTAATTTTTTGAATTTAAATACCAAAAATTTATAAAATTAATATATAAGTTTCACATACGTGTATGCTAAAAGTATAGCATTTTCATCCGAGTGGAGTGTAACTCGCTAACACAAAATCACAAGGGATAAGAAAAGATGCTTTTCAAAATCTTTTACATCTTAGCAGGGACACCGTTCGTTATACAGTGAATTATACAGTGAAAACTGCCTTAAATAGAAATATTTCATGATAAAGGCGAAATAATACCTAATATAATGAAGGAATTTTTCATGTCCAACAAATAAGAGTGAAAAATATCAACCAGGTATCGTCCGGATAGCTCAATAGGTTGAGCAATAGCACAATAAGCTAAGGTATCCAGGTTTGTGTACTGGTCAGGACATTTTTCACTCTGTTAGAGTAAACCTCAATTGTGCTATTTCCAACCTTGAACATAATATGTAACAATTATGTCTGGTAAAATGGAAAATTATTTGAATACCTATAGTGATTCCACCATAACAATTTTTATTCCATAAAAGTTGGAATACATTTATCTGCTAAGACGGAAGACCTTCTAAAAGGAATCCTTTTCCGATTTAATTTTAGCAAGTTTTGTTTTTATATACAAATATAGCCGAATCTCGTTAACGTGAATCTGGCGGGCGGATTAAAATTTTGTTTATAATGTAAGTAGTTCACATTATCAGTAATTAAATCCTTGTGTAATTTTGACAGGGGATATGGACACAGTTTATGTTAAAAGTATTTTGAGTTAAGCTTAATATATATATATGAATATATTCTATGTTCATCGAAACGAGTTTCGATGGTATATTGCAAATGTATATATATGTAAATTATATATTTCAACACACACCGAGAGAGACAGGATATCTCACATATTTAAAAAAAGGTGGGGGGGGGGGGAGGGAGAGTGTTGCTTGTGAGAAAAGGAATTTTTTATTCTTAAGGACGCATTTCGGATTCTTAAGGATACTTTTCAGATTCACAAATGCACTTTTCAGATTCTGGCATTTCTTTTAAAGCCCCTTTTAATATTTAAAACTCAGGGCTCTCTTTTCAAGACAACATAGAATCAGTTTTTACTACGCAAGCAAATTGTTTAATATATAAAAAGAAAGGGATTTTTTTTTTAAACTATTGAAGGGCAAGAAGAGTGCTATTTTGTAAACCAAAAGGCAGGCAGCGTGTAGCACACTGCTGAAACTGTTCGAGAGAAAACTATATATATATATATATATATATATATATATATATATATATATATATATGGTGTCCGAATACCCGTTTAGTAAAATGTGATACTTCAGAATTAGCTATAAACATGTTCAGTTTTCGAAAGTTTTACTATATATCAATAAATATAAATAGGGTTAAAAAAAGTTCATAACAATTGATAAAAAAGAGTGTTTCTTTATACATGCTACACACAAAGTTTTCCTTTTTATACTAGTCATTTTTCTGGAAGGTGAAAGAATGGGCTAAGAAAACTGCAAATTTAAAAAAAGGCCCATATATAAATGAAGTATAAAAGACCAACACAATTATGTATAATGAAGGGAGCATATGTTTTTATGTAATAGTTTGAAAAACTGGAAAAAATTTTTGATCCATTTAGTTTGATCATTACAAGTAATATCGCTACCCCTAAAATTAAAAAATAATGAAAAATACAGCCGTAAACCTCCAAAACTGACATTTTTGACAGAGTGATTCTACGAATATTTGACCCCGATTCGATATTTGGCCCTTTTAACTAATATTTGGTTTCGTGGATACTTTGGATGTTTAACCGAATGGATTTGTGATTAAAGATTTTTGGATCTTGGATTTACAACTTTTTCTTTCGTTTTTTTTTTTAAATCTCAGATCAAAACTTGATATTTTTTGATGCATTCAAATGATGATTAAATGCAAAGCATTTGCAGGTATATTTGTTTATGTAATAAGAAGTCGAATAGTCTTTATCTGTTTCCGTTAAAGGCTAAGAAAGTTTTAAAAAATGGTGTCAAAGTTGTAGATTCTGAATGATGTTAAAAACAAAAGTATTGGTAAACAACTGATTACAGATGAAATACATTTACAATAAAATAAAAAATACTGTGCAATTCTAAAGAATTTTAATACGATTACGAACAGTGTTGCAAATTTCATGAACTTATAAAAAATACTTTGTTAATGTGCCAAGAAGATTCACACTGTTCAGCTGTATTATTATTAGTTAAAAAAAAAAAAAAACAGCCTTAAATATATATTCAATTCAAAATGTTGCAGAATAATAATTTAGTATATTAAGTAATTTCTTAATACTACTTCAATTTTAAATCGTATATAAGTCGCATTGTTAATTTGAATAAGTATGAAATAAGTGCAAATAATGATGTTACATAAGTAAAGGTTTTTTTTTTTTTTGTCGGCTTCAGTTTTGCATTACGTATTTAAAGAGGCATTGTAACTTTAATTGATAAAACGCATAATACGAATATACATACCGCATTTCTTGTTTTAAATTGAGAGTGATTTTTTAACACACTAACTCCCCGCAACAAATTTTATTTGACGATGCGTATTTTAGGAGACATCTCATTGATTATGTGGGAAAGAAAATTTGATTGTAAGAAAGGATTAAAATATGAATGGATAGTAGAAATGAAGAATATTCTTTACATTTTAATGGAAATAACATACCATCTTGATGTGAAAAGGAAAAAAAAAAAACTAAATTTATGAAGTACGTATAATGGGCTCCTATTTTAGCTAAAATGTATATGAATTATACTATTACATATCTATACAGATAAATTATTCTATTAGTAATTTTAATTTAGTAGAAGACTTGTTTTATTAATTAGCATCAAAGTTTTTCAAATATTACAAAAATTACATAAAGTTGTTACTTTTTTTTAACTAAAAAAAAAAACTTTTACATCATTGAGCGAGGAAAAAATATACTTTTTGGGAACCGCTTTAAAAATATGCTTATTATTCATAACTAAAATTATGCTTCGGAAAATTGTGAAAAAAACTATTCGATGACAAATCACTTCAATAATTCAAATTGCGTTTAAATCGCTTTTACACTTAAAAATGAAACAAAAAAAGTTCCAAAAAGTTTCGAGTTGTTGAACGGGGAAAAGTATTTTTTTCAGAATCACCTTAAACTGAACGTAAAACCTTTGTCAACATATGGTTTCCAGATGTTGACAAGTTGTCTTGAGGGACCGTCCCTTTAATGGAAAAAAGTAAACGACCTAGAGAAATCGCGTGCTTTTCAAAGGAGTAATCGATCATTCTGTAAATGAGCTATTTCCGTTGACATAACCTAAGTCGTAGAGAAAGTATATAAAGCAACAAAATGGCGTTGCTTTTGCTTTTTCCAAATCCTGAAGAAGAGGCGTGTTGTCTACCTGCCACCTGCCAAGCCTAATGATCTTTTTGGCTCTAAAGCAACGGAATCATGGAATATACCTGACGATACACAGACACATTTCAATCTCTTTTCCCACCATATATTTTTCTTTTGTCATTGATTTAGGAAGAATAAATGTAAACAGTGTTATAAAATTTTCAAAATTTCATTCCTTAAAGGTTGATAAAAAATACACAAAATAACTACAATACTGAACTAACAAATTCAAATTGTTTCAAAATACTAGTACATAAAATAACGAAAAAGTTAGTTGCAGTGGACAGTGGGGTGGGCCGAACAAAAACTTTTTTTCGATTTTGGATGATGGGTAGTGCGGAAAAGGTGCCACATCTGTTAGCACTAAGTTCACACAAAAAAATTGAGATTTTTTGGACAACTCTTTGATTTGTTGCAAATGGCTTTAAGTTTGGGTAAATTGCTCATTTTTGAAATTTTTTAGCAAAATTGTTAAAAATGTTAATGAAATTTATTTTGGTTGTATTTACATGAAAGTCAAATTTAGTGTGCCAAATGTTTAAATAATCTCTGGTTATGTATGCATTATTTAATAGCTATGTGTATTTTTAATTAGGCAATTTTTATAGCCTTTTCCCGTATAAGTGGGCAAAAGTTGCAAGTATTGTTTAAATTGTTCGTCGGCTGTTTTATGTTCCTTTTTCTTTCGATGGATTGAGGGTCGGTCGTACATTAGCGTGACAGACCACAGCATATCTTGACAGCAAGTATGCAAATATAGAAGAGAGGGGTGGAAACCACTGAAAACGCAATGAATCGTGAGGATGAGAGAGGAAGTAGGAGATGGTAGAAACCATGAGATAGGGACATTATTTTTCGGCACTAAAATACAGACATTGTCAGAGGATTCAAGTAGTAGATAACTTTGAAGCAGGCAGTTCGATTGAATGAGAATTTGAAGCAGGGCCTTCAAAAGCAGACACTCCCAAATTCATATCCCTTTCTCACACAGTGTCCGACGCATTTAGAAGTGGTATATCATGTAGGGAAATTGCGTCAAAAGTTTTATCCAAGCTTCAGGATTCAGGAATTGTGAGAACAAGGAATAAGGATCTCGTCAGCGATAAAAACAAGGTCAGGAGACAGAAAAATAAACTTGGAAGGAAGATACAGGAAGAGAAAGATCTTGGAGGAAGAAAAATTACAAGCATAATTTTAATGGTTTTCTTTCAGGATGATCATGAGGTATTCGGCCATATGGCAAATGTAAAATACTAAAACTATCATTAGTCTTGAAGAGCTGTGACATTATTTATTAGTATTTAGTATTTTAATAATTGAAATATTAATTTTTAGTAATTTCAAATAGTTGTTAATAAGTTTTTCCAAGAGGGTTTAGTAACACTTGTTGACATATGAAAAATATGCTACCAAAAAGGAAAAAAAAAATCAATAAAACTAACATGAAGTTCTGTTCAATTTTTTCAAATTTTAATTTTTGTTACATGACATCTTCTTCCACACAGGTCTTTAATTCATAATTATAAAATTTTGAGTTGTGGATGAATTACCGCATTTTCTAAATAAATGCTTGGACACATTTATTAGGATTAATTTTTAGATTATGAGATTTGCCATGTCTCTTGATTTGGACAGAAGGCTGCTGGTTGCCATTTGTTTCTTTGAAACATTTCATTTTTGAAAAACATTTCTTGATTTTTTAATTTATTTCTTGATATTTTGCTATTTTATTTTAGAGTATGCTTCCGTTTAGGGATAAAAGTCGCAAACCAGAAATTGTTTCTCTTTTGTGATTTGCATGGTTTTTACTGTGATAAGCTATATCAAGACTAAATACATATTTCAAATTTTATGGATATTACTTAAAGAATATTCCCAACTTTCATTATTTAGAATGCTACTACCAAAAGCAAGATTTAAAAAGGTCTATTAGAAATTTACATTACATTGACTAAATTTATTTTTAAACTTTCCAATTGTTGATGTTTCATTTGAATATAATCATCACATATTTTTTAGTAATACTAAATTGCATCTATTAAGTATATAATTCTATGGGGAGACAAAGTTTGTCTTTTTATGTATAATTAATTTACAATTATATTAAAACATTCCAAATGTCATTTGTTTAATTAGAATTTGTGTTGACATGAAGTCTTTTTTTTTTCATTGCAGTAAATAGTAACACACATTTCTTTATACCTAAACCTTGAGCATTATTTAAAATTTATTAAATTTTCATTAAATATTCTTATACTAAAAAAATATATAAGTCAGATTTCTAAAAGAAAATCCACTGATTTTTTTGACAAATTCTTGAGATATTAGGAATTTTTGATTAATACACTGTGATTTCTACTTATTATAAAGTTAAGATTGGAGATATTAATTGTGATCTTAATTTCAAAGTTTCCTTTGTTATCATGCTACCTTCTTTTTTAAACATTATTATATAATTAAATATATTGTGGTCCACCAAACATACAAAACACATGTTTGCGGTCCACGAAGAAACAAAAGTTGAATATTGCTGCTCTAATGCATACGATCCTTCTTGGAAATTCATAAATTAGACCTTATATATTTAGGCAAATATGTCAGTTTTCATGCACATTTAATTTTCGTAACATGTTAAGATGCAATTAGTTATTCACTGTTATTGCAAAATAACAAATAGTTCAGACATGACATATTAAAAAATAAAAGAACGTTGAAAATTTAAATTTTTCAGTTTTGAAGGGTGGAGGAAGCAGAAATTTCAAATCAAATCTTCTTATCTCCTTTTCATTGTTGAATATGCACATCTTTTTGTGAATAAACCACAAAAGTTTGGAGAGGAATAGGTTTTAATATCTTTTCTCGGAAAAGTGTGGCATTAAGGCAAAACTAGTATTTAAACGCAGCATAAGTGAGAGATACATTTTATTGCTGGTATCACTTTTTCCAAAATGATATAACAATAACTAATCAAAAAAGAAAATTTTTTACTCCAGTCATAAAAAAATAAATATTGGATCACTATGCAAACTATTATAGACAGAGAGACAGTAAACAAATTTATTAAAGTATTACATAAGTTTAAACTTTTATTAAATCAGTTTTCCTGCTTAACTAGAATAGATATAGATGATCAGTCACTGGTTTAAAAAGTACATTTCGCAATGAGGTAAAGTCTTCTAAATGCTACATGAGCTAGTATCAAACTAATTTTTACTAACATTCATAATTTGGATATCATTTATTTCATTTTGCAGTGGGGCTGTGCCACTATATTACAGATTTTACAAATGAAAATATCCTTTTCATATGACTACACATGTTTAAAATTAAATTGCACTTTCAAAAGCATAAACACCACAAGGCTTCTTCAGACATAAAAATGATTGATAAAATGAACTGTACATGAAGTATGTTAAAGGGGGAACACTTTGGAATGCATGCCTTTATGCCTACTTAAAACAGATTTAGAAGAAAACACTCTGTTACAACACTTTACAAGAAAAAGGTTTATCTTTAATATGACACACAAATGAATATTCAAATAGATTTTAAAGAAAATTCTTTGTAATACACTTCACAAAAGAAAGGTTTCTCTTTAACATGAATATGCAGGTTGTTATTTAAATAAAATTTCTTTAAAAATCAAGTAAAAGTTTTATCTTTAATAGAACATCTTAGAAGATAATTAATATCACGATCTTCACGTATCATCTTAGAAGATAATAATAGAACTTTAATAGAACTCATGTAGACATTTAAACCAGATTTATAAGAAAATATGTTTTTACACATTTAGTAAGCAAAAGGTTTTTCTTTAGTATGGACACTCAGATGAACATTTAAAGTATACTTTCAAGAAAGGCTTTGTTGCACACCTCACATAAGAAAGGTTTCTCTTTAGTATGAACACACAGGTGGACTTTTACAACACTAACAACAGAACATCTTAGAAGATAATTAATATCACGATCTTCACGATATCATCTTAGAAGATAATAATAGAACTTTAATAGAACTCATGTAGACATTTAAACCAGATTTATAAGAAAATATGTTTTTACACATTTAGTAAGCAAAAGGTTTTTCTTTAGTATGGACACTCAGATGAACATTTAAAGTATACTTTCAAGAAAGGCTTTGTTGCACACCTCACATAAGAAAGGTTTCTCTTTAGTATGAACACACAGGTGGACTTTTACAACACTAACAACAGAACATCTTAGAAGATAATTAATATCACGATCTTCACGATATCATCTTAGAAGATAATAATAGAACTTTAATAGAACTCATGTAGACATTTAAACCAGATTTATAAGAAAATATGTTTTTACACATTTAGTAAGCAAAAGGTTTTTCTTTAGTATGGACACTCAGATGAACATTTAAAGTATACTTTCAAGAAAGGCTTTGTTGCACACCTCACATAAGAAAGGTTTCTCTTTAGTATGAACACACAGGTGGACTTTTACAACACTAACAACAGAACATCTTAGAAGATAATTAATATCACGATCTTCACGATATCATCTTAGAAGATAATAATAGAACTTTAATAGAACTCATGTAGACATTTAAACCAGATTTATAAGAAAATATGTTTTTACACATTTAGTAAGCAAAAGGTTTTTCTTTAGTATGGACACTCAGATGAACATTTAAAGTATACTTTCAAGAAAGGCTTTGTTGCACACCTCACATAAGAAAGGTTTCTCTTTAGTATGAACACACAGGTGGACTTTTACAACACTAACAACAGAACATCTTAGAAGATAATTAATATCACGATCTTCACGATATCATCTTAGAAGATAATAATAGAACTTTAATAGAACTCATGTAGACATTTAAACCAGATTTATAAGAAAATATGTTTTTACACATTTAGTAAGCAAAAGGTTTTTCTTTAGTATGGACACTCAGATGAACATTTAAAGTATACTTTCAAGAAAGGCTTTGTTGCACACCTCACATAAGAAAGGTTTCTCTTTAGTATGAACACACAGGTGGACTTTTACAACACTAACAGAACATCTTAGAAGATAATTAATATCACGATCTTCACGATATCATCTTAGAAGATAATAATAGAACTTTAATAGAACTCATGTAGACATTTAAACCAGATTTATAAGAAAATATGTTTTTACACATTTAGTAAGCAAAAGGTTTTTCTTTAGTATGGACACTCAGATGAACATTTAAAGTATACTTTCAAGAAAGGCTTTGTTGCACACCTCACATAAGAAAGGTTTCTCTTTAGTATGAACACACAGGTGGACTTTTACAACACTAACAACAGAACATCTTAGAAGATAATTAATATCACGATCTTCACGATATCATCTTAGAAGATAATAATAGAACTTTAATAGAACTCATGTAGACATTTAAACCAGATTTATAAGAAAATATGTTTTTACACATTTAGTAAGCAAAAGGTTTTTCTTTAGTATGGACACTCCGATGAACATTTAAAGTATACTTTCAAGAAAGGCTTTGTTGCACACCTCACATAAGAAAGGTTTCTCTTTAGTATGAACACACAGGTGGACTTTTACAACACTAACAACAGAACATCTTAGAAGATAATTAATATCACGATCTTCACGATATCATCTTAGAAGATAATAATAGAACTTTAATAGAACTCATGTAGACATTTAAACCAGATTTATAAGAAAATATGTTTTTACACATTTAGTAAGCAAAAGGTTTTTCTTTAGTATGGACACTCAGATGAACATTTAAAGTATACTTTCAAGAAAGGCTTTGTTGCACACCTCACATAAGAAAGGTTTCTCTTTAGTATGAACACACGGGTGGACTTTTACAACACTAACAACAGAACATCTTAGAAGATAATTAATATCACGATCTTCACGATATCATCTTAGAAGATAATAATAGAACTTTAATAGAACTCATGTAGACATTTAAACCAGATTTATAAGAAAATATGTTTTTACACATTTAGTAAGCAAAAGGTTTTTCTTTCGTATGGACACTCAGATGAACATTTAAAGTATACTTTCGAGAAAGGCTTTGTTGCACACCTCAAATGAGAAAGGTTTCTCTTTAGTATGAACACACAGGTGGACTTTTAAATTATATTTCGAAGAAAATCCTTTATTACACACCTCACACGAGGCTGACAGAAGCGATCTTTGACTGCTCCTGAAATATAAATTAAATTTTATACATACCACACATTTCTTCATGAATTTTCAAATGTTTACACAAGAAGAAACATAAGAACATCATTAATAAAATAAGAATATTATACATTTTATTTATATTTCTATAATTAGCATAACTACAATCACTTTACAACCAAAATTTTTAGAAAGCTGTTAGAGGCAGGCCAAACTTGTTTACATCTTTATTTCTTATAATTTTTTTTACCATTTTTGATAAAATGGATTTAGAAACTTGTTAAAGTGCATAAAAGATTTTTTGAACATTAATAAAAAATTTAATCAATGGATTTTTCAAAGATAAATATCCTAATTATATGGATACTAGAAAGGTAGCCCGTCAAAAATGACGGAAAATAAGATATAAAGATATATACAACTCATGTGCAAGAATTTGAGTTATTCTCGCTTGTTCCGCAGTGATAGATGAAAATAACGCATTGTAAGAACGAAACACATTTATGAAAAACTGTGTACAGTAGACCACTAATCTGCACAGTTTGGTTCCAAGTGTTGTGCAGATTTGAGGCTTTTTGCGGTCATGTCTATTCAATCTTTGTTATAAAAACTATTAAACTATCGTATACAATTTAATGAAATGGTATTATACGTGTGCACTTCACGATCTTGGTTACAACGTTGGCGAAATTGGCTACAACTTGTCATAATCATAATTGTGTGGGCCGCTATAACAAAGACATAACCAGCTTTTAATAAAATTTTTGATATAAAAGTAGTTTTCAAAAACTTGTGTGAAATTGCCTGCCGTTCTGATGTTATGTCAGTCCTAGGAATACTATTTGTAACACTGAAGAGTTTCCATGTATATGTGGAATTTAGAAAAGCTTCTCCAAAGCAAAGGTCCTGAAATGACATTGTAATTCCTCTAACTTCAAAGTTTAATCGGGCCCTGATGTTGCTTATTGAAATCTAATAAATACAGTTATTTTGAATATTACAACAGAATTAAACAGCTACACTTATTCAACTTAAACCCACTGTTATTGTTTGTTATTGTTTGTTACCACATGTTATTTTTTAGTATTAAGAAAGACAATTATTTATTTTTTTTTCAAATCATACGTTTATATATATTTTTTTATTATTTAATAACTAAATAATGAAAAAATATGCTTTTGTTCTGAGCTCATAAATTTGGTAATAAAGTAATGTAACTAAGAGACATTGCAAAATAAAATCCTTGTGAATTCAAACCATAAACAAACGATACCGCCACCATTTTACCTCTAGGCTAACCAGAAAGACAGGCTACCACAATGCATTCCCCGTATCTTTTTTTACAGATGGCTGGAGTCACGTGATGCTCGAATGCACCAATGAAGGTGTGCGGAAAGAGTATCACGTCACTCTAGCAGTCTGTAAAAAAAGGCACGTGGAATGCACCGCGGTAGCCCGTCTTTTTTGTTAGCCTCGATTTTACCTACTATGACGTCATAAGATTATTGTCCATTGATTGTTGGTGAACTTACTTTGTGAATGATTACCTCAATGTTTTAATATTTTTTATGGTTCACAATGAATGAATCACTTGTGTTTGTTTAGGTTTATGGAATGAGATATTAAGCTGTCAACATAATTTCAATTGAAGTTATCCTATGATAAATGTACTTTTTAATCGAAATTAAAAACAATGCTTTGATCTCGAAATAAAATGTTTTAATTTATATAATTGGTTATTTCTATTAATTATTTATTTAGGTACTTTTCCATTATAGCTCATTTTTTAAAAAAGCTTGGTGCAATTCGGGCTTCAGAAAGTGAGATGTTGCCAAAATATATAAACAGCTACAAAAACAAACCTGATGAATTTTTATTTTTGTTTATACATGTATTTATTATTATAAATTACTTATTTAGGTACTTTCCCACTATAGGGTACTTTGCATTTAAAGAAAAAGCTTGGTGCAATTCGGGCATCAGAAGAGATACGTTGCCAAAATATATAAACAGCTATAAAAACAAATCTGATGAACTTTTATTTTTGTTTATATGCGTATTTTTTTACATAAAAATAATTTCTAAATATATATAATATTTTTTATATATATACAAATTACGGCTCAGATGTCATATATGCACCGGGGTAACTAACTGGCGCCAAAATGGTGTTATTTTGCCTGATATGGTAACCTGGCTATTTTTTAAAATTATTTATTAGTAAATTGTTTATTTACCTTTTTTTTTGTCATAGATGTCATGTAGATATTGACCCATATTAACGCGATTTTTTTCTGACGCTAATTTGGCGAAAACCTCATTACCATATCATCTATATCCGGGTTACCCTATCAAGCAAAATAACAACACTGTGGTGCTAGTTAAGTACCCAATGCGTATATGGCATTGTTGTAAAAAAATATCATGCCAATATGGGCAAATATGACATCTGGGTACTTGTTAGTTATCTCGTCAACCAAATAAAAAAAACACTGCATTTCTTCTAATATGACGAATGACAAACTTTAAAAATGGTGTTCTCACTGGAAACATAATTTGTAGATGCTCCCCCCATATTTGGGATCATGGTTTTCTTTAAAACATCAATGCACATATCAAAACATCAACTCCAGCATACAGAACAACTTTAAAAGTATGAAGATTATCTTGTATATTTACGAATCAAAACTTGTAGAACGAACTGTGTACAACATGAATGTAGACTCAATCAAATTGGCCACCACTAGATGAAAATCTTTTCTTTTCAACACTTGAAATTAGATGCCTTTATTTCAGCAAATGAATCCAGCAAATATGTCATGAGGTTAAAAAAAAATTCCCTCAAATCATTAATTCTCTTAAATATTCAAATTACTTTATAAAAATTAAGAATTTTACAAAAAAAAAATACAATCTTAATATCTTTTACTTCAAAAAAATTTCAAATATTCAAAACATTAAACTTATAAACGTAAAAGTATCAAAAACTAACTGCCCTCCCATTGTAGAGCATCGCTAAATTGCCGATGAAGTCGGCGTTCACCACCATAACGTTGACCCAGTAAGGGTTAAATACGATAATTGTAAAGTATAATAAGAATTCAGAACAGCATCTAAAAAAAATTTACATAAAATCGAGCATTTATAATTTACTTTACTATTGTAAAAAAAAATGAGGAATTTTTTTTCTTTTTTTTTAAATAAAGTTTCTATTACATTTTAAACTACTAACACAGTTAGGGACCGGCCCATAACCGTGATGTCGATTAAATTTAAGTTATAGGTTAAGTTAGCAGAGCAAAAATACACAATGGAAACATAAGCTGTTAATCCCTAAATGTAAAAGTTTATGAAGTCAAATGGTGGTGAAATAATTACAAGAAAGTTTACAAACAAACTAAAGTTTATTAAAAACCAAAAAGCAGAAATATGGATTAACTATAATAAAAAACAACAAGTAAATCTTAAGTTTATATATAAACGTATTAAACTATTAAAACAGATTTAACAATAGTAAAGTAAAACCAAACCCTCATGACATATGAAGAACAGGATCATCGAGTGGCCATACGATCTGGAAGCTTTCATGAAAATGCGTACACTAAGCACTATTGATTCTATCTAAATGACATCTGATTAGAGAGCAGCACGGAAAAACATTCAGATAACTGAAGATAACTATTTACTTTCACACCATCTGCCGACATGTTACACGATGAATCACAGTCCTTTGTTTCAGAAAGCACTTAAGCAAAGTTTATCAGCAATTCCAGAGCACATGATAAAACAATATGACTCACTTAAATGAATACATGGTCGGCGGCAAAACGTTGAAAGAAGAAGAATAGAAAACAGCTTTTATATGAAGGAATATAAACTGAACTTAATGTTAACATCAAAAGCCATAATAACACGCTTTGAAATTCCTCCAATGAAACACACTGTTAAAATGCTGAAGCAAAACAAGGGAAGGTAAGGGAAAGAAATTACGTCTTTACTTATATGTACCGGGTGAATGGATAAACCAATCACGGAGCAGTAGAAGATGGTTCTCGAAGGACATCGTGACGAAATGTCGTACGAACGATGTGCAGTAGTTTCAAATGAGCGACGCCATCTGGTGGCAGCCATGAAACACTTGTCATTCGAAATGAATTCAATGCTCCTGATTGCCTGGAACGTGGATGGCTGAAAATCATAAGTCGGAAAGTACACGTGCGATAAATAAATAAAGTAAACTTTAAAAGGATTTAAAGAGAAGATAGCAAGAGTGAATGAACGGTAAGTGAAATAATGAATAACTATTGTATTAATAAAAGATATTCTATATAGATAAATAAAGAAATGTAGAATGAATGTATTGCTTAATAAAGATAGAATGTAAAGTGTATAGCAGAGTGAAAGTGAAATGTAGAGGAGATATTTCCCGAGCAGTGTCAAGACAGGTAAATGGGTTTTACATCTATCAATTTATAGTTTCATAAATTCATTGCTCGCCTATTATCCATATCCAGTAACCCTTAGTGTGCTGTGCATAACCGCACATTATACCTAGTTTTGCTCTCATATTGAGCTTTTTCCTGTTTTGTTTGGGTATACCGACATAAGCTAAGCAACCAAACTTTTTGAGGTGAGAAACAGAAGGTTTTCTACCAGAATACAGCTCAAAAGGTGTTAGTTTTATATTTTTGTGACAAACTCTGTTCCACACGTAAGTGAAACATAAAAGATCTTCTGCCCAAAATTTCTAGGATAAACCGCTTGAATTAAGAAGGGTTTTTACACAATCGAGGGCAGTTAAAGCGTTCCGCACAACCATTCATCTTGGGAGAATACGGGTTGGACTTTTCATGAGAAATTCCTTGAAATTGATCAAACTCTTGATTACAAAATTCAAGACCCCCATCTGTTCTGACAGAGACAACTTTCCTATCTAAAAACCTTTTGGCTCTTTTCTGATACTTAAAAAAGGTCTCAAAAACATCAGACTTATTTTTCAGTGTATAAACTGTGACCTTTCTAGAGAAATCATCTATAATGGATAAAAAATACCTGCTTCCCCATGAGATGCAATGGGTAAAGGCCTACATAAATCCATATGCAGCAGCTGGAGAGGAGATTTCGACCTTATATGACCTGTTGGTTTAAAAGACACTCTTTTTGATTTAGCCAATTTGCAGGTAATACAATCTTCAGTCAATTTAGAAAGCATAGGTAAACCGTTAACAATTTTTTGTTTACTCATATTTACAACATACTCACTGTTAATATGGCAGAATCTTTCATGCCATAATTCATTAACATTTATTTTTTCTATTTGGTTTGCTGAAAAATTGACTGAATTGTTATTTCCCTCACATTTTGTTACATACTTAGAAGGCTTCAAAAAATAAAGGTCATGCTTTCTTAATGCATAAAAGAGCTCATTACCATTTTTGTCATACATAAAAACTTTTCCATCTTTACCTACAAAATTAATCCCTAACTTTTCTAGTTTAACTCCAGACAACAAATTTCTTCTCAACTTAGGATTATATAAAACATCTTTCAAAATTATGCGATTAAATTTACCATTTTTACACTTTATTAAAAACTGAATTGTTCCCCTCCCCTCAACTGGACATTCTCTCTCCCCAACTGCGAGAGACATGTGCAAATCAGATGCAGGCTGAAAATTGAAAAACAAATTTCTATCGCTACAAAAATGGGCTGTAGCCGCCGTATCAAAAACCCATTGGGTATTACCATAGCCCAGATCTGATGAATTTGCCTCGCACAGTTCAGGAGAAAGTTCTATTAAACTACATTCCAGTTCAGAGAAGGTACAATTAACTTTTTACATTCAACATTACTAGTTTCAGATTGAGAAGATTTCTTTTGAAAATTACTTTTAGAATTAGGTCTGTTTTGAAATTTACTTTTAACATTAGGTCTATAAGAATTATATTTACTATCTTTTTCAAAATTACTTTTACCAGCTATTTCACAATTACTTTTACTATTAGAATATTTAGGATTAGATTTACTTAATCTGAGCTTACAGTTAGAAATTACATGACCATACATTTTACAATAAAAACAAGGACCAATTCTGTGTTTACCTGGTCTAACAGATGATTCGCTGGAAAAGGCTACATTTACATCGGAGAAATCCTTTTGAGACAGGCTTAATCTATTTTCCTTCAGCAAGAGCTCTGATTCTATTCTATCAGGTGTAAATTCCACATCCTTCCACCGGTAGATGGCTTGGACAGTACCTTTATACTCATCCGGAAGGCTCCGTATAATCTGATAACCGACGTAAAGTGACTGTAGCTGATGACCCACATCACGAAGACGTTCAGCAGCCTGTTTAACATGACACAGAAAAAGTTCTAAGTTCTCACCCGGAACATACTTGGTACTAAAAAAAACATCAAGTAATTGAATCACACGGGCTCCTGTTGTTGGCTCGAAGTGGTCATGCAAAATCCTCCATGCTTTGGCTCCATCTGTCGTACTGGATATCAATGGTCTAAACTCTGAGCTAAGCTATTGATAGATGATGGTGTAGGCCCTATTTTTTCTCAATTTTAGGTCTTGCTTCTCTCTCCATGCTAAGTCACTTGCTTCTGTCTCTACTTTTGATTTACTGGCAGCTGGTTCTAGTGTTCTAGAAGATGACTTTTCCAGCGTTTTTGAAGGTGACTTTTCACTTTCCAAAGTATCATCATTCTGGTCTAGCTTTTCACTTATGACAGATTTATCAGGTGGCTTGTCACTTTCCTCCATTCCTCCAACAAACTCCCAGGCTCCATAACGCAGTAATAATACTTTGACTTCATGTTTCCAGGAGTCCCAGTTGCTATTAGTAAGCAGGGCGATGTTTTGTTGCATCTCCATCAGCCCCCATCCAAAGGAAATTTCTATCTCGGCAACCGGCGAAACTAAATGTCAACAGGAACACCAAAGTTCATTCAAGAAACATGGAAAAAGTTCACAAACGGCAACAAGACATCTTTTTCACTTCCACATTTATAAAAACTTCACTAAAAATGGTTATTTAATGGGTCTGGGCCCATAACCATTGCTATTATTAATAGCATAAAACTTCATCTTAATGCAGAGATCAGTGAAAGTCTAAAGGTAATGTTAAGTTGTGTGGAAGGCTTTAGTGAAGAAGCAAAGATATTCCAATAATTCTATTTATTAATGATGTCAGAATGATGGTATTTACACAATGAGAAATTAACAAGCATGACTGTGCTTGAACTGAACAAACTAAAAATAAAATGACAATAATGCTTAATTAATTATTACTAACATATATCATAGCTAATTGCTACTACGCCATGACAAGAAAAAAAAAAAACAAGAGCTGCTAACTAGCATGCAGCTAGGGTGAAAGGCAAGTTCATCAAATTCATCCAGTCATTTATACAAAACACAAATAGAATTTCTGCATACTAAGTGATGCCATTCCTAGAAATGAAATACTACAAAACATCGTAAAACGCCATTGAGTCAAACGTTTCTTACCTCAAGCCCAGTGTTATGACGTCAAACGTACGAATGACAGCCGTGAACAGCGAATCACCGGTGATATTGCAATCACAGTTCTGAATCGCACGATATCATGTATTATGGAAAATCGGCATGCCGGTAGCGAGAAGCAATGGCGCTGTCATGTATTTCGCCGTTGACTTGGAGAGGGTAAAAACAAAGTAAGTCATTAACACAGCTAAACTTATTTTAATAAAAACTAACATTTTAAGTTAATATGACAACAGATTTCAAAATATTGCCAAGAAATAAGGTAGCCAACAAGATGCACATGCGCAGTATAGGCTCTCGCAAAGAGCACACTCTATATTGAGCTTATACTATGTTTTAGTGGTTAAGTGCATAGTTTAGTTAAATACCTAGTAAGTGGAATAATCTTCAATAATCAGTCCGTATGCTAGTTGGCATACTTTAACAAGTGTGACTTATACCTTAAATGGCTATTGCTTAAAACACCATTCATGTTTTTAACAAATACTTGTATATACTTCGATTACTGAAATTTAACATGCAATAATGCACAACCTGTGAAAAAGCACAAATTTTTTAGTCTTGAATTTTAGGAAAATTTATGACATTTTGATAAAGTGTCTTTGATTCTGTAAACAGACCGGGAGGCGGCAGTACAATCAATCACCTCAATGAGTTCATGGCTGAAATTTCGGAATTAGTTAAAACTCTATTTGTATATTAAAACACAATCGGTCTGCCAAGTCATATCTTGGTGGAAAACACCTGAAAACCCAATTTTAGCAGTTGACTCACTGGTTTACCATTTGTTTTCCTGCACCCAAAGGTATGAAAACATGGAGGACTGGGAGCAGTAAAACACAATAGTAAATCTAAGAGTTAACCTCTAAAATCGAGTTTTCAGGTGTTGTTAACCAAGATATGACTTGGCAGACCAATTTCATTTTAATATGCAAATCCAGTTTGCATTACCCAGATGCAAAGGAGAGAGATTACAAATAATCTTTAACCTTTAGTCAAAATTCTTAAAAATATAAATACCTTTAGTTTATAAAAGCTCTTCTGTAATTAAGCTCAGCTTCTAACATTTCTTGGTTTTTTTTAATTTTTTCTTGTTCCAGTCGATTCTGCCTTTGTTTTAAATTTACAATTTGGCATTCGATATTATTAATCTGTATTGAAACAGTTTTATATTGGTCCATTTTCGCCAAATAAATCTGTAAAGAGAAAAAAAACAATGAGTGAATATTAAACTGTTTGCCATATTGAAGATCTAAAGTGCTTAAAATTGGATAACCGCCCCTGAAAGGGTTAAAATTTAATACAAACATACTTTCTTCAATCTTTCTTTAAGTGCATCATTCTTCATCCTTTCCTTAAGTCCAGCAGCAGGATTTTGTTCCGGTTTAGGAATGACTCTCGTTTTTCTCATTATAGGAGTGATCCTTTTTATTGAATCTCTTTTCCCTTCTTTTCTAGTTTTATATGATTTCTTGAGTGAAGAATACTTTTTTGAAGGTCCAGCTTTCTTGGGACGATATCGTCCAGGATCAGTCTGCAGGATGACATTTTCTAGGATGTAAAAGCATGATTAGTAAAAAAAGTAAGTAATTTTACACATTTGATACTAATGGTAATTAAATATAACTAAAGATATAAGGTGAAGGGTTGTACAAACAGTGCATGTAAAAACTTTAAGACAGCAAAAAATTGTGAACATTTTGATAAATTTAAAATACAATAGTTAAAATGGTAATTTAATGTTGATCATAAAGTGCAAAAACTGATATAAAAGTAAAAAAAATATATCTGTGGGCTTTTTATTGTGAAAAAATAATTATGCAAACAAATGCTATTTTTGCCAGCGTAAAAACTTTAAGGACACCATTATTTTTTAATAGAAATATTACATATAATTGTTTATTTGCACATTAAAACCTCTTCTGTATAGCATTGAGTAGGATGTTTTCTATTAAGAGTTTAGTTAATTTTATGATAATGCCAAAAGCAAGTAAACTGATTGAATAAGAAAAAGTTGCTGTTGAATCTTTTGCATTATCAAGAATTAGTTGTAGGTCTATTGCAAAAGAGATAGGAAGATCTAAAACTATCATCAACAATTTCTTAAGGCTGTTCTTAACTGCTTTGCTCAACAAGCGCAAAACGTTCTAACATATTTACAAATTCATTTTTTAACGGAAAGATTAAAAATTGGAAAGCCTGGCCATGGAAGCAATTTGGAATTGAAGTTTTTTTCCATTTTTTGATTCATCAATTACCTATTGAGTTATAAGCGAATTCGATCATGTGACAAATATGTTTTTCGCCCATTCTTGAGTGCTGTTTCTCCCTTCGCGTGGAAATTCGGTTCAAAACGCCCATTTTCACACTATTTTCTGAAAGATCTATTGCGTTTGCAAAAACATGGAAAAAACAGCTCAATTGCATTGTTTCTGAAGAAAAACACCAGCTACTTTCATGCATTTCCGAACAAAAATAAATTCAAACTTATGTCAGAAAGTTGCACTTTTGGATTTGAAGGTTACCTTAAGGTTAAAAGATGAGTATAGGGAAAAACTGCTGTAGGCAGACCAAAAGTCTTGTCACACAGAGATGAAAGGAGGATTTTAAAGTTAGCATCAACTGGAAAATACTCAAGTAAAGAAATTTTTACAAACAACTGGGCTCAAAATCTTCAAGAAAACAATCTGCAATGCAGTTAATCGATTTTGGAATTACTGATATGCACCAAAATTGTGTAAACCCCCTTTACTGACTAGCTACAAAACCCAGCGTTTATAGTTTACAAGATGAAGTGATGACTTAGGACGACAAATGGCTGCAGGTTATTTTCTTTGATGAAAAGAAATGGAACTTAGATGGTTCCGATTACTGGAAATATTATTGGCATGATTTGAGAAAAGAAAAAGAAATTTTTTCGAAACATGAGCTAGGTGGCGGATCCATTATGACATGGGGCTGCTTTTCATTCAACAGCGTGGGATCACTTGCATTTCTTTCAAGAAAAGTTAATTCAAAGGCATATCTAAAAATGCTTTCTGACCATCTTTCACATGTTGCAACACTTCTAGCAAGAGAAAAATGGATTTATCAGCAGGATAATGCACCTATCCATATAAGCCACAAGACAAAATTCTGGTTCCAAAAGAAAAATATTAAATTTTTGCAATGCCCCCCCCCCTCCTCAAAAAAGTCCTGATCTAAACCCTATCGATAACTTATGGGAAGCTCAATCAAGACGAGTTTATAAAAATGGAAGACCTTTCTTCTCAGATCTTCTACCATAGGAATAGCATTAGCGAATGGGTCTTTTCATGTGACTGAAGTAGGGTCTTATTGATAAATTGGGTTAGAGTCACCCGGAGTAATTCCTGGTCAAAAGTCAACAACATCCAATTATTATAAAAACTATTAAAGTATTGTTCTCAAATATTTTGGGGAATCCCTTTGACATAATAAAATGCTCACTTAAATATATGCACTTATAATTGAAATAATTAAATTTTTTAAAAGACCAGGAATTACCCCACAAATAGAGCTTAGTTTGACTTGCTCATATAAAAGTATTAACATAGTAGAGGATAATTTTATAATCACTTTTAAAAACTGTGATATGACATAGTTGAAATAAAATAATTAAAACTTTAAGAATGACACAGATAATTGTAAAATGTGTAAAAATCAAGGTCAATGTTGTTTTGCAGAAATTTGAGTATATATTATTTTTTTTTCAATATTAAATTTCAACTATTATTTGTGTTGTCTCAGAAGCAGTTTGTTGTGTAAGTTTCAATTTTTTGTCTTTTAACATTTTAATTTCAGCTACAACTTTTCATTTTTGCTTGCTTCATAATTTTCTTATTTAAATATTCATGATATCTCATCCTAGTCAACATGGCTCAACTTTTTTTTTCCCCAGAGGTATCGCCTATTTGGCAAAAAAAAATTGTATAACTGAAACATATCTATGTTAAAAATATGAATTTAGCAAAAATTCTACTGGCTGAAAAACTGGAACTTTTTTGTGGATGGACATCTGAACTCTGAAAGAATCTTGACACATGATAGTGCATTAAAAAAAAAAAAGTCTGCCTTTTGCAGGTTTTAGAATTTTTTTTTTTTACTTTTCTCTGACTTTTTGAGCACTTGTTATTTTTCCTGACAAGTAACTCAAAGCAAGATTTTCCCTTATGAGTCAAAATTTAGTTGAAATAATAGAAATAAATCCATATATTATTTACTGGCACATCTATCCTAGAAGTTTCCATAATGGATGATAATGAGTGGTGTTTTCTGTGACCTCTGATTTACGACAAGCTGCCTCGTCTGCTTATCTTCTTCCTAATTGCAACCAAGATTTCACATACAGTTCAGGAAAAAATTCTTTTAAGGGAGGTCCTACACTGTTTATGAATATAAGTAAGCTGGCTCTTTCAATAAGGAGTGAATTTCTTGCATCAGTCATGATGTTATTCATACTCCTGAATGCTCTTTCGCATTCAGATGTTGAAATGGGTATGGTAATCACAGTCTGGAGAAGAGGTTTTAGCTCTGTAGGCTCATTTTCAGTATCAATAAACTGTCTGAATGCATTTATAAATTTCCTTTTTTCTGGAAAATTAAATAAGTTACACAAATTAGAAATACTGTCTTCACCATATCTGATGCTCACATCTGATGGCCAATTCTTCTTAAACAGTACATTTTTATCTTGTATAAAATCATCACATTCTGCTTTATTAGATATATTTGTACTTTCGTGTGATGACCTGCTTGTGTTCTCAATCAATCTGTTATTTAAATTTGACACAAGACTTCTGAAAAACTGAGATTGATTGATCTGTGTGACTTTTGAATAGCTCTGTAATTTAATACTTTGAAATTGCTTATCAGCAATAGCTTTAGAGGATTATTCTTTAACATATTCACCTGGCAAATCACACATAGACTCTAAAACTTTGATTGTTCGTTTAATATGAGTGTTTGCATCAGGCAAAGTCATATCTTGACATTGAAGTGATAAGGAGAGTTCACTTAATCCAGTAAGTGCATCATGCATGATGCCTAAATTCATGACAAACTGAAATGAAGTAAAATGTTTATAGAGCCCTTCATATTTAGTTCTTTCTCTGGAATCTCTTAATTTATCACCTTTCGCAACACTGAAGTGGGTTGAAAGAGCTGAGTAGCCATCCCAAACAGCTTTTACAGTTCTAAGGCTAGATGAAACCCCTCTTATGGTAAAAATTTTACCAACCTTTTGTCTAAAGTAGAAGAACACTTCATTAGCTCTCTCTTATTTTTAGGAGAAAGGCTATACAATATATACTATACAACTTATCAAAAAACATATGAAAATGATTGACACCATGCACTTCATTTCTTGTATCACTAACAGCTAATTCTAACCTGTGACTTGAACAGTGCCAAACAAACAAAGCTGGAAATAATTTTTTAAACTCTGTTGCCACTCCTGCCTTTCTACCCAAGATAACAGATGCTCCATCACAAGCAAAGGAAAGTAAACATTAAAAAAATAAATTCTTCATTCATACCATAACTTATTAAATTGTCTAAACAGGCATTCAAAATAACTTGTGCTGTAGTGGCTTCCAGTTCGATTAAATCCCAAAAGAATGACACGGGTTCATCCTCTGCAGAAAAAGGACACCGTAGACACATTACTAAGGCTGACTTTCGACTGATAGTAGTAGATTCATCAATCATGATGCTTATTCTCCGATTGTTCTCTATTGTAGTTTCAGAATTTTTTTTTTCATTTCATTGGCAATATGGTCAAGAATATTCGCACAGCTGAATCTTGAATGCAATACCCTACCCATATTTAGACCATTAAGTTCTTGAAGTTCCACATCAGCAGGTAAGTCGGTATACGGCCTATTTTGTTTTGCAATTTTATACGCTGTGCGAAAAATCCTAACAGTAGTTTCCAAGTGCGTAGCGTTCCTATTATCAACAGTTGTTTCAATTTTTTTTTTTTTAGATTCAACTTTGATTGACTGTAGTTTTATGGGAAAGCGATGTTTTATGCAAATGAATCTTTTTTCTCAAACTTGATTGTTCTTTGGTTTTATTGTCTCCATTGCTGCCAACTTTACATTCTATCCATTTCTTTGAAAATTTAATTCCAGCACCTCTTTGTGTTCCCATGCCACTTGAACTAATTTCACGACAAACATGACAACCTAATAATTTGTTTTCGACTTCTAACCATGGGTTTTCTGAAGTAAAATATTTATACTGTTCTTCAGACCAACAGTCTGGAAAAATAGCAGATGCTTTAACATTCAAATTAAATTCTTCAGAATAATGAGGAGGCAGATCAGATTTCATGTAAGTTGCTGAGCACTCTGTTTGAACACTTTCACTATTATTGTTCAAGTTAATATCAGTTCGTTGCTTTTTACCATTTGGATTATTTGTCTCATCTTCATTTGAAGATAGTCTTTTCAGATATTTTAGCATTTTCACTTTCGCACGATACAAAGTTAAAAAATACTAAAAAAAAATAGAAAAAATAGCTCAATATAAATAAACTTAATTCATTTTCATCATCAGAGTTATTAAAAATCGACCAATACTTTTGTAAAAACAGGAGTATTCTGGAGAATTAGATCAAGAGTAACGTATTACACGTGATAAACAAAACCCGGGTTGAGTTGTTTTGCGGCTACATCTAAAATATCCAGTTAAATCATTGAGTACAAATTACAGGAGAACTTCAAACTGAAATTGGAAAGAATGCAATGGAGCAAAATCTGCTATGATGAAGTGGCACTGCTGTGCGAAAAAAAGGTATTTGTTTTCATCCAATAGAGATAGGGCAGCTGACGTCACTTAGGGTACAACCGAGGCTAACGAGAAAGACAGGCTACCATGGTGGGTCCGATTCTTCTTTTTTTACAGACCGCTGGAGTCACATGATGCTCCAATGCACCAATGAATGTGTGCAAAAAGAGCATCACGTGACTCCAGCGGTCTGTAAAAAAAGAAGAATCAGACCCACCACGGTGGCCTGTCTTTCTCGTTAGCCGCGGGGTACAACGGTAGTTTCAAGAGATCTGATTGGTTGAAATATCCCCTTTCTTGGTGAGTGAAAATGGATCTTCTTAAAACTAGCATAAAGGTAGGGATCTAGATAGATTTTTCGCTGCTAGCGAAATAAAATTGACCGATTAGAATCCTGTGTTTTTGCAGCCTTACTTTAAACAGCGAAACGTTCGTAAATATGCAGGTTTCTGATTGGTCAATCTTGTATCACTAACAACGAAAATTACATTTGGATCCCGACCAAATTTTTGTTCTGCATGAAAAAAAAAGGTGGTGGTGGTGGTGGTGCTCGTACGCAATATTTTTTTTCTTTTACCGTAACAAACCAAATATTTCTGGGAATGACGTTTCCATGCGTTCCCACCCAACTAAACCACTGCTGATAGCCCATTATAAAATAATTTTATTATTGTGCTGCATGCTAGCTATTATCTGCCTACAAATCGGATCTCCATAAATTAATGCTGAAATTTTTTTTGCTTTATAGGACAATACTTATCTGTCCTCATATGAGGCCCTTATGAATGAGAGGGTTAAATAGGCCTATACTTTTACAATTAACCATATATGATGGGAACACTTATGTCATAAAAAAATTAAATATAAAATTACTTTCAGTTCCTGCAAAATATTTTTCTCTGAAATCTGAAAACAAAAGAAAATAAATGAAAATGTGAGACCACATAAAATCTGAAGCAATGAAACAGAAACTGAAATTAAATAAAATTCACTCACATGCAGGTATAGCATAATACAGCTCTTCTACGTATCTTTTTTCATACTTCTAAAACAAATTAAAAAAGAAACAGCTATTAAAACTGTATCTATTTACAAATTTTTATCTATTTCCAAGTTAAAGTAAGAAATAAATCATACTTCAATAACAGTTATATTACGCCCTCTAAAAGTGATGTTAGGAAAAACAAGTCCAGGGCGTGCTTCAAAAAAAAGGGCTTTTTTGGTTAAATCCCTGGTATTTAGATGCAATTCCAAGTGTTCCACCTAAGGGAAATTAAGATAAATACTGGTAAATTCAAACTGGTACTGCAGCTGCAAATTATAGGCCAGAAATTATGTAAGTAACATCTAAGTATTTAAATTACAGTAAACATTAAAAATGTACTACATTAAAATCCTATAATTTTTTTAATGTAAAAGTAATTATCTCGCTGCTGACCTAGAGATGGAGATACCTAAGGTTTTTTGTTTCCAAAATTTTTTTATGGAGAAGTTTATTTCTCCATTGCAAATATTGAATTTTTTTTTTAATTCTATTTAAAAAATTTTAATGTCTGCATTCTGGATTTTTTTCAACTGGTATTTTCTTCTTTTTTTTGAGTTGCTTACAGTTATAATAGCGGCAGCATATGGGATAGTTAACCCAAATCGATATGAAAAATCATTGAAAAAGAAGGAAGAATGGCCAAAAGTAAATAATTTCTTTGTGACAACTGGATGAATAAAAAAAATTCTTCTGTTTCTTGGGCTATTTGCATAAAAAAAAAAACAGACTTCTATTTCTCCGCAAATAATATAAAAAATGATGAAATGAAGAAGAATATTTTGTTAAGTCGGAACAACAGCATTCACCATTTTAAGAGACATAATAGTTCTGAATACACTGAAAGAGATCAGTTATGAAGATCTTTTAAAGAAAGCAAAAGAACATTTTTCACCGTGTCCCAGTGAAATAGTGGAACAATTTAAATTTCAAAAGCGATTTAGGAAGCAAGGGGAAAAGATAGCAGATTTCATAAGAGAATTATATCAGCTATCTGAATTCTGTAATTTTGGTAATACTTTAAATGACCGTTTGTGTGAAGAGCTGGTGTTTGGTATCCAGGGCGAGAAAATACAACAAAAATTATTAGATTCTAGAGATTTAACATCCCAAAACAGCGGTGGAAATACCATTTGAATCAGCTGAGGCTGGCATGAAGTCTCCACATATAGGGCAAGGTACGACTGTAAATCAAGTATGTGCTATGAAATTGGAGAAACTGAAAATAGACGTATGCAGTACTTGCATCTAAGCAGAAAGAAGATAAATTCACACCTGAGAAATCTTGCTACAAATGTTCTAAAAATTACTATCCTAAATTTTGTTCTTTTAAATATTCTGAATGCCATTTTTGTCACAAGGTCAGGCACCTTAAAGTCTGCTGCCAGAATCAAAAGTTTGTTATGAAAAATGAATTTAATTTTTTTTCTTTTGTTTACTTTTCATATGTTTGCAATGATATACAGATATGGTTATGCATTTATTTATTGAAAAAGACGACAGGATTTTATCTTTTTTTTTGGGGGGGGGGGGGGAGGTGGGTTTATTAACTGTTAAAATAATAGTACCACCTTTTCTTTTGGGGCTGCATATTAATTAAAAATTTCACATTAAGCAATTTAATGCTAACAATGCATGGGTGCAAGAAGCCCATCTAAGTCTAAATGTCTAAAATTACTTTTAAAAAGGTGGAATTCCTCCTTTAGGAGGAACTCTTTCATGCCTGTATATAGGATATTTAGAAAATTACGTTATCCAAAATATTTTGTTATAAAAAAATACTACTGTTAGGATTACGATGAATGTGAAGCGACGCATGTGAAAACATCAAGTCATTCAGAATGATTTCTTTCCTGATGCCATATCTAAAAGAGAAATAAATGGACAACGATGCCAAGGCGATTAAGCAGTCTCCACAGACATCTACATATAATCTCCTGCTTTGAACGCATGTTTAAAAATCCAGCGATCTACACCACACCCTCCATCTCATTTGTAATTGGTTGAAAGCGGGAGCATTGTGCGCAGGATTGAGCTATTGCTCTTGCATTGAAATACGGCAAAAAACAAAACAGCAGAAACGATTGTAAATGCTAACGGGCGGCGATATTAATACCAAATATATGAGAAAGTAGAGAAATATAGGAATTATAGGACAGTTAGATAAATATAGGACAATATAGGTCATTTTATAAATATAGGAAGTATAGGACAACTGCAACCCCTGCATATACAGTAACAGTAGATTCCTTCAAATCCGCAACCCTAAAATTTGTCAGCATGTCAGCTGTTTTCCTTGATACTTATACATGCTGAAATGGTACAGTATAGGATCTATTATCCGGCGTCCCAATATCCGGAACGCTCTAAAAACCAGACCGCTAAACGAACCGAAACCGAAACTTAGTGAAAGCTTTCATTTCATAAAAATTTGCAGTTTTTTTCTCATATTTTATTGAAGATTTAACATGCTTTATAGATCGATATTTTGAATATTTTAAACTTTTTCTCATACACCTCAAGGTACCGAAATATCCCATTAATCTCCCCCACCCCCCCCCCCCCAAATGTGGCAGAAAATCGTAAAGTAATCGGAGAGGCCGCTTACAGGGATTAAAAGTGGCTATCGAAATCTACCACCTGTTGAAATCCGAAAATGTTTATAAGAATAGTCCAAAGCCTGCCCTGATACTCAGATTTTTCTTTTTTTGTTAACCGAGATAATTAAAAAACAGAACTTAAAAAACGCGAACTTAAAAGCGCGCTCTCCCTATGATCCCACTTATGACGCTCCCGTGAAAGATAAGAATTGAATGTACGCAATCATCGGACATAAGTTCTCTTTTTGATCATTTGTATGACTTCGCATCGGTGTAACCTTTAGAAATATGGGAAAACTAACTACATATTCTTAAATTTCATATTTTTCTCTTTCAAACGCTAAAATCCACTATAAAAAATTTTAATTTTAACCTTTTACAAAAAAAATATTTTCGAAACATCACTTAGAATTTGAATGCGTTTTCCGCGATCGAAAATCTGTTGGCAAGCTCCAACCTTTGACGTCATCTAAAGGCGCACCTACAATTCAGCCAATTTAGGAGAATGAGAGAAACCTTCGTTTTACTGTTTTCAGCTTCGTCCATCGAACAGTAGAAAAGCAGAGATTCAGAATCGGATAAGACAGAATGTTGGTACGGCGCTTCGCACGATTTTTTTTTTAAAGGGGGGGGGGGGGGGAGGGGTGCTTTCGTGTGATTTTTTTTAAATATCAAATTTGTTTACAAAATAGGGGAGGGTGGGTTAATGGAATATTACAGTAATTATGCATTTCTTTATCTCTGCGAATTTGAGGAAATCTGCATTTTAAGTGTTGATAATTTTGCCTTTTGTATTTTTCTGTCCACTTTCCATGCGATAAATTCATAAACAAAATAAAAATAAATAAAAAGTCAACTTTCAATATATTCCCCTCCCTCCCTCCCCAATTATTGGATGAAGATGCAGAGTTCAAGTTTGTTTCAATATAGACAAAAATGCTCCACTTAGTCATCAGATGACATACAGTGAAATTTGTGAAATGATGACTAAAGATGCATCTGATGATTGTAGTGATGATGATGAGGATGTAGAAAAAATATCTAATGAACAAATGATATTTTACACTCAACAATTAATTCAAGGCATGGAACAAAGAAGTTATTTCCATGAACAACAAATAATGTCCTTTTATAAAATTCAAGACCAGCTTGTAAAAGAGAAACGTTACAAGCAGCCAACTTTAAAAGGATTTTTCCAAAAATCTAATTCCCAAGCATCTGCATCTAAACCCCAAAACTAAATTTTATTTTTGATCTTGTTCATTTGTAAGTTTTATTATAATTTAGAATTATAACTTTTTTTTTTTTCTAAATAAAAATTAAACTTTTCCTTAATTGTGTTTTATTGAATTAATTCAACAAATATGTAATACAGTATTTTTAATATTATTTATGCTAACCAGTATTTCATATTTATGTACATTAGAAAATATTTGTGGTAGTGTTCCGAATTACAGAAAAATCCCTTATCTGGAATGCCCCAGGTCCCAAGGATTCCGGATAACGGATCCTATACTGTACTTACCTTTATTCCTTTGTTTTTACTTATTTCCATTCTAATGCAATTCAGTTACAATAACCAAGTTTTCTTTTGGTTATTATTGTTTGTTTATTTCTTTAGTATATCTAAAGCATCTATATCCAGTTTTGTTTTCAAACTTCCTTTCACGCATCATTAATCCTTTATCACGATACGTTCATTTCTCCAACTGCTTCAATCTCATCGTACTGATACCACGTCACATCTGTCCTCGATCACTGAACACTGAACCGTATCAGAAGATACGTAGTTTCTTCTTTTATTTTGCCGTAAGGCAGGATGCATTTCTCTCAACTCCACGCATCTGAGAAAGAGTGTTTTGATCGGAAGGGGGCATGTTGGGAATAGAAGATATATGCAGGTGTATTTTGAAGTTGTTAGAAGTTGGTATTTGTTGGTTTTTAAAAAGCCTTCGGGTTTTTCTTGCTGGTTTTGAAAGCCTGTGAAAGGTTGTTTTTATTTTTGAGTATGAAACATCATGAAGTTAATGACTCTGCATCTTTGCTTAAATATTAGTTACACTCATTAACTTAGTCATACATCGTTTTGTTCGAAAGTTGTTGTTTTTACGAGTGACAAGATATTTTTTCAACATCATTATATGAAAGTTAATTTTTCGGAATGGATGACAGTGGCAGTTGTTTACACAAAGACAAATTTGACAGCAGTATGTGTTTTTTGAAAGTGTTAGTGAATTAGTGAACAATGTTGTTTCTTTGAGAAAGTGATGAGAATTCTTGATAGCTACACTTCGTTGGAAATTTTTGCCATTTCTCTGGACCTGCTTTTTATCTTCATCATTTTCTACACTTGTTGAATTTCATCATTTTTTATTGGAAGCTGTTATCATTTGCATTCAACATGGTCCGTATATTTAATCATGTCATATGCTCAACTTTAAATCAATATATTCGCGAGTTATTTTTCTATCTTCTTAATTTAAGTGAGTGTTTACCACTAAAATATATTAAGAATAATGACCTGATATTAATGAACTGTTCATCTATAAAAGTCATGCTGTTTACTGAATGCCATCTGTCACTAAATTCTTTCAAGTTAATTTATTTTTTATTATGTTATGTCTGATAGTTATTTAAGTCATATTTTTTCATTAAAATAAACGTTCAGTTTTATTTTAAACTTAAATGTATCTGTACTTGTCTTTACACTTTTACATTTTCTTTGTCACTATCCTGCCATGGTTACTTACATTACTTTACATTACTTACCTTCCACACTCTGCTACAATTTTACTCATTTTAGACCGGTCCTGGTTTCCGGGCCGAGAACAAAATCCACAAATGCCTAAAATCGGCACATCATCGCAGATATAAACAAAGAAAATTTCAGTTCAGATGTAGGGGAAAAATTACAATCTTTTTTACTTTTCACATCTTTCTGTAGGTATTTTATTATGTAATTCTTGTTAATATGACTGAATTCATGTTTTTTTCATGAAGGAAGTATAAATTAACTTCTGAAAAAATTCTAGATATTCCTGATATCACTGATAACCGCAATCTTTTAACCAAATATATTTATAAAAATAATCAAGCTTTTTTGGTTGTTAAGTCTGGCTAAATCTGAAATAAAATCTCCTTATTTTATGATTTTAATGTGAATTAGTAGGGTACCTTTATGAAGCAAGTTTCATTGACTAATTCAAGATAAATGTATATCATCTTTATTATGGATATTTAATTACACATTAATTATCTATTTAACCTTTATCTTTAATATAATTTATAATTTTTTTAATCATCTTCATTTTTATTATTTTACTTAATTATTTTAATATTTTACTACATTGTAAGCATTCATTATAATTTTGATTGTATTATTACATTGAAATTACTGTTTAAAAATAAAAACAAAGCAATGACCATAAATCCGGAAAATACTCAGACTTATAATAATTGAGGACATCAGAAGACAAGGGGTACAAAGTGACAAAATTTCGATTTGGAGTAAATTGAGTTCAAAGATAATTGATGTTAAGTTGAACATCAATAATAATTGACTAGATTGAAATAGGAAACTGCTGCTTGTTTTACAGCAGTTTTTGAACTCTTATTTCAATTAATGTGAATAAAGTAGATTACAATTTTCTTTAAATTTATAATTAATCAATATTGATCATTATTCGGCAAAAGTGGTTGATCTCCAAAACAAAACACATAATTAGAAAATCACATATATTTCTTTACCTGAAAAGAAAAAAGCATATTTCAAGGTCGTCTGTGGACTTAGTTCAATTTTGTCACTTATACCCCTTGGCTTCTGGGATCCTCAATTATGAAATCAATTCATTTCAAGAAATGACATATAATAAATAATGCACATGGTTTAACAGCTTCCCTGATTATGACGAGTTGTCTCAGGTGTCTATATATATATTAAGTATTATTCTGAGAAAATTTAGGTGTGGCATAATTTGTTACTACGATTTGATTTATTGCATTTATATTTGACCTAAAGCTTAAAAAGAACGAAAACATTCTTATATAATATAATAAATTATGTATTATAATAAAATATATGTAATATTTGATTGGTAGTTTTTCAAGTATTGTAATGTGAAGAATTAAAATTATGATCTGCAATGATGTGACTGCAAAAAATGTGATGATTTTTTGCAATTTTGCTTTAAAAAAAAATCGGTAAGGGAAGCAGTTAACCATCCCACTAAAACTTTATAGAAACAATAACATTAAATAAAATATGAAAAAATTATACTGTATAAAATAAAAAAAAACAAAAAAAAAACATTTAAATTCCAGGACAACTCTAGTCATTATTAACTTACTGTAGGATGGTCAAAAATATCTCGGACATCACGCTGGTATGTTCCCTTCGGAAAGTCATAAGCCACATAATTACCTTAAAATGGAACAAAAAAAATAATAAAATAAAAAACAGCAAATTACTTTTAAATTAAAATTATGAAAAAATAAATTAACATTAAATATCGTCATGAGTTAACACAAAAATTTACTCAAAAAATTAATTTAAAGTTTAAGAAATTTATTTTAGGCACAGATATAAGAGTCTATTACCGTAGTTTCTGGAAGAAGCGCCATGGCGCATATGAGTTATTATATTTTAATAAAAATTTAGTATGCAGCCTAATTTATTATTGTGACATGCTGAAAATTTGAGCAAAATTGGATAATTAACAACAAAAATCCCAATTTTTTTTAATAGTAAGGAAAAGATGGTTTCACTCAGGGATAAGATTTCTGCTTTATTGTACACAAATATTTTGTTAGAGAAAATGTTATTTCATTTAATCAGAACATTTTTGAGATTTAACAGTAGTACTGGACGATGCATCAATACATCGCGAGATATCGATGTAAATCATAAATCGTCAAACTGATTTCCTGATCTTTGAATTAGCGATGCATCGCAGTCATACGATGCATCATACCAGGATCACAAATGAATGGGACAGTACAGGGAAATCTGGTTTCGCATCCGATGTGAATAAAGAACTCGTGCATAGCTAGACATCAATTATGTGCAAAACCAATGGCAGAGTAAGGGGAGACTGGTTTCTCCTTCAATCACTGAAGCAGATAAACAACGTAATCCACAATTGATACCAATTACAAATCGCTGCATGCTTCATATTTTCAATCCTATTTTTCTAGCTGTATGAATAGCACCAAAAAGTTCATTTGAGAAAATACGATGATGCAAAATATACATTTTCCCTAGGCCACATTACTCTGACTCTGAACATGTGCTATAACATTTAGAGTCAGCTGATTTTTCATCTTGTACTGACAGGAAAAGAGGATTGGTTCATTTGTTTATTTTGATAAGATGAGTCATTTTCTGTGTTTTTTTATTTAATATGTATTATAGCAAAACTATTGTAGTCAATCAATTAATATAACAAATAGCAACAATTGATGCAGTAAGTTTTAGTAAGAAATGCTTCTTAGTGTTATAATCCATTTGCATCCACTTTTTTTTAATTACTTTATCTTTATTAAGGAACTTTTATTTCAGCTTATTTTTCAATGATGTTGCACCATATTTTGATAACATCTTAATTATTTCTAGTTATTTATTTTTTAAAATATTCCTCATTACTTTAAATCAATTGAAATCAAATTTCGTGTTAATTCCCATACGGTGTGACCATATGACAATCCTTTTACATCCTTTTAATTAATTTTTATTTATTAGGTACTTCTATATTTTTTCAATCTTAAAAATGTAAATATAGAAATTTTACTCTTACTTTATTGATTTTTATTTTTTAATTAAAATAAAATGGAGGTATTTATAATCCCTTTACATCCTTTAAATTAATGATTATTTCTTATTGCACATTTAATATTTTATATCTTAAACAGCTAAAGATGTACAATGTATAGCAATTTTATTGCCCCCCCCCCCCCCCCGTGGAATTTGAAAAATTTACAAATGTCTATTTCATGTCTTTAATATCCTTAATTTTGTAGAACCAATTCAGGGAAAAACCAGTTTCCAAATTATTTAACATTCAATTTAAGAGGGAGATTTTTTTTTGGGGGGGGGGGGCTCCCCTTCCTAGAATTTTCAATTTTTTATTAATCTGAAATGAATATTCTTAGATTTGTAATTAGTTTCTTAATCTTTTTTAAAATTTAATACTTGATTGCTAAGAATTAATCCACATATTTCTTTTCTAAACTGAGTCCTTTCTTAAGATGTGAAAATCTTTTTACATCCTTTAAAAAAATGATTATTTTCCATAAACGTGTATATTTTTTCAATCTTAAACATACCAGCATATAAATTTTAATCTAATTTTATTGATTTTCCTTTATTTTTACTTCATAAAAGGGAAATATTTCCTAAAGGCAAGCACATTACATTTCAATGCCTTAGTATTTGGCAATATGTAGAAAGAAGGTAACCATGTTATAATCTTTTTACATCCTTTATTTTAATTATTATTTTCTAAATACATTTATGTTTTCACAATCTTAAAAATGTTGATCTATAAATTTTATTATAATTTTATGGATTTTTTAATTTTATGAAATGGAGTACTTGGAATTTTTCACAACATTTCTGTGCCTTAATATTGGTTATTTTGGTACTCTCTCTTATAAAAAAAGGCAGGGGCAATTTACAAATGATTTAAGTCATCGTTGGTGCTTCAGTTTCGCAATGCACATCGCCGATCACCAGACATTGGTTCTGATCTCCAGACATCGGTTCTGACCGATGTGGAGACATAACTCAAACCCATGATTGCCGGTTCACGAAAATCAACTTCCACATTCATGGGAAGTAAATGTGCCTGCGCAGAAAATCGGCGATCGTTTGGGATGAAATCGGTTCACTGATTTAAATTAAGGAGAGAGAGTGCCACGAGGGGAGAAATTTGCCTACCCTCTCCTTAAGTCTGCAAATTTTGTATTAGTTATCTTTAAAATAAAATGGAAGTGTTTATAATCCTTTTACATCCTTTAAACTAATGATTATTTCATATTGTACATAATTTAAAAATTTATATATTAAACAGCTAAAGATATAAAATGTACTGCAATGTTATTGGTTTCACTCCCCCCCCCCCCCAAATGTAGGGAGGGTCCCCCTTCCTTGAATATTCAATTTCTGTATTGATCTGGAATGAATATTCTTAGATTTATAACTAGTTTTTTAATCTTTTATAAAATTTAATACTCGATTGTTAAGAGTTAATCCACATATTTCTTTTCCATGAAGTCCTTTTTTAAGATGTGAAAATCTTTTTACATCCTTTAAAAAAATGATTATCTTCTATGTACATGCAGGGTCGGACTGGGCCAGGGAAAAGGGCACAGACCTTGGATTTTCAGAGGGCGCAAAATTTTTAACAAACTCGTGTTAATTTTACTTGTTTGTGTTGTATCTGGCTTAACAAGGTTTAGTACATTCGCACAGTACCAAGTATGAAAATGGCTTGATATTAGTATATATCTGAGTCTAGATAGAAGACTTAGCTGTATTCTCCGTTCGTGTTTAAAGTTCCATTAAATCTACACAATGCTACGTAATTTTCTAAAACGAATAATGTGATATCTAAAAGTTCCAGCAAGTTGAACACAGATTAGCTTGTATTAGATAACTGATATCATATATTATTCTTTTGTCACTAGTTAATTTATAAGAGTCATGGAATAAAAAGTACCCTACCAATTCTGCAAATGACCGTATAACAGGGTTCGTACGCTTCCTGGAATTTTGCAAACCAAATAATTTTCGGCACCAGTATTTTCTTGTAGAAAATCTCTCCTTAAAAGAAGGCGAAATTTCGTGCGTTTAAACTAGATTTTTTTTCTGTAAAAAATACTGGTGGTTTTCCTGGAAAAATTCTCTGATCCGTACGAACCCTGGTATAAAAAGACATATGTACCAATTGATTGGGAATAATATCTACTATTGAATGCTATTAATAAATTTTGCTTTGGGGTGTTGTGTACATATTAAAAAATGCACAAACGCTGATTTTTCAAACGTTAACATTCACGTTTGACATTCTATTTCAGTTCCTTTGCAGCCGGTAAAGAGATACAGTTTATATGTTTTTCTTAAATCTTAATACAAAGAGTGCTAGGCAGGCCCCGATCATGACTAATTGGGGCCCTGGGCAAAGATAAATTAGGGGGGGCCCCGTTTGAATCGTTGGAACATTATCCAAGTAGAATTGATGGTCAGTCGTATGTGTAATGCATAAACAATATTTTTGCACCTTGGATTTTAAATAGAAGAAATTTCTTAGCTCCGTCAATTCTAAATTAAGTACCTTAACTAATAAAAATACTCTTTTTTTCATACTACAAAACAAAACTCTTTTATATAACTTTAGCAACTTGTTATATTATTTTAAGATGAATTTAATAACTTCAACTTAGTGCCAAATACTCTAACATATAAATATGAGTTAATCAAGATACTTTCTTTTGTATCTTATGTTGTACTACACATAACATAATATCAAATAAAATACGTTCTACTTCACAAGTAGAAAGTGTTTTTTCAGTAAATCTAAAAAGATTTGCAAATTTGGGCTTGTTTTTTATATTTAAGTCAGAGTTAAAAAAAAAAAAAAAAAAAAAAAAAAAAATTGAATACGGAAATTATCTAATGACAATTAGAACAGACTATTTTGAACCACTAAAGTTTAGATATGATTTAAGTTCATTGCTAACACAATCTATTAAAATCAAAATATTTCTTATTTAATAGCGGTTGAGATTAGCTTTGCGAAAGCATCCAGCTCTGTGAGTTCAAAATGAAATTTGTTTTTCAGAAAGTTTAGTAGAATCTTTTAAAAATGAAATTTGAATTTTGTATTTGAAAATTTTCAGAATTGGAATTGGGGGAAAAAAAGGTAAATAATTTATAAATTAATATATGGATTTGGGGGCCCCTTGAGGTCTGGGGCCCCTGGGCAAGGTCCCGATTTTCCCATGCGATAATAAGGGCCTGGTGCTAGGGGTTTATCCAGAAATTTCGAAAAATAAAATGATCTTACAAAAAAAAAAGTACCGAAAACACCCAATTAGTCACCAGTAAAATTACACAGGAATTTTAAATTTATGATTACTTTACAAATCCTTTAAAGCGTTTCTGGTACTTATCTACAAAATTTTTCTGTGACTCTTTTGATAAAAGAAGATGGTCCTCTTAAATTATCGAAGGGCAAAATTTCTCTTTGTCGAAAACTAATTATTCAAATGAGCTGTAAGCTTACACATTGATGTTTTTAATGATTGTGGTTTGTTGTACGCAAAAATTAATATAGGCCATAATTCATAATTTTTTAACATGAATTTAATAATAGTTTTCATGATTAAAAATGTTTTTAACACGTTCACGCCGGTGCGGTGGGTCACACTCGACTGTCTCAGACCTGCAAAGTCTCCGGCTTTTTGAATACATGTATTTTAATACAGAAAATGTTGTTTTATTTAATTAGAACAATTGGGCGATTTAAAGGAACAACATTTTCTCTAAAATAACAGTGGTGTGCAAAAAGCCGAGGACTTGACAATTCTGAGACAGTTGAGTGTGGCCCACCGCACCGGCGTGAACGTGTTAAGTCGCGAAAAAGGTCTGTAGTATGTTTGGTTCTATTCAGTGTATCTCTTAAACAAATTGATAAAAAATCAATCAGATGACTTTTATGAAGATATAAAGTATTTTTTCTCAAATTGGTTTCCTTTAACATCCTCAAATTTAAGCTCTTCAAACTCTATCAAGGTTTAAGATAATATAAATAAACAATGTCTTTTACCGGGCTGTCCCGATCAAAGAAACTTAAGATATCAAAAATGTTATTAATGTTATTGTTTGAAAATTCAAAGTTGGTTACAATTTTTAATATGTAGACTACTTCGGGAACATAATTTATACAAAACAATAAGTAGTAGACATTATTTGTAGTCGATTGGTACCTATATATTTTGTTTGATTATTTTTAGCAGAATTCTTTTATTTCTCTTATCATCACTGTTGCACAGACAATAGGCAGATAAACTAACATGGCTTTTTGCACCAGACGCCAAATAGAATTGATGCAGTGCTGCTGAAGGGTTCATCCTTTTCTTAAAGTATGTTTCTTTAATATTATATGAATTAGTTATAAGTCAGTTAAAAATTTGATAAATTCAATTTTTGTTACAATCTGGCAGCAATTACTTTTTACAGGTATTTTGCAGGAAGGGGTATTTTATGTCCTTAAAAATTGACTTTATGCATCCATAAAGTTCTGAATTTATATTGCACTATTATAGGGTCTCTACAGAAAATGTACACAAAAAAAATCGTTTTGTTAGTATAAAATCTCCTAAATAATTGAGTAAATTTACTCTTCAAAGCACACTCTTCCCATGATTTGAAAAATTCTTATCACAATTAGAGATCAAGGGAAATATTTAAGTTTCCATATGCATGTTACAGGATCCTGGGGCCGGCGATTTTTTTTCTTTTTCAAAAACTTATGATATACTTTATTTTAAGCAGCAATTACTTTTTACATGTATTTTGTAGAAAGAGGCATTTAGTATCCTTAAAAAACGATTTTATGCATACATAAAATGCTGAATTCCTATTGCACTATGAAAAAGTTTCTAAAGTACGCAAAAAAAAGTCTCTTTGTTAGACTAAAATCACTATAATTGAGTAAATTTACTCTTCTCAGCACAGTCATCCCGTGATTCGCAAAATTGTTATCACAATTAGGGATCAAGGGAAATATTTAATGCAAGTTACAGGATTCCGGAGCCAGATATTATTCAAAAAACCTGTCATATTTTTTTAATATTTTCTTTATTTGATAATAGATTTTTCGCGATTAGATTAAACAATTTTTTATTTAAAATAAATAAAAAAATTTCTCATTGTTATTTAACCATGAAAAGTCTGTAATTAAACAAAGAGAAGATTAGCATTAACCGAAAGTTGAGGTGTAAATTTTGTGAATGAAAAAGCTCTGGCTGCAGGATTTCCCAGCTTGCAGGATTGCAATCCAGAAATGTCATCAAGTTTGCATTCTTCAAAAAGAAAGATCATGTTTTCCAATCAGCAATAAAATTCTCACAACAGGTTTTTGCCTTCTGATATAACTTTCTTTCTTTTCTAAATTTGTTTTCAAAAAGCACGGTTTCAATTATAGGTGCATTCAGGGCCGGCTTTAAAAGGGAGGGAAAAGCAAGGTACTAAAAGCTGTAGGAATGAAAATATGCAAAATATTTGGTGAAAAAAAAAAAAACTAACCCAGGGCGCCATTGCTACCAAAGCCTTCCCTGGATGCATGTTTTCTCTTTCAATCACATTCCCACTTTAATTTTCGATCCTAAAATTGTTTCAATGTATCTTTAATTTCTTTGTGATGATGAAAAATACCTCTCTATGCTGTCTGTCTATTAATTGATCATTATTTCCTAAACGAATTCTCGAAATTTAGTGCACCAGTCAGAAAGTATAGTATATACAACGAGGGTAAAAATATTGGTGCGGCTTAGGCATTTATGGCTTATGGGGGCGCGAAGTTTTTCTGGACGAGGGCGCACCGGCCCTCTGGCCGAAATCCATAAAAGGGAAATATTTCCTAAAGGCAAGTACATTACATTTTAGTCCTTAGTATCTGGTAATTTGTAGAAAGAAGGTAACCATGTTATAATCCTTTTAGAGCCGTACCGATGCATCAAATTATATCAGTGACGATCAAGACATAGTTCCTTCCTCAGCATAAAACCGGTTTTTTTCTCATCATCCCTTTCTCTTCCCATCGTGAAAACACACATCGGTTTGGTGAATGAACACACATCGGTTTCGTGAATAACCACACATCGGTTTCGTTTCTCTTCCCATCATGAATAAACAATAGCAGGCAGAGACATCGATATCAGCTGTATGATGAACAGTGAGTAGTATAATGCGAGGTTGATGTTGATGTTTATTTGAAAAGAAAATATGGCCTGTGATGTGATAGTGGCAGCTGATTTTTCTTGTGTTCACAAGAAAAGGAGGGTTGATTCTTTCTTTTGTTTATTTTGGTATGATGACCCATTTTAATTTTTTTTAAATCAATTTATCTTTAAAAAGGAACTTTTAGTTTATTTTTTAATGATATTGTAACATATTTTAAGAAAATCAGAATTATTGTGTTATTCTTAATTATTTTATTCAAAACTACTTCATATTAGTTTTAAATCAATGAAGACTGAATTTAGTTTTATTAATTAACTACAATGTATTTTATTATTATCATAAAGATTGAGAATATCTTTCTATTAAATATTTCAAATTACTTCTTTAAAACTTTTTTCTTAAACTGTAGGATCTATTGTATTTTTAATTAATTTGAAATAAATATTCTTAGATTTGTAAATCTGTTTTAGAATGTAACTTAATCCTTGATGTTAATTTTGATGATTAAGATTTAATGTTTTTGTAATCTACAACCCTTCAATATTATTTGAGTATTTGCTTTATAAACACATTGCAAAATCTTATTTAGGTGTAATCAGATCATATGACAATCATTTTACATCCTTTACATTAATGATTATTTCTAATGTACATATATATTTTTTCAATCTTTAAAATCAAAATATATAAATTTTATTCTAATTTTATTGAACTTTATGCTTTAATTTAAAAAACTGGAAGTATTTATAATCTTTTTACATCCTTTAAATTAGTGAAAATTTCTTTTTGTACATTTAACATTTTAAATCTTAAATATCTAAAGATATAAAGTGCACTCTAATTTTATAGTTTCTCTTCCCCCCTTTACAACCCTCTCCACTAAATTTCATTACTTTTGTACATGGTATTTTGCAAAAAAATTCTGATGAGGAGGGAGAAGGGGATCAGTATGCAAAGTATTTGGCATTTAAGTTAAAGAGGGCTGAGAGTGCTAGGATAAGTGATAAGTAATTTTATGCTTGATTGTTGTGTTTCCTTTTTCCTTTTTAAATGAGATCTTTTTTTCAAGATGTGACTATATGGCAATCTTTTTGCATCCTTTAAAGTATTGATTATTCTTTATGTACAAATATATTTTTTCTATCCTAAACATCTCAGTGTATACATTTTACTTTAATTTTACTTATTTTTAATTTGTAAAAAAGTAACTGTGATAATCCTTTTACGTCCATCAGATTATTATTTTACTTATACATATATGTTTTCTCAAACCAAAACATATAGATCTATAAATTTTACTATAATTTTGTGATTTTTTAAATATTATGAATGAATATTATGAATTATTAGCAGATTTACCTCAATATTGGGTACTTCAATGCCTCAATATTGAGTATTTTGGCGGAAATTTTCTTGTATAAAAAGGAAGGAGTATCAACTTGCAAATTATTTAATTCTTAGGTGCTGGTAGGAGTAAGAGACCTCCTCTTCTGAATTTTTATTTTGTAATTAATTTGAAGTTTATATTAATTTCTACTATTTTTTAAATATAAAGGAATGCTGCTTTTTTTATGGATTTAGTTTGAATGTTTGTGTAAATCATAAACACATAATATTCTTATTCACATTTTTGCTTTCTGAACAAAATCCCATTTAAAGTTGTTATATGATAATCCTTTTACATCCTTTACATTTATGAATATTTTTTATATACAATTAAAGCTTTTAAATCTTAAATATGAGGGGGGGGATGCAGTTTTCAGTTTTAATATATTACCAAGCATCAATTCGCAAATCAAAGACAATTTAATGCTCTAAGGAGAAAATTTTCCACCCAGGCCACTCCCGGAATTCACCATCACTTGGAAATCTGAAGTTTTGAAGAACAATTATTTGAAAAAAATAAGGGGGGGGGGGCACTTTTCATGTTATCAGTTGAATTCTGGACACATACAGTGAGAAGTGCATCCCCCTTCCCTACTACTTTTTAAAACTTTCTTGGTTAAAATATACAGTAGACTCCCTCAAATCCGCACAGCTTGGGACCAGAGGTTGTGCAGATTTTAGAATTTTGCGGATTTCTGGTCATTGATTTGATTACATTTTTGAAACATTAATTTGATTGGTAGATAAGCAAGTTAAATTATAATGAATGCTTACAATAAAGTGAAACATTAAAATAATTTATTAGTTTAAAAGTAATTATTAAAATAATTATGTAAAATAAAAATTTAGAAAAATATTAAATTATTACCAATGAAATCGATTCAATTCGATTCCAAAAGTCTTATGCTGCCATCTAGTGGAAAAGCGATCGTAAGATCAGAATATTTGCTATAGATATGCTAATTTATATCAAAATCAAAAGTAATGTAAATTTATTTAGTAATAAATCAGCTGTAATAGCCAAATGAGAATGATTAACAAAAAATTAAATAAAAAAAATATTGCGTTAGTCGCGGATTTCGGCGCCATCTTGAATTTTGTTCCTGCAACTTAACTGTAGATTTCATTGTTTACATCTGAAAAAAATGCACGGATTTTAGGCGTTCGCGGATTTTAGGGTCGCAGATTTAAGGGAGTCTACTGTATATATATTTTTTCCAGTTGGCTTTTGAAGTTTAGGTATTAAAAGAAAACTATTATGACTTGCGATAATTTTTTTTGTAATAAAACAATAGTTTAATCACGAGGTCCACACCTAGTCTAACATCGTGATGCATCAAAACATCGCGGTTTAGCCTCAATGATGCATCGCGATGTAGAAATCCTAATATCGCCCAGTCCTATTTAACAGAATAGTATTTTCCCTAAGAAAATACTGGTGTGCAAAAAAGTGGAAGCCCCATCCCTGTTCACTTAACATTCTTACTCTTTCAATCATTATTTCTGTTTGTTGCTCAACTATTTATTTTCCCACAACACAAAGCATTCTGACATATTCAAAGAATCTTTTTTTCATTTAAAGGAATACAATTTGCAGGCATGATTATTGAAATGATTTGGAACTGAAAATTGTGTTCCTTTTTTAAATAGATATCTTACATCTTGAGTCTAAAATATATTTGCAAATCACAAAAAAACTATCAAATTTGCAAAAAATTAAAAAATATGAAAAGAAAACTAAATTACGTAGGAACAAAATGTTAGGTTAAAAAATTGAAATCCAATTCTTTTCACAAATATAAAAAAATTGCACGAATCACGTAAAAAATTGCTGTATGAATATGAATAAACTTCATTGAAAACAAGACAAAATTTGCTGTATTACGATAAGATATTAATACATTTTATCAATGTAAAAAAATCGCCAACAATTGTAAAAACACCCTAAAAATCGCCAAAAATTTGAAAATAACTGTAGGAGTTCAGAATAAAATTGATTGAATAGAATATAAAATTTATCATATATGGGTAAAAGTTTAAAATGCTAAAATTTGCAAAAAAATTAAAAAATCACAGAGAACAAAAATTACTATACTGGCTAATAAATTAAACCCTGGTGCAGCGAAGGCGGAAGGGGGGGGGGGTTAAAACCTCTCCCAGAGCTAAAATAATTTGTATAATTGTTGCTTATATGAATCACTAAGTTAAGCAAATTAGCCGCTTTTATGAATCAAAATCTAAGTTAATATTAAATTTTTTTGGTTTATTCGTAATCCGCAGCTTTTTTGAATAAAATTCTACTCAACAAAGTGATTCAATTAAACGGCAAATATTGTATTTGAAACTTGGAAAGCGTACATTACATGCATTAGTTAAGTGAAAACTAGTCATTTGTTTTGAAAAGTCACATTTTTTAGACATCTTAGGCTAAAAAAGTGGTCATTTTCTGCAGCACAGATGCTTTGAGTTTTAGTATTATATATTGGACAGTTTTTTAATTGCATTTCTGTTTTTGCTCCATGTTCGAAACGATAATGGACCATTAAATTCAAGAAAAAAATGTAAAACATATGCTCTCTAGATTTCTCTCAGTTTCAAACAGCCGTTTTGCGTTTTTGCTCTCAGAGTTCCCCAAGACCAAGTTATGTGCGTATTTTCATAAGTGTGCCACTTCTGCCGAATTTTTAAAAATTTTAACATGTTTTCAGAGGTACGGCCCTTACGGTGGGTGTGGCGCATATTCCTGAAATTACGGTATATTAAATGTAAGATTAAATAAATTACTAGTGGCAGGTGGGTCCTCCACAGGAATATTTCCTAGATTGAAGTAGTGAGCAGGATTGAGCCTAGGACTTAAGCGTGGAAGATTACCTTGGTACATCACGGGGCTTTCTTCCTGAAAAAGCAAAGAGAAAAAATTAAATTACTTACTAGTTGATAAATTAGCAAAAAACATTAATTTTATAGCTGGTATATTATAAACCTAAGCTCTTTTAAATTCGCTTATAATAAAAGTTTCCTATTTCTGAGAAAAAAATGGGCAAAGTGTTGAGGTAACCAATTATTTATTTACTTTAAATTGGGAAATGTAATCATGAAATTTTTAGCTAAGGCAAATTTAATGCTTTGTAGAGAAAGAGTGTGTGTAAACTAGGGATGCAACGGATATTCGGCAAATATCCGATATCCAGCATATCTGGCTAATTTTTCAATATCCGAAATACCATCGGATATCCAAATCACAATCACCGGATATCCGGCACAGCCCAGCAAAGTGAATACATAAGGATAAGAGAAATGGTTTGACTCCAAACAATGCCGAACAACTTTTGTTTATAATGCAAAATATGAAAGTAAGTTCACTATTCATGAGTAAAAGGTAATTATCAAATGTTTAAAGAATAGAGTCAAAACACTACATTAAAAACTAGTGTTGTAAAGGAAAATTTCACCTTGTAATTAATAAACTTTACAACATACTTATAACTACTTAAAAAGCATTAAATAATATGTGGGGGTGGGTTGTTTGCCCCTCTATTTTTATTTGTCACAAGAAGGGTTAAACCCATATAAAAATTCAGCAGAGTGACCTGACAAAATACATTAAGTTATGCATGAAAACCTTGAAAATATTGTTGAAATAATAACTTGGAATAAAAATAAGTTGTAATATATGCAATTTCATGATTCCTATATATAACATTATGTTTCAGTGAAAAGGTAAGTGTAAAATGTACTTACAGTAATGTGCCAAATGATGGAACAGAAGATTTCTTTATTGGAGCTAAGATACATGAACGTTACTTCGTTCCAGAATTAAACTAATGGACACTTGGGACGATAGTCTGCCTGAACTAGAGGGCACCTCATTATTCAACAACATATAAGTAATTTTTAGAGAATAACAACTTGTAGTATACTTTAAACAACTCTATCGCTGATTTAAATTAACAATTTTATGCTGAAACTTCTTCATACTAAACAATTATGCTTATTAAACTTTGAGTTCTTACAATTACATCGGCACTTAGCCATATACCTTTAAAATATTCACTGAAGCTTCCTCAAAAACACTCCAGATACCATAAGTCAGCCATCAGACACCGCACACCGAAACCTGAAATCGCTGTACCTTTAAATCAGGACAAAAACCTATCGGCCAATCAGAATCGACTACGCAATTTGCATAAGTCAGAAGATACTTAACATTTAATTTAGATAACATTTAATAAATGTTATGATGACTTTAGAAAAATTACTTTAATATAAAAATGACTTAAAAAAATGCTTTTACATGTTAATTAAATTTAAATACTTATCTTATAAAAAAAATTAATACGAGCGAATGCGATCAGAAGTAAAATTGCCGTATACGGTCCACGACCGAAGTGCGATACGCAAACACCCAACCGTGGCGGTATAAATGTAAACAAACACCGAAAGGCGGCAATGGAAAGAAAATATCGTGTTGTTGAGTTCAGGTAGACTTTACAAATTGCTTAATGAAAAAAATAGAAATTAAAATTTGAAACTTGATGAAATTAAATGCTTGGGAATACTTTTCCACAGAATGCCCCTCTTTCCCATTCATTTTGATTTTCTGCAATAAAGTTCATTACAAAAGTTCTTGTAAAACTGCAGGATCAAAGATTTTTTTTTTTTCTCGTGGAAAGTTCATCACCATAAAAAGACTACTCTGAATCTAAGAAAGGAGTCCTTTACGAGCGATTTCGTCAAAATATCAGCATAGTTCTCTTTTGACATAACATGTTTAATGTTGAAGAGGCCATTGTTATACCAGTCTCTTATAAACTTGTATTTCAGATCAATGTAATGATTCTTTATGGTATCAGTTTTATGTTTGGTGAAGGAGATGGCAGTAGTATTATCACAAAAGAGTATTGGACGTTGAATAGTAATAATGTCCAAGTTAAGACTTTTCTGAATTTCAATTAGAGACATGTTTAAGAACTTCAGATCTTTTACAGCTTCTGTCACTGCTATTATTTTTGCCTCCATTGGACTCAAGGCTACGCAATTTTGTTTAGTTACTCTCCAGGTTACTGGAATATGATTTAAGAAAGCAATGTAGCCACTCCATGATTTTCTGTCAGTTGTGTCACTAGCCCAAGAAGCATCAACGTAGACAGCTAGCTGGATTGGAGGGTGAGATTGTGCCAACTTCAATCCCAAAGATTTTGTCAAAGAGAGATACATCAGGATTCGCAGGAGTGCTTTGTAGTGCAACAGGTTGTGACACTCAGTAAATTGTGAAAGTGCAGCAACAGGCCAAGCAATGTACTGTAGACATCCCAGTAAATTTTAGTACGGCAGGTTCTCGGGAAATTTGTCATCTTCAGCAACTGGAACAGGATTATATCCAGGAGGAGAAGGAAGAGATATATTAGTAAAATCAGGGACATCAAACTTCTTTAAACACTTTTCAATATAATGTTCACAGTTAATATTAACTATTGCATCCTCTTATCTTTTAAAATTGATACCTAGTAACATTGAAATAGGACCTAAAGTTTAAACTTCATAAATGGATTCAATTAACTGTACTACCTCTTTTAAAACTTCATCATTCTTCGCAAAAATAGGCAAATCATCCACATACACTATAACTATTGCTTCCCTTTTATAAGAGTATACACAAGTTCACCCTTGTACTTCACTGAATCCATTTGCAATTAACTTATTATGCAAGTCATGGTACCAACATCTTCCAGCTTGGTGAAGCCCATAGATGGCTTTCTTTAACTTTAAAACACAGTGTTCTTTCCCTGTAATTGTATAATCTTTGGGTTGTTTGATGCAAATTTCTTTATCAATATCCCCATATAAGTATGCACATTTAACATCAAGAAGACAATGCACCCAATTCAATATTCTAATGAAAAAAGCTATGAAAAGACGAATGAGTGTAAAATTTATTACTGGACTAAATGTGTCATTGTAATCTAAACCTTCTCTCTGATTGTTACCTAGTGCAACTAAACGTGCTTTAAATATGCAATTCTTCCCTTCACTATTTTCTTTTACGGTATAAACCCATTTGGTTCCTATAACTTTCTGATCAACTTTTGGAACAGGTGTCCAAACGTGTCTATCTAACATGGTTTGGATCTCTTGATCCATTGCCTCCTTCCATTTTTGTGCCTCTGGAAGATGTTTTGCTTGTGTCGCATTTTGTGGTACAATTATTTCAGTTAGGAGCGCTTCTTCAGCTAATTCACTTTCAAGTTCCTTATCTAGTTTAAATGGGCCTTCATATGTATTTCCTAATGAAAAATTTGCCACAGTATCATTCAATATGATTTTATGCATTTTACAATATTCACGTAAATCTTGTTGTGATCTTAACCTGGAACCAGTAGGAGATAAGATATAAATGTCAATTTCACCTTTAGTTCTTCCTTTCTTTTCTTCATAAATCGGTAAAATGTTGCTTCCGCTCCTTCCTGTTCCTTCAGAATATTCTCTGCTAATTCATCTTCAGATGTTGATACATCATCTTCCATTTTCTCTTCGGATCCAGATTCATCTTGCTGCATTACTTTCTCAACTTCTGTCGGAGTTGTAGAGCTACTCGGTTGATGGACAGTCAAGTCATCTTCCATTGTTGGTGAATTGTTAGGACCTGTAAAGAATTCATTATCATCATTTGAAAAATCAACAAGCGTGTGATGTATTATTTTCCATTCAGGAGAACTGTTCAGTTGCGCTTCATCAAATGTTATGTGCTTTGACTCGACTACTTTATTTTCTTTAGGGAAATAAATGCGATATCCACATGATCCTATACCATATCCTACAAAAACTCCTCTTTTTGCTCTTGATTGAAATTTATTTCATTTTTCTTTAGGTTGATGTACATACGCAATGCATCCATAACGTTTCAAATGACGAATAGATGGTTTAGCTCCGTACCATCGTTGAAACGGTATTGCTTCTATCCCTGTGTGAAATATTCGGTTGCGAATGTAATTTATTGCCATAACTGCCTCAACCCATAGATTAGGCGGCAGATTAGCTGCTTGCATAAACATTCTCATCCCTTCAAATAACACTCTGTTATATTGCTCGGCAATGCCATTCATCAGGGGGCTATATATTGTGGTCCTCTCATGCTTAATTCCCATCTTTTCTAACATATCTTTTATTTGTTTATTACAATATTCTAACCCATTATCAGTTCTCATGACTTTGACTTTTCTGTTAGTTTGGCGTTCCACAAATGTGATGAAGTGCTTTAATTTCATGAAAACTTCATCTTTAGAGCATAGCGGGTAGCAAAAGGCTCTTCGACTAAAATCGTCAATGAAAGTAAGTATGTACCATTGCCCATTCCTTGAGGTAACTGGAGCCGGGCCCCATACATCACTATGTATCCATTCTAACATTTCTTTTGACCAAACTTTCTTTAATCTAGGATATGTTGACCTAGTATTTTTAGCTAGAATACATGGTTCACACGGAGTCTCTTTTCCCTGTAATTGTCCACAATTTTGAACTAAATTTTCACGAAACATTTTCTTAATTATATCAACATTACTATGTCCTAACCTTTCATGCCAGAGCATGATGTTGTCACGCTCACTGGCAAATGTAACATTGTAACTTTGATTTGACTCTTGTGCATTAGTTACTTCCCTGACATTATCTTGTATTACATGAGCACTTCTTGAATTAATGTTATAGGCTTGATTTAAGGATTTAGTACAAGTAGAAATTTTTAATTTACCCTGATCAGAAAAAGAGTGTTGATCAGCAAGCTCTAAATATTGGTTCTTAACATTAGGTTTAGCTTCGTCATTGTAACTTTTAATGGCTTTAAGAACATAAAAATTATCTTTTAGAATGACAGTATATAAATACTTCCAATGCTTATCAAAAACTTTAAACCCATTATCCATTGTGGCATGGAGACCCACTTTATCCATCTTTGACATGGAAATTAAATTTTTATGAATGGTAGGAACACACAACACATTATGTAAATTTACAATAGATACTTTACCTTTTTCTTTTAATTTGAAACTTACTTTTCCTATTCCTCTAACTTTATGAGGTGTTGTTCCCATCCTAACAACTGCACCTTCTGGTGGCTCACTTAGATAAGTAAAGAAATGCTTATTTTGGCAGACATGAGATGTGGATGCTGAATCCAATGTCCATTCCCAGCAAGGAGGAGGAAACATTGCACATATCATTATTTTTACATTTTAATTCTGCGACATATGAATCTAAATTTACTTCGTCCCTTTTATCACCACTTTTCTGTTTCCTACAATTTTTATCCCAATGGCCATATTTACCACAAACTTCACACTTTAAATTTATTTATTACGAGAATGAGACTTAGGGGAAATTTTTCAGACATTTGGGTGGTTCTATCAGTCATGAGGGTTTCATTTCATAATCTTTCTCTCAAATCCCGTCTCGAACATTCCTTTAGAATCTCTTTAACATCCTTAAATTTAAAATCTTTTTCTGGCAAACGGGCTAATTCCCTAATTAAGTAATCATAATTTTCTGGTAGGCTTTCTATTAATTGGTAACAATGTTTTTCTGCAACTTCCTCCCCGGAATCAACTACGTGACGATAAGCCTCTTCAAACTTAGCAATATAAGTTGGCCTATCTTCATCTACATTAATTTTTAAATTCCTAAATTCATTTACATGAAAAGATTTTAATGCTCTTCCTGGGATTTCCAGATTTAATTTTAGCATTTCCCATATTTCTGACGAATCATCGAAATGACCTATCGTTAACCCAATTTCAGGACTGACATACATTTTGATAATTCCTGCTGCTCTTTGCTTTGACTGATTTAATTTAAACGTATCGAGGGGCTTCAAATCTGTATAATCCGGCCATTCAGTCTTATTCACCCAGGTATACAAACCTTCGGTTTGCAATATGCATTTTATAAAACGAGTCAACTTTGATAGTTATCCCTACTTAATACTACTATATCCGGTGCAGTGCCATTTATTATATACTTTTACTTAAAACAATAAATAGATATAAAATATAAATGGTAATGGTAATAAAACTTTCATGCACATATATATAAACATTAAGATATTTCATACACTAGATACTTGAAAAAAAAAAACACTTCATTAATTAGTTTCAACATTTTCATTTTAAAATACTTTTCTCTAGCTTTACACAGTTGAAGTGCTTCTGGGTACCATAACCTTTGTGGGGGTGGGTTGTTTGCCCTCTATTTTTTTTTTGTCACAAGAAGGGTTAAACCCATATAAAAATTCAGCAGAGTGACTTGACAAAATACATTAAGTTATGCATGAAAACCTTGAAAATATTGTTGAAATAATAACTTGGAATAAAAATAAGTTGTAATATATGCAATTTCATGATTCCTAAATATAACATTATGTTTCAATGAAAAGGTAAGTGTAAAATGTACTTACAGTAATGCGCCAAATGATGGAACAGAAGATTTCTTTATTGGAGCTAAGATACACGAATGTTAGTTCATTCCAGAATTAAACTAATGGACACTTGGGACGATAGTCTACCTGAACTCGAGGGCACCTCATTATTCAACAACATAAGTAATTTTTAGAGAATAGCAACTTGTAGTATACTTTAAACAACTCTATCGCCGATTTAATTTAACAATTTTACGCTGAAACTTCTTCATACTAAACAATTATGCTTATTAAACTTTGAGTTCTTACAATTACATCGGCACTTAGCCATATACCTTTAAAATATTCACTGAAGCTTCCTCAAAAACACACCAGATACCATAAGTCAGCCATCAGACACCACACACCGAAACATGAAATCGCTGTCCCTTTAAATCAAGATGAAAACCTATCGGCCAATCAGAATTGACTACGCAATTTGCATAAGTCGGAAGATACTTAACATTTACTTTTAATTTAGATAACATTTAATAAATATTATGATGACTTTAGAAAAATTACTTTAATATAAAAATGACTTAAAAAAATGCTTTTACAATTAAATTTAAATGCTATCTTATAAAAAAAATGAATACGAGCGAATGTGATCACAAGTAAAATTGCCGTATAAGGTCCATGACCGAAACGCGATACGCAACCACCGAACCGTGGCGGTAAAAATGTAAATTTTTGTAATTGTAAAAATGTAAATTTTGTGAAAGGCGGCAATGGAAAGAAAATATCGTGTTGTCGAGTTCAGGTAGACTTTACAAATTGCTTAATGAAAAAAATAGAAATTAAAATTTGAAACTTGATGAAATTAAATGCTTGGGAATACTTTTCCACATAAGTATTAAATAATATTTTTACATGTTTGTGTCAACTTTTAAGTAGTTACAAGTATGTTGTAAAGTTTAAAGAATTGCCAGCTTTCCTAACATTGGAGATATTTGAACTCTCTATACTAAATTTAAGAATTTATGTTTACATCTTTTAGAAAATTGTACCTTTACTTTAAAGAATGTTAAACAACATTTGAAGTTGTTTATTAAAGTATGACTTTATTAATTTTCTTTCTTTCTTTTAAGTTTAAGAATTAAACAGGCCTATATTTACTTTCTTCTATCTTCAATAGAGGAAAGTATTGTAATTGAAATTTTTTTTATTTCTGGTTTTTGACAGATTAAGACTTTGTTATACGGACATGTTTATACAAAATGTCAGTCTGTCCATGTCGCCATTGTACCATCAAAAAGTGTATAAAGTTATGCATAGAATTGAACCAAATTTTTTGTGTATGTTTTTGGCTGTAGCCAGCAGGTCCTTCTTCAATATGGAAGTATCCTACCAGAAGTGGGCGCTGTAATTGCAATTTTTGTGACATTTTCATTATTGTACCATCGAAAAGGGTATGAAGTTATGCATATAACTGAACCAATTTTTGGGGGTATGCTTTTCGCTATGGCTGGCAGTTTCTCCTTGAATTTGGAAATATTCTGCCAGAAGGTGGCACTGTAACAGCGATTTTTGTAAAATTTTCTCGATTTTTCACAGCTTTTTTTTGGAACTGTATATTGACGACTTGTGAAGCGACAGGAACTTCGCATCCTGCTAAGCTGGCTATTCACAAATAGCTGATGTACAACAGAATAATGAAAAAATTATTGATTTTAATAAATATTATGATAGAGATTAACTTATTCTGATTAATTGACTGGAGCAGAAATTTTATATCAAAATCAAAGTTGGTATAATATTGAAGTATTAATAACTGTAACTACTTTTTGAAATATTAAGATATATAGATTGAAGGAAGTTTTGGGATTGACACATCCAACTAGTTATTTTTGTAACTTCATTATAAATATTTAAAATTAATTTTCTTTTTACTTATAAATATTAAAGTAATTTAACTTAAAATAAAATTAAATGTGCCTTAAAGCCAAACAGTATTAAATAATTAAAACAAAAAAAAAGGCATCAACGAAACCTATGTAAGGAGAAAATAACTCTTTAATCATATATATATTAGTAGATATTTTATGTTTAAATTATAAAATAAAAGGATGTATTTCTTTGTGAAAATACTCTACAATTATAGGCATATTAATTGGTTAAAATTTGTTGTACAAATTATCAGCATTTCATTGTACAAATTATCAGCATTTCATTGTACAAATTAATTAATAGCAATTATCAATATAGTCAAGCCCATATCCAATAGCAATTATCATAATTTCATTGTACAAATAAACAGAATATTTTAATGTTTAAATTATATTATTTATTAGACATTATTAATATACATTACAGGTCGGCAGATACAGGGCTTGAATTTGGAGACAGGATGGCAGAATTCTTGCCCTAAAGAATATTGTGGGCAGGAGGCTCCTACTTCCAAAAAATCATTTTCCGAAAACGTTTCTTTGTAAAACGACAATTAAGTCTCGGGACCGACTGGCAAATTTCGCAATATTTTCTGCTATCGATTGACAGATTTGACAGTTTCTTCTTATGACAGATTGACAAAATTCATGATTATTTTTCTGCACCTGACTGACTTTTTCTCAACGACTAACTGATGAATTTCACAATTTTTTCTAGAGACCGATCGCTGAATTTCATATTTTTTTTTTCTTGTGATCAATTGACAAATTTAGAAGTTTTATTCTGTGACGATTGGCAAATTTCCCTGTTTGTTCTTGCGACATACTGACGAAAGTAACGACTGTTTTTCTGCATCGATTAAAAATTTTCACGTTTTTTTCTCTGATACTGGCTGAGGAATTTCCCGATATTTGCACATGACGGACTGGCAAATTTCACGATATTTTCCCGTGATCGATTGATGAATTTAGTTATATTTTCCCACTGTTGATTTCCCACAAACTTCAGTTTTTTTCTTGCGACCGGTCGACAAATTCTTTTATTTACTTTTGCCATGATTGACAAAATCGGCGATATTTTTTTCTATGACTAATTTACGTATTTTGTGATGTTTTTTCCCTGTGCCCAAAATAAGAAATAACTAAAAGGGCAGTAACGGCCACCGGACACTGGGCCCTACCAAATTGGCCAATAGTCAGCACTAAACAAAATGATATTACACTTGTGGGACACATGAAGAAAAAAAAATTTTGATGAACTTAAAAAAAAATATTTAGAAACAACAAACTAGTTGATTCTTGCAATTCACAGAAATTAGGACATGGCTTTTTAAAATAAACTTTTTCTCGTGTAAAAGAAGAAATCAATTGACTATTTCCTTTTCAAACTTTGGATATGGATTTAAAAATCCAATGAATAGAACCGTAACCCTCGGGAACTCAAGGCCGTGACAGTAAATAAACATGGCGGATGTTCCCATCCTATGAATGCATCACAAAAAGGCATGAATACTTCTCTCCAAAACAAAACAAGAAGTACTTTTATACTAAAAAACTTATAATCGCCATATAATAATAAATATAGACCTTTAAGTACATTCCTGTATATTCATTTATGAATACTTTAATTAACATATATTAAATTATTTAGTTTTAATAATGGTTTATTATTGATACATTTTACACACTGCTGTAATTCCTTATGTTAATAAAAATTTTCACATTTATGTTTGAAAAAAAATAAATATAGGGGAGACCGGGGTACAGTGGTCCACTTTTGCAGTTAACATTTTTTCTCTCTTTAACGGAGAGACCAATCTACCTGAAAATATTTTTTAACATTCTTTAAACCTTTCTACATGCCTCATAATTTTTCAGAATATAGTTCCATTTTACATAGTACATTTTTTTTTAAAATTTTCATATACACCTGTAAAGTGGACCAGTGTGCCCCGGTAGCGGGGTACACTGGTCCACCTACTGCGGCACAGTGGTCCACTATTAGTTATTGCCTAAAATACAATATAAATCTATTTATAATTAATGTAATTCTTTTGTATTTCCCCTTTACCTCCAAAATAACATAAAAAACATAAAACTAAAGAATTATGAAAAAATTTATTATATTTTGAAAATAACAATATAAGATACAGGAGTGATTGCAAATAAGTTATTAATTAAGTACAAAAAACTCAGCAAACATTAAGACAAATATGATGAAAAATTTATTAGAAGCTCAAAATAGTCAGGAAAAAATAGTTCATTATGAGCGAATCATGTGCTCTGAAGCTATAAATAACCAATCCAGTGAGATTATCTATTATTTATTTGGCTACAGTTATATTTTTCAAAGGCAGTAAATACAAAACAAAATATTTCTTACTATGTATTAGTTATTGCCTAAAATACAATATAAATCTATTTATAATTAATCTAATTCTTTTTTATTTCCCCTTTACCTCCAAAATAACATAATAATATAAATTTTCTCTTCATGCTCTATGAACTCCACAATGCATGATTTTCATTTCTTTCCTTCTCTCTCCCCCTCCCCCCCCCCCCACCCACAAAAAGAAAAAAAACTGCTTTATTGAACACGAAAACTTATTTTAAAAATCACACGTGAACAGTTATCCATAATTTAGAAAACTAAAGTGTCAGATGGCTACATTATAATCTGAAAAACATATAACATGAAATTTAAAGTGTGCCAAATGGCTACTCTATGCATTGTAGGCTTAAATAAATTGTCATTTTTCTTTATTTACTTCATTTTATAGTGAAATAACTATTTTAAAACAATATTTCTTTATAGAGAATAAGCGATTATTAAATATTTTGAAAATTCTTCATTACAGGAGCAGTATTCATTGTGGACCACTGTACCCCAGCAGTGGGCGGTCCACTGTGCCCCATGTTGAAGTTCAATACATACTCATAAAAATATTATTTAAAGTTTTCTTTTAAACATATAAACTTTTAAATTAAATAAAGACCAGTGTTTTACCTCTTCAAAAAAGTTGTTTTATCTTATTTATCCATAACCTTTAATTACTTAATAAAGAAAAGTATGATGATGATAAATTTTACTTTTAGGAGCTCAAAACAACCAGTCAAGATAAAATGGTTCATTCTGAGCTAACGATGTGTTCTGAAGGCTATAAGTAATCAATCCAGTGCTGTTATCAATTAGCCGAAAAGAAAAGCTTTTAAAATTTAAAAACAAGTAAAATATAAGGGGTGGTCCACTGTGTACTTAGGTCCACTGTACCCCACCCTCCCCTATATATATAAATTTTAGTTTCAAGAAAATAACTGAGAAAAATTTTAGAATATTTATCAGGCTATTAGTACAGTCCATAAAACAATAGTAGTATATTCATATTTACATGTATGCTTTAACATTTATTTATTTTCATTTTTCCAAAAAAATTTCATATGAATAGTTTAAATTTTATAAAATTAATAAATAAATAAAACGATTTATTTTCCAAATATTAGTTGAGCAAGTAAAATTGTAATAATTAAATAATTTCATGTATGTTTTTAAAATTCATTTATAAATACTTTCTTCAAATTAAAAAAAAAACAATTTCTTGTGATTATTGTGATTATGATGATTTTTAAATACAGATACTACAGATTTTTAAGCAATTTAAAAATATTTTATGCCATTGCTAACCTTAAGCAAGCAAAATATAAATTGAGAATTTTTTCTTTCGGGTAGTAATAAAGCTAGTGAAATTATAAGAATTAAATAATTTCATGTATGTATTTGACATCCGCTTATACACATTTTTTTCTTCAAAATTTTAAAGAAATAAATTCTAGTATTTATTCTTATAATGATGATGTTTTTATATACAAATAATAGATTTTAATATACAAAATGATAAAAAAAAGGTATTTCCATACATGCTTTTTACATTAATTTCGAGAAAAATTGATAAGAAATTGGTAGAAATTCATTTTTTTTTTCAGTGTATTAATGAAGGAAGTTAAATGATAATAATAAAATAACAATTCTCCGTGTGCTTTTTACTTTCATTCAGAGACTTTCTCGAAATTTAAAAATAAATAAATAAATAAAATAATAATATTAGTTTTTTAAAGCAATCATTTTTTGTGTTTTATGTCATTGTATTGGATCTTATGCAAACAAAGTAAAAATTAAAGTTTTCTTTTTGCAAACATTAACATTAATTATACATAGAATGACACAAAATGTATAACGCTTCCGGGGTTGAACTCATCCGTTTCCTGATAATCCAAACGCGGCCACGTTAGGCTTAAGCATTCCAATGCCGTATTTGCCGACTGCCTTATTTAATCTGTCTATCTATTCGTTATGTAACATATTCTTCTTCAATTTTTCTCAAACCTTCAAAAAGTATACAATTATAACGCTTTAAGATCTAATTTAAAAATAACCAGATACCAACAACACGGTTCCGATGTATACAAGAGATTACCGTTGCCATTCATAAGCACAAATTACAAATCCAAAAACAAATGAATGACTCTTTCAGCTATTCATTAAATGCTCTTAAAATATTTTGCAAAAGCATATTAATATTTTGAAATACGATTTTCACTTTTGTTTACATTTATTTACAGTTTGAATTCAGTATACACGGTTAAAAATATCGCGAAAAATTACCTCTGTTTTTCAAGGCTATCTACTTTCTGACCAATGAGAACACTTTATGGTGTTCAGTGAATATAGCTATATTCGGTGATTCATTCCCGTGAATTATTTTGTACCGGATTAACGTTTCCTTTCTAAAAACAATTTATAACGTATTTCAAATTATTTAAAAGCTTTATTATGGATTTACAAATATTTTAAGAGCAAAATCGGATGTCGACTGTATTTTTTAATGATTCGTTCAAAGAGTCATTCAATTGCTTCTGGATTTGGAATTTGTGTTGTACATGTGGCATCACGACACACGAGTGATTGTTGATTTGATTTTCATTCTTAAAACGTTGAGTAAAACGTGCTTTCTTTTCCACTAATCGCAAAAGTTACATTTTTAGACAGATTATTCAAAATAAATTAATATTTAAGAGATTACATTCAATTATCTAATATTCTGCTGCGATAACTTTAGTTTAAATTAGATTGGTAGCTTTATCTATCCCTATATGAAAGTAAACAAACAATTGATTCATTCGTCTTGAACTTTTAAAATATTAAAACAAACGTTTATATGCTCTGTTGCGCCATCTGGCGGTAGTAAAAAAAAAGAAATTTTCTTTTTAAAATGTTTTTTGAATTCTGAAGACATTGGGGGGAAAAATGAATATTTCTTATAAAATGAAATTAGAATATCAGAAATATGTAATACCGTGTATTACATATATATATATGTTATAGTATATCAATGCATTATTATAATAAATAAAATTTTGTATTTTGTAGGGAAAATAAATTTGTAATTTAATAACAGAATTTGGGAAAATAAATTGTTAATGTAATTAATAGTTGCAATTTACTTATGTGATAAAAGATGATTTTTAATTATCAAAATTTATTACAGGTTTCTTTTATGCATGTTTAAAAAAAATCAGGATTTTCTCTGTTCAACTTTTAAAAATTTAAGTTATATAATTATTATTTTAGCAATTAATAAAAACAAATAAACTTTCTGTTGGAATTGTCTTTTATTTTACCACATACCATCAGATAAAATAGTTAATTGACAATATGTTTTAAAATAACATTATTAGTACTAATTTGAATGTTTTTGTGAAATATTTCTTCAAATTTTGTGAGTGAAGTTCATTTGCATACTTTATATCAGTATTTTACCAATTCAATTAATAATTTGCTTGCCAATTAAATTTCAATGAAAAATGGGCTGTTTTTACTTTACCCCACCTGACCCTATTAATCAGACAAGACAAAATTTATTACTTCACAATTCTTTTTATAATGCAATGCTATATAATTTTTTTGAAAATGCAAACACGTCATTCTGACGGGCTATATTCTAGTAAAGTAAATAAAATTATAACATAATAATAATTCCATGCATGCTCTTTGCATTGATAAACATTTTTTTTTTTTTTTCAAAATTTCAAAGAAATAAATTCTAGTGATTATTTTTATAATGACATTTTTATGTATAAATGTAACTATATAACAGATTTTTTTTAGGCATTATTTTAATGTTTTATATCATTCCTTTGAGTCTTAAACAAGCAAAGTAGAATTTGAAGAATTTTTGTAGATAGTAATGAATCAGCAAATTGATAAAAACAATGAAATAAATTTGAGTGATTACTTCTATAATGATGATTTTTAGTTACAGATTTTTTAAACATTTTTTAGTGTTTTGTTAGTTATAAATATTTTTAAATTTTATTTTATTATAAATAAAGTATAATTATAAATATTAATAAAATGGACTTCTATAAAATAATGATGATAATATTTGAAAATATATTGTTTGAGGATCACACGTTTATTTCCAATATTTGCAATAAAATTATGCAGATAATTATATGTAGTATATTAATCATTCATGTTTATACACTTTCCAAAATAAAACACAATAAAAAATATTCGGAAAATCTTGCAAAAACTTCACTTACCCTTTCTAAATATCCTGATTAATATGTTTATAAATATTTTCTAAAAATATATTTTAATAATTTACTTTTTGAACTTTTTAATTTTGCGTTCATTAATATCATTTATTTTTTTATCACCTAACATTTTTGTGTAATTCTTTAAACAGATATTTGAAAATGAATTTATAATTTTAAAAACGTTATCTTCCTACTGGACACTGGACGGAAACATTGTCTCCCCCTCTGTCTTTTTGGGAGTGTCACAGCCTTGAGTTCTTGAGGGTTATGATAGAACGTAGTTCAATTAATGAAAATACCAGGGATTACAGTTTTGACTATAATTGCATTAAGGATATAATAAAACAGAAGTGACATACAAGCATTCAGAAGCAACATACAATCACCGAAGGAAATTGACAATACAATCACTGATATGCATTATTCATGCAAGTAAGTTAAAAATTAATGCATATCAGATTTTGCAAAGTTTTCTAAAATATTTTAAGAGCATAACCAAGTGTTTCCGATAATTTCTAAAGTTATAAAAGTTGCTTTATGCTGTTTGTCAGAAGTGTAACTTGTGAATAGGCTAAAGCACACAAAATGGAATAAAATCTAAGCTAAGAAATTCATTTAGCAAGCCAATTGTTAATTGCCCATAACATTAGGTGAAAGTTGAAAAATAGACATTTTACATATAAAGTTTGATTCTGTTCTTTGTTTTAATTAAAATAAACATTTTGGATAAATATCTTGTTAATTTAAATTATTTCAATGGTATTTTGTCATGTATATATAAATGTAATTCTTTAAGTGGCACATAAAAAATATCATGGTTTAAAGATATATTTCCCCGACTTTCTAACAGTTCAACCCACTTGCATTTATAAATGTTGGGTGTGAAACTCCCCTCCTGGGAAAACTTGATTTGCAAGCCCTGATATTCAAATAGATATAGTTTTTGTAAATTATATTTCAATACACTTAAAATGTTTTAATGATGTGTGAAACATGTTTATAATTTATTGTTCTGAAATAGCATTATATAAAGAAATAATTCACCATATAACTAAAAACATATCTAGAAGCCAGATATCTGATCGGATATCCGAATCCGGTAGGCAAAGGAGCTTCAGATATACGGTATCCGGCAAAATCAATATCCGGTGCATCCCTAGTGTAAAAGTAACTTAAAAAAATAGATACAAATAGATGACTAGACTTACAGAATGTCGACTTCTATTCATCTTCAAGCTAGATGAAGGGAAAAAATAAAGGTTATATAATATTAGATAGAAAATATACATACATTAAACAATTATTATTTTAATTAGTTAATGAATTAATGAACATTTAACAACATGAATAATTAATGAACAATTATTATCTTTTATTGAAAGTAAAGCTTTTTATAAAGAATTCCTGGAATGATTTGAATTTAGCAGTAGAATCTTTACATGTTTCAAGAAGTATTGTGTATTGTCATTTGACACTTGTCCTCTGAAACTGCCAGGTAAAAAAAAATCCCTGCCGGTATAGGTGAAAACTGGGAAATTGAGTTAGTAGCCAGTGGCCGGTAGACTCAGTTTCATTAGTGGCCACTTTTTAAAGTTAGTGGCCACTATAATGTTTCAAACTTTCTTGACGTCTACATGAACTATAATCGCTGTATATAGACATATTTTTCTATAAGTCAGAGTTTTATACCAGCCAACTATTCATGATAAGAATAGGGAAGCAGTCAAAATTCAAGAAAATTACTTTAAAACCACTGAATCTGTTACATTCATTTTTTAGAATATATTTTTAGATTATTTTTATATGTTCATAAACACTATTATCAATTTAAATTACTATTACTTTCTTTATATAAAAAATAATTAAATCAAAATTCCAACAGTTAGGTACTATTACTTTCTTTATATAAAAAATAATTAAATCAAAATTCCAACAGTTAGGTGTATACAATTAAAAAAAAAAAAAAAATCAAATAAAGCACAATAAAATGTTATTTGGATTTTATTTAATAAGTAAATGTGTTATTAACATACTACACACATTACATACAGTTGAAATCGAAGCTAATGAGTGTATTCCGCAGGATTAAACGGTATCTCTTGAAGAAAAATAATCTAACTGGTGAGCATGTGGCCGAAGTTGAAATATTGAAAATACTGCAATGTCCTTAAAATCCACTTGCATTCGGTGAAAAAAAAAAGGAATAAATTATTTGAAATGCATGTGGAATCAAAGCTGATTAATATATTTTGCAGAATAAAACTGTATTTCTTGAAAAAATAATCAAACTGAACAGCAATGGCGAAAAGCTGAAATATTGAAAATACAGCTAAATCGTTGTAATCTGCTTGCATCCGGTAAGAAAAAGAATTAACCAGTCTGCTAATTAGATGTAACCAAAGTAGGGATGCATATTTCTATGAAAAAAGCTATATTTCACTTGGCGATCGATAACAGATTTTTTATCGCCACTTGGCGAGTGGCGACTAGGGTGGCGATCGCTGGCCGATTTTTTAATCGCCACTTTTACAACTTTAATCGCCACGTGGCGAGTGGCGACCGCCAGTTTACACCTATACCTGCCGGCTTTGGCCTACAGGCGGAGGTAGATTTCGAAGTTAAGTACTAAATTCACCAACAAAACTTAAATCAACATTAGGGATAAATCCAGTTCCTTCACTAAGAATGAGCTCTAGGGAGCTAAACATTTTGTGAAAATACTAATATATACGAATACACACACGCATGTATATGAAATAGGTTTAAAAATGGCTAAAACAAATTCAGAGAACATCAAAGTGTTAAAATATGTTAATATTTCCATAGTCGGGTTTTTATAATGTCTTAATATGTTTCTCCAAACTCACATGACGTTACATATTCACATGCTGAGGTACATTATATTTCCAATATGACGTAATATATTTTTTTATTTGTCAAAGTATTTATTTCATTTTGAGTTTTCATTCTGAAATCTTGCTCTAGAAAACTTATGACGTAATATTCAATTTGTTTTGAATTCGTCAAACTATTTAATTTATTTTTTCATGTGAAAAATCTTGCAATAGAAAAACAATTCTTGTGGTGAGAATTTTATTGTTTTTTTTTTTTTAATTGTTGGCAACTGCTATAACTAAAAATATTTATTTATTCCTGTCATTCTTGTGTAAGAGCTGGTTTTATCAGAATCTTTTTAAGACGGTATTCAAAAATTTTAACCCTCCCCATTTCGATTCCCTTGGGCCGATTTTGCCCATTTTCAATCCCCACCAAGATATTAGCCATCTCAAAGTTGTTGGCGAGTTTGAAGACAATCCGTGCATAATTGCGACTTTTATTGTGCGGACAAAATTTAGTACATACATACATATATATATATATAAACTTTTTAGGTGGGGTGGTTTTGGGTTCCTGGGGTCCTATAATGAAAAGTTATGAAGGAATTTTTCAAAAGTCGTACCATGGTAACCATGGTAACGAAATGCAATAGGTAGTATTTCTTACGAAATCTACCTAAAAGGTGACAGTAAAATAAACAGAACAGAAATACCTATTTACCAGTTTTTTAGACTACTGAAAAGATTGATCTTAAAATGAAAAGCAGATTTATAAAAGTTGTCATGCACTAAAACATTTAAACAGCCATCAGACTTAATACACAGGCTTTCTTTCTAAGCTTAATATGTTATAATACGTATTACTTTTAAATGTCTAAACTAAAAATTAATGATACATCTTTTTAGACATTTTTATGAGACATTTTTTTATTATGTCTCAAGCGAGCCTCATCACGATTTTCCCCCATTTTGTTGTCAGATCTAAATAGTGGATTTGATTATGCAATAGACGATTTAAATATCTTATTGCATATTTTAGTTAAAAGTAAACAGGTGCTTTGCTAGCACCCAATTTTTCAATGTTCTCTTAATAGACTTCATATCTTGAGTTTCTTTTTCATTCTTAAGGGTGTTCTCAAATCTGAAAGGGCAACTTTATAACACAAGTTTTAATTTATTTTTGTTCAGAAATGTATGAAACTAGCAGATGCTGTTGTTGAGAAACTATGTAATTGAACTGTGTTTTCCAGGTTTTTATTTGCAAACCAATAGATCTTTCAGAAAATAGTGTCAAAGTGGGCATTTTGAACCGAATTTCCACGTGAAAGAATAATAAGGAAATCACTCAAGGAAGGTTAAGAACATATTTGTCACGTGATCAAAATTGCTTATAACTCAATAGGTAATTTATTTATCAAAAATGGAAAACACAGTTCAATTCCAAATCGCTTCCATAGTCAGGCCTTCCAATTTTATATAATTCTGTTAAAAAATGAATTTGTAAATTTGTCACAGCATTTTGCACTTGTTGAGTAGAGCAGTTGAGAACAGCCTCAAAAGATAATCTCCCCAATCAAGAAATTTTTCTTTTACAGCTTGATTGAAATCTTAATGGTCATTTTATGTTATTAATTGTAAATAATCAACGTTTTCTCAAAGGAAAATATTTTATTTAAAATATTGAATATATTTAATCTATTTTATCTTTGCTAAATTCACATGTTTTAAATTTTCTCTTTAGAGCTTCAGATATGTTCATCAACACATGCAATTTGCATTCTACATGCATACAAATACAACATAGACTCACTATGTCACAGGTGACACAGTGAGGGATAAGATGTTTAAAGTAGAAATTATTTGAAGCACTTAAATTGCAAAAATGAGAAAATATTATAATAGATTTTTTCTAAAAAACCAGTTGTTTAACCAATTGATTTAAACCGTGCTAACCCTGCTGGTAACAGAATAAAATCATAATGTAAAATCCCAATGCCAATGAAAGAATGCATGAAAAACAAAGGCTTACTAAACCAAATACCCATACAGTAAAGAAACTTCACAGCCAATCATTCATTAGCATACAGAATAAAAAATAACCAATGGAGAGAATTACTTATGATTATGTCATCATTGAGGCATAATGTAATCCTTAGTAAATCTTAACTAATCAAGCAATCTAAGTAATAAAAGTGTATTTTTAGTTCAAATCTGCCATTTTGGCTGCTTTTAAAAGTAAAAGGCTAAAAAAAAGAAGAAAGAAAACTAACTACTTGTTTTTTTCTAGTCTGCCATGTAGATTTAAATCTTATAAGAAAAGTTTCATTGATTAAAAATCTTTGCACTTTACAAATTTATTAATTCATCATTTTTCTAAAGCTTTGCTTGTAGCTTCAGCATAACTCTGATTTTGCATTTTTCAATAATGTGTAAAATAAATGAAAACATTAGGGAAAAAGAGAAAAAAACCAGATGGAAAAAAACCAACATGGTTTTTAAAAAAAAACTAGGGATGCAACGGATATCCGGCACATCCAGCTGATTTTTCAATATCCGAAATATCATCGGATATCCGAATCACAATCACCGGATATCCGGCAAAACGCAGCAAAGCTAATATCTAACGATAAGAGAAATCGTTTGACCCAAACAATGCCGAAAAACTTTTGTTTATAATGCAAAATATGAAAGAAAGTTCACCATTCATGAGTAAAAGGTAATTCTCAAAAGTTTAAACAATTGTCAGCTTTCCTAACATTGATATTTGAACTCTTTATAATAAATTTAAGAATTTACGTTTACATCTTTTAGAAAATTGTACCTTTACTTTCAGAATGTAAAACAAGATTTGAAGTTGTTTATTAAAGTATGACTTTATTAATTTTCTTTCTTTCTTTTAAGTTTAACAATTAAACAGGCCTATTTTAAATTTCTTCTATCTTCAATAGAAGAAAGTATTGTAATTAAAATTTTTTCGATTCCCGATTTTCGACGGATTTAGATGTTTTAGGGGTCCGAGATCCCAAAACAAGGTTATACAAAATGTGTATCTGTCCGTGTGTCGCCATCGTACCATCAAAAAGTGTATGATGTTATGCATAGAATTGAACCAAATTTTTTGTGAATGTTTTTGGCTATAGCCAGCTTGTCCTTATGAAAACATTCCATTGGAAGGGGGCGCTGTATTGCGATTTTTGTGCCATTTTCATTATTGCATCATCGAAAAGTGTATGAAGTTATGCATAGAATTGAACAAAATTTTTTGTGTATGTTTTTGGCTATGTCCAGCAGGTTCTTCTTTAATTTGGAAATATTCTGCCATAAGGGTTGCTGTAATAGCGATTTTTGTGCCACTTTCATTCTTGTACCATCGAAATGTGTATCAAGTTATGCTTAGAATTGAACCAATTTTTGGGGGTATATTTTAAGCTATGGCCATCAGTGTCCTCCTTCAATTTGAAAATATTCTGCTGGAAGGGGGCGCTATAATAGCGATTTTTGTGTTATTTTCATTATTTTACCATCGAGAAGTGTATGAAGCTAAGCATAGAATTGAACCAGTTTTTTGTGTATATTTTCGGCTATGGCCAGAATTTTATGCCGTTTCTCCTTCCATTTGGAAATATTCCGCCAGAAGGTGGCACTGTAACAGCTTTTTTTTTGTAAAATTTTCCCGATTTTTCGCTTTTGGTACTGTATATTGGCGGCCCGTGAAGCAATGGGAACTTCGTATCCTGCTAAGCTGGTTATTTCACAAACAGCTGATGTACAACAGAATAACGAAAAAGTTATTTATTTTAATAAATATCATGATCGAGATTCTGGTTAATTAATTGGAGCAGAAATTTTAGATGAAAGTCAAAGTTGGTATAATATTGAACTAATAATATTGAAGTATTAACATTTGGAGCTACCTTTTGAAACATTAAGATATATGAGATAGAAGAAAGCTTTGGGATTGGCACATCAAATTAGTTATTTTTGTAACTTCATTACAAATATTTAAAATTAAAAGTAATTTTCTTTTTACTTATAAATATCAAAGTAATTTAACTTAAAATAAAACTAAATGTGACTTACTTAAAGCAAAACAGTATCAAATAATTAAAACAGAAAAAAAGGCATCAACTAAACCTGTGTTTTGAGAAAATGACTCTTTAATCATGGGTATATTAGTAGATGTTTAAATTATAAAAAGAAAGTATGTATTTCTTTGTGGAAAATACTCTACAATTATAGGTATATTAATTGATTAAAATTTGTTATACAAATTATCAGTATTTCATTGTGCAAATTAATTATTAGAAATTATCAATATAGTCAATCCCATATCCAATAGCAATTATCAGCATTTCATTGTACAAATAAACAGAATATTTTGATGTTTAAATTACATTTTTTATACAGCATTATTAATATGCATTACAGGGCTTGAATGGCAAATACAGGGCTTGAATTTTGAGATGGGATGGCAGGATTCGTGCCCTAAAGAATATTGGGGACGGGAGGCTTGTGTTTCCAAAAAATCATTTTCCGAAAATGTTTCTTTGTAAAACTACGATCAAGTCTCAGGGCCGACTGACAAATTTCGTGATATTTCCCATTATTAATTGACATATTTCACAGTTTCTTCTTACAACAAATTGACAAAATTGATGTTTGTTTTTCTGCATCTAACCGAAAAATTTATGCGATTTTTCTCCACGACCGACTGACGAATTTCATGATTTTTTCTAGGGACCGATCGGTGAATTTCATAATTTTTTTTCTCGTGATCAATTGACAAATTTAGCCATTTTATTCTGTGACCGATTGGCAAATTTCCCTGTTTGTTCTTGCAACATACTGATGAAAGTAACGATTATTTTTCTGCATCCGATTGAAAATTTTCGTATTTTTTCTCTGCGACCGGCTGAGGAATTTTATATTTGCTCATGATGGACTGGCAAATTTCATGGTATTTTTCCGTGATCGATTGACCATTTTCGTGATATTTTCCCGCTGTCGATTTCCCACAAACTTCAGTTTTTTTCTCGCGACTGATAGACAAACTATTTTATTTATTTTTACCATGATTGATGAAATCAGCGATATTTTTTTCTATGACCGATTTACATATTTTGCGATGTTTTTCCATTTGCCCAAAATAGGAAATAAGTAAAAGAGCAGTAACGGCCACCGGAGACTGTGCTCTATCAAATTGGCCAATAGTCAGCACTAAACAAAATGAGATACTTCTGGTGCACATGAAAAAAAAAACATATTTAGAAACAACAAACTAGTTGATTCTCGCAATTCACTAAAATTAGGACATGACTTTTTAAAATCAAACTTTTCTCGTGTAATAGAAGAAATCAATTGACTATTCCTTTTTCAAACTTTGGATATGGATTTAAAATTCAAATGCATAGAACATAGTTCAATTAGCGAAATTACCAGGGATTGCAGTTTTGACTATAATTCCATTAAGGATTCTAATAAAACAAGTTTGTTCAGAAATGACATATAAACACTATAGGATATTGACAATACAATCACCGATATGCATTATTCATGTAAGTTAAAAATTAATGGACATCGGATTTTGCAAAGTTTTCTAAAATTTTTAAAGAGAGCATAATCATGTGTTTCCGATAATTTCTAAAATTATAAAAGTTGCACTATGCTGTTTGTCAAAAGTGTAACTTGTGAAAGAGGCTAAAACACGCAAAATAGAATAAAATCTAAATTAAGAAATTCATTTAGCAACCCAATTGTTAACTGCCCATAACATTAGGTGAAGGTTGAAAAATAGACATGGTATATATAAAGCTTGATTATGTTCCTTTGTTTTAATAAAATAAAAATTTTGAATAATTATCTTGAGTTTTTAATTTAAATTATTTCAATGCTATTTTGTCATGACTGTATAAATGCATTACTTAAAGTGGCACATAAAAAATAATGAGGTTAAAAGATTTTTTTTCCTTTCTAACAGTTCAACTCCCCTGCATTTATAAATGTTCGGTAGGAAACTCTTTTCCTGGGAAAACTTAAATTTCAAGCCCTGATATTTACATTTAAAATGTTTTAATGATGTGTGAAACATGTTTGTAATTTATTGTTCTGAGATGGCATTATATAAAGAAATAATTCACCATATAACTAAAAATATATCTAGTGCCGGATATCCGAATCCGGCAGGCAAAGGAGCTTTGGATATCCAGTATCCGATATCCGGCAAAATCAATATCCGGTGCATCCCTAAAAAAAACCAACATGGTTTTTTAAAAAAAACCATTTGGTTTAAACCATGGTTTAAACCAAACAACCCTGGTAGTATGTATGAACAAGTTTATTGTATCAATGCATTCCAGCCTCCCTTGCTATTGAAGAACGCATACCTCAGATAAGGCAAACAAAGAAGTGCACAGGTTATCTACTGAGGCAGAGGACGCCACAAGAAGGGGAAGTTTTAGATAAGAGATGTTTTTTACGTTGATTTTGTTAAAAGGAAGAGTTCTGACCAAAATTATTTATTTTAACTTTTTTTTTTCATGTTTATAATCTTCATTTTTAAAGAAGCGTCCTAGGTTAGGGCTGGGCGATATGTTGATAAAACCGATAAAATTGATATAAAATATAAATTGTGATAACGATATAAAAAAATCCTATACAACGTCCTCTAAGCTAAAGCTTTACATCAACATACCAACATACCTTATTACTTTAAAGAAACAAAAGAAATAAACTGGAACATCAAATGTAATTCCAAGAAAAAGTTTAAAATAAATTTACTTTTAAATTGTATTTAAAATGTTAACTTTGTAATTAAACTTTAAAATATATATTGAACTAACTTTACTTCTATTACTTTAGTTTATTACTTTAATCTATTACTTTATTAACTCTATTAAACTTTAAACAAAAACTTGAAAGGATATTACTTTACTTTAAATATTTTTACTTTAATATAGAAATACATTTACTCTAAATATCAACTGGAAAAATCTATTAAGTAAATCATATTGTAAACCAGCACTGCAAGAAGCCACAAATAGAAATCGGAAAAACTTAAATGATACTCAAGTATACTCGGGTAATATATTCATAAATCTGATTAAAAGGTTTAGCCTTATTTAAATGTCTCACTCCCCTTCCAGAACAATTGACCTTTCCTCCTTAGGAAATAACTAACACTATCCAATACATCGATTGCATAAAAAATCTCAATATCGACCACCGGCAACTTCAAAACAGCAGTTTTAGTAACCGCCTCCTGACACTGAAGCTCCCTGACTAAGAAATAACGTAAGCAAGATAATGGATGTGAATCAATGTTACCGATTACATCAGAACAAATTAAAAAATAATGTATCTGGAGAAAAGAGTTAACACTGAAAAAGGGAAAGGATAAATTTAAATAAAAGCCTATTTGTTTAGAAATGTGAAATGTGTCTCCGGCCACCGTGAAAACGTCCATCCATCAAAGCCTTGGCTAATTCAATTCACGCAACGTAGAACTAAGACGGCTTAACAAGATGACGAAGATGATCAAACTATAAATATCCAAAAGTTATGGCTTATTATAATGGAACTACCCATTAGAATATAATAGACTTCACCTCCGTGGATTGGAAACCCCGCCGAGATTTTAAAACATTGAACAAAACAAAAAACTGAAACTGTGAATGAGCGGAAAAAGCGTATCATAGAAGCAATTTTTATAATAATTCCTGATATGCTACGAAACATTTGGGGAGCACTGGATTACCGTTTAGATCTTTGTCGTGCTACCAAAGGTGCACACGTCGAAGTCTATTGATATTAAAACTTTGCGAGATGCTATTTTTATTTAAATAATTTTTTTATTCTAATGGGCAGCTCCGTAAAAATAAGCCATAACGTTTGGATACTTTTAGCTTGGACACCCTGTATATGGATGAGTTAGTGGTTTAGAAGCATGCATAGTAATGTTGCAGAGTGTGCTGCAAAGCAAAATGAATGCTATTTATTAGTGATGATTACCAATGAAGATGGAAAACTGCTTCTAATTAACAATTGTAATCGGGATATCATTCGTTTCGGAGTGTGGTGTGCTATTGCTAAGCGTACTTTTAAACTGCTGAGAGGTCATCCATATGTATTTCAGAGCAACATGAAAACTAATTAAAAAAATATTCAACTTTCATTAAATACGCAAGTACTTTTCTCTGCTAACTCTTCGTATTTATGGAAGTTCAACCTGGAAGGAATTCTTGCACGAACAACATTAGATGTTAGAGAATGTTAATGATTTTCTTTCATTTGCCTATTTTAAAGTAGGACAGAACAAAAATGTTCTACCAAACTCCGTACATCATAAGTAAATAGTTACACTTTGATATAGATAAACAGTTATATTTTTAATAAAATACTGCTTTACCAGACTTCACAAAATAAAAATTTTCCTTAATATGAATAATGTCTAGATTAAAATTCGACTTGCAAAGGCTGAAACACACATTAAGACTTTTTGATATGTGACATGACAGATAAAAAACTATATGTGAAATATGTTAAAGAATTCTCACCATTAGAAATGGATAGGATGAAGCCTATTTAAACTAGATTTGTGAGAAAATCCTTGGTTAGATATCTCACAAGAGTAAGGTTTCTCATTAGTATGAACTCGTAGGTGGAGATTTGAATGAGGTTTTGGAGAAAATCTTTTGTTACACAGCTCACAAACAAAAGATTTCATTTTAATATGCACACACTGGTGGACATTTTAATCCGATTTTCGAGAAAAAACTTTGTTAGACATCTAAAAAGAAAATGGTTCCTTGTTGGTATGGAGTAGCAGGTGAATCTTTAAATGCGAGTTTCGAGAAAACTCTTTGTAACATACCTGACAAAGAGACAGATTTCACTTTAGTATGAACACGCAGGTGAACATTAAGCTAGATTTTCGAGAAAATCTTTGATTACACACCTCACAAAAGAAAGGTTTCTCTATAGTATAAATTTCCAGATGTCTATTTAAATTTGATTTTTGAGAAAACATTCTATTACATACCTCACAAATGAAAGGGTTTTCATTAGTATGAACATGTAGATGAGCATTTAAGAGAGATTTTCCAGAAAACTTTTTGTTACACATATCACAAATAAAACGTTTCTCTTTAGTATGAACATAGAGGTGTCTATTTAGATTAGATAGATAAGAAAACCTTCTGTTTCATGCATAACAAGCTAATGATTTCTCATTGGTACGGATTTGTAGCTCATCTGTTAAGTTAGGTTCTTGTAAAAGCTCACTACTACCCATCATATGACAGGTGTCTAATTAGTGTGGACACGATGAAATCTAACATGAATTATGATTTTGAGAGAATTTCGCTAAATGCCTCACCAAGAATAAAGCCTCTCTTTAGTATAACACAAAGGGACATTTAAATAACACATTTAAAGAAACCATTTGTTACACACCTCACAAAAGAAAGGTGAAGAAACAAGACTTGATTTTATGGAGATTTGTCAGAAAATTTCTTATTGCAGAACTCGGAAGTGAAACACTTTTCCTTACCATTAGTATGATAGTGCATATTAAAACTAAACTTACGTGTAGATTCTTTATTGCAAAACTCTCTTATTACTTTATTGGTTCAAAGTTAAATTAGATTTTAAAAAATATCCTTAATTTTATATTTCATATATAAAAGATTTTTTGACAAATATAAATTAGAAGTGCTTTATTTTTACTATGAAATGAGAAATTTTCATTAAAGTGAAGATATTTCTCTAAAGTCTAAATCAAGAAATGAACAGTAATTATACTATGTAGATTTTTTGTAAATATACCCAAATATATACATATACATTAAAATTACTTTTCTTAGTTATCAAATGAAGTTTGAAATATAAACAATGACGTAAGATAAAAAAATTAACTGACTTCTTTGTTGTTGCTTTAACAAGGAATTTTGTATTTAAGAGAAAACATGCAGAAAATATGTATCATACATGAATGTTTTTCAGTTGCAATTTTATTTCAACAACTTTCTATCTTTAAAAAAAAATGGTATCTTTTAATATACAGTTGTCTAAATTCTATCTTGTCATTTGCATTCAAAAATAATGAAAATCATGGTATGACACACAAGCTCATAAACTTAAAAAGATACACATTGAAGAATTTTATTTATGAGCGAAACGAATTCTTTGAGAGAACGAATTGTTGCTTTTCTGTATGTTCAGAATAGACGATTCACAATCAGCTGCACCCTAAATAGAAATTAATCATTTAATTGTTTATGAATTTAAAAAATATATAACAAATTCCGAAAAAAAGTTATTAAATAAATAATAAATATTTGGTTATTTAGCGTTAATATCTACAATCTAGAATTTCAATCATATGGAAGGTACTTTTATAAAGCTCTTAGGGACATACCAAACAATCGTTACACTTTGACTTATACTATCTGTTGCCCAGACCCATGATAGTAAATTGAAATCAACTTCAAATTTGTATTCTTCTATATGTTTAACTCTATTTTGTCTGAATTTATTTTTTTAAATGAAAAAAATTATGAAAAAATATTCATTTTAGTGGTAAAGGTGATCGTAACAAAACTCTTTACTTTCAGTATCAGGATTTTATCATTTGTTACAAAATGTTAACCTTCACAAAAATATATAAAGTGTCACATTTCATAAATGTTAAGTTGCTTAAAGATTTGTATAGGTTATATAAAATACACGTATGGCTGAATGTATGAAAAATCGGTAAAAAAAAATATGGATATTTAGTGGTAAAAGTGCTCGAAATAACAACAACAGGATGGAGCGATTCAATGTTTCAAAAAATACATTTCTAGTTGTACAAAGTCTGTGTATAATTTTCTCGCTACGATATTGGTATTTAGTCGTAAAAAGTATTGTTTTTATTCAATTATGGTTTTTCCTGTTTTTCAGGTGGATGGAATATATAATATCTCAAAGCTTTTGAAATCTGAACTGATTATTTTTTTTCCCTTATAGCTTATAATATCTGAACCAAATTTATGAGCTACAAATATAATGTTTTCGAAGATTGCATATTTTTGTGGTAAAATATTGATATTTAGTTCTAAAAATCAGGGTTTTACGCATAACTTTTTATTTATTATTATAATTTATTTATTTATTTTGAATTCACATCATAATTGATTTTTTTAAACTAATTATTTCACCTCTAAAACCGAATATACCAGTACCAAATCGATACTCAATTATTAGCTAAAAGGTTAGGGTATAGTATTAAAATTTCAGAGCTATTTTATAAAATTAAGTGTTCTTTTTCAATCAAATTGTGTGTAATGTTAATATGCAATAGTGGGAGAAAAAAACGAAATTTGACTTTGGGGAAAGCAAATTTCAAAAGATTAATTTTCATATATACTTTTAAAAGATTCCAGTGTTGTAAGCAGAATATGAAGTACATACTGATTGGTATTGCTTGTGTATTTTCATTTTTGGAGTCTATGCATAATTTTGAAATATACCAAAAAAGTGAGCGGGTAGTCATTTGGTATTTTAAAAGTGACAAAGCGTCATTATTGTCTAAACCAGTGGTTACCAACATGGTCGTACACCCCATCAGAGAGCTATTTGACTGTTTGTTGGGGGGGAGGGTATAACGGTTTTACCGTTATATATTCATTATTCCTCCTTTCCCCTCAAAAAATCAACTTTTAACTTTACTGGATTATTATAAAATTGTCATTATTCTCCCCCCCCCCCTTTCAAATAAAATATTTAGTTTAAATTTGACATTTTAGAGTTAATTTCATATGTCTTTAGTCATTCTCTTCCCCCCCCCCCTCTCACTACTGTAAGTTTCGCTTTTACTTTTTAAAGTTCTTTTCAAATGCAGACATCATTTATCTCGGTTCCTTTTTCTGTCTTTCAAATTCACACGATAGAAAAAGATCTTAACTGCAGTTATTTTCCATTGAAATAAAGTAAAAGAATAAAATACAAATGAATGTCTTTTCGCTTTGCAGCCGACGTTATCTAATGCATATTTTCCCAGCCTCTGGGCTTGCATTAGTATTCAATTCTCACCCTTGTACTTTGTCGGATACAAACCATATGCCCATTGCTGACTAATTTGCAGCTGTAGAGATCTGTAACGTGCATCTAAAAATCACGTGTTCCTATTTCTCTAACCACTTTCCCTTACCACAAGAATGTTAGGACACGTGTAACCATAAATAGCTCGCCATGGCATAAGTTTGAATTCTATGTAATACTTCGAGATGCCTCTGATTCCTTTGTCCACGCCACCAATATTCATCGCCAATACAGTACAGATGTTGCTATTCATCTCGCCAATGAGTGAGTGATTGTAATGAATATTTTACCACTACTGCCTCTGAACTTGAGTGTGACAGACCTCGGCTCTCTGCCCTTCGGGGCTGCCCCGTCGGGCAGTCTCGTCTGTGACTTCTCCCGTCCACTGTACCATCATGGCCCTTCTTTTAAAAAGTTTCATAATAAAGAAGTAAGTCCTCGAAATCCTCGTGTTGGAGTTTTTTTCATTCATCCATGAACCTGGACTCTCTAATCTAATAATCTCCTCTATAGAGGGGATTCAAAAATTCTTACTCACCCATTCGCTATCAGTTTCATTTCTCTTTTTTTCTTTTTGGGAAAAGAAATGCTGAAGATAAAAAAAAAGATATACAATAAAAATTAAAAAATAAGTTTTTTTTATTGAATAAATTTTTTTTTCCCAATGAAATGTTTAAAATAGAATCTGTACCAGAATAATTATAGGAATAATTTTTTGAAATATTTTGACACATTTTTGCAGTACTAAAATCTCTACAACGTTTCTGGATAATATTGTATTTTATAATCTTTTGTAACGCTTTCGATTATTTACTAAATACGCTCTCTAATTCTATTCCCTTTGCTATATCCCAATGAAGAATCTTTCACTCGGAAAAGTACAGTGAAGCCTCCCTGTGTGACCACATCCTTGAACGACCATTTTTTCATGGAACGAAATTTATCCCCATAGGCTCAATACTAATTATACCTCTATTCAGAGACCATCCCAGTTGAACTCCCTCCATGAGCAACCAATTTCTTTGAAGAAATTGAAACGAATTCCGTTTTACCCTAGTCGTTTGAAGGTTTTATTAGAATAATTCTGGAAAGCACATTATTTATCAAACTTCTAAACTAAGTTTAGAATTTTTATTTATTCTGGCAACTTTTAAGTGTTTAAATCCGTTTGTGCCTTTTTGGGCAATGAATTTAACTCTGATGACAAATTAAGAATGACGGTCAATAAACTCCCGTGCCTCATTCCGTCAGGAAACTCTCAAAGAAATATAGATAAATTAATGAAATCATTATAATTTGTTCCCGTCCAAAAAAAATTGCAATTATTTACTTAACTTCGAATGGATTTGGAAATAAAAGTTATAGAAGATAAACCGCAAAATCAAAGCAAACGTCAATGTATTCATTTTTAAAACTCTGCAGTAATTAACTTTTTTTTTCAAAATTTCCAAGATTCGCGATTTTTTTCTGCGTTTGACGAATTGATTTTGTGGATTTTGAAAGAAAGAAAAATCGCGGACTTTCTCGAAAATTAAAAAAAAATGTGGAATAATCACATGCTTGTGAAAGAAGTTATGGTGACAAAATCACGTAGAGCATTTTTTATTGTGTTCCCAGTTCCTCAAAGAAAAATTTTCCTTCTTCTTCGTCAGGAAACTCATGAAATGGTGCCCCTGTAAGTAAAATTTCGAAAGGGACTATAAAAAAGCTCCATTTAAACTTTGTCTTAGCAAGTATACAGTGAGCAAAAAAAGTATTTGCATGCAGACGATTTTTTGCATAAGTAACCATAGAAAGCAAATTTGATACTATTCCCTTAATTATTCATTTATTTAAATAAGAATAAAATAAAAATAAGTACCCATTTTCCTCAAACAGTAATACTACATATTTAAAAAAATAAATATTTTCTCATACCTAAAAAGTATTTGCACAAGAAGCATTGACTGTTAAAAAAGGCATTAAATGTGAACATTATGCAAATGTTTAGCATATCAGTTCCGGAGTACATTAGCCCCCGCACTTTAAAGTCACGTAATATATTAACTGGCGCAGGGATTCTGGGAAATTTATGTTCTAATGGCACCGAAAACGTGTTAACTGTCTGTTGCTACCCGTGAGAAGATTATATTTCTTCACAATTCTGGATTAAGTTACCGAGGAATAAGTAAAAATATTAAATCTAAACTTTTCCAGTGTTCGTTATGTAAGTAAGAAGAAAAAAGAAGCTGGTTCGACAATAAATAAGCCGCGAACTGGGCGTCCAAGAAAGCTAAATACCAGGCAAAGAAGAGCCATCATAAAAGAATCTTCAAAAAACCCTTTTCTAAGTGCTCAAGAATTGGCTGTTGATGTCGCTTCAACGTCGGGAACAATAGTTACACCACAATCAATTAGAAATATTATTCATGATGTAAATATTCGAAGAAGAGCCCCTCGAAAAAAACCATTTATTAGTGAAACAAATAGGGTGAAAAGACTTGAATTTGCAAAAGCAGCAAACCACTAGAGTTTTGGAAAACTTATTTTTTTCCGATGAAAACAAGTTCAATATTTTTGGTTCAGATGGTAAGAAAACTGTATGGCGAAAGCCAAATACTTCTCTTCAAATTAAAAACTTGAAACCAACTGTAAAACATGGCGGTGGTCATGTAATGATTTGGGGATGCATGTCTTTTAACAGAGTTGGCGAAATGATGTTTATTGAAGGCAATATGTTAATATATTGTGAAATCATTTATCTAATAGTGCTCGGAAATTAGGAATTCATAATTCATATGATTTCCAACAGGATAAAGATCCGAAACACACTGCATATACAGTGCGTCCCAAAAGTTTATAGACAACCATTTTTTTGAATTTGGGAGCTAACTAAATGAATAAGAAAGACGAAATAAATTATGGAAATATATGATGATGAAATAAAAGTAATAAAATACTCAAACAACTTTTAACAGTCATAGTTTTAATATAAAAAAATAAAAACAAAAAATGCTGTCCCAAAAATATATAGAAAACTGGTGTTAAAAGCTGATTAAAGTACTGATATCAAAAATTTGAATATTTCAAGGTCATGTACTTGTGACGCAATAGCTTCTTGAGATAAAAGTGAATTTGTATTTTCATTTCCGACTGACTGCAAAGATGCCTCGTAACGTGCAGTTTTCTAAAAAGGAAATTTTGCAAATCTACATTTAAAGGCTCGTGGATGGAAAGTTGTGGACATTGCAAGGAAAACTGGAAGCAGCAGGGTTGGTATTTACCGAATTCTGTCAAAAGGTGACAATTTCAAAACAAAATTACATTCTGGACCACCAAAGAAAACAACTAAATGGCAAGACAGAGAGATTTTGATATTAATTTCAACCCAGAATCTCTCTGTACGGTCAGTTTGTAAAGAAGTAAGCATTCCAGTATCAAAATCTATGGTTCATTGACGGCTGCAGACAAGTACATTTCTTGATTATCTCAAAATGCGTCGTACACTAAAGTTTACAAAATAGCATAAAGAAGCTCGTGTTCATTGGGCCCGAAATCACATGAATTGGACTGATGAATGGTTGAGTATACTTTTCAGTGATGAAAAGAAGTTTAACTTAGATGGCCCTGACGGTTGGTCATATTAGTAGCACGATATTCGCAAGGAACCACAAACTTTTTTCAGCAGGCAACAAGTAGGGGGTTCACTCATGGTGTGGGGAGCATTTTCTTATAATGGAACAACCAAAATTGCTTTTTTGGAAGGTCGTCAATGTTCCAAAGATTACCAGAAAATGCTTGAAGTACAGTTACTTCCATTTAGAAAGTTGCTAGGTGGGGACAAATGGATATACCAGCAAGACTGTTGCTCCATCCATGTGTCCAACTGTACAATGCAGTGGTTTAGACAAAACCAAGTAACTGTTACGGACGGGCCAACCTTAAGTCCTGACCTGAACCCAATAGAGAACCTCTGGGGAAGATTAGCTAGAGACGTATATGCTAACGGGCATCATTTTGCAACGGTTCAAGTGCTAAAGCTTCAAACTGAACGAAGTTGGTTATCTTTAAGGGGGACGGGAACCCTCGAGGTTTTGACAATGGATTTTAGCATCAAATTTTCATTTTTAAAAGATTGATACATATTCTTTACAACTAGCATTTAGTGAAATATAACACCAAAATTTTTATATAACATGTTTTATTTTGTTATATATTCAGCAAATAATTAATAATCTTTAATTTGTTTAGCTATATGTAGTAAATTCAATTCAGTTTACATTTCTGAATTATTGAAATTAGTGTTTGCTGGTGCTGCCATCTGCCCTGGTAGCAGAAAGTTCGAGACGTGCGATGTGCGTCGCAGGATGTGCGTATTTTGGACCTTGCAGATAAATTTGCCAACTTCATACCTGCCAACATGTCAATTTTGAAATCCTTACAATTTTTATGACGTATTCTTGGGTGCTTAAAAATGCATAACATATGCATATGCAATGAAAAACGTAATACTTCATAACATTTTCTATGCTATATTCATGTATAGTCTTTTTTTTTTTTTCCAAAATAAAAACGTGAGATATCAAAAGAAAATTTTTTTGCATGTGAAATTCTAAAAAAAAAAATTCTGAAATTCACAGCAAATTTTCTGAAAGGTTACACAGCCAAAGGATTGGGGAGGAAAGGGGGGGGTTCCCTTCCGGTGCTAATTATGAGTTTTTTCGAGGCCCTTTGATGGAATTTGCCCTTTTTCCATGATCCTGTGAAATATTCGCGTTTTTTTCACGATCTTTTAACAAAATTTCCTACTTTTTCGCGATCTTTTGACAAAATATGAAGCTTTTTCACAATCTATTGACAAAATTTACCGTTTTTTCACGAACTTTGGACGAAATTTGTCGTTTATTCGCGATCTTCTGATGATATTTGTAGTTTTTTCGCTATCTTTTGACAAAATTTTGCTTTTTTCGCGATCTTTTGACAAAATATTCTGTTTTTTCACGATCTTTTGACGAAATTTGCCGCTTTTTTGAGATCTTTTGACGAAATTTTCCGCTTTTTCGCGATCTTTAGATGAAATCTGCCAATTTTATCGCGATCTTTGGACGAAATTTGCCGTTTATTCGCGATCTTTTGGTGACATTTATCGCTTTTTCGCGATTTTTTGACGAAATTTGCCGTTTATTCGAGATCTTTTGACGAAATTTGCCGTTTATTCGAGATCTTCTGATGAAATTTGTAGTTTTTTTGCGATCTTTTAGTGAAATTTGCCGTTTTTTCATCACCTTTGAATGTTCTTTCAAAATCGGAAGAAAAGCGGAATCGATAGGAAAGTGAAAAATTCTGCAAAATTTTGTTATTTTCTGGAGAAAAAATACGGAATCCTCGGAAAAAAAGCGGAATTTCGAGAAAAAAAAAGCGGAAATTCCTTGAAATAACAAAAAAGCGGAAATCCGCCAAAAGACGGAAAATTCTCATCCCTGAGTATAGAAAAGACAGTTCGACTACGGCAGAGGATTAAGGATGGTGGTGGTGGAAGTGGAAATCGTACTATAGTATGAGAGGGTTTGAGGAGAGTGTTAGGAGAGGAGATAAGATATGTTTAATGATAATCTGATAAGATAATCTGATAGTGAGATAAGAGTAAAGTGTGGAAAGATCATGCTATAGTAGGATAGTATAAGTTTAGAAGAAAATTATAGATAGTTTTCGAACGTAAGGAGACGATTATCCTTGTAGATCATACTATAATATGATGGGGTAGGAAGATGGTAAAATTTTTAGACGGGACTTAATTTTTCATATCATCTTAGGGTTTCAATGAATAACCATATAAGGTGATGTTATACTATAACATAAGGGGTTAGGTCTTTTTGAGAGGAAGCTTTTTTTTTTTTTTTTTTTGGAATCGACTTAAGTTTGAACATGAAACATAACTGAAAAAAATGTTAGGTGGCGCCCTCTATCGGCAGGAAATGGAAGTGGTAAATATTGCAATTAGGTTTTTCGTAAAAATTTCACTTGGAATCGTGCCTGTAACAAAATACAACTCTTGACTTGAAAATTTGAAGTAGGTTTAACTGATCAAGCCAAGAAACTATACCTGTAAGTCGAGATTTTAGATGTTTCAAGACAAAAAATTGTGTTCCTCTCATTTATATGTGTTCGTTTGTCGGTTACTTAAGATAAGTCAACAATATCTATTTTAACTACTACTACTACACTTTGAGAATTACTTTAATGTATACGATTTTATAGATTTTGCATACGGGAGTGTGATCAATCTACAAAAACCTTAGTTTCGAACTAGCGAACTTCGTATCAAATCTCCTTTTTTGTAACTAATATGCTATGCACTATTTGAGAATTACTTTAATGTATACAATTTTTAGTTTAACTTATTTTATCGATTCTACGCACGAGAGTATGTTCATTTTTACCAAACTCTGCTTACGAACCTGCGAACTTCGTATCAAATTTCATTTTTTTTATGTTTGATATGCTATGCACTGGGCAAACCGTGCGCCAACATTTACTAATATACTTTTGAGAACATTTACTAATATACTTTTGAGCACTATCTTTGAGATTATTTTGCAAGTGCATAAATTTAAATTTTAAGAAAGAAGATTCTTTAAAATTCCAATTAAATTAATTATGTACATTATTTTTTAACATGCCACTATAATTTAAGTATTATTTACTCAATATCCCACTTTTTCAAAGTAAAAGTTTTTATAAACCTCGAAGGAATCTTTTATTTTAATTATCTTAATTTTTGATATTATAAATTAAATCAGCTCCTAGTTCGTTATTGCAATAGATAATTATTTAATGATTCTAAATTAGTTCTAATGAATTTTAAAACTACTGCTACACTTCAACTCATTCTTTTGTAGAGTTTAATAAAAATTAGCACGAGTTTAACATATATTTCACTGAAATAATACGAACGACAAACGAATACATATAAATGAGGGGAACACAATTTTTTGTCTTGAAACATCTAAAATCTCAACTTACAGGTATAGTTTCTTGGCTTGATCAGTTAAACCTACTTCAAATTATCAAGTCAAGAGACTATTTGTTACAGGCTCGATTCCAAGTGAAATTTTTACGAAAAACTTAATTGCAATATTTACCACTTCCATTTCCTTCCAATAGACGGTGCCACCTAACATTTTTTCAGTTCCGTTTCATGTTCAAACTTAAGTCGATTCCAAAAAAAAATAAGCTTCCTCTCAAAAAGACCTAACCTCTTATGTTATAGACATGACCAAAACCATAAGATAATACGAAAAATTAAGTCCCGTCTAAAAATTTTACCATCTTCCTACCCCATCATATTATAGTATGATCAACAAGAATAATCGTCTCCTTACGTTCGAAATCTATCTATAATTTTCCTCTAAAATAATACTATCCTACTATAGCATGATCTTTCCACACCTTACTCTTATCTCACTATCAGATTACCTTATCAGATTATCATTAAACATATCTTATCTCCTCTCCTAACACTCTCCTCAAACCCAGGGCCATAGCTTGAAAATTTTATTGGGGGGAGGAGGACCTGATTTTGGTGCCCTTTCATAATTTTGATTTTTCACTTTCCTCTCCCGTCCCCTGTCACATAGTCACCACCGTGCTATCATCATATTATCACCCCCCCCCCTTTTGATTCCCTCCCCCCTCCTCTGCCACAATGTCACCACCGTGCTAACATTTATATATTTTATATTTAATTCATCCCGTGATGCTTTACACAGCCATTATCCTGATTAATCATTTTACCTTTTCAAAAACATTTTGCACTGTTGATTTGTTTACTTAATGTAGATATATATATATATATATTTTCTAGAATAATAATTCCACTTTCAGTTATAATTTTACCCTTAACCACGTTTAATTCAGGATATTCTAAAAAATTTTCAGTTTATTCATGACAAATTCCATGAACATCCCACAGATGATAAAATCAAAACTTATTAAATGAACATGCATGATTTTGATTTACGGCAGAGAAAAGCAACCAATAATGAATATTACCACAACGATTGTAGCATAATGTGTGGGGAGGTAAGACTCCATGCGGTAAGATTGTTCATAATTGTTGATATTTCGAATCTGTTTTATTAGTTAAATATTCAAAAACCAAATTCGGAGAAAAAGAGCTCAGAAACTATAGTCACCTGTGATTTTGTTTATAGTAATTAGACATTCATCATTAACTCAAAGCAGTAATTAATCCATTATACACTGACGGAAAAAAAATCACAACACCAAGAAAGACTTGTGTTAGATAAACGAAATTTGGTAGGTGGGTCATTCCACACGAATTCAACCAATGGGTGTTGCAGCATAGTCACAGATTTTTTTTTAATTTTTTTTGTAGACAGACATAGTAGTGAAACCCTCAAATCTGAAATTTAAAACTAATTTGTGCAATATTCACTGAGATATACCCTTTTAAAAAATGGTCATTTTTACCAAATGGCGGCCATCTTGGATGCTATCCCAATGTCTATAAATGTCCATAACTTGACAACTAATGATTCAAATTTTATATTTCTGGTACCAATTTAAAGCTATTTATATAAAGAATGCATATATGATATTAAAACAATGGTAAATTTTTGTTTTAATACTGTTTATTACATTTAAACAGAAAATATCACCCTCAAAAATTGGCTTACTGTAATGGGCCATAAAAAGATGGCCCATCATAATTTTTTTTCAAATTTGCTAAAAACATTGCTCCATATGTATACTTGAAACAGAAAAAAAATTGGAGAGGTAAAATTTTTCATTGAAGAAAAATAGCTTTTTACACATAGGATGTCATTTACCCAACAGTGACTATCTTAAAACACGTAAGTATCTTTGGTTTAACAAATAATGGTTAAAAATATTTTTTTCTGGCATATGAATTAATGTATGAGCATCAATATATAAATAATTCAATTTAGAAATACCAATCAGCAGTTAATTATACTAATAACACATACATATTAAAATAACAGTAAATTTTCATTTCAATACTTTTTATTTCATATAAAATGATAATATGTATAATTCTCAAAAAAATATACATAATGGAAAATATTTAGAAGGAAAAAGAGCCATAAAACATTTTTTTGAAATATGGCAGAAATACTAGCTGTAAATCAGTTGAATTCAAATAAAAGATTAAAAATTAATATTAATGAGTTGATTGAGTTGACATTAGTTATTCAGTTCACTGCCAATTTCAATTTAAATGAACAAATCTTGACAAAATGAGTACACAAATCTTGTGTGATACAAATGTACAACAAAACATCAAATATGTATAAAAGTAAGACTTAGATAAAACTTATATGAAACATATTTACATAAAATAAGAACAGGATAGTTACATGGATATAACTTTATAATATATTGTTGAAAGGAATTTGATAATATGTTGTTGAAAATTACCAAGGACTTAATCTGTCTTGAAGTTTAAGAATAAGAGTTGAATTGCTGTATGCTCCTCTGGAGCAACAGTATATGTTCTTCCTGTAGCAGTGATTGGGGTAGACACTACTTTCATTATATGCTCATATGGAATCCAACAAACATCTGAAGATTTTGGCCATGAATATGATGAACTAGGACCATGAGGATGCATGAACATAATTTTATAGTCATTGAATTCCTTGCAGTAATCTAAAATCTTACCAATCCACCAATTAACACCATATACACATGCAACATATTGTTCACTGTTAAATGTTTGTGGTTTGTCGGTTTCACTAAATCTCACAGTAGCAATAAAATTTGTTGAGGAGCTGATACCCTGGAAACCAGTATTTGGCCTTTATTTATTGGCACAAAGCTGTGATTAACCCTTGTTCCTACGATTGTATCTGCCTTTGCATACCTATCTGCTAACTGATTATTGGCAATTTCAATTTCAGATTTTGTTATAAAAAAAACTTTCAATTCCTTTAACATATTCTTTTGCAAATGTATACAGATCAAATGCATTTAAGATACCATCTTTGAATGGACGCTGAAGACTTGCTTTGGTGGACATGCGTTTTATGGTGCCGCCTATTCCATCACAAACTCCTTTTCCGTGGCAAGAGGCAAAAAAATGCCATTCAGCTTTCACACCATGGTCTTCTTCATGATGGCAGAGATTAATAAAATTTTTATCATTTTTGTATTGGGCTGATGATCCATCACTAAAATATTTTATGTATTTAATCTGTGGAATTTGTGAAATTAAATAATTGACAATTACTTTTTGAAAAGCCCAAAATGTAGTAGTGTCATGAACTAAATGCTCGCTTATTGCACACATAGGAATAGATTTCACAGTATCAGTGATACTGTCCCTTATATAAGCAAGAAAGGGGTGAACTGTAACCTGTTCTTTTTGCCAATGGATATTTTGAATAGCATCTTGCACAATGCAAGTATAGTTTTCAGAAAAATCAGCTGAACTAATAGCAGTTTCTGTATTCAATTCATCCTTTGTTTTCTTGAAATATAAACTTTGTGATTTTGCAAAAAAGTGGTGTGAACATAAAGCAAGGAGTTTTGTAATTAAATCATCAACAAATTCATCAACAGGCATAATCACTTTTTTTAATTCTGCTCCATCAGTCTTTACCCACTGTTTATAAATAATATCATTACTCATTTCCAATTCATCTAAACCCATTAAATCTTTCTTTAAAATTTCAGGAGATTGACATTTATCACACCTGTGCAACATGCATTCTTCAGATTCAATGCAACAAACAAGTTTTTTTAGCAGTGATATGTAGTCATTGATATGAATAGCATGAAGCATAAGTTTAATATTTTGATGGTATACATACACACACAGACAGAATGAATACCTTTGCTTCCAGCAGTAACACATTCTCTTGGACGTAGTGAGCAAAACTTAGACAATCCAATTTTTAAGTCACGTTGTTCTTTAAATGCAATATATAAGTCCTTTAAATTGTGCAAAATCAATCTCTTTTGTTTTAATATTCTGCCGTTTTCAGTTGGAACAGATATGAAATCTTTTTTTCCAGGACACATGGGCTGTTATTATCATCATAATAAAAATTAATAACTTTTTCTATAACGTCTGGACTCAGTTTAACACTTTTTCTTCCACTAGGCATCGATAACATCCCTTCTGTTGTTTTAAACTTCCTTGCCTTTTTTACAAGATACTGTGTAGTATTAAAATAAGTCATTGTTTGCTGTATTGTCCATGAATCTGGAACCAGTGTTAGAAGTTGAACATTTTCTTTAAAACATGCGTTTTAAACTTCTCCAATAATTTATCCATCATAGATGTGCAGTCAGGACAAGTTGTGTCTTTACTATTTTGAGGCTTATTTATGGTTTCAACACCTAATACTGTAGCTGCTTTAGTTGCAACACACTTAGTTATTTTTTAAACTTTCTTTTGCATGCAATTAAGTTTTCTCTTTGAGGTACGCCTACTTACCTTTATTGGCGATAACTCTAACAATTCACAACTTTTGTTTAATTGTTCTATTACTACTGTGGGTTCATTAAAATCTGAATCAGAGGGGCTTTCTGTTCCTGAGGTAGTTATCCTGTCAACAACAGACATTTTTTTCATATTTACTGATGAATAACAGGAAACACACAATTTTTTTCCTGGAATGAGGATATCTGGATTTGTTTTAGACATATCTAATGATATTGTTTTTAGTGATTTTGCTCTGATGCTATTTGGATGTTTATTAAATGGATCACAACACTGTCTCTGTCTTAAAATATACCATTTTAGATATTTATCCTTGTGAACCTTGCATATACTATTTCCATGGACAAAGCATTTTTCATCTGGGATTACATAATGCAATCTTTTTTTTAATAACTGCAAATCATGTGAAGAGACAATTGAAGAACAGGAATCAGATCAGTACTCAATGAAACACCAAGTTTCTTGCATACAAAACACTCCATGTCCACTGTAGAATCTTAAGCACAAAATAACTATTCTATGCCAGTGCATACTACATTGAAAACATCAACAGAAATGATGTTTAAAAGGGATAGTCAAATTTTTTTTGTACATTATGATGTAATATTTCATCATACTTTAATTACAACCAATTAGAAAACAGATGACGATACAGCAGCGATCTTTTCCCAAAATTGCATCAGCATACAACATGATGCAATAATTCATAAATTATGTCAAATATTTTTTTTATTTAAAATTTTATATATAATGCAGTTTATAATAAGCTTACCCACAAAAGGTTTCAAAAATTTTCAACAAAAGGTTTGTTGGATACATTATGATAAAATTACATAAACATATAACATGATGCAATATTACATCAGGATAGAAGATGATGCATTATTACATCATGTTTTGAATTCAAATAATAAGGAAAATAGATTATGCAAGATTAGCATTCATTTCATGAATTCTGTCATTCTTAGTATGTAAATTTATTGAAATAGAAAATACATAAACAGACATATTTATATCTGAATATTTAATGCAACTTGAATGATGTAAATACATGCATACAGCAGAATTTTTCTATAAAGTCACATACAAATGTAAAACTTTTTAAGTGAGCAATTTTTAAAGTAAGAAATAGAAATTTAGGTATAAAAATTGAATTTCTTGCATGGAAAACGTTTTGAATAGATTCCACATACTATACACATGCAGTAAAATCTCATTTATATATATTGCATTTAAAGGTTTTTCACAATTATACATTATATTCTTTATTTATTTTCTTATTTTCTTCAGTGTTAAATTTTTTCAATTATACATTTTTAGCAATGACTTCTTTTTTTTTGGGGGGGGGGGGGGGGGGGGAAGGGAGCAATTGGAGGGTGGTCCTACAAAAAACTTATGAGATTATATTTCATTATAGTTTTACATTAATTCAGGGATTAAAAAATATTTAGTTTTGGCCATTATTTCTTAAATCAGGGATATTTACATGTTTTAAGATAGTCACTGCTTAGTAAGTGACATCCAATGTGTAAAAAGCTATTTTTTTTTAAACGAAAAATTTTACCTCTCCAATTTTTTTTCTATTTAAAGTACACATATGGAGCAATGTTTTTAGCAAGTTTGAAAAAAAATTATGATGGGTCATTTTTTTTTATGGCCCATTACAGTAAGTCATTTTTTGAGGGTGATATTTTCAGTTTGAATGTAATAAACAGTATTAAAATAAAAAATTACTATTGTTTTAATATCATATATGCATTCTTTATACAAATAGCTTTAAATTGGTACCAGAAATATACAATTTGAGCCATTAGTTGTCAAGTTATGGACATTTATAGACATAGGGATAGCATCCAAGATGGCCACCATTTGGTAAAAATGATCAATTTTCAAAAGGCTATATCTCAGTCAATATTGCACAAATTATCTTAAAATTTTAGATTTGATGGTATCACTACTACATCTGTCTGTAATAAAAATAAAAAAAAATCTGACTATGGTGCAACAACTTTTCTTTAAATTGGTTGATTTCACATGGAATGACCCATATATATATGTCGTCAATTTTAGCATATTTCATACCATGTTGAAAAATGTTAACACTTTTGGTGTATTACAGTGCAAGAGTTCAAAACATTAAAAATATAAAGTAAAAATGAAATTCTTTTATAATAACCGTCTGCGTTTTCATAGAAACATGTGAAAAGGAAAAGTAAAATCTTAACAACATGGAACGCTTAAATTTCCAAATATCGCTTATTTTACACTTGATAATTGAAATGTTGGCTAAAACAGTTTCAGTTAGATAAATTATTTCTATTTATATCATATTTATGAGTAATCTATAGTGTTAAAAAGTTCAAATTTTAAAAGATTTCTTTAACTCTATTTTAGTTAATGAAATCTTGGAATATGCACACACAAATTGTTTTCATAAATTCTTGTGACACTTTGATTCGTTTTAGATGGAGGATTGTAAAGGTCAATGGAAATCACGACTATGAATTTAATGCATTGGTCTTTAATTTTTTTTTTGTGTGTGGTTTTATCTTTTTATAACTAACCTAAAAAAAGTAATGATATCAATACAAAAACCCTTAACGGGTTAAAAGTTTGTGACGCAGCACTTTATAGCTCTAAGAATTTTAAATTTGGAACTTAAAAATAATGATATCAAATTTTGAGTGACGCAATGCTATTAATTTACCTATACATATATATATCAAAATTTATTCATTGATGCTTTATCATTTACATCTCATAAATTCGAATTATGAATTTTAAAAGATATGATAGTGACGCCTTGATGTTGCTTAAAACGATTAGTTTTAAAATTCAATTTAAATTTTCTTTTGGCTAAATACATTTACACATCTAAATAATACTTTTCATTTTCAAATGCACTGTTGAATATATTACTTTCACTGAATCTATATAATGCACTGAATTGTATTCATTTGAATAAATTGATTTATCTTTTGTGCCATGCTATACAAAAATCAAAAGTAAAATTTATGTAAATAGTTTTTTGCGTCATTGTATCCAAACTAAGTTAAATGTATGCAAATGGATAATATGACCAAAAAACTATTTACATAAATTTTACTTTTGATTTTTGTATAGCGTGGCACTAAAGATAAATCAATTTATTCAAATGAATACAATTCAGTGCATTATATAGATTCAGTGAAAGTAATATAATCAACAGTGCATTTGAAAATGAAAAGTATTGTTTAGATGTGTAAATGTATTTAGCCAAAAGAAAATTTAAATTGAATTTTAAAACTAATCGTTTTAAGCAACATCAAGGCATCACTTAAATTTTCATATCATATCTTTTAAAATTCATAATTCGAATTTATGAGATGTAAATGATAAAGCATCAATGAATAAATTTTGATATATATATGTATAGGTGAATTAATAGCATTGCGTCACTCAAAATTTGATATCATTATTTTTAAGTTCCAAATTTAAAATTCTTAGAGCTAAAGATAAAGTGCTGCATCACAAACTTTTAACCCGTTAAGGGTTTTTGTATTGATTAAATTTACAAATATTTTTATTGTATAAAAAAGTAATGGAAAACTGTTGAAAATGCAAATAAAAACGTACCTTGGAAACAGAATAAATTAAAAACCTTAGTGAAAACACAATAAAAAATATTTTCAGTTGGGCCGCTATGAGATCCGAGCAAGCAACATATGAAATTTACAAATATTTTAATTCATAAAAAAGTAATTGAAAATTTTGTTGAAAATATAAATAAAAATGCATTTATCAAAAGTTTGGAGCTGTGACTTGTTGATCATCATTGAGAAAGTTAAGCGAACAGGAAATGGATGCCGTTTAAATTTAAATGGCATGTTAGTGTCAGATGGGGTCCTTCTCCTTTCATTTTGCCTATAGTATTGAAAATCACCGCTTAAATTAATTGAACATATTATACATATTATAATAAGACGCTGTAAAACATGCTATGCATCACGCTATCGAAATGTAAACAAAACATTTTCGCCTGTGTCTAAATACAACCTTGGATCAAAAAGCTACGTCACCGTAAAACGGACCAATAGCATTCATGTATTGCTCAAACGGTTTGCGTTAAAAGAGAGATCCTGTCTAGATTTTGATTTGCTGAGTGGGTTGGGACATGTGACCGTAACTACCACTGAGAAACGTCACTTTTGCTGTTGCCAAATAGCAAGCTACAAATATAGCCCTTTTTTAGCGCTACATAAGAGAAATATATATATATAGATTCTAGGCTTTTTTCTAATTCAAAAACATTTTTAATTATGAATATTAATAAATTCGCATAAAAAAGTTATGAATTATACCATATTTAAATAAAAAGAGTTATCAAAAACATGATTGTGTGAACTTACAGTCAGTTTTTGAAATATAGAAAAATTAGTATTTCCTTGTTATAGTGATTCCTACAATTATTATTAAACACCAAGACTGCAGCTATTTTACATTGCCATTGCCAGGCTTATATATGCATCATATGTATGCCGTATGACATATAAACAAAATATTTACATCTTATACGTCATATACATATATGTTAGAGTATCCCTCAGTTTCAGAAGGGTTTCCCTAAAAAAATAGAAAAAATCCCTTCTATAATTAATATATTGTGAAGGATTTTTAGGTAGATTTTGTAAGAAATACTACCTATTAAATTTCCCCCTATGTTGGAATTTCTGAAATTTTTTTGCAGATCTATGGCAATCATGGCCACTAGAGCGCCCCCCCCCCCAGTTCAAAACTTTAGCTATCTATATCACTTTATGAACATAACTTCCATAATTTTGAACAAATCTCTTCCAAACTGATATGTAAAATCAGGGGCAGAAAATCTCGGTCAAGTTCGTTAATGGGCAAAATCAGACCAAGGGAGTGGAAATAGGGAGGGTTTTAGTGAAAACCGAGAAAAGCCCATAACTTCTCTTATAATACATATCAAATCAGTTCAAAGTTATTACTTCTGGATAAAAGGCCAAAAATTATGTACGACAGATTTTTGATAAAGTTAAAAATGGGCTCAAGGGGGGAAAAAAAAGCCTTAGGGAGGAAAAAATTCATTACTTCGTCAATTATCAAGATATCAAATCCGATTAAATTTATTATAAATTTTTTAATATTATCTACAACTTTTATATTGACAAGTGATAGGACCATTGACAAGTGATAGGACCAACGCTACCAAAAAATAAATTAAAAACAAAAAAAGAGGAGCAGGGGAAGGGTTGAGGAAGAAATTTTTTTTTAAAAATAACTTTGTCAATTCCTAAGATATCAAATCCGCTTAAATTTATTATAAATCTCCTTAATAATAAGGGGGTTGACAAGTTCTTGATAGGACCAACTCTTACAGCAAAAACAAATTAAAAATACATAGCGGTTGAAGAAATAGTTATATTAACATAATTGTGGTAAAACCAGCTCTTGCAGAAAAATTTAAAAACTCGTCAAAGGCGACCAGATAAAATTGTTAAACGGGGTTTATCACTAATCTTGACTGAGTTTTTGTTGGTAAAATTATACTTATCTTCAAAGTCTACCTGTGTCTGTAAGACAAGCCAGCAGGGATTTTTTTGGTTTAGAAAATAGCATGTTGTGTGATCGGAGGTATTCAGCTATAAGTATGCAAAATATCAAGTCTCTGTGAATGAACTATGTATCAGACGAGTGAGACGAATAGGGTTTCATCAGATGAATGAAACCCCCCAAAAGTTCCTTTAAGAATAAAAAAGTGTCATTGCGGCACTCTGCTCTTTTTCACATCATTTATATGTATCTAATACATATCATACATTTCTATGGCTTGGTCATATGTCATACACATGATACATAACTATATATAAAATTAGGAGGCACCGCCCCCCTGCTCGCTACGCTCACCAACCCCCCGCATAATCGCTTAGCTATTCCATTCGGTATAGCGAAGCAATTCCTATTTTCTAGCCAACCCCAGATTATTGTTTGTGCTTAAAAATAATGTAAATAGTTCAATTAAGCTCTATTCATAAGCTAATATTAGTTTTTGTTGCATTGAAATATCTCAATTTGTTGATTTCCTGCATGCAAGTAAACCCTATTGTATTTCAATGAGAGTCTATGGAAATTTGGCGAAATACTGGAAATAGCGCTAAGTTGGCATCACTTTTGGTGACAGAGAGACGGGTCTCCCCTTGGTAACCTCCCTTATAGCGTCATAAAGCTCTGACCAATCAGTTGCATTTAACGGTATCTACGCAGATTTTCATTGTTCCATTTCCAAAGCATTACTTTTTGCAAGGCATACTTAGATACTACTACCGGCAGACCGATTTGCGTTTAATGTATGAAGTTGCTTGCCAGAGGACTGATACGCTGCCTAAAACAGAAATTTGACTCTGACCGTAACTTCAACAACAAGAACCAATCGAACCGCTCTGGGCAGGGTTCAGAATATTCCAATGTGTTTACTTTTTTTTTTTCCCCGTATAGATATGATTCAAAATTAACTCTAATCTTCAAATAAAAAAAAAACATTATCATTTTAACAATTATCGGAATAATAAATGGTGCGACCGGAGAATACTTCCAAGGTTGCTACTTAATACCAAGTTAATACTAAATACCAAGGTTGCCACTTTGGCGCATTTATCACCAGGTTGGGAAGAAGTAGAGTATTCTACGATTCACCCCAATAAATAAAAAAATGCATAGTCTAAAAACATCAATGTCACAAATTTATTTGCTATCTTCACTGCTGAAACAATAAAACTAATGGAATTTCTTTTAAATATATTAAAGTACTCATAAAATTCCTTGTAATAATTAATAAATATAATTTATTAAGTAACAAATACACTTACATGACTTAATCAAAATTGCTTGGATAACATAAAATATTGCAACGATATTTAAATCTGCGATCACCATTTCTTTCTATGATTAAAAATAAGAATATTTAATGTTTAAGGAAGATAGTTAAAAAGACTATTATTATTATTTACTTCGGACGATATCAATCACAAACATTTTACGGGTAGCAATAAATTCGTCAAAAATAACTGCTTCAAGCCAGTTATGAGAGCTGTAGTTTGATAAAAACCAAATTTTAATTTTAAAACGTGTATATGAAACACAAGCTATTTTTATGTAAATACAGGAGATTCAAAAAAGAATAACAGAATGAACCAAACGATCAAGTAAACAATAAGTAATTTAGCTAATCTTAAAAGTATGTGAACACTAAAATACTACAAGCTGTGTAAAATATCCTTTTAAATCGAAGGAAATCGAAGAATATGAGTATTTAATTTATTATTCTGAAAATACGATCAATGATTCTGAACGATGATGAGAAACAAGCCGCCGCTATCTGGGCAGGGTATAAATGTAAACAAAAAAGAGCACATTGTGATGTTTTGGTTCAGAGTTTGAAGCTGAATCCGACTTCACTTTTTCGACGGTTTTTGGCGAAATGCGCGGGCCGTATATATCATAGTAGGCTATGTTTTTTGGTACTTTTCCATTATACGGACAGCACTGTCGCCAAGCGCAATAGTTGGCGCAAAATGAAAATCATGTGAATTGAAACATTTGAAAAATAAAAGAAAAACATTGTCGATGGTAAAGTGAGCATTTTAAAAATATAACATTTGAAAATTACAGAATTTTACAAACTATTTTATTAAATCACAAATATATAATTAAAATAAGTGAAAAAATAACTGTTATACAATAAAGTAATAAAATAAAAAAATCATATTAAACTGCTGCCATAAAATTACAAATCTCTTTGGCACAGGTGTCATATTCGCCCCATATTGGCACGATTTTTTTCGGTTGCCAATTTGGCGAAAACATCAACAGCATAAACAACATAGGTACAGATATCATATACGCCCTATATTGGCGCGATTTTTTTCTGACGCCAATGTCATATACGCAATGGGTATTTAACTGGCACCAAAGTGTCGTTATTTTGCTTGATATGGTAACCCGGATGTTGCTGTTAATATTTTCACCAAATTGGCATAGGAAAAAAATCATGCCAATATGGGGTATATGACATCTGTGCCACAACATAATCAGGCTATTCACACAATTGTATATTATACTCTTATTTCAAATAATAATGCCCCTCGAAAAGTAAATTACAGGAGGATTAGCCTCCCCCCATTTCCTATTTTATACTTAACCAATGAACTTTCAAATCTAATCAGGGAAGCGCCTTATCAGAAAAGAAAACAGTATATCAAATTTGTAGGAAATCTGATAATTCTGAATGAAAAATCCCATTTATTTAAATTATGGGGGGGGGGGGGAAATTAGTCACCCATTTCCCACTTTATACTTAACCAATGAACCTAACTAATCAGGTAAGTGCCTTATCAGAATAAACCGGTATACCAAATTTGAAGCAAATTGGATAATTCTGTATTAAAAAACCCATTTATCTAAATTAAGGGAGGGGAATAGCCACCCGTTCCCCCCCGCTTTATACTTAACCAATGAATCTCCAAAATTAATCAGGTAAGCGCTTTATCAGAATGAACCTAGAAAACAAATTTGAAGCAAATTGAATAACTGCATGAAAAAATCATTTATCTAAATTAAAGGGGTAGATTAGCCGCCCCCCCCCTCCTTTATACTTAACCAATGAACCCCCAAAACTAATCAGGGAAGCGCCTTATCAGAATGAACCTAGAAATTTTTTTTTAAGCAAATCGAATATTTCTATCAAGAGTCATAGCGTTCCATACATTTATATATACAGAACCTGTGGGCTCATTTGCTCTCAGGCTTTGATAACCTGTGAGCTAAAAACTAACGATTGATCAAGTAATCATGATTAATGATTAAATTTGCAATTGTTAATCTTGATTAATGATTGAAATAGTTGTAATTGTTAAAATCATTAATCATGATTACATTAGTTTTAGTTTTTTTCAACCTAGGTCATAAAATTAATTCTTTTTTTTTTATGCGAAAGAGAATTATGGGAGAACGGCATCAAATATTGAATTTTTCAATATTGAAGGGGGCCCAGGCCCAGTTTGTTAAATATACATTTTTATATCCGCATTCATTTGAAAACTATACAACTTCCAAATTTTTCAGAAAGATGGGCATGCACTGTAGTTGTTCATATCTGTGTCAGATTTTTTAAGTTTCGTGTGGCCCTTGGCCCCCATAAGCAAAACCCTCACATATGGGCCTTATTTCTTTAAAAAAGGGTTTTCATAGCCACAAAAATATCAAATTCACTAAAAAGGTCGGACTGCACCAACAGTGTAGAAAAACTATGTCAAATACTTAAAATTTAAGTTTCATGTGGCCCTGGGCCCCAAATATATTTATTTTTTACTAGGGATGAAACGGATATTGATTTTGCTGGATATCGGATACCGGATATCCGAAGCTCCTTTGCCTGCCGGATATCCGGCACTAGATATGTTTTTAGTTATATGGTGAATTATTTTTTTATATAACGCCATCTCAGAACAATAAATTACAAATATGTTTTATACATCATTAAAACATTTTAAATGTATTGAAATATAATTTACAAAAACTATATCTCTTTGAACATCAGGGCTTGAAATTCAAGTTTTCCCCAGAAGGGGAGTTTTATAGGTCAAAACTGGGAAATTTTCATTAGCGGCCATTGGCCGTTTAAGACTATTTTTTTAAGTGGCCACTTTCTTTAAACTAGTGGCCACTTTTTTATTTAAAATACTAAACAGTAAAGTTTCTATAAGTATTAATACTATAAAACTGAATAGCCCAAATAAATATGTTAATATTAGAACCAAAAAAAGTAGAATATTTGATGAAATACAAGAAAATTTTATTCTCTCCTTGTTAAAAAATGGCCGGAAGGTGGACGCTGATGGACAATTTTGCATTAGCCACTTTTTCTCATTTACTGGCCCTGTGGCCGGTGGCTAGTGCTAATTTTGACCTTTAGGGAGTTTCCCAGCCAACATTTAAAAATACAGGGGAGTTGAACTGCTAGAAAGGAAAAAAATATCTTTAAACCCCATTATTTTTTATGTGCCACTTAAAGAACTACATTTATACAGACATGACAAAATACCTTTGAAATAATTTAAATTAACAACTCAAGATAATTTATTATCAAAAATGTTTATTTTTATTAAAACAAAGGAACAGAATCAAGTTTTATATATGCCATGTCTATTTTTCAACTTTCACTAATGTTATGGGCAATTAACAATTGGGTTGCTAAATGAATTTCTTAATTTTAGAATTTATTCCAGTTTGCATGTTTTAGCCTCTTTCACAAGTTACACTTTTGACAAACAGCACAGACCAACTTTTATAACTTTAGAAATTATCGGAAACGCATGGTTATGCCCTGTTAAAAAATTTTAGAAAACTTTGCAAAATTTGATGTGCATTATTTTTTAACTTGCATGAATGATGCATATCAGTGATTCTATTGTCAATATCCTACGGTGATTGTATGTCACTTCTGAACAAACTTGTTTTATTATATCCTTAATGGAATTATAGTCACAACTGTAATCCCTGGTATTTTCGTTAAAATTGAAGTATGGAATTTTAAATGGATTTAACATGTCCAAAAACACTTTAGTGCATATACTGTCATCATTTCTGTCCACAATTCCAATGACATCAGTTTCTGCCGACTGCAACTGTGTTTCAAAGACTAGCAACTCAACCTTAGGCCATAACTTATGTAAAAATGTTACTAACGTTTTAATTTTAATTCACTTTCATTCACTCCAATCAAGAATCTAACCAGTAGTCAACTTTCTTCATATCCAGAAAATTTAAATTTTCAACAACTTCTGCTCCATCAGTTAGTCCTTCAATCAAAAACTGTATCAACCTTTTCCTGCAATGTCTCTTAATTTTCTCAAGGAGCCATTCTCTGCTCCAGAAGCTAATGTGTAGCTTGGCAATATTTCATTATTCAAATCTGTTTCATTGCAATTATAGATTGCGGGGGGGGGGGGGGAGAGACAAGGCTGAGTAGTGGCATTTGGTAGGGTAAATAAGAAAGCTTCCCATTTATCTCAAAATTCTTATGGAACCCCAGTCAACAAAAATGTTTTGGTCCCATGCTTTTAAGATAATCGGAGTTTTACTGTACTTGAAAGATTAATGAATAAATGTTATGCTTATATTGATATTTTTTTAATCTATTGAGTATGAATTAATAATATTAAATAAACTCCTTGTGAATCCTTCCTATTTATTTATTTATTTTTGTTAAGAAATACTTTATTTTTGTAAGATTTTAAGAAACATTTATTTCCTCAAAGTAATTTCTTTTGTTAAGGGGACATTCCAGTGAAACTGGTTTTCCCTTCTCAAATCATGAAATTCTATATTAACCCATGGGAAATTTTAGCAAGAACAAAAAATCATACATTAGTCATACATTATAAAACACTTTCTAACACTATCATAATATTGTTACCAAATTTAATTTTTTTTTCATTCACAGCACACAGTTAAACACTTAGGGGACCCTTCACTAACTTGAAAATGGCCATTCCATAATGTTAAACCAATGGGCAGGGGTTTTTTTATTTGTTTAAATTTGAAAAGTTTTAAAAGATTCTTTTTGCATAAGATAGATGAGCTCGATCTTTCATACAGCTGTTTTTTACTTTTTCGATTTTGGTTGAAGATTTTTTTGCATGGAATTGCAATGCATTGGAATTTTAAATCCATATCCAAAGTTTGAAAAGGAAATAGTCAATTGATTTCTTCTATTACACGAAAAAGGTTGATTTTAAAAGTCATGTTCTAATTTCTGTGAATTGCAAAAATCAACTACTGTAATTTCCGGTAGATAAGCCGCACGGGTGAAAAATCGAGAAAAAAAAAAAAAAAGTCGGCAGAAACGCCGCACCACCGTATACGCCGCACTGATAAAAAATAAAATAAAAATACAATCAGCAGAAACACTGCCTTTTTTTCATTTGGGCATCAAAATATTAATCTTGAAATAATAGTATAAAAAGATATAGAATAAAAATCTTACCTGAAATGTCTTGAAAGAAATTTTCATTATTTTTAATAGGAGATTCACCATGAAACTAAACACATTTAATATTACCATTATTTGAATAAAAAATTAATTAAATCCATCAAAGTCCGATAGTTCACTTTCTGAATTAAAAAGTTTTAAAATTTCATCATCTGAAATAATGGGATCATCGACGTCACTATCTTCGTCATCACTATCTAGAGGCTGCGATTCTGGAAACACTTCACTGTCAGATGTGACGATATTAGCCTCTGTAAATCCAGAAACAATAATTGTAGATTTAACTTTTTTCCAAGAATTTGAAACCCATTCTGCCACTTCCTCGTATGTTGCTTTCCTCATATGGCCGCTTTTAGTAAAAGAATGCGTTCCATTCCGCATCCATTCCTCCCAACATTTACGCATTTCGCATTTAAATGCACAATTTATTGTAATGTCCAGTGGTTGCAAAATTTTAGTAAGTCCTCCTGGAATGACAGAAATATTTGCCGAAGCTCTTTTGCATGCATGTTTTACTGGATCAGTTAGATGAGCGCGCATTGAGTCGAAAATTAACAGTCCGCGTGGTTTAAAAAATGCTCCTTTTCTCTTTCTCCACACTTCATCCAGCCAGTCTAAAAATATTTCCTGGGACATCCATCCCTTTTCATTCGCCCGAATCATAACATCGGTTGGGAAATTTCGCTTCGGCAAAGTTTTTCTCTTAAAGATTAATAAGGGCTTGAGTTTATCACCGTTCGCAGCGCAAGCTAATACGCACGTGAACGAAGTCTTCTTGTTTCCGGTTGTTACAAGAGAAACTGTCTTTTTTCCTTTCAAAGATACAGTTCTGTTGGGGGGGGGGGGGGGGGCAATCGAAAGTAAGCGGGACCTCATCCATGTTTATTATAGATTCTTTAGAAAATTTTTCTTCTACAATTATCTTATGGACGTATTGCAAAAAAGACTGTTTCTTTTCTTGCCAGTCCGCTGGCAAAGCTTGTCCAACAGTTGTTTTCGCTCGTACCGATAATTTTTTCCTCCTCATAAACCTATAGCACCAATGAGGTCCGCCTTTAAAATTAGTAATCCCCATTTGTTCAGCAATCATCTTTGCTTGCATTCGAATGCGCACGGTTGACACCGATAAGTTTTTCTCTCTTTGCTCCTTTATCCACTTTTCTAAATTTGCTTCTAATACAGGCCCTTTTTTGCCTTGGCATTTTTTTTAACACATCTTTTTCCTTTCTCCATCTACGAATGCAGCGTTCGTCTATGTCGTTTTCACGAGCAGCTGCTCTGTTCCCTATAGCTTCTGCTCTTTCACATACCATCAATTTAAAAGTGGAAGTATAGCTTTTACACTTCACAGACATTCTTTTAGTACTTTGATCTGGGAAAAAAATTCAAACTTTATAAAAAACAAAGGAAAATTATGTATGTAGCACTAGCACGCAGGAGACAAAACTATCAAATGCAAACTTTTCTCTACTTAATAACCAATCAAAGCATTGGAACTTCCCATTTTAGTGTTTGGGGGGGGAATGCGTGGGTTTCCTCTAGAAGTGACTAGAACATTCTCGTTTCATTAAGCGTAAATTGAAAACTCAGATGAAAAGAACCAATCGCAATGAACGAGAGAAGGGTCTTCTCTCCGCTAACATGATGAAGGACGAAAATTTGTCATCGGTAAACTCTGATAGGTGGCTCGCGAATTGAACTTCGAAGTTGCTAAGCTCTACTCTGGCCTCTCCGATGCAGGGAGAAGGTGCGCTGTGAACCTGCGCAGACATCGTACATTGGTTCAGCGCCGTTCTCTAGTCGCTACAGATGTTAAAAATAAATAAATTTGCCGTTATGCTGTTAACAACTTTTAATCCAAATGGAAATTATATAAACTCTTAATTTATGATTTCCTGCATTATAAGTTCAAATTGCTATAGGTAATAATTTAGACTAGAATTGCACAAAAAAAAAAAAAAAAAAATTGCTGCGTATACGCCGCTTCTTCGTATAAGCCGCAAGTCGCAAAATTTTACTTTTAAAATCGTATACGCCGCGGCTTATCTACCGGAAATTACGGTAGTTTGTTATTTCTAAACATGTTTTTTTTAAGTTCACCAATTTTTTTTTCTTCATTTGTGCCACAAGTGTAATCTCATTTTGTTTAGTGCTGACTATTGGCCAATTTGGTAGGGCTCAGTCTCCGGTGGCCATTACTGCCCTTTTAGTTATTTTCTATTTTGGGCACAGGGAAAAATCATCGCAAAATACATAAACCGGTCATAAAAAAAATATCGCCGATTTCATCAATTATGGTGAAAATAAATAACAAAATTTGTCGACCGGTCGCAAGAAGAAAACTGAAGTTCATGGGAAATCGGCAGCGGGAAAATATCACAAAATTCGTCAATCGATTGGAAAAATATCGTGAAATTTGTCAATCCGTCACGAGTAAATATCGTGAAATTCCTCAGCCGGTCGCAGAGAAAAACCGCGAAATTTTTCAATTGGATGCAAAAAAACAATCGTTATTTTCATCAGCATGTCGCAAGAACAAAGAAGGAAATGTGCCAATTGGTCACAGAATAAAATTGCTATATTTGTCAATTGATCTCGAGAAAAAAAAAATATGAAATTCACCGATCGGTCTCTAGAAAAAATCGTAGAATTCGTCAGTCAGTCGTGGAGAAAAAGCACAAAATTTTTCAGTCAGATGCAGAAAAATAACTATGAATTTTGTCAATCTGTCGTAAGAATAACCTGTGAAATCTGCTAATCGATAGTAGAAAATATCACGAAATTTGTCGGTCGGTCCTGAGACTTGATCGTTGTTTTACAAAGAAACATTTTCAGAAAATGATTTTTTGGAAACAGGAGCTGCCTGCCCACAATAGGGCATAATAAATAGGACACAATAATAATCTTTAGGGCACAAATCCTGCCATCCTGTCTCAAAATTCAAGCCCTGTAATGTATATTAATAATATTGCACAAGAAATGTAATATAAACATTAAAATAGTCTGTTTATTTGTACAATGAAATGCTGATAATTGCTACTGGATTTGGATATGGGATTGACTATATTGATAATTGCTAATAATTAATTAATTTGTACAATGAAATGCTGATAATTTGTATAGTAAATTTTAACCAATTAATATGCATATAATTGTAGAGCATTTTCACAAAGAAATACTACATACTTTCTTTTTATAATTTAACCATAAAATATCTATTAATATACCTATGATTAAAGAGTTATTTTCTCCAAACATAGGTTTAATTGATGCCCTTTTTCTGTTTTAATTATTTAATATTGTTTTTGCTCTAAGTCACAATTAGTTTTATTTTAAGTTAAATTATTTTGATATTTATAAGTAAAAAGAAAATTACTTTTAATTTTAAATATTTATAAGGAAGTTACAAAAATAACTAGTTGGATTTGCCAATCCCAAAACTTTCTTCTATCTCATACATCTTAATATTTCAAAAAGTAGATCCAAATGTTACCATTCTTTAGTATTATTAGTTCAATATTATACCAACTTTGATTTTGATCTAAAATTTCTGCTCCAATCAATTAATCAGAATAAGTTAATCTCGATCATGATATTTATTAAAATCAATAATTTTTTCGTTATTCTGTTCTACATCAGCTGTTTGTGAATAGCCAGCTTAGCAGGATGCGAACTTCCCTTCGCTTCATGAGCCGCCAATATACAGCACAAAATAAAACTGCGAAAAATCGAGAAAATTTTACAAAAAAACTCTGTTACAGTGCCACCTTCTGGCAGAATATTTCCAAATGCAAGGAGAAACTGCTGGCCATAGCCAAAAATATACACACAAAATATGTTCAATTCTATGCTTAGCTTCATACACTTTTCAATGGTAAAATAATGTAAATAACACAAAAATCCGTATTATAGCACCGCCTTCCAGTAGAATATTTTCAAATTGAAGGAGGACCTGCTGGCCATAGCCAAAAACATACCCCCAAAAATTAGTTCAATTCTATGCATAACTTCATACACTTTTCGATGGTACAAGAATGAAAGTGGCACAAAAATCGCTATTACAGCACCCCATTTTGGCAGAATATTTCCAATTTAAAGGAGAACCTACTGGACATAGCCAAAAACAAATACAAAAAATTTTGTTCAATTATATAGATAACTTTATACACTTTTCGGTGGTTCAATAATGAAAATGGCACAAAAATCGCGATTACGTGGCCCCCCTCCTTCCAGTGGAATGTTTCCATATTGAAGGAGGCTGACCTCTAAAACATCTAAATCCGTCGAAAACCGGAAATCGAAAAAAATTTCTATTACAATACTTTCTTCTAAAAATTGGCCTGTTTAATTGTTAAACTTAAAAAAAAAGAAAGAAAATTAATAAAGTCATACTTTAATAAACAACTTCAAATTTTATTTTGCATTCTGAAAGTAAAGATATAATTTTCTGAAAGAAGTAAACATAAATTCTTAAATTTATTATAAAGAGTTCAAATATCAATGTTAGGAAAGCTGGCAATTCTTTAAACTTTTGAGAATTACCTTTTACTCATGTATAGTGAACTTACTTTCATATTTTGCATTATAAACAAAATTGTTCGGCATTGGTTGGGGTCAAACTATTTCTGTTATCCTTATATATTCACTTCGCTGCGCTCTGCCGGATATCCAGAAGAGAAGTCGGATATCCGGTGATTGCGATCCGTATATCCGACGGTGTTTCGGATATTGAAAAATCAGCCGGATATCCATTGCATATCTATTTTTTACCATTCATCGTAAAAATACCAAGTTTAGCATACGGATCAGTCAACACCACTATTTCAGAATTAAGAGGGAGTATCAATAAGTTTTTGCCCTCACATAGAAATAATTGAGTGAAATTTATGCAGTTGCAACATAATATTAGTCCTTTTCTATATAGTCACCATGCACAGTAACACATTTCTGCAAACGGTATTTCAAAGAGGGGGACAGGATGTATTCCAGGAGAGGAGGCACGATAGTAGACCCAAAGAGGGGCACTTTTCTACCTAGTAGCAGAAAGTTTCAGACAAGAGACGGGCGTCACAGATTTTCTTTTCTCTTTTGCAGATTCTTTTTCATCGGACCTTTATTTTGCTTTGTATTATGTTTAGCTCTTTATTACTTAATACAAAACATTAAGATTATTATTAATAAAAGTTTATAAAATGTCTAAAAACGCTACAGGTAAGTGATTGTTTGATTAATTAATGCTTCAGTTGTAAAAATATTTTACTTGGAGATTTATTTTTTATCCCTGAAGAATCTGAAGAATTTTCTGCTACTGGGCTTTTCTAACTTTTGCCGACGCCCCTCATGTGACATATTATTGGAAAGGCCTATGACTACTTATTCATGTTATGCACCTCCTGCACCTAATTTGCAGGGGGGTGTCCACAAAATTTATAAAAGTGCTCACTGCGAGGTGTTAAAATGGGGCTCGGGAGATGCATAGCATGAATAAGTGGTCACAGGCCTTTCCAACAATATGTCACATGAGAGGGGTCGGCAAAAGTTAGAAAAGTGACCCCCTTGGGTCTACTATCGTGCCTCCTGGAATACACCCTCCCCCATCTTTGAAATACAGTTTCAAGAAATGTGTTACTATGCACGATGACTATATAGAAAAGGACTAATAAAACATAGTAATTTCATAAATTTTACTGAATTATTTCTGTGTGAGTGCAAAAACTTATTGATACTCCCTCGTGTGGTGTTAAAGGGGCCTCAGAAATTATCCTCATTTGTTAAAAAAGGTTTTAATTGCTGCAAAAATACCAAATTCAGTAAAAAGGTTTCATGTGGTCTTGGGACACCAATACTATTATTTCTTACCATTTATCACACAAATACCAAATTCTGTGAATAGGTCAGTCTGAATCACTAGTGTAGAATTATATATACAAATGCCAAATTCTTATATTTGAAATTTCGTATAGCCCTGTGGGGCATGTACATTCTGCCCCTGCCATTCAGGGCCCAAATATTTTTTTACCATTGGTCTCAAGAATCCTATGGCAAACACGGCGGTCTGCCTTATTAGTTAAGATTTACAGTATTGATCTCTTAAATTTTAAGATTCATGTTGTCCTGGCAACCTTTATTCAGGGCCATACTAATGCTTTTTACCATTTATTGCAATAATACCAAATTTGGCATACATGTCGGTATTTCAATTTGTCATGCAGGACAGTTTGTACTCTTTCGAATTTTGATGACGGATTCTTAAATTGTATGTGGCCCTGGGCCCCATCTCCAGGGCCCATTATAATTACTTTTTACCATTCATCGCAAAAATATCAAATTCAGCTAACAGGTTGGTCTGAAGCAGTAGTATGGAATTACTATGACGTATTCTTATATTTGAAGTTTCAGAACAAATGCTGTATTCGGCCGGATTCTGCCATCTTGTTTCTTGTTGGTCATCGCCGATATTAAATTTCTTCATTTGGATTTATTTATTTATTTTTGTTGTTTTTTAAAATGTTTAATCTTTAATTTTAGTTGTTGTAGTTTATGTTTAATCTCTAAATTTTCAAAAATTAAGCATAAAGTGGTTATAATTGACCAACAAAGAAACAAGATGGCGGATTCCGGGTGAATAAGGCAAAAGTTTCAAAAGTTTCATATAGTCCTGGGGCCCCAATACTATTATTTGTTATCATTCATCATAAAGCTACCTAATTTTTGTATACTGATAGGTCAGTACCAGTATTTCGGAATTTTGGTGTAACTCTTAAATTGTAAATTTCATGTGGTTTTGAGGCCCCATACAGGGTTTCAGAAATGTGCACCATTTGTGAAAAAAAGGTTTTCATAGTCGTAAAATTACAAATTCTATGAAAAGGTCAGATTGAATCAATAGTGAAGAAAAACTATGTCAAATACATAAAATTTAAGTTTTGTATGGGCCTGTTAAAAAAAAAAAAAAGTTTACCTACCCACAAAATATCATTCAGTAAAAAGGTTGGTCTGAATCAGTAGTGTAGAATTACGATAACAAAATCCTATATTTGAAAATTCATGTGCCCCTAAAGCCCCATATACAGGGCCCAAATATAAATTTTTTTTTACCAGATTTAAAAATACTAGTTATGCGATACAGTTGGTATGATTTAAAATTAAGTATCGACCCAAACAGGTTTTTAAGACCGAAATTGAAATCTAAAACGAATTTCAGTAATCTTCTCTTTTTTTTAAACAAAAATCTCCAAAATTTTTAAAAGTAATTAATACATACATAAATATACATAATTATTAATTAATTATATATGTTTATTAAATATACATAGTCATTAATTAATTATACGTGTGGCCCAAGTTGGCTGTCTGTACCTCTGACCAAAACTTTTTTATTTTCATATAAAATAAAATGTAATTATTTCTTCGATGACACAAAATAATTTTCTAATTCTTCGAATCAAATTAAACTAGTATGTTGTGGTCATCACAAAACTTTCTTCTATATAAATCACATCAATTAAATTATTTAAATAATAGAAGAAATTACATCAATTTAGCACCAATTCATATCTAAGTATATCTGAATTTGAAGTTTGATGCAAATTCGTGCATAGTTCTTGAGATAGAGCTAAAGTGGAAATTCTGAAAAATACAGCATAGCAGCGCCACCTGTTGAGTGATTTGCACCAAAACATAAACAGCAGTAATTCATATCAAGGTATACATAAATCTGAAGTTTGTTGAAGGTCCAAGCATTAGTTCTTGAGTTAGGGCTATTGCAGAAATCGCAAAAAATGCAGCATAGCAGTGCCACCTGTTGAGTGATTTACACCAAAATGTATAAAACGTCAATTCATGTCAAGGAATAACAATCTGAAGTTTGATGAAAATCTGTGCATTAATTCTGGAGATTGAGCTATTGTGGAAATCGTGAAAAATGCTGCTTAGCAGCGCCACCTGTTGAGCAATTTACACCAAAAACTAATCAGCACCAATTTATATCAGGGACTAACTGAATATAAATTTTTATTAAATTCCGTTCATTAGTTCTTGAGATAAAGCAACCACAAAATTTGTGCACACACAGAGACATTTTGTAAAAACATGTTTTTCGGGTTCTTTGACCCCTAAAACGTGTAAATCCGCCGAAAACCGCAATTCGAAACTTTTCGAATTCAATAGTTTCTTCTTGTAAAGATAGAAGAAGGTAAAAAGGTTTTAGGTATAAATACCTCTAATTAGCTTTTATAACGATTTTTGTAAATGATCATCTGTTGTACCAGAGATTTCTCAGAGAGTATTCGAAAGACTTCTGCGGTTTCAAATTTTTCTATTACTGTTGAGTCTACAGCTCTTAATGTGCATGTGAAAAGCATCTTCAAAGTTTAGTCATATATGCATTGCTTGCTTTATAATTTGCACTCATGTCTTGAGTCAGTCATGAATGATAATTATAAACAGTGAAGTTCATATCAATAAATAATGAGTGTTTCATTGGAGTTTGGAGCCGATACAGCTCAAATCAATGAGTAGTGTTAAAAATTTCCGAAAGAAATGAGATTTCAAAAACAAAGATTGTTTCGGTTAGGCTGAATTTTTGGCAGTATTTTCGCCAAGAATGAGACTGAATTTTCAGTCGATCTCTATTTAAAATACAGTTGTTACCTGTTTTTGTTCTTGTTTCTATATATTTTTACTTTCTTCTATCTTTACAAGAAGAAAGTATTGGATTCGTGAAAAATTTCGACTTCTGGTTTTCGACAGATTTATACGTTTTAGAATGCCCAGAACACGAGGCGCATTAACATACATTTTGGCCGAGTAATTGCAGACATAATTATCAATTAAAATTATGTCATCAATATAACGATATAAATGTAGAGTATTATTAGTAAAAGTACGTTCATAATGACATAAGTATAAGTCGGATAGTAAACTGGATGTACAACTGCCTTGTGGTATACCGACATGCTGTAAATATAAAGTGTTATCTTGCAATATATAATTATTATAGATAATGGAGTTTGTTAAAGATTTAAAATATACAATATCTATGTTAGATGGTAATTCCAGTTTTTTATAATACTTTTTAAATAATTCATTTATAATTTTATGTAAATCAAATAGGTCTATATTATTAAAAAGATCTTTGAAGTCATATGTCGTTATATTATATACACAATGAAGATTTTTTAAAATATTGACAAGTTGATAGCTATTTTTTATACAATGTGTATTATCATTATTTGTAGTAAGTACATATATTTGATTAAGAATTTTTAAGAGAAGTTTATTGGCTTTATTATTATATGTATTGCAACCAATAGTTACAGTCCTAAATTTAATTGGAGCTTTATGAAATTTGGGAATAAGAACTAAATATGGATAATTAAAGTTAGTAGATAAAATATTTAATAGTTTATAATAACTTCGAATTTTACGATTATTTACAATTACATTTTCATTAGTTTTTTGAAATGACTTATTAGAAGAAATACAATTTGTAAGAAGTTGGTGATAATAAGATTTACATATAATAGCATAATTATTAGGAGATTTGTCTACATATGTTATAACGTAGTTTTTTTGTAATTTAGTAATAATTTGTTGGAAAAAATGCTTTGTATTAATAGAAACCAAATCAGCAATATTATTTTTTAAAGCCATAGTTAATTTTTCAATTATTAATATTTTCCATTGATTAAAATATTCAATAGGCTTATTATAAGAGATAGAAATTTTATAAATAAAAATATCAATATCATATGTAAACTGTTTGATAATAGATTTGACATTAAATTTACATGGAAGTCTATATTTAGTACCATAACCCATTAGTTGTTTCAATTTAAAATCATTAACAATATCAAGATTTCCAGTGATTATATGTCCATGATCATTGTTTATGTATTTTTTTAGAGTGGGGTCATTGCATTTACACGGAAAATTACTAGCAGCAGATGTATTTTTTGAAAATGTATTGTAGTTAAAAATCTTTCTACCAATTGTAATCGGATATTTAAAGGTTTTTGATATATGAAGATTATTAATGGGAAAAAAAACAATTTTTATCATTAATTATAGAATTGATATTAATTTTATTAAATATGTGATTTGAAAAAGTAATTATCATTTGAGTATTCATGTTTTGTATTTTATGTTTTTTTTTTTGTAAATTAATATTTAAAAGATTAACCCTAGTCATAATGAGGTCAAAATAAATATCAGAGAAATGTTTAGAGAAAGATTTACTAAGAAATACATTTAAATATTGTACAATCTGTTTCTTTTTAATAGCAAAGATGTTTTTTCGAATTAACAACCAGTTATAATTCTCTAAATATTTACTTTGAAGATCATTTATTTGTTTAGTGATAGATTTTTTGGAAACTACAACTAATGATGAACCCTTTCCACGTTTGTTACATGTTGTTTTACAATTTAAATTATGATTAAGAGTAGGATAGATTGGAGAATAGTCAATATTATTATTTATAGATGTGAAGACTGACAGGTCTGTTAAATACTTCACTGTTAAGTCCATAAGGATAAATTGTGTTGTAATATTTCATATATGATGATTCCATATAAAGACGTTCTGATTTATTTTTTAGAATTTGAAGGATTTCAATTGTCGTATTTTTAAATTGATGTTTATGAAAATGTTGAATTTCAGCTGTAGATTGTATATTTTTTGCTTTGTTATTATTAGAGTCTGAACGATGATGATTGATACGTTTATGAATTGGACCTGATGTTTCACCAATATATTTCATGTTACATATGTTGCAATTTATACAATATATAACATTAAATGCTTTACAAAAACTAGAATAGTTAGGATCTGAGACAATTTGTGTCTGAGAAGCGTATGGACATGTCTTTCACCGAGCATCTTAGCACTTACGAAAAAATAAGGGACGAGGGGGAGCGTATAAATGGTCGCTGGATGACGATCCAGGAAAAACCCAATTATTGTTCCTGTACCGGGCACTACACTGCATAGATGCTAAGTATCTTGCCAGGATCGAGATGTTTACTAAGAACTGCCATATAAAAATTATGTTTGGAAAATGCAATAATTGCAAAAAAAAAAAAAAAAAAGAAAATTTAATAATATAAAAATTAAATTAAATTAGTCTTGATTAAATAATAAATCTTGAGTATGGAAAAAAAATAAATAAATAAAAAATCTATATACAATATTTACAATAATAGAAGCAGAACTCAAAAACGATCTTCAAAATTTCCATAACCAAATAATGATAACCCTAATTTCATAGACTAAAAAAAGCAAGAAACCAATGGACTTTTTGATAACAAATAAGTCAAAAATAACCGCATCTAACATTCAAAACCTAGAAAAACAAAAACCTTGCAAAGACAACCAAAACGCTTTCCCAATTAACTTCTCAGATCAAAGTAATATGAATTTAAACTGCTAAAGTATATTAACATTAAATCTATGAATAGAAATAATTGCGGTTTGGGTGTAAAAACGCAACAAAATCCCTACTTCCAGTCTCCGGCTACGGATGATTTGAAAAGTCAACCCCCAAAATACTCCATCTTTGTTGAAATTTATCTCTAAAAAACCATCGAACAAGGAAACGGTTCCACTTATCCCATATCTACGCCCCCGTGGTTGCGCTGTTGGGGGTAACAGGCGGTAGGTTGATTGTTCAACTGGAACTTCTGCAGATGTCAAAAGTGTAATTAATCATTTCGAACCTCTTTCAAGAAATGAAAGGCGTGTTTTACAGGGCATTATTTAAAGATGCTGCCAATTCAGGATTGTGATCACTGTCGCTTCAGTAATTAAATTAATTGTATCCGGGGTTCTTTGTTGACTTATAATAAGAAAAATATTGCATATAAAAATATGAAAACTGGAAATTTTATAGTGAAATGTACAATAAGTTCGCTGAAGCAAACAGATTTTAATGCGAAGAAATGCTCTTTAATGTTGAAAAAGGTAAAATAGTTCGATTAAAAAGTTTTATAGTATTAAAAACTAGCATTTTAACAACCTTTTTCAGGCACATTTTTTAAGTTTATATTTTCAATTTTATTTTCAAAACTGCACTATCTTAATTCATTTTACTCCATAATTCAAAAAAGTAATTTAGTTACCAATTTTTCCGTAAATTTAAAAAGCACTAATAATAATATTTCCTTTCCATAAACAAGGATATTTACACACGAGTATTGAAACAGAAAGACTACTTTAGAATAAGTATATTTTAATGTGAGAATAACATTATATGCAAAAAAAATTACGTCATTAAAAAATTATAACATTGAACTGCCATCGGAAGCACACCTTTGTACATTTTTTTTTTTTTTTTTAATTCTAGCATATCTGGATATGATTTAAAAAACTATTAAAATTTTGAATCGCATACACAAATCAAGCTGAGTTCAATAAAACAATGTAATTCGGATTGTCTGTTTTTATTTTCAAACTTTAAAAAAATGTATCTTCAATACATGAAAGGTTTCTAATTCAGATTGAAGCTAAAAGTAAATTTACAAATGTGTTTCAAAACACACAGGTGCAGCGAAGGATGGGGGGAAGAGTTCGGGATTAAAACCCCTCCCAGAGCTGCGATTTTGTATGTTTATACAAAACTCAAAGGTTTATAAAATCTTACACATTTTTTACACACGATTAAATAAAAATATCACAAATTTACGCATTTATTTTCATTACATCAAGTAATTGTCGTAGATTTATCTGCATTTTTTAGAAATTGAGTACATTAGTATAGTTAAACATTAGTCAAAATGTCAGTTTTTGGAAATTTATATCTCATGAGGAAGCTATGCATTTTTATAGGCATTTACGTATAAGCCCAGCATGTCAGTCAAAATAAAAAAAGACAAGCTGTTATCTCTTTCCCTTCTCAATTATAACAATATTAATGTTGAAAAAATTGAAAAATCATCATTTTTGACAGTTTGTAACCCAAATAAAGGGGAGGATGACTTTCATATGAGATTTAGCAAGGTAAATACATATTGTCTAATACTTGTAGCAGGGTCGAAACTAGAAGGGGCAGAGGGAGCAAGTGCCCCCCGGGCGCCAGAACGAAAAACATACGGGGCGCCAAGAAGATTGGTTTTTGAGTTCTTAAGAACCAACACTAGCCTAATATTAAATGTACTGAAGCGTCCTTTTCAAATTTCTCACTTGATTTTAATATTTTTATTTATTTATCTTCTTAGGATAGATGAGGTTGATTTTTAAAGTTGTTAGTTTGTATACGTTTTCGATTTTGGTTGCAGTTTTTTTTTTTTTTTTTAATGAGGCTACTTTTAATTTCGGAACCGGTTCCGAAAGTGAAAGTAACTATAAAAAAAAAAAAGCTGCAACAAAATTTGAAAAAGTAAAGATTACCCGATTAGAGATATACCTCACCTATCCCAAACAGAAAAAATCATTTCAAAATATTAAAATGCAAGCGAGAAATAGAAATTTGGAAGGGACGCTCACATAGGTTTAACATTAGCTAGCGAGTTTCTTCACCTTACTAGTGTAGTCTCTTAAGACAATGTGGCTATCTATCAATGTGTCACTGTCACTTTAACCGCCTCATTTGTAATTTTACAACTACCGTAAAATCTGTGAAATCTATATAACAGAATCCTGTCTTAGATGAAAAAACTACATGTTCCCAACAGAAAGAATACCATCAATTATACCTGCTAAGACAGAAACCTGTATAAAGCGGATTTTTTTCCCGGTTCCTTTGGATTTCGTTTTCAGTGTTTTAATGAATCACTATTTGACAAAGCTGATTACGTAATTCAGTATTACGTATTTTTTTATTACATACTTTAAATTTTAAAGAAAGTCGGTTATAAGAAACTTAGTGAAATTCTCTTTGTAAAATTACTTTGCGGAGGCCGGGGGGGGGGGGACGAATTCTATGTTTACCCCCGAGAGAAAAAAGGCTAGTTTCAGCACTTGTCGGACATTTACTTTTATTCCAACTGCTCTGTGAGATTGAAATTGCAGAAATGACATTCAAAGAAAATTATGTGAAATATTTTCATTACAATTTTACACATGTAAATTTTAAATATTGGGGGTAAATTTACAAAGATTTAATTACAAAAAAATTACAAGCCATTCTTTGAGTTGAAACATACCTTTAGATTTTTGTTTATTATTATTATTCAACATTTTCTCAAATTTATACACGCTAATTATTTCTGTTGTCGACATCCGTTTTTCTAAGCATTTACATAACGCAGGACGATGAATAAGGTATCATTCGAAAGGATTTTGAACCGGCTTCTGGCATAGTTCAGTCACATTTCATTAAAACATGTTTTTAATTAAAATTGCAGTTAATTAAAAATTAAATCAGCATTGCTTTCACAAATGAAATGAGAGGTTTTTCTCAAATCAATGTTGCCACAAAATTAAAATACCGCATTATTTCATACTCAGCAATGATTCTAAAAGAAAATAATAACTATTACAAAAAAGAAAAAGTGTGACGTCTCCGTACGGGTTTATTTTATATTTATGATTAAAAAGCAAATTTGAAAGTGAAATGTTTAGAAGAATAGATATCATCGATCGACCGAAGCAGTGGTATTTCACGTGTTAGCTTTAAAACTGGGCTTTGTTGTATCAGATTAAATTGTATTTTATATGTATTAAATTTATTTCTCTTTGTCCCGGGTTTTTCACGAAGCGATGACATGTTTTAATGCAGTTAAAATACGATTGTTAATTTTTTTATCCCGTGTATCTTTTGCCATCTTCGATTATTTTTACTGTATAACTTTGATTGAATAAATGAGATGATATTCTGGTTTGTCTAATGTTTCTTGCATATATTTTTATCATTAATTCTCTTTTAAAAGTTTAAACCTGCACCTAAAAAATATTAGATATTGCTAAAAAAATATTAGAATAAAGTGTGAATTGGGTTCATTGACATATATTTTACTTCTGATGTCAACTTCCCTTTTTCTACGCACATACAAAACACACAACGATGAATGAAGTATCATACGACAAGTTTCTTAACAGTTTTTTGACATAATACACTCAAATTTCGTTAAAATACGATACTTGATTTAAAAAAAAAACAAGCTCTTAATTAAAAATTAATGAAAAAAGAATCAGGAATTTTTTTTTCAAAAATTGCACTGCGAAATGTGAAAGTCTCGCACATGTTTAGTGCTATATTTTAAATGTGCAAACTGTAATTTCGTTATGTATGCTTATAACTTGAGTTCTGCTGAATGTATTTTGATGGGATTTGCACAGTTACATAATTTTTCAAGGAAGGTTTTAGTCATTCTACGTTGCTTAGTTATACAATTATGGGGAGAAATTCTTTAATCAGATGAAACCGATTATTAAAGATTCGCCTACATGTGGAAAGTGGGCGATTTTGATGAGACTTGCATTGTTAGTTAAATATTTTTTCAGAGAAGGCTTTAGTATATTGCATAATATTCAACGCTTCTTAGTTCTGATTTATGAAGGAAAGTTCTATAATCCAGTGAACCCGATTATGAAAGATTAGTCTTTTCAAAAGGTTCTAATGAACAGATTTTGTTCGGACATGCACCGGTAGAAACTTTTTTTTTTTCAGGGATGCGTTTTAGCACATTTCATATCGTTCTATCTTTTTTTTACCAATCCTGCTGTAAATGATCAACTAAAAGAGTCGGTTCTTAACTGCCCAAACTTTCTCAGATATACATTATACATTAGAAAATATAATAGCGCAATGGAGTTCGTATCGTTTCAGCAATGTGGAAGGACATTCCAGATAAAGGCCCATGTTTCGTTAAAGCACAAGATGAAATTCACCGATATATTTCAGTGTATTCAAGGTTCGTTTCGAGAAATCTATCAACGTAGCGGGCAAAGCCTGCTAGTTACAAATGTAATAAATCTTTTAGAAAAACAAAACAATTTTTTTTATTATGATATATGTCAGAGATATCACAAACAGAAATAAAAATGTTCATAAATATACCGTAAAATTTTACAAAATAAAGTATGCATGCTTTTTCAATTATAATGTTGATTTTAAAAATAGGCATGTACAGGTTGTTTAAAAAAAGTGACAAACTTAAAGAAGTGGCAGAGTACGCTACAATTAACAATTTTTGTATACAAAACCAAGTCGCAATCCATTTATTCAGTTATTCTTGTCCACGAATCTATGATAGATATAAGATAGTAGATATTTGATTAATGAATAATAATGTAGTACTAGTCGGATGTGACAATCCCAAAACTTTCTTCTATCTCATACATGTTAATATTTCCTGAAAAATAAAGCATATCAGTGCCACCGGTTAGGTGTTTTACACCAATATCTAATGAGTAACAACTTGTGTCAAGTTGTAGATATGAAAATCCGTGAATTAGTTTTTGAGGTAGAACTATTGCAGAAATCTTAAAAAAAATCTACATAGCTGCGCCACCTGTTGGTCGATTTACTTCAGAAATTAATCAGGACCAATTTATATGAGAGACTAACTGAATCTGAAGTTTGATAAAAATTCCCACATTAGTCCTTGAGATACAGTTATTGCGGAAATCGTGATAAATGCAGCCTATTAGTGCCACCTGTTGACCAATTTATACTAAAAACTACAGACAGACAGACATACTCCTTATAAAAACATATTTTTATGGTTCTCTAACCCCTAAAACATGTAAATCCATCGAAAACCGGAATTCGAAAATTTTCATGAATCCAATACTTTCTTCTTGTAAAGATATAAGAAAGTAACTAGTGTTAGTGAAGTACAGTTTATACGTTTTTATCATTTTCGTTTTGAACTTATGTTCTGATTCACAACATTTGTAATGATGAAATAACCATGAAATATATCGTTTATGTGACTAAAGAAATTAATGATTTCACTTATACTAATACGTCTTATCCTATTTGTTTATGAATCATTCATTTGTAAAAAGATCTTATTGAAAATTTGATTTATAAGTCTTTAAAAAATTCTTTTCTACGAAAATAAATGGATTTTTTAATACTTTTTAATATATTTTTTTTTAATCTTTTAATTATAGTATACTATTTCAAAATATTTCATATATCTGTTGAGTAATTAATTTATTTTCATGAATATAATACTTATAAATAGATATATTTCTTAGCTTTCTCTATTTGTAGATACATTTTTAATTTTGTGTTTTACAATTATCATGCTTCTAAATATATTCCTTTAAAAGTATTTTTTTATTTGTATAAATTGAGAAGTGCTGAGACAACATGAGAAAATATATCTATTTATAAGTATACAAGTATGCAATTCATGAAAATTAAATAATTAATCGCAGATATTAAGTATTTTGAAATAGTGTATCTTTTTATACGAAAAAAATAATTATTTTAGGTATAGAAAAATCCATCTATTCATATAAAGTTAAATTAAACATTTTCCTAATGTTACAGGATATATTTACAGGATGGAGCTCACGAGACCGCATTTTAAAAAATAATTATTTATAAATATACAAATCGAATTTTTAATACTATCTTTTTACAAATATGTGATTCATAAACAACGAGGATAAAACGTAACAGTAAAAGTGAAATTATGAAATTCTTCGGTCATGTAAATGATGCTTTTCATCATTACAAAAGTTGTGAATCAGAACATAAGTTCAAAACTAAAAAATGATAAAAACGTGCTATTTGTACTTTGCTAATACTAGAACTATATTATTATTCATTAATCAAATATCTAATATCTATCATAGATTCATGAACAAGAGTAAACATTTCGACTGAGTTGTTTAATTTTGTATTGTGCAACAAACTATTAACTATAATTCTAAAATTATTACGCAATAGCATTCAATTGGATAGTATTAATTTTTTTAAAAAGCCAATTATATTTTTTTTTTAAAAATGACATTCAACAAGTTTTCCGAAATGCGCAGAAACGTTTCTTAATATTCTACTGAAATGTTCGAAAACGTTTCCGAATATCTGACCGAAGTATGCAGAAACATTTGCGAATATCTGACCGAAAAATGCTGAAACATAACAGAACAGTTGGGCCACATTGTTGCCCCAATGGTAAAAGTAACGTTTCCGAGGCTTTTTTTTTTTTTTTTTTTCTTTAACACTGTAGAGCCAAATTCTGGCTTCGCCACTGCGAAAACATTCTTTTCAGATTTAGACACAACCCATTGACGAAACAAGAAAATCTAACACCAGTTACAGAAAGGTGTTTATAGTTTCATACTGATCGCCAGTACATTGGTTATTGATGACTGATAGCTCTCACTATTGATTAGCCTATCAATATTGGCTCCAAGTGCTAGAGCACAAGCTGTACCATACATTTTGTCTACACTATTTCAGTTTGCCTGATGCTCGTTTTTCGTGGCTATTGATTAGATTTTTGAGCTCTGATACAAAAAATAAATAAGTAAATTAAAATCATAGGTTACATTTCGTTATATTTTCGAAGATTAATCTCGGAAATATACACATTTAAAAAATATTTTCGAGAACAATAAAAAAGAAATTCAAACCAGTGAATATTTTGAGAGGAATCTGTTTTTAGGAGCTTCAAATTAGCGAATCGAAAATTACATCTTATTCCAACAAGTAGATTTTTAGTTTGCTTTAAAAATTACCGCTCTGCGATCTATTTTGCAATGATTTTAAAAAGAAATTTCTTTTGCTAATTTCGAACTTTAAACCTTCATAATTCCCGTTTAACTTTCTATTTTGTATTCGAAGGTAAAATGTACTGAAAAATTCAGATATACTGTTAAAATTGGATGCCTGTACAAGAAATTTCTAAGTTTGGATTTTTTTTTTTACATAAATTAAGAGAAGATTTTTTCATAATTTAATGACTATTTTCGTTTTTCTTTGAGATAATTTGCTGATTAAATTTTATGCGGTGTATTATTTTTTATATACTTATCGTACATGCACACACTCACACAGATTGTATAAGTATTCATGTACACATTCTACAATGTATAGTGTCACCCTGATCTTTAATGACAAAAGAAGAAAAGCAAAAGTAAATGACAAAAAATTTTGATGACGAAACCATGATTAAAATTGTCCTTTAATCTTAATTATTTACTTATTATAAAAAGAAAAAAAAAAGAATGTGCCATTTTAAACCGAGTTTCAGTAAGCAATTGTGGCATTCTGACGTATATTTAAAGACATCTGTTTAACGTAAAATGTAACAACATTATGATAAGTGCTAGAAGTACCCAGTAATTTAATAAGTGACGCAGGTCCTATTAGCAGACATATTTCGAAGTATAAAGAGAGTATTTCAGTGCTGTTTGGACGCGGATGGTGGCCACTTAAAGTTGCAATATGCCAACACTACGGAATGCGAAATTTGTTTTAGCTTGTTTAAGTAATAATTCTTTTATTGTATCACAAGAGAATGCGCCGTTAATGGGGTGGGCGTCCCTGACATGTTTATCAACGCTTCTGGGAAGAGAATTGCTTTTGCTGCTTTTGTGCACTTTGATTCGAAGGTTTTGAAGAGCAATAAAAAAAAGGTGACGACTGACCACACAGAATTTTCACAGAGAAAGACGGCAAAATAATTTATGTCTAGGAAAATAAGTTAAAACTGGTGTGAATGAATAAGAACAAAAAACTTCTTAAAACACCATCAAAAATTATTAAATGCGCTAGGCCTTTCGAAAGATCTGAGTCTTTCTTCGTCAGGCGCAAAGAAGACGTCCTTCTACTATGAAAGCAGCAGGAAGACTGAAATGAGAGATAAGGGAAAGGAAACAAGCTGAAGAAACAGCCAATAGGAAGTTAGAAATGAACAGCCAATAGGAAAGTAGAAGACAACAGCCAATCACAAGAGAGTATAATCAAAACAAAAGAACACAGAGTAGGAGGGGCAAAAAAACAAATAATTAAAAATGGGAACACATGAAAATAAATAAATAAATAAAATATAAAAAAAACAGACTAATATTAATTAATACAAAAATAAATTAAATGGTAGTACTGAAAAGGTTTTTCCAAGCTGCAGAGAGCATTGTGGAATCAGATTTATCATTAACAATGACATCACGATTAAGATAAATAGCAAGATTTTCAAGGAAGTCCAATTCAGAGATACTATTGGCATTAGAGATAATTTTAGCATTTTGAAAATTAAAACTATGGCCAGAATCCCAAGAGTGCTTGGCAATAGAAGATTTAGAAAAATCTTGATTGATTACATAACGAGAGTGTTCTTTTAAGCGGATTTCGAGATTTCTTTTAGTTTGACCAATATAAGATATTTTATCTTATATTGAAATTCAAAAGGAAGCGGAAAAATATTCCGTTTTATACGTAATTTATGTTATTTTGCAGAGACCACGAAATTTACCATTTAAGTCAAGTTTCCGTTATACACAGAGTCTCTTTGCACCGCGTTTTATTGTGTAAAATATGATATGTGGTGACTAAAAGGCATTATTAATTTTAATTATTTTAAAAACATTAATTTATCACTTGAAACTCTGTGATTTAAGGTAATGTATTGATTGAGATATCTTGTCAGTATATGAACTGCAAAGACCTGAACCTTTTAGGTAGCTTTCATTACAAAAAGCTACCTATTGCAGCCGTTCGGAGGAAAACCATTCCGAAAAATTTTGGTATATTTTCACCGATCATGACCCCTAGACCACGAAACCACACTCCGTTCAAAATTGATTATATATATATATATCTGATCTTTGTCATACTGTAACTCTCGTATTTATGAACCGATTTGGATAAAATTTCGTGTGTACATAGTACATACCAATGGCTCGGCCGAGTTCGTTGCCCAGCTTCATCCGCCATCTTGTTTCAAAATGGCGTCCATTAAAAAAATTTAAAATATTTAAAATTTAAAGTGAGGCACAAAAAATTAGACATTGAAAAATATTTTTTCTTATGTGTTTGGGCTTGATACAAAGATTCTGGAGCATTTTTCGTTTCTTCTATATCTTAAAAAATGACTGAATTATAGCACTGTGATGTAGTGGGGCAGAGCTTTTTGGTTCATTAAGCTCTTGTGAGATGATCGTTGAAAAATAATGCATATTTCTTACCAAAGTCCTTTATTAGAACTGTTGAAATAAATAAAAGGCAGGCATAAAGGCGTGGATCGAATTGAGTATATTTGATATTAACAAGACAATTACACAAACATACTGAAAGAAAACAGAAAATTTACAGGTATTTATAGATTTTGCAAGGCCCATGTCGGGGAATTAGCGGCCGTGAAAGAAAGCTACATTAAACAACCAATCACAAGAAACATAGTTGTACAAAAAGAAATTAATAAGAATTTAATGTAATGCTATGATTATTTTCAACACCTGCCCATAATCTAGCATTACATCAGAAAATAAAGAAATTTCTTGAAATCAATCATTAATAATAATATGACACAATTTAAACATTACTTGTACAAACAACAACGAAATAATAGTTCATAAAATTTAACTTTAGGTAATGCCTTTGTAAATAAATCAGCAACTTGCATATTCGTAGGAACATATTCAATTTTGATGTTATTTTCTTTTATAATATTGCGAACAAATTTCAATTTGATATCGATGTGTTTCATTCTACCATAATTACTATCATTACTGATACATTTTATACATGATTGATTATCCTCAAAAATTACTAAATCCTTAATATTTACAATTTCACTAGCAATATTTTTAAACCATAACAAGTCTTGCAAACTTTTAGTTAAAGCAATGAATTCAGCTTCAGTTGACGATAAAGCAACTGATTTTTGTTTATTACAACACCACAGAACAGACATGTTACAAAACATTAAAATATAACCTGTTACTGATTTGCGGTCATTTGTGTTAGCCCCCCAATCAGCATCAACATACATGGATAATTTAGGATCAGAATTTTGCTTTTTATGCACAAGTTTTAAAGACAATGTTTCTTTTAAATATCTTAAGATTTTCTTAAGTGCTTTCCATGCAATTTCAGTAGGATTTTCTTGCAATTGACTTAAACAGTTAATAGCATACAAAATATCAGGTCGAGCAATATAAGCTAAATATAATAAACAACCTACAAGTTCACGATATGGGCCATTAAAAGGTTTACCATTTTTGAAATCAGATGGGGTGGACTTAGGAGAAATAAGAATGTCACTGGGTTTACAATCTAGCATATAAAACTTACTTAACAATTTAATTATGTAAGACTCTTGATCCATTATTAAACTATCAGAATTGAATTTCATTTGAATACCTAGAAATTCTGAAATACTTTCCGATTTTGACATATGAAACTTTTTATATAATAGGGAAATAACTACATTAGTTTCATTTACATCTGAACCTGCAATTAACATATCATCTACATAATTATTTTATGATCATTATTATACCGAATAAAAATACAAGGTTCATTATCACAAGATTTAAAATTTAACTTTGAAATAAATTCATGAAACCTTTCAAACCATTGTCATGGGCTTGTTTTAGACCATATAAACTTCTTTTAAGTTTACACTTTCGCCCACTTTTATCATCATAGCCTTGCGGCTGATCCATAAAAACAAGTTCATTTAACTTACCATTCAGGAACGCTGTTTTAACATCTAACACAAATGCATATAAGTCTTCATTTAAAATCAAAATAAGAACCTAACGTAAAGCTGGCATACTTATTACAGGGGAAAAGGTTTCACTATAGTCTAGCCCTTCTTTTTGCATAAATCCACGAGCTACGAGTCTCGCCTTATGTCGACCATCTCTTTTGATGGTAAATACTCATTTGCAGGAAATAGGTCGTTTGTCAGGTAATAATTTTTCAAGATCCCAGATATCGTTGATTTTCATACTTTCAATCTCCGCGTCCATAGCTTCTTTCCACAAGCGTTGTTCATCACTAGGGAGGGATTTGATATCATCAAACGTTAATGTTTCTTGTTGGCAAAGTAATGCTTCGTAAACTTCAGGATCTGGATACCGTACAGGTTGCTTTTTAAATCTTTCAGATTTTCTTGTTTTGTCTTCTTTCTCTTCAGGATCATCTAATTCATCACTCGTATTTTCTAGAACATCTGGATCAATTTCATTATTGACTGGTTCTGAATTTTCTAGAATGTATTGTTTCGACTGAACATTTTCCTTTTTCTCTTCATCGAATTTCACATTTTTTGATACAGTTATGCGTTTCGTTTCAGGATCTAGTAATCTATATCCCATTGAAGAATAACCAATGAAGATCATTTGTTTAGACCTATCGTCAAGCTTCTTTCGATGAACGGAAGGAATTAACATGCAAGCACTGCATCCAAAAACACGTATGTGCTTGATAGACTTCTTCTCCATATTTCAGGAAGTATGGAGTTTTGTTCTCAATAGTGCTGCTTGACATTCGGTTTTTCAAGTAAGTTGCTGAAAGGATAGCTTGACTCCAAAAAGTCTTTGGTAAATTTGATTCAGCAATCAAAGCACGTCCTATATTCAGAAGCGACCTATTGCAGCGTTCAGCTACTCCATTCAAAGATTGCGTGTATGGAGGAGTGGAATCGATCACTATACCAAGATCTCTAGTAAAATTCACTAAATCATTAGAAAAATATTCCTTCCCGTTGTCACATCTAATTTTCTTCACTGTAGGGTTGGATTTTAAGAACATTTTTAATTCTTCTGAGACTTCACTTTTTTGTTTCAGTAAACGTACTTCAGTAAAACAAGAAAAATCATCGATAAGAGTCATAAAATAGCACTCGCCAGAAAAAGTTGTCGGAAAAATAGGTCCACAAATGTCACTATGAATCAAAGTCATTGGCTTGGTTTCTCTTTTTCTTGGTCCTCTTCCCATTGGTGTTGCACTCTGTTTTGCCCGAGCACAAATATCACAAAAAGAATCAGGTACCGGAAGCTTCATATCTTTCAATACTTTGTCACTCGGACAACCAAGTCTGCGATGCCAGATATCACAATGATTTTCCTTTGAAGTAAGAACGGTTTCGTAAACAGGGACAAAGTCACTTACGTATTGTCCATTCAAATCACGTTCACCAAAGTAAAAACGGTTTCTCCCTTTTTCGATACTTTTTGATTCTTGAAAATAACTGTATAATTTGCACTTTCAATTTTCCTAACGGAAATGAGTTGCCCGTTTAAGTCTGGAACATAAAGCACATCCTTTAAAGTAATTTCCATTCCATTTGACAGTTTTCCATTAATATTTTCAATACCTTTGATTTCAAGATTCGTTGTTTCGATGGGCATTTAATAGTTCCCGAAGAAGGTACTAAGGATGCGAAATAATTCTCATTAGAACACATATGGGAAGTTGCTCCAGAATCTACTATAAATTTATTCTTTTTAATGCTTCCAGCAACGAAAGAAACTGCTGAAGAGGCAAATTTTTCTTCATTTGAATTTTTAACAGCTTTACACTTACGTTTTATGTGTCTGGATTTTCCACAAGAATGGCAAGTAATTTTCTTTCTACAATATTTCGCTGTATGCCCTTTAGAGTTGGAAATTTTGCAAAAGAATTCTTTGCGAGTCAACACAAATGCAGTATTATCATGAGCAGCCTTAGTATATATATACTTTTTCTTTCTTTGAATCCAAAAGAAGTGCTTCAGCATCTAATAATCTTTGTGTCACGAAATCTAATGTCAAAACAGAATTCGGTTGGTTTTCTAAAGCAATCTTAACATTTTCAAATTCCTGAGGCAATGACATCAAAATATAAACAATAGTATCCGTTTCATTAACTTCTGCCCCAGACAGCTTAAGATCTGAAATTAATTTATTTATTTCATCAATGTGATTTCTCATAGAAATTGTACGATCTTTCTTAATCGTTGCCAATCTCTTCCGAATTGAAATTTGATTCACTGCACGCTTTGTATCATAAGTGCATTCTAATTTATTCCAAATTTTATGAGCTATATTTTCATCTTGAAGTGACGCAAGAACATTATCACTTAATAATGATAATAATAAAGCGTAAGCCTTTTTTGCTTTCACGACATCGGCGGCATTGTCTGGAGCCGCTTCATTTTCCAGGAATTTTTCGAATTCCTTAGCAGCAAAAATTGCTGTTACTCTTCGTTTCCATACCGAAAAAACTTTTCCATCACCTTCAAAAAGAGGATTGCCGTAAACATCTTTTGAAGAATCCATTCTGCTCGATAAAATAAATAAAAAGAAAGATAAAATCTTTTTCACTCAAAATCCCAGCAGAAATGAAAAACAGAAAGATAACGGCGTCAGTATGTCTCGCAGCTCATTTCAACACTTGCTAGAACCACGCTCTGCTGTTGAAATAAATAAAAGGCAGGCATAAAGGCGTGGATCGAATTGAGTATATTTGATATTAACAAGACAATTACACAAACATACTGAAAGAAAACAGAAAATTTACAGGTATTTATAGATTTTGCAAGGTCCATGTCACGGCAAGGCCCATGCCGTGAAAGAAAGCTACATTAAACAACCAATCACAAGAAACATAGTTGTACAAAAAGAAATTAATAAGAATTTAATGTAATGCTATGATTATTTTCAACAAGAACAACTAAAATAGATTTGAAAAATGTAATAACAAACTTTACCATTCATAGGTAGACACTCTCACTTTTTATTAACAGTTCTATACTTCTCATAGCCAACCTGAGTAAAACGATTTTTACTCGCATCTCTTCCGTTGGTAAAAAACAACCTCACATCGTCAGTGTCTCCCAGTCTAACTTCCAGCCTCCACACCAGGTCCTGCCTGAGCCTCTTTTTACTTTCACTTTGGTGCCGAGTTCCCACACATTGTCCAGTCCTCCCTATTTCTTGGAAAAATGGAAATACCCTGTTGAGCAGATCCCAAGGGCAGAAGTATGCCTGGTATTTCCCCTGCATGCCTTTACACAAAAGACTATTGTCCTCCACGGAAATGCCTGTTGCTTCCCCCGTCGAAAATTTGTGGCGAAGGTACGATATCACAACACCTCCCCCCAAAAGAGATTTCCACAGGAAATATTTGGCATGAATTCACATAATAAGCCCATTTAATAGATTTCCTGAGAGGTCAATCACACCATTAAATCAGCAATAAAATATCATTTAGACTTTCGACCCAATTATGAAAGTTCTACTTAAATTCTAGAATACCCACTCTCAGTTTCAAAGGACATACCAAAAATATGAAATTTTTAGAATTTTCCTTACACATAATTAATCAAAAGAATAAAAAGAATTTACATTTTTGATGCTAGAACAATTAATTTAAATTTAAAATATTTGAATATAATACTAACTCAAAAAAGAAAAAAAAACACTATAACACAATCTAGGTAACTAAATTTTTACATACAGCACAATATCGTAATAAAACGCCCTAATTACAAGTATTAAAACTTTGAACACTAAATTCCAAACAGAAAATCCAACACTGATTCTAAATCTTCCTACTTAGACCATCTGCATTTCCATGTAATTTTCCTGGCTTATGTGTAATTTCAAAACTTAATGGCTGCAAAAATAGAGCCCAACGTGTCAAACGAGAGTTTGTACCAACCATTTTCTTTAAGTACACTAATGGATTATGATCCGTTTGTATTTCAAATTTTTGCCCATCCAAATAATAATTTAACTTTTTAAATCCATATACTATAGCCGCTAATTCTCTTTCTATCGTGTTTTAATTTCGCTCCGCACGAGAAAATTTTTTGCTAAGATACAAAATTGGATGCTCTTCACCTGCAATAATTTGAGATAAAATAATTCCTGCCCCATACAAACTCGCATCTGTTTACACTATGAATTTCTGCTTAAAATCAGGCGCATATAACACAGGACTTTTCATTAATTTTAACTTTAATTCTTCAAATGCATTATTACACTTCTCGTCCCATATGATTTTTTATTTTTTTATTTTCCCTTTTAAAGCATCTGTTAACGGCACTGCTATGGTAGCAAAATGCTTTATGTACCTCACGTAATATCCTACCACTCCCAGATATGCTCTTAGCTGTGTTTTCGTCGTCAGAATTGGAAAATCTTTAATAGCCTGCAATTTAGCTTCACTAGGAGACCTTTTTCCTGACCCAACTTCGTGTCCCAGAAATTTTACGTGATCTTGCGCGAATTGGCATTTGGATGGTTTCACCGTTAGATTTGCTTCTTTTAACCGCTTAAGAACCGCCTCCATATCTTTTAAATGCTGGTCCCAGGTCAAAGAAAATATAGCTATATCATCGATATATTGAACCGCAAATGACTCTAACCCATATAAAACTGTGGCTATCAATTTACAAAAATAACATGCTGAATTTAAAAGTCCAAACATCATGACTTTAGGTAAAAAAGTCCCAAATGGTGTTGCAAAAGCCGCATATCTCTGAGCTTCTTCTGTGAGAGGAATCTGAAAATAACCTTTCGTCAGGTCCATAATAGTAATAAAAGGCGCTGCACTCACTTTCTCAACGACCTCTTCAATGTTTGGCAAAGGGAAAAATTCAGTTCTGGTCTTTGCATTTAATTTCCTATAGCCTACACAAGGGCGAGCGTCTTTACCCGCACTCTCAACCAAAATCATAGGCGAAGCATAATCTGATTGCCCGACTTCAATCACACCCAAATCTAAAAGCCTCCGAATCTCTTCACGCATAATCTCTAATTGCCTCGGCGACATACGATATGGTTTTGATCTTACCGGCACATCATCCGTTAAAACAATGTCCATTTTAACTAACGGGGTACTCCCAGGGTCCGTAGAAAAAACTTTCATATGACGCTCAATCATTGTCCTGAAATCTCCTATTTGCTCTGTAGAAACACGTTTTTCCAAATTACTTTCTTTTACTAATTCCCAAAAGTCTAATTGAGTGGGATCCGCAATGGGATAAGGAATTTACGTTTGATCCTCAATTTCCTCACACTCCTCATCAATCAACAAATTTACAAATTCAGGTCTACTATAATATGGCTTAATTAAATTAACATGATAAATAGTAGACTTATTTCTCTTTTCCGGAATATCGATAGTATAATTTGTTTGAGATATTACACTAGTAATAGTTCCCGGTCCTATCCAATTAACCGCCATTTTATTTGGTTTCAAAGTAGCCAGAACTAACACTTTATCTCTAACATTAAATTTTCTATACATCGCATTCTTATCATACCATTGTTTTCGTTTCTCCTGACACCCTTTCATTCTTTTACACGCTAATTCTTGACAATGTTTCAATCTATTACTTAAGTTCAAAATATAGTCCACTACATTCTGATTTACCGTTTCCTTTTCCATCCAATTTTCATATACAAGAGTATGTGGCATTCGTAAATTCTTACCATGTACAAGCTCAGCAGGGCTAAATCCCATGCTTTCATGACTTACAGTCCTCAAAGCAAATAAAGCCATTGGCAAGACTGCTTCCCAATCTTTTCCTGCCTCCAAACATAATGTCTTTATAACCTTTTTTAAACTACCATGCATCCGTTCAACGCTATTCGATTCTGGGTGGCAAACTGAACTATGTACAACTTTAATACCAAACCTATCAAAAAATTCCGATGCCAACTCACTTGTAAATGACCTACCCAAATCACATTGTGCCTCTTTTGGATAACCAGTCCTAGAAAATATTTGTATTAGCCCCTCAATCACTGACGGAGAAGTTAAATCTTCTACTGGAATCGCATCTGGATATTTTGACGCAACACAAATTGAAGTAATCAAGTATCTATTATTTTTCTCGCTTAAACTTAAAGGGCCTACACCATCAATATTTATCCTGGAGAAAACTTCTAAAATTATTGGCACGAGCTTCAAGGGAGCTTTCTTTATATCTCTATTTTTACCAACCTTTTGGCACAGATCGCAAGTTCTTACAAATGCCTCAATTTCCTTGTAACAATTTGGCCAAAAATAGCATTTAATTACCCTATCTTTTTGTTTTAGTCGCCCCTAAATGTCCCGCAACTTCCTGATGACACATTTTCATTATTTTCTCTCAAATTTTAATGGCAAACATAATTGTAATTTCTCATCCCCACTATTTGAATGTGAAACTCTTACTAATTTATTTCCCATTATTTTAAATTCCTTTTCTTCTACATTATTCGCCTTTTCCCATAATGTTTTTAAAGATAAGCACTGTTTCTGAGCTAAGCTGAAATCTTTCGCTGTAATTTTATTCAATCCCACATTATCTTTCACCTCCCATTTCGGTAATAACATAAGACCTTCGATTTGGCTTTCATCCTGTCTATTCTCATCCATTTGAACTACCTGCGTTTCTTTGTTCTGTGAGCAATCCCAATTTTCTCTACCCTACCTGGTTGCTCTTCTAACTTTGCCTGCTCAATAAACGACATTTCATTATCAGCATCCCGTTGTTCCATTCTTTTTTTTAAAGAATCCGTCCTACTACGGGTAACTACCATATTTATAGGAACACAATTTCCTTTATTTTGCTCAATAAGCTCCACAGTTTTATTACCTGATAGTAACCTTGTTCCGACTCCGATGGTTTAATCGCCGCCTTAGTGGTGATGCAACCAAAATCCCCTTTTATAGTCACCCATGCTAATGGTAAACATTTACATTCATTATCAAGAGGTTGACGTACCCAAGTTATATCTCCAGTAAAATCCTCTGTTTTAACCCAATTCCTATCGCATAGATCAATCCCTGCTCCCGCGTCCCTCAAATAGTGTCTTTCAACCCCATTTATTAGAGCTTTTTTTAGATAAGGTTTAAAACAATCCCCTAAATCAACATCATTACCTAAATGATTAACTGTATTGAACTGATTTTTCCTTTTTAACCATTCCACACAATCTGGTTTTATGTGCCCTGGTTGATTACAAAAAAACACCTAATCTGCCTTTTCCTCTCAAAAGCCTGGTCTTGTTTAATTTTATCATTTTTAAAATTTTCCGTTTTATTCTCTAACTCCGATTTAGCTTTTACTTCACCCTTAATTTTCGGATTTAAATTGCTTCTTTGCATCTCTGAATAAGGTTTTTTTTTCCAAGATTTTTTTTTCTGATTTCCTGAAACTACTTCTAATACTCTCATATTTGTCACATTTATCAGCAAGCTTCGAAGCCTCTTTCATTTCATCCCATTCATCCATAAATTTTTCTTTTACTTCAAAATGAACGCATTTTTTTACTTGCTCAGTGAGCATGAGTTCTTTTAAAGACTCGAAATCCTTTATTTCTAATGATTCCAACCAATTATCCAAATAACCCCTTAATTCATATACCAAGTCTACCCATAACGCTCCAGGTTTCCTTTGATGATTTTCAAACTTCTGTTTTAAAAGCACCTGTTCCCAATCTAAAACGATTTAATAAAACTTTTTTTACATGTTGAAAATCATCTCCTAATTCTGCTGGTTGTTTCACTATAATTTCCGCGATATCTGATGGCAATAAGGGAATTAATTGGCTAACCATATCCTCTTGCGAAATTTTAGCTTTTTCCACCTGTTTTTCAAAGATCATAAAGAAAAGAGTGATGTCAATTAATTTTTGGATTCCTATGCGAACCTACATTCATATCACTAGACGAAAGACTAACAGTTTCCGAAGAATTTTGAATTCTTAATTTTTCTAACTCAAACTGTCTTGTTTTTTTCACGCTCTTCGTCTTCCCGTTCCAAAACTAATTTTTCTTTACGTTCTGCATCCTCTTTAAGAATACATTCCAAATTCGATTTAGCAAAACTCTCATTATAATCCGATGCTGCTAAATTAGCCTGAATTATAGTTTTTTTTTTCTTATCATTTGCGACACGTTGGTCTCAAATTCCTCTGCCAGCAAAAGCAAGATATTTTTAGTATATTTCCCTAGAAATTCTTCCATGATTTTCCCACAAAATATACTAATCACAAAAATACACAAATATATACAATTTGTAAAACACCAAAAACCAAAACACAATAAGGAATAGGATTTTATCCTTTAGATATATTTCAATGCATAAAACAATAATACAATTTTCCTACCGAAAATTTTCATGTACTTGTTATATCCTTTAAAACTGAGTAAATCCTCAACATTATTTTGATACTCACAGTACTATATAAATACAATTTATATAAAAACAACTAATCCCACTTTTTCCTACAGCATACCCATAAAATTTCAAATAACTTTATTGCTGTAATAAACAATAGCTGTATATGCCCCAACTTTATAACTAAAAGTTACATCCACAACTATGTTTAATTTTAATGATTAATATTCTTTTATTAATCAACCGTAATTTACTATCCTCAAGTAAATTATGAAATACATAAATATTAAATTTTCAAAACCAAATGAATTACCGTACAGACCATAAGAAACCCGTTTAATATAAAAATTCTAACTAAAAATTTTGATCCAAAATTAATAGCTAGCCTAGACTTTTTATCTATTAAACATATACAAATTACTAAGAACAGACATATACAATATTAAATCCTAACAGACCTCTCTGGAAAATTTCATAAAAGGGCTTACCTTCAAATGTAGACATTTCTCCACACTGCTCCAAGGCTTTCCTGCACTTTTTTTTTTTCCAGGTACTGTCGTATCTCCGGATCTAACTTGATTTCCGCCGGGAAATTTACACACAAGCCGTCTCCATGGATTCCTAAGGGCGATCGATGAATAGTCTTCTATCCACTGCACTGGACGTTTACTGAAGAAATTTTTTATATTGTCGGATCCTTAGTCCTTGTTACATACCAGCTAACATATTCGACACTCCAGATTTCACCGTTCCTCACCGGATACACTTGAAAATCTTTCTCGTCAAACACAAGATTTCATCACCGACTGTCCTTGTTTCTAACACAGTTTCCTTCTGTACATCAAGTTCACATGGGTCCAGTCTAATTTATGCTAGACCTAATTAATCCGTAAGCTGCCACCATTTATAATACTATAGCTGTGATGTAGTGGGCCAGAGGTTTTTGGTTCACTAAGCTCTTGTGAAATGATCGTTGAAAAATAATACATATTTCTTACCAAAGTCCTTTATTAGAACAACTAAAATAGATTTGAAAAATGTAATAACAAACTTTACCATTCATAGGTACACTCTCTCACTTTTTATTAACAGTTCTATACTTCTCATAGCCAACCTGAGTAAAACGATTTTTACTCGCATCTCTTCCGTTGGTAAAAAACAACCTCACTTCATCAGTGTCTCCCAGTCTAACATCCAGCCTCCACACCAGCTCCTGCCTGAGCCTCTTTTTACTTTCACTTTGGGGCCGAGTTCCCACACATTGTCCAGTCCTCCCTATTTCTTGGAAAAATGGAAATACCCTGTTGAGCAGATCCCAAGGGCAGAAGTATGCCTGGTATTTTCCCTGCATGCCTTTACACAAAAGACTATTGTCCTCCACGGAAATGCCTGTTGCTTCCCCCATCGAAAATTTGTGGCGAAGGTACGATATCACAGCACTTTGAATTTCTAGCATGGCTGATATTTTGAAACGATCTGATTTTTGTCACGCGATAATACACGTATTTATGAACCGATTTGGATGTGACAAGGAATGTGCATAGTACATAGCAATGTCTCCACCGAGTTCGTTGGCCAGCCTCATCCGCCATCTTGTTTCAAAATGGCGGCCATTTAAAAAAGTTTAAAATGAGGCACAAAAAAATTAGACATTGAAAAATATTTTTTTTCTTATGTGTTTCAGCTTGTTATAAAGATTCCGGATCATTTTTTGTTTTGCCTTTATCTAAAAAAAAGGCCGAGATATAGCAGTTTGAATTTCGATTGTGTGTGACATTTTGAAAAATCTTATTTTTTGCCTGCAACAGCACTCGTATATATCAACCGATTTAGATATGAATAAGCATGTGCACAGGAATTATTAAGGTCTCGACCAAGCTCATTGGTGAGCTTTATTGCACCCATTATGTTGTTTTAAAATGGCGGGCTATCACCGATAATTCGGGTTAATATAATTATTTATATAATTCGGGATATCACCAAATTTGGCGACAAAATACAAATCACTTTAAAAAAACCAGCTTTGATAAGGCTGACTAATTTGGTGAAATTATCATTCATATTCAATATTGACAAAAATTAGCATTTAATCTTCTATAATCGGGTTCCACTAACTTGAGCTCCGTGTGTTTGAATAATATAAGATGGCTTTTAAAAAATAAGGAATATGAAAGCTACCTCTTCCTCCCGGCACTGGCTGGAAGGACTTTTTAAAAAATTTACTTAAATACTTGGTACGTTATAGATTTCTTACTTAGATCGTTACAGCAGTGTGATGTGTATTTTATTTCGATAGCATTACAAAATATTAAAAAGGTTGCATAACTTTTTCATAAAAAATAAGTTTTATTTACATTTAAAATACAACATAAATCTAATTGAGTGATTCCGAATCCCCAGTATACAAAAAGTTTCTTATCAACCGCAATTTCTGATTAAAAATAAATAAAAAAACTGTCATATTTGGCAGTTTAACCAAATTTTTGGCACGTGGCAGTCTCAGAAAAGTCATCAACAGGGAACTGCAATTCCAAATGTATCCCATTTATGAGAAAATGTAAAACGCTGTTCAATACTCTAAGTATTGTAAATGCCATGCACGTATGCTCCAAAATAAGCCCGCGAATGTGTTGAATGAGGTGTGGTGAGGGAGGCTTATAGTGAGAACGTTTTGACACATTTACACATTCATTTTTTGACTGAAAGATATAAAATTGGAAAACCTGACCATGGAAGCGATTTGGAATCGAACTTTATTTTCCATTTTTTGATCAATCGATTACCTATTAAGTTAGAAGCGATTTTGATCACATGACACGGCATTTTGCTTCCCTTACTGACTCGATTTTCTTCTTTCGTTCGAAGGTTCGGTACAAAATGACAATTTTGACAGTATTTTTGAAAGATCTATTGCGTTTACAAGAAAACGGAAAAAACAGTTTGATGACATAGTTTCTGAATAACAACACCTTCTAGTTTCATGCGTTTCCGAACAAAAATGAATTAAAACTTATGTCAGAAAGTTGACCATATGGATTTGAGAACAGCCTTAAATAATTTTAAATTTGCTGTTTACGTCGATTTCATTTACTATTTATTGAGATACATTTTAGAACATAATTTTCAAAATTCAGTTTTAAAAAATGCGGTGTAATCATGGAATTATACTTGTTAAGATAGAAACCTGCCTAAAACGACAATTCCCGGTCTCATGCGATTCCATCTTAGCAGGTTTCATTGTATGATAGATGCGTTACCTGTTATGGTAAAAACCCGTTTAAAACGAAATGTTTCCCTTTTTTTTTGCGATTCCCCCTTAGAAACATTTTCTATATCTCAGCCATCTCAAAAATGATAAGTCTATATACGTCTGTCTTGAAGGGCGGTGGTACATTTTTGTGCCTATTCCCAAAGGCCGAAATAGCACCAGCATTTTTAAATAAAATTTTTCATTTATAGTGTACGGGAAGGAAAGCTTTTACTTATTTTCAAATAAATTTCTTCGTAAATTCTTGTTGTCATTCAATCATTTCAACATTTTAGGAACAGCCGTACTTTGCCCTGAAAGGGTTAAAGAGTAGAGTCTTTTATACGGTTAAAAAATATATTTTGTGTGCTTTTACATACTTAAGAAAATAATTAATTTATTTCATTCTTAAATTTTCCTGTGCTTCTTCTTCCATCCATTCCTCCCTTTGCTGTTATTTACTAGTTACGAACCTAATAAAATTCTATGTATAGACGTAATTTTCTCGAAAACAACTGAAAATAAATATCATGAAACTACACACTTCTGACGTCTGTCTCTACAAAATTTCGCTTCGTATCATAAAGTCGTATAATAAATGCATGAGAGATATAGGAACTCAATATTTTCGGAAACTCTACTTACATGAGTTTTTAATATTGTTTTAAATTTTCAAAAGAATAAACTCAAGTTCAAATGAACTAACATTTCGAATTATGAAAGTTCGCATTAAGGAAGGCCTAATGATGTATAATGTCAAATGTATTATATATAAAGAATGAATATCTTAAAGTTTAGTTTAAATGCATTTATTTACATTAGTATCATTATGAGACTATTAATAATGCGTTGAACTTAACTGTTTTATACCCAGTTACAAAAAAAATATATATTTTATTTTATCTCTGAGTATTCCATACACTTTAATAAAAGTTGAATGTAAACATAGACTAGAGTTGCAAGCTCTTCAGAATTTCATGAATAGATCTCAGCAAATGCGAATTTGAACATACAGTGGCACCAAGACAATTGCATCATCTAGGATGGATTTGTCTTAAACGCTAGAGATAGCATAAAATAAATCAGATTATTATTTTTTGTTTTTTTGTAAAATTTAAATAAATTAAGTTTTTTTTTTTCAAAATAATACGATCTCATTTTTTCATACATTATGTTTTAACAAATAACACGCTTATTTACTATAGAACACAAATCATTCTTTTGCTTCAAAATTTTTCCTTAAGACTGTTCTTAATTGCTCTGCTCAACCAGCGCAAAACGTTTTGACACATTTACAAACTCATTTTTTAACGGAAAGGTATAAAATTAGAAAGCCTGGCCATGGAAGCGATTTGGAATGGAACTGTTTTTCCATTTTTTGATCAATCAATTACCTATTGAGTTATACGCAATTTTGATCACGTAACAAACACGTTTTTCGCTCGCTCTTGAGTGCTCTTTCTTTCTTCGCGCGGAAATTCAATTCAAAACGCTCACTTCGACACTATTTTCTGAAAGATCTATTGCGTTTACAAAAAAAAAATGTGGGAAAATAGCTCAATTACACAGTTTCTGAACAACAACACCAGCTAGTTTCATGCATTTCTGAACAAAAATAAAACTTATGTCAGAAAGTTGCCCTTTTGGGTTTGGGAACACCTTTAAAGCCAAAATCTAAATCTTTATAAGTACATCAATATATCTTAGTATTAAGAAATATAATTGAAGAGTATAAAAAAAAAATAAGAAGCAAAATGTAGTGGCGGTTATGAAAATGAATTAATAATGGCTTATTTCCCATACAGAAATCATACTGACAAAGTTTAGATTAATAAATCATAAGTGAAATCCACCATTTAATCCAAAACTATTAAAAACAATTAATTTCTTATCTTGGATAATTTTTGTCATCTTTTAAATGACCAGCACCATTTCATTTGGACATAATATTGTATAATTTTTCAAGTATTAACGTTTAAGAATGTATATTCTTTGAACATTTTTAAAATTTATTTTATAAAATCTCACTGACATATTATTAAATGGTTTTAGAAAGAAAAAATGATCTATTCAAGGAAAAATGCTATTTTTGAAGGAAAATTTGTAAAAAATCAATTTTTTAAAACCACAATAAACGAGCTAAAGTAAATATTTTTGTTCTGAAAGTCTCGTACGAAACAATTTTTAACCATATCGACGGAAAAATCTGGATTTGTTGTAGAAATTCAGTCGGGCCGGGTTCGGCCCGAGATTAACGTTTTTCCTGCCAGGCAGGATTCGGGCCAAAGTTTTAGATATAAGCTACATTTTTTTTTTTTTTTTTTTACAATGCTCAAACGTATTTGTGCGTTTGAACATTGTAAAAAGAGGAAAATAAAAGCTTATATATTTAAAACTCACACAAAGTAATTGGCTTACTGAACTTTTAACCTTTTTTATCAGTCCGTGCCATTAATATTTTTTTGTATTTGTCGGGTTCGGCTCTGGTCGAGTTTTTAACTTTTATACTGGGCCGGGCTTTAAAAAAACCTTTTAAACCGAACTAGGCTTATAGAAGTTAAAAGTTCGTCCTGACTTTTAACTTTTATACTGGGCCGGGCTGAACTTTTTTCAATGAGTCGAGACCGGCCCGGGCGCAGAATTTTCTACCTCTTTAGACCTCTATCCTGACGCCTGTGTTCGCTGCACACATTATAACACTGGATTGGCGCACCCCTGTAAAATAACACAATTTAACGTTTAGATTGGTACATTTTTAACATGCATTATAAGATGTGTTATTACTTTTTTCATTTATTTAATTCAATTTTTAAAAGGAATTGAGCTTATATTGTTATATCCAGTTGTCTTGTTTACACAATTTTAGCAAAGTCCTTTATATTAAATATATTTATTCACAGCTAAATAAGGTTGTAAGGTGAAAAGTTTTGTGAACAGTCCTTTAAGGTTGACCTGAGAAATGTATTTTTCTCCGCTCAAGAACACGAAACTTTCTGACACTTTATTAAACAAAAGAAACAAACCTTTCTCTCACCTGACAAGTTTAATTCAAAACGTCTAAATAGAAAAACTGTTAGGAAAACCCTAAATTTGTAAAAGATTAAAAACATTATAAGCATTAATCGCTATATTTCAACCCCACTTCACTCCCTATTGTTCCCCTGCCTATCCCTTCCCCTTCACTCCCCTCAGATCCTTATCGTAAACTGATCTCAGATACCAATTAGTTGTGTTGTAAAATGCTCCACGCTCTACTACAGATAAACCGATAACCGATCTCAAGGAGCAGGAAAGAGTTCTACTCTATAGCATCAAAATGGGTGCCTCTCAAAGTTTGTTATCAGTATCTTAAAGATTTTCCCTAAGATTCCCCATAATTTCTTCCCTTTCAGTTGCGAAAACGCTACCTCACCATAATTGCTACCATATTGATATATCTATATATAATGATTATCTCTTCAGAATAAATTATGTAAAGCTATAGCAAAAATAAATAGAGATTGTATAGGACAATATCATACACCTACAACAAGAAATTACAGATAAAATTATAACTAGAAAATTAAATAACATTAAATAAATCTTTGCAATGATAGGAATGAAAAAATTAATGGAATCCTAAAATAGGTATCAGATAACTACATGGTAGAAATCATATAGATAATACACATAGATAGTGTGCTATTGCAGCAATGATCTAAGCATATAATATTTAAAAGATTGCTAAATCATTTAGCGACCTAGGAATATATATAAATATATATAAGATACCAAAAGGAAAAAATACTTCAAAATGAATTGTTGACATTCAAAATGAAAAGATATATTTAAAAACATCATAAAAAGCTTACATATATATATAAAATACTATTATGTCCAGGGCTGGGGAAATACATCATTTTACTCGCCACTGGCGAGTGGATTTTTTGACATGGCGAGTGAATTTGTAAGCGGTCTTTAAAAAACTCCATGCCAAAAGATATACTTTATTTTTTTTTTCAAGAGAGAGAATATGAACAATTATACCTGCTAAGATGGAAACCTGTTTAAAGCGGAATATATTTTGGTTCCTTTAAGTGCAGTTTTCAAGGTTTTAATGAATCAATATTTGGCACAGCTGATTACGTAGTTCAGCATTAAGTATTTAATGCTTACACACTTAAAATTTTCAAAATCCGGCTATTAGAGATTTATTAAAATTCCCGTGGTAAATTTTCTTTGTAAGAGAGGGGGGGGGGGGGGGGGGCAAAATCCATGTTTGCTACGGGTGCAAAAAAGGCTAGTTTTAGCCCTGAAACACATAATTTACTGCTACTAATATATAAAAGTTGACATACACAATTAAATCTGTCGGAAACATTTGAATAATCGGGACAGAAATGCGTTTTTCACGGCTTTTAAGAAAATTGAAAAAATTGTCCTATTTTTGAAATGGCGTACTGCGCTTGCTATTGAGTGTATAAAAAAGTTGTAAATATGAAAGTTGTAGAGAATTTTATCTTCTTTAATATTGTAATTGACAAATAATAATACTACAGTAACGGGTCTCGACATATTTAAAAAAAACCAAACAAGGTCCCAAAATTTATTTGTTTTTTGGCCACAGAAAATTTAGCGTTAAGAAATTTTGTTAGAAAACTTGGTTTTTCCCTGTTGGCATCATTATAAACAATTCAGAAAAAAAAAATCTTCTACCCGACTTTTTGCAAGGTAACCCCCTTTTTTTGGTACATTTCCCCTGGACTAATCCCAACGGCTGGATGGATTTTAATGAATGATGTCTCTATCAATTTGGCCCGATGGTTATAGGCTAAGTTTTGTTTTTATAAATTCAAAATGGCGGCCGTAAAATACAAATTGGCAGTAGACACGAAAAAAAAATTTATGCACCATATTGAGTGGCATATTATTGGATAGGTCTTTCAAAATGAAGGCGATGTTTCATTGACTATTTTACAGTTAGAAGCTCCGTTTAAATAATACACAACCTGGAAGTTGTTTAGGTAGGATCTCTAGCTTTACTGCAACTCTAACCATCATAGACATCTATAGGCCTCATCAAAACAGCGAGTGTTTATAGATAGGAACTAACAATTAAGCACAACTTAAAAGTCATCAATACAAGTAAATAAAAAATAGGTAAGTAATATAAAAAATAGCTTAACATTGACGGGAAATAATTAGTTCGCTTTTTACGTCGGGCTTTTTGAATTTTTAAATTTAATTTTTACTTGTTCTTCATTTTAATTTTGTTAAGTTATCAGTTGTTTAATACTTGTTTTAAAGTCCATTAACTTTTCCACAGGCTTACCTTGATCTGAAGACATTACTAAAAAAGGTTAGAGTGGCTACCATCCATGTCTAAACAACGCTGAGCTAATTTGTTTATGGAAAGTAGTTGACAGAATCTATACTAACTTGCCATAGATTGAACTCCTTGTAGAAAATCCAGTTTTCACACAATTTTTTTAAAATCAAAAACGAACTGACCTTTTCCGCAATACTTATCTACATCAAAACTCTATTCTTGTTCCTATAACATTACATAATTTTTACAGATGTTTTTATTCATTTGTCAGAATATTAGATTAAATCACAGAACAACTTGTGCTTCAAATTTTCACCTCTCTTGCTTATCATTCTAATATTTATCAGATGTATTCCTCAGAAATATTACTATCATATGAAACAGTAATTAATATATACTTAACCTTTAAATGCCAGGTGTTGCTTTTAGGCAACATACCCAATTTAGGCTTCTAAAATACTATTAGAATAATATTGAAGCTATAATGCCTAATGTTGTCAATAAAATACATTCTGAAAATATTATTAAATCAATTTTCAACATGTAGATGGCAACACTTGTGCTGTTTAAGAATAAAGATAGATTTATTTTTTCAATTGTTGCTACTTGTTCTTTTTGTTTTGTTTGGAAGCTTGCGAAATACCCTATTTTGTTCTGCAGTGAGCAAGTAAAATTTTTTTCTTATTATAGTTCCTAAAATTCTTGTGTGTTTAATATTATAGAATTTTATGAAGGAAAATTATCTTTTTAATTAAAGACCAGTATTGCTGATTAGTAACAAACTGTTTTTTAGCCGTAAACCATACTTAAAACAAAATATGATTTTAAAAAATATTTTTCCCATGATTTATTTAAAAAATGAAAGCCGAAAAACATTATTACAATGATTTTTGAAAAATCAGGCATTTAAGGGTTAATATTTAATAACCCCATACACGAAATTACTACTGAATAAAAATACTAACAATCAATAAAATCAACTATTAAATGAAAAATGAAACAAATTACTGAAAAATTAAAATGTTTTTTCTTCAAAAGTTAAAAAAATTAATAGATAAATGACAAGTTAGAAAAATAATTTAAAAATTCCTAAATTATTTACAAATTTACGCAAACCATAAGTTTTCCAAAATTTAACATTGAATTTATAAGATTTTAACCCTTTGGTGACATACACCTCAAGAAATATTCTTAATTAAATTTTTTAAAAAATCATTTTTAATCTTATCAATAACTGGAAATTTCACATTAAAAAAAATATTTTCATGATTGTACATATAAAACTTTTTTTTAACTATAAGCGTAAAGTAGCAACCGTAACTGTAAGAGAGAAAAACAATAATTGCTCTGAGGATAAGACACATACTATAATTCTGAACAATTAAGTAGAAATCCTATTTCATTGCAAAATGGTGCTTAAAAATAAAGATAATGCAATAGATGAACATAATTATTATGCTGTGTATTATATGATAAAGTATTGAAATTCGTATAAAATTTCTTGAAAGATGAGCCAGAAACTTTAGTTAGCCTAAGCGAGGTAGAATCGAAAACATAAATGTTCAGTTATACATTTTATGTACCAATAATTAATCCATTCACAGTGGATGAAAAAGCCAAATACTGCTTATAAATGTTACAAAAATTCTTTGGCTAATTAATGTTATGTAAAATGTACAAAAGTCTTTTGCACATCAAATAAATTTGTATTTATACCCAATCGCAGTCTACATGCTATTTTTTCACAATTATGAGATGAACAAAACTTTTGTAAGATTGATTCTAATTATTTCAAAACTCAGTTTTAAAAAATTAACTTTTCTGCTTTATTTACATCAAAAAGGAAGCTGACCAATATTTATCCCATATCCGGGGTAATTCCTGGTCACTTAAAAATCATAATTTTTTCAATTATAAGTGCATAAATATTTAAGTAAGCATTTTGTTATATAGCCATCAGAGGGTGCTTATTACACAAAAAAAAATTGGGACCAATACCTTTAATAATTTTTATAATAATTGGAATGTTGTCGATTTTTGAACAGGAATTAACCCCGGGTGACCCTACCTTCTGCATTTAAAAAAAAAGAAGCTCTGTATGTATCCTTTGTTTCTCAAGTAAAGCTATAGTGAATACCTAGGTATATATGCAGGGGTGTAGTGACGCCGTATACCTAGGTATATATGCAGGGGTGTAGTGACGCCGTATACCTTCTGGATTTTTTTAAGAAGCACTGTATACCCTCTGTTTCTCAAACAAAGCAATGGCATATACCCTAGGCATGACATTCATGACTTTAGTGTATATCCTCCACGGTTGCTGGCTTTTAGCCAGGCCAAAAACAGCCGGGCGGCTTTTTTTGGTTTTAACCACTTAAAAAAAGCCGGCTTTTATTTTTCAAAAAGGTGGTTTATAGATAGTTCATATAAAATTTGGATTAATTTATTTTTAATACACTTATAACTATTTTCTACTAAAAAAAATATAAACTTCTATTAAATTTTGTCAAATGAATAAGTCCTTATATCTGCTAGAATGCAACTGTGAAGGCATTATGTCAGAAAAAAAAAATGATAAATATTCAGATGAGTACATTAAATTAGACGCTAAAGTATTGATTTGAAATTCTTTTTTATCTATACAGTACACTCCCTTAAATCCGCGTATTTTTTCAGATGTAAACAATGAAATTTACAGTTAAGTTGCAGGAACAAAATTCAAGATGGCGCCGAAATCAGCGACTACCGCAATGTTTTTTTTTTTACTAAATTTTTTGTTAATCATTCTCTTTTGGCTATTACAGCCGATTTATTACTAAAATTTACATTACTTTTGATTTTGATATAAATTAGCATATATATATATAAAATTCCAGGGTTCGAAATGGAAAAATCCATGAATCAGAACGCTATTTTAAAATTATTTTTTGCAGAATTTGTTTTTTTAAATTATAGACAAATTTATTTCTAAACATACAAAGCAGTATAAGAAAAGCGTTTAAGACTCTAAATAACAAAGAAAAAAAGTTACAGTGAGCGCAATAAGCTATATTATACATAGAATGACACTAAGTGTATAACGCTTCCGGGGTTGAACTCATCCTTTTCCTGATAATTCAAATGCGGCCACGTTAGGCTTAAGCATTCCGATGCCGTATTTGCCGACTACCTTATTGAATCTGGGTATCTATTCGTTGTGTAACATATTCTTCTTCAATTTTTCTCAAACCTTCAAAAAGTATACAATTATAACGCTTTAAGATCTAATTTAAAAATAACCAGATACCAACAATAGCGTTCCGATATATACAAGCGATTACCGTTGCCATTCATAAGCACAAATTACAAATTCAAAAACAAATGAATGACTCTTTCAGCTATTCATTAAATGCTCTTAAAATATTTTGCAAAAGCATATTAATATTTTGAAATGCGTTTTTCACTTTTGTTTACATTTATTTACAGTTTGAATTCAGTATACACGGTTAAAAATATCGCGAAAAATTACCTCTGTTTTTCAAGGCTATCTATTTTCTGACCAATGAGAACGCTTCACGGTGTTCAGTGAATATAGCTATATTCGGTGATTCATTCCCGTGAATTATTTTGTACCGGATTAACGTTTCCTTTCTAAAAACAAACGTATTTCAAATTATTTAAAGGCTTTATTATGGTTTTACAAATATTTTAAGAGCAAAATCGGATGTCGACCGTATTTTTTAATGATTCGTTCAAATGAGTCATTCAATTGCTTCTGGATTTGGATTGTGTTGTACATGTGGCATCACAAGTGAATGTTGATTTGATTTTCAATCTTAAAACGTTGAGTAAAACGTGCTTTCTTTTCCGCAAAAGTTACATTTTTAGACAGATTATTCAAAATAAATTAACATTTAAGAGATTACATTCAATTATCTAATATTCTGCTGCGATAACTTAAGTTAAAATTAGATTGGTAGCTTTATCTATCCCTATATGAAAGTAAACAAACGATTCATTCGTCTTGAACTTTTAAAATATTAAAACAAACATTTATATGCTCTGTTGCGCCATCTGTCGTAGTTTAAAAAAAAAAAGAAATTTTCTTTTTAAAATGTTTTTTGAATTCTGAAGACATTGGGGGGAAAATGAATATTTCTTATAAAATGAAATTAGAATATCAGAAATATGTAATGCCGTATATATATCAATGCATTATTATAGTAAATAAAATTTTGTATTTTGTAGGGAAAATAAATTTATAATTTAATAACAGAATTTGAGAAAATATATTGTTAATGTAATTAAGAGTTGCAATTTACTTATGTGATAAAAGATGATTTTTAATTATCAAAATTTATTACAGGTTTCTTTTATGCATGTTTAAAAAAAATCGGGATTTTCTCTGTTCAACTTTTTAAAATTTAAGTTATATAATTATTATTTTGGCAATTAATAAAAACAAATAAACTTTCTGTTGGAATTGTCTTTTATTTTAACCCATACCATCAGATAAAATAGTTAATTGACAATATGTTTTAAAATAGCATTATTAGTACTAATTTGAATGTTTTTGTGAAATATTTCTTCAAATTTTGTGAGTGAAGTTCATTTGCATGCTTTATGTCAGTATTTTACCAATTCAATTAATAATTTTCTTGCAAATTAAGTTTAAATGAAAAATGTGCTGTTTTTACTTTACCCCACCCCACCCTATCAGTCAGACAAGACAAAATTTATTACTCCACAATTCTTTTTATAATGCAATGCTATATAATTTTTTTGAAAATGCAAACACGTCATTCTGACGGGCTATATTCTAGTATACTGATAACAGCATTAACACTGTTCTCCTTGCTATCACTAGATGGCAGCATAGGACTTTTAGAATAGAATTGAATCGATTTCATCCCTAATAATTTAATATTATTCTAAATTTTTATTTGACATAATTATTTTAATAATTACTTACTTTTAAACTAATAAATTATTTTAATATTTTACTTATTTTAATGTTTCACTTTATTGTAAGCATTCATTATAATTTCCCTTTTTTAACTACCAATCAAATTAATGTTTCAAATATGTAAACAAATCAATGACCAGAAAATTCACAAAATTGTAAAATCTGCACAACCTCTGCTCCCAAGCTTTGCGGATTTGAGGAAGTCTACTGTATTACACATACCACACATCAAAATAGATAGAAACATTCTTACATACCTACTGATGTACTTTTAAAATTGATTAAAACTAAATAGTATATATGTATTTAATAACTGAAATTATATAATACTTGAGAACACCCAATAATAAGTGTCAGAATATGACAGCCTGTTTTCCTTGATACTTATACACCCTGAAATGGTACTTACCTTTATTCCATTGGTTTTCCTTATTTCCATTCTAATACAACTACGTCACAATAACCAAGTTTTCTTTTGGTTATTTTTTCATTTATTTATTTTCCAAGTTTCCATTCACGCATCGTTCATCATTTATTTCATTACGATCGTTCTTCAAAGATCGTCTGTTTATTTCTCCAACGGCTCCGATCTCCGTACGTACCGATGTGACGTCACGCCTTTTCCCGATCGCTGATCTTTGCACCGTGTCGGAAGATACGATTTTTCGCCCTTTGGTTTTGCCGTAAGGCAGGAGGCGTTTTTCTCAACTCCGCCGGAACGGGAGGGAATGTTTGATCGTAAGAGGGCGTGTTGGAAGCAGACGATATATGCCGATGATTTTGAAGTTGTGAGAGCTTGTCTTTCGAGAGCTGGTCGTATTTTTAGTTTGAAGTTGTGTGGGTGCTTCTTGCTGTAGCGTTTTGAAGAATGCTGGTCTTATTATTTTTAAACAGCTTGACATGTTGATTTTAAAAGAAGCCTGTGTTAGTTTGAAAAAGCTTGTGTTTAATTTTAAATAGTTTTTCCGTAGCATGTTCATAAACGATGTTCGTTTTTAAACAACTTAAGGAATGGAAAAAACTTTGCTTTTGTTGGAAGCCTGATATTTGTTGAATCTCTGGAAACTTATTCTTTTTTAAAATGTTTCAAGTGGACTTGGTTCTTCATTATTCTTGCATATATTTGAAAACATCGTTATTGGCATTGAAAAATTATTATTGTGTTGTCAACATGGAAAGTATACCAGTGTGCCGTATTCAGCCCAAAGTTAAACCGTGAGTTCCTCTTTTTATTTTTGTTGTATGTGAATATTGAGAACTGTTCAACCATTTAATTCATACTGTTTACTGCCATTTGTCACTAACTTATTTCATCATTATTTATTTTTATTATATTGTTTGATAATTATTTAAGTCATGTTTTTCGTTAAATAAACGTTAGTTTTATTTCAAACCTAAATGCATCTTTACTTGTTTTACACTTTTACATTTTCTCAGTCACTATCCTGCCATGGTTACCTACAACACTTAAAGTTAAAATATATTCCACACTCTGCTACAATTTTAGCAATTCTAGACCAGTCCTGTTTCCGGACCGAGAACACGGGTTATGGGCCCAGCCTATTTTAACCCTTGAGCGTCAGCAGTAACCATTTGGTGCAAATTGGAAGTGACAAGTGTTAACTACAGTCGGCCATACGAACTCCTAGTGAATTCTAGTCCGGGGGGCAGCACTGTAGATGTAATTTTTTAAGAATTTTTCTTTTATATTTATAAAGTAAAGATTGTAATGACTTAAAAAATTTTAAATTTTTTCTTGAAATTTTTCAAAGTTTTTTTATAAGTTTTTTTGTACTGTACTGTTTATATCTGGCTCCCGGTACATTTTTTTTTTACTTTGAAAAAAAAAACTTCTTGTCTTAAATTTTCTATTTTCTTCTGACAATGGCTAGTATTCAGGTTAGTATCAGTAAATTGAATTCGAACAACTATGGAAACTGGGCCGCTGATGTAAAGTATCTACTGCTTGATAAGAATGCCTAGGGCATTGTAAATGGAACGGAGGAAGCTCCCGACAAAACAGATGCAGCAGCAGATGAGAACTACCAGTCCAGAGTCAGGTCAGCCCTTTCCATAATCTATCTGAATGTAGAACCTGAGTTCAGACGAATAATAGAAAATATTGATGACCCAAAGGTAACATGGGAGAAGCTCAGAAGACATTTCCAACCGGACAACCGTTCCCGTCACATGCAGTTATTCTCTGAGGTATTGGCTTGCCGAATTGAAGCTGATGAAGCAATCGACATGTATGCAGCCCGCCTGCAGAGAATTGCAAACCAATTAACAGCGATGAATGAACCCATCAAGGAGACATATCTTTCATTCCAGCTCCTACGATGGCTCCCGAAAAGATACGACGGTTTAGTCCAGAGCATTCTCTGATGGTCTGAGGATAAATTCAAGTTCAACGACATACTGACCGAGCTGATCGCAGAGGAATCCCGCCTAAAACTACGATCCGAAGACAGAGCTGAATCTATCCAAAGCAACTTTTCTAGAACTAGACCACCGAGGAACTCTAATTACAGACGGAAGTTCCAAGGAAAGTGCCATAAGTGTGGACGAACGGGCCACGTGAAAAGAAACTGTGCCTATTCTAATCATGAAACTTCTGGTCCCGACTCGTCAGCCGGAAATAGCTCCCGTGACTCATCCACTTCCAGAGAGACCGTCCCTAGATCCAATCCTGTTCGCCCAAGGAACAGAGGTGCCACTTCAAAGCCTAAGTCCACTTTTAAGCCTCAACGTCACCATAGCAGCCAGGTACATTATTTAATACAATCCAATCTCAGTAAAGTAAAGGGTGATGACGACGCCTGGGTCTTTGACACGGGCGCGTCACACCATTTCTGTAAAAACAAAGATCTTTACGTTGATTTTAAACCTCTCAGAAATCAAGAACTTGCCGTAGCCGTTGATGGCGCCACCTTCCCAATCAAAGGGACAGGCACTGTAGATTTAAAATTAAATGGGGAAAAGGTGCGTTTCGGGGACGTTATGTTTTGTCCTAGCCTGAGACGTAATCTTATATCAGGGTCTCGCCTCGATACAAAAGGGGCAAAGTTCAAAGGAGGTGAGGGGAGAGTAAAGGCTTATCGTGAAGATAGAACCCTTTTCCGTGCATTTCTTAAAAATGGCATATATTATATCCACCCTGAACCTAGTTCGAGAACCATAACTAATTCTAAACTTAAAAGTAATCTTAAAACTAAACATGTTCGATTTGAGGCATCAACCATCCAAAAGGATGACCTAAAGCTTTGGCACAGAAGACTAGGGCACATCAGTCCGTCCTTAATCGAACATACTGACAAGTGTAATGGGGTGAGGGGTCTTCCACACATCAAAAACAGGGATTTTGAGTGTGAAGTATGTAAGTTAAATAAACATAGACGCACCTCATTCAAACCTTTAAAACAAATAAGATCCAAAAAGCCACTCGAGCTCTTGCACACAGATTTATGGGGACCAACTAAAATCACTGGCAGAAATGGGGAGAAATACTTTTTAACTATTACTGACGACTTTTCCAGAAAAGTTGCAGTTTACCCATTGTGTAATAAGACACAGGTCTTCAAAGTTTTCACAAACCACGTCAAAAGAGCCGAGCGGTTTTTGAATACTAAACTTAAAAGTGTTCGCAGTGACAATGGGAGGGAATTCTCAAATGAAGCTTTTAAGAACTACTTTGAAACAAATGGGATAAAACACGAATTCACAAATATCTATTCTCCGGAACAAGATGGAGTTTCGGAACGTCTTAATCAAATGCTAGTAGATGGAGCCAGATCAATTCTGAATGAGAGTAAGATGAACCTGAAGTTCTGGCCTGAGGCCATTCTCTACTATGCTTACACACTGAATCGTGTTTGCCACAAGTCCCAAACCAAAACTCCTTTTGAATATTACTGTGGAAATAAACCTTCTATTCGTCACTTGCGTCCATTTGGATCAATTGTATATGTAGGGGTACCTAGACAACTCAGGGGATCCAAATTTGAGGCGAAAGCCAAAAGGGGAATACTGGTGGGGTATGCAATGTCCACAAAGGGATACAGAGTGTGGCTTCCTGATGGGAATAAAATAATTGAAACCATCAATGTCAGATTTAGTAATGAAGCAACTCTGCCCAAGGATTGGCAAACCCACAGTGAACCAGGTCCTACTTATTCCATAGGAACAGACCCTTTCGATGTTGCAGAAGAGCGCAACGGAAGTGGTCTGGGTCCCTCTTACATTATAGGTACACAACATCCTGAAATCAATCCTTTTAGAGAATTACAGTCTGATAAACCACCTTCTGCCGTTTCTGAGCCAGACCAGTCTCACTCTGATGATCCCGCCTCCAGTCGCACATCTCTGGATGAAAGTGACGAGGAGAGCGAGAGGTGTTCACGAAGTTTAAGAGATGCGGCATGGTTTAGAAAGGCAGTACGACGTCGTGGCGATAAACGCACGGACATATATTATTATGAGGTAGGTGAAACAAAAAGGTTGAGATCACTCAGAGAAGTTAGAGATTATTGTCAAAAACATGGTATTAGATTTGATGCAAAATGGTTTAGTTTTAAAGGAAAGAATACGTATGAGGGGTTAGTTGACACTACTAACGTAAGCTATAATTCTAGTCCTAGCCAAACACCACCATACGCTTCCATATCTTCTATATTTGATCCATACACTGCATCTTCATCTAAACCTAGTAGTAGTTATACAACCACGTCTACCATCTTTGAAATAGAAGATGATTATATGTACAAACCCAGGATAAATCTTGACAATTATCACTAAAAATTTACTAAGTATGATTTAAACAAGTTCATTGAGGTAATTTTTAACTTAAAGTCTAAATAATTCTGTATGATATTTTCTTTCAAAAAAAAAAAAAAAACCTCCTCCTTTGAACTTAAACCAAGTATTTTTGAAAATGCTTGTATGAATGTTTTGATGGTTAAACTGTTAAAGTTGTTTAACATTTTTGAATACTGAAAACTTCAAAGTTTCAGAAACATGTCTTTTTATATTGTTTGAATCTTATGTATATACACTTGTTTTCATTACTATTGCACCATACTTATACACTTGTTGATTTTCTTGTTTTTCAGTATAAAGTACAGTGATGTTTTATTACCCTCATTTCCAATGGCGCGGACAATTTAATTCCCCCGCTGGAATGTGGTCGGACCTCACGTTGGTTCATCCTCCGGGACCCGAGCAGCCTCAGGAAGCGACTCGCGAGGTGCCCTTGTAAATAGCCAGAGTGGTCTGCAGGGGGTAGCGGCCTTCGTGAGTGTTCTGACCACAGGAAGGCCTCTCGCGGGCATTTTTATTTTATTTCAGTAAGTCCCTCGTTATGATTACTGGAACTGCCACTTTTGTCCCGTCCGTGCTATTGGAAATCGAGCCGTAATCTATGTTTTTATGCATAATTGCAATTTTTCATTATGCAGCGTATTTTTATGAAAAATACACTTCTGGTTGTGTATTACATAAGTATTCAATATAAGTAATTTTTATAAGTTATCTAGTAGTTAATACAATACTTGTTAAGTGAGCTCACTATATAAAAATAGTATTAGTATATATATATATATATTAGTTTTGTTCACTATGTAGATGAATAAGTATTCTCACTATAGTTAAGTAAAATGTATCATTTGAAAATGTGTTTTCTTGAAAAATCAAAGTGCATTTGAATATTTCAAATCTTGAAAATGAAATTGTCCTAAGTGAAAATCTTTAAAATTGTCTACATAAAAATGTAAATTACCTGAATTTCGTCATCAACTAAAATAGCGGTAAAGTAGTCACGTTTTTGACGTGATGAGGTATTATGTAACAAAATCGAAAGGAAACTTTTTCTTCAAAATGAACTTTTGCGTTTAAAAGAACTTTTGAACTTTTAACTTTAAGGTTACCAAGAGGGTTATCGTTGAATAACTCATGTGTTAAAGCGTTCCTCAAAGTAATGAGGGTTCTGTAGTTATTTTTAATATAATGTGTATTAAATTTGTATAATGTGTATTTTTGAAATGTATTGTTATGGATATAAGTATATCTATTTTTTTAATTGTATTTGCATAATGTATATCTTACTATCAGAGGTTGATAGTATTGCATTAATATGTAAAGGAATCTTTTATTTACCCATTTCCAGTCTTTCAGTATAAGTGTCAAGGAGGGGGGCAATTGTCAGAATATGACAGCCTGTTTTCCTTGATACTTATACACCCTGAAATGGTACTTACCTTTATTCCATTGGTTTTCCTTATTTCCATTCTAATACAACTACGTCACAATAACCAAGTTTTCTTTTGGTTATTTTTTCATTTATTTATTTTCCAAGTTTCCATTCACGCATCGTTCATCATTTATTTCGTTACGATCGTTCTTCAAAGATCGTCTGTTTATTTCTCCAACGGCTCCGATCTCCGTACGTACCGATGTGACGTCACGCCTTTTCCCGATCGCTGATCTTTGCACCGTGTCGGAAGATACGATTTTTCGCCCTTTGGTTTTGCCGTAAGGCAGGAGGCGTTTTTCTCAACTCCGCTGGAACGGGAGGGAATGTTTGATCGTAAGAGGGCGTGTTGGAAGCAGACGATATATGCCGATGATTTTGAAGTTGTGAGAGCTTGTCTTTCGAGAGCTGGTCGTATTTTTAGTTTGAAGTTGTGTGGGTGCTTCTTGCTGTAGCGTTTTGAAGAATGCTGGTCTTATTATTTTTAAACAGCTTGACATGTTGATTTTAAAAGAAGCCTGTGTTAGTTTGAAAAAGCTTGTGTTTAATTTTAAATAGTTTTTCCGTAGCATGTTCATAAACGATGTTCGTTTTTAAACAACTTAAGGAATGGAAAAAACTTTGCTTTTGTTGGAAGCCTGATATTTGTTGAATCTCTGGAAACTTATTCTTTTTTAAAATGTTTCAAGTGGACTTGGTTCTTCATTATTCTTGCATATATTTGAAAACATCGTTATTGGCATTGAAAAATTATTATTGTGTTGTCAACATGGAAAGTATACCAGTGTGCCGTATTCAGCCTAAAGTTAAACCGTGAGTTCCTCTTTTTATTTTTGTTGTATGTGAATATTGAGAACTGTTCAACCATTTAATTCATACTGTTTACTGCCATTTGTCACTAACTTATTTCATCATTATTTATTTTTATTATATTGTTTGATAATTATTTAAGTCATGTTTTTCGTTAAATAAACGTTAGTTTTATTTCAAACCTAAATGCATCTTTACTTGTTTTACACTTTTACATTTTCTCAGTCACTATCCTGCCATGGTTACCTACAACACTTAAAGTTAAAATATATTCCACACTCTGCTACAATTTTAGCAATTCTAGACCGGTCCTGTTTCCGGACCGAGAACAATAAGCAATTGATATTCTAACTTATAAAAATGATATATGTAAAAAGTTTTTCTGCTACTAAGCTGTTATGTAACTTATTTTAGATATGTCCATACGGACAGATTAAAATCGTATAATCAACAATGTTTAAAGAGAAATTAGGAAGGATATAACATTTGAGGAAATTTTAGTACATCTAAGTGCATAAAATAAAGAGAACAATTAAAAAAAAAAATCTCCAAATAAAACTTGTTGAATTAGAATTTTGAAAAGCTAGTTGCTATTTAAAATAGTGCATAGTCATCATAAATTACAATGCATATGTTATTCATAATACTGTTTTAATAGAGAAATGTTTTTATTAAATGACTTTATGTGTGATTTTAAATAAATGTTTATGAGAAATAATGTTTATAACAAGGAAGTACAGAAGAATTTTACTTAAAATAAATACATACCTCAGCAGGTGGAGGTCCTTTAACAGTCCAAGAAACAATATCTTCACCTCTTTACAGAACAAGACCCAAGACCCTTTTTTCTTCTTTCCCTGCAGCTTTGTTTTTCTTGGGTTTAACTTGTCACCGCAGCAGCAGAATTTTTTTCCGCAGTCTGCAACACAAGTAGAAACTTTAAAAACAGTCTGCAGAACTAAGGACAAACGCCCTTTTTCCAATCCCTCATGCACTTACCCCCCCCCCCCCCATTTGCAACTTACATGTAGTTAATTTTAATAAAACTTGCATATTTAATTTCTGAAATAATTATAACATAAAAATACACTACTAAAAATAAAAATATAATTGAAAACAATTTCAAATTTGCCACACTCATTTCTTACTTAAATAAGTATCTCAATTTAAGTATCACAATTATAGTTGCTTAGAATTCCTAACTTTTTTTTTTTTTTTTTTAAAGCTGGGACATCCTCAGGCACAACATTAAGCAAGCTGCCAGGGTTACAAGAAAAACGGCTACAATTAAAAAAATACTCAAAGGTGGCTTTTATTGGTTTTAATGAGTTTTTTTGTGTAGAAAAATAATTTCAATAATTGATTTTACTTTTACATTCAGGTTTTCTTTTTTAGAGCATGGAGAACCTTTTACCTTTTCTTTTTTACAAGTTGTTTTTGACCTTTTTATTTTGAAGAGGAAGGGGGTGGGAATGGGGATAAAGACCCAATAATCAATAACAGTTACCAAAATGTCATTCTTGATCAAACAATGTGGGAGACAGATTTGGCATGAGCAGATACTGCTTTTATTTCCTTCCCCACAAGGCAAGTTCAATTATGGGCTATATATTAATTCTAACACAATTATTCTAATGTACTTTATGCACGTGACCCGAGACCGGGACTAAAATTCATCTGCTGGCGGTATTTACTGCTGAACAGTAGCATAGCAATCTATGGAGTGCAGTGGTGTAGTCGTAAAAAAAAAACACTGGTATACATTCTAAGCAGAGAGTATGACCCTAGTGTAATATATACTACAGCTTTCTGGAGAAATAGAGGGTATACAGTGTTCCTTTAAAAAATAAAGAAGGTATACGGCATATACTACTACTACACTACATCCCTGATGGAATGAGAGTCCAAAGCCAGCTGGGCCACCTTGTGCACTTTATAGGTAAAATTCCACAAGTGGATATGTCACCAAGTTTGGAATGAAATAATAGCGATATTGTGGTGCTAGTTTCATATGCAGCAAGCATGAGAGCAGTTTTTCTATTAAACTGGCAGAAGGCACGCATCCAACTGTGACGCTGGAGATCGCGCCCGGGATAACTGGATCACCCCAATCAGTTCTATACAAAAATGTACTATAAATTAGAAAAAAATCATTTAATTTTAAACAATAAGTGTTTGGGCCATTTTCACCATTCACTTACATTTCAGAATTTTTTTTGTTTTTTTTTTCAAACTTAATGATTTCTTTTAAATATTGAAACAGGTGTTATGGTAAAGTTTAAAGTATACGAAAAAGTAATTGGTCATGCACTTTGGCTTATAATTTAATATGTAAATGCTATTTTAATGTCAACTTGTAAGGCAAATTGCCAAGTCTGTTACCATACAAAATTACTGAAAATACTCAGCTTTAAATTTTATTAAATTTTCTAAAATCAACTTACTTTTAAGGGACTTATGTCCCTAAATCTCAAAACATGATATTTATCAATAATACTTAAATAAAATTGAAGGGAGAGAATTTTATAGTCCTAATTTTTGACCCCATAGAAAATTATACAAGAACTTTTTCTAATAATAACAATATATATTCATGTAAATTATGGAATTTTAAGAAAATTACAGCTCTATTTCGTAGTTGAATGAAAAATAACAATAGAATGGTGAAAAAGTTATTTTAATATTAAAATATCTTAAAAAAACTGTGCAGTAGGTAACAGACTTGACATTTGGTAACGGATTTGACACTAATCCGTTACCATATGTCAAGTCTATTATAGCACAGCTTTTAATGATCATATTTTCAACTTTATATATAAACATTTTCATTTAAATAGTATTTTTCTTTCAGCTATGATATAGATAAATCTTTCTATTATTTTATATTCAGATCAATTGCTATATTTGACTTGAATATCAAACAAATAATTTATCAAGCAATTCTACCTAAATATTAAAATAGAACTAGAAGTAACTGAGAATTAACATCTGTTTAAATGGTTTAATTCAACAAAAAGTTTATATATATATTGTATTTACTTATACTTGAATGATATATATTCAATTGCAACATGACTCAAATTTCAGTTTTCATAATATTAAGTGGAACTGGAAACTCATAAAATACTCAGTTTTCTCACACTAACAAATTCAGTTATGGAAGAATTGCTATAATTTGTTCAAAATTAACATTAATTTTATCTTCTTTATCTGTTTTGTTTAGGATGTGTATTTTTTTTCTACTTCCTCCAATAAATTTTACCAAAACATGAACAATTTCATACAATTTATCAGCAGATATCTCTTCCAGGAACATCCTCAGGCTTTTTATTTACTTCTCTTCTATATAAAATTAACTATCAGTTTCAATAAATACTTCCATCTCGGAGGAATTCGAATAGATCTTACAGAGGTCATAGTACAAAAAGAGCAATTTCTTCATCGATGTACAGGGGGGGAGGGGGATTCAAAACTAGAGCAACAAACTTCTAGGAGGGGTGGGGTACATCTAGCCAACTCGGAATCACATAGCAATGCAGTGTCAGAAATGCAATCCTAACGAGACAGGGAGGTTGGTTAGGTGCTATCATTGTGATCGAAAATTGACATTTAAGGACCATAAGCTTAAAGTAAGTCACAAATTTCATGATAATGAAGTTGCCCAATGTTTCAGAATGTAGGCACCTCATGGAATCTCAGATGTTTTGAAATATGCAGGACATCCGCCAGACTTCACAGTAGCAACAAAGATGCGCCATTTCAAAATGTCCCTACTACTTCAAACATGCAAAAGTGTATATGATAAGAACCAGGCACGTAGGCAGAAAACTTCATTATCAGGAAAGTGATGATTTATTTTAAGCTTTGGGTCTTTAAATGTCAATTGCTATCACAATGATTCAGAGACTAACAAACCTCCTGTCTCGTTAGGATTGAATTTCCAACCCTGCATTGCTATATGATTCAGATTCATCTAGGTATAACCCCACCCCTCCTAGAAGTTTTCCCTCTAGTTTTGAATCACCCTGTATGTGTAAAGACACCTATATGAAGAGTAGCATGAGTTCTAGATGCACCACTGACCACTGTGACTAGTTTGCATGTCTTCACTGAATCTGTATGCATAATTTTCTGGAAAATCATATGCAAAAAAGTTTTATTCAGTTTTTGCAAATTAAAGCTGGAATGGGTAGATTTTTTAAAACTGTTTTTTAAAGCATATTAAAGCTGCTTCAAACTTTTCTATTAACTTAGAGTTATTGATATGAATGATGACTGAAGTTTGCACAAGCAACATTACGCTTGCTTTTCACACCAATACTTTTTTTATACCTCTCATATTTTACCAATAAATCATTGCAATTATTTTTATTTGCAAAGATTTTTTCTATAAAAAATAGAATACTGTTAATAACTTGCATACAAAGTAAATATGAATTTAACATTTTAATATGAAAATTGAAGTATTTTGTTCATTCGTTTGCCATAAGTGATTGCAAATATTTTAAATTTACCTTTGTTTGTTTTCAGCTTGTTTATATTTTTCTGTGTTTTATTTCAGTCTTTCCCTATAGTAACACCTTTGCAGCTGTTACTGTTAAAGCCATTCTTGATGCAAAAAAACCTTTATAAACCATAGTTCGCAAACAATGTCAAGTCTGTTACTGTGTGTCAATTCCGACCATTAGAAATAACCTAGGCTGTATATTTTCTAACTTAGATAACAATACACATACCTTCTAAAATTATTTAGTGAACAATATTTAAATACAAAAGTGTAAAAAGTTTTATTATAATATTAAAAATTATGGTAATGGATTTGACAATGAGAAAAAATACCAACTTTGAAGAAAGCCGGTTCTTGCCACTATTTCAATGTTTTTCAATTGAAGAATAAAAAATGGCAAGGAGTAGTTGCTTGAATAGTTTAACAATGTCACTGAATATGTACTGCCAACTCTTGGCAGAATTAGAAACCTATTTTGACTAAAATAATCATAAGGTAACAGACTTGACGCAAAGTGAGGTACAAAATATTTCTGTTGATTTGCTAAAGAAAAAAACTTAGGTAATTAATTTTTTTCACTAATATAGTACACTAATAGTTTATATTTTAAATAATTAAAGCTTTTTATTTAAAAAAAGCTAAATTAAATTAAAAAAATAAAAGTTAAGGCACAGATGTCATATTCGCTCCATATTGGCGTGATTTTTTTTCTGACGCCAATGTCATATACGCAAAAGGTACTTAACTGGCGCCAAAGTGTCGTTATTTTGCTTGATGTGGTAACCCGGATTATGTTGTTTATGCTGCTGATGTTTTCGCCAAATTGGCAACCGAAAAAAAACGCGCCAATATGGGGCGAATATGACATCTGTGCAAAAGTTAATTACATAAAACTTGGAATGGGACAAAGCATTTTTGCTTAGAATCACAATTTTAAAGATTTATATCTCAAAAATTTGTATTTTTTTTATGCTAGAAATATTTAATATAGTTTTCTTTATATAATGCATAGCTCAATTTAAACTTTATATTTGAATTTTGTTTTTTTTTTCTCTTGGACAGCATATGTAAGCGAATTTTGAAAATGGCCCGTTTAATAATTTACAATTCATTAAAAATCTGAAAAACAAAGAAACTATTTGCACCAAGCCGCGTTAAAAAGAGCAGTTGGAGATACATCCACTTATGGATATTTCCCCCGAATTATAACAGCACTAAATATAAATTACGTACTAGGGTAGATGCTCCAGTTGTGGCCACCTTTAGAGAAAATTTGAAATAGAAATTTTACAGTTATTGACTGATTGAAGCATATTAAATCATAATAACATCATCATTTAGCCAGTTTAATTGTCTTTCTGTGAATTATAATGATTTTCTACAGAATATTTTAGATTGCGAGTAATAACTCATTAAATAATTTATGTCAATTTGTACCAGTTGTGGCCACCCCTGCACCAGTTTTGGCCACTGCAATATCATGTAGTTTAACAAACATTTTAATTGATAATAAGTAAAAATAAAGCATTTTTATGCAACATCTATTTTACCACACATATATTTGTTAATATATTAAAAGAATTTTGCAATATTTTTTATGAATTGATAAAAACATCAAGTAAAATGTACTTATGTTGATTTTAACTGAAATTTTCAGTTAAAAAAACAAAAAATATATTTAATTTGATTCGTAAAAGGGACAACAGTGCCTGTAGGACATCAAGATTAACTATTTAAATCAGTTTTACAATTATCCAATGGATTGTGGATTGATTAAAACACATGAATCGTCACCAAAGAGTTATATTTCTGGTGCTCCAAAACTTTGCTATCTTGTAGTGCTGGCATTATACATTTTGAATGGCCTTAATTTTACTTCTTATCCTAGAACAGTGTTCCCTCTAGGCCATTTTTTAAGAGCACAGAATTCTGTGTCTTTTAAACTTGGTAAAATGAACGCTGTTCTTTTTAAATAATGGGAAATACATTCTTGCTTGTATTTAGATATCTCTAGTTAAGATTTTCACAATATTTAGTATTTCTAAATCAGTTTGCCCGAAATCTGGCAAAAATTATGGAACTTCTTCATTTCTTTGGGAAAAATACAAGAAATCATGCTGTAATTTTATTGAACTTTTTAATTTATAATTTATAAAATCTTTCAAAATTTATGTTTTAATTTATTTATCATATAGGACATATAGCTCCTCCCTTTAGTTTTATGAATACTAAACACAATATACTATATTTTCTTTAGCAACATATCATTCTTTAGTTACTAGCACAGTGTCCTTTCTAAAGTAAATTATCTATTGGACAGAGAAAGCAAAATCTCTTTGATAGAACTGCTATTAGCCTTGCTTTTTTTTTTATTATTGAAGCCATTACATATAAAACAAAACTAAATTGATTTTGTTTTATCCTGATGTTCTTAAAATTTATTTAATGGCTAAAATTCTCACTATAAGGAATCATGTGGCCAAAAATGGAACATATGTTGTACCTTTTTGCCACTTCCAACTACCATGGCCACAACTGGTACATATAGCAAATTTAAAGCACCAGTTTTGGCCACCCCCCATTAAACTGTTAAAATAATTAATTTAAATGTGAAATTGCATTAGAGAGGAAGCTTACCTCATAAAACCTAATAGCAATTTGTTTCAGGACAAACAGAACCCAATAAGTGCCTAATATTGAAAGATTTGGAAAACATGACAGCTAAGCAAAAATCTTAATACAAGTGAGCATACACTACAGTTTCACACATTTATTTTTTTTTTAAAGTCACATTTTATCAAAAAATAAACAAATGAGATTGTAAATGATAAAAGGGTGTTTGCTTAAGGTGTAAAAATGCATTTTATTTGTCTACATCAATTCACAGCTTAAATATTGGACAAACTTATCCAATGTGGCCACAACTGGTACAGTGGCCACAACTGGAGCATCTACCCTACTCCCAAACATTCACTATACTATATGAAACTTACCAAATTAACAAAAACGACGAATAAAACTTCAAATGTAATGCTTTCAATGCCCAATGCTTTATGAACCAGTGTCAATGACTATGATACTATGATGCATTAACATGCCATTTTTGTTCAAAACAGTTAACAACGCTAATATAACACAAGCACAGTCTTCTCATATAAGTAAGTAACTCTCGTATGTTAAATCTGACAATGCAAGAAATTGAGATTTATAATAGAAGTTATATATTAGAATTCTATGCAAACAAGTCTTGAAACAAATTTCAAGAATGATTCGATGAACAGGAATGACTTTTTGGGAATCGGAATCATTCCGATTGATTCGGGTGCGAAAGATTGAGATTGATTCACAAACAAGGGGTTTGTACCCTGTGTCTGATGAAGAGTTCGGCTTAGGAAGGAGCAGAGATTTTATACATTTGTGGCCGGACAGTGGGCTACGGAAATATAAAAGGGCCGGACTCGGACTAGACTTTTAGCTTTTCAACCGTCCGGATCTGGAAATTTTGGAACATGAAGATTTCTAGGAAAAGTGTAAAGATCTAGCAGAAATTGCTTTTAGTTTAACTAGGCGCTTAGTTTAACTTTTAGCTTAGAGGTTTCTTTCTTCATTCATTACTTCCAGTTATAGGAACGAGAAAACGTAGAGATTTATAATTTAAACATTGAATTAGTCCATAAAATTCATGGGACTTCTAAAAAAGTACAAAGAAAGACGTCGCCAAAGAAAGTCGTCTCCTTCTATTAAATCCTCCTAGGTCACTCTCATTGAGTGTGTTCAGAAGTACAGTTCGCGCCGCGCGCGCGCTCAGAAGTTTATGCCATGGAGTAGGTCTTATCGAAGAAAGGAATTTTAAAATAATTCAATTATTTCATTATTTTTAATGGTTCAAAAAAGGTAAAACCAACAAATATATTTCTTTATCCTTCCAAAACATGGTTTTCGTAACAGAAATACATGCCTATGTACACTCAGATAAAATCTAAAATAGTCGGGAAAAACATCACGTGACCTTCTTTATTTACTTTAGCCCATTTAGAATTTAAAATTAGTTAACCAACCGCACACAAACTCCGCGTGAGCTGCTCAAAAAAATTGTGTGGGCGATTTGATCACGTGATTGTGCGTTGTTTGGTAGGTTGGTTGATACAATTTAAAAATTCAACTGGTGATCTAAAAATTTTAACTTTTTAACAATTTTCTTTTTATTTATTTAAAAATAATTTATCAGTTGATTTATATCTTCCGTGATAAATAGAATGCTGTTAGTAAACCAAGATTGTGATATCAACATATGAGATTTGTTTGTAATCTACTATACTGGATGGATTTCAATGGAATTTGCACTGTTAGTTAGACAATTTTTCAGAGAAGGTTTTAATATATATATTTCTTATTTTATGATTGCATATTTTAATACCGTGTGGATAAGAGACCTACATCATAAAACATGAGAAATAAATTGCATTCAAAATTCTGTTAGTATAAGCAAAATACTTACTTATACTTTCAGTAGAAAATTTATAAACATTCTAATCATGCTTTATTCACTACAAAACTAGACAGCAAACCTATATATATTATCTCTTTAAAAAATATATGTACAGATATTTTTAGTTAAAATAATCTACAACTATTACATTTTATTTTTATAATGTTCAAAGTAAAATATGATTTCCAGCCTAATCTCGATAAAAATTCACTCCTAAAGTACTCAAAAAAAAAGAAAATGAAGGAATTATCCTACGCGCAAAAGGATATTTTCGCACAATATATACCGTATTTACCCGCGTATAAGTCGAGAAATTTTGGACAAAAAAAGGCATTAAATTTGGGAGGGTCGACTTATACGAGGGTCCTTAATTTTTTTTTCCCCCAGAAGTCAAAAATGTCCTCGTTTACTGCCGATTTCTATACCAGGAGAGAAAAAAAGGAGACTCAGTGACGGGTTTGGTGATGGCGATGAATGTACGCCTACTAGCCCCCCCCCCCCTCCCTCTGAGAGATCAGTAGATAAAATTCCGAGAATGTATCACCCCTATGTGCAATTAAATCGTTTGCGAGTGACTAGAAACACGTGACTCTCTAAAACCACGTATAAAGCGTTATATCTTGCTTGTTCTTGATAGTTCACTTATTCATTATTTCTTCGTTTCTCTAACTGCACTTTTTCTCCTTGTTTCTACTGATATGGCTGATTTAGTTATTAGAAAGCAGAAACGCAATTCATACGCAGCTGGATTTAAACTTAAAGTTATTTCTTTTGCGGAAGAGTCTAACAACTGTGCTGCTTCTCGTCAGTTTGGGGTTCACGAAAAATTGATTCGTGATTGGCGCAAGAATAAGGCAAAGCTAGAAAACATCCCAAAATCAAAAAAGGATTTGCGCATGGAAAATCGCCCTTTCCATGACTCGAAAACGTATTGCATGATTGGGTTGTAGAGTGCCGGCAGAATGGTTTTCTTGTCGCTAGAACTGCAATACCTTTATGAGCAATAAAGTTTGCAAAAGAAGAGACGTATCCCAGATAGCATGTAAGGTTTCCGAAAAGGGTCGTTTTTGCTTTACTTTCTAACTATCCTGCAAAGGTTTTCGTGATAATCGTGTAGCCAACCCATGTTCGGAAATCATTATGATCCGTACGATTTTTGCGCATGCGCAACTTATTTCTTTTCACGGCCAGCGTAGCGTCTCCCAATGGCGTCTGTTTTGAAAGCTTTCGTTGTGTCAAGTTTATTCTAAGTTTCTAACATTTACAGAAAATGCAGTAAGTTTGCCATTACTTTTACTTATTAGTATATATCATTATTATTTAAATCGTTCTTACTGTAGTCTTTTTTTCTTCTGTACTGTCTTATATTTAAGATTTCTGTGTAAGTTACCCATGGGAAAAAGATATTTGATTCAACGCTATTTTGTTTAATTATGTTATACAGCATGCTACATTTTTAAATTAAACTAACTTCTATAAACATGATTTACTTAAAACATGTTATAACGTATCGTTTCACGTTTCGTAACCATCGCGAATTTTCAAATGTATTTTGATAACATAACTGCAGTTCCGTTATGTATACTTTTAACCAGGGTTCGCAAAAACCTGGGTTTTTTTGAATAAACCCAACCCACCTGGGCTTTTTCGGGTTTTTTCAAAAGTGTAATGTATGCGATATTACATTATTGTATATTACATTATTTATATACTATACAGCAAAAAATATATATTGTTCCCTTATTACAATATAATTGTAATGCTATATTACAAATTATATGAATTTAAATTAATTAAATGTCAGTGCTTCTTACAAAACTAACAAACTTAAAATAGGATATAAATTGTTAATTTGCTTTAAAATCAAATAATGAATAGAATACTAAAATTTAAAATATATAAGAAGGAAGAAAAAAGGGGTAAACTAGTCGGATGTGCCAGTCCCAAAACTTTCTTTTATCTCATGCATGTTAATTCATAATTCTCTATCACAGTGCCAAAATTAAATGACAATCTATGTCCGTTATGAGAAATTTGTAAAATTTAGGTTCATTGAATTGGATTTATTTAACAAGGAATAAGTATCATATTGTTTCAAACAAATTACTGAATTTTGGAACCTACCCTCTTGGATGTCCGCAACCAAAAATTACAACCCAAAGAGTATGAAATCAGCACCTGTTGTTCAATATACACCCAAGTCTAATAAGGATCTATTTGAGTGCCTCAGTTTTTTAGATATAGATTTTGCGAAAATTGTGAAAAATTCAGCATACCAACACCGCTTGTTGCACAATTTACACCAAAACTTAATCTGTAACAGCTTACATCAATGTGTAACTGAATCTGAAGTTTGATGAAAATCTGTGCATTAGTTCTTGAGATTGCAGAAATTGTACAAAATGCAGCACAACAGTGCCACTGTTGGGCGTTATACACCAAACACTAATCAGCACCAGTTTGTATCAAGGTCTAACTGAATCTAAATTTTTTTAAATTCCGTCCATTAGTTCTTGAGATAAAGAGTTGTTGCTGAAATCATGAAAAATGCAACATAACAGTCCCCACCTATTGGGTGATATACACCAAAACTTAATAAGCAACAACTTAGGTCAACTTGTAACTGAACCTGAAGTTTGATGAAAATCAGTGCATTAGTTCTTATGATAAGGCTATTGCAAAAATTGAGAAAAAAGCTTTGTAAAGATAAAAGAAAGTAAAAATACATATTTTTTATTTTCATGGATATAATTGATTTGAATTTCTTAGACATTCTTATGATATGCCTTTACCTATAATTATGTACTATGTATGTTGCCTATTATGTCTATGTTAGTAAAATATTTCAGTTTGCTAAAATACATTTTTTTTTTACTCCAAGTGTTTAATGTAATAGTTTTTATATATATTTTTAATTACTGAAATGACTTAAATTCATTAAATATGGCTGAAAATGGAAAAAACCCACATTATGGCTTTTTCAGTGGGCTTTTTCAAGTGGGCCCAGTCTGAAAAAACCCACCGGGTTTTTTCGGACTGGGCCCAGCTTTGCGAACCCTGCTTTTAACACATAGGATTGATGTAATGGTAATGTAAATGGACCATAAAACATGAAATCGAGAAAGTGTAAGGAATTTTTTGTAGGAATAAGTGTTTAGGAACATATTTTATTATAATAAAACATTTTTAATTATGATTGAGGCTATACTAGTGTTTTTATAATTAAAAACACTTAAGTCTTAAACACAATTTTGTTTTTATGTTTAATTATTTTAAGCTTGTAAAAATAAATTTTATCTTTTTTTCTTAAAGTCTTCAAAAAATAAGGAATGTATACGTTTTAAAATCACCACCACCCCCTTGCTGTGGACTGATTTACAAATCAAAACAGACTTTGACCTTCAACAAATTACATTCATTTGAAAATATATATATGCTGTGCGTAGCGTATAAAACATGTAGATCATTTCATTAAAATGTATTTATCAAAATGTAGGTACATTGTTTGTTATCCCTTTTAGCGTGTATATATATTTACAGATGATTTTCTGTTGTAATTTTAAAATAACATTCAAACATAAATCTTTTTTTTCAATTATATTAGAATTGTTAAAAGTCTATTTAAAAAAGCTTTATATTCAAAAGGTGTCTCTTTAATATATTCCTAAAAAATTGCATTTTAAGTAAAAAAAAAAAAAAAATGCATTCAACCGTAGCTCTTATTTTAAGGAGAAAAAAATGTTTTATCATATGTTAAATAATATTCATATTTAAACAATAATAATTGGGCACAGATGTCATATTCGCCCCATATTGGCGCGATTTTTTTCTGACGCCAATGTCATATACGCAGCGGGTACTTAACTGGCACCAAAGTGCCGTTATTTTGCTTGATGTGGTAACCCGGATTATGTTGTTTATGCTGTTGATGTTTTCGCCAAATTGACAACCGAAAAAAAATCGCACCGATATGGGATGAATATGACATCTGTGCCAATAATTGTATAATTATAATGTCCTTCATTAAATTTATTTGAGAATATCTTATCCTTATTGCACAAACTCCCTTTTCGCTATTCCTAGTAGCTGCTATATGTAAAATTTAAAATCTGTCTTCAAACACAAGTAATTATTTAAAAGTTTTTCTGCAAAAAACCCCCACTAAATCATGTGCATGTATACATCTCAAAAAATAAATTTGTTATGTGTAGTGAAGAATAAAAAATTTATTTATTAAAAATAAGCATACATTTACAGTAGAAATTAATTTTTGTATGCCATTTTGCCAGCTGATTGAGAATCGGCATATCTTTTAATATTAAGAGGCTGTACATATATAACGTTACCAACTTTATAGTAATTTTGTAATCTTTCCAGCCTTTACAATATCTTACATTATCATTCCTGGATTATGTCCCACCCTTCCATCACTAATCATATTGTTATCAGTGTCTCAAAGTTCTTATTATTTTTTCTTCCTTTCATTTTCTTTTTACATATTTTCAGTTATATGCAAATATATTGTTATCATCTGTTATTTAAAAAATTTTCTAATAAAGAAGAAAGAGTATGTAAAATATCACTATATTAAATATAAAATAAGTTTATATCAATAAAATTTTTTAAAAGTATTTAAAAATAGCTCTTTGTTACATAATGTATTCAGCAGATATATTGTTTCTTGCCGCTCTTATCAACAAAACAGATAGACAACATTCTTCCTCTTTATTTTACTAATAAGCACAAGTATCACTTCAAACGTACTATCTGTTTTCTCCAACAGCGGATTATATGCAAATATATATATATAAAAAAAAATAGGAAAGCTAAACGTTGAGGTATTCCACATTTCAGAATGAAATAATTGTATATAATCATTTAATGATTTTAATAATAATTTAGTATTTTCATAAAAATAGATAACTGAATATTTTGATGTAAAGAAACAGTTACAAATAGAAAAATGAATATTTTGGTTGGATCAAAAATGGTAACAATATCGAAAATGAATCTTCTCCCTCTCCCTAGAGATATCTTAAGATATCAAGTGCCAAACTCCACCTCCCTGAAGTGATACCGTTATATTAAGCTCAGCCTATAAAATCATGAGCCTTAAATGCTTATCAGTTAGCTTGTTAATTTTAAAATTGCCTATCAATACTTTTAGTTATTAAATAGTAAATTGAAAAAAATGAAATCAAAATAAGAATTATTTAAAAATTAAATGTTTTGTCAATTCATACAAATTAAAACTTGGTTTATTATTATTATTGTTTAATTAATAAATATGAAATTACCTTACCCTTCTTGTCCCTTCCCCCCATAATTTTATCTGTACTGGCAGTGTGAAAATTGACAGGGCATGAAATTCATACTACTACTTCTTTTGGTACTACTTGATTATCCCGACAACCAATTTCACCAAATAAAGTTAGTACATACTTTTAATAAGTGTACTTTTAGTAGTTGACCCAATAGCAGAAAATCCTCCAAGTGTCTGCAACAGATACTTCAGAGGCAGAAAATAATCTGCAGGTAAAACAGGTTTGACAGGTTGCAAGTTTTACAATCGAAGTGTTAATCAAACGATCACTTTAAAAAAAATGTTATTATGCATTTTATTAATTTTACTAATAATAATCTTAAGTTTTTGTATTAAGTAAGAAAGAGCCAAACATAATATAAAGCGAAATAAGAGTTCAATACAAAAATAACCTGCAAACGAAAAAAGAAAATCTGCGACTCCCATCTCTAACTTTCTGCTACCGGTGTAGTTGATAATAAATAATAAATATAAATTGGTACAAAAATACATTACAAAATGTATTGTAATGTTAAGCCCTTCATGACAACATATGTGTGATATAAAGTGTGTACACAGTCCTTGTAACTATTACTATATCGGAATGGTAATTTTTACGGTACTTTTCGGTTAGCCGGGCGCCAGTGTTATATATACATACATATATATGTATATATACTTGTATACATAACACTGGCACCTGGCTAACTAAAAAGTACCATTTTTACTTTATTTAATATAAATTTATTAAATAAGGAAAAAGTCACTATTTGAAAATAGTGGTACAAGGGAGGCTTGTCATGAAGGGTTTAAAAGTTTTTTCTTCATTGTTATTATTTTATGTTTTATTTTTTAGTTTCAAGAACTAATGACATCATCTGGTAAAGATGCTGAAGTCATGGTTGCTAGCATGTTGAGAAAATTACAGATGATGTTGGAACAAAGTCCTAACAGAGTACAAAATCTAAAATTGCCCAGCAAGAAGTGGAATAGGCAGTAGTTTCTAAACTAACAGGTTGGTTATTATATATTTTAAAAAAAATTGTTTTTGTGAGTTCATGCTCAATGGTACGAATAATGTTTTCTTTTTCCTATGAAAGTTTGTACTTTTCTGTAACTGTATGCCAGTGTTAAATACCGGGTGTCCCAAAAAGGACTGACTGATTTTAAAATTCAATAACTTGCAAACGGTGACAGATATTTAAAAAATTCTTGCAGGAGGGTTATGCATAAGGTCAAAAGTTTTATTACAGTGATTTTCAATTTTAGTTCGAATTACAAACAATAGATGGCGCTGCGATCAATAGACGCTGAATTCAGGCTCGATTTTTGGTACTTCGTGGCCCGGATAATACATTTCCATCTCCTTTTTCAGCATGGAACAAGAGAAAGGACCAGAAATCGAGCCTGTATTTAGCGACTATTGCTTACAGCGCCATCTATTGTTTGTAATTCGAACTAAAATCGAAAATCACTGTAAAAAAACTTTTGACCTTATGCATAACCCTCCTGCAAGAATTTTTTAAATATCTGACACCGTTTGCAAGTTATTGAATTTTAAAATCAGTCAGTCCTTTTTGGGACACCCGGTATGTACATATATTTACACACACACATATATATAGTGAAACCTCCCTGTGCGACCACCTCCTTGACCGATCATTTTTTCATAGAACGAAATTTATTCCCATAGGCTCAATACTAATTTTACCTCCATTCAGAGACCATCCCATTTGAACTCCCTCCATGAGCAACCCATTTTTTTGAAAACTTTTTACTTTAAGACACTTTAAGTAAAACTTTTTTACTTTATGATTTTGATTTGAATCAATAGGTTACCTTTATGAGTAAAATTTCATTGAATAATTCAAGGAAAATGTATCTTACCTTTATTATGCATATTTAATTATACATTATTGATCATTTACTTGACCTTTACTTTCAATATTTTAATCATTTTCAAAATTATCTTACTTTTTATCATTGTAGTTTATTACTTTACTTAATTATTTTAATATTTTACCATATTGCAAGCATTATGTATAATTTTGAATGCATTATTACATTCAAATTACTGTTTAAAAAATGTAAACAAAGTAATGATCAGAAATGTGCAAAATCCTAAATTCCGCACAACCACTGGTCCCAAGCTGTGCGGATTTGAGGGAGTCTACTGTATATAATTCTCGATATATGACTGAACTCATTGTTTTTTCGTGAAGAAAGTATAAATTTATTTCTGAAAAAAATCAAGATATTGCTGATAATTGGTAATCACAATCTTTTTATCAAATATATTTATGTATTAATCAAGCTTTTATTATTATTAAGACTGGCTAAACCTGAAATAAAACTTCCTTACTTTACGACTTTGATGTGAATTAATATGATACATTTATGAGGAAAGTTCCATTGAATAATTCCTGGAAAATGTATCTCATCTTTATTATGCATATTTAATTATACATTAATTATTATTTACTTGACCTTGAGGGAAGAGTGGGGAGGAATGTGATGCTTTTTACAAAAATAAGAAAATCAACTTTATTTGACACATAAACAAAATTTTGATATATAGAATACAAAATGAAACACTCTCTAATGTCCTTGAACAATATAGAAACATAATTTGCAGAAACAATTTTATAAAGAAATTATAAATTTCAAAATGTGCCCCATACCTTCCCACTAACAGGGAGGTATGGGACAGCTATAAAACAATGTATGATAAGGGGCAAATAGTCTATTGTTGGCCATATATACAGTCTAACAAAGATTGTAGGTTGATGTCTGTGCTACAATATCAAATTTCAGTACCTTCATCACTGGAAGGAAAATTCAGGATTGTCAATCAGAGATAGCATTAAAAAATCATCAGTTCAATTTATTTATGTTTTGAAGTAAATGAATATATTTATAATGTTATAATTAATATATTACCTTCTAAAAATATTTGCATATTAGCAATTTACATTCATCTTTGTTATAAAGCTATATTCGCAATGGCGAATCCCTCTTTACTTCCAGGTCTCTTAAATTAACTTTCATTCTGTATCAGTCAGTTCTTTTAAATGTATATAAATCTCCCACTTAAAAGTTCGCACTTTGTGGACTTTCCGCCTGTTTAAAGTTGCCTCATCTGCCTCCTTGGTTTTTTTTAATTTAGTGTCCAGCTCAGCTGCTGTGCACTCAACTCAGTATGTGAGCTCAGTATTTTGATTCATGCTTTATCACCTCATCCAACCAATCTTCTGTTCTCGACTTTCGCCAAGGTTAGGGTTACTAAAAGTTCGTTTTATCACTTGGCGATAGGTATAGCTTTTGAACATGTATTTACATTCTCGCCTTGGCGTAACTCAATGCGCTTGGTGCCTTTCACCCTCTCTGGCAACCTCGGGCCTCGTGGCCGATGTCAGTGGGATTTTTTTTAGTCAGCCTCATATATTTTTTTTACACTAGAAGGAGCAACAGCAAGAATTGGGGGCTCACCTTGGAACTAGGGACGCCGGAAAGCAAGATGTGATGCTGCAGGAATGTAAATTAGCCCAGCTAAGTCCTTTTTCATTTTGTTTTCATTCTTTCTATCGTTTTCCCTTCCCGTTGAGAAACCCATTAAGTTTCTTTTTGTAACAGGATCCCTTTCAGACATTGTAATAATTTGATAGAGAATATATGCCTTTTTTTTAACTTCACCATCATTGTCTTTGTTTTTCTTTCTTTTACATATGACTTTTGTGTTGTATATTTTTAAACATGTTTTTTTCCTTAGTTTCTTTTCCAGAACACTGTTTCCTTTTGTATTAACTTTTTAGGTCATCCTTTAAATATTTTTCAGTCGTTCTCTCCCACTCATTGTTAACTTTAAATATATTCTTTTCATGCAAAGGCGTATGCGATCAACTTTATAGCTATTTGGCTACCAGGTTTATTACATATGGTGCCGAAAACCCTTTTTATCCGTTTGTAGTGGATATTAGCATCTTGCTGCACGGATTATGTGTTCTGGAAAATCCGTTTCAATCCTATCTAAATTCATGGTAAAATCGTGTTTCATTGGCATGGCATAATACTTTTATGTATGGTAAATAGTTTTGTTCATGTATTTTGTGTAATAATATGGTATTATTTAATATTTCGTAATCTTTAAAATTTATGCACATGGCATCTATGAGGGATTGATTCATAGTTTATTTTATTGGTATGGGTGAATTTCTTTCTCCAGTATTGTTTGATTTGATATTCCCTATGTTCAGTTTATATTTTTAGGATATTTCAATAGTATTTTTTTCTTTTTTCACAATGTCGAAGAAATCTTTGTTTTTAAATATACAGCCGTTCAACGGCGATCCGAAATTTGTTAAGTTTTTCTTTCAACAACTAAAATCTGTGAAGGAGTTAAATGAGCTAGGTAACAAACAGATTTTAGCGATTTTCACTAATAAGTTAGAGGGTTCTGCACTTGAATTTTATGTAGACACACCTGCTGTTCAAAATTTAAAAACGTTGGATGAATTAGAAGCAGCGTTTATTGAATTTTTCACATCTACTGATATTGTGCACTCTTTAAAAGCTTTGGATAGTCTACAAATAAGGGAAGATGAGAAATTTAAGCAATTTGCTTCTCGCTTAGACGTTGCAGTTCGTAATGTTTACCCGAATGTGGATGAAAATTCATTAAGTCAGATTAAGTTCATGACTTTGCTTCGCCTTGCCCCTAAGTATATAAAAGCTAAACTTTTGGAAGAGGGCATTTCTGATTTTAAAGCTGCTATTGCACGTGCGGATGTTTTAAAAAATATCCATTTGGCAAATTTATCTCCACCTGTTAAGAAAAGTGACAATGCTGTAGTTTATCATAATCAGGTGTCTAATCAGCATAGCTCTTTTTCAAATGATAATTCTTCTGCTGATTTTGTCCCTTCAAATGATTATTCTGTCCCTCAGCGATCATTCCGGCGTCCCACACAAAAATTTCATAAAGGTGATGCCCCACATCAGTGGCATAAGCCAAATGGCAACAAAAAGTGGCACAACAACAACAACAACTTTAAACGTAGGCACAACACATTTAAACATAATGATAATTGCAGATTTTGTGGCAAATCAGGACACTATATGAAAGATTGTTATCATTTTATAAACCTAATTAATCGTTCTGAATCACATAGTTCTAATGTAAATCATAACAGGCATACAAAACACGACAGCAACAGGAGCGATTTAAACGATCGTCGGAAGTAGAAGCAGCTGGCACTCTGCCTTCCGCTAGTTTACCATCGCCAGCAGTTGATAAACATGAAAATCAAAATATTGATAGTGCACAACACTGCCAACAAAATGAAGTAATCCTCACGACTTTTGACAACAATTCCACATTACCATGTGTCCTTGCTCACATAAAGGGTATTTCATTTCCCGTGCTAATTGATTCTGGAAGCACCATTTGTCTTATTGACACGTCATTAGTAGACTTTTTAAAAGGGAAAATATCATACAAATTTTTATCAAGACAAGTTAACATAACCACCATTAATTCAACTGTTGCATTTAGAGGATGTATTGAATTCTCATTCAAATTGAAAAATAATTTTTTTAAACAGGAGTTTTACATCACTGACATTGACCATAAAAAATTTTCAGCCATTCTTGGATTTAATTTCATATCAAAATATGCTATAACCATAGCATCTGCATTCGATGCAATGCTATTTAAAGAAGACAAAATCCCTTTTATTAAAGATTCTGATAATATTCAAGGAACTATTCACCACTTAGACATTTCCCGTAATCAAGTAAGCGATGCTTTCTTTCAAAATAACAGCACAAATTTAAGTAAAACAGTAAATTCTGTTGAACATGAAGGGTATTATGTTGACAATAGAGAAAACTTTGACCAATATGCTGAACAACCTAATGATAATATGGAACATTTTGAACAACCTGTTAACCATAATTTTAATGTAAATTCAGATTCTTATTATCCAATTCATGAAAACGTTACTTCCAATATTGTAAATCATAATTTTAATAGTAATAATGAAGATGTGTTTAATGTAAATAATCCACCCATTGATGATGTGAATATAAATACCAGTAATCCTTCTGAATTTGAGAATTTTTCTGAAAATGTACTTAGTTCATATCGTACTGTGATTCCTGAAAATGGAATTTCGTATGTGAAAGTCAAAATAAAAAATAAGCCTACCTCATCTGAATTTATATTTAACCCTTTATTGGACAGACCTGGTATTGTCATAAATCCTTCCCTTCATTCTCTTGCACATTTGACTAGTAATTCATTTTTAATTGTAATTGAAAATAAAAATGCAGAACAGTTCTTTTTAAAGAAAAATGTTAAAATCGGCACTATATCAAATGTTCAAAACACTGACATTCAAGAAAATAATTTCTCCGAAGAAGTGTGTAATTTGATAAATCCGTCAGTCGAAGTTGTTCAACAGAGAGCAGCTGAATTCAATGTTGATGACTTTTGTTTAGATCATTTAAATTCTTTGCAAAAAAAGGAAATGATTGTAATTTTAGAGAAACACACACAGGCCTTTTCTAAATCTTTGAACACCATTGGTCATACTGATCTAGTTATCCCTAAAATAGATATCAGGAACTCCCCTCCAGTCAAGACTTTGCCTTATCCCATCCCACAGGCTTTACAGGATGAAGCAAAAAAACAACTTAATGAAATGTTGGCTGCTGGGATAATCAAGCGGGCAAATTCTTCTTGGGCATGTCCCATGTTGTTGGTAAAAAAGAAGATGCTTGACCCTTCTAAACCTCAACAGTATAGACTTGCTCTAGACCTAAGACTTTTAAATGCAGTTATAATGCCATCAACTTACCCGCTTCCTAAAATTCAGACCTTGTTGAATAGTTTAGCCAACTTTAAATTTTTCACAACTTTGGACCTGCCATCTGCTTATTGGCAGATTCATATGCCTCAGCACTTACGTGACAAGGTCACATTCACCACTCCATGGGGTTGTTTTTCTTACAACAGATTAGTGTTTGGGCTTCGTACTGCTGCTTCAACATTTCAGCAAGTAATTGACGAGTTAATACAACAGGCTGATGTGGAAGGAGTGTTCTCTTATCAGGATGATGTTGTGATAGGTGCCAATTCTTTTGCAGAAATGAAAGCCAAATTAACAAAGTTGTTGGAGGTCTTCATAAAAAACAATATCACATTAAGTTCAGCAAAATGTCAATTTCATAAATCTAAAATAAATTTTCTGGGTTTTGAAATTTTTAACCATCAGGTTATGCCCATGCAATCAAATGTAAAAAAAATATTGGCCTTTCCTGCCCCTAAAACAAAGAAGCAAGTTAAGTCATTCATAGGACTTTGTTCATTCTACAGATCTTTGATACCTGCTTTCGCTCGTAGAATCGAACCCTTAATAAGATTGACATCCCCTAAAGAGAAATTTAAGTGGTCTCAGCTTCAGGAAGAAGCATTTCAGGACTTGCAACAAGTGTTTTTTAAAAGACCCATCCTTCATCTTCCCAATTGGGATGAAACCTTTTATGTAAATACAGACGCTTCTGTCACAGCTATTTCTGCCGTATTGATGCAAAAGAAAAATGGTATTCTACTCCCTGTGTCATTTTTTTCAAAACTTTTGTCCCCCTCTGAAAAAAAGTATCCACCTATAAAATTAGAACTGTATGCCATTTTTAAAGGAATTTCAAGTTTTAAATATCAGCTTTATAACAGGCATTTCATAGTGTTGTCTGATGCAAAACCACTAAATCATTATAAAAGTTCCTCGTCGCCAGCCGACATAATAACTCGATGGCTTATGGAGCTATCAGAATATTCGTTCACATTTGAACACATTCCTGGTTCTGAAAACATCTTAGCTGACTATATCAGCAGAATACCTGTTCCTACTCCATCTGAGGACATAATCACAAACCCTAAGCTCCTTACAACAGATGAAATCATTCCAGTTGAGAAATCTGAGTTAGATTTAAGAAACAATTTACCGCATAGTTTGCAGAAGTGTAACCATTTTGACATCAATCATGACTCATTTTTTTATTTAATATTAACACTGACAACCATATATCAGATGAACTTTTGTATAGTGAACAGCGAAAAGATCATGCACTAAAAAAAATTATCAATAAAATAGAAAATAATGCATACAATGAACAAGGCAGTCCATACTACCTAAATCCAGAGACAAACATCCTATGCTATGATAATTTTTTTTCATCAGAACTTAATAACCTACACAGAGCAGTGTTACCCCCATCTTTACTTTCAAGAGCTCTTGCCCTTGCTCATGTAACACATGCCGGATTCAACAAAACCTTAGAAAATGTTAAAAAGAGATTCACATGGAGAACCATGGCTGCAGATGTTTCTAACTACATTAACTCCTGTCAGACTTGTTTGCTACACAAAAATTTACATAAAGCACAAGCTCCTCTTTTGCCAACTCCGTTGCCAACCGCTTGCAATCAAAAGGTGTCTATGGATCTTGTGGGTCCTTTTAAAAATAACTCCCATATTTTGACAATTGTTGACCACTTCTCAAGGCATTTAGAATTATACAATCTACAAAATATTTCTGCCCCGCCTGTAACAAAGGCTCTTTTGCATTACTGTGCTACCCATGGAAAACCCGATATTGTACAAACTGATCAGGGAAAACAATTTGACTCCAACATTTTTTCTTCTTTTAATGACAAGTTGCACATGAAATTGAGATTTGTTACAGTAGCCCATCCACAGGCAAATGGTTTATCAGAATCCTTGAACAGGCAGTTGAAAACTGCCATTAATACCATGCTTTCTGATGGTTATGACTTTTTCACAGCCATGAAAACTCATCAAAATCTGTACAATTCAACTATTCACCCTGCCACAAAGTTCACGCCAAACAAAGTGCACTTTGGCAGAGATATGTCAGACTTATATGAAAATTACAAATCACAAGGTAACTGGACTTTGGATCCCAACACTAGAGACATGCACAAGATGTTTAAAACATTAGACAAGATATACCATCATACATACACCAACAATGAGCAATTTAAAAGAGACACTCTTGATAGATGTAATACAAAGAGGAAGTTCATGAATTTAGAATACAATGATAAGGTATTCATTACATTTCCTAATGTTTTCAAAAAAAGAAAACAGGGTCCATACTGGGTAAAGAAAATTATTTCTCCATCAGTTGTGCAGTTACAAATTTGTAATAATTCCAGTGCTTTTCCAATTCTAGTGCACACTGATAGAATTCTTAAGGTCATCCCCAGAAAAACTCATTTGCAAGAACATAGAATTAAAGATGACATGTCTCAGAACTCCTCGTCCCCATCACCGAATACTAATGCTGAACAGCAACAGTTACAAAATTCCTCTGTGTCTGCTCAAGAAAGCAATGACTCTTCGTTGACGCATAATGTTTCAGACAGCAATGTTCCTGTTCCTTTCTCGTCTGATAATGCATTACCTGTGCACGATAAAAGGATAACTCTGATGGAAGATTGTGATTCAACAACCAGTTCCTCATCTATAGACAACAGCAATATTAACCTATCACCCGTTCAACCTAATGCGTCATCACCTATATCACACACATCTACTATTGATCAATTTTCACCAAGTAGCTATAGCAATAACAGCTGTCTATCAGACAATACTGCATCTCATCATTCGTCACCAATTAATCAGATCCCTGTTTCTCCAAATCCTACGACTGTTTCTCCAAGAAGATTGCGTACCAGAATCTTTAGGAATCGAAACAGTGACTTTTTTTACTATTAAATTTTATTAATGTCTTACAATTTTTGCAGACATAGTCACTGTAGTAGAGTTGTTCCTGTGTACAGGGAGCAATGCTTTCGGTTGATAGCCTGATGGATCTACAGTACTGGTCTTGAAAGTGGTATCAACGGGAACTACTGCGGATGAAAATGACCTGTGACAATGGAGCCATCCCTTTCTGAAAAGTTATTCATTCTATAAGTTGACCTACCCTGGATGATGAGTTTTTCTGGACATCAGTTCTCTACAATTACATGATAAGTTACATTTTTTTTCTCTCTAAAATTAATTTATTTGTTTACTTTATTACTTATATTGTTATAGTATTTGGATAAAGGTCTTACAAATGTGTGCTTGGTAACAGTAAATATGATTATTAAATTATAATATAGGTTACAATATCAGATTTAAAATTTTTCTATATACTATATAATATAAAATAAATGCTTTAGATAACTTTGAAAAGCCAATAGTAGTATTCTGTGATGTTGCACAATTTGATGCAATTTATATGGTCAAGTAGATAGTCATTGTTTATGTAGTGAGGAATTGTTATTTGTGAGGCTTATATATTAAAAATGTATATTATGTGTATAAGTTTTTTTTTTTTTTTCACTTAACACCCTTTAATGGTTGGGTTACATCAGAATATTTGAATAGTTACCAGTTTAAATTCTCAAAATATATTTAAGATTTAGGTATTGGCATTTTCCCTTCGTGTATTACTAGGAATAATACTGGAAATGTCATGGTACAGGTACCCTTAATAATAAACGCGTCATAAAGAAATAAATTGTTGCAATTTAAGGGGTGCAGATAGTAATAAATAAATATGTATTGGGTAAAATAATTTAGATGTTAAAGCATGCTAATGTTAAATGATCCTTTAGTAAATGTCTTAAGTTATACATTGAGAATCTAGATTATACTGACTTTGCAAATAAAATGTAAATAAGTAATATGTTCTTTAGTCATTTAATTGGTATGTTCACCTTAAAATGGAATTACTATAATTTAACTCTGCTTCCTTTCATTATGTACTTAGACTCTGGCCAATTCTAAGACGTGACATCTGGTGATGAAAGTTTTTTTCAATAAGTTCCTATATTAATTTGTAAAGATATATAATTTTTTTTTTCTGGAGAGCTGCACTTGGTTTAAGAGAAATAATGTTAGTATATAATTGGTGTATTGTGCTTGGAGATGTGTTTGCCTTCCCAGGTCCTTAAGTGGATAGTACAAAAATCTGAATTTCTTTTACACTGCTTAAAGTTGTTTTGTTGCAAGATAGTCCTTGCCAAGTATTCTTTTCCTTGCTAAAAAAAAAAAAAAAAAAAAAAAATATCAATTTTGAGTGTTGGTTCTGTTGCGTTGAAATTCTAGACATAGTTTAAAAGTATAGTTGACTATACTTCAGTTTTTTTTCTGCTTATGGAAAATTAAGTTTTTCATTTGCATTTTTTTTTAAATTTAAGTATTTATATATATATGGAATAATTTGGTTTTTTGTTTTACATGAAAGGCAAGGCATAAACTATTGCCTAAACTAAACTGCCTATTGGCTTGATGAAACTTATAATTGTCCTTTTTGACACTTTTGGACACAGAAAAGTTACTATGCTGAAATGTAATTGAACTGTAATACATCAAAAGATGGTTGTGTAAAAGTGCACTGGTATTTCTCCATAGTTAGGTGTAATATTGTGTTCAATTAAATTAAACATTCATCTAGGTATAAATGTACATTAATCTCTCATATTACTGCAAAATCTATGTATGCCATGTTTACTAATTTTTTTTTTTTACTTTTATCTCTCTTCTCTTAGATGCCCATCTCTGTAAAGCTCATTCCTAGGGCATGGACTGTCGATTAATCCTGCTAATTGTTAAGCAGAAGTCTGTTTTTTGAGAAGAATGATCATCACTTGGTTTTGTACATATTTAATGTTTTTATAATATTGTAAATCCTGGTTTCGCGTACATATGTACTTATGGGTTTCTCATCTTAAGTGTTTGGGTAACGTCCTTTTCTGTAAAAAAAAAAAAAAAAAAAAAAAAGTTTTTCATCAGGATAGAGGTGATTGCACCCTATCCGCTTCAAATTTTTTTTTTTTAATTGGAGGTACAGGAATATGTTATAAAGCTATATTCGCCATGGCGAATCCCTCTTTACTTCCAGGTCTCTTAAATTAACTTTCATTCTGTATCAGTCAGTTCTTTTAAATGTATATAAATCTCCCACTTAAAAGTTCGCACTTTGTGGACTTTCCGCCTGTTTAAAGTTGCCTCATCTGCCTCCTTGGTTTTTTTTAATTTAGTGTCCAGCTCAGCTGCTGTGCACTCAACTCAGTATGTGAGCTCAGTATTTTGATTCATGCTTTATCACCTCATCCAACCAATCTTCTGTTCTCGACTTTCGCCAAGGTTAGGGTTACTAAAAGTTCGTTTTATCACTTGGCGATAGGTATAGCTTTTGAACATGTATTTACATTCTCGCCTTGGCGTAACTCAATGCGCTTGGTGCCTTTCACCCTCTCTGGCAACCTCGGGCCTCGTGGCCGATGTCAGTGGGATTTTTTTTAGTCAGCCTCATATATTTTTTTTACACTAGAAGGAGCAACAGCAAGAATTGGGGGCTCACCTTGGAACTAGGGACGCCGGAAAGCAAGATGTGATGCTGCAGGAATGTAAATTAGCCCAGCTAAGTCCTTTTTCATTTTGTTTTCATTCTTTCTATCGTTTTCCCTTCCCGTTGAGAAACCCATTAAGTTTCTTTTTGTAACAGGATCCCTTTCAGACATTGTAATAATTTGATAGAGAATATATGCCTTTTTTTTAACTTCACCATCATTGTCTTTGTTTTTCTTTCTTTTACATATGACTTTTGTGTTGTATATTTTTAAACATGTTTTTTTCCTTAGTTTCTTTTCCAGAACACTGTTTCCTTTTGTATTAACTTTTTAGGTCATCCTTTAAATATTTTTCAGTCTATGTTATTTTTCAGTCTATGTTATTTTTCAGTCGTTCTCTCCCACTCATTGTTAACTTTAAATATATTCTTTTCATGCAAAGGCGTATGCGATCAACTTTATAGCTATTTGGCTACCAGGTTTATTACAATCTTATTAAAAAGAAAGAATTAAACATGTCCCATTCCTCCTTCTACCTTTTATGTTAAACTTCTCGTATAAACAGAAGTTCTACTTTTAGGCATAGTTTAAATTATGAATAATATACAGTATGATGTTCAATAAATAGAAAAACTATTACATCTACGCGTAAACAAGCCTATACTACTATATTTTACTAATATACAGAAAGCATAAAAAGGTATATGAAGCAGATTTACTTCTGATTCTTGAAATAATGCTTTGCCTAGGTCTTTAAAGTAAATCGGCATGTCAAACGATGATTAAAAATTAGTTTAATTAACAAGGTATGCAACTGATATAAAAGGTTTGATAATTCTCACTTTTATTTTTCAATTTTAGAAAATATTTAATTATTTTTTTTAATATTTTAACCCTTTGCACTCAAAGGTTTTTTCCATTTGTATTACCAGCAACTCAAAGTGATTTTAGTTATATCTTATTATTTTTTTAATTCTTTATGAATACGAATACAAATGTTATGATATATAAAAAAAAAAACTAAAAATTATAAAATTATTACATTTTGTAATCGTAAAGTGTGATACCTCTTGAAGCAATTGCCAATATGTAATCTTGGCTTTTCTAGACAGGTATGAGGTATCAAAATTATTTTTGTCTCCATAGCGGAGCCCTCAAGTTTGAAGACAAATTTTAAATGGCTCCGCTCCGGAGTCCTCGAGTGCAAAGGGCTAACATTTTTTCAATATATAATGTATTTAAAACAATCAAAAATGGTATCAAAATTCAATTTGTGCGATTGCAGCATTGTATTTCTACAGTCAAAGATTTTGCACCTTAGCCGACTAAAATTTCGATTATACGCCTTTCTCAGTTATGCATCGTTTTAGAAAGGTTTCCTGAAAGACGTATAATTGGTACTTTACTGGGTTTTTTTTTGGGGGGGGGGGGCTAAAATTGTCATATTGCCAGAGCAAAAGTTCTTTATCTACAGAACGACAAAGTCGAAAAATCCATTTACTCTTGCTCGACTGAAAATATACACAATATTTTGAAAATAAATATCAAACTTCATGATATTTTGAAAATAAATATCGGATATGTATCCATTTATATATATCACTGAACCATGCTTTTTGTAGCTATAGTGTTTACTCTTTAGTGTATACCCTCTGCTGATAGACTATAATCTTTTTTTTTTTCACTTATTTCACTAATTATTACTCTTTCTCACTCTCTTCATTTTTTTTTTTCATCATCTGAAGATATAAGAAAATGCTCTTTTATGAAACCTTTAAACACATAAAGGCTAGATTTATTATGGTTATTTGTGCTTTTCATTATGTAGGGATTTTTTTGTGTGTGTGTGTGTGTGTGTGTCACAAAATCAAAATGTTCATTTTATGAGTAACAATCCCAGATAAAGATTCTGTCTGTGTCACTCTCTATTGTGTGCAGTATAACCTCGAAAATCCGGCATTGTCAGGACCATGATGATGCCGAATTTCTGACTTCAAAAATACTTTTAATAGTCTTAATGGTGCCGTTATTCGTAATTTAATTCATACCCAAGTAATAGAGAGAGTCTTTGAGAAAATTAGAAAATTAAATATTTTAAAAAATATTAAAATTAAAAGTTTGTATTCATATTTTCTATGTTACAAAAAAAAAATAAAAATATATATATATATATATATAATATATATCATTTCTTCTCGTGCAATTTTGTAAACATCGATGTCAATTTTATTTGCTTCAATTCTTTGAACAGCTTTTTAACAAGTTTTAATTTTACACAAATGTAGAATATTGATTTTGAAAATACAGTCTTATTTATCTAAAGCAGATGTTAGTTTTCCAGTCAAATTTAAGCATTTTTCCACTGATACCATTTCTTCTGTAGTCAGAAGGGATTCAATTTAGCATAGCATCTGCGATCTCACTGTCAGTCAATCCATCGCTTTCAATCTCGAAATTTTTAATTGTTTAACGATTTATTATTTTTCTTTCTCCTATAAGGTGGAAGTGTGAAAAAAAAAGCGGCGAGATGACTTTGATGCTGGATTTTTGAGGTCACACTGTACTTTTACTTTTACTATACGTATGTAATTTGTGTGTTTATAATTTTATTTTTTATTTTTTTCTAGAGAGAAAAGAATGAATCAAGAAGAAAAATTTAATGAAGTTCCTGTTAATTATATCAATTCTTTATATGTAAATAAATTACTATATTAATTCTTTATATATAAATAAATAGAATTTTATAAACTGAATGATGTTTCATTTGTTTTCCAGACTATTTCCTTGATACTGAGAAATATATTTCATTGCTTCAGTCTTAAGTTATTAAAAATAATTACAATCAGAAAAAGAACAATTTAAGTGAGTTAAATTATACTTTAAAAAACTTAAAAAAAAATAATGTTAGTTTAGTATTTGCTCTGTTGTACATAGGATAATATTTCTCTGGTAAAAGAAAAACATTGGAGAAGGGAGGAAGGCAGATGATTTTTAAAATTTGTCTTATTGTAATATGTAATTTACATTGTTAAACAAGCAAACAATTACTATTTTTATGTAAAAATGCTGGAAAGATCAATGAATTTGTAAAATAATTCTTTTGTATGTTGCATCATTAAACTATTTTCAGAGAAAAGACTAAATATATTCCTGTGGTCATCAATCAGAATCCTATGGAGGATTTATTTTATAAATCTGACAATATTCTCTAAATAATAATTGAAAATTCTAAGAAATAAGTTTAATAAATGAAAGAATTAAAAAATTAATGAAGTAGTAATATAAAAAATATACAATCTTCTACAGTCATTAAATGTACACTATATTGGAATTCCACATATTTGATGTGCTATTTATTGTAGGTAAACACAGATTTCATTATATATGTATACAATAAAAAATTATCTGATCCTGAATAGTGAACTGGATTCAAAAGGTAAGTAACTGAAAGTATAATTAAATTTACTATGTATAAGCATAGACATAGAGTTGTATGTTCTCAAGTCCCTGTAACATTTTAAATACTTTTTCTTACCCTCTAATATAAAAAAGCTTTTAGTTTTTTATTTTATATTGAATTTCTCCCTTTTCTTTTGTTAAAGGATAAATGACAAAAAAAAAAATCCCTTTGCTTTTTTTAATTTTAAGTTACCAATAATTTTCAAGACTCTATGCCTATGTGTATAAGAATGATTTTTTAATACTAAATACGTGAAATTTTTCAAGTTGCTAACTAAGCGTAAATAAACAGAGTGAAAAATGTCGAACCCGTATCCCTGAAATAGTGCTACAATGCACTGTTGATTTTCGCCGAGTTAGCAATGTAAAAAATTTCACGTATTTAATCTTCAATAATTTCACTGCTGATAATTAATTAAAATTTTACTTGGAATGGTTTTTATTCAAATGAAAGTGTTTTTCTTTAAGAATTTTTTTTTAATGGGATTACACATCCCTCATGCGTAGACACTTGCATGCTAATGTTAATCCTATGGGAGAATTTTTCTAAATATCTCGTTTGCATTTCAATATTGTAAATTTTATTATTTGTTACTTGTGGTCAATCTGTACAAACACCTTTTTTTTTCAAGTTTTCAGTTTTGTTTGCAATGTGTTTTTTTTTTTTTTTCAAGAGTATTTTTGCTTTCGAAAGCAGTTCTGAATATATCCTAATAAGCAAAAAAACCTTGTAAAACAATGTCAAAAAATGGCCTTTGTATCAAAACTGCAGGTATGCAATGCAAAAAAAAAAAAAAAAAAAAAAAAAACGCAAGCGAGATATTAAAAAAAAAGTCCCAGAGGATTAACATTAGCAATCAGGTGTTTCTGTGTGAGTGAAGTAGCCTCTTAACATTATTAAGCTTTTTTTATTATTAAAATAGGATCTAATAATGTAGCGAATTGATAAAAATTAAACATATTTTATACATACATAGTAAAAGACAGGGATGTAAGAATTTCTTTCAAGGTAAAAAATGAACATATTTATTAAAATAAGCAATTTGATAAACATGTGGACTAATAAAAACCAGTATTTTTCAATGTATAGATAATATTTGACTAAAATTTAAATTTCCACAGGAACAAATAAACAACAACAACAAAAAAAAAAAATATGCTCAGCTCAGAAAAATTCCAAGTTGAGTTATTTATCTCATTTTTCTATCAAATAAGATTTTATGATTTATAAAAACCTCATTTTCATTTTTTTTATGCATGCTTGTAATAAAAGCCTTTCATCAATCTTTGATTGCAACTCCTGTAACTACCCTTTCGTTTCTTTCTTTTCACATGCTTATCATGAAACACTTACAAACTCCCTCAGATAGCGTCAACTAGGAACCTTTTTCAATCCTTTACAAAACATTTACAAACTTTTCATGCAAAGCCTTTAAAAAGCATTCAAACATTTACGTAGCATGGTTGAAAAAAGGCTTTAAAAAGCAAAAAAGGCTATCTGGGATGGTATTCCAAACACACTTCGTGCATCAGAACATTGATGCACTAGATTTATGAATCGTCATGGTTTGACTTTACGCCAGCGCACTAAACTAGCACAAAAAATACCAGATGACTTGGAAGCAAATATTATGAAATTTCAAAAATACGTCATCGATCAAAGAAAAATGAAATATTTTGAACTTTGACATATAGGAAATATGAACGAAACACCCCTGTGTTTCGACCTACCAGAAAATAAAACCGTGAACTGCAAGTGGGAAAAAGCATTTTGGTAAAAACGAGTGGGCACGAAAACACCCGTTTCACGGTCGTTCTTTCCCGTTTGGCCGATGGTAGTAAGCTTCATCCGTTGATTATTTTTAAAAGAAAAATGTTGCCCAAAAACGTTACATTTCCATCTGGTTTGCTGATTCAAGCCTATAAAAAGAGGTGGATGGATGTTGACTGGAACAGTCGACTGGCTTAAAAATGTGTTGGGTAAAAAAACGGAAACTGTTTCTAAAAAAAAACTTCCCTTTTAGTTTACAACTCGTTTCGTGGCCAGTTTTATGAAAATGTGAATAAAGTGACTAAAGAACGGAAAATGACTGTAGCTGTAATCCTGAGAGGGTTGACATCCGTCCTTCAACCCCCTAGACGTTTGCCTCAAAGCAATTGTTAGAAAATATTGGGCAGAGTGGATTTCATCATTTACAAAGGGCGGTATGTAAAGCTCGACATTGCATTGATTGCTCAGTGGGTTAAAGATGCGTGGAATCAAATTCCTTCCGAAATGATTATAAAATCTTTCAAGAAATGCTGCATAAGCAACGAATTAGACAGCACAGAAGATGATGTCATTTTCGAAAGTGATAACGACGAGGCGTATTTCCGAACTGCGGAACTTTTCGCCAACTTTTGGAGAAATTGGAAGCTGTAGAAAAATCGCCAAATCACGTGACCATTCGGTCACGTTTGTAAACATTCGGCGCGTCGCCATCATTGTTTTCGGCATAATTATACAATTATTTATGTTTCCTGATTAAAATTGGGTTGGGTTTGCATGTATGTAAATATACACTGCTTTGTTATTTTATTTCTGCTTAAATCATGATTTCATACATATTTATATGACATATTTAAATCTTTATTTAGCTTCTACATATTTATAAATGTCTTCTGCTGTTTTTATTTCAGGCAATACCACAAAGTGTGGAAATGCCACTTGAGTAGTTACGGAAAAACCCAAGCCACTGAAAGAAACACAGATTGTACTGCAAAAATGGATATTGTAATTAAAAAGTTAGCCCCTGAAACAATTGAGAAAGATAATCCACCTTTAAGAACGGTTGTGTCAGTAGATTTAATTGACAACCATACTATCTGTTCAGCTGCTGCTCTTAAGCTACTAAGGGTAACCGAAGAGGTAATGTGTAATTTTTAATATAGATATTATTTAGAAGGTTCTGTTTACATTAATTTTGGACTACTGCTATGTTTATGTCACGTAATCTGAATATATTTTGCTTTGAAATATTGAAAATACTCTATTTTATATTTTTAGGTTAAAAGTAAATTATTTGGATATTTTGATAATTGGTATAACACCCGGGGGTGCAATGTCTTTGAGTGAGAATGAATTGTTATGCCTTGGGACTTATGAGGATATAGCTGAAATTTTAATTTGTCCTCATTGAAGATTAAAATAAGTCATATTTCTAAAACATAAAATTTTTTATTTTTTTCAAACAAATCAAGTAGGGGAGAGTAGGGAGGAATGGGACACTTTTTACAAAGATAAGAAAATCAACTTTGTTTGACACAAAAATTTCAATTTATAGAATACAAAATGAAACACTTTCTAATGTCTTCGAACAATATAGAAAAATAATTTGCAGAAACCAGGGTTTGTAAATATCATGATATTTTCGAAAATATCAAAACTATCCGATATTTTCAAAATAGTAAACATATCGATGCATTAGCCGGACGCCAGTGTTATTTATATATATATATATGTACACAGACATATGTATGTGTATATATAACACTGGTGCCTGGCTAACCGAAAAGTACCAGCAATTTACATTCATATTATTAAAAAGAAGGAATTTGACTTTTTCCATTCCTCCCCACTACCTTCTTTTATGTTAAACTTATTGTATACACAAAAATACTGGTTTTAGGCTTAATTTAAATTATGGATAACATACAGTATAATGTTCCATAAATTTAAATAGGGAACCTATTACATCTAAGCTAAAACAAGTTATTAATATACAGAAAGCATAAAAAGTATACGAAGCAAATTTACTTTTGATTCTTAAAATAATCTTTTTCTTTATACAATTGCAAGCTTATGCAGATCAACAACTTTTTTCAGCTGAAGATTGGGCTATCATTGCTTCATCTAGTGTGCCATTGATTAAATGTTTAGAATGATACATAAAGAGAAAAACCTACTGTCCCATTCCACCCCACTCTCCCTTATATCTTATCTGGTAAATTATTCTTTTTTGATGACTTATATTAAAAAAAAACATGACAACAAAGTTAATTGGCTTATATCATCTTTCTCAGGAAATGTGAAATTAGAATACCCACTCTTTTTTTTAAATTTGACAGTGTATTCCTAATTATGTTGGGATTTTAGAATCCCAAAAAACTCAACTTTTGCTCATTTTCCAATTTTGATAATTTGTTCATCACTATTTAAATTAGGTGTAGGGTAGATGCACCAGTTTTGGCCACTGTACCAGTTTTGGCCACATTGGATCAATTTGTCCAATATTTAGCCAGTGAATTGATGCTAACAAATAATATGCATTCTTACACTTTAAGCAAACTCTCTTTTATCATTTACAATATCATTTGTTTATTTTTTGATAAAATGTGACTTGCAAAAAAAAAAAATAAATGTGTGAAACTGTAGTGTGTGCTTGCATGTATTAAGATTTTTGCTTAGCTGACAAGTTTTCAGAATCTTTCAGCATTAGGCACTTATAGGGTTCTATTTGTTCTGAAACAAATTTCTATTAGGTTTTATGAGGTAAGCTTTCTCTCTACTGCAATTTTACATTTAAATTAATTATTTTAACAGTTTAATGGGGGGTGGCCAAAACTGATGCATTAAATTTGCTATATGTATAAGTTACGGCCATAGGGGTGGCCAAAAAGGGTACAGCATATGTTCCACTTTTGGCCACATGATTCATTGTCATTATAGAGGGAATTTTATCCATTTAATGAATTTAAGAACATCTGGATAAATCAATTTAGTTTTGTTTTATATAGTAATGGCTTCAATAATAATAATAATAATAAAGCAAGGCTAATGGCAGTTCTATAAAAGAGATTTTGTTATTCTCTATCCAATAGATAATTCACTTTAGAAAAAAGGACATTGTGCTAGTCACTAAAGAAAATATAGTACAGTAGAAGATCTTTATAACGCAATTCTCCATATAACACACAACTTCTCAGATGTAAACAATGTTTTTTGCAGTTAAAAAGCACCTGCATTTTCACATTGTAAAATATTTCTATTCTCTAGAGTACTAAATTTGATACATTAGTTCAACTTTATCTTCTAATTTAAGACCTTTTTTCTGAAAAAAATGCTATTATTACAATAAACATTTTTGAAAATGTCTAATATAAGGGATGGCTGTGTCAGTTATATTTGGATGGTGTTTATAAAGTAAATTTAACAATATCTGACCTATATTATGCAAAAATTTATAATTTGGATAACTCTTGGTAAAAAGGAATGCAGTATAAAGATATTCTAAGGTATTTTGATATGTTTCAGACATATTTAGCCATGTTTACAAGGTGAATTTAATGATGTGATCCATAAAACGCAAAATTCTATATAACGCACAACCTTGCGTTTTTAGGTTTGCGTTATAAAGATCTTTTACTGTATTGTGTTTATTTTTGATAAAACAAAAGGGGAGGTGATATGTAATGTTTAGATATGATAAATAAACTAAAACATAAATTTTGAAAGATTTTACAACTTATAAATTAAAACGTTCAATAAAATTATAGCATGATTTAATTGCTTGTATTTTTCCTAAAGAAATGAAGACGTTCCATAATTTTTGCAATATTTCAGGCAGACGGATTTAGAAATACTAAATATTGTGAAAATCTTTACTAGAATACAAGTAAGAATGTATTTCACATTATTTAAAAACAACAGGATTCATTTTACCAAGTTTAAAAGAGATTCTGTGCTCTTAAAAAATGGCCTAGAGGGAACACTGCTCTAAGATAGGAAGTAAAATTAAAGCCATTCAAAATGTAATGCCAGCACTACAAGCTAGCAAAGTTTTGGAGTAACCCGTTCTTGCCTTACATCAGAAGTTTGTAGGACGGTCACCTCTTTTCTCTAATAATGTTGAATCTCAAGTAGTAGATCTAGGTACTAGGAATTGAAGTTAAAAATCAATTAGAAAAGTGGATTTTAGATATTGTCAGAATACTATTTCCTATAAAAATGGAACAACTTTTAAGATTCTGTCCAGAAAATTGTAGCCGGCAAGATAGAAACTCCATTTCAAGATGGAAGACCAGGCATGAAATGGTATGATTTGCTTCTGAAATCACACCCTAAAATAACTTGCAAAGCAGGGTACATAAATAAAGCACAAGCTAATATAAATCAAAAGATGATTTATAACTTTTTGATGAAAATCAAACAAAAATCAGAAAATGCTTTCAAGAAATATAACTCTTTGATGAAGATTCAAGTGTTCTAAACAAGCTACAATCCAAGAAAAATTATAAAACTGATTAAATAGTTAATCTTTATGTCCTATAGGCACTGTTGTCCCTTTTATGAATCAAATTTAAATATATTTTTTTGTTTTTTAATTGAAATTTTCAGTTAAAATCAACATAAGTAATATATTTTACTTGATGTTTTTATCAATTCATAAAGAAATTTGCAAAATTCTCTTAATACAGCAAACAAATATATGTGTGGTAAAATAGATGTTGCATAAAAATGCTTTATTTTTACTTATTATCAATTAAAATGTTTGTTAAACTACATGATATTGGAGTGGCCAAAACTGGTGCATAGAGATGGCCAAAACTGGTGTAGGGGTGGCCAAAACTGGTACAAACTGGAATAAATTACTTGATGAGTTATTACTCACAATCTAAAATATTCTATAGAAAGTCATTATAGCTAACAGAAAGACAATTAAATTTACTAAAGAATGATGTTATTATAATTTAATATGCTTCAATCGGTCAAGAACTGTAAAATTTCTATTTCAAATTTTCTCTAAAAGTGGCCAAAACTGGTGCATCTACCCTTATATATCATTTGTAATAGTTTTTTTCTTGTAAATCCTTGGCATTTTCTGTTTTTTAAAAGAACTTATGCAGTTAATTTTGTGCTTGAAATGGGCATGTAACTGAAAATAGCTTGTTTTGCTTTTACTATACAGGGTGTCCGGTCTCAACGGTGTCCAATGGCTAATTCGTAAACCGTTAGTCATAGACATATAGTTCCAATTACAAAAAAGTTTTAAATAAGGTAAAGAAGTATTTTTAAAGTGATTTGGGTCAAGAAAAACATTTATTTAAAAATTACGAAATTAAAATTTTTGTACGGTCCCCCGGTCCTAAAAGTGATATTTAGTAAACTTTTCCTATTCCTCTACCAAGTACGGCAAAAAAAGTCCCATTCAACTAACACTAAAATTGACCGAGTTATGACATTTTCAATTTTATGACTTAAACCACTTTTCTGCAACTGGTTGGACCAAGCTTTCAGGGGTCGTACGCGAAGTGCTTAAAGTATTATAAAGGGCGTCCACTCCAAACCATGTTCAATGGCTAATTCCTAAACCGTTAGTCAAAGACATATAGTTCCAATTACAAAAAGGTTTTAAATAATGTAAAGAAGCATTTTTAAAGCGATTTAACAGAACGTGCTGCCCCGTATAAATATTACGGTAGTGTTAATTTTTAGTAATTAACTTTCAGATTGGTTAAAATAATTGAAGAAGTGAGTTTCAAAACTCGCCTTATCGAGAAAATCAAATTTTGGGAGATCGCATAAAACCTTTAAATGCGCCCATTGGTATTCATTGAAAATTTGGAGATTGTAGTGTTTGATTGGTACAGTTATACCAATAGAATAGATTGATAGAGAAACACGATTTTTTAAATTTCGGATAAGGTCAGTTTCGAAACTGACGTCCTCAATAATTTAATATATGTTTTGATATAACAATATTTTTCCCCTGATTTTTAATTAAACAATAATTAAAAAAATAACTGATCTAATGAATATTTGCTGAGGGGAGAGACAGTGGAATTTTCAGAAGGGGTAATGTAAAAAAAAAAAAATAAATAATTATTATTATTTTTATCGTTACAATCAAATGACAAATGGAACAAAATCTTAAAAAAAGAAAAGTTAATTAAAAAGAGAGAATGTGGGCGGTTATATGATGTCCAACCTTTAATGGATAAATCTGTGCTCTATTAGAACAAAATATTAAAATATTGTAACAATTTTGTTATATTTATTTAAATCACTGAAATAATCACACAGGTTGAATCATATAATTCAAATAATTGATGTTTATTGTAAAAGAAAATAAAATTGATACGAGGATCATTTTCAAAAAGGGACACATTAATTTCCTTAACATATTCAGAGCAGCCATTCAAAAGTTATGTATAAAAATATACGCATACAAAAAAAAGGAAAAACATTAAGATGGTACAAACAAATTACTTACAAATTGAGCTTTCTTGTGTCTGTGCTTGGGACGGGAAGGATGGGGGGAGGGGATGTAACAAAATTTGGAGTGGAGATTTCAGGGGGAATTGATACGACTGTTTAGTGTTCATTACTACAACAAAGATTGCTGCCTCAAAAAAATGTAGTTATCAGGATTATAAACTTTGTGTGTATGAGAGACAGTGAGGGAAAAGTTTAAATTGCAATTTCAGGTGGAATTTAGATTATGGATTACTTATTAATTATTGCAGCAATAAAGAAGACGGACCTTTTTTCCTCAAGTTTTACAGCGTGATAATTCTTTGCACATCAGTAGATTTTTGCCTTTTTTTGAAGACTACATCTAAATTAATTGGCCCCTTAAATTTCTACTTCCCACTTTTTGCTTCACCTGCACGGAAAGTTAAAAATCTATAGAGGTTTTTATATATTTTTTTACTATTCTACTCTATTTGTCAAATTAAATAATGCATCTTCTAAAACTCCACGCCCGTTAAAAGTTTTATTTCCTATTGTCTTAATTATAACACTTAATTATTAGAGCATAAAGAGGTAAAAATTTTAAAAAATATTAAATTTAAAATCATTAAAAAAAGATTCAAATTTATAATTTATATAAGCAATTATAGATTTCAATTATAATTTTATTTAAGTATAAATTACTGATTAAATTAAAAATATATATATACATACTGTTAAATTAAAAAATATAAAAAAGTACATTAAATTTAAAATTATTAAAATTAATAACTTTATTAAAATGTTAGGAAAATTTTCTACTTTGTCTTTGTAGTTAGCTGTTACTTTATAGTTATAGTAAGTTACTAATCATTTCAATCCTCCCTAAAATTTATATTCCCCCCCCCCCCCTCCAACTTTTGCTCGGCCAATACATACTGTCTAAAATTATGTATGTATTTTTCCCTGTATTTTATTTTATTATGCAAGAAATAACTAACCAATCTACCACATCAACCCCCCCCCCCCCCTAAAAATACTACTCTCTCTTCCTCCAATTCACGCGAAAACACCCGTTCGCTATGTTAATCCCATGGAAGTATTTTTTAAATCTAGCTCGTCACAGAATATCCCCCTCCCCCTTCTGCTGTAGATGATACAGATTACCTTTTTTTTTTTGTTCGAGGGTGGGGGCGATATTTACACATTAAAAGTTCAAATAACGCAAGTTAATATTTAGAACTGATTGACTGGATAAAACAAAATCCAAATAGAAAACTAATTTAATATAATTCTATTAATTCTAAGATAGTTTAGTTTTTCTAATTCTCCTGGTCCTCATACGAATCACTTTTTTTATCGAAACTCTATCCTCTGATGGCTTTCGCCAAGCACGATTTCCGCCAAGAATTGTCACTTTGATGCTGAAACACTGACCAATCAAATTACGGCATATATGGCATAAATGGCAAAATGTGGTTGGAAAAAAAAAGATTTTGTTTTAATTTGTGAGAATGAACAAAAATCTCAAAATATATTTGTAATGTTAATTTACTATCAATGTTTAATGTTAAATTTTATATCTGACGATTATTTTTATTTCTAGTAAATTTGTGACTGACCCCTATTTTGCAGCAAAAAAGATACTCCAACTTTAAACATCTATTACTCGGTCAGTTTTAATCGCAGAGGAATGGGACTTTTTTTGTCTTACTTGTCAGTCAAATAGGATATTTTTACTAAATATCACTTATGACCTGGGGACAGTATAAAAACTTAAATTTCGTAATTCTTTAAAAAATGTTTTTCTTGACCCAAATCGCTTTAAAAATACTTCTTTACCTCATTTGAAACATTTTTGCAATTGGAACTATATGTCTATGACTAACGGTTTAGGAATTAGCCTTTGAACACCGTTGAGACCGGACACCCTGGACGCATTCGTAAAGTCGGAACTCGTTCAACTCGTGCAGTTAGTTTTCACACTAGCCGTTCGTAAACTCTCTCCGTGCACTCAGTGCGTTTCGAAACTGCATTCGTAAACGAAATCTAGTGCGTTTAGTTTTTCAACTAAATGCACTGAAGGAAAAGTCGGTGTGGTTCGTGCAGTAGCGATGGCAGATTTACTGCGCAAGCGCGTGCTCAGATTTATGAATGTAAACAAATAAATTGCAGGTTGTCATGTTAATAACAAATGTTTTATTTGGAAAATAATCAAATGTTTTAACTTTTTTTTCGCCACTTTGTCTTAAATAATACCTTACAAATCACTGTTTATCCAAGCTATGCGCCATAACAAATCAACCATTAACTATTATTATTATATTTTTTTATTGTTTCAAATAATAAAGTAACTCTTTCAATAATAACGATCATGTATCTAAAGTTAAAGAAGTTATTCAGAATTCAATGAAAGCTCATTGCATCTGACAGTAGTTTTTGTAACATATAGCTGCTATCTAATGTTATTTTCTACCTTTGACATAAATTTAAAAGTATAAATATACTTATATTTTTTATCTTTATTTCAGTGCTGTGCTCATTTTATTTTTTGCCAACGCTGTATGGAATGTTTTGTAAATAAAATTTAAATTATATACTCCTATCATAAGATATTTTAATAATTATTTGCGATGGGCTTTGCAGCATCACTTAAAATTATTTTGCAGTAATGAATTTAGTGTGTTTTAACTGGAGCCAGTTTCCTAATTTTTTTTCTGTAAATGTGCTATTCTGAATATTTTTTTTAAGTGAGAGGGGGGGGGGGGGGCGGAGGAGCAATGCAGTTATACTCTTGAAATAAACAAAAAGACTAACTTAACTATGATTTATTTAAAAACATAGTAATTTGTCATTTCTAGGATAAAGAGATGAATGGAATACTTTGCCCAGGATTGTCACTGTACATATTAGGCTGCTCAAAGGTAGCAGAATTCTAATTAGACATGTGCCAGTTGATTTCCACATAGCTTTAAGTTGTACATTATGTCATTACACAAGTTATCAAATATATAGTGCCTACCCTGGGTACATATTTAATTTTATAACTAACTAGCACTATAAATATAATCAGTCTTTATGATGACTGGAAGCAATTTAAACCCAAATAACTTAAGAGGCAAACAATTTGATTGGTACCTAGACAAGACACACTGAGAACTTGTCTTACCATATCATCCCTACAATGTAGTAATACAGTTGGGGTTATATCTACTTTTTACCAGCAGTAAAATATAAAATAAGTATACTTAATATTATACATTTTACTTTATGATCTCACTTCAGGGGTCGATACGGTTTTATTTTCCTTGAATGCCATTATTTTAAATAAAGTTTTGAGAAAAATAAAATTTTATAACGAAAAACCAAATCCAGTTACTTAATCCTACCTTTTCTTATCTCCAATTGCTAAAGTTTATCTTTCTTGTAAGCTTGTTTTGTTTTCAAATAAAACATTTTAAACCTGAACAAATTGTTTAAAAATGTGAAGAATTCACTTTTATTGAAAAAATTTCATAGAATTCCAGTTTTGAATCAATTTCTGATTTTGCCAGTACACCAATAAAAAGGGAACGTTTAAGTTAGTTTTGGCATAAATTTTTCTTTTCTCAAAATTTGTATCTTTTATAATTAGAATACTATGCATATAAATAATACCATTATTCATTTATAATTAAAAAAATGAACAAAGAAAATCTATATTAATACTTGGAAATTTTTCCAGAGAGAAACATTCGCCTTGCATACAATATTTCAAATGAAAATCAAATTTCTAATAATTTGCTTAAAAGGCGCAAAGGCCAACATAGTGAAAAAGATTCGAACCCGGGCCATCAGTAAAGCCGTGTAACGCACTGACATTCTACTGACTAAACCACATGGAACGATACCGAGCCAGGAAAGTTTAGTCGGTAGAATGTCAGTGCGCTATACTGATGGCCCGCGTTCGAATCCCGGCATGGAATCTTTTTCACTATGTTGGCCTTTGCGCCTTTTAAGCAAATTATTAGAAATTTGATTTTCATTTGAAATAAAGAAAATCTTTTTGTTAAATAATGTGACTTGCAAGTATAACGTTCATAAACAGGGCTTCCTGTTTAAAAGACAAAACTATCTGTCCACAATGTGTTAAATGAAATGAGTGAATGCATATATTTTAAATGTATGTAATACATGTATTTTAAATAAAAAATATGTATTTAAAGAAAATGAAAGAAAGGTTTATATTCCAAATGAAATAAATGCAATACAAATAATGGCAATGGAAACAATATCTGATTATTTATCTCTTGTGACCGGTTAACATAAAAGTATCAAAAATATTGCGAATTTGAATAACTAGATCAAGAACAACAAGGTTTATATTACTCAATATTTCCCCATCCACATTATGTAAATATAACATCTGGTAACACCTAAAACATTACTCAGTTTAAAAGTTAAAATATATGAAAAGTGAAAGAATTGTTAAGTAAGTGTAAAAGTAAAAATAGTTTTTAAAAAACACTCTTTTATAAGCATTCAATGTTTACCATAAAAATAACAATTTCAGAATTGCAATTCATATCGTTCCTAAAAAATTCTGTTACAATACATTAATTTGAAGTGTCTTCCATTATGAAAAATTACGCCATAAAAGCCCAAATAATGTTATTTCCAAACACTTTTCCATTGCAAAATATATTTACACATGGATATTAAAAAAGTAAGAAAATATTAAAACAAATTATGTGCAAAAAGCATTCAATGGGGGAAAATTAAGAGGCTACTTCAGTCAACTGAAATGACCTGCTCATTAAAGCTAATACTATGGAAGAAATTTTTAAAGATAAACGGGATTTTGCATTTCAGAATTTTTAAATAATTTTTCTTTTGCATTCGCTAGCTGAGATTGATCTGTACAAAGGGCGTTTTTTATTTTTTCAATTTTGTTTACACATATTTTTAGCTAGGACGCTTTCATTTTCCAAACCAGTTTTGAACGTGAAAGCATCCTCTTGAAAAAAATCTGCAAAGAAAATGGAAAAAGTAAAAAAGGGCAGATGTAAAGATCAATCTCAGCTATTAAATGCAAAAAACATTTAAAAATATTAAAATGCAAACGGGATATCTTTAAAAATTTCTTCCATAGGATTAGCATTAGTAATTGAGTCTTTCCAGGTGACTGAAGTCATATTTTAACAAATCTTTAAAATGTCATATTTAAAACTACTTTTTTGTAGCATCTAACAGAAAAAGAACTCTTTTACACACAATGCAATTTCTTACCTCTTTCTACAGGATTCTACTCTTTTATACCTCTTTTTTTACACAATGAAAAAAAAATCATCTAAAAAGATTAAAATGCAAACAAGATATCTTTAAAAATTTCTTCCATAGGATTAGCATGAGCGAGCGAGTCTTTTCACGTGACTGAAGTAGCCCCTTAAGTCACATTTAAAACTACTTTTTTGTAGCATCTAACAGAAAACTTCATTATAAAAGTCCAGAAGGCAGTGACATTTGTTATTTAGCTATTTTACACAAGTTGATTTACAGGGATGACCGCCCCGGGAACCCAGCATTCGTTTTAGAGTATAAGTGCAATCTCGGGGGGAAGAAGTTGATTTACAAATGTATGTTAGATTTAATTAATCACAAAAACAGCTGTCGACTGTCACAACAGCAGCAAATATGATACTGGAAACCTAAAAATCCCCCAGTCAAATGAAAATGAATAGTAAGTATATTACAGAAGAGTGATACTAATCATAGTAATATTATTCAATCTTTCATAATTGTGTAATCTCTATAAAACAGAGTAATTAGCATTTTTTTAGAGCATGCAGGGCCTGGACATGGGTTGGTTAGCATACCTTGTAGGGAGTAAAGATCTTTAATTAAAAGAGTATTATTACAATCTTTATTTTTTATTTATATTTTGCTTAGTTAGTTTCTTTTAGAAGTTCCCCTCAAATGCTAGTATAAAATAATTAGATTGACATATTCAAATGACTATAACTGTCTCTAGGGTCTGTTCTGTACGTGTATAACATTATCAACTTTTTGGTAATTTTGGACCCCCCTCCCTCCTTTACAATATTGCATGTTATTATTCATCAACAACAACCCCCCCCCCCACCCCCGCAATGATAACATTATCAATATCTAAAAATTCTTTTTATTTTTAATATTCTTTTCTTTTTATACATTTATTATTCACATACTTAACTGGTTGAGATAAAGAGAAATCGATAAAATATCTCTATTATACATGATGTAACTATAATAACAAATAACATTTAATGAGATTGCTACTATTTGAAATTATTTAATAATAGCTTTTTGTTACACAGTGCATTCAACAGTAATATTGTCTACTTGCAGTTGCCCCTTGAAGGAGAAGGGGGAAAGCAAAACTTCTTATGAAAAAAACAAGTAGACAACTTTTTCTTATTTTCTCTATTAATAAACACAGTAAGTAGCATTTCAAACTTACTTCGCACATAGTTATATGTGGATGTGCATATGGCAGAACAATAGGAATGCCGAACGTTGGGGTATTCCATATTTAGGAATGAAAGAATTTTATTATTTAATAGCTTTAATAACAACTTTGTATTTTCATAAAAATAGATAAAAGACTAAAAAAAAAAGATAAGACTATTAATGTAGAAAAAAAAATAGAAAATTTTGATATAATCAAAAATTATAACGATATCAAAAGATGGACTCCCTCTCCCCATAAAGATATCTTACAATATCAAGTACCACCTTCCTCCCCCCTAAAGTGATAACACATAGCCCTTTACTGATGTAGCCTTCTATTTTTTGCATGGAAAAATATAATGATTACAAGGAGTGATTTTTTTTAATGTTTCCCCATCATTTTTTGTACAGTAATTATTTAGAGAGAGATTTTTGTTAAAGCCCTTAAAATTTAGAGTAATTACAATTTAAGGAATTACTCACAAACAACTATACCTTGTGCTCTAATTAATGCAACCCCCCCAAATTCTATACGAGCACACAATCATTGTAAGAGGGAACTTTATCAGTTTTTTACCCAAATTTTACTATAAAATAAAATATTCAAACTACATGTAAATTGGGACATTAATTGTTGTAGCTTTGACTTTTTTTTTTTTTTCGTGTAAGAAAAACTCTAAATCTAATCAAATGCAACCCGCCCAACAAACGCTTTTAAAAGGAAGTTTTGTAGACCCAATCTCCACAAAAATTTTTTAAACTGTAACTACTATATAAGGACTCAATGCATTAATACGCCTATAACTTGGTCTCTAACTGATGCTAAAAAGTACATATAACCTGCTGTTAAAACGGCTATTGAGTTCTAATTACTTAAACCTGTATAAATTTGTTACGAATATATATAATCATTGATGAAACAGCACTGAAAAACTAACAATAACTCACAATTAAATATAAAACAAAAGCACACACAGAACAAGGTCACGAATGAATATTAAAAAATCAAGGTAACAAAGTTCATTTGTGACTTTGTCTCATTACAGATACATGTTTACATTCACTGATGGTGAGCTGTTTAAATTTCCAGCCCGAAACACATCCTGTGTGTGCTTTTGTTTTATGGTGATTAATACAAAGTTTTATTATTTAATATAGTATCATTATATGAGAGAACTTTGTTATTTATGGAAATTTCCTCCCTTTTAGTATAACATTAATATAAGACCTGTCAAGGTGTCAAGTTAAAAATACTTATATTCATAAACAAAATTCAGGATTGAAAGTTTCTAATATTAAACAAAATATGTTCTTAAAAAAATTCGACTTGAAGAGCTGATATTGAAGCCTCTGATTTGCAGATTTCCATATTAGAAATTTAATCAATATTCATACTGTACATTTTTTTTTCTTTTAACATATGAATTATCACATTGAAGACAGAAAATAGTTTTTGGAAAAGCTGATGAGACTTTAAAAAGTTATTTTACTTTTTCATGAGGAAGGCATGAGTTTTTCATGCCCACCCAAATAAAAGTTGTTGAAGTTAGAATGTAGATAACTAAATAATAAACAATATTAACACCTAAGTTTTTTTCTTTAAAGTATATTGAGGGGTAATTGCCTCCCTCCCTCCCTTGTGGATACTCATGACCTATCTAGCTAGGCAATAAATAAAAGTACTGCCAATAGTTTCAAGAGATGTTAACAGCTCCCTTCATCAGATGCAGCAAAAAATTATTATTCTAGCAAAGATATGCAAGCAGCTATGCCAACACCACAGCAACTTTTCATGATATGTAGTGCGAAAAGTTTTATTAACACTTTCAGGGGCAAGGTACTTCTATTCGTAAAATGCAGAAATGAGTGAATGACACCAGAATTTCCAAAAAAAAAAAAATAATAATAATAATTTGAAAATAAGCAAAAGCAAGGAAAATTTCCATTCCAATATTCTGGTGCCAATGTGGTATTTAGGAATTAAATTTAAGTGGTCCAAAAATGAACCACCGCCCTTGAAGGTGTTAAGCTTTTACTGATCACTATGCAGAATTTTCTGTGTCAATTTACAACCCTAACATTGCCAGATGAATCCAAGTATCATAGTAAATAATTGTAATTTATAAGATTAACCTTCAACTGATGCCACAGAAATTGTCACATAACTAGTGTGAAGCGGTCTGTGAGACTGCTCCTTTGAGAGATGAATAAAAGGCACGATTAACTCATAGGATGATGTTTTTGTACTAAACATTTGAACAGGACTGTTATAATTAAAATTCACCTATTCAAAAGTCTCTGGCGATAGTACTAAAGTTCCAAATGGAACAAAATTTCGGCAGTGTTTGTAGTTAAACTATAAAAATTTTAAAAAGCCACGGTCAGAGAAACCGGTAACATCAGTTACTAAAGGTTAATAAAAGCAAACTAAAATAATAGAAATCAACAATTTAGTGTACATTTATCAAATATATAAGATCAAATAGATGGCTTTTCACAATAATTGATATAACAATGGTAGTTTTATTTTCAGAGGTTTGTTATGCTGACCAGAATGAATAAAATATACTAAATATTATGTAATATAAATTCACTGTATCAAATAATATGAGTATATTATATAAATACTTCTGCCACTACCTTTAATATGGCAACTATATAATATTAACCATGTAATTAAAATGAAGAAAGCAAAAAATAAAATAAAGGTTATTATAATTAACATCATTGATCAAAATTTTACCATGAATTAATATTAAAGTAGAATGCCGATTTCAATATCTTCCATTTTTCACCATTCTGAGCTTTGCTAAAAATTCCACTTTTTTTTTTTCTGTTTCATAGCCAACATCTAGTATACAGAATAGGGTGTAATTGAGAAAGTATTGTCAATGGTATGATGTGAATTAACAAACCATACAGCAGAGACAATACACATTCAATCAATATGCTGGGAGTTGTTGGTGATAGTGGTTAGCAGGAAATGTCACTGAAAAGAAAAAAAAATCCACATTTTACAAGTTTGAAAGAACACAGAAAAAGATTTCATAAAATGTACAGTTTAGGTATCAAAAATATAGTCCATATTTATTGTAAAAGTAACGTTGAAATACCATAAAATTAATTATGCAATTTTTTTTCTTTTAAATCATGTAAATAAATTACTTTAAAGTCTACATTTACACTACTACAAAATTAAAGTAGTATGTAAATTTTTTATGGAAGAATAATCAGCCTTTAAACCTTTTAAAGACACATAAATTTATAGACACAAAACTTTATTATATATTTTTTAAATCGGAAATCTTGGAACTAAATACAAAAAAGAAAAATTAGTCATTCGTTGAACGTTTAGACACTATAAACAATCGTCATTAGCTATTTATTTGTTAATGCTACGATGATTTCGATGTGTTTAAATTTGAGAAATGCAATTTTTCAACAATACTGATTACAATAAGACAAATTATATTCTACTATCATAACTAATAAATGTTTTAAAACTTACTTTAATCAAAATACTACATTATTCATCTTCATCGCCAAGATGGGCGGAATCGCAAACAAACGTAAACAAACTATTCATGTTCAGTGCGACACTAAACGCACTCGATCGCGTTCGTAAACTCATAGAAAACTGGTCACACCGAACCACAACTAACCACACTGATTTCAGTTTTTGCACGAAAACCAGTGCGTTTAGTGTAGAGTTTACGAATACGCCCCCTGTATAAGTAAGCTTAGCTACTTTAACAAATAACATTTTCTTTTAATCAATTGATGTGAAGAGAATAGCCTTAGAGCAACATATTGTTTAAATTTGAAAGTAATTACATGAAAAAACAATTCTATAATGATAAAAATTTCTATTTACTTTTTGTTAAGCCTAACAGTATAACTTTTACCCCACATGTTTTTTTTTTGTTTTTTTTTTGCTCTAAAATATTAATTTAATTTTATTTTGTAATAAAAGTGCAGGAGATTATTCCTAAATAAGTATTTTATGCAATGTACAAAATAAAAGAGCTGAAACTTGCCTTTTACTTACTTTAAATCCAAACTTTTTCTGACTACCACAACAAAACTAACTAATCCATAAATTTGAAAATGGCTACTACTAAGTGTAACACTGCAGCAGCAAACATACACTTTTTTCATTGAAGATCAATTCTGATATCTGAAATATACTAATCTAGCAAAATAATTACTATTTCTATTTTTTATTGAAAACTATCATTTTTAAACCTTGACCTTAATATTTGGCTACATTTGCAAACTGGTAATTTCATAAAACATCATGCTTATCTTCAAAGAACAAAGTTTTTTTTATCTGATATCGAATAGCTACTTTTTTTCTATCAAATGTTCAATTTTTATGTGACATAGAACAAAAATAAGAGCATTTTTAAAGATATTTATTGCATATACATTTTAAATGTTCTTTGTAAATAAAGTTTCAGAAATATTAATTTTTAGTACTAAACAAAATTACTCATTGATTTCAAATTTAGAAAATTAAATTTTGTCTTGCACATTTCTGACTTGAAATCTGAGGGCTCTGTTCATTCCAGTGTCCTATTTTTGTGAATTTAATTGTTAATTTTGTCTGTATATGAAAGTGTGTAACTTTTGCTAAGGGAAAAAGAAAAATCAAATTTAATTTTGAAGGAGTGGTGATTACAATTTTAAACTATGCATGAATAAAGATTTAGGGGACTGTGTACCAAATAAATTTTTATTTTGTAATTAAATATAGTCAAAAATAATTTCAATACGCCAGGTATTGAAATTCAATTACTTTAAATAAGCAGAAAATAAATGTGATTTATAGACAGTCTCTAATTTCACCAAGATTTTGCATTTTTATTTTGGAAAAGTGAGCTAAGTCACGATCTTTGACTTTCTATAACCACATGACTTATTTAGATATTCAAACCAAACTTTTTGCATGTGAATCAAGATGCAACAAGAGATAATTTCTGAAATTGGGTATTTTTCTTCTATGGGAGTCTATATAAAAATTAATTTTGTAATTCATAGAAAAGATCCCTCATGGATATGAAATTGCACTTGTAGAATTCTCCACCTTCTTATGAACATTTTTCTAATTTAAATTATCTCTCTATGAGCGCGTTGAGAGACCGAAAAACGAGTAACTCGGAAAATTGGGGGATGACGTCATACTGGTTTCTCAGTGTAATGCTGGGTTAAAACAGCTCTGAACGCTTTCGGGTAAAGTTGCGTTTTTTTAAAATTTACATTTACAAACATTGCAGCAGCTGAACTTTTGTTAGGGCAAATAGTAGACAATCAAACGAAACGACGAATCTTTTCTGAGTGTTTTCTTGCACTAATGTTACTCGAATTCGAGAAATAAGGTCAAACAAGAAGAATTTTAATTAAAAACGTTATAATTATGTTTGAAGGGATTAAAATTACTGAAAAACGGCTCGATATTTTAGCTGTTTCCCATGAAACAAGTACTATCAAACTTGGTTACAGCAATGTCTCAGAGACATCGCAACGTCCCTTTATTGTCACGTCTCAGTGCGATGTAACTAGATCATCTCCGAGATGACAAGAAAGACTGTCGCTGAGATCATCTCTTGCGACATAATGGAGACACAAGCTGCCGTTTTCGCCCATGCGCAAATACCTCCAAGTTACTGGCGCATGCGTGAACTTAATGGCGTCAAAGATAATTTGTTGGGAAGGATGTACACGTGCCATGTGATTGCTCCGTGTTTGGATTTGATATTGTGTATTGTTTTTATTATTTCTTCAGTGGTGCTTGGATCATTTGAGACAACAGCCTGCCGCTATAGGCCTCAGAGAACCCCTCAAAGCTCTAAAGTGGTGCTTCTTCAGTTTGGAAATTTTTAATTAACCATCTGGAAGAAGTATAGTGTTTTGTTGTTTGTGTGTGTGCGCGGTGGGGGGGGGGGGGGAGGAAAGGGAATAAGAGCCTCCTGACATTTATATTTTTACAATAAAGTTTATGAATATATTATTTATCTGTGTCATAAATATTGATTTTTTTGTTTTGATGAAGGGCAATTATAAGAATATACTTAGAATAAACACTAATACATCATTTCGTCTCATACTATTATATAAATAGGGGCTCATCATATGAGTTTTCTTTTTTTTCTGTTATTTGATTGAATTGATATAATAGAAATATTTATTCAACAATCAGGGCTTAATTTGCGCCGGAGCCCAGCTCCGGTACTTCTCTGTTTTAAGTAAATATTTAAATATTGGTAGGAATTCACCGGAGCTCATAAATACAGGGCTCCGGAGCTCAGTGCAATTCGTAGCTATGCATTTTTATAAAAAATACATAGCTACGAACTATCCCTTTTTTGTGATAACACTATTTCCGAATCATAATCCTTACCATATTTAATCGCAGAATTCTGCAATTAATTAACACTAACACTAGGCAAAGATTACGATTTGGAAGGAGTGATAACTAAAAAGTGGAATAGTTGACAGCTAAGTATATGCTGGTAGATATTTTTTAAATTTTTATTTTGCTAAAGAAAAAAAAAATGCTTTAATTTTTTTAAATAATGTACGAAATATAAATATGCAGAATGGAGTGACAGGGGATGGGTGGGGTTAAGGGGAAACGGTACAGTTTTAGTACCGGTACCACATAATATTAGGGCTCCGGTACTTTTTTTCTTAGAAATTAAGCCCTGTCAACAATAGGTATTAAAGTTTATCATTTACTGCTTTAAAAGTATATATTTGATTTTTTTTTTTTTTTTTTTAGCTAAAGGATATATTTAAATTTTTAGAGGGGGGGGGGGGTTCAATATATTACTTAATAAGTTTTCTTAACAATACTAAAGAAATTATAATGTGTACATTTTGATTATAAAAATAAGCTTGCAAATATTGAAATGTATAAAAATTAGCATTTTATGGAGATCTATTTTTAAATGATTAACAATTGATCTTCATCAAGTATAAAATGCTTGCATTCATAAATATGAGTTTTTTAACTAATTAAGTTTGAATCGATACAATTCATAGAGTGAAATATTGATATATATATGATGTAAAACAAGCAACTCAAGAGCAATTGATTGAAAAAAAAAGTTGTTTTATAGTTTGTTTAAAATGGATGAGAAAAAAAATGTAAACAAACTTAGAATAAACACTAATACATCTCTTTGTCTCATACTATTATATAAATAGTAGTGCTCATCATAATATCTTTTTGCTGTTATTTGCTTGAATTGATATAACATAAATATTTATTAAACAATAGTTATTAAAGTTTATCATTTGCTGCTTTAAAAGTATATATTTGATTATTTTTTTTTATTATTATTACATAATATCATAGTACAACAAGCTGCAAAATTTAACCCTTTTCACTCCAAAGACTCTGTTGGAAAAAAAAGGGGGGAGGGCAATATATTGCTTAATAAGTTTCCTTAATAATACTTAAGAAATTAATATGTAAATTTGGATTATAAAAATAAGCTTGCAAATATTGTAATGTATAAAAATTAGTATTTTATGGCCATCTACTTTTAATGATGGTTAACAATTTATCTCCATCAGATATAAAATGCTTGCATTCATAAATATGAGTTTTTTAAATAATTAAGTTTGAATCAATGCAATTCATAGATTGAAATAGTGAAATATATATGATGTAAAACAAGCAGCTCGGGAGCATTTGATAGAAAAAAAATATGTTTAAAATTGATGAGCAGAATTGTAAATAAACATAGAATAAACACAAAACACCTCTTCATTTGATGCTATAATTTAATAGTATTGCTCATCATAAATCATGTATTGTATAAGTTTTCTTTTCTTTTTTTCTGTTTGGTTGAATTGATAATAGAAATATTTATTCAACAATAGTTATTAAAGTTTATCATTTGCTGCTTTAAAAAAACATTTTAATTTTTTTAGCTAAAGAATATATTTAAATAAAATCATAAGACGAAATGCAATATTTCACCTTGATTCAATCACAAAATATTCAATATGAACTTTACAAAGTTCACTGTTTTACTTAAAAGGCAGCAATAATAATAATAATAATAATATAGATGTTCCAATTTAACAAATTACAAATGTACTGATTTTACAAATTTAAAATAAATTGTACATTTTTTAACTTGTAACATCTACATTATTATTATTATTTTTGTTCGCCTTTTAAGTAAAACAGTGAACTTTGTAAAGTTTATATTGTATATTTTGGTATTTGTTTAAATTTTTATTTGTTTATTTTTTGTAAATCTGCACCTATAGAGAATAAGGAAAACTCATACTACAAAAAAAAAAAAAAAAAAAAAAGCTGGATGAAGTTCTACATAATCTGAGAGACATAATACTGAAACTTATTTCTGTGTGGAGGAGATAACAGAATTATAAGTGTCTCCAGACATTTATTACAAGGGAATTTATATTTTTTGTAAACAAACATAGAATAAACACCAATTCGTTTCATACTACTGTATGAATATATATCATATTATTAATATAATATATTATACAATAGTATAGCTCAACATAGAGGGTTCTTAAGAAAGTTATCACAATCATAATACAATAAAATAATTGAATTTCTGTGCAAGAATAAGTGGATTTCGTTGCAAGATTTTATTAAATACAAGAAAATTTAAAAATCAGCTAAAAATATTTAACATTTACTTGGGCTAGCTTCAGTTAAGTGCAGCCCTAAAGGAAAAAAAAACAACAACAACTGTAGAGCAAAATACAGCAACAAAAGGGTGATGGGGGGGGGGGGGGGGGTGAGCCTGCAAGTCAGTAGACTAATTTTCACCACTATTTCTGTTTAGTGATCTTCTCCTTGTTTAATGAAAGAAATTCTGTTATTAAATAAGGTATGTTAGGAGAAAGAAAGGCAGTATCACATCCAGATTGCTATTCAGGAATAGTAACAGTAATTAGCATGTGAGTTTGCCAATATTGTGTACCATCATTGTCTGGGAGTAAGGGAGGAATAGGCTCAAACTGTATCTTTATCCTGGGCTCTCACTTACAGGTGGTCGGTATGCATATCATAATCCATACAACTCTTCATCTCATATTGTTATACAATCACACTGTTCATTTTAAATTTCATTATGAGTTTTTTATTATAAAATATGTATTAGGAAAGATTCGGGAAACATTTAGTAGCATATTACCTATACAATATTTTTTTTAAACTGATGTTTTGGGATGTTTGGGAAAGGGTTTGTTGATATATATCAATGGATATATATCTCGATGTATTTTGATATATATTTATTTTTAAAATATCAAGATTTTTGGTATTTTCGTAAACTTGATGTTTATTTTCAAAATATCAAGATATTTGATGTTTTGTATATTTGATATTTATTTTCAAAATATCACTGAGCAAGATAATTTTGGCATTTTCAATTAAAAGAAGCGTAAATGAAATTTTCAATTGTTATTAACTGTATCATTCTGCAGATAAAAAACTTTGTCTCTGGCTCTGGCAGTGACTTTTTTATCCAAAGGAAACAAATATTTTCCCCATTCAAAACAGCCATTGAAAGATATACTGTCTAATTTAGATAATCCATTATATAGCTTCATTAGAAAATAATCTTTTCCTATATTGGTTCAGTTTAGTATAAACTATAGGTAATACATGTTAGGAAATAAAAAATAAGACAAGCTTACATTTATATTAAAATTCTTTAATTTAAAAACTATTTTGTTTTAAAATTTTCTGATTTCTTGATATTTGACACTGAATACTATAATATATATATATATATTAATAACTGCATAAATAAAATTATATCTGTTTTCAGTTAGGTAATCTTCAATTTTGTTCTAAGTAGAAAAAAGAAAGAAGGAAAAGAAATGCAATGCATTTTTAGAATATTGTTTAAGTAAATTTTCATGTTAAGTGCAATATGTTTTAGTTTCTAATTTATATTATGCTTGAAAATATTTATTGTCAGCTAACTATTAAATAATTTGTCATTTAACTATTAAATAATTTATCAGCAAACTAGTTAACTATTTTGAAAATATCGGATATTTTTGATATTTTCGAAAATACCATGATATTTACGAACCCTGGAACTGATCATATCAATTATAAATTTTACTTTTTGAACACTATTCTAATAATTTAAGTACTACTCAGAATACTGATGATAAAAGCCCATGAAAACTGATTTTCAGAATAGACAAAGATTTAGGATGGTAGAGTCTTGTAATTAAATATGATAGTAAAGCCACTTAGACTGTGGATTATATTTAGAAAGAATATGGTACTGCATTAAGTACTTTTTCAGCAAATATTCAGCCTTATATCACATTTTTCTGGATGCCTCAGATTTTATAGAAATCGTACAAACTTCCAATACCATAAAAAATATTGTATTTCTGTAAATGCAAGAAAATTTAGGAATCGGGGGGGAAAAAAATGACATTTACTTGAGTTAAATGAGGTCCTGAATGGTTAAAACCAAGTATATTTTTTTATGTAAAGTACAGCAACTAAAGTGTCATAAGGCAAGGGTTGTGAGTCTGGATGCCAGTAGGTCGATTGTTACCACTATTTCTGTATAATAATCTTTGTCATAAATTCTATTTTTAAAAAGATAAAGATTGTTATTCAGAAGCAGTGGTGACAATTGGTGTTTGAGTTTGCCAATATCGTGTGTCACCACATTTAGAAAGCTGAACTGAAAACTTCAACTGAATTGTTATCCTGGGCTCACACATATGGATGATCTGCCTGAATACCATAAGCCATACTCTTTGTCTGATACTTTTATATAATTATACGTAATAAATTTCTTCATGAATTATTTAGTAGCGTTGTATTCTACTTATACAATATTTTTTTTTAAGTGACTATCTATTAAAAATCTTAGTATTCAAACACAATTCCAATAATTTGAATACCTGGAATATAAAGTGGTACAAGTCCATAAAAACTGATTTTTAGAAATTTAGAGTAGGATAAAATATTTGCGATAAAGTAGAGGAAAAATACAGTACTCCATTAAGAAGCTACTCCGTCCGGCGAAAACACCCGTTCGCTAATGTTAATCCAATGAAAGAAATTTTGTAAGATATCTCGTCTGAATTTCAGTATTTTTAAATCTCTCTTTTTTTTTTTTTTTTTTTTTTTTTTGCATTGGAAAGCTGAGATCGATCTCTACATCTGCCTTTTCTTACTTTTTTGATTTTATTTTCAGGTATTTTTAATTGGGACACTTTCACTTTCGAAACCGGTTTCGAAAGGGCAAGCATACTCATAAAAGAAATTTTTGAACAAAATCGAAAAAGTAAAAAACGGCCTTTGTACAAACCGATCTCAACTATCCAATGCAAAAAAAAAAAAAAAAAAAAAAATCATTTAAAAATATTGAAATGCAAACAAGATATCTTTAAAAATTTCTTCCATAGGATTAGAGCCCCACCAGTGGCTGAGAGGCTCTGCTCTCGAAGCTGGTAGACGGGAGGTGCTGGGTTCGAACCCAATCGCGCCCGTCGGCCTAATCGTTCGGAGTTTTTGTGGTTTTCTTCGAACCGTGGATTTCCATGCGTTAATACGGATTAGGTTCCCTTAGAAAGACCTCCACGGAAGGCACTCCCCCTAGGGCCCATATCCCTCGTGTAGATAATTGGCCGTCAAAAATCAACCCAACCCATAGGATTAGAATTAGCAAGTGGGTCTTTTCACGCGACTGAAGTAGCCCCACAAGCATTTTTTTAAGAGTTCTATCACGTGTATTATGCATGCTAAAAAATCATGTATACTAAATTTGCATTTCTGTTTTATTAGAGGATACAAGAAGATTTAAGATTCGAAAAGAAAATTTTTGATGTACTACATAAATGTCACTAGTACTATATTTCTATTATTTTCTAATTCAAAATATCCTGAATGAAAAATAATAGAAATATGAAATTGAGTTATTCTGTGATGCATTTGAAGGGCACACTGGAGCAGCCACAGATTAGGCCCCCACTTGTAAGGGGGGGACGTGAACGATAATTTGTTTTAATTAAAGCAAAATAATAGTAACAGAAATGTCATAGGGTGAACCTGCATGTCAGCAGGCCAATTATCACCAGTGTTTCCGAATAGTAATATTTGCCTTATTTAATGACAGAAATTTATCAAATTAGGTGAATATTGCTATTCAGATGTAGTGGAGACAATTAGCATCTAGGTTTTCTTACTATAGTCCACTCATTACAGAACAGTACTAGCAGAGAAAGATCGCATAGTTGTCACAATGTGATATCTCATAGATGTGTTGTGCGATGCACTGAAGACGTTGCAACGCAGCGTCACATAGATGTCATAATGAGCTATCTCGTAGATGCTACAGTGCGACGTCGCATAGATGTTGCAGTGCGATGTACTATAGACGTTACAACGCGACGTCGCTGGTCACGGACATTTTGCGGTTGCCAGAACATCTGTGAGACGATCAGTGCGACGCACCTGCGACGTTTCAGAGATGTAAGTGTGCTGTGTGGGTGGTGGTCTTGCATCGGAACACGCACACAAAAAAGGTAAAGCAGTGGTTTCTGTTTGCAATATAAAACTGTTGTCTTGTTGCTCTGTTATCGTAAGTAGGCAATTATTATTATTTTTTTTTTGTTTGTTATTATATTGTGTGTCTTTATTTTTGCCTGTGTTTCTCTGGATCTGTTTATGGCAAATTAAATTTATCGTCATCGTGATAATACTTGGTATTAATGTTAACCTTTAACTGATGTTACCTGTCTCACAGACCGGTGCTTTTTTCGATTTTCATAGTTTAACTTGCAAATTTCAGTTTATCTACAAATACTACTGAAATTTTGTTTCGTTTCGAACTTTAGTACTAACACCAGAGACTTTTGAATAGGTGAATTTTAATTATAATACTCCTGTATAAAATGTTTAGTACAAAAGCAACATCTTATGAATTAATCACGGCTTTTATTCATCTTTTGATGGAGCAGTCTCACAGACCACTTCACACTAGTTATGTGACAATTTCTGCGACATCAGTTAAAGGTTAATTCTCGTGTAACAGAATTTGCAGTAATGTTTTAGATTAAAATTTTCAAATGTGTTAAACTTATTATTTATACAGGACATGTTATGTGTACCTTTTCTCCTAAACTGTCAAAAGGATTTCAGTTTTTTTATATGCTTCAATAAAACCTATTCACAGATCATTACTTTGTCTCAGTTTAATCTGCTGTGAATTACTGTAGTGTTCTTAAAAGAAAAAAAAATCGAAAGAAATGTTTTTTGCTATTTTATGTTGGTTTCTATTTAAAATTTTTAAAAAGAGTACCTACATTTAAAAAGTTGTGTACTGTAGTAATTTTAGCGTCTTCTGAAATTTTATTTTATAAATATTCAAGTTTTTTATTTTAATTTTCCTCCCCCCCCCCCTCTCAAAAAAAATTTTGATTCTATCAAACTACTAAATTCATTTAGTCTACATATCATATATGGCTGCTTTTCCTGTTTATATATGTTAGATCTTACTTTTCTACTCATTATTTTTCAGGATTTAAAGAGAACCACAAACTGTTCAGAGACTGCATCGCAAATGTTTTGGGATTATTCAATTCTCTTTGATACTAGTATTTGGGATGATTGTCCTACAGCCTTCGTCAGCGGTTCAAAAGTCATGAAAAAAAAGAAAGGTGGAATATCTTTCTGACCCAATCCAATCCGTTTAACAGCCCAACTTCTAGCTCCAGAACTCTGTCAATCTCCAGCTCCAGATATGCATTTAATCTGTCAACACCCATCTCAAGAGTGAAAAGGAACTCATTTATGTTTCTTGTCGTTCTTGTAAAGACTGTTTAGCTGACAATCACCTACTATGAAATATAAATTGTACATAAAGGCAAACGCCTGGAGAATTTCTAGAGCGGGTAGCGCCTGACATATTGTCTGGCCGCTCACTCGAGAAATTCCCCCTGGTTTTGCTATATTTACAAATAAAAAATATATATAGAAACAAGTACAAGAACGAAAACAGGTAACAACTGTATTTTAACCCTCTAAGTGTTTGGGGCGTAATATTCCGTTCACTAAGCTCCAGGTTTCACAGCAATACAAGCAATATTTAAGATAATATAATTCTATAGATTTAATGAATTTTAAATACATTGAAGAATGATTAATACTGTCAAGGATTACATTCATATTTGTAATTGAGTTTTTTTTTATAATGTTGAAATAATCATATTTTCTTAGCATTTAAAACAAAATGCAACGAAAACAACATTACAATTTTACCCTTTTGCAAGACGCTCGGAGGGTTAAATAGAGATCGACTGAAAATTCAGTCTCATTCTTGGCGAAAATGCTGTCAAAAATTCAGCCTAACCGAAACAATCTTTATTTTTTAAATCTCATTTCTTTTTTCGGAAATTTTTAACATTACTCATTGATTTGAGCTGTATCGGCTCCAATCTCCAATGAAACACTCATTATTTATTGATATGAACTTCACTGTTTATAATTATCATTCATGACTGACTCAAGACATGAGTGCAAAATTATAAAGCAAGCAATGCATATAGGACTAAACTTTGAAGACGCTTTTCACATGCACATTAAGAGCTGTAGACTCAACAGTAATAGAAAAATTTAAAACTGCAGAAGTCTTTCGAATACTCTCTGAGAAATCTCTAGTACAACAGATGATCATTTACAAAAATCGTTATAAAAGCTAAATAGAGGTATTTATACCTAAAACCTTTTTACCTTCTTCTATCTTTACAAGAAGAAACTACTGAATTCGAAAATTTTCGAATTCCGGTTTTTGGCGGATTTACACGTTTTAGGGGTCAAAGAACACGAAAAACATGTTTTTACAAAATGTCTGTGTGTGTGCACAAATTTTGTGGTTGCTTTATCTCAAGAACTAATGAACGGAATTTAATAGAAATTTATATTCAGTTAGTCCCTGATATAAATTGGTGCTGATTAGTTTTTGGTGTAAATTGCTCAACAGGTGGCACTGCTAAGCAGCATTTTTCACGATTTCCACAATAGCTCAATCTCCAGAATTAATGCACTGATTTTCATCAAACTTCAGATTGCTATTCCTTGACATGAATTGACGTTTTATACATTTTGGTGTAAATCGCTCAACAGGTGGCACTGCTATGCTGCATTTTTTGTGATTTCCGCAATAGCTCTAACTCAAGAACTAATGCTTGGATTTTCAACAAACTTCAGATTCATGTATACCTTGATATGAATTACTGCTGTTTATGTTTTGGTGCAAATCACTCAACAGGTGGCGCTGCTATGCTGTATTTTTCAGAATGTCCACTTTAGCTCTATCTCAAGAACTATGCACGAATTTGCATCAAACTTCAAATTCAGATATACTTTGATATGAATTGGTGCTAAATTGATGTAATTTCTTCTATTATTTAAATGATTTAATTGACATGATTTATATAGAAGAAAGTTTTGTGATGGCCACAACATACTAGTTTAATTTGATTCGAAGAATTAGAAAATTATTTTGTGTCATTTGAAGAATTAATTAAATTTTATTTTATATGAAAATAAAAAAGTTTTGGTGAGAGGTACAGACAGCAAACTTGGGCCACACGTATAATTAATTAATAACTATGTATATTTAATAAACACATATAATTAATTAATAATTATGTATATTTATGTATGTATTAATTACTTTTAAAAATTTTGGAGATTTTCGTCTAAAAAAAGAGATTACTGAAATTCGTTTTAGATTTCAATTTCGGTCTTAAAAACCTGTTTTAGTCGATACTTAATTTTAAATCATGCCAAATGTATCGCATAACTAGTATTTTTAAATCTGGTAAAAAAAAAAAAATTATATTTGGGCCCTGTATATGGAGCTTTAGGGGCACATGAATTTTCAAATATAGGATTTTGTTATCGTAATTCTACACTACTGATTCAGACCAACCTTTTTACTGAATATGATATTTTGCGGGTAGGTAAACTTTTTTTTTTATTAACAGGCCCATATAAAACTTAAATTTTATGTATTTCACATAGTTTTTCTTCACTATTGATTCAGTCTGACCTTTTCATAGAATTTGTAATTTTACGGCTATGAAAAGCTTTTTTTTCACAAATGGTGCAAATTTCTGAAACCCTGTATGGGGCCTCAAAACCACATGAAATTTACAATTTAAGAGTTACACCAAAATTCGGAAATACTGGTACTGACCTATCAGTATACAAAAATTAAGTAGCTTTAAGATGAATGATAATAAATAATAGTATTGGGGCCCCAGGACTATATGAAACTTTTGAACAAATGCCTTATTCGCCCGGAATCCGCCATCTTGTTTCTTTGTTGGTCAATTATAACCACTTTATGCTTAATTTTTGAAAATTTAGAGATTAAACATAAACTACAACAACTAAAATTAAAGATTAAACATTTTAAAAAACAACAAAAATAAATAAATAAATCCAAATGAAGAAATTTAAAATCGGCGATGACCAACAAAGAAAGAAGATGGTGGAATCCGGCCGAATCCGGCATTTGTTCTGAAACTTCAAATATAAGAAAACATCATAGTAATTTCATACTACTGCTTCAGACCGACCTTTTTGCTGAATTTGATATTTTTGCGATGAATGTTAAAAAGTAATTATAATGGGCCCTGGAGATGGGGCCCAGGGCCACATACAATTTAAAAATCCGTCATCAAAATTCGAAAGAGTACAAACTGTCCTGCATGACAAATTGAAATACCGACATGTATGCCAAATTTGGTATTATTGCAATAAATGGTAAAAAACATTAATATAAGGGCCCTGAATAAAGGTTGCCAGGACAACACGAATCATAAAATTTAAGAGATCAATACTGTAAATCTTAACTAATAAGGCAGACCGCCGTGTTTGCCATTGGATTCTTGAGACCAATGGTAAAAAAATATTTGGGCCCTGAATGTAATCCACAGGGCTATATGAAATTTCAAATATAAGAATTTGGCATTTGTATATACAATTCTACACTAGTGATTCAGACTGACCTATTCACAGAATTTTGTATTTGTGCGATGAATGGTAAGAAATAATAGTATTGGTGTTCCAAGACCACATGAAACCTTTTTACTGAATTTGGTATTTTTGCAGCAATTAAAACCTTTTTTAACAAATGAGGATCATTTCTGAGGCCCCTGTAACACCACACGAGGGAGTATCAATAAGTTTTTGCCCTCACACAGAAATAATTCAGTAAAATTTATGAAATTATTACGTTTTATTAGTCCTTTTCTATATAGTCATTGTGCATAGTAACACATTTCTTGAAACGGTATTTCAAAGAGGGGGGAGGGTGTATTCCAGGAGGCGCGATAGTAGACTCAAGGGGGTCACTTTTCTAACTTTTGCCGACCCCTCTCATGTGACATATTGTTGGAAAGGCCTGTGACCACTTATTCATGATATGCATCTCCCGAGCCCCATTTTAACACCTCCCAGGGAGCACTTTTATAAATTTTGCGGACACCCCTAAACAAATTAGGTGCAGGGAGGTGCATAACATGAATAAGTAGTCACAGGCCTTTCCAATAATATGTCACATGAGGGGCGTCGGCAAAAGTTAGAAAAGCCCAGTAGCAGAAAATTCTTCAGATTCTTCAGGGACAAAAAATAATCTCCAGGTAAAATATTTTTACAACTGAAGCGTTAATTAATCAAACAATCACTTACCTGTAGCGTTTTTAGACATTTTATAAACTTTTATTAATAATAATCTTAATGTTTTGTATTAAGTAATAAAGAGCTAAACACAATACGAAGCAAAATAAAGGTCCGATGAAAAAAAATCTGCAAAAGAGAAAAGAAAATCTGCGACGCCCATCTCTTGTCTCGAACTTTCTGCTACTGGGTAGAAAAGTGCCCCTCTTTGGGTCTACTATCGCGCCTCCTCTTCTGGAATACATCCTGTCCCCCTCTTTGAAATACCGTTTGCAGAAATGTGTTACTGAGCACAGTGACTATATAGATAAGGACTAATAAAATGTTGCAACTGCATAAATTTCACTCAATTATTTCTATGTGAGGGCAATAACTTATTGGTACTCCCTCTTAATTCTGAAATAGTGGTGTTGACTGATCTGTATGCTAAACTTGGTATTTTTACGATGAATGGTAAAAAATAAATATATTTGGGGCCCAGGGCCACATGAAACTTAAATTTTAAGTATTTGACGTAGTTTTTCTACACTGTTGGTGCAGTCCGACCTTTTTAGTGAATTTGATATTTTTGTGGCTATGAAAACCTTTTTTTAAAGAAATAAGGCCCATATGTGAGGTTTTGCTTATGGGGGCCAAGGGCCACACAAAACTTAAAAAATCTGACACAGGTATGAACAACTACAGTGCATGTCCATCTTTCTGAAAAATTTGGAAGTTGTATAGTTTTCAAATGAATGCGGATATAAAAATGTATATTTAACAAACTGGGCCTGGGCCTCCTTCAACATTGAAAAATTCAATATTTGATGTCGTTCTACCATAATTCTCTTTCGCATAAAAAAAAGAATTAATTTTATGACCTAGGTTGAGAAAAACTAAAACTAATGTAATCATGATTAATGATTTTAACAATTACAACTATTTCAATCATTAATCAAGATTAACAATTGCAAATTTAATCATTAATCATGATTACTTGATCAATCGTTAGTTTTTAGTTTACAGGTTATCAAAGCCTGAGAGCAAATGTGCCCACAGGTTCTGTATATACGAATGTACGGAACGCTATAACTCTTGATAGAAATATTCGATTTGCTTAAAAAAAATTTTCTAGGTTTATTCTGATAAGGCGCTTCCCTGATTAGTTTTGGGGGTTCATTGGTTAAGTATAAAGGAGGGGGGGGGGCGGCTAATCTACCCCTTTAATTTAGATAAATGATTTTTTCATGCAGTTATTCAATTTGCTTCAAATTTGTTTTCTAGGTTCATTCTGATAAAGTGCTTACCTGCTTAATTTTGAAGGTTCATTGGTTAAGTATAAAGGGGGGGCATCAACCACCCTTAATTTAGATAAAAGGGTTTTTCATGCAGAATTATCAGATTTGCTTCGAATTTTTCTTCTAGGTTCATTCTGATAAGTCACTCCCCTGATTAGTTTTGGGGGTTCATTGGTTAAGTATAAAGGAGGGGAACAGGTGGCTAATCTCCTCCCTTAATTTATATAAATGGGTTTTTTAATACAGAATTATCGAATTTGCTTCAAATTTGGTATACCGGTTTATTCTGATAAGGCACTTACCTGATTAGTTAGATTCATTGGTTAAGTATAAAGTGGGAAATGGGTGACTAATTCCCCCCCCCCCTTAATTTAGATAAATGGGATTTTTCATTCAGAATTATCAGATTTCCTACAAATTTGATATACTGTTTTTTTCTGATAAGGCGCTTCCCTGATTAGATTTGAAAGTTCATTGGTTAAGTATAAAATAGGAAATGGGAAGAGGCTAATCCTCCTGTAATTTACTTTTCGAGGGGCATTATTATTTGAAATAAGAGTATAATATACAATTGTGTGAATAGCCTGTGAGCTCAATGCCATCAGTTTTAACTGGGCACTTTTCTTTTTATTAATACTTTTCAGCCAACTCTGTTATAATAAATTTATGATGGTCTTTTTGAGAGTTTCATATTTTTTTTTTATTAAAATGATAATTCGAACTTTTGAAAATTATGTTTTAAAAGATGTTATAACTTGTTAAAATTATGGTATTGCAAAGACATAATAAAAAATAAATAAGTGGGATTGTATCATGTTAGTATATCAAAACTGATTTCAATGAATTTTACTTATTCAAATGACTCTTACTACTTTTTCAAATTTTCATATAAAAGATAGCTTTATCTTTTCTCATTGTAGATGTTTCACCTAGTTGACTCACCAATATGCTAAATAAACTAAAAATATCCCTCATGTTTAAAATGCTAGATTTTATATGACTTATCAAATTCTCAAAATTATAGATAGATATATTGTATTGCAATATTTCTTTCTAGATCATCATCTAGAAATAAGTATTGAACAATATAAAACAAACTACACTGCTCAAAACAATTAAAGGATATTTGAAGTTTTATATAAAATAAAGATATAAACGAAATTTTTTTGCCGAAAATAGAAGAAGAGAATCACAAATGCAAATTTTTCTGGTTTTCAAACTGTGGAGTATGCAAATTTTGAGTTCGACGTCAAAAACGTCGCTTCAGCGGCAGCGAATGAAATTTGACTTTCAACTGGATAAAAGAGAATGAAGACAAGGATGATCGGCATTCAGTGATTGCTTTGTTTCGATGAGTACGATGTCTCAGCGAAGTCATTTGACAGATTCAGAAGCTTTGAGAATTGTTGGTATGTTAGAAGGGGGCCAAACTCAAGCCGAAGTATCGCAAGCCATTGGAGTGTCACAAAGTGTCATTTCCAGGATCTGGAACCGTTTTATGGAGAGTGGATGTGCAGGCCGAAGACCAGGGCAAGGTCGTAGACGGGCAACAACGCCCAATGAAGATCGGTATTTAGCGTTAACAGCTCGGAGACACCGAACCATGAACGCTACTCTTCTCCAACAACACTTTCGCTCGGCTACAGGCACCACGATTTCAACTCAGACTGTCCGAAACCGGCTCCATGCTGTAGGTCTGTATGCTCGGCGACCGATGGTATGTGTTAGATTAACATCAAGGCATCGTCGCGACCGCAGGGAGTGGGCAACCGCGCATGTCAACTGGAGGAGAAATGAATGGAGCAATATTCTGTTTTCTGACGAGTCCCGTTTTTCTGTGCATCCGGATAATAGGCGTATTTTCATCTGGAGGGACCGTGGCAGTAGGAATAATCCTGCGTTCGTGCACGAAAGTGTCAGATTTGGCGGTGGAGGAGTGTTGGTGTATGGTGGCATCTCCATTGACGGGCGCACTGACCTCTACATCATTCGAGATGGAGCTCTGACTGGTCGCCGATATAGGGATGAGTTCCTCAGACCTATTGTAGTCCCTTACGCTGCAGCAATCGGAGATAACTTCATTTTAAGGGACGATAACTGCAGGCCACATCGTGCAAACCTGGTGGAGGATTTCCTTTTCGAGGAAGGAATCGTTCGAATGGAATGGCCAGCGTGTTCTCCAGACATGAATCCAATCGAGCACGTTTGGGACGCTCTAGGAAGACGAGTTTCTGGCCGCCAACAACCCCCACAAACTCCCCAAGAACTGGAAAGAGCTCTTCTGGAAGAGTGGGGCAGAATACCCCAACTCGTCATTAATAGCCTCATTGAGTCCATGCCTCAAAGGTGTTCAACGTTGCTGGCCGCCCGTGGAAACCATACCCCCTACTGAAAATGATTTTCTTTGAAGAAAACACCTTTTGTTGTTCTTTTTTTCTCATATGCACAAATTGTGTCTTTTTCCTTTAGTACACAAATGCGCAATAAAATGCATTTTTTTCTGCCAAACATGTGTAATTTATTCTCATATAACCTACTATGTCTGTCGACCATGTATCAATCAGCTAAACAGTTTACCAGATACAAAATCCACCTAAAACTGCAATATCCTTTAATTGTTTTGAGCAGTGTAGATAAAAAGATTTGTTTTTGGATTAAAGACATTGTAAAGAAAAAAAAATGCTTGAATTCCTGAATATGTAGTGCTTGTGAATATACTTTAAATAAATAGGCAATTCTTTGAAGTGTGAAAAAAAATTATATCGAACTCTATAAACTAGATTTTATATTTTACTGAAAAGAAAGTGGCATGGATTTGAATTTTTGGCCAGAGGCAGTTCTCCACTTCACCTATGTTTGGAACCGTTTATGTCACAGAAATCAGACCAAAACCCCTTTTGAACTTTTTGGTAATTATAAACCTTCTGTCAGGCATTTAAAACCATTTGGGTGTTTGGCGTATGTTGGTGTCCCTCGTCAGAAACGGCAAAAACTGGATTCAAAGGCTAGTAGAGGATATCTTGTTGGCTACGCTTTTAGAACAAAAGGTTATAGAGTTTGGTTGCCTGATAGTGACAGAACTGTTGAGACCATTAATGTCTCCTTTGACGAACAAACCAGTTATAGGGATGCGCTAAATGGAGCAGTGCTGGGCGATACTCCAGGAGAGTTTCAGTGGGTTCCGGCTACTAGGAATGATATCGAGGATGAAGACGCTGTTGAGGAGGTCAGAGCCACCACTGACAGCTCCAACGACTCCCTCGGATCATCTTCTGGGGCAGAGAGTGATGGTCAGGGGTCCTCTTCAGAAAGTGATTCCCCTAGTAAACCTCACACCACATTACGAGATACTCACTGGAGAAGAAAAGTTGTTCCCAGAAATACTGGTATTCGTAGGGATATTTATTATTTTGATATTGATAATGATTCCGATAGGTTAAGGTCTGCAAGGGAAGTGGAGGATTATTGTAAGGAGAATGATTTAATTTTTAAGCCTAACTTGTTTGATTTTAAAGGGAGCAATACTTTTGAGGGAGTGGTTTCTGAACCTAATGTTGTTAACTCTAATGTGAATATTTGTCAGTCACAATCTTGACTATATGACCCAGTTATTCCTAGAACTTACAAACAGGCAATAAAATCTGATCAAAGGGATGAATGGCAAAAAGCTATGAAAGAGGAGATAAATACTATGTATGATAGAGGCGTATGGCATTTAGAAATTTTACCTTCAAACATCAGCCCTGTAGGTTGTAGATGGGTGTACACTATAAAGAAAGATGACATGGGGAAAATTGCCAGGTTTAAAGCCCGTTTAGTGGCTCAAGGGTTTAAGCAAATTAGAGGAGAATCCTATGAGGAAACATTTAGTCCCGTGGTTAATTTTAGTGTCATCAGGTTTTTCTTTTCTTTATTAGTATCCTTTAAAGGCTGGTTACACACCCAATGTGATGTCAAATGTGCTTATCTTTATGCTCCTCTTACTGAAAATGTTTATATGTCGCAACCCCCGGGTTTTGTTGAGGTTGGTAAAGAAAGTTTATTTTGTAAGTTGGATAAAGCTATTTATGGTCTACATCAGTCGGGTCGAGTTTGGTTCTTTGAGATAAACCGTGTTCTTTTGGAGATTGGGTTTAAGAAATTAGAGTGGTGTAACTGTGTTTACGTTTTAGACTCAGATTTAGTGTTATTATTGTATGTTGATGATATTGTTTTATTTGGGAGGCATCAAAGGATTATAAATAGAGCTTTAGAACTTTTAAGCAAATCTTTCGATTTAAAGGTCTTAGGAAAAACTAAGAAGTTGCTTGGTGTGGAGTTTGAGGAAAGTGATGAAGGCTTGCGGATTCACCAGCAATCCTATATTAAAGATGTTTGCAAAAGGTTTGAGTCGTACAGGTTTCCCATTTCCTCCTTACCCATAAGCAAGGGCTCTGTTTATTCTAAATCTGATTGTCCTAAGTCTGAGGAAGAGCGTAGAGAGATGTCACAGTTACCATACAGAAGTGTACTAGGTTGTTTGTCCTTTATTGCTAATAGATGCCGTCCCGATATTTCATATGCGGTAAATATAATGAGTCAATTTCAATCAGATCCAGGAATGACACATTGGTATGGCTTACTTAGATTGTTGGGATATGTTAAACATACTATTGATATGACACTTAATTTATCTTGTACAAAACCTCAGTTGATAACTTTTTCTGATGCAGATTTTGCTGCAAATCGAGATGATAGGACCTCGCTGGGTGGTCAAATTGTATTTTTAGGTAACTCTCCCATTTCTTGGCGAACATTTAAAGAGAAAAGTGTGAGTTTGTCAACTATGGAAGCTGAGTTTATTTCAATGACCGAAGCGACAAAAGAACTTCTTTGGTTTGACAGGATTCTAAGTGAATGTTTTTGTAGAAAGGTTGTCACTGGGGAAAAGATGAAGTCAGTTTTGTATGTAGATAATAGGGCTACTATTGATTTTGTAAAATCGCCTATTGAGAATCATAGAAGTCGTCATATCGATGTTAAGCTGTTCTTTGTACGGGATCTGGTTGATAAAAATACTTTTGATTTACTTTTTGTCCGCAGCAAGGATAACCTTGCTGATGTCTTCACTAAGCCGCTCACCAAGTTTGAATTAAAAAGATTTATTGAGCATATCTTTAGATAATTTTGAAGTTTTGTATTTCTTGAAATTTTACTAATTTTTGAATTATAATGTATATTTTCTTTTATATTGTTGGTATCATATATATATACTTTTCTTTACGGTTTTTGCTTGGTGGACATTTAAATCCCGCCTGAATGTGGTGATACTTCTCGAGGTCCATTTCTGGGTGTCCGAACGGCCCCAAGGAAGCGTCTCGCAGGGGTGCCACTGTAATCTGTCTGAGTGGCATCTGAGGGTGGATTTTCGAGTTGACCATTGCCACAGGAGGGTCTTTTCGCGGGCAGGTTAACTTTTATTTTTGTAAGTCCCATTTTGATTATGTTAATATATGGAACTGTCACTAATTCCCGTCTACCATGCAAATTACCAGCTGTTTTAAAGATTGTACTTTTTGATAATGTATGTGTTTGAATTTATTAGGGTTTATAGATTTATGTATAAGAAAAATTTAAATTTTTTTTTGCTTGGGCATCCCGGGAGCCTGGGCAGAAATGTATAAATATTCGTATGTTACAATGGTGGATGTTGAAGGATTCTTTTTTTTGTTAAAATAATGGTTTAAGTATAGTGGTTCTGTCAAAGTGTGAAAAATCCCTGATTTAAATAATTTACAATATTGTTACAGGTTCCTTGTCTCTATGTGAGAATAAGAGTTGATGAAATCGTGGCGCCACGTAAGGTTGTATGAAAGTTGAATGAATGATATGTATTGTATTGTATTCTAAGTTTTTTTTTTATGTGTAGGTACCTTGTAACTTTAATTGTAATCACTAAATGTCTTATAGACATGTGGAAGAAAATCTTGTATTGACAGCTATTGTTGTAAGAATATTTTTGATTATATTAAAAGTTGTCTAATTGTATTACAGCTCACATAATGTCGTACGGACATGTGGAAGATTATCCTGTTTCGGCACCTGCTATTGTAACTTCTTTTCGCATTTAAATGTCATGAATTTGCATAATATTTGCTTGATTTTTGAATTGAATTTAATCTTTATAGATTTTTGTTTGGAAATTGAAAATGTTGGCACTATTTGTCTATCTCTGGTGATAGTATGAGACTGGAGTTGCTATGTTGAGATGGTTTTTGATGTTGTTGAAATTTTTGATATCTTGAACTGTTTTGGAAGTTCTGTCTTTCTTGAAGCATTAAATTTTCGAATTTGATGTTGAATTGTTTTTAAGAGTTTAATTGTTTTAAAGTTTGATGTTGTATAATTTTTGTTGTAGAATTGCTATTTAATTGAAATTTTGGAATTTTGAATTGAGTTGCTGGTTGATGATTTTATTGATATTATTAATAGTGATATTGTTATTGCATGATACAAACTTTTATTTTACAGTGAAATTAATCGCATGGATTGTTAGTCGCTCTGGTGCTCATGTTTTTCGAATTTACTTTTAGGTAGTTTTTGTTTTATTAGACTTGTTTCAGTTGACTTTAAGTTTTTTTTTTGACATGTAATTGACTTTGCCTTCTTGGTATTTGGTAGCATTGATAAGAGGGGGGGGGGGGGCATTTGTTAGCCATATTCCCACTTTTCTTATCAATTGCATTATCTTTATTTTATTCAACTAAATATATTTTTATCTTGAAACTTCTTTAGTTATGACTTACCTTTCATCCTTACAGCTAATTTATTTTTGTCCATTTGTGCAGCTATTTATTTGTTTTAAAGAGAACTTGCATCGTATCATCGGAGTTTCACATCGCGATGTTTTTCCAGCCGAGCTCTATCGTATATCCGTTTTCGAACTGAGCGGTAACTCCGTTGGCCGGTAGGTGGCGTTGCCCGTCCACGAGTGCTCTTTCGCCTTTGGCGCGGCACGTGCCTATGCAAATTACTTTTCCCCACGTGCGATGGAAGGAGGGCGTTTCCGATTGCGGCTTCTCTGCGGAGCAGCTCTCGGTGTTTGCCGATATAGATAAAAGGAACGGCGTGATAGCTGTTGGAAGAACGTTTGTTTTTGATGCATGCTGGTTGTCTTTCTTTCGGTGTTTTGATGTCTGCCGTTCTGATGTTTATTTAACGGATATGAAGTTTGTTATTGAGTTTTACGTACGATGGAGTGTCTGAGAGAATGTTTTTAATCTTTGGATCTTCGCTAGTTCTACGATGTTTTTCTTCAAGTTTAAAGATGAAATAAAGTGATGAATTTATTTACTATAGGTGACATTTTTCATTTGCAATTTGATTTAGAGTGAATATATTATGGCATGAGCTCTGGAGGGATTATCTTAAAGTATTGTTTTATTACGTTTATTTTCTGCAAGATATAAAGTTAATCAATATTTGTTTGTTTAATTTCAAAGCCTTTATTTTTATACTATCGTATTTTATCATGAAAGAATTTTAATAAAGTTAAGTTTTTCTTTTATTTATCTGGTCATCATTTCTTCTTACACTTACTGCATAAAACAACCATATCTCTCTCTCTGCATATTTAGGGTTTTATTTTACAGCGGATGCTTCTTACTGCAAATTTTATATCTGCTTAGTTTTAGGATGTATTATTGAGGTGCTTTATAAAAGTAATAGATCATTTTTAAGCACTAGTTATATGAGTAGTCTCATATAACATTTTTGGTTATGGGCATTTAATACCCACGCAGAGATAGTTTCTGTTTAGCTATGCTTTATATTAGTGCAGTTAAGTGTTTAACTACGGCCCAAGGAGGATTAAGAGATAGTTTTATTAGGGGGGGGCCGTTAATTAGAAATTTTTTTTTAAGAATTTCGTTTTTGACGTAATAATTTGAAAAGAGAAAGGAAATGGGTTAGAGTTGGAGAGTTTTTAAGAATTTTTTTAATACAAAATGTTTTAACTATAAATTTTTTTGGCTGGTCCATAAAGTTTTTAAATTTGTGAATTTTTTTTTGGTTTAAGTATAAATTTTTCAAAATGATGATGCAGAATCAGATTCAGAAATTAAATGCTAGTAATTATGCCAATTGGCAATCTGACATGAAATATTTATTGATGGAAAGAAATGTTTGGGATATAGTTGCAGAAATAGAGAAACCTCCTGAGCTCAATGCAGATAGTAATGGTGTCACCGATAAAGATACTAAAAATTATCATATTAGACAGAAATTAGCACTGTCTATGATCTATTTAAATGTGGAGCCTAATTTTAGGAAAATTATAGAAGAGTGTAGTGATCCAGTAAATGCTTGGAAAAAGCTCCGTACTCATTTTTACCCAGACACTAGAAGCCGTCATATGCAAGTTTTCACTGAGTTATGTGAATGCAAAATTGCCAGTGGTGAGAGTATTAATTTATATGCTGCCAGGCTTTTACGAGTGGCGAACCAGCTTAAAAATGTAAATAAAAAGTTTGATGACGTCTACGTGACATTTCAACTATTGCGATTCTTGCCTCCAAAGTTTGATTCCATGGTACAGGCAATTCTCAGATGGAAAGAAGAGGAGTTTATTTTTAACGATGTGGTGACTTCATTGGTAGCCGAAGAAACCAGGCTTCAACTGAGAGAACGTGATCATAGTAAAGTGTATCCTGAAGCTCAATCATTACAGTACCAGAGGAAAGCTAGAAAGAAGTTGAGCTGTTATTTTTGCAAAAAGCCAGGTCACGTTAAAAGCCAGTGCCATAGTTTCCGAAGGAGTATGTTATCCTGTAACAGAGATAGTTCACCGTCAGCCGAATTTTCATCTCATCGTGATACTTCATTAGTTAGATCCTTTAGCCCTCATAGTGATAAGAGAGTTCCACGACAGTATACAAGATCTCCTGCTGCATACATAGCTGCATCAACATAGTGATCCTCGTAGACTTGATGACAAAGTGAAAAGAGGCCGATCTAGAGACACTCGTCAGAGAAGTCCTGAACGTAAGTCCTATCTGTCGAACAGTCCAGAACGTAAGTCCTATACTTCATTCTTTTTGTCTCAAGCTAACTTAGTTGATGGAGATGCTGACTGGGTCTTCGACACAGCAGCTTCGCATCATTTTTGTAAAAATAGAGATCTTTTTATTGAATTTACTCCTTTAAATGATGAGCATATGGCTGTAGCCATTGAAGGTGTAACTTTTCCTATAGAAGGCTGTGGAACTATTAAATTAAAGTTTGGGCAAAGAATCTTAATGTTTAAAGATGTAATGTTTTCTCCTAAATTAAGGCGTAATTTAATATCTGGTCCTCGTTTAGATATAAATGGGGCATGTTTTTCTGGTGAGAGTGGCGAGGTGAAGATATCATGCAACGGACAACCCCTTTTTAAAGCCATTCTTAAAAATGGTGTTTACTATTTATACCCCAAAATTCCTAGCAAAGTTACTAAGAGAGTTAGTTTTGAAGCATCTTCTACCAGTAAGCATGATGATATGTATGTTTGGCACAGAAGGCTGGCACATGTTAGTCCTTATTTGATAGCTCATACATGTAGAAATGCGGGTGCTAGGGGTTTGCCAAATTTAAGAGAGGGGGAATTTAAATGTGAATCATGTAAACTTAACAAGTTTAGGAGGACATCTTTTAAATCTAGAAATTTTATTCGATCCAAATCTCCATTGGAACTTTTGTATACTGATGTTTGGGGTCCAAGTCAGGTTGAAGGCAGGCAAGGAGAAAGGTATTTCGTTTCTATAATTGATGATTTTTCCCGTAAAACTTCTTTATACCCTATGAGAGAGAAGTCGGAAGTTTTTGAAATTTTAAGGCAACATATTAACCGTGCCGAAAGATTTTTAGGTAGACAGGTTAAGGCCATAAGATCCGACAATGGGGGAGAGTTTGATAATAACAAAATGGAAGAATTTTGTCTTGAAAGGGGAATAAATCATGAATTTACGAATACTTTTACTCCAGAACAGAACGGTATTGTTGAACGGTACAATCAGACTGTAGTAGATGTGGCTAGAACCATGTTAAAAGAAAGTGGCATGGATTTGAATTTTTGGCCAGAGGCAGTTCTCCACTTCACCTATGTTTGGAACCGTTTATGTCACAGAAATCAGACCAAAACCCCTTTTGAACTTTTTGGTAATTATAAACCTTCTGTCAGGCATTTAAAACCATTTGGGTGTTTGGCGTATGTTGGTGTCCCTCGTCAGAAACGGCAAAAACTGGATTCAAAGGCTAGTAGAGGATATCTTGTTGGCTACGCTTTTAGAACAAAAGGTTATAGAGTTTGGTTGCCTGATAGTGACAGAATTGTTGAGACCATTAATGTCTCCTTTGACGAACAAACCAGTTATAGGGATGCGCTAAATGGAGCAGTGCTGGGCGATACTCCAGGAGAGTTTCAGTGGGTTCCTGCTACTAGGAATGATATCGAGGATGAAGACGTTGTTGAGGAGGTCAGAGCCACCACTGACAGCTCCAACGACTCCCTCGGATCATCTTCTGGGGCAGAGAGTGATGGTCAGGGGTCCTCTTCAGAAAGTGATTCCCCTAGTAAACCTCACACCACATTACGAGATACTCACTGGAGAAGAAAAGTTGTTCCCAGAAATACTGGTATTCGTAGGGATATTTATTATTTTGATATTGATAATGATTCCGATAGGTTAAGGTCTGCAAGGGAAGTGGAGGATTATTGTAAGGAGAATGATTTAATTTTTAAGCCTAACTTGTTTGATTTTAAAGGGAGCAATACTTTTGAGGGAGTGGTTTCTGAACCTAATGTTGTTAACTCTAATGTGAATATTTGTCAGTCACAATCTTGACTATATGACCCAGTTATTCCTAGAACTTACAAACAGGCAATAAAATCTGATCAAAGGGATGAATGGCAAAAAGCTATGAAAGAGGAGATAAATACTATGTATGATAGAGGCGTATGGCATTTAGAAATTTTACCTTCAAACATCAGCCCTGTAGGTTGTAGATGGGTGTACACTATAAAGAAAGATGACATGGGGAAAATTGCCAGGTTTAAAGCCCGTTTAGTGGCTCAAGGGTTTAAGCAAATTAGAGGAGAATCCTATGAGGAAACATTTAGTCCCGTGGTTAATTTTAGTGTCATCAGGTTTTTCTTTTCTTTATTAGTATCCTTTAAAGGCTGGTTACACACCCAATGTGATGTCAAATGTGCTTATCTTTATGCTCCTCTTACTGAAAATGTTTATATGTCGCAACCCCCGGGTTTTGTTGAGGTTGGTGAAGAAAGTTTATTTTGTAAGTTGGATAAAGCTATTTATGGTCTACATCAGTCGGGTCGAGTTTGGTTCTTTGAGATAAACCGTGTTCTTTTGGAGATTGGGTTTAAGAAATTAGAGTGGTGTAACTGTGTTTACGTTTTAGACTCAGATTTAGTGTTATTATTGTATGTTGATGATATTGTTTTATTTGGGAGGCATCAAAGGATTATAAATAGAGCTTTAGAACTTTTAAGCAAATCTTTCGATTTAAAGGTCTTAGGAAAAACTAAGAAGTTGCTTGGTGTGGAGTTTGAGGAAAGTGATGAAGGCTTGCGGATTCACCAGCAACCCTATATTAAAGATGTTTGCAAAAGGTTTGAGTCGTACAGGTTTCCCATTTCCTCCTTACCCATAAGCAAGGGCTCTGTTTATTCTAAATCTGATTGTCCTAAGTCTGAGGAAGAGCGTAGAGAGATGTCACAGTTACCATACAGAAGTGTACTAGGTTGTTTGTCCTTTATTGCTAATAGATGCCGTCCCGATATTTCATATGCGGTAAATATAATGAGTCAATTTCAATCAGATCCAGGAATGACACATTGGTATGGCTTACTTAGATTGTTGGGATATGTTAAACATACTATTGATATGACACTTAATTTATCTTGTACAAAACCTCAGTTGATAACTTTTTCTGATGCAGATTTTGCTGCAAATCGAGATGATAGGACCTCGCTGGGTGGTCAAATTGTATTTTTAGGTAACTCTCCCATTTCTTGGCGAACATTTAAAGAGAAAAGTGTGAGTTTGTCAACTATGGAAGCTGAGTTTATTTCAATGACCGAAGCGACAAAAGAACTTCTTTGGTTTGACAGGATTCTAAGTGAATGTTTTTGTAGAAAGGTTGTCACTGGGGAAAAGATGAAGTCAGTTTTGTATGTAGATAATAGGGCTACTATTGATTTTGTAAAATCGCCTATTGAGAATCATAGAAGTCGTCATATCGATGTTAAGCTGTTCTTTGTACGGGATCTGGTTGATAAAAATACTTTTGATTTACTTTTTGTCCGCAGCAAGGATAACCTTGCTGATGTCTTCACTAAGCCGCTCACCAAGTTTGAATTAAAAAGATTTATTGAGCATATCTTTAGATAATTTTGAAGTTTTGTATTTCTTGAAATTTTACTAATTTTTGAATTATAATGTATATTTTCTTTTATATTGTTGGTATCATATATATATACTTTTCTTTACGGTTTTTGCTTGGTGGACATTTAAATCCCGCCTGAATGTGGTGATACTTCTCGAGGTCCATTTCTGGGTGTCCGAACGGCCCCAAGGAAGCGTCTCGCAGGGGTGCCACTGTAATCTGTCTGAGTGGCATCTGAGGGTGGATTTTCGAGTTGACCATTGCCACAGGAGGGTCTTTTCGCGGGCAGGTTAACTTTTATTTTTGTAAGTCCCATTTTGATTATGTTAATATATGGAACTGTCACTAATTCCCGTCTACCATGCAAATTACCAGCTGTTTTAAAGATTGTACTTTTTGATAATGTATGTGTTTGAATTTATTAGGGTTTATAGATTTATGTATAAGAAAAATTTAAATTTTTTTTTGCTTGGGCATCCCGGGAGCCTGGGCAGAAATGTATAAATATTCGTATGTTACAATGGTGGATGTTGAAGGATTCTTTTTTTTTGTTAAAATAATGGTTTAAGTATAGTGGTTCTGTCAAAGTGTGAAAAATCCCTGATTTAAATAATTTACAATATTGTTACAGGTTCCTTGTCTCTATGTGAGAATAAGAGTTGATGAAATCGTGGCGCCACGTAAGGTTGTATGAAAGTTGAATGAATGATATGTATTGTATTGTATTCTAAGTTTTTTTTTTATGTGTAGGTACCTTGTAACTTTAATTGTAATCACTAAATGTCTTATAGACATGTGGAAGAAAATCTTGTATTGACAGCTATTGTTGTAAGAATATTTTTGATTATATTAAAAGTTGTCTAATTGTATTACAGCTCACATAATGTCGTACGGACATGTGGAAGATTATCCTGTTTCGGCACCTGCTATTGTAACTTCTTTTCGCATTTAAATGTCATGAATTTGCATAATATTTGCTTGATTTTTGAATTGAATTTAATCTTTATAGATTTTTGTTTGGAAATTGAAAATGTTGGCACTATTTGTCTATCTCTGGTGATAGTATGAGACTGGAGTTGCTATGTTGAGATGGTTTTTGATGTTGTTGAAATTTTTGATATCTTGAACTGTTTTGGAAGTTCTGTCTTTCTTGAAGCATTAAATTTTCGAATTTGATGTTGAATTGTTTTTAAGAGTTTAATTGTTTTAAAGTTTGATGTTGTATAATTTTTGTTGTAGAATTGCTATTTAATTGAAATTTTGGAATTTTGAATTGAGTTGCTGGTTGATGATTTTATTGATATTATTAATAGTGATATTGTTATTGCATGATACAAACTTTTATTTTACAGTGAAATTAATCGCATGGATTGTTAGTCGCTCTGGTGCTCATGTTTTTCGAATTTACTTTTAGGTAGTTTTTGTTTTATTAGACTTGTTTCAGTTGACTTTAAGTTTTTTTTTTGACATGTAATTGACTTTGCCTTCTTGGTATTTGGTAGCATTGATAAGAGGGGGGGGGGGGGGCATTTGTTAGCCATATTCCCACTTTTCTTATCAATTGCATTATCTTTATTTTATTCAACTAAATATATTTTTATCTTGAAACTTCTTTAGTTATGACTTACCTTTCATCCTTACAGCTAATTTATTTTTGTCCATTTGTGCAGCTATTTATTTGTTTTAAAGAGAACTTGCATCGTATCATCGGAGTTTCACATCGCGATGTTTTTCCAGCCGAGCTCTATCGTATATCCGTTTTCGAACTGAGCGGTAACTCCGTTGGCCGGTAGGTGGCGTTGCCCGTCCACGAGTGCTCTTTCGCCTTTGGCGCGGCACGTGCCTATGCAAATTACTTTTCCCCACGTGCGATGGAAGGAGGGCGTTTCCGATTGCGGCTTCTCTGCGGAGCAGCTCTCGGTGTTTGCCGATATAGATAAAAGGAACGGCGTGATAGCTGTTGGAAGAACGTTTGTTTTTGATGCATGCTGGTTGTCTTTCTTTCGGTGTTTTGATGTCTGCCGTTCTGATGTTTATTTAACGGATATGAAGTTTGTTATTGAGTTTTACGTACGATGGAGTTGCTGAGAGAATGTTTTTAATCTTTGGATCTTCGCTAGTTCTACGATGTTTTTCTTCAAGTTTAAAGATGAAATAAAGTGATGAATTTATTTACTATAGGTGACATTTTTCATTTGCAATTTGATTTAGAGTGAATATATTATGGCATGAGCTCTGGAGGGATTATCTTAAAGTATTGTTTTATTACGTTTATTTTCTGCAAGATATAAAGTTAATCAATATTTGTTTGTTTAATTTCAAAGCCTTTATTTTTATACTATCGTATTTTATCATGAAAGAATTTTAATAAAGTTAAGTTTTTCTTTTATTTATCTGGTCATCATTTCTTCTTACACTTACTGCATAAAACAACCATATCTCTCTCTCTGCATATTTAGGGTTTTATTTTTCAGCGGATGCTTCTTACTGCAAATTTTATATCTGCTTAGTTTTAGGATGTATTATTGAGGTGCTTTATAAAAGTAATAGATCATTTTTAAGCACTAGTTATATGAGTAGTCTCATATAACATGTGCAAATGCCAAATGCGGAATCAGGTGCAGGGGTGCAATTTCGCCAAAAGTTGGCGAAAAGTTCCGCAGTTCGGAGATACGCGCCTACGCTGTCCATGACGTAAGAACTCCTCATATAAAGGCACCCTACAGTGATCCAAACTAGATATAACAGAGAACTCTAATGGCACAGGAAATCTTCAAATAAATCTTTAAAAATATAAAAATAATATTAAAAGCAAAAAAAATATCATTATGGACAAGTTAAAGGCAGAACTTATATCTTTTCTCCACCAGATGGCGTATTCAAGCACCTGTGAATACTTGCTAGAAAGTGGCAACAGGTAACTTATTCGCGCTCTTTTAGTTGCAATTTGAGTTTGGTGCTTATTAGACCTGCCATCCCCTCTCTTGAATTTGAAAAGTGTTCTTGTGCCTGTCGTTTATAGAATTATGGCTCGAACTAAGGCTGATTCCTACAACAAGGGTAAGGATTTTTATTTTTACATTATTTAGTTTCAAGTTATGTGTACAAAGAATATCGTCGATGTCGTCGAATGTTTCATTTCTGCTTATGATTCTTTGACATAGTGTTGGTGAAAATATAGATTTTAATATTTTTCCTAAAGTTTAATCCGGATTTTCATCCAAATAGTAATCTTTGTCTACCTCTTTGGGACTCAAGGGCGTAGCCACAGATATATTTTCAAGGGGGGGGGGGGGGAATCCGAAAATTTCCCAATCCCAACTTGAAACAAATTGCTCCAATTTTCGGCTAAAATGATATGCACAACGTGTGTAATAATTATAATGATACTTTACTTTTGCATAAAAAATTCCGTTCAAAAGAAAAATTCTGAAACTGAAAACATAAAAAATTTTAATTATGGGTTTGTTTACTAAAAAAATAAATACGCTTTTTACTTTCTTCTATCTTTACAAGAAGAAATTATTGGATTCGTGAAAAAATTCGACTTCCGGTTTTAGACTGATTTATACATTTTAGCAAGTCCTAAACACGATTCGACTGTTTTTAGAAAATATCTGTCTGTCTATATGTGATACAAATTATGTGGGCGCTCTAACACAAGAACTAATGCACGAAATTTAATAAAACTTTAGAGATTCACTTATACAGTCAAACCTCGTTAACGCGAACACTCAAGGGGAAACTTTTTTTGTTCGTATTAAAAGTAGTTCGTGTTATTGGAACTTAACTACATTACATACAACTGGACGAGGCAATCTGTAACAGTTCGTGTTAACAAGGTTTGACTATACCTTGATAAAAATTGGTGCTGATTTGTTTTTGGTGTAAATCGTCCAACAGGTGGCACTAGTGATGGGCGATTCTGGAAAATTTGAGAATCGATTAAAATCGACATCTTATAAAACAGAATCGATCGCAATAATAATCGATTCCCAAATTCTAGAATCGATATTTCGATGTTCACAGGTTCACACAGATAAGCTGAAAAATAGTAATTCCAAAACGTAGCAAATCAACAGGGCCGTACGTAACAACTATCTCTTACCCCTCACCCCCATTTATGGGGACCCTAGACAATGTTAGCGGCCCAGAAGTAAGCTACTACAGACCTTTGAGTCAAATGATAAGGTTTTTCAACTTTTAAAATTATTATTTTTAAGACGTAATTTTGATAATTTATATTATATTTAAATTTATCTTTAAAAACGATCTCGGCCAGATAAAAAAAAAAGATAGAAATGATTTTTTTTTTCATCCTGAAAAGATGTACTTTCTACTCTAACTCTTATTTCCTTCAACCAAACAGATGAGGACTTACTTCCTATAAACGTCATTCTTCTTAAAAATGCGCAGATGAGCGAAATTTTGAAGGCTCTAAATTTATTTAAAAAGTTAAATGGTTTTTCAGTCTTTTTAGGGTCTCCTATAAGCGTGGGGGAAATGCAAATATTGCAAATCTTCTTTTAAAATAGCTGTGATGAATGTAATTAACCAATCATCACATATTAATTATCCCCCAATTAATAATCAAAACTCTCCTTTTAATAATATATTTAACTAAAATGTCTTTCCCTTTTTAAAATATATATCTCCTTATCTCATTTACAGTTTATAAATATCTTTCTTTTTAATGTTTAACAAATTTTCAGCTGTTAAGGGGAAAAAAAATGTTCTCATCCTAGAGCCATTAACAATGAAATAATACTTTTTCTGGTTAACAAATAAATTAAAGTATATTCCTTGATTATGTTTTTTTTTCTTTTCTTTTCTTTCCCCAGCAGTAATCTAAAAACTATAAACAGTTATTGACTCATTCGCTGACATGCAGAGTGCACTCACTGAAACAATAATAAATAAAAAAGAAAAGTATCGAGTTAAACTGATAGCATTGAGCTCACAGTCTATTCCTACTAATTGTATTTTATACTCTTACTTCAAAGAATGCATTTCGAAAAATAAATTAAGGGGGAATCAGCCCCCCCCCCCGGCCATATCTCTATACTTCAAAACCTCCAAATCTCATCAGGGAAGCGCTTTATCAGAATAAACTGGTTACCAAATTTGAAGCAAATCAGATAGAAAAACACATCTATCTAAATTAAGGAGGGTTAACCCCTGTTCCTCCCTTTATACTTAAACAATGAACCTCCAAATTTAATCAGGGAAGCGTCTTATCAGAATTAACCGGTATACCAAAATTGAAGCAAATCTGATAATTCTGCATGAAAAATCTGTGTGTGTGTGTGTGTGTGGGGGGGGGTAATAGCCCCCGTACCCCCGTCCTTTATGCTTTAACCAATGAACCCCCAAAACTAAAAACTAATCAGGGAAGCGCCTTATGAGAATGAACCTAGAAAAAAAATTTGAAGCAAATCGGATATTTCTATCGAGAGTTATCGCGTTACGTACGTATGTACGTACATCCATACATACAGAAACTGCGGACACATTAGCTCTCAGGTTTTGATAGCCTGTGAGCTAAAAAGAAAAGTGCCCAGTTAAACTGATGGCATTGAGCTCACAGGCTATTCATACTAACTGTATATTATGCTCTTATTTCAAAGAATAATGCCCCTCGAAAAATAAACTAAGGGGCGGGGGTGAATTGCCCCTCCCCATTTCCCTTCTTTATACTTAACCAATGACCCTGACCCTCCAAATGTCATCAGGGAAGCGCCTTAACAAAATAAATCGGTATACCAAATTTGAAGAAAATCGGATAGAAAAACCCATTTATCTAAATTAAGGGGATATTAGTCCCCTGTTCCCCCCTTTATATTTAACCAATGAACTTTCAAATCTAATTAAGGAAGCGCCTTATCAGAGTAAACTGGTATACCTAATTTGAAGTAAATCGGATAGCAAAACCCATCTATCTAAATTAGGGAGGGTATTATCCCTTCGTCGCCCCCCCCTTTAGACTATAACAATGAACCTTCAAATATAATCAGAGAAACTCGTTATCAAAATTAACCGGTATACCAAAATTTGAAGAAAATATGATAATTCTGCATGAAAAACCCATTTATCTAAGCTAAGGGGAGGATTAGCCCCGTTTCCCCTTTATACTTAACCAATGAACCTCCAAAACTAATCAGGGAAGCGCCTTAGCAGAATGAACATAGAAAAAAAATTGAAGCAAATCGGATATTTCTATCAAGAGTTATCGCGTTATGTACGTACATACATACAAAAAAACCGATGGGCACATTAGATCTCAGGCTTTGATAGCCTGTGAGCTAAAAAGTGCCAAGAGCGTGTAACTAGTGTGTGTGGGGGGGGGGGGAGGGACAGAAAATAAAAGAGGACACTAAAAGCTTTCCAACAATATGTTACACGAGATGGTTTGGAAGAAACAATAAATATGCCCCCCCCCCCCCCCAGGGGACAGGCAAGTCTCAAACGGTGGGAGGGGTGACCTCAAATGTATCTTTGGTCAAGGTTTCAAAATGTGGATTTATAGTAAAATAGAACAAGAATTGGGCATTTAAAAAAAGCATGCATATTTTGAACGGCCCTGTAAATTAAGATTGGCGAGGAAGGGGGGGGGGGAGGATTAGAAGGGACGAACTTGAAAAATACAACATAATAAACTAGTAACCCAAATAACTAGGCTTCTAAACAAAAGTATAAAGATTTAACCTAGTATTGAATTCAGGGGGTGGATACCCGGGGGAACATTGGAATGTCCCTCCTGAAAGTTTTGAGATTTTATGCTTTTTAATGGACAAATGTGCATCCCCCTTACGGAACTGTAAAATCTCCCCCCCCCCCCCCCCATCCCGACCAGAGCAGTCAAGAAATCAACCCGTCATTCAACACTGAACCTAGAAAGAAAAAAAAAGGCTCTTATACAAAATTTTACAGCAATTCTGCCACTAAAACAGTAAAATTGGAGGAATCTATTCAACCCGAATTGTGGATCATGCGCGATGCGATTTGAGTTGAAGTAAATCAAAAAATAACAATTTCACCTGCATCTAAAAATCGGCATCGAATCTGAACTGAATCGATTCGCCCGAATCTAAAGAAATGAAGTAAATCAAAATATAGAGATTTTGCCCGCATCTAAAGATCAACATCCGCATCGAATCTAAACTGAATCGATTCGCCATTTCTGATCTTAATTTACGGGCAGAATCGATGCGTTAATTTTTTCTTGCTTTCTTTTGTCTTTAGAAAAAGAAAGCGTTGGATTCGTGAAAAATTTCAACTTCCGGTTTTCGGAGGATTTATAGTTTTAGAAGATCTTGTCTGGAATACGATTTGACTATTTTTATACATTGTCTATCTGTCAGTCTGTCTATTTGTTTGTCTCTGACAAAAATATTGTGGACGGTCTATTTCAAGAACTAATGCATGGAATCTGTTGAAACTTTAGATTCAGTTAGACTTTCATATAAATTGAGGCTGATTACTTTTTGATGTAAATCTACCAGCAGGTGGCGCTGCTATGCTGCATTTTCCCCGATTTTCGCAATAGCTCTATCTCAAGAACTAATGCACGAATTTTCATCAAACTTCACATTCAGTTAGAAGTTGGTATAAATTGTTGCATATTAGATTTCAGTGTAAAGCACCCAACAGGAAGCGTTGTTATGCAGATTTTATCAGCAGTGTTGAATTCAGACAATTTTCTCCAGGAGGGATTTGTGCGGATCCAGAGAGGGACAGTTCAAAGGGGAAGGGGATTGGACTTTTGTACGTTAAGCATAAAATCTCAAACCTTCTGGGGGGACATTTGAATGTTGCATGGGGGGGGGGGGCATGTCCCTCCGGGCTACCCCTGGAATTCAACACGATTTTCTGGATTTAAACGATTTTAGGGATCATATCTCAGGAACTAATGAATGGAATTTCATCAAACTTAATGTTCTGTCATAAGTTGTTCATGATTAGGTTTTCGTGTAAATGATATAATAGGTTGTGCTGCCATGCTGCTTCTTTTTAGCAATGTTGAATTCAGACATTTTTCTCCGGGAGGGATTTCTATGGTTCTGGAGAGGGACATTCTAGAGTTTCGGTGGGTGGGGGGGGGGGGGGATTGGACTTTTGTCCATTAAGCATAAAATCTCAAATCTTCATGAGGGACATTTCAATGTTCCGGGGGGGGGGGGGGGTTGTCCACTTGTACCAGCCCCAGAATTTAACACTGTTTTTCAGAATTTACACGATATTAGCGATAATATCTCAAGAAGTAATGACCGGAATTTCATCAAACTTAATATTATGTGACATTGACATAAGTTGTTCCTGAGTTTTTTGTGTTAATCACGTAGCTGGCTGCGCTGCTATACTGTTTTTTTGCATGATATTCGTGATAGCCATATCTCAAAACTAATGCACGGAATTTAATCAAACTTCATATTCTGTTACGCTTTCAGATAAATAGATCCTTATTAGGCTTGGGTGTATACTGCCCAACAGCTGTCGCTTTTATGCTCTTTGAATTGGGATTTTCCGTTGCGAACATCTAGGCTAATATCAGACTTTTTTCGCTCTTACACCGTCCCTACACACGTTAGCAAAGGTGTAATGATGGTGTAAGATCCAAAAAAGCGTGCAAGAAGACGTTCGTCTGACTAGAGGGTGTGGGCCGAGATTTAATGATTTGCTAGGAAAATGCAAGGCTTATATTTTCTTTTAAAATGCACATACTTCAACGAACCTATCCTTTTTGAATCCTCATGATGCGCATAGGTTATCATTTAATACAAAATCAGGGTTCGCACAGACTCCTTGGAAACTCCTTAGAAATGAAAACATTCCCAAGTAGTACTTACAACTACTCAGATAAGCAAGCCACTCCTTAGAAACTCCTAAAATTATATTGCGGCTTCGGACGCAAGTGATATTGCTGCCGAGGAAAAAAATCGCGATTGTAAAACGCACAGTAAATCCTTTATGCACGTCACTCATCTGAAGCACAGCATTGATTGGTTAGCATAATCTTAATAGCAGGGCTCCCACTAGATCCGTTTTCAATTATTATGTACGTAAAGTCGTCCGTTTTTCGACACTGTTAACCCACCTTTATTTTAAATGTTATCGATGTTTGGCGTTTAGCCAAGAATCTCTGAAAAATTGCGCCTAACGCAAATATGTTCCAAAAAATACCGTCAAATTTCGTCAATCGGTCGCAGAAAAAATTCTTAAATTTTGTCAAAGGTCGTGAAAAAACGCGAATTTCTCCATCAGATCGCAGAAAAACTTGAAAGGATCGTGGAAAAACTCGAATTTCTTCAAAAGATCGCGAAAAAGACTCGAATTTCTTAAAAGACAGCAAAAAAAACGCGAATTTACACAAAGTATCACGAAAAAAACGCGAATTTCGTTAAAAGATCACGAAAAACGCGCGAATTTCCTCAAAGGATCGTGGAAAACACGCAAATTTTGTCAAAGGATCGCAAAAAACACGCGGTTTCCATCAAAAGATCATGAAAAAAAAGTCCGTTACGATCAATATAAAACGCGAATTCCATTAAAAGATCATGAAAAAACGCAAATTTCCCCCAGAAGATCGCGAAAAACACGCGAATTTCCTCAAAAGATCGCGAAAAACGCGCAAATTTCCTCAAAGGGTTGCGAAAAACACGCAAATTTCGCCAAAGGATCGCGAAAAACACGCAAATTGCGTCAAAGGATCGCGAAAAAAAGGTCAAATCTTTGAAATACAACCCAAATTCCATTAAAAGATCGCGAAAAAACGCGAATTTCATCAAAGAATCGTGAAAAAAAGGTCAAATGATGGAAATAAAACGCGAATTCCATTAAAAGATCGTGAAAAAACGCGAATTTCCTCAGAAGATAGTGAAAAAACGCGAATTTCCAGAGAACATCGCGGAAAAAAACGTGAATTTCATCAGAAGATCGCAAAAAAATGCGAATTTCGTAAAGTTTCAAAGAAAGCTATTACCGCTGTTCTAAAAGAATAAATTCAAAACTTGTTATATTTTTTCTTGTATGTTGCGTTTAGCATTCTTTTTTTTTTACCTTTTAAAATTTTCTTTAAGATGTATCATGTATGTAATATATATAATAAGTGTTTGGGGTTTGACTAATCTCTATTTATACGACCATTGGTCACTGCATAAAAAAATTGATTGTCTATTTTGTATTTAAACTTACGAAATCAGTAAGCAATATAATATGAATACTGTGCAATTTCAGCACTAACAGATTCTAGTAGAGTAAAATTTGTTTTTGAAATATTTTTCTCTCCAAATTGGGCATTAAAAATTGGAGTGTGCATACCACATAACAATGCAGCACATAAAAACAACAACAACAAAAAAAAAAAATGGCATGTCCTTAAAATTTTTTGGACTCCTTGGATTTTGTCGGTACTCTTTGGATTTTTCCTTCTCAACTCTGTATGAACCCTGGAAATGGACTGATTGAGTACTTCTATCAATTAAACTAGAGTCCTGCATCGGGTCGGGTTGGCGCTATATTTTCCCATTGCGGGTCGGCTTTAAACTTTTTTGGTGCGGGTCGGTTTGGCTTTTATTGTTTCGGGTTCGGGTCGGTTTCGGGTTGGCTTTTTTACTCTTGCGGGTCGGGTTCGGGTTGACCCGCTTTTTTAAAAGAATGTGGAAAATATTTTTTCTGGTTAAAAGCCCATACAAACCGCAGATCAAAGTTTCACAAAAGCAAAATGTGTGCCTGCCTGTTTTGTCTTTAGTCTTCCTTTCACGAGTCATCGAAATAACAAACTGCACTATATTTTTACCGTATCGTATTTTAAAAATACAATACGCAGCAAAACGCTAAATGGTTCTTTCTGTCTAATGTATCAAGTGAATAATTTAATTGTGGTAATACGCGATGCACTATGTTAGGCGGGAAAATTTTCAAAATAACTGCTGATAAACTAAAGGCAGCTGGCCACTTGTGTAAAACAAGGTGTATCGTTATAAGTGGAACTTTTGAAACCGCAACTAATTTTAAAGCATATTTAAAGATTAGTTTTTTAGTTTTATACCATTTAGAGTCCTGCATCGGGTCGGTTTTACTATAGTTGAATAGTAAAGTTTTGTTCATTCTATGTAAAACATAAAAAATGTATTAGAGAATTAGAGGTCTGCAAGGGCCGGAATTTCCAGGCACCAGGAACGGCCCACCCTGTCCCGTGTAACACTTAAAAGTTTGGCCATAGCCCGGCACGGCCCGCTTATAATTTTATCGGCTTCGTTTAAATATTAATATCAGGCCGGTAGACCCGCTTAATTGTAGTTATCGGCCCAGCCTGGCAGGGCTGTTCAATTTTTTTTGCCGGCCCAGCCTGGCAGGGCTGTTCAATTTTTTTTGCCGGCCCAGCCTGTTTATTTTGTTTATCAGTCCGGCCCGTTGAAAAACTGTCCTAATAAAGCGGCCTGGGCAGTTTGAAATTTTGAAACTCCGCCGCGGGCCGGACCGGTGCAGACCTCTATTAGAGGTACAATTGTAGATTTTTTTCATAATGATATTAAAACGTGATATGCTTTCCTTATATTGCGGGTTCGGGTCGGGTTGCAGGTTCAGGTCGGGTGCAGGTTGATATACCTCGGATTCGGGTTGGGTTGCAGGTTGCCAAAAATTATTTTTGTGGGTTCGGGTCGGGTTGCGGGTTGACTTAAAATGGAATTTGCGGGTTCGGGTCGGGCAGAACCCGACCCATGCAGGACTCTAAATTAAACCTTCGACTACGACTTACGACGGTGCAGCGTTTCTTCCATAAAATACGGTAGTGTTTATATATTTTTTCTTAAATCTTCGCAGAGTTATAAAAGGGAATGTGTTAGAGGTTTACCCATAAATTTAGAAAAATAAAAATATCTTGAGATTTATTGGGAACATTCGATTAGCTACCCAAACAAGAATATATAATTTTTTAGTGTAAAACAAGCTCTTTATATACTCGTATATATATATATAGGAAACAGTATATATATTTTTCAGTTAATCATTTGCTTTTCTGTGAATTTTTAATAACAGGGCACGGTCCCTTTAGGTCTTCAAAATGTAACATTTATCTCGAAAACTAATGATTGGAATCAGCTGTACACTTACATACCCGTGTATTTTACATTTGTGGTTCATTTCTGTGAAAATTAATATTGATCACATTTCAGAATTTTTTAACCATGAATTTATTAACAATTTTCATAATTAAAGATTTGCTTTCCAATTGAAAAAAAAATTCCTAAAATATATTTAGTCTATGTATTGCATCGTATTAAAAATATGAATCGGATGGTTTTTGGGAAGATAATAAATAAGTTTTTCACTAAATTAATGTTAACATCATCTAACTCTATGAAGATTTAGAAAAAGTATGCAATAGGCGCCTTTTTTTCGGCTATCTTGTTCAAAGGAACTAAAATATGGTGTCAAATGTGTGGTCAAAATATGGTGTCCTTCAAATTAAAAATTTATTTACACATGGCTAATATAAATGGGGAAAAAACTTTCAAATTAGAATGAAATGATTATGTGTTAAAAGCAGGAAAATATTGAAAATTGCGTCATAAGAACTATATTTACACTTGAATTTTAAAAGAGAAAGAAAATTTTAAAATAAAAAATTGTAAATGGAGAAAATTGCGTTCTATTCAAAATGACCAAATGATAATGCAAAACAGTTTAAATTAAAAAATATATTTGCGCAGGACATTTAATATTTTGAGATAATCTTTTCACCTATTGTTGTTAATTCTAAGACATCACAAATAATATTTACTTTCTAACAACAAAAGTATTTTCAAGTGCATATTGATAAGAAAAAGAAAACTGGTGAAAATTACGTCAGATTTAAAAGGATACATTTAAAATGACTTTTTAAACGAACTTTCTTTAGTGTGGTTAAAAAATACAGGGAGACAATGATTCTGTTTACTTAATTCATTTTACATTAGCTTATTTCCAATTTTTTAGCTTTTTTAGCTGTTTTTTTTTTTAAATCAAAGACAAAAACAGCCATTGTATCCTAACAGCAGCTGATTTGGTCTTAAAAATCCCCAATAAAAGAAAAACGAACCCGTTTACAGAAAGATCGCCTCTGTTTTTTGTTTTATTATAATTAAATATTTTTAAAGCCGATCAAATTAGCGTGCTTTTAGAGCGAAGGGGGCAGAGCCCCCTAGTTGTTCTAAAATAAAATTGTTTATTTATTTATTTATTTTTTCAGAAAAAAAATCATTTGGTTTTAATTGTTAAACATACCGATCCTGATATCATATCGAGCTTAAATCATGAGGTACTTTCTAATAATTCATATGAATTAAACTGAAAATCTTATGTTAAATTCTATTTTTATTAAAAAATTTTCGTAAAACCATTATTATCGGCAAAACAGTTTTAATAATAGCGTATTTGTGTAGTGATATATTGGTGATAAGTTATGAAAAAAGAAAGTCCTAATTTTGTTATTTTGAAACTTGAAAATTTGAATGAACCGAAATAATAAAGTAATTAATTTTCAGGATTTTGATCTTTCACTATATAATAATTCCTTGATATAAAATATATAAAAAAAAATAAAATAAAATAAATTTCTCTTTAAAGAAAAATTGTTTGTGTTGCTAAAAATCATATGATTAAAACATGTTAGTATTACATGAGAAATTTCAATTTCTCTTGGGGAAAAATAAAATTTGCTGCGTATGTTTCACATTTATATTATCTAGACTTGATTAGTTAAAAAACAGCATCGACCCATTTTCTGAGTGCAATGTGTCTTTCAGGGACAATCAAAAGAATTTCGTTACATTACTGTCACTTGGGGAAGATCATTTGCTACGTATTTTAATGATGTTACACTATTTGAAACATATTTAAAATGATACATATCACTGGGGAGCACTACAAGGCGCTTACTGGATAATAAATAGAGTGTGTATACAATGCATCGTTCATTTGCAGAGACACTCAAATGAGTTTGGTTACAGTACTGTCTATATGAACAATAATTATTGATAACTTATTTTCAGTTGTGATACGCGTTGTTAAATGAAACGCGTTATATTTTTTCTTAATAGCCATATTTATTTAGTTTAAAATATTTTATTTTTATTCAATTATATTTTTGAAGTAAGCTATAAATTCATTATTTTATTAAATAAAGATAACAGTAAATTTCACATTTAAATTCCAGAAAAGATTTAGTTTCTGAAACAAATACCCTTACTCTTTTAATGAATTGTCAGGCATCATTTTGGCAAAGTCAGCAATAAATAAATAATACAACTTAGTAAATGCAATACTTTCCAGTGGTTGTTTATCTGGTTTGTTTTTTCCTGTGTGCACTTTTTCCCGTGATTCCCAGAAATGTTTATTTTAATTTATTTTATTTAGTTTAAATGTTTAGAATAACATATCTGGAAATTCCATGATCCTCAACCAAAAATTGCAAAAAGTTCGACTTCAATCGCTTTTTTAATATTAAAAAAAAGTAACAAACTGTACTAATTTCTAATTTTAAGCGTATCTTGAGAAAGATTTTGTTATTTACTTATTATCATTATTTTTTCTTTGTTTGTTCTATAAATATCTGAAAATACTAATGCCACTGATCAGGACATAAAAAATCATACGTTGATAAGTTTGATTCAGAAAGTCTAAAAATTGTTATTATTATTACAGTCGAACCTCGTTAATGTGAATTACTTTTAACATGAACAGTTCCCACTGTCCCCATCAAAATGAATACGGATTCTAGTGTTTTTTCTCCTTTTAAAATGAACACGTTTAACGTGAAATTTCGCTTAATATGAACAATTCTCGATGTCCCCATGAGAGATTTTGATGCTTAACATGAACGAAAATGCCTAGAAAAGTGTGAAAGCTCCCTTTTGCCTAGGGAACAATGGGTTATTCTTTAGAGTTTCATGAAAAGGATTATTCTTTTGAGCGATGAAAACGAGTACTATTATCATTAGATTGTTCTCACTTTTGGACAGTACAATACGTGCCGTCAACTACATGCAGGGCCGCTGACTTCCGGGTCTGCGGCACAGACCTTGAAAAATATCTGCAGACCTTGCAATACCTCGGCAGACCCTGCAAAAATGTGTTCAAAATATCACTTAAAATCTGACCTGCCAACCCTTTCTTTTCTCCGCGACTATATCGATTATCGGAGGCTCAGAGAATCGAATCAGTTGAACGTCAAAACGCAACGATGCCTCGGACGCCCTATAGCGCGTAAATTACGCGAAAAATCGGAGACGGGACACAAAAAAAGTAGCTCTTATGCATCCCATGGGACGTGTAATTTCGTTAGAAAAATCCGATTTTCACCAAAGGATCGCAAAAGAGCGCAAATTTTATCAAAATATCGCGAAAAGAATGCGATTTTCATAAAAGGGCTGCGAAAATGTAGCGTATTCCGTCAAACAATCGCGAAGAAATAGCGAATTTCGTCAAAAAAATTATGGAAAAAAGCCGATTTTTGTCAACGGATCGCGAATAAGCGCAAATTTCATCAAAATATCACAAAGAACAACACGATTTTCGTGAATGGGCCACGTTAAAATAGCATATTTCGTCAAAAGGTCGCGAAAAAATAGCGAACTTCATCAAAAAATTGCGGATTAAAGCCGAATTTCGTCAAATGATCTCGAAAAAAGATCACATTTCGCCAAAGTATCGCAGAAAAAAAACATGATTTTTGTAACAGGTTCGCTGAAAAAAATAGCGAATTTTGTCAAAGCAATATGCAGATATCTAGTAATATTTTGTATGTGTTATCTAAAAGTAGTAAGTGGTCTAAAATGTTCTGAATTTACATTAGAATGCTCAAACTGCATCGGTGGGTTGCAAAAATCTCTAAGGTGACAAAAGGTATCATTTAATTTGCTTTGCTCTATCAACCTGCAATTTGATATAGTAATGTTTTTAGCGTAGCACAGGGTTCGCACAGACTCCCTAGACTCCTTGGAAACTCCTTAGAAATGAAAACTTTCCCAAGTAGTACTTAGAACTACTTAAGCAAACACTCCTTAGAAATTCCTTAAATTATATTACGGCTTCGGACGCAAGAGATATTGCTGTTAGTAATATTAAATAGACATTGTCGAATCTTTATCATTTAGGTAATGACTACAAACATTTCTATTTAAATAATTTACTGAGCATTTTCTATCTACGTGATTGTTTATGCTCTTCTATACAATTGTATGTATTTAGTTTCAATTATACAATGATAAGGCAAAAGGCTTACCTCTTCTCTTTTAATTTGCAGGTCAATTTCGTTAAGTTACAAACCAGTAATTTTTCACAGTCGATACACCGTAGTTTTCGTTCTTTCTGCTGCTGTTTGGGAATAAAAGGTAGATTGATTTAATTGGGTGTAAAGCACACGAAATCAGTAAGAAGGGACGGTTTCTCTATTTGAATCCTGTTTAATTAAATCAGATATATAGGATTCACAGGTTACAAAATAAGAATATCGCTTTAGGAGCGAGTTAAAAACACGTAATACACAGATAAAAACACGGGATGATCTAGCAAGAGAAAGAGTCTATATACGCAGTTCTTGTTTTTTTCTTTTTCTCTCAGAGTCCTGGATATCTGGGGTTTGGGTCGATGACCTTACGACGTCATCGTAGCTTTACCCAGATCTTCTCCATTAGGATTCTTTTCTTTTCTCTTGTTTTGGATACACGGGGATTATGAGTTGGAGAACCATATTTCACAATATACCCCCCTTAATCCCTGAGTGGAGGAAAGTCTAATAGTTTGAGTCTTTCGCGGTTTTTTAGGAAGTCAGGTTTGGGTGCGGGCTTAGTTAGCACGTCCGCAACCATGGCTTTGCTGGCACAGTATTGAAGTTCTATGATGCCTGTTTCCACTAAGTTCTTTATGAGGTGGAACTTTACGTCGATGTGTTTGGTCCTGTTGGAGTGCTTTTCTGACTCTGTCATTTTTTATTGTTGAAAGATTGTCCTCGAAGAGAGTTATTGGATGTTTTTGTGGAAGATCTAGATTTTCTAAAAGTCTTGTTAGCCAGACGATTTCATTTGCAGCAGTTGCAGCTGCAACATATTCCGCCTCAGCGGACGATTGGGCAATACATGACTGGCGTTTAGACAGCCAATGAATGGGGTTCTTTCCAATTAAAAATATGTTTCCCGATGTTGATTTCCTTGTCTCTGGATCTTGTGCCCAGTTCGCGTCTGAATATGCCTCAAGGACTGGGGTCAGTTCTGTGTCTATTATTAAGTGTAGATTTTTTGTTGCGTTTAAGTATCGAATGACGCGCTTTAAAGCTTTCCAGTCGGTCTCTGTCGGATTTTCGTTTTTTCGACTGAGTATATTGACTGCGGTCAGGATGTCGGGTCTTGTTACGGTCGCTATATACAATAGTGCACCGATTCCTTGCCGGTATTTATGATTGTTTGGAAGTAAATTGCTGTTATCGTTTATTCTCAGGTATCCGGCATCCATGGGAGTACTATATGGCTTGCTTTCGGTTAAGTTAAATTTGCTTGTTATTTCGTTAATTTTTGTTGTCTGATTTAGAGCATATCCGTTTTTTATCTTCTTTATGTTTATTCCTAGATAGTTGCTCACTTCACCTAAATCACTAAGCTTGAATTGACTTTTCAATCTTTCTATGAATTTTTCAATGTTTTCTTTATTTCCTGCAATCAAAAGGTCGTCAACGTAAACTATTATGTAAATGGTATCTTCTTTGTTTTTATTCTTTCGTGTAAACAAACAAGTGTCTACTGTACTTTGAATAAAATTCATTTGTTTTAAAGTGTCGCTAATTTTGATGTTCCAGGCTCTTGCTGCCTGTTTTAGGCCATATATAGCCTTTGACAATTTGCATACTTTGTTGTTTTGATTTGATATTTCATGACCTTCGGGTTGTGTCATGTAGATGTCTTCGTCAAGTTCGCCGTGTAGAAAAGCGGTCTTAATGTCAAGATGGTGTACGTCAAATCCGTGGTATGCGGCTGCGGCTAGAAAGGTTCGGATTGTCGTGTGAGACACCACTGGGGCAAATGTCTCATCGTAATTCTCACCATATTTTTGCAGGAAGCCTTTCGCGACGAGGCGTGCTTTGTACCTTTTAACGTTTCCCTGGTCATCGTATTTGACTTTGAAAGTCCATTTGCTGCCGATGACTTTCTTTCCTTGTGGGGGTTCCACTAGTTTCCAGGTGTTGTTTTCCTTTAGCGAATTTATTTCTTCTTGAGCGGCTTTTAGCCAATTCTGCCTCTCAATTGGATTTTGAATGCTTATCATGTCATCCCAATCTTTGGGTTCATAAATTGTGTTTGTCTTAACGGTGTACGCGAAGCGATCGGGCGGTACTCCTCTATTGGATCGTTCCGATCTTCGCGGTTCGTTAGTTGATTGTTTGGGCACTGATGGTTCGCATTCTGCAGGTGTGATTTTTACTAGTATTTCGTGTGGGTTGTCTTCCATTAGTTGTTCGTTTTCTGAATTTTTTGGTTTGGTTACTTCTGGATTATTGTCGTTTTGTATGTATGGGAGTTTACTTTCGAGGAATTTTATTGATCTGGTTAATATTACTTTACCATCATTAGTATACACTCGGTAACCTTTGCTTCTATTGTCGTATCCGACGAATTTTCCTAGCTGTGCAGTTTCGTCTAGTTTTCCGCGTTTTGATTTGTTAATGTGAGTATAGGCCGGGCAGCCAAATACTCTTAGGTAGTGGAGATTAGGTTTTCTGTTTGTCCACCCCTCGTAAGGCGTGATGGCGTTAGATTTTGTGGGTAAGCGATTTTGAATGTGGTAGGCTGTAGTTATCGCTTCTCCCCATAGTTTGTGCGGTAAATTAGCTTCAATTAACATACTGCGGGTCATCTCAAGTAAATATCTATTCTTGCGTTCCGCAACTCCGTTTTGGCTGGGAGAATGTGGAACTGTCAGTTGATGTTCTATACCCTTATCCTTAAGATACTGTTCCATTTCGGCACTGGTGTATTCGCCACCATTGTCCGATCTGATTATGTTTGGGTATCTGCCGAATTTGTTGTATACTAGAGATACGTAATCTTTAAACTTTTCGAATACTTCACATTTCCTAGACATTAAGTATATTATGCAGAATCTGGTTTTATCATCTATGAATGTTACGAAGTATGTTTTGCCGCCTATTGTAGGGGTCTGTATCGGCCCACATACATCAGAGTGAATTAACTCGGTTTTTCGTGTAGCCCTGTATTTTGCTTGTTTGGGGTACGGAGCTTCTGTTGTTTTTGCTCTAATACATATTTCACATGTATTTTCATGTTTGCAGTTATTTATTGTCACACCGGTGACCAGTTGATTATTTTGCATTTCTTTAATTGCTTGATAACTGCGGTGTCCCATTCTGCGGTGCCATAGGTCAATGCAGTTGGGATTTTGACAGGTGTATGCCATGTTTACGTAATTTTGATTTTTCGTATCACTAGCGAAGTTTATTTCATACAGGTTATTTCTCAATTTTCCTTCTAATATTGTTTTGCCATCGTTTATTATGCTACATTTTTCCTTTTCGAAAGTTACTTCACAACCGTTTTGAGTCGCTTTACTGACTGAAAGTAGATTAGTTTCTATTTTAGGTATGTATAGCACATTTTTGAGCGTGATTTGTTCACTGTTATCTTCCGTTTGAATTTTTATGTCGCCAGAACCGTATGCCTTTAATTTATTACCGTTAGCAACAGTTATTTCAGTTTCGGCATTTTCGTTAAATCTTGAAAACAATGTTTTATCATTTGTTATGTGGTTTGAACTACCACTATCAATTACCCAAGTGTTTGTATCACTTTTTTCCACTAAGAATGCCACGTCGTTACGTTTTTCATTTTTGAAATTGTATGCTTCATTCCTATCATTTGTGTTAGTTTTCTCAAAGCAAAGTTGTGTTGAGTTTTGTTTTTGAAAATTATATCTGTTTGGATGAGAATGGTTGCCATGCTGCTGAGTGTATGGATTTTGTTTTTGTTTCTTGATGAACCAGCATTGGGCGGTATTATGGTTCCGCATTTTGCAATGAGTGCAGTATTTGTTTTCTTTTCTATTACTGGCGTATGCCGAATTTTTCGTAATTTTGTATGCTTTGGATGCATTTTGTGACATGTCAGTATTTTCTATTCTTCGCTGGTATTCATCTATTAATTTTGTTCTCAGAAAATTAGGCGTCAGGTCAGTTTCTGGACGTGATTCAAGAGCGGTGATCAAAACGTCGTATGACCTGGGCAATGAACATAGCATTATCGCTGATATATGTGAATCGCTTATGCGTTCACCAATTGCGGCTAATTTGTCAATCAGTTCGAGTATGTTAGTAATATGTTGTTGCATGTCACCGTTTTCACTTAGTTTAGTATTGTACAATTTTCTTAGAAGAAATAATTTACTAGAAAGTGATTCTCTTTCGTGAATTTCTTTTAGTTTATCCCAAGTTTCGCGAGCAGTTTCTAAGTGTTTTATGTGTATTATTTGCGCGTCTTCAATGCTCAAATTTATAAGAGCACGCGCTTTTTTATCCCTTTTGTTCCAATCTGCCCATTTAGCATCGGTCATGGCAGGAGCAGTTCCTGTAACTGCTTCTATGAGATCATCTTTGGTTAGCAGCATCTGAATCTTGAAGCGCCAGTTGGCGTAGTTCGATGCATTCAGTTTTTCAATAAATTGATTATCTTTATACGATGTCATAATAAATATTTTTTTCTTTTTTTTTTTTTTGACCTACAATATTTTACTTTTTGTATTTGTTATTGTTATCGAGCACAAAATCAGTCTCGAAATCTTATTTTGTTAGTAATATTAAATAGACATTGTCGAATCTTTATCATTTAGGTAATGACTACAAACATTTCTATTTAAATAATTTACTGAGCATTTTCTATCTACGTGATTGTTTATGCTCTTCTATACAATTGTATGTATTTAGTTTCAATTATACAATGATAAGGCAAAAGGCTTACCTCTTCTCTTTTAATTTGCAGGTCAATTTCGTTAAGTTACAAACCAGTAATTTTTCACAGTCGATACACCGTAGTTTTCGTTCTTTCTGCTGCTGTTTGGGAATAAAAGGTAGATTGATTTAATTGGGTGTAAAGCACACGAAATCAGTAAGAAGGGACGGTTTCTCTATTTGAATCCTGTTTAATTAAATCAGATATATAGGATTCACAGGTTACAAAATAAGAATATCGCTTTAGGAGCGAGTTAAAAACACGTAATACACAGATAAAAACACGGGATGATCTAGCAAGAGAAAGAGTCTATATACGCAGTTCTTGTTTTTTTCTTTTTCTCTCAGAGTCCTGGATATCTGGGGTTTGGGTCGATGACCTTACGACGTCATCGTAGCTTTACCCAGATCTTCTCCATTAGGATTCTTTTCTTTTCTCTTGTTTTGGATACTCGGGGATTATGAGTTGGAGAACCATATTTCACAATAATTGCTGCCGAGGAAAAAAATCGTGATTGTAAAACGCACAGTAAATATTTTATGCACGTCATTCATCTGAAACACAGCATTGATTGGTTAGCTGGATGAACATATTTCGTAAAATGTTTATCTTCCCTTATCTGATACTACTATTTCTATTAGTTGATCTTCAATTTTGTTCTAATGAATTTTTTTAAAAAGGGCATTTTTAGAATATATTTTAAGTTTTCGTGTTAAGTACAATATGTTTTAGTTACCAGTTTATATTATTATGCTTGAAATTATTTGTTGACTACAGCTCAGGACCTGTTATCTGTAAGCCTCGGGATCAAAGGCTTTCTGGATTTTGGAATTTTTCAGATTTTGGGTCTTCCAGAAATTCTGGATATTCCTTCCCACCCCGTGAACTCCGGAATTTTTCAGAAACATAAAAATGACAAAATTTAAACATATGAATAAAACTTATGTTTTGTATATTTTTTATAATTACTTAAACAAAAATTCCTGCTCTATTCAATGATAACAATGAATAAATAAAAAAGTAAAATTGGTAACTAATATTATTTTATCCACAAGCTTTACCCTTTTTTTCTTTACAGCGACATAATTTACATAAAAAAAATTGTGATCAGTGTTTTTAATAAATCTTATTTTTTTAAAAAAATTTGGAACTTCTCTTCCCCCCCCCCCTCCTTTGAAATCTGGAATTACTTTTTGAAAACATAAAAAATAACAAAATTGAAACAATCACATGTAAGATATGAATAAAAACTTACCTTTTTGATTTTTTTTTAAAATTAGACAGAAATTCCTGCATTAATCAATGATAACAATCAATAAATAACAAAATAAAATTGGTAAACAAATATTTATTTAATCTGCAATTTCTACCGTTACTTTGAAACTAATTTACATATTTTTTTTTGATCAATTATTTATCTTATTTATTAAACAAATCAGTCAGTTTTGTCTTAACCACATCTGTAAAATTTTTAAAAAATTTCAGAAATTTCAAAAATTTAGTATAAATTTACAAATTTAGAAAATTTTTGAATAATTTTTTTTTCCGGAATATTTGGAATTCCAGATAATGGGTCCTATACTGTATTTCAGAAATATCATGTTGTCTTTATCAAATAAAATTTTAAACCATTTGTATTTTTTTAAACAGCTGCTGTGAAAGCTCCCAGAAAAGTCAGTGTTTTGACTGGAGGTCAAGCTTCTAATGTTAAAGCTGGTTAGTATTTTTTATTGTACTAACTCTTTTTTTGTTTTGTTTTTTTGTATGTTTTGTACATGCACGTCAATATTTCTTATCTCCTGTACACATGTTTATATCATTGGCTGAATCCCAGAACAGCCGAGACACGTGTCATCATTCAATTTTGCAAGGCGATAAATGGATATTTGTTTTTACCAGTTCGTTTCGTAAATTCTTTCCACGCCTACAGTGGTCTGATCTTGAATTTGGATTGTTTTAATGGGATTGGTTGATTTGTTGTGTATTGGATGATTACGCCTACCTGAAAACTTTTATTGACAATTAGCTCAGTGGTGTTTTGACAACTCAACTCTGCATGTTTTGTAATTTGTGTAGAAGGAAGACATTTTGTAATTGTAAAATTAAAATGACGGCAAGGCGAAAGTTTGTTATTGTTAATATTTGTTAATTTTTTTTGCTGTTTTTAGTTATAAAATTTGAAAGTTAAAATACCTGTGTAATTTAGTTTGAAATTAAGTTAAATGAAGTTTACCGACGACTGGAAATTTACGAAATTATGGCAATAAAACATTTTTTAGTGTTGGTTTTCAAGAAAGGAGATGTCTGTTAATAATTTTTGCCTTTTTTGTTGTAGTGTTTTATATTAGCTGTTTATTGTATATTTCTCATGTAGGCTGACCTTATGAGTTTTGTACATTTTGAGATTGCTACACAGCGAGAACTGCTGAATCCAGTGTTTTATTTTTCCGGTTAATGAACACATAGCATTCATGCGACGTTTAGTGATTGCCGCTTTAATGAGTTTCCTGCGTTTTTCAGATATTTGCTAGATTCACTAGGTTGCTGTATTCAGCGATATATATTATTTTTTTATGAACGCAAAGCGTTCATACTTCTATAAATTAGAAATGAATTGTTCGATGTTTACTCCGATATAGGCGCATACTTTAAAAGATTAAATGACGCCATGATTTTTTCTGAAAGTTGTTGAGAAATTAAAATTTTAATCATTAAATCGTTACTCTGATTTGAAAAGGTAGTTTAAAAATTTCATTTTTCAATAAACTTATGTTGAAATCATTTGTTTCTTTTAAATCTCATAAAAATCAGCTTTCCTGTGCTTTCTAATACGTTGTTATTTATAAATGTTGTGTTTCCCAGGATTCCAGGATGATGACGTAGTAAAAAACAGTCTGGAAGCATTCAGGAAAGTTGACCAATCCTGTTAGTGTTTAGGTTGGTGTATGTGGGGTGTTTGGCAATTGTCAGAAAAGTCGCCAAATGGGATATCTCGCCTGTTCTGGGATTGTGCCATATCATTTAACATTCATAGTATTATTTTTATCTTTGTTTAAATACTTCAATATAAAGCTTTTAATTACCTTTCAGTAGTGTTCACTCTAGAAAAAAAAGGGCAGGGTGCTAGCCACAAAAAGGGCACAGTTGAAGCTGAAAGAGGGCACTTTTGTCAGCGAAAAAGGGCATTATTTCTTCAAAAAAGGTAGGGCCGAAACTAGCCTTTTTTGCACCCGGGGCAAACATGGATTTTGGGGCAGCCCCCCCCCCTCCTCCTCCGCAAAGTATATTTACAAAGAGAATTTTATTAATTTTCTAATAGCCAACTTATTTTAAAATTTAAAATATGTAATACTGAACTACTTTAATCTACTTTGTCAAATAATGATTCATTAAAATCTTGAAAACGGAATTGAAAAAAATTCCGCTTTATACAGCAGCCTTATGCCATATCCTTAGATTCTTCTGTGCTTTGGCATATCCCAGACAGGACGATTTTAACAATACAGTGCTAAACATGGACGTGAGAAAAATCAACAAACAAAATCTTCATTTGGCACCCGGGGCACATGCCTCCTCTGCCCCCCCCCCTCCCAGTTTCGACCCTGAGAAAATGTAGATCTTTGAAACTGAAACTAATATAAGAATTATACATTACTACAAACTCATCATTGTTTATGCGCACATTTAGTAACAGATTACATATTTTTCCTTTTTTTTTCTTAAATTGATATTTCAAAGATCTAGGTAAGTAATTTTATTTCAAATAAAAAACTAAAAAACTATTAGTCCCATAAACTAGCAGTTTTAAGGGTAAAGCAGAAATTTTAAGGGGTAGTAAAATTTAGATGGGTGACCAATTAATTATTATTACAATAAATCACCAAATATAATTTAAAGATCATAAGCTTTGTGAGCTGTGGAAGTGGAGGCAAAGAGACATTAGCAATTTTTTTTCGGGGGGGGGGGGGGGGAGGAGGTTTATTATGTAATTAATTAATTATCGTTAGTAGAATTTTAACAATTAGGACCAGGGCTTGAATTTCAGGGCGGGATGGCGGGATTCACGCCCAAAACTTTAAAATCCCGGCCAAAAGAATATCGTGGGCGGGAGGCTCCCGCACAAAACATCTCGCGATTTTCCAGAAAATTTTGCATTTGAAATCACGATCAACTCCCGCGTATTTCTCGATATTTTCGCACGGCCGATTGACTCATTTTGCGGTTTTTTTACCGCGAAAGATCGTTGAAAATCATTAATTTTTCACACGACCGCTCAATTTCATTATTTTTTTCTCCAGATTGGTTGACAAATGTCCGCGACCGATTGGCGAATTCAGAGGTATTTCTGTTCCGAATTTTTTGAAAATTTAAGGCATTAGGTTTCGAAAATTATGAAAAATCGGTCATCAGTTCAACAGCAAAATATCGCGAATTTCGACGAATGATCGCCGAAAAAATCAATTTCATCAATTGTTTGAGGAAAAAAGCGCCAATTTCGTCGCTAAAGCTTGCAAATAAAACACAAATTTTGTCAAAAGATCGCGAAAAAACGTGAATTTTGTCAGATCGCAAAAAAAACTTGAAATTCATCAAAGGATCGCAAAAGAACACATATTACATCAAATAATTAAAAAAAAATCGTATATTTCGGCAAAGGAACCCGGAAAAAACGCGAGTTTCGGTAAAGGATCGCGAAAAAAGGCGAATTTCGTCAAAGGATCGTGGTAAAATGCAAATTTTGTCAAAGGATCGCGAAAAAATGAGTTTCATCAAAGGATCGCGAAAAATGAGAGTTTCATCAAAGGATCGCGAAAAATGAGAGTTTCAACAAAGGATCGCGAAAAATGAGAGTTTCAACAAAGGATCGCGAAAAATGAGAGTTTCGTCAAAGGATCGCGAAAAATGAGAGTTTCGTCAAAGGATCGCGAAAAATGAGAGTTTCGTCTAAGGATCGCGAAAACTAGAGTTTCATCAAAGGATCGCGAAAAATGAGAGTTTCGTCAAAGGATCGCGAAAAATGAGAGTTTCGTCAAAGGATCGCGAAAAATGAGAGTTGTTGGGCCGTGGATCACTATGTTATCAAAATTATATCTATCTTCATTGGTGTAGAAAGCCATCAGTAAAAACAGTTTTTAAAAGAAGTAACATATTTTATTTTTCAGAGGTTAGTGTAATTTGAAGTAAAAACTTGTTAGTATAACAACAGAAAAAATGCAACAACAACCATATAACTTTTCCATGGCTTGGCTGGCCTCATGCCTGAGTAGTAAAATTCAAATTTGTATTGCTGTACCAGACAGCTTCAAAAACAGCCATGTTCAACTGCACCTGCAACTGCACACCTAGAAGCAAAACATCTGGCTTAAATACTAAAAGAAAAGGAGGTTAAAGCACACAGTTAAAAGTTAATATGCAAATTTAAACTGCAAGTGTGAAGCGGTGAAACCAACTAACTGCAGGTTAACTGACATGAGATGGTTTCTCTGCCACACACCCAGTCAACCATGAAGCCAACCAACCATAGTCACATGTAAACAACAAGGTTGTGATGTGGCAAGTAGGCTAGTGAAAGTACACACTTTGTGCAACTGTAAAATAAAGTTCATAGCATCTTCCAAGTAAGTAATTAATATTCAAAAATAGTATACTGATATCTTACAGACATTTAAATGAACTTTAAACATTTTTAAACAAGTAATTGAAACTTTACTGTTTCTTTGAAAAAACATTGTTATTGGTTGAGCAGAGAAACTGGGAAAACTAATTGGGAAAATATAGAAATGTATTTTTATTTTAATAAACTTAACTTTACAAAAACATATATTTGAACTTAAGCCAACAAATGCCCCCTTTTCCCAGAGTCTCTAGCTCAGCCAAATAACCAGTTACAATAAAACACAAACTTTTCACTTGGCAAAGCCTTTGTGAATATATCATCCACATTGGCTTTTCCTGATACAAATTTGAGATCAAATTTACTTAAATTATCTTTTACAAAATAAAACCTAGTATCTATATATTTTGTTCTATTATTTTCAATACAATTCTTAGAAAAACATATTGCACTTTGGTTGTCACAGAATACATCAGGTTTATTTAGATTTAAACCGAGAAATGAAAAACATTCTCTTATTTTCAAAATCCAATTCAGTTCTTTTATAGAATCCGACAAAGCAATATATTCTGCTTCCATACTAGATAAGGCAGTACACTTCTGTTTAGCAGAATTCCATATTATCGGGACCTGATCTATGAACATGACAAAACCACTTACAGATTTTCTGTCTACTATATCTGATGCCCAGCTAGCATCAGTATATACAGTTAAATTATTATCAAGGCTTCTAGAAAGGTTTATGGAAAAGTTATTTGTATTGAAAACATATTGCAATATTTGACATAAATTTTTCCAATGTGACCATGAGGGATTACTTGAAAATTGAGAAAGGGCTATTACTAAAAACATAATGTCAGGTCTAGTCCTGGATGCAAGAAATAAAAGACTTCCAATTAATTCTCTATATGAGATATCCTTGGCCTCTTCCCCCTCAAAAGTTTTATTTAAGATAACGCCTGGTGTGAGTGCCAATTTACATTTTATTCTAGGAATATCTTTAAACGTTTCACTTAATGTTTTAATATACTTTTTCTGATGCATATGAATTTCATTATTGATTTCTTCAAATTCAACTCCTAAAAAGTTTTTAATTTTGCCTAGTACTTTAATTTCAAATTTTGATTTCACTAATTCTATTACCTCTTTTAATCTACTTTTATTTTTAGTGAATATGGCCAAATCATCAACATATACTAATATTATCACTTCCGATTTGTAGGTATAAATACAGTTACAACAGTCAATTTTCTCAAATCCCAATTTAATAAACGTATTATCTAATTCAAAGTACCACTCACGCCCGGCTTGGTGCAAGCCATATAAAGCTTTCTTCAATCTCATCACATAATTTTCCTTTCCCATTTCAACAAAACCCTCTGGTTGATCTACATAGATTACTTCCTTCAATTTAGCATATAAATAAGCACATTTGATATCCAAGTGTTGATGTTCCCAGCCCTTTATTATAACTAACATTACAAAGAAAAACCTTACCAATGAAAAAGATATAACTGGAGAAAAAGTATCAAAATAATCTATACCTTCTACTTGCCTAAATCCCTTTGCCACAAATCTGGCCTTAAAACTTTTTATCTTTCCATTTTCATCCCTTTTAGTGGCATAAACCCATCTACTACCTAACACTTTTACTTTTTCTGGTTTGGGTACTAAATCATACACTTCTCTTTCTTGGAGGGTACTTAATTCATTTTTCATGGCTTCTAACCAGTTATCCCTTTCGGGCAATTTCTGGGACTCCTTGTAGGAAGATGGAATTTTTACTTCCACACAACAAGCTTCTAATTCAGAATCCTCCCCCTCACTATTACCTGGACTTTGGGTTAAATCTACATTTTTATTTTCAGAAGAAGGTTTAAAATCAAATTCATCTAAGTTACAGGTCAATTTATTTTCTTTCAATACTTTTCCACATCATTTTTACTTCGCAACCTTACTCCAACTTTTAGATAATAATAAACATCTATCCTACCTGCAGATGTCCCTGTTTTTCTAGTTACCTCTTCCCTTTTCCAGTCAGCAGTAGATGAGGGGGACAGGTTCTCACTTTCTCCAATACCCTCGGAAAAATTTCCCAAAATTTTAACATTTACCAAATTTTTACTGTCTTTATCCTCAAATTTAAAATAAGGTCTTCCCTCATCAATTCTAACATGTTTGGTTTCATCAACTAATGTAGTCCCGGGATACCATATCCTATAACCTAAAGTGCTTGAAGCATATCCCACCATAACACCTTTTCTAGCCCTCCTTTCTAATTTATTTCTGTATCTGCTAGGTATATTGACATAAGCTGTGCTACCAACAGTTTTAAAGTGTCTAACTGAAAAAGGTTTACCTCTCCAAACATTCAGTGGGGCTCTCCCCTTCAACTTACTATGGGGGAATCTATTTTTTAGATAATTTTGCATATTCACTAATTCTGCCCATAATTCCGGAGGTAAATTTCCTTGTTCTATTTGTGACCTAACCCCTACCATAATGCTTCTATTGTAGCGTTCAGAAACGCCGTTCATTTCCGGAGAATATGCATTTGTGAATTCACGTTTAATACCTTCTGCTCTCAGGAAATTCTCAAACTCATTAGAGCTAAATTCACCACCACGATCAGTTCTAATTCTTTTTATTCTTTTCCCCGTTTGCTTTTCAACAAATACCTTAAAATTTCTAAATTGTCTAAACGCTTGGCTTTTATGGCTCAAAAAATACACAAATGCATACCTCGAGAAATCATCTATTATGGTCAAGAAATACCTAGCACCACCCAGGGATTGAACTGGAGCAGGACCCCATATGTCTGAATGACAAAGTTCAAGAATTTCTGGTGTATTTATATCCCTTTCCTGAAAACTTGCCCGCTTACTTTTTGAATAGTTGAATGATTACCATTCCTTTACCTCACCCGATAGTCTTTCCAAACCAAAAACATTTCCCGATTTAGCAAATTCTAATAGAGCTTTACAGTTTTGGTGCTCATAACGTAAGTGCCAATTAGTTACATTATTTTTAACCATGTGTGCACCAGCCGATTCACTTTTACAATTAGCATAAATAGAATAAAACTTATTTTGCAATGGTACAGTTAAAATTTGATCATTTGTTTCATTACTGATTATAGCTTGATTACTACTAAAATTAATATCTAAGTTTTGAAGACATAGACATCGAACAGAAATTAAATTACGACACATATCTGGAGCATAATAAACATTCTTAAGAACTAGATAAAATGGAACAGTACCTGAATTAATCATTAAAACAATGTTACCAATACCAGCTATTTTGGCAGTACCCTTGGAGTACTGCTTGACTCTTAAATTCTCGAAAGTCTTGAAAAACCGTCCTTTCCTTACAAAAGTGATCAGTAGCTGCCGAGTCGAGTACGAACTCCAAGTCCAAGTTCTCACTTATCATCGCTGCGGCAAAGTGGGCTTGACTGTTTCTCTGTCTAGATTTGGAAATACTTTGGGGTCTGGAATTCATTCTACAGTCCTTTCGCAAGTGTCCCGTCCTTCCACATGAGTAACAGCGTCTTTGCTTGTTTCGATGCACTGATAAGAAAACTTGATTTCTTGGAGCCTCGGTAAGTTTACATTTTTGACGATCATATTCTGCTAGTAGCTGCTTACGCACCTCTTCCACCGTAAACTCCTTGTCGGGCAGGCGATATAGCTGAATAACTAAATTTTCATAGCTTTCAGGTAAATGTTCCAGTATTTGGTAGGTAACTTCATCAGGAGGGACTTCTTTACCAGCAGCTTGCAAATCCTTTGCACTTTCTAGTACCCTGTTGATATATGTAGCCATAGACTCCATTGCCTTATACTTAATATTCATGAAATTTCTTCTTAATGTTGCTATCCTGGCACGACTACAAGGCTCAAAAGTATTCTTTAGTAACAACCAGACTTCCGATGGTGATTTCGCATCATATATTATATTTTTGAGATTTTCTTCTACACTGAGGCATAATATAGCTAAGGCCTTGTTCTCCTTCACAACAGTAGCAGCATCCTTTGCCACAGCTTCTTTTGTAGCAGATTCATTTGGAACTTCACTTTCTACTTTATCAGAAGTAAATTCGGCCAAATTTTGACTAATTAAGTACAAATTTACATTAAATTTCCACGATTTAAAGTTCTCTCTGTTTAGTTTTGGAAATGCAAAAGACGAATAGTTCATTTCACTGACAGTAGCCATTTTTACTTTATAGAGCAGAGCGGGACTAACCACGCTCTGCTACCATTCTGTTGGGCCGTGGATCACTATGTTATCAAAATTATATCTATCTTCATTGGTGTAGAAAGCCATCAGTAAAAACAGTTTTTAAAAGAAGTAACATATTTTATTTTTCAGAGGTTAGTGTAATTTGAAGTAAAACCTTGTTAGTATAACAACAGGGAAAATGCAACAACAACCATATAACTTTTCCATGGCTTGGCTGGCCTCATGCCTAAGTAGTAAAATTCAAATTTGTATTGCTGTACCAGACAGCTTCAAAAACAGCCATGTTCAACTGCACCTGCAACTGCACACCTCCAAGCAAAACATCTGGCTTAAATACTAAAAGAAAAGGAGGTTAAAGCACACAGTTAAAAGTTAATATGCAAATTTAAACTGCAAGTGTGAAGCAGTGGAACCAACTAACTGCAGGTTAACTGACATGAGATGGTTTCCCTGCCACACACCCAGTCAACCATGAAGCCAACCAACCATAGTCACATGTAAACAACAAGGTTGTGATGTGGCAAGTAGGCTAGTGAAAGTACACACTTTGTACAACTGTAAAATAAAGTTCATAGCATCTTCCAAGTAAGTAATTAATATTCAAAAATAGTATACTGATATCTTACAGACATTTAAATGAACTTTAAACATTTTTAAACAATTGAAACTTTACTGTTTCTTTGAAAAAAACATTGTTATTGGTTGAGCAGAGAAACTGGGAAAACTAATTGGGAAAATATAGAAATGTATTTTTATTTTAATAAACTTAACTTTAGAAAAACATATATTTGAACTTAAGCCAACAAGAGTTTCATCAAAGGATCGCGAAAAATGAGAGTTTCGTCAAAGGATCGCAGAATAAACGCAAATTTAATCAAATCGTCAAATTTAATTCGTCAAAGGATCGTTGGAAAAGCGCAAGCTTTGTCAAAGGATCACGGAAAAACGTAAATTTCGTCAGAAAAAATCGCGAAAAAGACGCGATTTTCGTCAAAAGATCGCGGATAAGACGCGATTTTCGTTAAAAGGGCGCGGATAAGACGCGATTTTCATCAAAAGGGCGCTGATAAGATGCGATTTTCGTCAAAAGGGCGCTGATAAGATGCGATTTTCGTCAAAAGGGTGCGGATAAGATGCGACTTTCGTCAAAAGGACGCGGATAAGACGCGAATTTCGTCAAAAGGGCGCGGATAAGACGCGAATTTCGTCAAAAGGGCGTGGATAAGACGCGAATTTCGTCAAAAGATTGCCGATAAAACCCGAATTTCATCAAAAGATTGCCGATAAAACCCGAATTTCGTCAAAAGATTGCCGATAAAACCCGAATTTCGTTAAAGAGCTGCTGAAAAAAAGGGAATTTCATCAAAGGGTCGCGATAAAAATGCTACAGTCTCTTTAGAAAACAACACGCACAGACAAATATCTATATTTATTATTAAAGGTATAGTATGGTTTTTAATCTGAAATAATATACTGAACTAACTTTTGAAAAATTGGATTTAACCCGAATCCAATTTACAGGAATCTACACTCAACCTGAAATCAAACCGAACCAAAAAAAGAGTTTACTTGACCTACAACATAAAAAATTAGCGCCTGGAGAGGATTTCCCAATCCCTTTGCATCCCCTGCTGCAACCTTTCAGGAAATTCGCTGTGAATTTCTTTTTTTTTTTTTTTTACTCAGAAACACGTGCAAATTTTACGGTTACTTTTGCGACAGACTTGCGAAATTCACAGTTTTATCCCGCGTCTGATCAATGCATTTCGCGATTTCATACCGCGGCCAATCGACGAATTTCACGATATTCTTCCCTCAACAAATAGAAGAAATTCACGATATTTTTTCCAATGCCCGATTGGCATATTACACTGTTTTTTTCCTGTGAGAGAAAAAGGAAAATATCCAAAAGGTTGTGTCACAAAAGGACATTAAGTGTCACCGGGTGCTACGCTCTGGCAAATTGGTCTAGATTCAGTACTAAACAAAAGTCAGATTAGAAAGACCGCAAAGATCTTATGGTGCACATCAAAGAAAAATTCAGAGCTCCAATCACACATGTATAGAAACACCAAACAAGTTGATCCTTGCAATTAACAGAAATTAGGACTTGACAATTTAAAGTTAACCTACGTTTCTTGTGTAGTAGAAGAAATGAATCAACAGTTTCCATTTCAAACTTTTGACTTTAATTGAACAAGCATTCAAATTTGCATTCAAATTTTAAACAAGGAAAATACCAGGGAACCAGGTTTTGACTATAATTCCATTAAGGATATAATAAAACAATTTTGTTCAGAAATGGATATTGATTATAGGTCAAAATTGCGAAATTTCATTAGCGGCCACTGGCCGGTAGGACTAATTTCTTAAATGGCCACTTTCTTTAAACTAACGGCCACTTTTTTATTTGAAAATGCTAAACAGTAAAATTTCTATAAGTATTAATCTAAAACGGAGTAGCTGAAATAAATATGTTAATATAAATATATTGGAACCAAAAAAAAGTAGAATCCTTGATGAAATGCAAGAAATTTGTATTATCTCCTTGTAAAAAAGTGGCCGGAAGGTGGCCGCTGATAGACAATTTTTCACTAGCCACTTTTTTTCATTTACTGGCCCTGTGGCCGGTGGCTAGTGCTAATTTTGACCTTTAATATTGATGATTTCATTGTTGAATATACACTGTTCATGCAAGTAGTTAAAAATGAAGACATGTCAGATATTGCAAAGTTTTCTGAAATTTTTTTAAGAGAGCATAACCATACATTTCCGATACCTTCCAAAGTTATAAATATTGTGCTTGTGCTGTTTGTCACAAGTTTACCTTGTGAAAGAATATTCAGGGCCCAAAATGGAATAAAATCTAAATTCAGAAATTCATTTAACAACCCCATTGTTAAGGACTCATGATATTTGGTTGAAACTTGAAAAATAGGCTATATATAAAAGCTTTCTTACTTTTTTAAAATAAAAAACATTTTTCATAATTATTCTGAGTTGTTGTCTGTATTAATGTAATTAATGTAAATCTTTAAATAGCACGTAAAATAAAAGTGGGTTTTAGATTTTTTTTCTCCCTCCCAAATAGATCAACTCCCCTCCATTTATAAATGTTGGTAGGGAAACTCCCCTCCTAGGAAAAATTGAATTTCAAGCCCTGAGGACAGAAAAAATAAAAGCCTTTAAATTTGGTGTATTTGATAAGAAAGATAAGCAGAATTTAGATGGTTGGTTTAGACGGTTGTCACAATGAAGTGACAGAGTTGCAAGTAAAAAAAAAAAAAATAGTTTTAAAGATTTTAACCTTCGGAGAAGGAGGGGGCGGGGGAGGGGCAAGAAGAGGTAGATTAGATTGGATGATTGATTATTTATACTTTACATTTATTACAATACTTTGTTTATACTTTATTTATATTTTTTTTTTCTTTACTTTATTTTATACTAAAATTTACAATTAGAATAGAAAAAAATTATAATAGTCTAAGAGTTCAAATTCTTTTATAATAAAACAACAAACAAAACAGAAAAAGTAATAAAGTAAATAATTTTAAATATTTAACTGAACTGTGGGTGCTGATTAACCCTTATGCATCAATGGTACTTTAAAGTACCATTAAAATAACTTGTTGTAAAATTAATTTAATAAATTGATTAATAGTAATACCGTTTAGAATGAGTTATAGATACTTTATCTTGTTCCAAAAGAATTATTGGTTGCACAAAATAAAAACATTTTTTAATGGCTGATTTCTTTTTCTTTTCTCTTTGCATCTTTCCATCTTTTTTGACATTTAAAGACTGTGGGTTAAAAGTTTCAATTCGGATATATGTCTATTGTAAGAACATTATATTTGTGCATTTCCTTATTCTACAAAATAGTAAAAAAAAAAAAAAAAAAAAAGAAAAAGAAAAAAAGAAATTAAATAAAAGATTTGAGTGAAGTTGTATAAATTTTGCACAAAATCCCTATAAATTCAAATTTAATTAATTTTAATTGGCAAAATCTTTCTAAAATTTATTAAATGATTGTGTAAATCGTGTAATGTAGTTTCAAAAATTCACAAAATATGCTTTAGAAGATGAAATTTTTGCCAATTCATAATTTGGGACATAACGGGCTAAGTGGAGTAAACGAAATTTCAGAAGGGGCGGGGGGGGGGGGGGGGTATTAGATACATTAAAAAAAAAAATCTGAAATCTGCTAAATTGTGTGAGGTTTGCATCCCAGATTAAGAAATAATGGAAAAGTATAAGCGAGGGTTTTTGGCAAAAAAATATGAATTAGAAATTACCAAAATTTTTTGAATACAGCTTATCAAAAATATGAAATCATTACCATTCCTAAATGTATTTTTATCTATTTAACTGGCTCACTCGTCCGATGTTGCCCGAGCCCGTATAAAAATCTCAAAAAATTTAAAATTCGCTGCGCGAATTCCAAATAAACTTTATTGAAAAGAGAACAAAATTTATTATATTGGGCTAAAAATTTAAAACTTTTTTTTTTTTTTTTTTTTTTTAATTAGTGAGAGAAAATCGCCGTGAAACTTAAAAAAATCGCAGATGACAAAATTTAGTACAGTGAGCTGAAACACTGTAACTGGAATCAGGGTTGCTGGCTTTTAGCCAGGCCAAAAAAAGCCGGCCGGCTTTTTTTGGTTTTAACCACTTAAAAAAAGCCGGCTTTTATTGAAAAAAGCCGGCTTTTATTGGAAAAAGCCAGTTTTTATTTTTTAAAGTTGGTTTACAGTAAATTTGTTTTAAATTTGGATCAATTAATTTTTAATACACTTATAAATATTTTCTATTAAAAAGAATTATAGATTTCTATTACATTTTATCAAATAAATAAGTCTTTATAACTTCTAGAAGGCAACTGTGAACGCATTATGTCTGAAAAAGAAAATATATATATATAAACATTGAAAAGGATATAAGTTAGGCTCTAAGCTGGTGTTTTGAAATTCTATATTATATATAGTGTTGACTCTAAGCCGCTTTAGCAGGGCGCAGTGCCCGGCGGCCTTTTTATTTCCTTTTTGCGCCCGGCGGCTCTTTTAAACGCTTCCGATGCACCCGGCTGCCCTTTTTAACACTTCCTATGCACCCCATGGTAATTCAATTGATACCGGAAAAATATCGCAAATTCTAGGGACTCTAAACAAACCAGTTCAAAATATATTTTATGAACAAGGTACAAGTGTGCTCTTTTCGAAAAAAATGTGCTCTTATTTTATAATAGTGTTCCTTTTTTGAAAAAAATGCACACTTTTTTAGAACAGCGTTTCCTTTTTGAAAAATGTACCCTTTTTTTGGAATAGACACCTTTTTGAAAAATTCACGCCTGGCGGTCCTTTTTTTCTAGCGTCAACACCAATATAGCTCCACATGTACTACACATTTTAAAGATTATATTTAATTAAAACTGTTCTTAACTGCTCTGCTCAACAAGCGCAAAATGTTTTGACACATTTAAAAATTCATTTTTTAAGGGAAAGATGTAAAATTCGAAAGCCTGACCATGGAAGCGATTTGGAATCGAACTGTGTTTTCCACTTTTTCATCCATCAATTACCTATTGAGTTATAAGAGATTTTGATCATGTGACAAACATGTTTTTTCACCCTTTTCTGAGTGGTTTCTTCTTTCGTGCGGAAATTCGATTCAAAACGCTCACTTTGACACTATTTTCTGAAAAATCTATTGCATTTGCAGAAAAAACAGCACATTACATAGTTTCTGAACAACAACATCTGCTAGTTTCATGCATTTCTGAACAAAAATAAATTAAAACTTATGTCAGAATCAGAAAATTGCCCTTTTCGATTTAAAAGCCTTAATGATGTTAGCACATCAAAATGGAAACATTCTTATGTGTCCATATGGAGAGATTAAGTTATAAATGTTAAAAGAGAAATTAGAAAAGATGTTTCATTTGAGGAGAGTGGTACATAAGTGTATAAAAAATAGAGCATTTAAAACAAGAAAAAAAGAAATTCTCCAAATAAAATTTTGAAAAGCTTGTTGCTAAGCATATTCATGCATATGCTATTCATAATGTTTTTAATAGTGAGAAATGGTGGTGTTTTTATTAATGACTATGTATAATTTCAAATGTTTGCTAGAAATAAAATAAGACTTGTATATTAATAGCTCTTAAAATTAAGTAATAAAACATATAACTAAGTAACCATTGTCCTCTTTAATTTTATAAAGCAGTAAAAATGAAAAAATTGGCAGTTGGTATGGCCCTTTTAAAATTTAGCTGACATATTTGCAATTCAGAATACAAATCACAAGTAAAATCATCCAAGTTTTATTCCAGTATTAATGTCCTCATTATTGAGAAATTGGGTTACTTATTAAACTGTAAATCAATTAAATGTCATTAAAACTAATTAAAAACACTTTAAAATGTGTAGTTTATAATTACAATGCTTTATTGTATAAAAGCCAATTATGGCCAAAAAAAAGCCAATTTTGGCCAAAAAAGCCGGTTAAAACCAATAAAAGCCACCGGCCTGGCTTTTTTTAATTTTAGCCGGCTTTTTTGCAACCCTGACTGGAATCCTTTCACAAATGTAAAAAAAATCGGTCTTTAACATGAAAAATTGCTAAAAATTCAGAAATCACAAAGATGTAATGTACCATATTACGCTAAACGTTTAAACCAAATACCTTTTACAAATGTAAAAAAGAAAAAAAAAGCCGCGGAATGCAAAATAATGCAAAAAATCGCAGTGAAAATAACAATAAAAATCGAAAAACGTTAAAAGTCGCAGGGGACAAAAGTCAGTATGTGAGTAAATAGCTTACCTTTGTTTTAAGCATATCATCGATTTTCTTGCATTTTTTGCCAACATCTTTCTTATTCTTTTCTTGTTTTTTATGCTTTCTTTTGGCACAAGGCATTCTTATTTAATTTCTTTCAAAAAAAAATTAGCTCGGAATGTGCGCATTGAATATAAGTTTTTAAATTGTAACTGCGTTAACAGAACTACTTATTCTTATTTATATAGTTTTCAAACTGCTCCTTCCAGTTCGGTTGGGTACAATTCCAGTTGGAGGGGTTCTTTTGTTTAAAGCGTCCATGGTACACACTGTTAAAAATATCGTGAAAAATTACCTCTGTTTTTAATGGCTATCTATTTTCTGACCAATGAGAACGTTCCATTGGTTTTTATGTAGCATTCTCATTGGTCAGAAAATAGATAGCTTTTAAAAAGAGGTAATTTTTCACGATATTTTTAACAGTGCACGCAATATACTGTGTACAACAACAACCAGGGTCGTACTGGTATAACTGAGAGGGCGGTGGCAAAATGGATAAAAAGGGCGCCTATTGCCTTACAAAAAAGCGCAAATGCTTATATATGTATATACAGTGAAACCTCCTGTGCGACCACCTCCAACGATCATTTTTGCATGGAACGAAATTTACTCCCATAGGCTCAATACTAATTTTACCTCCATTCAGAGACCATCCCAGTTGAACTCCCTTCATAAGCGACCCATTTCGTTGAAGAAAATGAAACAAATTCCGTTTTTTCCTGGTCGCTTGAAGAAGGTTTTATTAGAAAAATAATTCCGGAGAGCGCATTAGTCATCAAACTTCTAAACTAAGTTTAGATTTTTTTTATTCCGGTAATTTTTAAGTGTTTAAACTCCTTTGTGCCTTTTTAGGAAATGAATTTAACTCTGATGACAAATTAAGAATGACGGTCAATAAACTTCCCTGCCCTATTCTGTCAGGAAACTCTCAAGGAAATAGATAAATGAATAAAATCGTCATTATTTGTTCCCATCCAAAAGAAAAAAAATTGCATTTATTTACTGAACTTCGAAAGGACTTAGAAATAAAAGTTATAAAAGATAAAACCATAAAATCAAAGCAAACGTCAATGTATTCATTTTTTACACTTTGCAGTAATTAACTTATGTAATTAACTTTTGTTTTGATACTTAAACTTTTATATTTTTTCCTAATGTGAAAAATAAATTTTAGTAACATTAATTGTTACCTTTTTTCAACAATTAAAATCTAGATTTAAACATGGCCTCCCTTAAGAGACCACCTCTTGGAGCGACCAATTTTTATTGGAACGGAACGTGACCGCTTTAGGGAGGTTTTACTGTATATATACACACACACATACTATATAAATTGTGTATAAACAAATACTTTAAAAATATATACGAGTATATTGCTATAACGAAAACTTTATTCCTAAAATAATTATGACACCCAAATTAGTATTTTATACTATAAAAAGGTAATATGCACAAAAATAGTTCTCCGCAAAACATTGCACTTCTGATGTTAGACCGGTGTTGCCAACTTAGAGGTATTTTTTCCACCACACTTTTGTAAGGAATAAAGAAATACATTAAACAAATTTTGAAAATTTCGCAAAAATTCAAACTAATAAACACTCTTGTGAAAGAGACACAATTAAAAAAAATAATAATAATAAGTAATCTTGCCTTATATTGTTTTTCCATGGGCAATTTCACAGTTCTTGTTATGCAAGTTGCAACATCAGCATATCGGTGCTGTGATGATGATGATATTTTATAATACTGTGCACTATTTTTAAAAAAGCATGAAGCACAAGCTTACAAAAAAGTTTAAGATTACACTAAAATAAGTAAATAACTCAGGACACAGGCAAATAATACACTATATGGCCAAAGGTGACCGGTCACTTGCGGTTTTAGACGTTCTGCTAAATATCTAGAAAAATACATGAGGAATTAATCTCAAACTGCAGGTGTGTAAACAGTATAGTATAGGCCATACATTTCCGCGAAGATTTTTTTTCCGAAACCCCATAGGGGACCGTCAACAAATTCGAAAATAAAGAATATCTTTTGGATAATCCTGTTAAAACTAATGTAGCTAAAGCGTTCAAACTCGAGATTATTAATAAGTGGCTTATTGTAGGGGAGACCGGGGCACATTTTCCATAGGGGCAAGTTTTCCAACTCGCATTAGTTTTTAAATGAGCCGCTAGGTGACGCTAGCGAGTGAACTGGCTGAAGTGGCAGCATCTTACACACCATCTACAAAAGTTGTAGTTTAGTAGCTGCTGTCACTTCGTCAGGAGAGCGGTTTTTTTCATTTCTTCAACGGCGAGTAAAATTTCAGGTCTTGATTAAAACGTAAAATAAACGTACTGGCGTTAAACTTACTGTTTCGACATTGCATGCACTAAAAAATTTTCTTTCTTCAGGTAACTATGCGTTTGTTTCTCAAATAACTTACACCGCTATTCGCTCAGGTAGTGTAAAAGTTCAAATATGGTGACGGGGCAGGTTTTCCAACAACATACGGGGCATGTTTTCCAACATGTTTCTCATTGGAAAACGCCCCCCCTCCTAAATCAGCTAGTCTTATTGTATCCAAAATGTATTTACTGTGTTGTAAAATCGTCCAGATAACCATATATACTACGATCCCGTTTGATCATTTAGTCATTTCAGTAAAACTATCAATATAAAAAACAAGGTAAATTAAAAAATATAATAAAATGTCAATTTTTTCTAAAATGGGTTCATTTAATGTATCCATTTTATGTTAATTATGCCTTTATAGTCATAAGCAACAACACTGAGATCGCAGTGTGTATGTACCCCTCAAAAAGCAAATTAATCGTGCTTAGAGCTGCTCCACTGGCGTTAATCCACAGTCAGTATTATGGAGGGTTTTAAACGTTCGAGAATTTTCCCACTGAATCCTGAAATATTTAGACTCTGCTTTAATGCCATCCTACATTTCTGACAGGTCAGCTCCTGCCGCACCAAATCTTGAAAGCACCAACAATCCTGAAAAGATTTCAAACTTTCCTCAATAAGAGATTGTCCTCCACCCCCCCCCCCCGCCCCCCAAAAAAAGAAAAACTCCGAAAGCATCAAATCCTTCTACACCAACGCAGGCTGGTACTTCCAAAAAAGCTGTTCCTTGAGTTCTACTCAGAATTTCCCTATTGCTTATGAAAAGGCATTCCTTCTACATTCAAACAAACTTCGCCTACACTAGAAGAAGTTAGGACTTTTGCGAAGGCTGCACTAAGGAGGCAAACACAGAGTGGAAATAAAAATAGGAAATATTGTACTGACTGATTCTCCTGTTAAAAATCAACTGAAAATAGAAAAAAAGATTCATCTAAAAAAGGTAAACTGCAAAAGGAATCAGATAAAAGGGACGAGAAAAAACAAAATCAGATCCCGACCAGGGAGTTGTTTGGACCTTCGTCTTGAAATGTGAAATGCATTAAAACTGTTTTTATGTTACTATTATGGTACTGTGCATTTAGTTCACAATAAAAAATACTTATTAATTAACAAGCAAGGTTTATTACCTGTGTTTTACTATTTAAAGTATAGTTAGAAAACTTGACCCTGACCATTTTCAGTAGGCTGGAAAACTTGCCCCGCATACGGGGCATATTTTCTAACGTAACATCATTAGACTTAACCATTTTTTGTGAAAAAGTATATTTAGTTTTTTGAATAATAATTTTACCAGTTTGAACAGAAAGGTCTAAGAAATACAATGATATCCTGTAGATATCAAAATAGATAAAAATAAAAAATACAAAAATAAAATTATAAAAAGTTGGAAAACTTGCCCCGGTCTCCCCTAATATACTGTGTTCATTTTTATGAGGATAGCATGCATACTCGTAGAGAAATTAAGGTTTTTATAGAAACAGTCCCAAATTTTGCCAAGTTTTTTGCTTATAATTTGTAGAGTTCTTAATATAAAATAAAGTTCTTCTCAGAAAATATGACAAACAACACTGTACATAATACCCTGCAATCAGAATTAAAAAATAATACAAATTGGATGAAAAATGAGCAGGTTTACTAAACAATCTTGCTCTGTGCATGCGCGAATGCAATCAAAATATAATATGCATAATGTATTAGCTAAGTATACAAAGCAACTTTTGTGAAAGTCTCAAAATCATAGCTTGAAAATTCTGAAAATCATCGTCGATAGAATAAGCTCGAAATTCGTTTTTCCCAAAAAGAAGCAAAAAGATGAGGGATTTTATCAAATATCTGTTCATTAGTGCTAAGATAGCGTACACAATATTGCACGTACATGAGCACGAACATTGCACGAGTATACATGATATCCTCATAAAAATGAACACAATATATTACAATAAGCCACTTATTAATAATCTCGAGTTTGAACGCTTTTGCTACTTTAGTTTTTATAGGGTTATCCAAAAGTTAGTCGTTATTTTCCCATTTGTTGACAGTTCCCTATGGGGTTTCGGGAAAAAATCTTCGCGAAAATATATGACCTATACTATACTGTTTACACCCCTGCAGTTTCAGGTTAATTCCTCATGTATTTTTCTACATATTTAACAAAACGTCTAAAATCGCAAGTGACCGTTCACCTTTGGACATACAGTATAGAAAAACGGAGTAGTTCTTTAAGGGTGTATTCCAATCCAAACTGCTTATTTTCTGATTTATTTTTAAATTCATTTTTGCTCTCAAACGCATCAGATTGGCAAATTCTCTTATTTAGAAACTAGAACTACATAATGTGCCGTGCTTGTCGATTTTTTGATAAATGCAGAAAATGTTGCAAAAAATGCTGGAAAAGTTGACGTTTTGAATAGAATTTTCTGAAGTGAGAGATCTGGGAATGAAAAAAATGGTCATAAGGAGAAAATAATTGTTTAAAAATCAAATTCTAATTAATTGAGCGAAAAATGAAATCACACGGCCTCTTATACACCTTTTCAAAAATCACCTCAGATTTCATGTTCATTTCATGTTTCATTCTTCAGTTTCATGTTTTTACTTTTAAAAATGGGTCTGAAAATATCTCAGAAAATTTCGAGCTGTTGAGGGTGGAAAAATATTTTTTCGAATACATCCTTAACACTGGATAGAACGAGACAAACGAAGCAGATTTCACATCAGGGGCACTTAATTTATACCGGCTATCGGTTTAAAATTAGAAACACATGCGTTTCCAGTTTCTGTCGAGTGGACAATAGATGGCTGATTTCGGTACTCTCTTTTCCCTGCGACATAATGTATTTCGGTTTCTTTTCAAATGAGCATACTTACAAAGGCTGTGCCCAATAATGGAGTAGTTTCTGTTTTTCAAAGATCTTGTTCTTTTTTACCGCGATTCATGTGTGTACGCAGGGGGAGGGAGGAGGGGGGGCAGAAAATCTTCGGAAAAGTAATACTTCTTTAAAAGTATTACGTTGAATGTATTATTTTGAAAAGTAGTATTACTTGAATTTTATTGCATGATAGTTTCGTTTTAAAGGTTTTCATTACAACTGCTGACTGCTTTACGTGACCAAAAATACCAGCTATTTTTTATTGCCCATCAGAAACTTTGTAATCGAACTGTCTTTAATATTTTTTGAGAAAATCAAAAGATCTTTCAGAAAATGCTGTCAAAGGTGGCGTTTTGAGCCCAATTTCCGGACGCGACAGTGTGGGAAGAGGAAGGGAACTGTTGTCACGTGTCAACAATCAATTTTAACTCAATATGTAATTAATTTAAAGAAAAGAATCTATTGTATTAATCACTCCAATAACTAAGCCTGCAAGTCTCTTCTTTTATGTAGAGTTTGGCCGAATATTCGGTTTCATTTTCGTTTTCAGCCCAAAATCTTAGTTTCGGCGAAAGTACTACCGAATATTCGATATTACTATAACCACCCCTCCTTAGCCTCCCCCAAATGGCACTCCTATCCAAAGAGCCACACATACTATGTATTCACACACAAGGAGATAAATCTAGACGGTATTACTATATTGATTAAATTCGTTATTTTTAAATTAAATTATTTTTTAATAATTTTTTGTTTATACCAGCTTATATTTAATTAATTTTGTTTCAATCAAATTATTTTTTAATTAATAATTATGTACTGCTGTTTCTACGCAAAACATTATTCAGATAACATGCATATATGTATATTTATGTTATAATTACTTTGAATTTATTATTAAAACAGTTTCGCTTTCGTTTTCGGTCGAAACTAGGAAGGTAACCGAAATTCGGTTTTCTGTCGAACACTATTTTTATGTTTGTAAATGAGCAGAAATTTTCGCATTATTAAACGTTAAAAAATATTTTTTTGAGAACCACTTTAAGGATTTACACGTGACGTAATCATAACTTATAAATTTCGGAAAATCGAGTTTTTATTTTAGCGGCTTTATCAGCGGAATTAAGACTTCTTTATGTGGACAAAATCTGGAATAGACGATTCTATGTAAATAATAATAATAAAAAAAAATACAATAAGCATTCAATTGTAATTATAACATAAAATTTGAACTAGTTTTTCTCAAAATTGCATTTTTAAATAGATGACCACGACACGATTACTTTAATAAAACTGAATTGTTTCACTTTTGTCAGCTTTTTATCGTATATAATTATGCAGTGCATTAAGGATTTTTTATTTTTATCATCAAAAATCAGTATTTTTCTACGGTAAAAGTTGAATACCCTCTTCAAATAATCAACATTTTTTTAAAAAAGGGCTTTTCGTAATTTCCACACTTTGTCTCGTCTAATCACTAAAACAAATCATATTTAATTAAAAATTACTGTTTATTTTAATTTCAGATAAGGCAAATTTAAACTAGAATGGTCGCCGCAACTCACACGCACAAAAAAAAAAAAAAAAAAAAAAAAAAAAAAACCGCCCCAGAAAAGCGGCAATAGCTTCAAATATATTTGCATTTTTTAAAAGTAATATGTATCAAAATTATATTTAAGCATTGTATTACAAAATAAAAAACAAAGTCAAAGAAAATAGAAATACTTAAGGAGGCTGGTCACTCAGCTTCCAAATTCTCCTCCGTAATGTTAAGTCTATGAACTTTTGATGCATTCGTATACTTAAAATATCTTCTCGGGAAATTCACATTTTTAACATCTTCTTAAGATTTTAACGCTTCCTATAAAATTAAGTCTACACTTTAGAAATGTTTTGAGAACTAAGAAAAAAAGAGATTACTTTTAGGAAGTGAACACAAAAAATAGAAGTTTAAAATATTAGATATTTTAAATAGACGAATGCATCCAATGCCCATAGACCTTTTCACATCCACGTGCCAAACTTATCAAAAAATGTATTTTACGTGATCATGACGTGCCAATGAGTAGTATTTGATGTTACACTTTAAAAATTTATTTTTTAAATTTTATTCCTGTTGTCTCATCTTAAATACTAAATGATTTATATCAGCTTCATACTTAGGTATTTTTAAGAGAATGCAAATTGAATTGGACTCATTTGACAAGTTGTTTCACTTAAATGTTTCATATTATTTATTTCCGAAAAGAATGTGTCGCAGGAGAAATTGTCAAAATAGCAGTCGCCAGAACCTACAGATTTTAGTGTCTGGAATTGTTATAATTTTACCTTATTCGCTTATAATGCCTTTTAATCTTTATTTTGCTATAATCTCCTAATTCTCTCTAATTCTTAAAATTTTGTGACTTAATATTGAGCTAGATGGGGATACATTCAATTATACTTCAGTTTCTTCAATCTGTATGACAATGACAACCAACCGAACTAATTGAATTTAGATAAACAGACACAATATCTAGATTAATTACTGCATTTTGTGAAATTCTATTATATTTTGATATAGAACTTGAATCTATTCCATGCCAAAAATAATCTGCAGCGTGCCACTTATGGCACGCGTGCCATAAGTTCACTGTTCCTGCCATAAACTTTACATCAGTCAGGGGAAATCGGAAGCTGAGTGACCAGCCTCCTTAATTGCGTAATGTGGAAAAAAAATTAAAAGAAGAAGAATAACACGTGTTTTTTCTACCGCAATTAAGCTTATATTCAATGGCTTGCAGTTATTTTTTACTCGATATCTTGAAAAAAAGAAATGTATCTAAAAATGATAAGGTTTATTGGCAAAGTTATTTTTCGTTTTCACCTTAATAGGAATTTTTAAAAATTTGATGTATGTATCAATGAAAATCATTTAATAATGTCGTCAAAAGTTTTGGGCAGCTAAAAAGATGTAAAACAATTAAGAATTCCCGACTGAAGAGGAATTTTGTGTAATACTCCATTTGTGTTATTACACAAAACATTATAAAACTGCTATAACAGTTTTCGTTTTTAACGATTCTTTTTCGCAGATGCCTGTGCGCCGAGCGTGTGTCGTGTGTTAATTAGTATTTCATGGGACAATACTTCCTCGTCCGATTTCTATTTTCTCCAGAAAGATATTGAGCTCAATGACAACAATAGATACTACGAGTCACCGTACGGTGATGGTGGGTACAACGAGTCACCATACGGTAATGGTAGGCACAACAACAGCAACAGACCTCCGAGAGAGAGTTGGTTCCAAAGGGCACAGAGAGAAGACGCAGAAAGAATAAGAGAAAGAGATAGGAAGAGGCGACAAGAAGAAGAAGAAGAGAGAAGAAGGGAGCAGGAAAAAGCACAAGAACAGGAAGAGGAAAGAAGATTGGAGAGAGAAAGAATCCAAGAACAGGAAGAAGCAAGAAGAAAACAGAAGAAGCAGGAGGCAGAAGGAAGAGAATTAGCAAGCAAACAGTCAACAAAGACGAAAAACTGGGACGAGCAATCGCACCCAAAGGAAACAAGAAAAGAAGAAACAGACAGTGAAAGTGAGGAAAGCACCACAGAAGACGACAGCGAAGTGGAATACAGCACCAACCCAGTCAGCAGCACTGACACAGAACCGGATAGTGACTACCTAGCCTTCGACGAAAGTCTAGGCCTGACGGAAGAAGAGAAACAATATCATAGGGATCAGGATCACGCATTATGGGAGGTCCAAAGAGATGAAAAGCGGAAACGTAGGAAGGAACAGAAGAAACTAAGGAACGAAAAGGTGAGACTTTGGCGAGCGGAGCAGAAGAGTAAGGAAGCAAGTAAGCAAGTAAAAGGTGCAGGAAGAGAGACAGCCGAGATAAACAAGGAAAAAGGAGAAGGAAAAAGTGAAGAACCAGAACAGGAAGTCAAAGAAGCAAAGGAAAAAAACGAAAAGGGAAAGGAAGTAGGGATGAGAAAACCTATAGATGAAAACCCACCGATAACTACAGAAGAATCGGAAAGCCCAAAGAGCAAGGTGGACGAAGAACACGAAGACAAGAACAAAAGCTCAGGAAAAAGTGAAGAAGAGAAACAAAAGGACAAGGAAGAATTACAAGCCCTGAAAACACAGGTTTTTCAGTTCATGGACGAACAGGAAGAAGTAATAAGAAGCAAAGCCGCAGAAAAAGCAATTTCAACCCTGAGGCTACTGAGAAGAATTCAACAAGACAGCGGAAGATTAGCAAAGACAACCAAACAAGAACTTGACGACTGCGCAGAAATACTTATGAATCAGATAATGGAAATGGAGCTGCAATATCAGATAGCCAAAGTACAGATATCAGCCATGGAAAATAATCAGCTGGGACCAAGAATGAGCACAGAAGAAGGAGGCAGAATGACCAGGGAGGAGGTAGCCACCGGGACCCAAACCAGGCCCAGCAGGGACTACGCGGAAGCGGTCAAGGTGGCTAAATCAACCCTGACTATCCAAACAAAGAGCGAAGCGAACAAAGAAGAGTTGGAGAAGAAGATATTCGAAGTAACAACAGAATTGCACAGTGGAGTGAAGAAAGTAAGAAGAGTTAACAAAGGGCTCAAGATGTTTTGCGACAATGAGGATCAAGCAAGGAAAATAACAGAGAAAATCAAAAGTAACGAAGAAGTTAGTAACGAAGTCCAAGTCATAACAGCGAAGATAAAGAAGAAGAGTGTCATAATATTCAAAATCCCAAGATATGTACAAGAAGATATGATAAAGGAGAGACTGATGACGATGCTAGGACTGGACGGGCATGGCGGAAGCGAAGCAGTCACTCTGGCTAGGCAGGTGGGATCCCAGAGCGGGTGGAAGAACCAACAGGTCCTACTCCCCGAGGCCTTGGCAGACCGACTGCTGAGAGCAGGCTCGGTGTGCCTGGGACTCAGGGAATGCCCAATCCGGGCATACATCAGTGTAACGAGATGTCACAGATGCCTAGAATACGATCATCTAGCGGCAAACTGTGACAGGGCCCAGCGGTGCTCGATCTGCGCGGGATCGCATCTGTACACGGAGTGCAAGAGCAAAAATCGAAGATGCCACGCATGTTCCAGTTACAATGCAGCAAACAAGGGCTACGCAGTCTCCTACAAGAATACCAACCATCAGGCAAACTCACCGGACTGCACGATCTACCGGACTCTCTTTCGGATCAGGCAGTTGCAATCAGATAAGGGCATGGCACTCGCGTTAGGGCAGGACGTCATTTCAGGAAGGGTGAGGATCACAAGCATCAGAGGGGTGGAAAGGGTATCTTGGATACCTAACCACGACCACTCACAGAGGACAAACAAAACCAGCTCATGGCAGACAGTTAGACGCAGATAGCAACACGGCGCTCCAGGAGCACCACCAGTGTACACACTCACCCTTCCACTCTTAACACCACACACACAGAACAACAGCACACAACAAGAAAGCAACAACACCCAGTCAATGGACTCAAGAACTTTAAGTAAGAATCAGTATTTAATGTATTAAATGTTTTATGTATTTTTATGTTAATATTAAAAAAAAAAAAAAAAAAAAAAAAAAAAAAAAAAAAAAAAAAAAAGAGGGGCTTAGGTTTCCTATTGCCACATAAAAATTATAAAATGCACAATTTGTCTTCGTCCTATGAGTGTGTTCGGTAGCCGTGTAGCAACAGCTGGCCACGGCCCTCAACAGGAGCCCCGCATCAGACGAAATGCAACCACTTTACCGGCCGAGCAAGCTACACACAATGGCAAATCAAGAAGCGGCACCCGCCTCCGGCACATCTCCGTCCGTCCGAGTGTTGTCAAGTGCACAAAAGATAAAAAAGAATAACAAGGTAAGTACAAACCCAGTTTTCAGCTAACCAATCTCAGCGATAAGCAAGCCATTTCCCAGCAGCAAAATTTCCATTCTAGTAAAATTTTGGCCTAGGGCGCTCTAGCATCCCCCTTCCAAATCTATCTTTTAAGCATATTTGCTTTCAGCTCAGTTCCCCCTGCGTTACCGGGGGAGGCAACCCCCACACTTCTATCCCTTTTCGCCTTCAAGCGTGAAGGGGGTGCAGGGAAGGGAATCTAGTCCTATAGCAGCGAAAGCCACGCGCCGGTACTGCGGGACACCGGGCAAGCATCCGTACCAAGCAGCCTCGAAAGAGGTTTGTGAGGTGGGGTGGGCTAAGGACGGAGACACGGAATGGCACCCTCGCAACGCCTATTCTCCAACCATCTGTAAAATTTAAACCTCTCCCATCCTTCTCTTCTTCTAGGCCGGTCACACGTGGCGCAAGCCAGGGGCGTGAGCTAGAAGGGACTCAACGACCGGTCGCCCGGAAAGAAATTCTCTCCAGGGGACACGTGTGCGGGCAAGCACTACTATCTTTCTACTAGCAGCGGTGGACAGCGATCAGCCAGGGACGGGGGTATGAAATGAAACCCGGCCTGCTACCCTTCTGGGCAGGGTCCACAGCCGCATCTTTCTCTACCCATCTATTGCAATATTATCTAGAGCATCCGCTGGTAACGCAGTCTTTCTTTCGGCTCCCCTTCTAATGGTAATCTTTTTTTTTTTTTTTTTTTTTTTTTTTTTTTTTTTTCCAGTTAATTCCGCTTAAGAGGCCCTAGTCCAGGTTAGCAATCCTTTTATCCCTGTAAGGAGGCAAGTTTTTCGTAGAACTCAAGCATCGCGAACCACGGGCTCTATATTCCTAAGTGAGAGTTAGACAATATACCACAGTGTGAGAGGCTGTGGGTTCGAGCCCGGGTCACGACAGAATCCCTCATATAAGTGCCTGGCCCCCACTAAGTATTTTTAATTAAGTTTCACTAAGTCCTCATCTCAGTTTCGCGCAGTGATAAGCTAAGCTAAGGCCAGCCACTCCCAGCATTTAGTAAATCGGAGGGTATTAACGACATTGGTCTCCCTAGTCAAGGGAATGGCCCACTACTAAGCACAATTTTTATCAGTCCCCATAGATTTGCATCAGGTTTTAGTCTTAGGAATCAGTACCTTTTAGATTAGTCACCCTCGGTTTCCGGATCTTAAAGATATCTAGAACTCATTAAAGTTTTAAAATGTATGAATGAATAATGTATGTCTAACAATAGTTTCTCTTACAGGTTCCCCCTCGGCCCCCCTGGATGAGTGGCTCGCCGCACATCCGGGGGAGCCTCAAGTCCCCCCTTTTTTTTATGGTTTTTTTTTATTATTATTTTCTTTTGACAGTTCGCCTCTTTATTAGGTGCAATTGGACATTGTCCGCACGAGCTACCGGACCCGCTCCAAAGGATAGCCTACGGAGCCAGTTTTTCCCCGGTGGGGTACGGTAGAAAGGCGAAATCCCGTCTCCCTCAGCAGCGTTTCGTCTGCCTTGCATTTTGGCCCAAAATTTTCCCTTCTCCGGCAGCCCCTAGCATCTCGGCATGTTTTTAACCTAGTTTTTCTAATTACAGTTCTCAATTAGTGTTTTTCTCAAGTAGAGCATTTTTACGTCGTGTATCTTCCCTCAAAATTCCCCCCCCCCCCCCTGCTAGGTAGCTGCCAACATTTAGACACAAAAATTTTCCAGCCCTATTCCGCTTCGCACGACGAGTAAGTGGTGTGCGGCGCCAAATAAAGATTTACATAGAGCACTCCTCAAATTAGAAACAACGGCTTAGCTCAAACAGTCGGCCCACGTACTTGTCGGGATCTCCGCTGGTGGGTGGACGCCTGCGGCGATCTGGCGCCTGTACTTCTACAGCGCCCCGCTGATCCAGAAAACAAACCCGTAAACCTGGGTCCTCAAGCCCGGGAGGGAGGGTCTGGTCAGTGGTCTCTGAGCTCCAGAAATCTCAGAATACGGTATAATCAATAAAAAGTGTCACATCTGGTATTACTACAGAAGCCACGGGTATCTATAGAACCCACATCTAGTTAACTTGAAACCCCGCTGAAATAGTAATTTGTCTTCTTAGGAGTTCCCACATTATAGACTAACAGTATTGAAAACTGAACGCAAACTGCACTTCTCTTTACTTATATTCATCCATTCTTTTGTAAAACGACTTTTACAATTTTAGTGGTTTATCTATTTATTTTTATTACATGTTTATTTTTCAATTTATGAATCGGGGTAGTGTTTGAAGTTTAAAGCGGTTAAGCAGATCCGGTTAAAAAAAAAAAAAAAAAAAAAAAACGTTTTTAGATACTGGCATTTTCGGATGCTAAAAATATAATCGAATTTTTAAATAGACATGAAAAATTAACATTTTCTTCTTTCAAAAGCAAAATTTACATAAGTTTCCATTGCAAAATCGTGTGAAGAATTAATCTTGGCGATCTAACTTATAATTATCATTAAGAAATTATGGAATGCTAAACTTCAGTAGAACTACGGGCATCAATTTATGTGTGTGTTTGTGAAGAGTGAGCGTATATGTATGTGTGTGCGTGTGTCTGTGGGGGGGGGAGGGGGGGTTGCTATTTCAAAAACTCTATAGTAGTTTTTTGAAAGTTTTTTTTACAGAGGCGCTGAAAAAAATCTGGCCACGGGCGCCATGATCACAAAAGCATGATATTATTTTTTTGAAAGTTATTTTTACAAAGGCACTGAAAAAAATCTGACCAAGGGCGCCATGACTACAAAAACACGATATTAGTTTTTGGAAATTTATTTTTACACAGGCGCTGAAAAAAAAGCTGACCAAGGGCGCCATGAATACTAAAACACGATATTAGTTTTTGGAAATTTATTTTTACACAGGTGCTGAAAAAAAATCTGACCAAGGGCGCCATGAATACAAAAACACGATATTAGTCTTTATGAAATTTATTTTTACAGAGGTGCTGAAAAAAATCTGACCAAGGGCGCCATGATCAGAAAAACACGATAGCTTTTAGATGAGACACGATAGACTAATAGCTTTTTGAAAGGCATTTTTACAGAGGCGCTGAAAAATATATGACAAAGGGCGCCATGATTACAAAAACACGATATTAGTTTTTTGAAAGTTATTTTTACAGAGGCGCTGAAAAATCTGACCAAGGGCGCCATGATCACAAAAAACACAATACGGTTTTTTGAAATTTATTTTTACAAAGTCTCCGAAAAAAATTTGATCAAGGGCGCCATGATTACAAAAACACGATATTAGTTTTTTGAAAGTTATTTTTACAGAGGCGCCAAAAAAATCTGACCAAGAGCCAGAGCCGGATTAAGCATTTTTTGGGCCCGGGGCTACTGAAAATTTTGGGCCCCCTCTCCCTGCTACTGGACCCCCCCCCCCCCCACACACACACACATGCACCTTTCTTTTATCCTAAAATACCAATTTTAAAAGTTGAATATGTATATTGTTACACAAAAACTTTTTTTTGTTATTACTTTAATGGTGCTCTCATTATTTTATTCGAAGTATTTATTACACGTACAATTGGAAGATACTTTATAAACATTAAAGAAAATAGAAATGTTCCAGCGTATTAAAACTGACTACATTTAAAATTATTTTAATGCAAATTTTTATTCATGCAAATAAATTTAACTACATATTTCTGCATTTTTATTCTAGATTTTATTTATTTAAAATTAAGCTAATTAGAAAATTCATAAAGAAACATGGAAGGTCTATGATTTTTACAACCTTTCGAGCACATAAATTTAGAAATACTGTAATTGGGGGAAGATTTTTAAAAGAGATCTCTCGATCTCTGAGATAATTAAAGGTGCATTTCCCTATTTTTAAAAAGTGCTTGGTACATTTTGCACATTTTAGAAAGGACAGGGCAGCCTAGAAGAAATACTGTGTATACATATATATATACACTGATGTCCAAAAATTAAGGGGTAGTTACCGGACGCTTTCGACTGAACACGATATGTCGAATATCTGTGAAAATCTTGACGAATTGCCATTCAAATGCAAGAATATAAAGAACATGTTTGACTTCACATTTTCCAGTGAAGATTTAGAAGCGGAGATGATTAGGGGCAAAACAATAAATTTAATAATAAAATAATGCTTGCGATCATTCATGAGACAGAAAATGACTATGTGGGTCCTCTCTAATGTTTGTGTGCATTTCTGGAAGCATATTCGTGAAAGTTTTAGCATTTCAGTGAAAAATGTAAATGTTTTTTGTTTCTAGCATGCAGAGTTTCAACCAAATCTAACAGTACATAACTAAACTATGAATAAGAACAGTAAAAAATGTATACTGCAATTAAATCATTAATATATTGAATATTTCATGAGATATGGACATTTGTATAAAATATTTTTTAACTGTGCATACATAAAAGATTCCAAGATTTTTATTTCTTGATTTGGTAGTCAGTTATTTAGGGAAACTTATATAAAAAGTCCAGTCAAATATTGTGAAAACTCAGAAAGATACAGTGAACCGATTGACAAATTGTGGAAAATCCCTTATAGTGAAGCTACTTTTAGAAAGCAACTCACTCTATCGCCCTCATCAAATATTTTTCAATTGAAAAATATATTTACACGTGAATATTCATAAAGATTGGAAACTTTAAAATAATTAAATTATTGCAAGTGAAAAGCATTTTCTGGAGAAAATTACATCATATTTAAAAAAACCCAAACAGTAATATTTCCAAGCACTTTCAACAATTGGAAAATCGAAAATATATTTACACGTGGATATTAAAAGGAAAAAAAAGCTTTAAAATAATTGAATTTTTCGTGCAAAAAGTATTAAATGGAGAAAAATTATGTCATATTTATATATTTAAAACGATTTCCTTATAGAGTCCAAAAGAAAAAAAATTCTTGCCGTTACAAAAGACAGAGAAGCAGCGACATTTTTCACCTAATAATTTTAAAAAAGCTGATTTTCAAATGTCTGACAGATCTTACTTAATCGAACATGAAAACAACCATCAGCTGCTGTGACAGCGGTGGATGCGGTCTTGGAAACCAAAAAATTTTGTAGCCAAAGCGATCTTAAGAGCAAGGCGATTACAGAAGATCATTACTAGTCATGATAATATCCAATCTTTCGTATCAAGTATCTAAAACACAGCAAATTAGCATGTTTTTAGAGACTGCGGGATCTGCTGCACGTGAGTTTGGGGAACGTAGCTCGAAGGAGGCAGAACCCCCTAGTTTTGTTAGAAAATGTAACTGTGAGATAAACTTTTATAACGAAAAATTATTTTTTCCTCATTTAAAATAATAATAAAAATAATTGTAAGTTCTTCAAACCTTTCAGAAAATTTACTTTTCTAAGTTCAATTAAGACAATGAACTAAAAGTTCTAAATGTGTGTACTAAAAGTTTTCAGTTTGGCTGAAATAAGTCAATATTTATACAAAACATGATAAATTTTGTTATATAAATTCTTCATAATCAAACTTCTGCAATCAGGTAATCTTTTCAAATGAGAACAAATTAGCATATTTTTAGCAGAATAGTCTAATTTTGTTAGAAAATGTAAGTGTGAGATAAATTTTTATTACGAAAAAACAATTTTTCCTGATTTAAAAAAAAAAAAAAAAAAAAAAAAAAAATCAACACTTCAAAATTTTTAGAAAATTTACTTTTTTAGTTCAATCCGTATCTTGACAATGAATTAAAAGTTCTAACTATGTGTGCTAATATTTTTCATTTTTAATGATATAAGTCAGTTTTGTGTAAAATATGATAAATCTTATTAAGGCTGTTCTCAAATTCAAAGGAACTACTTTCTGACAGATTTCTGAATTCATTTTTGCTCGGAAACGCATAAAATTGGCAGATGTTCTTATTTAGAAACTATGTAATGGAATGGCGTTTTCCATTTTTTGATAAAGGCAAAAGGTCTTTAGAAAATACGGTCAAAGTAAGTGTTTCGGATCAAATTTCGGGATGTGGTAACACGAGAAAAGGGTAAAACGTGTCGTCACGTGACAAGAATCGGTTATTACTTAATAAGTAATTTATTTATAAAAAATGGAAACCATTATTCGATTCCAAATCGCTTAAATAGTTCGACCTGCCAATTTTATGCCCGTTTTTAAAATTTGTCTGAAAATGCGTCAGTAAGTTTTACATTGTTGAGCTGGGAATTTGAGAAGCACCTTAAATAAATTAATGTGAGGATTTTAAACAATTAAACCCATACGTATTGAGTTTTAGTAAATGGTGCAAAAGGAAAAATGCATGAATATGGAAATTTTAATAAAATAAGGGCTGTTTAAATAATGATATATGTACTAATAAAAGAAAGTTTCGCACTGTATGCGTATGTGTGTGTCTGTTCGCGATGGCTGGCAGAATCTGTCGCATGTATCAGTCTGAAAATTTATGTGAGGATACTCCAAGACAGGTCGTGATGCATTTTTTATTTTTAAGATTTTTAATTTTTAAGGACCCCTTTAAGTTTTTGTGCTCTAAATTGTTAATAACTTACCCCATTTTATCGAGCTTCTTCTGTTTTGGGGCTATATCTCCATTTAGTTTTTCCCCCATTTCTACATTCCATTTACGATCCTCGGCCCCTGGGTGCCCGGCACAGGGCCCCTTGAGGCTTTTATGTTCTAACTTGTTAATGCATTGCTTCCTTTTAATCCGATCTTCATTTTTGTGATCCTTTTTTCCATTTACTTATTCTCACGCTTCTACGTTCCAGTTACGACCTGGGACCTTCTATGGTCCCATAGGGTCCCCTTAAACTTCTTGTGTGTGCCATGCATTCCCTCCCCCTAATTTTCACACCTTCTCAGTGCACTGTTTTAAAGTTGAATCTTGGACTCTTCTTCCCGGACCAACACCCTTACAATTTTTATTGGGACCCTAGGGCCTATTTTAAGCATTAGCCCACCCCCCATTTTTTGCACATTTCTTTAAAATATTATTATAATGATTAATTCATACAGTATGCTTAATTTTGGCTAACTGAAGATCTAAAACGATAAGTAGTAAAACATTTTAGTATGTTTTCATGTTAAGGCTGTGTTCTCAACTATCAGTTGACCCCTTTTGGGCTCCCTATTATAGCTCCCTTAAAAATGGTACGATTCACTAGTTTTTTTTTTCTAACAACACCTTAGGTCCTCCAACTACTAAATAAAGGACAAAAAAAATTAAATTAAATTAAATTAAATTAAATAAAAAAATTCTCAGACTTTAGCTACCACCAATTTTGAATATTAATCACCTTCTTTGTGCAGCTTCTTTAAAAATGATCCAAATTGCTTGCAATTTTCTTTAACATATTTCTAGAGTCCTCCGATTACTTTCAAAACCACTAAAAAGTATCTTTATACCCAAATACATACCAGTTAAGTCCCTGGCGACTTTGGGCCCGATACAGAGTCCTTGAAGTTTTTATACCATAAATTGTTAATAAAATGCCCCCTCTTAATCCGATCTTCATTTTTGGAACACTTTTTCCGTTTAGTTATTCTCCTGTTTCTAGATTCCAGTTAAAATCCTGGGGCCCCTAGGGTCCTGAAACGGGGCCCTTTGAACTTTTTGTGCGCATGCATTTTTCATCCCCTAATTTTCTCGCCTTCTCAGTGAATAATTTTTAAGTTGAGTATTGGACTCCTCTCCCCGGAACAACACTCTCATAATTTTTACTGGGACTTTAGGGTCCTGTTTTAGGCATCCCTGCTCCCATTTTTTGTGCATTTCTATAAAATATTATTCTAATGATTATTTCATGCCCTATGCTAAATTTTCACTAATTGAAGATCTAAAACGCTAGGTACTAAAACATTTTAACATGTTTTCCTGTTAGGGCATTGCGTTCAACTATCAGTTGGCCCCTTTTGGGCACCCTATTATAGTTTCCTTAAAAATACTCAAATTCACTAGCTTTATTTTCTAACAACTTCTTAGCTAGCGTAGGAACCGGGGGAGCTGTGGCTCCCCCTGGAATATTTCAGACGGGCTCAGCTCCCCCGGGAAAAATTCTCGCACCACATCTGTTTACGATACATTGCTGAACTAAAAATTAAAGTATACTTTTTCTAGGAAATTCACACAATAAACAACAAAGAGAAGAAAGAGAGGGGGTGGTGAGCACACTTGTTTGTGCCTTGACCCTTTTTCTCATTGTTTACAACCCTCCCGATTTCCAAAAAAAAGGGGGGCTTATATTGGTCTACTACAAATTACCTGCACCGATAACATATTTATAAAGAGGAGGCCTTTAAAAATGACTTGGAAGATATTTGTAAAGAATATGTAAGCAAAACAACAGAAAACACTTTAATGTTTGGTAAATGGAAGTGGGAGAAGCCTTAAATTTGAATATTGTATTCCGCATCGGACATAAATTAAGTTTCTATGTATCAAGTATATCTATTAAAAATTATTTTAACTGGATTAAAGAGTAGGTGATCTTTTGACATGCTTCTATTTTAAACTTCTGTTTCTGAAACGTACAGCACTATGAAGAAACCCTCCAAAATGAACGAAATGATCCGCGCCACTAGCTTTCCGCAATATGCCCCAGCTTCCCCTGTTTGTACAAAGTTCCTACGCCACTGAGCTACTTAAGCTACCACCAATTTTGAATATTAATCGCCTTCTTGGGGCCCTTGGTGCAGCTTCTTTAAAAATGATCCGAATTGCTTGCAATTTTCTTTAACATAGTTATAGCGTCCTCTGATTACTTTAAAAACTACTAAAAAGTATCTTTATACTCAACTACATGCCAGTTAAGTCCCTGGCCCCTTGAAGTTTTTGCACCTTAAATTGTTAATAAATTGCCCCTTCTTAATACGATATTCATTTTTGGAACCTTTTTCCATTTATTCTCCCGTTTCTAAATTCCATTCCAGTTAAAATCCTGGGCACCCTAGCATCCCATAGGGCCCGATCGAGGGCCCATTGAATGTTTTGTGTGGCATGCTTTTTTTTCACCCCCCCCCCCCCCAAATTTTCTTTCCTTCTCAGTGAATAATTTTTAAGTTGAATCTTGGATTGTTCTACCCAAACTAACACCCTCATATTTTTATTGGGACCCTAGGGCCCTGTTTTAAGCATCTCCCCCCCCCCCACACCCCCCAGAAGCATAAGAGGGATATAGAATAAAGTTGTTTTTCTGTTTTTGTCTCGGGGAAAGAGGGTAAAAATACTAAAAGGATCCCTTAGAAATAGTTACTATCGGACTGGCGAAGCTTTAAAATTGCAAAAGTAAAAGGTAATGAATGAAACACGACATTTGAAACACGACTTTTTCTCGCTATTTCAGAATACTTTTATTTTATTTTATTTTAGAAATTAAGTAATTTTTAAAACGAAACTTTGATACAACTTATGCCACTGCTGAGGGCCCCTCGCGAACTGAGGCCCAGGGCTACAGCCCCCGTAGCCCCCCCCTCTTAATCCGGCCCTGCCAAGAGCTCCATGATTACAAATACACGATATTGGTTTTTTGAAAGTTATTTTTACAGAAACGCTTAAAAAAAAATCAGAACAAGGGCGCCAAAGCCGCCTCTGTCAATGGGACCAAATGAAATTAAAATAAAAATTTGCTGTCTTAAATTGGCATTCCTTTTATTTCTTTGCGTTTTGTACTTTTACAAAAAAGCAGAAATATCAAACTACCGGGCAGCCACCCAGGGCACTAAATATTTGACAGAACATGTACTAAACACGTTATTAATACTAATATTAATTTATGCGGAAGTTACTATTCTTCGAAGTACTTAATAAAATCTGGACCAGAGCGCCATGACTATCAAATTCTCTGTCAATGAATCCATTTAAAATGAGAATATGTTTCTTATACCGTGTTTCCTCGCTTATACTTGCACAAAAGGCATAAATATAAAAATATGTGGCAACACCAGGGGCGCTAAATACTTAGACGCAGAAAATATGCAAACTTATTAGACGCAGACTTAGAAGCATTCTTAGAGCAGAACTTATTTAGGCGTATATCTAAGTAAGTGAATACTTATTATTATATTTCTCAGAATTTATCATTAGTACAAGCTTTGAAACAAAGTCTGGTCCAGGATACCATGTGTAACAATGACATATCTAATTGTCGATAACTTATGTTATCTCGAAATTGGGTTATCTAATTGTCTTTAATCACACATAGTTTGCTTATGCTATACTTTAAAAAATAAAAAGCATTACTTTTTAGTTTTTCAAATGAAAATCTTTGAAAATTTTATGCCTTTCAGAATACACAACTTTAAGCGTGCCTAAAAGAAAAAAAAAAGTGTCAATGGGCGCACCGGGCATTTGCCTCGTTGCCCGGTGGGTCAGTACGACCCTGGTACACTTGATAAAATCTATATAAACCGGAATTTTTTCCATCCTTGCAATTCCCTTTTAGCAGTTTTCAAGGTGCGTACACCATTTGGAATTTTTAAAGAGTCTGGCTGCCTGCTGTATTCCGGATTAGAAAATTTTGATTTCGGTTAAAAAAAAAAATCTCCGTTTAATCTCAGAATTAGAAACATTATTCTGCGATTAAATTCAAAAATAGAGGTAAAACTGTACGCATCTTGAGTTTTCAGCTGCACAATAATATAGGACTTGGTATACTTTAAAATGAACTTACCATTTTTCTTCTTTCTCCTTTGTAAACGTTAGAAAAGAGCCGGCAAAATGAAAAACTTTAAAATTTAATACAGCTTTTAAGACGCTTTTGACTGGCACATGCAATTGAAACTGGAAGACTAAAGATTCGTTGTCGTTACTTCGACCCACAACCATTTTATCATATCAGTCTGTAGGCGCTGGCGCTAATGAGAAAAGGGGTCCAGGAAATAAATGCAAAAGGCTCTATAATGAATAGGAGCAGTGGCGTAGCTAGAGCATTTCGTTTGGGGGGGGGGGTGTGGAGATCGAATTTACCGAATGTTCATAGTAAGTTTTGTATTTATTTTTATTTTGTATTTTTTCGCAGTATTTTCTTTTGGGTGAGGGGGGGGGGGGTGGATTAGACATTTATTTACTATTTCAGCAATATATAAATAAACAGACCAAAAAATTTGAACAAAAAACTAAATAATTTCAACCATTTAAAATTTTACAAACTGGTGAGAGCGAGGGTTGTAGAAATTATGAATGGAGAGAGTGAAGAAGATAACTGCTGATTTATTTATGATATTGCACAATTACGAATAAAACAGAGGAAAAAAAAGTAATTTTAAAGACTAACCCTTAACTGATCAGGTGAGGTGTTTTCCACCCCAGAGAAATTTCAATTATGAAGAAAAAATTTGGTACTTTTCGGTTAGCCGGGCGCCAGTGTTTTATATACATATATATATATATATATATACATATAAGTATATATACATATATATGCATATATTATATACATGTATGTGCATATATATACACATATATATGTATTTATTCATATATATGTAGGTATATATACATTTTATGTATGTATACAAAACACTGGCGTCCGGCTAACCGAAAAGTACCAAAAATTTTTGTGGTATTTAGATACGTGTATTTATATGTATGTAAGAAAATTATAAAGATTGGACCTATTGATTAGTTTTTGTAATGAATCGTCCCTCTATTTGGATACGGGCCCAATGACTGATAATCACGGGTTTGGCGGGGTAGCCAACTAATCCATTTTATCGTTAAATTAATACAAACACATAGACCCAACCCCAAAACGCCCATGGGTATTCCCCTGATCAAGGAATACACATGAATTCTTTATGACGGTTTATTGTGCCCGGGTACCTCAAATGTAAAAATTACGAAAACCGTAGAAACCCAAAAACTTGTCATAATGAGGTCCAAATACCCTTTTTATTGGATAGCGGAAGTACTCTGTCCCTCATTCCAGAAAATCTAGCTACAGCTTTGGATATGACGTCTATTCAAAGTTGCCATCCTCTTAATGTTAACCAAACCCAGGGACAGGTCCAGATTTCCGAAAAAGTTCAAGTGCCCCTCCAAATAGGGAATATCAGGCAAAATAGCTCCTTATATCTAGTAAGGTCTTACTTGCCATATGCGATACTGGGAACCCCAGAATTACAAAAATTCCATATCTCGATGGATTTTTCCTCAAATACTCTGACTCAAGATGGAGTCATCATTATGAATGACCAAAACGTTTCCGGTCAAATTTCTCATGAAAGTTCATTCAACCACACCTTAACTTTAACGGGTGATATGAATTGCCAGAGCCGCTTAGTTTTCCTTCCAAATCAAATCAAGCAAGTTTGTCTCAAGAGGGACATTGTTGCCTTGATACTCAAACTCTCTCGGATTATGATGATATAACTTTTAATCATTATACTACTGAAGAGAACCTACAATTGGAAGGGCTTCTGAGCGACTTCAAAGATATTTTTGCACGCAATCGGTACGACGTAGGTAGAGTTAGATGGGAACCCCAGCGAGTAACTCTCACCTCGGAACTTCCTATCTCGCTTAGGCCTTACCGTACATCACCTAAAGATAATGCAGAAATTCAAAAACAAGTACAGGAGTTGCCGGATGCTAAACTCATTAAGGAATCCTGTAGCCCCTATTCCTCTCCCGTGACAATGGCACATAAAAAAGGAGAAGGTAAAACGCGTCTCTGTATTGATTACAGGAAAATCAATGCCATTACGAAGACAGATTCAGAGCCTTTGCCGCGAATAGACTGGCTTTTAGACAGACTTGTCAATGCCAAATATTTTTCCACGCTAGATTTAGCCTCTGGCTACTGGCACGTCCCCCTCCATCCTTCAGACACAGAAAAACTTGCCTTTGTAACCAATCAGGGACTTTACGAGTGGTTGGTCCTCCCATTCGGATACAAAAATGCTCCGGCTCAATTCGCAAGAGCTCTCAGAAGGATCCTAAATAAACATAAGGTCAACTTCGTTACCAATTATTTCGATGACTTTATAGTTTATTCGGACTCCTATGCCGAGCATTTGGTTCACCTTAAAACTATATTCAATATTTGCCGTCAAGAAAATCTAAAACTAAAACTTTCCAAATGTAATTTTGCCAAATCTCAAATTGACTTCCTTGGCTATGAAATTAGTAATGGCCAAATAAAACCAGACAATGCTAATACCGAAACCATTAAAAATTTAATTCCTCCAAAAAATGTTAAAGAATTACAACGATTCCTTGGATCCATAAACGTATACCATAAATTCATTGACAAGTATGCTAAAATTAGGGCCCCTCTAAATAAATTATTAAAGAAAGACACTCCGTGGGAATGGTCAGAAATCTGTCAGCAATCATTTGAACTACTTAAAAATGCATTAATTTCTAGACCTATTTTGAGATTATTTAATCCTAATCTCCCATGCCATGTTTTTACTGATGCCTCGAAGGAAGCTTTAGGTGCTGTATTGAAACAAATGGATGAAAATGGAGATTTACATCCCATTGCATTCCACTCAAGGCAACTAAGGCCCTACGAGCGAAATTACGCTATCACAGAATTGGAGTGTCTAGCCATAATCGATGCTCTTGACAAATTCCATTATTATCTTCATGGAAAACCTTTCACAATACATACCGATCATGCTGCTTTAGTATGGCTTAAAAAGATAAAACATTTAACCGGTAGATTATTCAGATGGTCACTAAAATTAAGCATGTACGATTATACCGTAAAATACAATAAAGGGTCTACAAATTTTGAAGCCGACATGCTCTCAAGAAATCCCATTTTATCAAACGTAAATCCCCACATTCATTTATTAACCTTAGATGAAATTAAAGAACACCAAGAGTTAGATAATGTAACAGGACCTAAATTTCAAAAATTTAATGACATTTTGGTAATTCACAAAAAGGGTTTTCAAAAAATTGTCGTACCTTTCTCCTTAAGAGAAAAATTATTAATAACAACCCATAATCAATTTGGCCATCCAGGAATTCAAAAAATGCTAAATTTAATTTCACCACAGTACTACTGGAGCAGCATGACACAAGATATTACGCAATTTGTCAAACATTGTGAAGTCTGCCAACTAAACAAGAAATCCCACCAACCTAAATTTGGCCTTCTTGAAGCCTTACCTCCTGCAGAACAACCCTTTGATATAATATCATTAGACACAGTAGGGGGCTTCAATTATTACAATTCAACAAAAAAATACATGCACTTAGCTATTGATCACGCTACTCGTTATGTTTGGGGTTTTACCTCTAAAAATGTTACAACAGAAGTTTATATTAATATTCTAAAACAGATTTTTAGCATTCAACTTCCCAAGAAAATTTTAACGGACAGAAACCCTGCTTTTACAGCGTCTAAACTGCGTAAATGGGTACATAAACATAATGTAAAAAAATTACTTACTTCATCTCACAGGCCCCAGTGTAATGGGAAAAATGAACGCGTAAATCAGTCCATTTGCACTCGACTAAGACTTAAAATCAATGCTACACCTTCAAACATTCCATGGCCCAAAATTCTGGAGGAGGTGATTAACGAGTGCAATAATACACCGCATTCGGTAACCAAATATGATTAACGAGTACAATAATACACCGCATTCGGTAACCAAATACCCCCCGGCATACTTAATGTTTGGCCAATTTCCTTATCCATCAGTATTAGGCAATGAAAACTATTACCCTACGGTTGAGGAAGCCAGGAAAGAGGCTTTCCAAAGAACTGGTGAGCACCATTTAAAAAACAAAGTCAGATATGACCTAAAATTTGTGGAAGCACCTTTCAAACCTGGGGATCTCGTAATTGCAGAAGAATTTCATTATCCGAACACCAGGAAGTTAAGCCCGCCTTTTTCTGGTCCATATCAAATTATTGAAAAGTTGTCTAATGTAAGTTTTAAAATAAATAAACCTAACTGGTTGACAAAGAAGGACTATGAAGTAATACATGCCTCCAAACTAAGGTACTTTTTGCCCAACGATCAATTTAAGTTAACACCATCTATGTAAAGTATCAGATATCATATGAACTGTTATGGGATGATATTTGATAGTTGAATTTACATCTTTATGAGTATAGTATAATTGTATTTTGAGAGTATACACTCTACTGAATGAAGTCAAGACATTTTCATTCAAGTTTGTATTTTATATGTAATGTTGGACTTAGCAATTCTAGAATATATTTCCTATTTTGATTATTTTATTTGGCATATAATATTACCAGTGTCTTGCATTTATTAATATAACTAGTTTTATCATGTTCAATTGTTTATGGTATTGAAAATTTTAGTGGTATTATTCTTATTATTTGTATTATTTTTACTATTTTTACTATTTTTATTATTGTTGTGATATCACATGTTAACTATACGAAAGAAATAACTCATCTCCAGGCAGCTCGATTAAAAGTAATTCACTTCCAAAATTTTAACATCCCTTTAATAAAGAATGCTTTATACTTTCCAGGCGACCCTCGTGTATGGAAGCCGGCCCATCCCCGGGGACTTGTCTGGAAAGGGGGGAAATTGTAAGAAAATTATAAAGATTGGACCTATTGATTAGTTTTTGTAATGAATCGTCCCTCTATTTGGATACGGGCCCAATGACTGATAATCACGGGTTTGGCGGGGTAGCCAACTAATCCATTTTATCGTTAAATTAATACAAACACATGGCCCTTTTTAACTGGTAACCCTAGGAGATGAGCAATTTCAGAGATATACCTCTACGCCACTTGGTATCTGAAGTCTAACCTGTAAGCAGCTATGGAAATTGATTGCCACCTTTTTGATTATTTAAATAAAACTTAATAAAGTTAATTTCAGTGAATACTGTCATTTCGTTAAAATGTGACATGTATATGTATGTACACTTGCAGTACTTCTTCATTTGTTTTTATTCAAGTAAATAATGCAAAATTCACAGCAGATTTTCTGATTTTAATTCGTTAAACTTTGTGGAGTGCACAAGACAAGAAATCAAATTTTGGGGTTGCATACACACCACCTCACCACGTTATGTATATATGTATATAATATATATATATATATATATATATATATAACCTCAAGTTTAAGCTTCTCGTGCTCGATACTCCAGTGAGGGGGGAGGGGGCAAAGTTAAAAGCAGTAATTTGGGGTGAGATATAAAAATACATATTTAGATTGATTATTTATTATTACAATAAAAATAAATTCAACAGAAAATATTTAAAAAATAATTCTTTTTTTTTTATATAACTCAAATTTCAAATTTGCAATACATTTTAAGTTAGAAGTCTGTACGGGTTGAAATTTCCAGGCCGACCCATAGATAAAAATTCGACCCGGCCCATTATAAAAGGTAGGCCTGAACTCGGCCAAGCCTATCGAAAAAAATTATTGGCCTGGCCCGTAGTTATAACAGCTAAAAGTTCAGTCTGAGACTATCCTGGCACGAAGGAAAAAAAAAAAAAAAAAAAAATGAAAATCTCGACCCGAGCCTGGCATGGCCCTAGTTAATGTCTACAAAACATTGACTTTTACGTCAATTTGGTTTAAAAATTATCTGTACGAGGAATTCTGACCATAAATACTTAGGCTAATGTCAGACGAACGTCTATTTGCACGCTTTTTGTTTCAACGTGCACAGAAACCCATGCTAGCGAAGGGGTAGGAAGGCTGTAGGAAGGAAAAAAGCGTGCAAATAGACGCTCGTCTGACATTAGCCTTAATCTTGGCTTTTTTCTTTCTTTTTTTTCTAGTCTTCATTTTTATAGAAATGCCGTAGGCTGCGTTATATATATATATTTTTAAATAAATCCCTATTTGTTGTATGCAAATGCTTCGATTATCATTAATTTTGTTAATCCATATTCCATGTATTGGAGACTTAAAAATCTAAAAAATGCTATACAGTAAAATCTTCTAAGACGGAATTGCACACTAAGGTAAAAAAATGCATTATATACCAGTTCCCTTCTTAATAGGTGTCAATGTATTACATATTCTTTTCTCGCATATTATTACATAAATTATGCATGGATCAACACATTTTTCAGTTAAAAACATGATTCCGTCATAGGCAAGTTCTTTTTCACACGTTTAATATATTTTAATTTAGCTGCATTTGCTACCAGGCCACGTTGAGAAAATGATTTTTTTACGAGTTAGGTGAAAAGCGGGGCTGAAAATTTTGGCCCATGAACACTTGGAAGAATGAAACCAGTCCCGGCATGGTACAGAAAACATAAATTAGGCCTAGTTAGGTCTAATTTATGTTTTGCCAAGATGGTGCGAAAGTTGACGTGTGTAACAGATTTTTTAAAACGTGACAATCGGCAAAATATCATTATGAGGTAGCAATTGATTATAACTTTATATGTAATAAATTTATCAAGAAATTTAAAAAGGCTATTTGATTTCAAAGCACTTTATGCCTCGTGCCTGCTGATTTCATGCTTCTAGATTTAAAAAAGAAAAATGTATCTGAAAAGTTAACATTCTTGAGAGGAGTAAAAATATTTTTTAAGAACAAGTATTTTTTTTTTTTTTTCATAAACGTGGCATTTAATTCGAAGCCCAGTGGCAGAAAGTTTTGTAGCTGTCTGCGACAAGCTTTTAAAATTTCATAACCTGTCTGCAAATTTTGCATGTAATTTTAATGAATAAATAACTAGGAATTTTTTATCCTTTTATTTAAAACATGGTAAGCATGATTGTCTCATTAATTTTGCTTATAACTCTTCATCGTCTAACTTCTTGTAGGATTTCTAAATAAGCAGAATAAGGGAATGATAAGCAGAACCATACATAAATAATAAGGATGCTTTTAAAAACCTTTGTAAGTTTCTGAGCTGATTTGTTCTTTCTTGTAGTTGGGAACATTCAGCTGTTTTAAATATGTTTTCCAAATTTTTAGCCCAAGGTAATTTCAATTAATATTTTCACCAGGGTGGCGTCCTTGAAAATGTGTGCTCAAGTTTTTTTTCACCATTTTACAATCATACACACCACATACGACCTTCGGACATGCTACAGGCTCAGCCAAAAAAAAAAAAAAAAAAAAAAAAAAAGCTGAACTTTCACAGCCTCACACACGAAAAGCACTCAGTTTTTTCTGCTACACTTTTATGAAATTGGACCTTTTTTTTTGTTGTTTTTTGCAATCCTTGGGCGCATTTCTTTTTTTTTTTTTTTCGCGGACTTCTGATGAAATTCGCGTTTTTTCCGCAATCCTTTGACGAATCTTGCATATTTTTCACGATCCCTTTACGAAATTCGCGTTTTTTTCAGCTGCCTTTTGAAGAAATTAGCATTTTTTTCGTAATTCTTTAACAAAATTTGTCTTTTCCCCCCACAATCCTTTGACGAAATTCACGTTATTTCTACGGCCTTTTGACGAAATTCACATTTTTTTCGAAGAAATTTGCATTTTTTTGCGATCCTTTGACGAAATTTGCGTTTTTCTTGCTATCCTTTGACGAAATTTGCATTTTTCCCGATCCCTTGACAAAATTCGCGTTTTTTCCGCTGCCTTTTGAAGAAATTAGCATTTTTTTCAATTCTTTAACAAAATTTGTGTTTTTGCCACGATCTTTTGACGAAATTCGCGTTATTTCTACGACCTTTTGACGAAATTCGCATTTTTTCAGCGATTTTTTGCAAAGAAATTTGCATTTTTTCGCGATCCATTGACGAAATTTGCGTTCTTTTTTTCACGATCCTTTAACGATATTAGCGTTTTTTCACGATCCTTTGACGTAATTCGCATTTTTTCTACGATCCTTTGAAGAAATTTTCGTTTTGTCCGCGATCCTTTGACGAAATTCGCGTTTTTTGCAACTTTTTTGACGAAATTCGCATTTTTCGCGTTTTGGAAGAAATTTGCGATTTTTCGCGATCTTTTTCGGAAGTTGCGTTTTTTTCAGGATCCTTTGACGTAATTCGCATTTTTCTATGATCCTTTGACGAAATTTGCATTTTGTCCGCAATTCTTTGACGAAATTTGAGTTTTTTTCCCGATCCTTTGACGAAATTCAAGTTTTTTCACAATATTTTCACGAAATTTGCGTTTTGTCCGCGATCCTTTGACGTAATTCGCCTTTTTTCTACGATTCTTTGTCGAAGTTTGCGTTTATTTCGCGATCCTCTAACGAAAATCGTGTTTTTTACGCGATCCTTTGCCGAAATTCGTGTTTTTTACGCGATCCTTTGCCAAAATTCACGTTTTCTTCGCGATCATTTGACCAAGTTTGCGGTTGTTTCACGATCATTTGACGAAATTTGCAGTTGTTTTACGATCCTTTGGCGAAATTTGCGTGTATTTCGCGATCCTTTGACGAAATTCGTGTTTTTTCCACGGGAAAAAAGGCCGAAAGTTGCGGACAATTTTTTAAAATTAATTTCTTTAGTGAAAACAAAAATTGTCCCTAAGAGATTTTCTTTGACCGCGACTATGTCGCGGTGTTTCTGCCACTGGTATTCGAAGTTAGAAAACTGTTTAGTTATTTCAAATCTGAATCCGTGTATGGTGTATTTTATAATTTTGATCATATGTGATAGAAAAATGCACAATATAAGAATAGGAGGACTTGAATTTCATTTTTTATTTTCTTTTACGTCTTTCTCTTTTTTCCATAAATATTTATCCAAGTAAAAACGTAAGATAAAATAAGAAAAGTAATAATAATAATAAAAAATGAGAGAATTGGTTAATTAGTAGTTTTTGTTTTCTCTATGCTAATTAGAATAAGGATAATTGTTGCAGATTACTTCAATGAGAAAATTTCAACTGTCTGCTTCCCAAAGCAGATCAAAAGACCAAAACAAACTACAGAGGACGACGGAAACATTTAGTAGATAATATTGCATAAAGCCGGACAGAAGAATTTTTTTACTTGGAACTTTTTTACAGAACGTTTTTACTTGGATAAATATTTATAGAAAAAAGAGAAATAAATAAAAAGAAAATAAAAAAGTAAAATCCAAATGCTCCTATTCTTATTAGCCCCCGATACGGTATTGTATTTCTTTCTCCCAGCATATATTGTGACATCTTCAAAAAATAACGTTACCTATACAGTAGGCCAGCCGTAAAACACAGCAGTACCATTAAATACTCAATAGCAATTTTTTAAAATTCTAAGCATCACACATTTTCAATTTTTATACCGTCGTATTGGGGAAAAAAGTACTTTTAAATGCAATTTATTTGAAAACTGCATCTCCATTTATTTTTGAGATATTCATTTTTTTGTAGTTTTTGGCTCCTGGCAACCACTGGCAACGGAAGTACTCCATTTTTGTAGAAAGTAAAGGAAAAATAGTTGTAAAATATTACTCTATTTTTGTTGCCATTTTTTCATAACAGCCGAAAGAAAATTTAATTAAAATACGTGCTATTTTGAAAATATATAAACGAATGATTTCTGTTAAAACATGGAGCTATTATAAACTATATTTAATTTTAAGTGTCTATATTAATGTTACAAACAAATGAAGGCCTATGAGTCATTAGACAGCCTTTTTTTTTGTGAGTGTGTCGAGTTCCTTTAATGATGGCATCTTTGTGCTGCATTTGTGTATTATTTCGCGATAGTGACGTCCTATGCATACTTTACTGTAGATGTTTAAGAGTGGATCGTATGTGGAATTCTTAAGCGGATGCAAATGACGTCATTTTACATAAAATAAAAGCGTGTGTTGTAAGTCTTAAAATATGTTTTGTATTATTGTTATACACACACACACACACACACACACACACACATATATATATATATATATATATAATTTTTTTTTCTTTTTTCATCGGAGGAGACACTAAATTCTGAAAAAGAAGAATTCCTGTTTTCTAGTATTGTATATTTTTCTGTCACATATGATCAAAATTATCAAATACACCATACACGGAGACGGGTTCAGATTTGAAATAACTAAACAGTTTTCTAACTTCGTATTAAATGCCACGTTTATTAAAAAAACAAACACTTGTTCTTAAAAAATATTTTTACTCCTCTCAAGAATGTTAAATTTTCTGACACATTTAAGTAGACATTTTTTTTTATCCAGAAGCATGTAATCAGCAGGCATGAGCCATGAAGTGCTTTGAAATCAAATAGCACTTTTAAATTTTCTGATGAATGTATTACATGTTAAGTGATAATCAGTTGCTACCTCATAATGATATTTTGCCGATTGTCACGTTTCAAAAAAAATCTGTTCCAAACGTCAACATTGGCACCATTTTCTGAAAGATCAGTTACCTTTATGGGAAAAAGGAGAAACGCTATTCATTTACGAATAAGAAAGAATATCTGTAAATTTCGTGCATTTAAGAATGAAAATTTCTTCACGAAAGTGTAAAAAAAGATGCAAGTTACGATTTCAGAACAACTTTAAATAGTTTTTAAAAACCACAAAATGTGGCTAATCAAAGCTATATTTTATTTGTAGGATATTTTTTCTGTTGAATTTTTAAACTGGAACTCGTAACATAGAAAGTTATCAGAATTGAAATAGTCAAATATGATGTTGAGCAATTGAGCATAAGTATAAAAAAAATGTAAATATTTTCATTTTAATTAAAAAAAGAGTTTTGAACACAAAAAGGTTTTTTTCGATGGAGAAGGGGAAGGGGAGAGAGGGTATAGGCAGTGTGGAAAATTATTTTATTTTCTGCAAAATTACTTTGCTTGTATTTTTTTGTGAGCTGTTGCGTTGATTCTGTTACATTAATTAGCCTAATTGAAGTCAAAGTATTTTTTTTAGTTAACTTTGAGATCCTTTCATTTCAAAAAACAAAGAAAATACTGCTTTCACTTTTTGCAGCAGAAAGTAAATGTGTGTCTCAAAAAATCAATTAGAAGAAAGATTAATGCTTATCATCAGTGCTCTTGTCTTTATATATATCAATACAACTGATGATTTTGAAACAAGTTCAAAAACATAAATAAAAAATATCTTTTCGAACTGAATGACAAGAACCAGTGTTGTAATCGTAAAAAAACAGAGGGTATACGCTGTAGGGGTGCACAACCTTTTTAAGAGAAGGGCCACTTACAAAAATACCTGGGTTGTCGAGGGCCACATCAGCAACACAGGAATAATTCTATTTCGGGGAGATCTGTGGCCTATAAAAAACATGGTTTCAGAGCAGTGGCAGTTTTACCCGTTTAGGTTCCCCTACCCAGTCAACATATCATATTCAATACAGTTGGCAAGGGTATATCATCAGTTTATGTTTGCATATATAACAGAGATATAGCAAAGATTATTTTCAAGGCGTGAAAATATTCCTTGACTTTATTCAGTTGGATTAAATTTTGCTTTATTAAAAGTGCTAAAAAACAAACATAGGCATGAAAGTGGCTAGTGCCCAAGAAAATGTCAACTTTATGAACGAAGTTAAATTGACGAAACTCTCAATTTTTCTGCAGCCGATCAACAAAATTTTAGATTTTCCCGAGCTTGATCGACAAAATTGGCGTTTTTTCCACACCTTATCATTGGAATTCGCGATTTTTCCGCGCCTAGTCAACAAAATTCGCGATTGTTAACTGGCTGACGAAATTTTCAATTTTTCCCGTGGTGAATTGTTGGAATTCACAACTTTTTCTTGCGATAAACTACCGAAACGCGCGATTTTACCGTAGCCGATCGACGAAATTTGCAATTTTTCGCATCTAATCGACAAAATTCACGATGTTTTCCTCTGTCCGATCAACGAACTTTGCGATTTTTTTCGCGCCCGATCGACAAATTTCGCAATTTTTCCACGCTCGATAGACAGAACTCGGAATTTTTTCCGTCGACGAAATTCGCGATTCTTAACTGACTAAAATCCTTGGCAAATTGGCAAAATTCGCGGCTTTTTCTCTCGATAAACTGACGAAACTCACGATTTCCAGCCAATCAACGAAATTCCCAATTTTTCCTGACCCGATCGACAAACCTTGCGATTTTTCCGCACCCGATCAGCTAAATTCGCATATCTTAAATGACTGACGAAATTTGCAATTTCCCACGGCAAATTGGCAAAATTCACGATTTTTTATTGCAATAAACTGACGAAACGCGCGATTTTTCCGCACTCGATTGATGAAATTCACGATTTTTTCGTGCCTGATCGACGAAATTCTTGATTTTACCGCACCCGATCGAAGAAACTCGCGATTTTTCCGCGCCCGATTGACGAAACTGAAACTCGATTTTTCCGCACTCAAGTCAACGTAAATCGCAATTCTTAATTGACTAACAAAATTTGTAATTTTCCCTCGCAAAATTGGCTAAATTCACGACTTTTTCTCGCAATAAACTGACTAAACTCACGATTTTCCCGTGCTCGATCACGCGCGAGACCGACGAAATTCGAGGTATTTTTGACTAGCGACTGACGAAAATAGCAACTCGGGAATTTCTTTTATTGGGCTATTCAGGGGCTATCGGGAATTTCCTTTATTGGGCTTTATCCCTTATTGTATCGGCTGGACGATTAAATAAATTCGCAATTGTTAGCTGACTGGCGGAATTTGAGTTTCCGCAGCAAATTGACGAAATTCGCGATTTTTTCCTGCAATCTATTGTCAAAAATTGCAATTTGCTGTCATTTGTAAATTGACGAAATTCGCCGGCCACTTGTTAACCCATCGCGGGCCACTTTTGGCCCGCTGGCCACATGTTGTGCATCCCTACGCTAAAGTCATGAACATTCATGGATACAGTTTACGCTAATGATTTATTTGAGAAGCAGGGGGTATGGTGAGCTTCTTAAAAAAATCCAGAGAGAGGGTATACAGCGTATATCTCCGTATACCCTTAACTACTCCGTGACAAGAACAGATCCAGATCTCAAAACATATTGTCGTCGGTTTATATTAAGTTACAAAGAAAAAAATCCAATATTTTATAGTTCTCTATCTTATTATTATTTTTCTTTAAAGCGGCTCTCGAGCTTCCTACTCAACAACGCAAAATTTTCCAACACATTTTCTGTCTCATTTTTAAGTATATTGGCAGGCCTCTGACTGTTGAAGCAGAATACAATGGAAACTAGTTTTACATTTTTTGATAAATTACTTATCGAGTTATAAGCGATTGTGGTCACATGAGGACAAGTTTTTTGTCTTTCTCGAGCTGCCGCGTCTGGAATTTAAAACGCCAACTTTGACAATATTTTCTGAAAAATCTTTTGTGTTTACCAAAAAATGGAAAACGTCTTTCGACTACATAGTTTCTGAATAACAACACCTTCCAATTTCCGAAAAAAAAATGAATTCAGAAATGTCTCAAAAAGTAGCTCTTTTGATTTGAGAACAGCCTTAAGGATTTTTTCCCGCATTCTTTTTTAAATATTTTTTCCAAGAAACTTTTAGTTCTTCGAAGATACAACATACCATTATATATAGTAGCTAATAGGGATGTACCGCATATACGGTATCTATTCTGTATTCGGCCTCTTCGGCCATGTTACCGAAAACTTAAAAAAACTTCTAAAACATTTTTAAAAATCTTACACAATTTCTGCTTCGAACTACCAACTTATAAAGATATTCATAATAATTAGAAACAGAATCATATTTAAGTAAAATAAATGTTTTTACTTTATTTGCTTTTTGTAAAGTATTACTTAAGAAAATTAACCATTAATGGGGATTTTCATAGAAATTAACAATGTAAAAATGCAAGTTCCTGAACCTTTTCTAGTAAATAATCTGTTTCTTGCTTTATCACAAAAAGGGTGTTTCTAATCAAACAGAAAAACTTTCAGGGTTGATAATACACATCAAGAAAGACAATTTTTGTTCAGAAAACCATAATCGCAATCCACTTATTCAGTTATAAATAAAGTGTATCTCATTCGAGGCCAAACTTGGATTTTCATTTGTTAACTCTAACGAAGATATCATAGCTATATTTTTAACAAACTTGCTTTGATTTCTGTGAAATATAATACCATGATGAGAAGTGCAGGAAATTGCCACTTTTCATATTTAAAAAACTATGAAGCAGAGATTCCTTTATTCAGAATGCAATTTATAGTATTTATACTGTGTCACTGGCCAAAATTCAGTCATTTTCAATGATATCATAACATTTAGTACAAACTAACTTAATATGAAACAAATCTTGCTAAAATATCTTCATTTACTGATAAAGTTGTGAACGAAAATTCAGTTTCGGCTTGTAGTTGCACACCCATAACTTTTGGCTGAATATATTGTAATTTTGATGGAATAAACGGAGTGATGTGTTGTTTCTTGTTCAAAATTTTTTTGTCTCGACCACATCATCTCTGTTGAAAGTTTGTTACAATTTTTTAGGAACAATGTGTATGTTTACAATCTATGAAAATAATCGCCCATTCGAAACACTGATCTAAGATGCATTTAAAAACTTCCTTGCTAAATCAAAGTCAGTAGAAAAGTTATTTTTCCTGAGTTGTTTGTTTTAGAATTAAAAAAAAAAAAATTATTCACTTGGTTTAATGCACCAGAAAATCCTTGAAATATAAAACTTTTTAATTAATAAAATTTTAAAATTCTCTTCTTAAATAACTCAAGCAGATTTTTTTTCATATATAAAGTTTACCTGTAAAAAGTTCTTGTTTATCAATATGTAAGTTTCTGCATTAAATATTAGGTAAAATTGTTTTAAAATTTAATATTTTAATGCCTTTAATCTTTGAAATATAAAAGTATTCGACCAGACAATATTTGGTACTTGACCGAATATTCGGTATTTGGCCTAACAGTTAATTCGGCCAGCCGAATATTCGGTATTCGGTTAGCCTGTTGGCCGAATATTCGGCAGAAAAGTTATTTTTGCTGGGTTGTTTGTTTTAGAATAAAAAAAAAATTCACTCGGTTTAATTCTCAGAAGAAGTCATGAAGTATAAAGCTTTTTTAATTAATAAAATTTTAAAATTCTCTTCTTAAATAACTCAGAGCTGATTTTTTTCATGCATAAAGTTTACTTGTAAAAAGTTCTTGCATATCAATATGTAAGTTTTTGCATTAAATATTATGAAATTTTTTTTTAATTTAACATTTTAATGCCTTTAATCTTTGAAATATAAAAGTATTTGACCACCCGAATACTTGGTATTTGGCCGAATAGTTACTACTCAGCTGGCCGAATATTCGGTATTCGGCCTAACAGTTAATTCGACTAGCCGAATATTTGGTATCCAGCTCGCTTGTAGGCGGAATATTCGGTACAAAAGTTATTTTTGCTGAATTGTTTGTTTTAGAATTAAAAAAAATATATATATTCACTTGGTTTAATTCACAAGAAACAGCCATGAAATATAAAACTTTTTAAATTAATAAAATGTTAAAATTCTCTTCTTAAATAAATCATAGCATATTTTTTTCATGCATAAAGTTTACTTTTAAATGTTCTTGTGTACCAATATGTAAGTTTCTGCATTAAATATTATGTAAAATTGTTTTAAAATTTAACATTTTAATGCCTTTAATCTTTGAAATATAAAAGTATTTGACCAGCCAAATTTGGTATTTGCCGAATAGTTACTTCTCGGTTGGCCGAATATTCGGTATTCAGCCTAACAGTTAATCCGACTAGCCGAATATTCGGTATCCGGCTCGCCTGTTGGCCGAATATTTGGTAGAACAGTTATTTTTGCTGAATTGTTTGTTTTAGAATTAAAAAAATATATATATATTCACTTGGTTTAATTCACCAGAAGAGGCCATGAAATATAAAACTTTCTTAATTAATAAAATTTTAAATTTCTTTTCTTAAATAACTCAAAGCAGATTTTTTTCATGCATAAAGTTTACTTTAAAAAGTTCTTGTGTATCAATATGTAAGTTTCTGCATTAAATATTATGTAAAATTGTTTTAAAATTTAACATTTTAATCAGTGGTGTAGTCCTGGGAAAAAAAGTGGGGGGACGCTCATTTTTCGAACATTAGGCTGTATATCACTCATAGGGCGGCAAACTTGAATTTGAATCTTACTTTTCATTTTGTATTGCAGAGAAAAGTAGTTGAAAAGTTAAAAGTTAAACTAATAAAAATTACAATTTAATTAAAATTTGAAAATTTTAATTTAAATTAATTTAACGAAAAATTTTGTCGTTAAATATTTTTCTATAGAATGAAATGTTAAAAACATTATTTCATGTCCGCAAATTTTTGCCCAGTTATAAAAATTAAAAGTTCGACCCGAGCCCGGTCCGAACAAAATAATTGGCCCAACCTGGTATGAAATTTAAAAGTTCGACCCAAACCCGGTTCGGCAAATTATTGTGCCGGCCGGTGTAACGGCTAAAAGTTCGACCCGAGACCAGCCCGGACCGAAAAACAGTTGAAATCTGGGCCCGAGTGAGTTTCTACAAAACATTGAATGCTACGTCGATTTGGTTGAAAATGGATACGAGGAGTTCTGACCAAAAATACTTATCTTAGCTTTTTTTTTTAAATGTTTATAATCTTCATTTTTATAGAAGTGATTTAGGCTGCGAACATTTATTTTTATTTTTTATTTATTATTATTTTTTTTTTAACGAATCTCTATTTGTTGTATGTAAATGTTTCAGTTATCAGTTATATTGTTAATCCATATTCCATGTATTGGAGACTTAAAAATCTGAAAAATGCTATACCGTAAAATCTTCTAAAACGGAATTGCATTGGAAGGAAACAAAAATGCGTTATAGATAAGTTTCTTTCTTAGCAACTGTAAATGCATTATATGATATATTCTTTTCGTATGTTATTAGCATATTAGTTTTGAATGGATCAACATATTTTTCAGTTTAAGACAGGATTCGGTCATAGGCAGGTTCTTTTTCACACGTTTTACTATATTTTAATTTAGCTATATTTTAATAGGCCTAGAAATCTACTATTTCTTAAAAAGAATAAATTTTAATGTTTAATGTTGAATTGCAGAATAATGGCGATTTAAAAATGTATGCATTTTTTGCAAAAATTTTCGGGCCAGGCCTAATTTTACTGATCTTTGATCGAACCAGGCCACGCCGAGACAATGTCACATCCTTCAGGATAAAAGGCCCCAGCCCGGACGGGAAAGTATTGACTAGACCTGGCCCAAGTCTTCAGAAAAAAGTATGTTCCGGGCTCGGCCCAAGTGCGTGAATGAAAATAGGCCCGAGTCCGGACCGTGCAGGTCTCTGACATGCCCTATGTTTTCCATCTCCTCCTCAAAAATGGCGGCTGCCGTGCTGCCGAAGGCGGACTTTTTTCAGCGTATGTATGGTCTTTTGAATCTTGGTACCAATAATTTTTAAAAGTTTTTTCCGTTTTAATTGTCTGAGATTAAACAAGACAAAGAAACCTTTTATAAAATAGTGTTGTCTATTTAATATGTAGGGGACCGTTTAAAAAAGTCCTTCGGCAGGTACCATTTCTGTGTCAGCACTCAGGCCTCGTATTGAGGGGGGCAGTGTGTTTTCTGTGGGTGACGTTATCTCCCTCCTCAATGATGTACAGTGAAATACGTTTAACACGAAACTGAGGGGCGGAAAAAAATTTTCGTGTTAAAAGAATTTCGCGTTAAAAGATTCCTAAAAAAAGAACAAAACTCAAATATTTTCGACATCATCAAATTTTATTTCGATTTCCTGTTAAGCTTCTAGTAAGTTACAACCATTAGGATAAAAAGCAAGTAAACAATATATAAAAAGTAAAGAAGGATTGTACTTTGTGCCGAAATATTAAGAAAAAGAAACAACGTATAAAGGTACAAATAAATTTGTTTAAAAGCATACAGCTGTTTCAAACTTTTATGTTTTTGTTTAACTTTTATTTTAAGCACTGATGAGGAAACCTTAGAAGTTTTGAAACAGCTGTATGCTTTTAAACAAATTTATTTGTGCCTTTATACGTTGTTTCTTTTTCTTAAGTAAACAATATATTGTTTATTTGGGGAAAAATCAGATATCTTTTTTTGAAGTGTCTTTTTCAACATTCTGAGATCTAGCTTGTTTGAACCAAATAAGTTAAGCTGTCTCTAAATCTTCGTGCTTAGCAGTTCTCATACGTTTTCTCTCAGGCTTAAACAAACTGCGCTCAACACATTAAAGTAATGCGATCCCTGTTTTTTATTATTGTTGATAATGTAGAACTGGCAATTCAAAACTCTTTGCAGATTTCTGTTTTCATTCTTCTTTTTCATCAACTCTCCATCTTCATTTGAAGCGAAATAACAGTTTGTTTTCGCACCGATTTCTCAGCAATTGTGCTCATAAAACATAAGGTAATTTACAAAACACACGAAATTCTCTGATTTTCACCCAAAATTCAGTGGTTTTAACACAAAATTCACCAATTTCAACTTAAACTAGATCGAAAGCATTTTTCTTTTTCGTGTTAAACGGTTTTTGTTTCGTGTTAAAAGAACAAAAATGTATTAAATTGCATTGTATACTGTCCGGACCGCTATATCATTTCGTGTTAACCGATTTTTCATGTTAAGCATTTTCGTGTTAAACGTGTTTCACTGTATATCAATTTCACAAAACGCTTTTTAAACAATTATTGAATATCGAGAGTAATTCAATGGAATTTCTTTGTGAATTCCTGCAAAAAAGCGATAGAAGCTACACAATCGGAATTCTATATTAAGCGAATTGTTGTGCACTACAGTGATATATATCAATTTCCTTATTTTTGAAGTAGTGTAACATTATTAAAATACCATGTAAAGAATTTTCTTTCCGTAGGGCGTAATTTAACGGAATAGTTTGATGTATACAAGTAAACGAACTAGTGCTACGCACTTCATTTTCATTAAAAAAATCTCCATAGTAAATCATAATCTATCTATATCATACTTTATTATTACTTTACTTCATCATATTATAAAGAGGTAAAAATTGTTTATTTGTAGGAGGTAAGCTTTGGAACTACCGAACCGATTACAAAAGTAATGGTATCAAAACGATGGTGTTAGTCCAACTTAGAACATAGGCTATATCTTATGTCCGTGCAACAGGCCAAAAGGGGGTGCGGGAGCCAAAAACGTTCTAAAAATGCGATTTTTGTGTCACTGAAGGGCCTAGAAACCTGAAACTTGGAATGGTAGTTACTTATAAGATACTAATGATCTCTAAGGAAATTTCTTAATAAAATCGAAATTAAAAAGGGGTGAAAATGCACGAAAAGCGTTCTGAAAAACGTTCTAAATGGCGATTTTTACGCAATTTCAGGAAGTACCAAACCGATTTCAAAAATAATGGTGTCAAAATGATGGTGACAAGACAACCCTTGCTCCAACATAGGTCACATTTTATGTCGGTGCCACTACCCCTAAAGGGGGTGCAGGTGCAAAAAAGTTCGAAATTGCGATTTTTGTGCTACTGAAGGGTCTAGATACATGGAATTTGGCATGGTAGTTACTTATTAGATATAAATTATCTCTAAGAACATTTCTTAAAAAATTCGAAATTTAAAAGGGGTGAAAATGCGCAAAAAGCGTTCTAAAAAACTCTCTAAATGCCGATTTTTATGCAATCTCAAGAATTACCAAACCGATTTCAAAAATAATGGTGACAATCCTTGCTCCAATATAGGCTACATTTTATGCCGGTGCCACTACACCTAGAGGGGTGCACGAGCAAAAAACGTTCGAAATTGCGATTTTTGTGTTACTGAAGGGCCTACATACTTGGAATTTGGAATGGTAGTTACTTGTAAGCTATAAATGATCTCTAAAAACATTTCTTAAAAAAAAAAAAAAAAATCAAAATTTAAAAGGGGTGAAAATGCGGAAAAGAGTTCTAAAAAACATTTTAAATGGCAATTTTTACGCAATTTTAGAAAGTACACAACCTATTTCAAAAGTAATGGTTGGAAATCGATGATGACAGCCCTTGCTCTAGCATAGGCACTATTTCAGGTCGGTGTCACTACGACCTAGGGGTTGCAGAAGCAAAAAACCTTCTAAATTGCGATTTTTGTGTTACTGAAGGGCCTACAATCCTGACATTAGGCAAGGCAATTATTTATAAGATACAAATGATCTCTAAGATCGTTTCCTAAAAAATCGAAATTTAAAAAGGGTGAAAATGAGCGTAAAGCGTTCGAAAAAACTTTCTAAATTGCGATTTCTACGCAATTTCAGTAAGTACCAAACCGATTTAAAAAAATAATGGTGTGAAAACGATGGTGATAGCTCTCGCTCCAACATAGGTTGTATTTCATGTCAGTGATACTAACCCAAAGGGGGTGAAGGAGCAAAAAACGGTCTAAATTGCGTTTTTTTTTTTTTTTTTTTTTTTTTTTTTTTTGTAATACTGCAGGGACTAGCAACTTGAAACTAGGCATGGTAGTTACTTATTAAATATAAATTATCTCTAAGAACATTTCCTAAATAATTCGAAATTTAAAAAGGGGTGAAAATGGATGAAAAACTTTCTAAAAGACGTTCCAAATTGCGATTTCCACGCAATCTCAGAAAGTACCCAACCGATTTCAAAAGTAATGGTTGGAAATTGATGATGACAGCCCTTGCTGCAATATAGGATCTATTTCATGTCGGCGTCACTACCACCATGGGGTTGCATTTTAAAAAACGTTCTAAATTGGGATTTTTGTGATACTGAAGGGTCCGGATACATGGAATTTGGCATGGTAGTTACTTATTAGATATAAACGATCTCTAAGAGCATTTCTTAAAAAATTCGAAATTAAAAAGGGGTGAAAATGCGCAAAAATCGTTCTAAAAAACGTTCTAAATGGCGATTTTTATGTAATCTCAAGAAGTACCAAACCAATTTAAAAAATAATGGTGACAATCCTTGCTCCAATATAGGCTACATTTTATGTCGGGGCCACTACCCCTAGAGGGGGTGCACGAGCAAAAAACGTTCGAAATTGCGATTTTTGTGTTACTGAAGGACCCACATACTTGGAATTTGGAATGGTAGTTACTTGTAAGATATAAATGATATCTAAAAACATTTCTTAAAAAAAAAATCGAAATTTAAAAGGGGTGAAAATGCGGAAAATAGTTCTAAAAAATATTCTAAATGGCGATTTCTACGCAATTTTAGAAAGTACGCAACCTATTTCAAAAGTAATGGTTGAAAATCGATGATGACAGCCCTTGCTCTAGCATAGGCTCTTTATCAGGTCGGTGTCACTACCACCTAGGGGTTGCAGAAGCAAAAAACGTTCTAAATTGCGATTTTTTTGTGTTACTGAAGGGCCTACAATCCTGACATTAGGCAGGGCAGTTACTTATAAGATACAAATGATCTCTAAGATCGTTTCTTAAAAAATCGAAATTTAAAAAGGATGAAAATGAGCGTAAAGCGTTCTAAAAAACTTTCTAAATTGCGATTTCTACGCAATTTCAGGAAGTACCAAACCGATTAAAAAAAATAATGGTGTGAAAACGATAGTGATAGCCCTCGCTCCAACATAGGCTGTATTTCATATCAGTGCCACTACCCTAAAGGAGGTGAAAGAGCAAAAAACGGTCTAAATTGCGTTTTTTTTTTATGTAATACTGCAGGGGCTAAGTACTTGAAACTAGGCATGGTAGTTACTTATAAAATATAAATTATCTCTAAGAACATTTCCTAAATAATTCGAAATTTAAAAAGGGGTGAAAATGGATGAAAAACTTTCTAAAAGACGTTCTAAATTGCGATTTCCACGCAGTCTGAGAAAGTACCCAACCGATTTCAAAAGTAATGGTTGAAAATTGATGATGACAGCCCTTGCTCCAATATAGGATCTATTTCATGTCGGCGTCACTACCACCTTGGGGTTGCATTTTTAAAAAAGTTCTAATTTGTGATTTTTGTGATACTGAAGGGGCAAGCAACTTGAAATTTCGCATGGTAATTACTTATGAGAGGTAAATACTCTCTGAGAAGAGTTTCTTATAAATTTGAAATTTAAAAGGGGTGAAAATGAACAAAAAGCGTTCTAAAATCGTTCTAAATAGCGATTTCTACGCAATCTCAGAAAATATAAACCGATTTCGGAAGTAATGGTTTCAAATTGATGGCGACCATCCCCGATCCAACATAGCCTATATTTTACGTTTTTGTCACTAGCGCCTGGGGGTTACAGGAGCAAAAAATGTTCTAAATTGCGTTTTTTGTGTTACTGAGGGGATCTAAAATTTTAAAATTGGAATGGTAATTACTTCAAAGATGCAAATGCTTTCTAGGAATTGTCGAAAGAAAATTCCGAATTTAAAAGGACGAAGTGAGGCAAAAGCGTTCTAAATTACGATTTTTATGCAATCGTACGAAATACGAAACCGATTTCAAACATAATGGTTGTAAATTGATGGTCATAGAACCAACTCAAACGTAAGCTATATTTTATGTCGAGGGTTGTAGGAGCAAAAAAACTTTCTAAATTGCGATTTCTGCGGTACTGAAAAGGCTAGAAACTTTAAATATAGCACGGTAGTTACTTATAATATATAAATGTCCTCTAACAACAATCGAAAATAAATTGGAAATTAAAAAGGGGTAAAGCGAAGGGAAGGAGCGAAAAGCATTCTAAAAGTGTCCTAAATTACGATTTCTATGGAATCTTAGGAAATTATAAACCGATTACAAAAGTTATTGGTTGCGCGTTGCGAATCAAGAGTGATAGTCCGCGATCCTATACGGGCTATATTTTATGCCGGTGTCACTACCACTGGGTTCGCAGAAACAACAAATAGTCTTTAAAAACATCTAAATTCCGTTTTCTTCAGAATATTAGTTAATACCAACCGATTTCAAGGTTAATGTTGCAAATTAATGGTGACAGTCTCTGTTTCAACATCTTTCGAGACATTCTATTTCAACTTTGTTTCGGCATTCTATGTTGGTGCCATTAACACCAGAGAGGGGGTAGACTGTTAGATAAGAAGCTTGGAATTTGACATGATGGTTAATTTTAAGATGTAAATGTGTTAAGATGGTTTCTAAAGACTTCTTAACTTCAAGTGAATACTGAAATTAGCATAAAAGTCTCAAACTATTTTCTAAATTATCATTTATTTGGAATTAGTCTTAGTTTTTCTTATTAATAAAATCTCATTTCTGTCTATTGCATTTTTATAATGAAGTTTAGTCAAACTGTGGCTTAGTTTGTAATTTTTGAATATTTCAAAAAGTGTTCTTCTAATAAAAGATAGTCATGCAAATACCACTTGGCATATTCCAACTATTACGCGAGCAAAGCCTCGGGGTTTGCTAGTACTGTATATAAGTAGTGCGGTAATACAAGTTTATTTACGGGCAATCGGAATGACGCACCGAAGTAATAAATCTTTTCAACTGTGTTAGAAAGTGTTAAAATATTGTATTTTTTCTGCTGCTGCAAATTTTATAGAGATTGCAGATATTTTTAAACATTATTGTCGTTATTCAATAAAATCTATATTTTATTGCAAAAAGATATTTTAGAAACATAACAAATAAGACATATTAAAACACAAAATTAAACTTCTATCAACATTTTTTTACAAAATGAAAAATTGAAACAGATTATTATTTTTTTTTCTGAACACTCGATTATGTTAATGTACATTAATCGGCGGTTTTGAAAAAAAATATGTAAAAGAAAAACAGAACTAAAAATAGTCTTTTACGGTGTCTTCAGGGGGACAGACACTCTCCCTGATGAAAAATTCTTGGTTATTCTTTCTTTTACTGTTTAATTACTTTAAATCCTTTGAGAAAAACAAACTTTAGTATTTTCTTAAAATTTCGAGAGAGAAAAAAAATTTACTTGTTTAAATTTTAAAATGCAGAGAGGAACAATCCTTCTCAACTACCATTGCTGGCGCCCATGTTTTTATTCCACTCCTTTCTTCAAAAGACATAGTTTTATAACAAAAACTTATTGATATTTGGAAAATATAGAATCCTTATTAAAAATTCATGGTATAACATAGCATGCAATTTAAAATATAATTGGTCAAAACTCAAAAGAGTCTTACTCTTCGATCGAACTTTTGATTTTCAATTGGGGACGATGATTTCGTACCTGTTTCGGTACGACAACGTTTGGAAGGAATTACTACAAAATTTTCCACTTTCGGCTGCCTATATCGTTTCAATGTTATTTTATCCTTCAAAAATTTTAAATTGATACAAAATACTTATGGCTAGGATTTAAAAAAGAGATACATCAGAGATACTAGCTTGAATTCAAAATAATTCAATGCTTGTAGTTATTTTTTGTCTAAAGAGGTAATCCTCGAATCTAATCAGGAAATAATTGCCAATGTGAACGATAAACGAGGATGAGAGAAGGGAGAATAATGGTTTTGGGGATTCTTGCACTGCACTGTACAGTATCTGGAGTTGTGGGTCTGCATTGATGTCCGTTTTGTTAATTTATTCTGCATTCGACTGCAAACATCATACCCGGCCATCTGAGGACCCGTACTAACATATGTGACAGCTATGACAATTACCCTGAATATCTTTAAACACTTTATTTACTGACTAATGGAAGCATGTTGTTGTTAATTGTCATGTGAGAAAACACGGCTAGGCTTTCAAAACTGCAACATCTGGATATTTTTATACTGAGACTATATGGTGTATAAATGTCTTTTTCGGAGAACTTGTCTGGTTTTTCTGTTAGAAACAGCAGGGGGATAATAGCTTTCGATTAGAGCATTCCAAGTAAAACTAATGTATGCATCTGAAGGAACAAATGTTAGAGGTGTAATTATGATGAAACAGCATATAAACACCGCTTTCTTCTCAATTCCTTTCAATTTGTTTTTTAAATGCCCCTTGTTAAAGAAAACTAAAATAGTTTAAAAAAATTATTCTTTACCTTATAAAATTGCTAATTTATTAATGTGTTTTTTATTTTAAACATTTAATAAATCAGAAAGACCTGCGTCCCCTCGCGTCCCCCTTAAGAAAAAAAGTAAGGGGACGCTTGAACTAAAATAAAAAAGTGGGGGGACGCCGTCCCCCCGCGTCCCCCCTCGACTACACCACTGATTTTAATGCCTTTAATCTTTGAAATATAAAAGTAATCGACCAGCCGAATACTTGGTATTTGCCCGAATAGTTACTATTCGGCTGGCCGAATATTCGGTATTCGCACTAACAGTTAATTCGACTAGCCGAATATTTGGTATCCGGCTCGCCTGTAGGCCGAATATTCGGTACAAAAGTTATTTTTTGCTGAGTTGTTTGTTTTAGAATTAAAAAAAAACCAAGTTATGCACTTGGTTTAATTCTCCAGAAATATGAAACTTTTTTAATTAATAAAATTTTAAAATGTTCGACCAGCCTAATATTTGATGTTTGGCCGAATAGTTACTATTCGGCTGGCCGAATATTTGGCATTCGGCCTAACAGTTAATTCGGCTAGCCGAATATTCGGTATCCAGTTCGCCTCTAGGCCGAATATTCGGTATTCGGTTAAAATCACTGTTCGGTACATCCCTAGTAGCTGATGTAATGTTATTACACCGTTCTTTGATAAGAAAAAATTCCCAGTTCTCTCTTATTTTTTGCTTTGAAAAACAGACAATACAACAGTAAACATCTGGCGACATCCTGTCCCCCGAAAAAAACCGCGAAATATCCACCCCCCATAGCTTTCAGAGTCCAGCAAAACGAATTTTAACGAACAAGAAATCTAGCCTTCTAATTTCATTTGTATTGGTCAAGGAGTGAACGTGTACCATTTACCCTCAAGGCCTTTTTCTCCAGGTCCCTTTCTTGAAGGAAGCATGAAGCGAAGATATTAGCTGCCTCAATCTCCTATCTTACAGGGATACTGCATAGAAATAGGAAGAAGGTATATTTCTTCTTCCAAGGGATACTGTATCATGGACACACCCCCCCCCCCCTCCCTCCATTTCTTACGCCCATAAAATAGCTAAAAAGTGAAATTGCAATCGACTCCGAGCAAAAAAAACTTAAATAATGCAATGAGAAAGAAAGTTTCTTATTAGAAAATATTTAATAATTTTAAGTATGCTTTTTCTGTTTTGTAATAGATTTTGTAATATGTTCTTAAAAATTCTTAAAAACAAGAAAAAAATCAGAGCCAAATGATGTAATGCTTGAAAAAAAGTGAAATTACCGAATGTATACGAGTTTACCGAAAGTGGGGGGGAGGGGGGGGGTGTCGCTTATAAGCTTACAATGGGTTTCAAATGCTTTTCTTGGAGAATATAGCAAAAACAAAATTTCACTTCCGGCTGTAAATTCTTAAATCTATAACTTAAATACCCCAAGAAAAAAAAAAGGCTAATTAAAAAAGCAATACATTTCTTTAAAATGTACTTCAAAACAGTAATGTGGCATGAATTGCCAAATATAATAAGGAAGGGTGAAACGAAGTTAATTTTCTCTCTATATACATGAAATATTTTTTAGATAAAAAAAAATTGATTCAGTTAATTTTTGATTCAGTTATCTGTACATAAATTTACACACGTACAAATCTGTATAAATCATGTATTCTTCTACATTAACAACATTCATTTGTCACGTATTTTTTAGTCACCGTAAGTACGTCTTTAAAAAACTAAAAATATGCGATTTTTTTTTTTCAATGCAGATGCAATCTTCTGTTAAGCATGCGATAATAAAACATATATATTGATTAAGCACGTTTTAGTCGAATATAGTTTAATTGAATATTCTGTATCATATAAATATATCAAACTGTAATGCTAAAATAATCTGTATCATATAAATATAACATAAACTATAACGCTAAAGTTTTATTATTTTCATAATAATGCAGTACTTAGCATTATATGCTAAATAATTAGTATGAAAATAATTAAGAGCACAAGCGAAAACTGATAAAAGTGAAAACGAAGCATTTTTTTCAAACTCAGTTTAGAACTTAAAATTTTGAAATGAAAAAACTCATAGATTAAATCAACAATTCAGTGTGTAAACCAAACATTTCAACTAGAGATCGACCGAAAATTCGGTTTCGTTCTCGTTTTTGGCTCAAAATTGGAGTTTCGTTTTCGGCGAAAATGTTGCCAAAAATTCGGCCTCACCGAAACTCGTCCGAAATTATTTTTATTCCAAAAAGTCTCGTTTCTTCCTTTGGAAATTTTCAATATAACTCATTGATTTGAGCTGTATCGGCTCAAATGAGACACTCTTTATTTATTGCTGTGTATTTCACTGTTTATAATTATCAGTCATGACTGACTCAACATGTGAAATAAATTATAAAGCAAGTAATACATGCATGACTAAACTTTGAAGACGCTTTTCACAAGCTCATTAAAAGCTGCAGACTTAACAGTAATAGATTTGAAACCGCAGAAGTGTTTCGAATACCCGTTGAATATAATATAACGGAATATTACTATATTACAGTATAACAGATTATCATTTACAAAAATCTTTGTAAAAGGTAAATCGAGGTATGTATACCTAAAACATTTTTTAATTAGATGAAATTCATATAATTAGAGACTGATTTAATTATATTTTATTTTATATGAAAATAAAAAGTTTTGGCCAGAGGCACAGAGAGCCAACTATGGCCACACGTATAATAATTACACGTATAATACACTTAAAAGTTAACACTTTCAAAACACTAAATAAAATTCTAAAAGTCTAAAACTTACAAGTTTCAGCTACCCTGTGGCCATCATCAGGGTCTTACTTCAGTTAAAAAGAGAAAAATACTTATTAGTTTGTAGAATTCAAAAGTTTACTTTTGAAACTTGTAGGTTTTAGACTTTTAGAATTGTATTTAATGTTTTGAAAGTGTTAACTTTTAAGTGTATTATACGTCTTTTAATAAATCTTTTTAATTATATTTGTGCGTTAATTTCAAAACATAATAATCCTTCAATTTATTTAATTACACATATAATTAATCAATAATTATGTATGCATTAATTACTTTAAAAAAAATAGGACATTTTCGTTTTCGGCCGAAAATAGTAAGATTACCAAAGTTCGGTTTCAGTTTTTGTTTCGGTCTTAAAAACTCGTTTCGGTCAATCCTCAATTTCAACTAATATGTATAAAATTCAAATTGGATACTTGCTGAGACAGTCATAAATACGTTTTTATTATTAACAACACAAAACTGGCAAGCGCGTTTTTATAAAAAAAAAAAATTACGAAATCTAATAGCGTTTTTCTTTTTCTTATAAAGGCAAACAAAGTGACAGAAAAGGGTGTCACAGTTGGCGATTTGAACGGAAGTTACCAAAAAAGTTGTTATAAGAGAGTAAACACCTGTAACTCGATTAAGTATATTTTTTGAAAAATGAAAAATAAAATTCGATTCCAAATCACTTGCATTCCTGCCCAGTTTCACGTTTTTACGTTAAAAGAAAGTCTGTGAATGTGCCGGAAAACCATTAGTTTAAAAACACCTTGATTATTAAAAGTAAAAGCAAAATGTAGATATTGCTTGCCTGCGCATTTTAAAACGTCCTTTATAAACCGACTAGAGGTCTGCCCGGGCTTGGCCCGAGGCCCGTACCCTGCCCGGCGGAATGAAGGCGAATTTTCAAACGGGCCGGGCCGGCAGAATTAGGACAATTTTTTCAACGGGCCGGCAGACAAAATAAACGGGCCGGGCCAGGCCGGCAAAAAAATTGAACGGGCCTGCAGGGTCGGGCCGGGCCAGGCCGGCAAAAAAATTGAACGGGCCTTCAGGGTCGGGCCGGGTCGATAAAAAAATTAATCGGGCCTATCGGCCCGATATAAGAATTCAAGTGAAGCAGATAAAATACGAGCCATTTTCAATGAATATGATTTTCTCGAGAAGTATAAATGTGCATCACGAGCCGATGCGAGTTTAACAACATCAATACAGAAATATAACATGTCCATCATTGAGATCACCATCGTACAGTTACTAGATGTCTGACTCCGGGTTTAATTTTTCTCAGCAGACTCGTGCCGGGACGAAACTGGTCTTAATCGATCTCAGGATGTGTAGGATAGGCATTATGTTTTGTAAGATTATTAATAGTGATAATGAACTTCTGTTAAGGGTGTTCTTAAATCCAAAAGGACAACTTTCTGACATAAGTTTTAATTTATTTTTGCTCGAAAATGCATGAAACAAGCTGGTGTTGTTCAAAAACAAAGTAATTGAGCTGTTTTTTTTCATTTTTTTGCAAACGCAATAGATCTTTCAGAAAAGAGTGTCAAAGTGGGCGTTTTGAACCGAATTTCCGCGCGAAGGGAGAAAGAGCACTCAAGAGCGGGCGAAAAACGTGTTTGTCACGTGATCGAATTCGCTTATAACTCAATAGGTAATTGATTGATAAAAAAATGGAAAAAACAGTTCAATTCCAAATCGCTTTCATGGCCAGGCTTTCCAATTTTATATCTTTCCGTTAAAAAATGAAATTGTAAATATGTCAAAACGTTTTGCGCTTGTTGAGGAGAGCAGTTAAGAATAGCCTTAACAGTATCTTTGGAAATATACCTTAAGGTGGTTCTCATAGTCACTGCTCAACAATGCGAAACTTTTAGACACATTTTCTGACTCATTTTTAACTATAAAGGCATAAAATTGACAAGCCTGATTATTGAAAGCATTTGGAAATGAATAGCTTTCTCCATACTTGATAAATTATAGAGATAAAGGAGATTCTTGTCACGTGACTGTCACGTTTTTCTCTTTTCCTGTGCTATCGCTTGCGGAAATTCGATTCAAAACGCTAACTTTGGCAGTATTTTCAGAAAGATATATTGCTTTTATTTATTAAAAAAAAACGACATTTACATAGTTTCTGAATAAGAATACCTGACAATCTTACGCGTTTCCAAAAAGAAATGAATTCATAAATGTGTCGAAATGTAGCTCCTTCGGATTTGAGAAAAGCCTTAAAAATGAGAGAAATATTTACACAAATCTACTTTTTATTATACAGCTTCAAAAGTTATCATGTTTTTAATCCTTTATTCTGAACTACATTAATCTTTTAATGAATCCTTATTTGAATTTTGAAATGTCAGTAGAGACGATGACTAAAACACTGTAAGTAATCGTTAATGTTTACTGTTATGTGTTTTCTGTTTTGCGAACACATAGTAATCTAAAATGTACTGTAAAATGTTCCTATAAATATGTATGTAGTATTCATTAAAAGAATCTTAATTGTATGTCGAGAAAAACTGACTTTTTTGTAGAAACTGAGTCGGGCCAAACTTCCAATTTTTATACCGGGCCGGGAAAAGATAGCTTTCGTTCGGGCCGGGCCTGGAAATTCCGACCCGTGCAGACCTCTAAAAACCGACTGGAGTAAAATGTAAAAAAATATATATATCTTTTTCAATTGTTGTTATTTGAACATGTGTGCGTATCTATTGGTTCGGTCCCTTCCTAATAAATAACTAAATAATTGTCAAATGTTAACTGTAATTCCTTCCAGCCAATTCTAATAAGCTCCTTGAAAAGCTAAGAAGGAATTAATTCTTAAAAATCAATGATGGTTTTAGAAAAATAAAAGTTCCCTTAGATTTAAAATATATATATATATATATTTTTCGAATAAAAGAAAATTTTCTTTATTTATTTTAATTCACCGACAAAAATACAAAATTTAAAGTTTTATTAATTGAACAAGTTTTAAAAAAGTTTTTCTCTTAAATAATAATTCAAAGTTTTTTTTTTTTTTTTTTTTTTTTTATGTACCAGAGGCTGTGCCCGTTACGAGCTAAGTCCTCAAAACCCTGTCCAAATCTCGCCGGATTGTTAAACATGGTAATTTGAGTTGTTTCAAAAATTAAAATCTGATTATAGTAGATTGAAGGATATTCCACAAATGAAAATGTATTCATATTTAAAGGAATATTGTAACACATGAAATTGGCAGGTGTTTTCATGCAGATACTATGCGATCGAGTGTTTTCCATTTTTTAATAAAAGCAAAAGATCATTCATAAAATACTGTCAAAGGAAAACCTGTCGTCACGTGGAAAAAATCGCTTATAAATACATAAGTAACACATTGATCAACGATTAGTAAACACTATTCGATGCCAAATCGCTTCAGTAGTCATGCCTGCAAACGTCATGCTTTTGCATTTAAAAATGTGTCCATAAATATTTAAAAACTCCATGTTGTCGGAGGGACATATTTCTTTGATAAAGTCCTTAAAAGGTGACATAATCTTAGATTTCAGATTAGTTCGGATTATGAAACTGACACCATTTTCAAAAGAAAAGATCATTTTCATATATGGAACAAGTCATGATATGACTGTGTGATTGCGTCAGTATAATGTCATATTCAGGGCCGGCCCAAGACAATTTTGGCGCCCGTGCGAGCATTCTCATGCCCCCCCATTCTCATGCCCCATGTTCAAATTATTGACTTTTTTCACACAATTTTTAAAATATTCGTAAATTATTCGTTCATAAACTTTTACACATGCTATTCTTAATTATTTAAGATATTATTTAAAAAGACTATAAAAAAGATAAACATATCCATATTTAATTCTATCTTTGAAATCTGAATTTTATAATGAATATCAATCTCAATATGTAACATTGTGATCCAAAAATTAAACGCCATTCATTATACCATGGTATAGGACAACAATAACAATAATTAATTTATTGAAAGAAGAAATTTTATTAGAATAGTTATGTTTATTATTTGGAATATACTCTTAAAAATTGTCTATCTTCTTAGCTTTTAATTTCTCTTTTTCGTGGCTACTAGCCGCGTTTAAACGCTCTTTTTTCTAAGGCTCCCATTGCATTGTAACACGATACATTCTTAGCCTGGATGTAAAGTTGCCAAGCAACTAGGGAATCCATACACCTGCTTTATTGTTCCATTGTTCCACAGAGTAGTACTAATAAGTAGCATGTATTAATTTTATATTTGGTGAGTCGTGAGTTTTAAATTCTTTAAAAAGCAAAACAAAAACCACATAAGAATATTCGAATTATAAACAGATCAATTTGAAATTAAAAATGCAAGACTTTAACGCAGACTCCGATTGATAACTCTGGGTATGTTTCCCCAAAACTGTGTTTTTGCTACTTATATACATTGAAAATAATAATAATAATAGTTTGCTGATAGATCATCATTTCTTTGGAATATAGGTATATTATAAAATGATTATACCTACATACTCTAACAATGTTTGTGTCAGTTAAACGACGCGTTTTCTTTTTTTTTTTGTTTCGTTTTTTTTTGGTGGGGGAGGGGGGAGGGTGTTAGATTGTGCTTTTTAAAGATGTATCACATACAGAAAACACGTTCTAATTGCAACAAATAAATTTTACGCCTTTTAAGTAGTCAAAAAAGTAGGTAAAAAATTTACTATAATCATTTTATACATATGGGGCATTCTCACAATCTTTTGACTTTCGGGAATAAAAATCTGGTGAAATTAAACTTGCTAAAATAACATTTTAATCTGATAGAGGAAGGCCTTAATGATTCAAAATAAAGAAAAAATGGTCAGCAGCGAAAAATTTTTTATTTAACTGAGGTTTAAGTTAAACTTGCGAGTTTATTTTTCCTTACCATTTGACCACTAAAGCTTTTTATTTTCTTCTAAATTTTTACTTATTATGAATTTGCATAGTACCCACAGAACATTCAAATAAGAAATAATAACAATGTATTAGTTTTAGTACAAAATTTTGGTATAACATTGTCTTAAAGGGGTGTTAAAGAAGGGACGGTAAGGTAAAAAAAGGGGGACGGTATGGGAAAACAGGGACGAAGTGGGAAAAATAGGACGGTGTGGATGGAACGGTAAGGTAAATTACCACCTATTTTAGGCACATCATGTTAAGACTAAGTGGTAGCCACAATGTTCATTGATTTTTAGAAACAATTATTTACATTGGATTAAATTTTAATAAAAATAATAATTTACCTCGAAAATTGCTGTAATAAACCTTGGGGGCGATAAGACTACCCATAAAGCCACGATGCTTCAAATTGATATTTATATGCTTATTTAAATTCCGCAGTAAATTTCCTGTCAAAGAATTTTAGACCTTCTTTCTCTAGCATACTTCTGCTTGAGAAAAAACTTGAAAATATTCTGTGGCTGCATCTGAAGTGATTTTCTGTATAATTTTACAAGAGGGACGGTAAAGAATCTAAAACCCAGGGACAGAGTTTAAAAAATAATAACAACCCTAAAAATGTGTGCAGGTTCATTTTTTGCTACATATTTATGTGAAAAAAGAGTTCCAGTTTCGGAAAAAAAAATTACGTCGAATTATTTTTATTGAAACAATATTACACAGACAGCTCCAAACTTAAAAATCAGCATCAGGAACACGGGACGGTATAGAAGTTTTCCTTGTATTTGGACCCACAATATCATCTAAAACTTATTTACCTATTTAATATTGTTATGCAATTATGCAATGGGATGTTCCCCAGTATATGAAATAAAAAAAACCCGCAAGAATATGTACTAAAATAAAAATTATTATTCAGGGACATAAAAGTCAAAAGATTGTGAGAATGCCCCATATATGTTGAAAATAAATTACCTATCTTTCAATACGTTTTATTTATTTTTTTTTGTTATTTTTATTTTTTTTTTTTTTACAATGTGTACAAGTAGTAAAAACCCACGCAAAGTTTAAATTCAATTTGAATCTGTGTTAAAGTATGCGTTATCAATTAGCTTCAAATTGGCCCGGTTCTGATTTGAATATTTTCACGCAATCTCTTTTTATAGGTTAAAAAATTAAAAAATATATCGAAAACAAGAAAATCGATTTTTTAAGGTTTAAAAATGATCGTGATCACTACACTAAAATTTTGAATTCTGAAAAGGATTCCCTTATCATAATGAGAATTTTTAGAAAATTCATTAATCTCTATAAAAATTCATTTGAAAAAAAAGAAAAAAAATTCTTGTCTTTAAAATAATTAAGATATGAACACAGAATCTGAAGCACAGTATATAGTATACATTCCGGTTAAGTAGTGATTACAGACACACACACATAAAGGGAAAAAAGGTCTATACAATAGTTGTTTATCTTCAAAATATGCGAGATATTTTCGATTTAAAGCTTCCTTAAACATGGCGTAATCATGTAAAGAACAAAATGAGTTTAGAGAAACTCTTTAGTTCTTCATTTTTCGAATATAATAAAATATTTTACAAATGAATGCATTCACACACCACACACAAGGTGAAAGAAAGGTCTACAATTCTTGTTTATCTTCAAAATATGTGAGAAAATTCCGATTTAAAGCCTCTCTAAATATGGCGTCTCCCTCTCTCCATTTAATCACTTGGATCCCCTTTTCAGGTACGTAATCATGTAAAGAACAAAATGGGTTTAGACGTTTAGAGAAACTTTTTCTTTCTTCATTTTTCGTATATAATAAAATATTTTACTAAAGAATGCATTCACATACGACATACAAGGGGAGGGGGAAGCCTACAATTCTTGTTTATCTTCAAAATATGTGAGATAATTCCGATTTAAAGCTTCCCTAAATATGCTCCCCCCCCCCCTCCCTCCATTTAGTCATTTGGATCGTCCTTTCAGGTACGTAATCATGTAAAGAACAAATTGAGTTTAGAGAAACTTTTTCTTTCTTCATTTTTCGCATGTAATAAAATATTTTACTAAAGAATGCATTCAAACACCATACACAAGGGGAATAAAAGGTCTACAATTCTTGCTTATTCTCAAAATATGTGAGATAATTTTGATTTAAAGCCTCCCTAAATATGGCGCGCCCTCTCCTCCATTTAATCAGTTTAAGGGTCCTGTCAGGTACGTAATCATGTAAAGTGCAAAATGGGTTTGAGCTATCCTTAGTAACATTTAGAGAATTTTTTCTTTCTTCATTTTTCGGACATAATAAAATATTTTACTAAAGAATGCATCCAGACATACACAAGGGGAAAAAAAGTCTGCAATTTTTGTTTATCGTCAAAATATGTGAGATAATTTCGATTTAGAGCTTTCCTAAATTTGGCGCCCCTCAGCTACGGCGCAATTAATCAGTCAAAAGAAATTTTCACTCCATAAGGAAGCGGAAGAGTTGAATAGGTGGTGTCACTTTTCCAAATTCAAGGAAGGTAATCTGAGCCTTTAGCATAAAGGGATTTCTTTAAAGAACGCATCCTAAAATACTACGTTCCTCTGATATGTTCATCACAAATTCTTTGTATTTTACTCAAGTAAAGAATACAGAAATCGCTGCATGTGAAAGTTTAGCGCCTTTAAGCACAAAGAAGGTCCTCTGCTCAGCAGATCTACTTAGACCCAACAGATGATTCACACCTGGTTTTAGAAAATGTTAAACTAAACAAAAAACGTAGAATCCAAAATTATTTATCGCCACTCTTTACTCCTACCGCCGGTTGGCGCCCCCTGCGACTAGGCGCCCCGTGCGATGGCACACTTCGCACACCCCTTGGGCCGGCCCTGGTCATATTCAAAAAACTTCAGCTTGCATTTAAAGTTCCCAAAATTTATTAGTTTATTTCTAAATTTCTTTTCTTCTATCCCTTGAAATCAAAATTAAGCAATAAAACTAAAATCTGAAACATTTAAAAATAATTGATGGATATGATGCACTAATCTTAAACGCACAGACAATTCTGTTGGTGAAAATGACATAAATTCCAAAAAGAAAAAATGCCTTTTCATCCAAAAAAAAAAAAAAAAAAAAAAAAATGTACATCAGCACAGATTGTTTAGAACAGTATTTTAATTAAATTTGTATTATATAATTTTCATATTCCATTATAACGAAGTCTTTTTAAAGAAATGTACTTGATAAAACCTCTCAAAAAGAAAAAAAAAAAAAAAGCAATTTAACAAATTACAACGACCGTTTGGAAAATGATTTTTTCGAAGACTAAAATTTAAGACATAAAAAATCGCACGGAGTTGATCATACATTACGTACGCCATGAATTAAACATTCACATTCCTGGACCCATCATGAACAAATTTTAAAAGAAATTTCAGTTTTACAATTTTCAGTACTGTAAATGTTTAAACTTCTACGGAGCTGGTCATACATTACGTACGCCATGAATTAAACATTAATAGTGTTACTACACATAAAAATTGCAAGCGACAAAAATCGCCTGCGACTCGTCAGATTTCGTGAAACTTATGTATTATCCACCTGAAACTTACGTATTATCCAAGCATTTCATTGGATGTTCGGGAAAAGGCTTTTCCATCGTCCGATTTCCAAGAAATCTGACGACCCATTTTAAATGAAATTTCATTCTTAAACTTCTAAACATCCCACAATATTACTTTTTACACCGTCGTATAGAGAAAAAAATGTACTTTTAAATGTAATTTGTTTGGAAGCTGTATCTCAATTTGTTTCTGAGTTATTAATTTTTTTTTCTAGTTTTTATTACTTTTTTGTCATAGTAGCAACAGAAGTATCCATCTCTGTTGAAAGTAAAGGCAAATTACAGATTACTGTATAGACCAATCAGAAAACGAATAAAATGCAGATTCAACCAATAAAAAACTCCAGATGTGCTTTTGATTTCCTACCCTGACGAGGACAATAACCATTTTTCAAAATAGTTTAAAAAAAAAAAAAAAAATAACTTCACGGATCGTAATTTTTGCAAAAACTTTGTGGCAGAGTTTAAATGAAACGGAACAAAAAGCTAAAATATCGTTTTTTTTTTTTTTTTTTTTTTTTTTTTTTTTTTTTTTTTTTTAAGAAACACTACAGCAAGGAGTGATAGCTAATGTTAAACCTATGGGAGCTTCTTTTCGTAATTTCTGTAAAAACATTGTGACAGAGTTTTAATGAAACGAAAAAAAAAGGCTAAAATATATGTTTAAAAAAGAGCGAAACATTACAGACACAGTTTTTTTTTTACTTCAAGAACTTTTTTAAATTATTGTATTCCATTATAATGTAGTATTTTTAAGCCCTTGGGGACGAGCGACACGTATACGTGCCGGAAATAGGCCTGAGGATAGTCGTTTATCCTCACCAGTAAAATTTTACTGTAAAATTTGCCTTATTTAATCCGAGCATTTTCCCGATTTGAATAGGCACAAACTTCTGTTTTTTAAAACCGGTAGCAAAGTAATAAACATTTCGTAAAAGGCTCCCGTCGCGAAGGGGTTAAAGAAATGTAGTATTTGATAAAAGTTCTCAACAAAAAAGAGAAAAAAAATACTTCACGAGGCTACAAAAGGGATGCCCTGATATATCCCTGCAGATTAATCGAATGCGTTAATCCAAAGAGGAAAGCTCCCCGTTCCTTCACTTGACAGCCCGACACCACCCATCTTGACCTTTGAGGGGAGAGAGCGAGCAGCATGGATTTCCATGCTGTAGCTACGTCCCTGAATAGGAGACTCAAATTAGCTGGTCGGGAAAACACTTCCTAGAAAAGTTGCTTCTCAAAAAGCGTTGGTCATTATTGTCCAGCAGAGCAGGTGCATTTTAGCGGGGGGTATTCTTCTTGCAGCTAAAAGCATAAGAAATAATCTCCTGTCCTGGTGTTCTGACCCAAACACGCAAGATAACTGCAGTCTTTCACACAAATATTCCATGGCTGTTATTTTTCTTTCTTTAGATTAACAGTGGCGCAGCCACGGGAGGGGTTTGGGGGTTAAAACACCCCCCAGAGCTAGGAAAAATTACTATAATTGCCTCTTATATGAATCAAAACCAAAATTAATATTTAAACGTTTTGGCGTTTTTCGAAATCCGCCGCTTTGAGAAATCAAGCTCTATTCAACAAAGTGATTCAATTAAACGGCGAAAATTCTACTTAAAACTGTGAAAGCGCTTATTACATGCATTGGTTTTGTGAAAATTGGTTATTTGGACTAAGTCACTTTTTCGAGACGTCTTATGCTAAAAGAATGGTCATTTCCTGCCACACAGACGCTTTGGGTTTAAGTATTATACAATGGGCCATTTCTTAATTGCACTTCTGCCTTTGTTCCATGTTCGAAACAATAATAGACCATCGAATTTCAGGAAAAAACATGAAACATACACTTTGCAGATCTCTCTCAGTTTCAAACGCCCTGTTTTACGCTTTTTGCTCCCAATTATATCTAAGACCACGTTTTTTACGTACCCAAGTAAAAATCTTTGTAAAATAAGAATTAAAAAAGTAGTAACTATAAAATTGTAAAAACTGCATTTGATTGTGATTGAACAAATTATCGTAATCAGTGTGTCTTTCGAACCATTTGTTCCTTAGGAGATCTGTACACAAATTTAAAGAATGTATTCCATTAGTTAGTAATGTAGCAACGAGTAATGGTGCTTGCTCTCGGAGAAGCATTGCCACCCGTGTCACGTAGGAAAGAAGCATTTATTGTAATTTCATTGAGTTATAGATAATATGTCTGTGAGTATGGATTTTGAAAAGAGAGGGGTTAAATGTAAAACATTTTCTTAGACTGTATGAAATATAATTATACACAATTTTATGCTAATCATGCATTAATTTAAATTAATAAGCACATTGTTAAAAATCTGCAGTTTAACTTTGTAGTCAATCGCTATTATAGAAAACGGTTACTTGAATATATTATGGGATATTCTCATTATTTTTTATTATTCTCATTCTCATTATACCTTAAAAGTAACCACCATGTCAAAAACCAACTTTTATACCAACTACACTATATGGCCAAATGTGACCGGTCACTTGCAATTTTAGACGTTTTGTAAAATATCTAGAAAAATACATGAGGAATTAACCTGAAACTGCAGGTGCGTAAATAATATAGTATAGGTCATGTATTTCCGCGAAGATTTTTTTTCCCGAAACCCCATAGGGGACCGTCAACAAATTGAAAAAGAACGAATATCTTTTGGATAACCCTGTAAAATCTAATGTAGCAAAAGCGTTCAAACTCGAAATTATTAATAAGTGGCTTATTGTAATATGCTGTGTTCATTTATATGGGGATAGCATGTTATACTCTTAGAGAAATTAAGGTTTTTATAAAAACAGTCCCGAATTTCACCAAGTTGTTTTCTTATAATTTGCAGAGTTCTTATTATAAAAAAAAGTTCTTTTCAAAAAATATGACAAACAACATTGTACATAATACCCTGCAATCAGAATTAAAAAATAATAAAAATTGAATGAAAAATGAGTAGGCTTACTAAACAGTGTTTCACTGTGCATGCGCGAATGCAATCAAAATATAATGTGCATAATGTATTAACTAATTATATAAAGCAAGTTTTGTGAAAGTCTCAAAATCATAGCTTGAAAATTCTGAAAATTATCGTCATTAGAATAAGCTCGAAATCCGTTGTTCCCAAAAGGAAGCAAAAAGATGAGGGGTTGTATCCAAATATAGTAGTACGTGCAATATTGTGTACGCTATCTTGGCACTAATCAACAGATATGTGATACAACTCCTCATCTTTTTGTTTCTTTTTGGGAACAACGGATTTCGAGCTTATTCTATCGACGATAATTTTCAGAATTTTCATTCTATGATTTTGAGACTATCACAAAACTTGCTCTATATAATTAGCTAATACATTATGCACATTATATTTTGATTGCATTCGCGCATGTGCAGTGAAACATTTTTTAATAAACCGCCTTATTTTTCATCCAATTTTTATTATTTTTCAATTATGATTGCAGATCATTATGTACAATGTTGTTTGTCATATTTTCTGAAAAGAACTTTTTTTTATATTAAGAACTCTGCAAATTATAAGCAAAAAAACTTAGCGAAATATGGGACTGTTTTTATAAAAACCTTAATTTCTCTACGAGTATACACGCTATCCTCATAAAAATGAACACAGTATATTACAATAAGCCATTTATTAATAATCTCGAGTTTGAAGGTTTTTGCTACGTTAGTTTTTACAGGGTTATCCAAAAGATATTAGTTCCTTTTCAATTTGTTGACGGTCCCCTATGGGGTTCCGGGAAAAAAAAATCAGGGTTGGCGAACCTTTTTGCATCCGCGTGCCAATATTTTTCAAAAAAAAGAATTTCAACTGAACATGGCGTGCCAACAATCGCCCCCCCCCCCCCCCCCCTCTCCGACGTCTCATTCCCACAGAAAAACAGCGAATTAATTTAATAGTGAATTATAAGTTAGTTTAATTCTAATAATAATAAATAACAGTGTCAAAATTATATATCGTTGTTATATTATTATAAATATAGCTAACATACCTGCGGGTAATACCAAAATGTGCATTATAGAAATAATTATACAGTTTTCATTTCATTTTACAAATGTTTTAGCAATCAAAGTATTATTTTTTCATAACTTATGAAAAAAGTCATGCTTTATTAGTTTTATTAATACTTTTGCCATTTTAACAAATTAAAGATCAATTATCAAATTCTAGCAAAAGTTAAATAAAGCCTCATGTGCAGGTCAAAAAGCGTTAAATTATGCAGAAATATTACAGCAAAGAATATTTTGATTTGTTAGATTTCTCTCTTTCTATGGAAATCATAGGTGCCATTATAACGAAATCGAGGAAATGGAGAGTTGGGAAGGGTAAAATATTTCTAAGCGGGAAATTCAGTGGTATAGCAAATACACAAGTATCTATTATAGAAAACAAAAGCTAATTTCAATGAAGCTCGTGTATTAATAACAAAAAAAAAATAAAGAGGTGCAGAATTTTAGGAATTTGTCTGAATTTTGATTTAGAACTTCAATAAACGGCGTGTCAAAAATATCTTCCTGCGTGCCAGTTACGGCACGCGTACGATAGGTTCGCCAACCCTGACCTATACTATACTGTTTACACACCTGCAGTTTCAGGTTAATTCCTCATGCATTTTTCTAGATATTTAACAAAACGTCTAAAATTGCAAGTGATCGGTCACCTTTGGCCATATAGTGTATATCGCACAAACCGCAGTTTTAGAACGTTTTTTGCTCTTGCATCCTTTTAATTTCGAATTTTTAGAAAACTGTTCTTGGTGATCATTTACGTTTCTAGAGTAACAGACATGCCAAACTTAATGTATCTAGCTCTAACAATTCCTAATAAATCATAATTAACGCTATATAATGCTGCTAGCATTGTGTAGGGATAATACATAAGTAAAAAAGCGTGCAAAAAGATGTCCGTCTGACATTAGCCTTAGATCGTTTTCAGACTGTTTTCCGCTCATTTCATCCTTTTTAAATTGAATTTTTTTTTTTTTAGGAACCGTTCTTGAGCATTTATACATCCCAAAAGTTATCACCATGCCAGATTCTAACCTTCTATACAAAATGTATCACACAAATCGCAATTTTAGAAAGTTTTTTTTTTTTTTTGCTCTTGCACCCTTTAAAATTTCGAATTTTTAAAAAACTGTTCAGGGCATGCATTTAAGTCTCTAAATTAACAACCATGCCAAATTCCATGTTTCTAGCCGTTGTTTTACCGATGTAAAATATAGCTTATGTTGAAACGGAGATAGTCACCATCATTTTGCTATTATTGTTAAGGTTCCACTCTACGCTTAAAAAGTAAAAGCGGAATTATTATAAGATCATTTGGTGCGTCTTATTTTTCTGGAGGTCAGCGGGGGAGTTCAGGGCACTCGGTGTACCTAAGCCACGTAGAATCTTCCAAGGATTGTCGGTAATGATTTTCGAAAAAATGTGTCTGTAATTTGCCGAGATATTAATTAAAAACCAATGTAGAAAACAACGGTACGGATCAAAACAGTGTTGCTACTTTGTGACCTCCTTTCGAAGCAGGCTTGGCACAGTGTCAAGTTTAAACTTTGTATAAGATCTTTGTTTTAGGTAAGGTGAAACATAGTGATAAGCACTTTTTATTCCAACTGAATTCAATTATTGAAGGCAATTATTAAAAAGATAATTCATATAATAATTCCAAGACATTAAAAGTCAGTAATTTTGAGACAAAAATTGCTTATAATTCAATAAATAATTCATTTATACGGAAAAAAAACTTTTCGATTAGAAATCATTTCAATAATTATGTCTGAATATGCTTTTATTTTTAAAAATGAATAGAAAAGTTTCACGTTATTAAGCGTACTTCTTTTTATTCCTTTAAAATTGTCCAAAATTACATGAAATATGATTTACAAGTGACTTTTCGTGAGAATCTCTGCAACCTCTTTCCGAAGCGTGGTTGGTTCTCTACCAAGTTTAAACTTTGTACAAAGTCTGTGTTTTAGAGGGAGAAATATTCATCGGTTTTCATTCCAGTAGAATAAAATTATGGCATGTGGTATTGTTATATCCAAAATATGGATGATCTAACTGAGCACTAATTGAATGTAAATGATGATAAATTCCACCAATTTTCGGATGTTGTTACATTTGACAAAAGCACGGTAAGTATATTGAAAATTTTGTTAAAATGGTTTCATTATTATTAAAGTTAAAAACAAGAATTCGAGATTGTCTTGGAATGAAATCCTGTGTATTTTTGGTTGAACAAGTGGATTGGAATTCTGTTATTTTCTCTGCAAAAATTATTTAATGGACTGTACACTTACCAACTCTTAAAGTTTGCCTCATCATCTTTAAACACTTTTTATAAATCTAACCTAGTTTGGGGTTATTTCATTGGTGCATTTTATGTTTTCTAACTCTAATACTGTAAACGCTGTTTAAATGAAACACAACCAATGTAACTGCGGGTAAAAAGCATCATGATTTGATTCATTAAAAAGACAGATTATATTAACCGGTGATTCAAATAACGGGCGAACACCTTTATCAAAAAACTCAAACCCCCCCCTAGAACCGAATTCTGGCTGCGCCACTGTAGATTAATAATGTTACTCATGAGCTCAAATATTTTTAAATCAATGCACTTTACATAAGCTGAATTTATGAATAAAAATACTTGTGAAAATCGAATAATCTGTATGTAACAGCATTTTATCTTAAACATAATTTTTTGTAGTCCTGGAAAAAAGTAGACAAGGCAGTTATAACAGACTATACCTCTTAAGATGGAAACCTGCCTAAAACGGAAATTCCTCCCGTCAATTGCGATTCCATAGTACTAAGTTTTTACTGTAGTTTAAAATTATTTTTCCAATATACTTTCTTAAATCAGACGATAAAACCACCCTTGCAGATTTCCCAACTGCTGCAACTGAAGTACAATGGTTAATATAAATATTATAAAACTAAGAGTCACCCAGAAACGTGAGGGATGAATTTTGTTTGTGTTTTATAGTTAAATATATAAATATAGAATACCTGATAAGACGGAATTAAAAAGTATGATGAAGTAATTACGTTTCAGACAATTTCAGCCTTAGCAAGTACACCATTTATTATAAATATGTCATTTTCTTCTTACCGGAAAAAAATTCCGTTTAAGAAAGGATTCCGTTACAGACAAGTTTCGTTTACACATGATTCACTGCATATCTAATCCTACTTTCATTGTCCTGAAATTTAATCTACTTTATAGATAACTAAACATACTTACAGAAATAAAGTGTTTTCTGAGGGTCTTAGTGATTATTATACTGGCTATAAATATAAAGATGCTGATATAATCTGAGAAGGCGGGATGCAAATGTTTTGCTTCATCTACGTCGTTTCAAAACTCCAAACTGAAAAAGTTTCTTAGGAATATTAAAAAAAACTTATCGATACTTGATAAAATAAAAGACAGCCTGTGAAAATGAAACCTGTCTATAACGGAATGCTGCATTAATTTTAAAATTTTATGGCTCTAGTCAAAAGAGAGTACCGGATAACATTTAATTAGAGTACCGTATAATATTTAAACCTGCCTAAAACGGAATTTTTCCTTACTTTGCGTTTCCATTTTAGCACCTTTTTACTTATTCTGTACATCCCTTCTTGAAGAGCTCCAGGGGGGGGGGGGTCATGACCCCCCTTGGATCCTCCATTGGGCACTTGAAGCCCCTTCAGCGGATGTATTGTTTAATTTTTCCCGAAAACAAATTTCCTGCATATTTTGCATAGGGCCGAAACTAAGGGAGGGGGGCAGAGGGGCATGTGCCCCGTGCGCCAGAGTCAAGAGGCGCCAAATGAAAGATTATACCTTTGGAACCGATCATTTTCTTCTGATGGACTGATGGCTTTCATTATTATGAAACAGCCATTATAAATAAAGTGTTGGGTGAAGATGAAAGAGCAGTCGTAAAAAGTTTGAACTCTGATTTTCTGGTCAGAATGGGAAAAAAAAAGATGATGGCCATTTTTTTCACCCATTCTGACCAGAAAATCAGAGTTCAAACTTTTTACGACTGCTCTTTCATTTTCACCTAACACTTCATTTATAATGGCTGTTTCATAATAATGAAAGCCATCAGTCCATCAGAAGAAAATAACTCGGATAATCGGAACTCTACTGTATAAGCAAACACTGTAAATAGTCGGTAATACATGCGAATTCTTTTATGTGAACGAACTATAATTGCAACAAACGTCACATTCAATTTACGTAGTTCAGTATTACATATTTTATGATTAAATATTTAATTTTTTAAAATAAGCCATTTGAAAAATAGTAAAATTCTCTTTGTAAATATACTTTGAGGAAGAAAGAGGCGGAGGGGGGGGGGGGCAAAATTCATGTTTGGCCCTGATTTTGCAGTCTTGAACTGATAAAGCACTTAGGTGGCTAAAATGTATGCTTTTCTTGACATTTAGTGTTTTGCACTTTCAATAGCTAGCAATTCCAACGTTATTTAAAATATATATTAATGTGTTGATAAGGAAGAAATTATAAGAATATAATTTAATAAAACTATTTACAAAATTTTAATAATTTAAAAATTTGCTTAAAAGAAGCATAATTTCGAATTATCATTTTTAGTCATTCGCTCCTCAACCCTCTCTCTCCACACAAGAGGGGAAAATTGAGTCAGCATAATTTTTTGAAAAGTTGGCGCTACTGAATCTTAGTACGCAGTAAGTAATGTAAGACTGCATACCGGTTGCCAGTTAATAAGAATCTTTTTTGATTTTTGAGATAAACATTTTTAAAGAAATGTTTTCGAAGTCATTTTACTCATTTTGAGGCCTTCATCTAATGTGGACCCAAGGCCGCGGCCCAGTTAACCCGTGCAATAATCACGCCCCTTTCATAATAGATATTGAAGCTTGGCACTAACCTGAATGTTTGAGGCCCAATTAAATTTTTTGGGGGCTGTTTGACAGTAATTAAAATTACAAATTGGTTGGATTGATTTTTGACGGCCGATTATCTACACGAGGGATACAGGCCCGGTGGGAGAAGCAGTGGCGTATCTAGGAGGTGGGCTGCCCTCCGAAATTTGTAGAAAATATGAAGTTTAATTACGAAAATTTAGCAAAATGTAATGAAACGCTAAGGTAAAATTCAAAATGAAGCAGAAAAAATATTCCGTTTTAGACAAGTTTTCTTCTTATTTCACAAATGCCGTGTGTGTATGTGCTCCAAAATGAGTCCGAGAATGTGTTGAGGGATGTGGAGTAGATTGAGAGAGCTCTTATAAAATTTTAAAATTGTTCTTTATTTTAGTTTTATTTACTATTTATTAAATACCTTTTGAAAAATGTTGTAATTATACTTTTGAAGACAAAAATCTGCTTAAAATGACATTTTCCCCTGCCCCATTGTATAATAAGATAAAAACCTGTTTAAAGCGTAATTTTCCCCGTTTCTTGCGATTCATTCTTAGAAACTTTTACTGTATCTCAGCCCCTTCCGAAATGATAAGTCTAGATACGCGACTGGGGGGAAGTGCCTTCCGTGGGAGTCTTTCTAAGGGAACCTAATCCGTATTTACGCATGGGAAATTTACTGCTCAAAGAAAACCACGAAAACTCCGAACGATTAGGCCGACGGGCGCGATTGGGTTCGAGCCCAGCACCTCCCGTCTACCAGCTTCGAGAGCAGAATCTCTCGGCTACTGGTGGAGCTAAAATTACAAATGTACGTGAAGGATGTTATATGGAATATTATGTTTGCTTTTGAAAGACAGATTGCAGCACTAGCTAACTCTAATTTCAATAATTCAGAAATTTAAACGGGATTGATTTTACTATATCTAGCTAAAAAAATTGAAGTTTATTAATCATTTGCTTAATATATAATAAAATAAAACATATTGCATAAAAATTTACATTTTATATGTCACTAATTGTTAGTTGTAAAAAATATGTATCAATCTTTTAATTACGAAAATCCATTGTCAAAATAGAATGTCGAATAAAAAATCCATTGTCAAAAACTCGCGGGTATTCGTCCCCCTATAAAAATAAAGCATACTTCAGAAAATATTATAAATATTTGTATTTTAAACCAATTTTGGAATGTGACAGTCTAGGTACAGATCAGATGCAATGAACTATAATTATTTTTGCTTTCCTTGTACTATAAATAGACTTTAAAATCGAAACTCGCTCATTTTCATCCACACTTGCATAAGGTTATCAGATATTCTTATTTCAACTCATTTATGTTTGAAAATAAATTGGAAACATCCTTAATTATAGCCGATTGTCACATGATGACTTATAAGTTATTTCCATGTCTTGGAATTTGGTTTAAAATAACAATCTTCAGAATATTTTCTAAAAGCTGGTGTTTTCTTTTTCTTTTTTATTTTATAAGTAAAAGGAAAACGTTATTCGATTATAACGGAGCTGCATAAATATGCCTGGCCACTTTAGGCATATATACGTGAAAACGAATTTTTAATTATGTCGGAAAATAATGAGTTTGGATTAAAAAACAGCGCTAAATTATCCAATAGCCTTTAAATATAAAAATTATAAACTTTATTAGGATTAGAGCACAAATTAATTTATTTTCTTACACATTATTTTGTAACGTAACTTCTTTTCAAAAATTTCTCTTATTTTTATAATTACTTTCTATCTTATTTATTCTTACTAGTATCAAACCGATTTCACAAAATGTTTCAAACTTTATTTATCCTGATTCGCTAAAATTGCTAATTTTTGTTCTTCATTTGATAAAACATTCCTCGCAAACTACGAAGTATTTTCACATTTCTAGATTTCTTTCTATAAAGAAAGCTGAAATGTTTAAAAGTTGTTTATTTTACTCATAAATTGTTATCATCGCCGTCACCAATCGTAGAACTATTTCTAGTTCCGTGACACCAATGAGCGTTTAAAGTTTGACAGTGCGAGACTGTTTACAAAACGCAGTTCAATTCGAATATTTTCCGGACACATCTCATCTCTTCTTAGCGGCAAGACAGCCGAACTTTAAAATTGTTCTCGTAGATTCACCGACTACCGGGAAATCTGTCTCTATCGTATGAGCTTTGTAAATTTAATTAATTAAAGAACTTCATCCACTTCAATTTAATTAAAGAACTTCATCTAGTATCGAGCCTTCATCGAGTATTGTAAGTATTGTTTAAATGTTCTTTTGTTCTTAATGTATGTGTTTCTAAGTGTGGCTTTACCTTTTACCATGTTTTAAAGTTATCACTTCTCCGTTTAAATAAAAACAATTAGTGTGGATGTTATTAAAAGTCTATTTTCTGTCTTAAAAGTTTCCTTTTACCAAAATTTCATTTCTTTTTAAGATTTTAATGTGTGCATTACTGGGATGGTTAATTAGTCATTTTCCAGTAATAGGCACCCCATGTAGACATTGCTAAAAATTTTGGATTCTTAAGGGCATTTCTTGAAATTTTTAAAGGCATTTCTTTTGATTTTTAAAACTACTTTTTAATATTTAATAGACAGAACACTATTTTAAAGGCAGTAATGAGTCAGTTTTTAATATGCAAGTAAATTTTTTAATAAACAAAGGAGTAAAAGCACTTTTTTCAGGTGGGGGCAACAAGGGAGCTAATTTTTTTAATGAAGAGGCTAAGAGCTGGCTTTGTTTAATTGTTTATTTAATTTTTTGCAAAATTTGAATGTTTTTGTTTGAGTAGCAATAGAAAACTTAGAATTTTATATACTAATGGCCTTTTACAAAATTTCATTTCTTTTTAAGATTTTAATGTGTCCATTACTGGGATGGTTAATTAGTCATTTTCCAGTAATAGGCACCCCATGTAGACATTGCTAAAAATTTTGGATTCTTAAGGACATTTCTTGAAATTTTTAAAGGCATTTCTTTTGATTTTTAAAACTACTTTTTAATATTTAATAGACAGAACACTATTTTAAAGGCAGTAATGAGTCAGTTTTTAATATGCAAGTAAATTTTTTAATAAACAAAGGAGTAAAAGCACTTTTTTCAGGTGGGGGCAACAAGGGAGCTAATTTTTTTAATGAGGGGCAAGAGGGGTGCTATTTTGTAAACCTAAGGGCAGGCAGGGTGCATCACCCTCCTGAAACTGTCTGGGGGAAACTCTGTTTCAAATATTATTTGTAAAAATTTGTTTGATGTAAAACAAGCATTAAAACACAGAATTCTCGCATGATGGCTTTTCCACAATTGTGAATTTGTTCTATAACATCTTCTTTTTTGCCTTAAAAAAAAGCTAATTGCATATTTTATATAGAGACCTTATAATTATTCAATTTCTGTAATAAAAAAAATAGGTACCATAATTTCCGGCCTATAATCCGCAGCCGCAATTTTTAGCCCTTATAAAAAAATTTCAGCAGATAATTCGCATCGGCGTATAATCCGCGGATTATGTGCCGGACTATACAAGAATTACTCATCGTTTTCAACATTCCAAAGAACTACTATAAAACCACCTCCCTATTTATTTAGTTGCTCTATTTAAATGATAATTGTAATAAAATAACTGAAAAAAAAAAAATAATAAAATAATTACAAGTTAAAAAATACAAATTTGTATTTGAGTCACGTGATTTTATCCTAGCTGAAGAAAGTGTCGGGGAATTCCCCCTCTAATATATGATTACTCTGAGGTAACTACCATGACAATTTATAATTTCTAGCCTCTTCAGTATCACAAAAGTCACAATTTCAGAATTTTTTGCTCCTGCAACCGCCTGCTGGTACTGCCGCCAATGTAAAATGTAGCCTATATTCGAGCTGGGACTGTCACCATCAATTTGCAACCATTATTTTTGAAATTGGTTTTGTATTAACCTGATATTATATAGAAATCTTACTTTTGAGTGCTTTTTGCGCAATTTCATTCTTTTGCATTACGAATTTTTTAGAAACTGTTTTTTAAAGAGTTTCTCTTAAAAGTTATATCTAAAAAGTTACATCTTAAAGTAACTACCATATCAAATTTCAAGTTTCTAGGCCTTTCAGTAACACAAAAATCGCATTTTTAGAACTTTTTTGCTCCTGCACACCCTTGGGGCTAGTTCAACCGACATAAAATAATACTAACAACCAAACGTTGCTTCTTTATAATATTAGTATCTAGAAAAGAGTTCAAGTCAAACCCAGATATTTTTTTAGAACTGTAATGATAAAGAAGATATTTTAACAAAATTTTCAATAAATTTGCTCCTTTTATGCGAAATTTGATGTCACTTAAAGTGCTGGTAGTGCACAGTAATTCAGTCAACCATACCGTGTGTAATGTTAACTATGTTGCAAAATATAGAATACCTAATTCAACACCGTTTGGACGTAGATAATTATAAATTCTACTAATTCTTGCAATATTGTTACATTGACACAAAGCAAAGTAAGTCTATTGAAAATTTTGCTAAAATTTCTTTATTATTGAATTTAGGAACAAAACTTGGGATTGTCTTGGAGTGTAACCCTGTGTATTTTTGACTGAAAAATTGGATTACAATCCTGGTTTTCTATACAAAAAGTGTTTGTATATCTCTTCCATCGTTTAAAATGTGCCTATGATTTTTTTAAACATTTTATATAAATTTAACATAGTTTTGTGTTATTTCATTAATGCATTTTAAATTTTGTAACTTTAATATTGTAAACGCTGTTTAAATCATAACCAGCGTAACTGCTGATTCTAATATCCGAGGGAAAAAAAAAAACTTTGATTTCATACAATAAATAGACTTATTCGATTACCCAGTGATTCAATTAACTGGTGACGCCCATTATCAATAACTCAACCCCCCCCTAGAGTCGAATTCTGGCTGCGTCACTGGCAGTAGTAACCTGTTTTCTCAATTTTGCAACCAATTTTAGAAGGGAAGCACGTGCTTCTCGTGCCTATTCGGTAATCAGGGACTGAGACAGACAAACCGAATTTATAAACACTTTTTTAAAAAGTTTTAAAAGTTTTATTCAAGCCTTTAAAGAAAAAAAAAATCTTTTAATTGATTATGTAACTTTATTTTCCTTTCCCATATTTTACCGTATTGATTTTTCTGCAAATCTCCTGATTGTTCATATTTTTAATTAACCTCTTGAAGGAATCAATATCATTCATCATTAAGAACTTTTCAACGCCTTTATGAATCTTTTGACAAGGGATCCTCGGATTCGGATAGGATACAATTCGGACCTTGCAGTTCAGGTTCAGTGTAGAGTCCAACATTTGATCTTGTAATCTGATTTTACCTGCTATTGTTTTGTTATGGATAGATGGGAAAAATGTATTTTTTCTAGAAAAATACATTTTTTTACAAATAGATTATTTTCTTGTAGTTATATTTTCTTAGAAAATATGGAATATTAAGCATTTAAAAAAGTTATATCCACTAATTTGTTTTATGTATCCTATGAATATTATTTTAAATCATCTTTATAGGATTTTCACTTAAAACGTACACATTAGAGATGTGCATAGACCTGGTTAATCTCTTTTTATTAGACTCGGGCCGGACCGCGATCCAGCTTAATTTTTATCTGCGGCCGCTCCGGGCCCGGACTGGAGAACTACTTTTTTTTTTTTTTTTTTTTTCTTTCGGGGCCATGTTAAACCGGCAGGTTTTTGCGAAAATAACAGTGAAATTTTTCCTTTGTTCGACGAAATCTTTAGAAATTTATTTCATTTTATTAAATTATAGAGAAATATATTTTAAAAAATCTTTATAGAACTTCAAAATTATTTTTTCTTAAATATTTTTCTTCCATTTTAAACTACATTATTTTTTCTAATGAGTTATCATTTAAATGAATTTCTCTAAGTAATCAATAATGTTGCCATTCCATATTTCATAGATTGTAGACATACTAGTTTAAGCTGCAAAATGTTTGCATGAGTATGTAAAAAATATATCTTAAATAATTTTATTTATAGGATCCCGGACTTGATTTAATTGATTTTTCTTGGCTGGGTGGGCCAAAATTTAGCATAAATGGTTCAAGTTTAGCCCAGGCAGGGCCAATATATTTCGATCGCCTGGGTCTGAAAATTTCGGCTCGCCCACATTATTTTAAAATCTCATTAATATGAAATTTCTCATCTTTGGTATCTGAATTTTTGGGAATGAAAAAAAAAAAAAATTTAATTGTGCGTAAACGCCGCATCGCTTGAAATTTCAATTTAAAACACGTAAACGCCGCGGCGTTTCTTCCATAAATTACGGTACTAAAATCTTTTTTTTTCAATAATTCCATAATAATAAAACCAGATTTTAACTTATTTATTATTATCATTATTTTTAATCTGGAAAAAAAAGTCTCTTTTTTTTCCCTTTAAAAATAAAATTATTGTCAGAGGTAATTCAAGAAATATTTTCGTTTTTCTACGCCCCACCAGTGGCCGAGAGGTTCTGCTCTCAAAAGCTGGTAGACGGGAGGTCCTGGATTCGAACCCAATCGCGCCCGTCAGCCTAATCGTTCGGATTTTTCTTCTAAACTTGGATTTTTGTGCATAAATACGGGTTAGGTTCCATTAGAAAGACCCCCACGGAGGGCATCCCCACCTCTCCGGGCCCATTTCGTAGATAATTAGCTATCATAAGCAACACAATACACAAATTTTTCCACAATATTTTTTTTCATGTCAAAAAGTAAATGTAATTATTGTGCTAATTGCATACATTTCTGGCAAACATTAAATACCATTTATCTCAGTTTAAGTTTTTGAATTGCAGCAGCAGATAATAGGTAAATTATCACAACAGTAACTTTGAGAGAACTGGATGTAATATACAACTGGAGCCATTAATGGCATTTTACCACCTAGAAAATATGTTATTATTTTTTTAAACAATAATTACTAAAAGTAGTATAAAAAGGCACACAGTAATTCGCTCAAAAATATTTATTTTAATCACTGGAATCGGAAACTCCTTCAAAATCAGAAGTTTCCGAGTCCGTCATAAACAAACCAATAATATCTCTATTTCCAAAAACAGAAATAAATAATAATAGCATTTAAACAGTAAAAAAACATTACAAACACGGGAAAATTCTTTAAATTTCGCGGCATAGCGAAAAAAATTCACAAATTTCGACGATTTTTAAAATTTTTTTGGGTTTAAAAATTATAGAAAAATCACGATTTTACGTTTCTTTATATAAAAAAAAAATCTTTGTATAATCCGCACCATGTATAAGCCGCAGCGGCTGTTCCAAATGTTTTTTTCTTGTATAACCCGCAGGCTATATACCCAAAAATACGGTATCCATTTTTTATAACAATTTGATTGTAAATGATTTCATTTATGTTCAATTTCATGCAAAAAGAGCTCTTCGTTACGTTGGTCAGATGAAATTGCTTAATGTCAGGTTTCTTCGTAAAAAAGAACATGCGATATGTTTTCCAGAGTAGGCATCAGATATCAATTTGGTGGATTTTAAGGATATTACATAAAAAAGTTGCCACAATTAAACATAATTGGAGGAATCCTCCGTTCTGTCTCAATAATGTGATTTGATGGATGCAAATTTGGTTAAATAATGAATAAATAGTAATTTCAGTTAAATGTAATTGTGTAACTTTATTCTTATTATTTTATATTTTGGAAAGATACGCAATTTTTAATAAAAACTGTCAATATTTCATATTTTGCTTATTTGTTCAAAAGTGCCCCTAGCTTGTTCAAAGGTACCCCTACATGGGGCAGGTTTGAACAGAAAACCTTCAGCTTTTTAAAGCCTCAGAACATATTTAATTTATCTGAAAAACTGTAATTTTTTATTTCATATGATGCATTCTTTCTCTCATGAAATATTTAAAATTCAATAAATATAATTCAAGTAAGAAATATATGGATTTTTAAAAAAAAAAGGTTCAAAGGTGCCCCCCCTCTCCCCTAACTATTGGGCTCTGCCCCCTGCAAGCTACGCTCGCCAACCCCCATTCAGACATCACAGAATCCAAAACATGCTAATCTGATGGGTTTTAAAAATATTAGAGAAGATTGAATTCTACTGAAAAAAGCTGTGCAGATCTCCCTGTAAACAGGTTTCCCTTCAATTCCCTTTGGTTGCAAAAATTTAAGGGTCCTGTCCCTGCTGGGGAAGACATTCATGAGCTAATGCTAATCCTATGGGGAGGGATTTTTCTAATATCTCGTTTGCATTTCGACATTTTTAAATAATTTTTTTTTGCATTGGATAGCCGAGGTTCGTCTCTACGGCGCACCTTGGTTACTTTTTCGATTTTGGTCGCAGGTATTTTTAATAAAGTTACTTTCATTTTCAAAACCGGTTCTGAAAATGAAAGTGTCATTCTAAAAAATATCTGCAACCAAAATCGAAAAAGTAAAAAAGGTGTGCCGTAGAGACGGACCTCGGCTATCCAATGCAAAAAAAATTATTTAAAAATGTCGAAATGCAAACGAGATATTAGAAAAATCCCTCCCCATAGGATTAGCATTAGCTCGTGAGTGTCTTTACCGGCAGGGACAGGACCCTTAAGGGCGAATCAGTTGCTGTTGAGACATCCAATGGTTGTTTTTTATTAAAGAGGCTCAGTTTAACATTTGAAAAGAAGCTAAAATAAAATGAATTATATAAACATTTGAAAAGAAGCTAAAATAAAATGAATTAAGTATACAGAGTCTTTGTCTCCTGGTATTTTAAAACAATCTCTATAACAATAGCCTAAGTCATGTAACTGTCATCAGCAGTTCCGGGTGCACCACTTCACTTTTTAGACTCTAGTTGCCAATTTGGTACTTTAATGTTAGCCAAGCACAGGTGATAAGTCATCAAATATTATTCTATCGCCATCATTTCATCTATATTATAATAGTTCAAGTTAGTGATGGGCGATTTCGATTTTTTAAAAATCGATGTAATCGATACTATGGCCAACTCGATTTAATCGATACTATAAATTTTTTAATCGATGTTTCTAAAGGTCATATCATTTTCATTTTCCTTCAAAAATTGAAGGTAAACATGGGTGCAAGTTTTCCGGCTTTTGAGAATTCCCGAGGACGGAAGCAAGACGGAAAAATCTCCGAAAACGGGCAAAAAAAAAAAAAAAATCCGTTTTTAGATTTCTCAGGATTTGCGCAAAATGCTTAAGATTCGAGCTTAAAATAACCCCCCTTTTTGACCATCCCGTTTAAAATTTTGATTACAATCTGAAAATCCTAGCTTATATATATATTTTTTTCAGACGATCTACTTTTCCTCGGAAACAACGCGGTAAGTCTTAGGATCGCGGAAAAAAATGCTTTCTGTCAAACGATCGCGAAAAAGACTGGATGTCCGTCAAAGAATCGCGAAAATGACACGGTCTCAGTCAAAAAATAGCAAAAAAGACGCTATCTCCTTCAAAGGATCGCTAAAAAGACGTGGTTTACGTCCAAGGATCGCAAAAAGATGCGATTTTCGTTACAGGATCGCAAAAAAAACCCACTATTTTCGTCAAATGATCTCAGAAAAAAACGCTATCTCTGTCAAAGGATCGCGAAAATGACGCGATCTAATGACACGGTCTCCATCAAAGAATAGCAAAAAAAGACGCTATCTCTGTTAAAGGATCGCTAAAAAGACTCGACTTTCGTCAAAGGATCGCAAAAAACCCCACTATTTTCGTCAGAAAGAAAAAATGCTATTTCTGTCAAATGATCGCGAAAAAAACGCAATTTCCTTCAAAACATCGCGGGAAAGATGCTATTTCCTTCAAAGGATCGCGAAAATGACGCGGTCTCCGTCAAAAAATCTCGAAATTGACGTGATCTCCATCAAACGATCGTGAAAAAGACGCGATTTTCGTCAGAAGGATAACGAAAAAGACGCGATTAAACACTATTTTCGTCAAATGATCACGGAAAAAACGCGAATTTCGTCAAAAGATAGCGGAAAATGCGAATTATGTCAGAAGATCGTGTAAAAATGCGAATTATGTCAGACGATCGTGTAAAATACGTGGATTTCGCCGAAAGATCGTGGGAAAATATGCGGATTTCGTCGAAAGATCGTATAAAATACGCGAATTTCGTTGAAAAATCGCACATTTCTGACAAAAATCGTTGAAAAGACTCAAATTTCGGCTAAAGGTCGAGGGAAAAACGCAAATTTCGGCTAAAGATCGAGGAAAAAACGCAAATTTCGGCTAAAGATCAAGGAAAAAACGCAAATTTCGGCTAAAGATCGAGGAAAAAATACAAATTTCGTCAAAGGATCGAGGAAAAAACGCGAATTTCGTCAAAGGACCATGGAAAAAACGCGGATTTCATTAAAAAAAAAAGCATAGAAATGTGAATTTCATCAAATGGTCGGGGAAAAACACAAATGAATGTTTCCTATTTTTATAAAGAGAAGATATCCAATTGACTTTCTTCTTTTATAACTCTGGTGAATTTTGTTAAATTGATGGTAACATGAAAAAAAATTGTTAATGCTAGAAGAAATAAAATGAAAATATGATAGAACTTGAATAATTTCGCTTGCTGTAATTTATACTTCTACCATCAATGTAATTTGTATTTTAGTGTTCTTTGAGTTTTTTTAAAACTTTCTTTTAAGGTACTTTTTTTTATTTTGATATTTATTCCTGAAATGATTGATCACTTTTTCTTAAACTGTTGCTTCCACATATAGTAAACTTTAAAATTTTTGCTTCATACCCATTTTTCTGCAATTTATATGTTAAACTGCATATTGTTAATAACTAGTTGTTAAGGTAGTGAACTTAGTTTTAGTATAATCTAAAGCTGGATATGAATGGGATATTTTTCAAACTGTGTAATGTAATCAAACATTTAAAGAAAAGAAAGAAAAAGACAACTACCTTAGAAATTAACAAGATTGATCTACAGATATTTGAGGTAATATTTTTTTTTCATGCCATTTATGGGTAGATATTTTTTAAATTACAAAAACATTCTGTATAAACATGCCCATGCACATTCTTGAGTAGTTCCCAATTTTATGTGACATAGCATGTCAACTTCATTGTTTTAGCTGTAGCCTCTGTGAATTAAACTTTTCAAATACTGTTTACATGAATATGAATGTTTTGCATGCATATGCACTTATTTTTTTTTAATTCATTTCAACATAATTGAATTTTACTGTGTACAATGTTTACGTGTTGGGTTTTGTCTAAGTGGCGCTTCAGCGTGTACATATGTGCTCATTCAGTGGGGGGGGGGGGGGGGGGTGGATTCAAAATATTTTCAGGCTTGGCCAAATTTCAAACTTGCACCCATGAAGGTAAAGTAGTTGGATGTGCCAATCCCAAAACTTTCTTCTGTCTCATAAATGTTAAAACTTCAAAATTCGCTATCACAGTGTCAAATTTAAATGATCTATGCCCATCATGAGGATTCAAAAGTATAGGTTCGATGAAGTATGTGCCTTTAAAAAATATATATAAGCATTGCATTTTCCTAAGAAATTATTGAATTTCGGCCCACACCCTGTTAGATGTCCGCAACGGAAAATCCCAATTCAAAGAGCATGAAAGCGACACCCGTTGGGTATACGCCCAAGCCTAATAAAGATCTATTTATATGAAAGTGTAACAGAATATGAAATTTTGATTAAATTCCGTGCATTAGTTTTGAGATACGGCTATCATGAAAAAAGCGGTATAGAGGCGCAGCCTGTTACATGATTAACACGAAAAACTCAGAAACAACTTATGTCAATGACTAACAGAATATTAAGTTTCATGAAATTCCATTCGTTATATCTTGAGATGTTATCGCTAACATCGTGTAATCCCTGAAAAACAGTGTTGAATTCAGGGGCTGGTACGATTGGATACCAGCCCCTCCACCCTCCCGAAACATTGAAATGTCACCCAGGAAGATTTGATATTTTATGCTTAATGGACAAAAGTCCCTCCCTCCCCCTCGTAACTCTAGAATGTTCCTCTCCAGAACCGTAGAAATCCCTCTCGGAGAAAAATGTCTGAATTCAACACTGCTGAAAAAAGCAGCATGGCAGCATAATCTGTTATTATCATTTACACGAAAACCTAATCATGAACATCTTATGGCAATGTCTAAGAGGATATTAAGTTTGATGAAATTCCGTTCATTAGTTCTTGAGATATGATCTCTGAAATAATTTAAATCCTGAAAAACATGTTGAATTCCGGGGGTGGCCTGGGGGGATATGCCCCCTCCCACACACAACATTCAAATCCGCAACCCAGAAGGTTTGAGATTTTATGCTTAATGTACGAAAGTCCAATCCCCTCCCCCTCTGAACTGTCCCTCCCAGAGAAAACTGTCTGAATTCAACACTGCTGATAAAATCAGCATAGTAATGCACCCTGTTGGGCGATTTACACTGAAACCTAATAAGCAACAATTTATGCCAACGTCTAACTGAATGTGAAGTTTGATAAAAATCCGTGCATTAGTTCTTGAGATAGAGCTATTGCAAAAATCTGGGAAAATGCAGCATAGCAGGGCCACCTGACGGTAGATTTACATCAAAACCTAATCCCCAACAGCTTATGTCAACGTCAAACTGAATCTGAAGTTTGGTGAAAATTCGTGCACTAGTTCTTGAGATAGCGATCTTGCGGAGATCATGAAAAATGCAGCATAGCAGCACCACCTGTTGAGTGATTTTCACCAAAAAGTAATCAGCACCAATTTATATGAAGGTCTGACTGAATCTAAAGTTTCAACAGATCCCATGCAATAGTTTTTTAAATAGACCACCCACGATTTTTTTTGTCAGAGACAAACAAATATACAGATTGACAGAAAAAAAAATTATAAAAATTGTCAAATCATATTCCAGACAAGATCATCTAAAACTATAAATCCTTCGAAAACCGGAAGTCGAAAATTTTCAGGAATCCAACACTTTCTTTTACTAAAGACGAAAGAAGCAAGAAAAAAATTAATGCATTGATTCTGGACCGTAACATAGGATCATAAATGGTGAATCGATTCAGTTCAGATTCGATGCCGATTTTTAGATGCGGCTGAAATCGTTATTTTTTGATTTACTTCAGTTCTTTAGATTCGGGCGAATCGATTCAGTTCAGATTCGATGCCAATATTTAGATGCTGGTGAAATCGTTATTTTTTTATTTACTTCATTTTAAATCCACGCATGATCCACGATTTGGGTTGAATAGATTCCTCCAATTTTATGGTTTTAGTGGCAGAATTGCTGTAAAATTTTGTATAAGAGCCTTTTTAGTTCACAGGCTATCAAAGCCTGAGAGATTATGTGCCTGCCGATTCTGTATGTACGTATGAACGTACGTACGTAACGCGATAACTCTTGATAGAAACATCCCATTTGCTTCAAATTTTTTTTCTAATTTCATTCTGATAAGGCGTTATCCTGATTAGTTTTAGGGATTCATTGGTTAAGGATAAAGGGGGAAAAGGGAGGCTAGTCCACCCCCCTTAATTTAGATAAATGGGTTTTTCATGCAGAATTATTCGATTTGCTCCAAATTTGGTATACCGGTTTATTATGTTAAGGAGCTTCCTTCATTAGTTTTGGGGGTTCATTGGTGAAGGATAAAGGGGGGTTAGTCCCCCCCCCTTAATTCAGATAAATGGGTTTTTCATGCAGAATTATTCGATTTGCTCCGAGTTTGGTATACCGGTTTATTATGTTAAGGAACTTCCCTGATTAGTTTTGGGGGTTCATTGGTTAAGGATAAAGGGGGAAAAGGGGGGGCTAGTCCACCCCCTTTAATTTAGATAAATGGGTTTTTCATGCAGAATTATTCAATTTGCTCCAAATTTGGTATACCAGTTTATTATGTTAAGGAGCTTCCCTGATTCGTTTTGGGGATTCGTTGGTTTAGGAAAAAGGGGGGCTAGTCCACCCTCTTATTTAGATAAATGGGTTTTTTTGCAGGATTATTCTATTTGCTCCAAATTTGGTATACCGGTTTATTATGTTAAGGAGCTTCCCTGATTGGATTTGGAGGTTCATTGGTTAAGCATAAAGGGGGAAACGGGGGCTAATCCCCCTTCACTTATTTTTTTTTTGAGGGGCATTATTCTTTAAAATAAGAGTATAATATATAATTAGTGTGAATAGCCTGTGAGCTCAATGCCATCAGTTTAGCTGGGCACTTTTTTTTTTCTTTCTAGGTTCTGTGTTGAATGCGGGAGTGGTTTCTTGACTGCTCTGGTCGGGATTGGGGGGGGGGGGGGAGATTTTAGAGTTCCGTAAGGGGGGATGCACATTTGTCCATTAAAAAGCATAAAATCTCAAAACTTCCGGTAGGGACATTCCAATGTTTCGCCGGGTCACCCCTGAATTCAAAACTAGGTTAAATCATTATAGTTTTGTGTAGAAGCTTAGTTATTCCGGTTACTAATTTACTATGTTGTATTTTTCAAGTTCGTCCCTTCTAATCCTTTTCCTCCCCCCCTTCCTCGTCAATCTTAATTTACAGAACCGTTCAAAATATGCATGCTATTTTAAAAATGCCCAATTCTCGTTCTATTTTATTATAAATCCACATTTTGAAACCTTGACCAAAGATACATTTGAGGTCACCTCTCCCACCGTTTGAGACTTACCTGTTTCCCGGGGGGGCATATTTATTGTTTCTTCCAAACCATTTCATGTAACATATTGTTGGAAAGCTTTTAATGTCCTCTTTTATTTTCTGCACCCCCCCCCCCCCAATAGTTACACGCTCTTGGCACTTTTTAGCTTTTAACTTTTAAAAACCATGTAACTTTTAAAATAAATTTAGAGCCTTCAAAATTTCCATCATCTGCACATTTTTAAGAAGAATGATGTTTATAGGAAGTAAGTCCCCATCTGTTTGGTTGAAGGAAATAAGAGTAGAAAGTACATGTTTTCCAGGTGAAAAAAAAAATCATTTCTTCCTTTTTTAAATCTGACAGAGATCTTTCTTAAAAAATAAATTTAAGTATAATATAAATTATTATTAAAATTACATCTTAAAAATAATAATTTTAAAAGTTAAAAAACCTTATTACTTGACTCAAAGGTCTGAAATAGCTTACTTCTGGGCCCCTGACATTGTCTAGGGCCCAGTGAGAGGTAGTCGTTATGGCCCTGCTGATTAGCTGTGCTTTGGAATTACTATTTTTGAGCTTATCTGTGTGAATCTGTGAACATCGAAATATCGATTCTAGGATTTAGGAATCTATTCTTATTGTGATCGATTCTTTTTTATACAATGTCGATTTTAATCGATTCTTAAATTTTCCAGAATCGCCAATCACTAGTTCAAGTCATCAACTGCCATAAACAAATACGGTCTGATCCCTTCACCTTTCATATGAAAGTTTGGCACAGATGTCATATACGTCACATATTGGCGCGATTTTTTTCCAATGCCAATTTGGAGAGAGAATGCATCAACAGCATAAACAACAACATCCGGCTTACCATATCAAGCAAAATAACAATACTTTGGCGCCAGTTAAGTGCCTGTTCCATATATGACATTGGTGTCAGAAAAAAAAAACGTGCCAATATGGGGATGTAAATTTTCCATTTTGATTAAAAAATTAAATTTTTTTTTTTTTTGAATAAGACTACATAGAAGTTACCATGATCGCAAAGAATTTTTGGTACTGTTCTAGCCAGATGGAAATGTCGCCAATACCTTTTTTTTTTCCGAGTGATAATATTTGGCCAGATGTCATATACGCAGCGCCATTGCTAAGACTTTTTATTGGTGGGGAAGAGAACCTTAAATTGCCAAGTCAAATTTCAGCATTTGCCAACTCGTTTTATAATTTTGCCAACTTACCACAGTTAGAAAATGTAATATAGTTCATATTTCTTAAAAGTTTAATAATATTCCCAATTAGTTTTGTAATTTTTGCCAAGTCTATCAGAAATAGAAAATAAATTATAGTTTTTATTAAAGTTTTAAACAAATTTTCCAACTAAGTTTGTAAATTTGCCAAGTGTAATAACATTCTCGAATGTTTTTTTTTTGGGGGGGGGCTCCCCCCCCTAGCGAGGCCCCTGCATATATGCACCGCAGGTTTGGGGTGATTTTTTTTCTTTCTTTACGGAAATTTGGCGAAAACCTAGTTTTCAAATACCAGTTACATATGCATTTTTGGTATTAGTTATCCCGTCGACAAAAAATTTATCGCCAAATTATAAGATTAGATTAAATGCCAATAATGGTTGATCGTAAATGTCACATTCACTTGACTTTAAGCAAGTTACACGTGTTTACGTCATCAAGTGATTTTTATTTCGACATTTTATTTGTATATTTATTAATGTTATACTAATTTATTTGTTCTTTCGTTATTTAAAATAAAAATTATGTCAATTTGTATAATTTGGCGAGTGGTTTGGCGATTCATATAATTTGGCGAAATTGGTCAATGGAATAACTAAGTAGTACCGTATTTTTTAATTATTTTCTATTATTTTCTAAAGGAAATATGAAAAAAATAATTAATAACTATAGAACAAAATAATTTATATAATTTAAAAAAAGAAATAAGAAGAAATACACATTTATTATTAAATAAACAACAATAGCCGGGTTACCATGTCAATCACAATAATGCCATTTTGGTGCCAATTAGGTACCCCAGTGCGTAGATAATATCTGTGCCTAATTTTTTTCTTTTCGTTTTGTTTTTAAAAAAAGAAAGAAGTGAAAGGCATCAATTTTAAATGAAAGTCGTGTATTTTAAATAAAATGAGTGAAAGGATTATATTTTAAATGAAATTAATGAAATCTAAAAAAAATGCAACAGGAAAAATGTTTGGCGAATTATCCCCTGCATCTCGCTAACATAAAAATACCATCAGAATTGATTTCTCTATCAGAATCTTTAGATTTGGCGAAAGAGTGTTCAAGTAAATTGAATTACGAATAAAAGTAGCATGATACGGGAGATTCTCAAAAGGTGGGATCATTAAACGTTAACTATATGTAATTTTTAAAATTTTCAAATTTAAAGCCAATTTTTTTTAATAGTATAGTATTTTGTCTATAAATATAATATATAAATATTTTTAAAAGTATGTCTACAAAATTATACACAAACATTAAAAGACAGCAACTATTCTGGAAAATTAATGATTAAAGCATTTAATTAGCAGTTGTGTACGTTACAAATTTTGGACATTTTTTCGCATGTACGTTATAGATTTTGGACGTTGCTCTTAGTATTTAAAAAATTCTTAAGACTAAGAATGTAGTAAATGTGTATGTATACATATATCAATACAAAAACCCTTAATGGGTTAAAAGTTTGTGACTCAGCACTTTATCTTATGCTCTAAGAATTTTAAATATGAAACTTAAAAATAGTGATATCAAATTTTGAGTGACGCTATGCTATCAATTATAATCTCTCTCTATATTATTTATTTCACCTTTTTATTTTTTTTATAATCGCATGTGCAAAAATTATGTTCAATTTAAAAAAATGTATAAAAGTTTATTCATTGATGCTTTATCATTTACATCTCTCATAAATTCCAACTATGAGTTTTAAAAGATATGATATCAAAATTTTAGTGACGCTTTAAAGTGGCTTTAAACGATTTGTTTTAAAATTAAATTAAATTTTTTATTTTTGGTTTGGCTAAGATATATTCACACATCTAAACATTGGTTTTAATTTTCCAATATACTTTAAATATGTCACTTTCACTGAATTTATATAATGCATTTAAATATATTTATTTGAATAAATTGATTTATCCTTTGTCCAGTGCTATTAAAAATTTTAAATAAGATTTACATAAATAATTTTTTTGCCTCATGGTATCCATTTGAATACATTTCATTTAGTTTGGATACAATGCCGCAAAAAATTATTTACATAAATCTTATTTTAAATTTTTAATAGCATTGGACAAAGGATAAATCAATTTATTCAAATAAATACATTTAAATGCATTATATAAATTCAGTGAAAGTGGCATATTTAAAGTATATTGGAAAATTAAAACTATTGTTTAGATGTGTGAATATATCTTAGCCAAACCAAAAAATAATTTAATTTTAAAACAAATCGTTTAAAGCCATTTCAAAGCGTCACTAAAATTTTGATATCATATCTTTTAAAACTCATACTTGGAATTTATGAGAGATGTAAATGATAAAGCATCAATGAATAAACTTTTATACATTTTTTTTAATTGAACATAATTTTTGCACATGCGATTATTAAAAAAATAAAAAGGTGAAATAAATAATATAAAGAGAGATTATAATTGATAGCATAGCGTCACTCAAAATTTGATATCACTATTTTTAAGTTTCATATTTAAAATTCTTAGAGCATAAGATAAAGTGCTGAGTCACAAACTTTTAACCCGTTAAGGGTTTTTGTATTGATATCATTACTTTTTTGAGGTTATTGAAAAAAATTAATAAAACAACAAACACGCACAAAAAAAAATTAAAGACCAATACAAAGAATTCATAGTCAGGATTTCCATTCACCTTCAATGTCTCCCCCCTCCCTCCCTGCAAAAAAGGATGATCATACTTCAATTTTATAGAGCACCGTGCTATGAGATTTTTATAAGAACTCTTTAGTAAGATATGGAAGTAATGTACAACATGCATGTTTAGAGGGTATTTCTGTTGGTTTGTTTCAGAGATATAAAAAGCTATGTTAAATTTTACTATATAAAAAATTTACTTTGTTAAGAAAAATAGCAAGAAATATTACTCTTTAAATCTTTATATATATATATAACAATCATTGCTCACTTTATAAAAGTAATTACATACATTTATATTAAATCCAAAACTACAAATTTCTGCTTCCCCTTTTTCTCATTCCTAGTGCAAAAAATCTTAAACATTCTAAATTCTTTAATTTTATATAAAATAATCTTTCACCATCCCTATTTAAAATTCTTTATTAACAATAATAATAAATCATATAAAATAATCCCCTGAGCTCCGAAGTTTCCACTTCTCCTTTTGCAACCACCTCTCCAGCTTACCTAAATAATAAAATCTTTCAAACATTAATTCAAAAAAAAAAAAAAAAAAATCTGCAACATTTGTGGCTCAGTAACATAAATAAATAAGCACCAACTTCCCTAATGTACATTTAGCCTCTTCTCCCTCCCCCTACTCCCCAGCATTAAAAAAATTTAAATCTTTATTTTTATACAGAAAATTCTTCTATATAAATTATCCTCCTATTCCTCAAAATTACCACTTTCCCACTCCAGCCTAGAGATTTCAGTCTTTAAAGCTTTAAAAAAAAAAAAAACGGATCTGCAAAGTCTGTTGCTTAATAATAAAATAAAATACATAATCATGTACACTTTTAATTATTTTTCACACAATCAATTGATGTCATGATAATAGTTGTTCTGAGCGAATATTGTGTCGGCTGGGCTGTCGTACAGATATCTCAATTGGAAGAATACTGGCAATTAAAGACAAGGGTTATTAAAGTTCACTTTAATTCAAGATGCTTAACCCCTTCGCGACAAGAGCCCTTTGGTAAATTTCTAACCTTTTACTACAGGTTTTTAAAAACAGAAAATTTTCTGTAATTGAATCACAGAAATGCTCCGATTAAAGAAGGTAAACTTTATAATTAAAAATAAGTGGTGAGAATAATGTAGGATTCTGAACACCTTAAGTGGCCAAGTATACCGGTCGCTCATCCCCAAGGGGTTAAAGATGCTTTTTTGCTATTATAGCCTCTAGGATTTACAATTTAAAAAAATCTTAATCACTTCTGAGGTAAATAAAGACAGTGAAAAAAAAAATAAAGATGGCAATGTTTTGATTGGTAAATTCTAAGCTGAGTAATTTGTGCTACAGAATGAAAAAAATATATAGTTGTAATAATGCCCTCTTCAGAGCAGTCAGAGATACTAAATCTTTAAGGTTTTGATGCGTGAACTACATATGAATATACAGTAGAAGATCTTTATAATGCACACCTTGGTATGAGAAGTTGTGTGTATTATAGAATTTTGCATTTTATAGATCATATTTCATACATCATTAAATTTACTTCGTATACATGCTTTAAATAACATTCCTTGGAACCAGAAATTGTGCAAATTATAAAATTTTACATAATAGGTATAGATCACACATTATTAAATTACCTTAAAGATATTACCTTTACATATAACATCCAAATATGTCTGGGCAAAATCATTATAAACAGTGGTAAATCATGACTGACAGTTTTGGGAACATTAAATGCATGGCTGGCAAATTTATTCCTTTTTCACTATTTTTAATAATTAAATATTTGCCTTATTTTTAGCAGAACTTTCTTCCGTTAAAAAAGACAAAAATTTATTTAAAAAAAAAAACTTTTGGAAGGCATACATTTTAGTGCTGCAAGAAAAACCTGTAATGAGCTGCTACTGATTATAACACTCATTCACAAAAAGTTTTAATATAATAACAATGTTTTCATTACTCCAAAATAATGTGTTTAAGGTGATAATGTATCAAATTTAGTGTTCCAAGAAATAGCAATATTTGTAAAATACATGTGCTCCTTAACTGCAAAATTCATTGTTTACCTCTGAGAAATACATTACATCTTCTGCATTAAAATTTTTTAGTGGCAGGCTTTTGTGATTGAACAAGGACTGCTTGCAGAGTGCTTTTAAGGATTTTACTATATAAAATTATGGCTCTTGAACTACTATTAATAAAATACAGTAATAAGGTTAAAAAAAAAAACATTAAATAGTTTATTTTAAAAAATTACTTGTATTTTGATCAGATACATTGATTATACTACCATATGTTATATCAGGGTTTATACGGTGCTTAAAAGTGCTTGAAAGTCCTTGAATTTTTAAGAGAGAAAAAAGGTCCTTGAAAGTGCTTGAATTTGTTTAAATTTTAATGAAGGTGCTTAATTTTCATTACTTTTTTTTATAGGTGCTTAATTTTTTTTTATTCAGATGTTCAAAATAAAATAAGAGTTGCAAATGTTTAAAAAAATAAAAAGTTTATTAATCAGGCAAAAGTATTTGGTCCAAGATCGTTTTCCTTTCAGGAGACCAGAGTATGATCATTTTTACTTTGGTTTGTTCCTTTCTCCCTTCCCTCTCTAGGATTAAGTTTTTACAAAAGAAAAGGAAAAGACATTTACTTGTTGCTACTGTCGATCGCAAGAATGGAAATTCTTCCAATATAAATCCCCTCCCAATGGACTATGGAGAAAACGGCGATGTGGACCATTTAAACTGTAAAAGAAAAAGAGGCTGAAGTTTTAGATTTTTTTAAAAAAGTAGAAAATGCAGTTAAAGAGCTTAAATTGTGAAAATGTAATAAATTATTCATGCTGAAATATGCAAATTTTTCTATTTTGTGAGTATTTAATATACCTTTTTGAAAAGAATTTAGTGGATGTTTTCAAATTAAGGCAAATTGAGAAAAAAATTCATTTAGTTTTTGTAAAATTAAAAATTGTGTATTAATTAGTTGTGATTCTGTTCCGAAAATTTAAGGCATTTATTTCTAAAAGAAATTAAGAATTGGTCATTAATCCGAAAATTCAGGCATAAAAAATATTGTGAATTTCGACAAATGGTCGCCAAAAAAATTAATTTTGTCAATCGTTTGCAGAAAAATCGCGAATTTCGTCAAAGAATCGTGGGGAAAACGAAAATTTTATTAATGAATCGCAGAAAAACACAAAATTCATCAAAGAATTAATTGCAGGAAAAACACATTTCGTCAAGGTATTGCAGAAAAAATGCAAATTTCGTCCAAGAATCATGAAAAACCCCCACAAATTTCATCAAAAGATCGCTAAAACCCCTTAAATTTTGTTAAAAGATCGTGAAAAACCCCGTAAACTTTGTCAAAAGATCATGAAAACCCTCATAAATTTTCTCAAAATATCGCGAGAAAACGTAAATTTCGTCAAAAGGACTGCAAAAAACCGTATACTTCGTCAAAAGATTGCAAAAAAACTCCCACATATTTCGTCAAAAGATAAAAAAAAACCATGTTCTGTCAAAAAAAAAAAAAAAAAAAAAACGCATGTACCATCAAAAGATCAAGAAAAAAAACATATATTCCATCAAAAGATCAAGAAAAATCCACAAATTTCATCAAAAAATCAAGAAAAATCCACAAATTTCGTCAAATGATCACGACAAAACCTCAAATTCGTCAAAAGATCATGAATAAAAAACGCTATTTCGTTAAAGAGCTGCGAAAAATATGCATAGTTAGTGCCGGGAGTGGTCCCTCTTCCCCCCGTAACTTTTCAGAAAATTTGCTGTGAATTTCAGAATTTTTTTATTTTTTACTCAGAATCACTCCTGATTAATGTCATAACAATGCAAAATTATCAAGTGTCTACTTTGTCTAACAGTGTTGAATTCAGGGGGGTGGCCCGGGGGGACATACCCCCCCCCCGAGCAATGAGATCCCCCCCCCCCCCCCCCTCCGCCTGGAGCCATAGAAATCCGTCCTGGAGAAAGGTGTCTGGATTCAACACTGCTGTCTAGTGTTTAGCACAAATGACTTTCAAATAGAATGCAAAAATATTATCTTTATTTTTTGAAGACTTTCACATAACATTTCACATTTAGGCCTTCGCTATTGTATGTTATGTATGGCATTCGCCTAAAAACAAATGTGAAAATGAAAAATAATTTTTTTTTCTTTTGGACACTTTTGTAGTATGGTATTTTGTAACATTAAAATTTTCATTACTGGAAAGGTGCTTGAAATTTGGGTAAGGTACTTTAATTTTATCATGAAAAGAGAGTATGAACCCTGTTATATGTAGCATATTTATTAGAAAAGGTACAACTATTTTGATGAAGTTTTAAAATGTAAACAAAATGATGCTTTATAAACATGATCAAAAATACCTCTGGACAAATCATTGTATTACTTACCAAGGCAGCACATCTATATGGGCAAAAGTGGGTCAGGGATATAGATCTATATGGGCTACCCATATTAAGCCCGCATAGAATGTCCACTTTTCTTTTCCATATGGGCCCATACGGGTTATTTATATATATATCTATATGGATGTCTATGTCGATCTATAAAGATATCTAAATGGATCTATGTGGGATCCCTATGTAGATCTATAATGATATTTATAAGGATCTGTATGGGCTACCCATATTGGGCCTGCATAGAATGTCCACTTTTTTCCCATATGGGCCCATATACGTTGTTTATATATGAATGCTATTTTATATGAATGCCTATGTCGATTTGTAGAGATATCTATAAAGCTATTTACATAGATCTGTAAAGATTTATAATGTGATCTTTATAGATTTATAGGTCACAGATTTAAGGAGACTTCACTCACATGAAAACACCCGCTCCGTAATATAAAATTTATGGGCAGGTTGTTTTCGAATTTCTCACTTAAATTTGAATATTTTTAAATGATTTTTTAAATATAGGATAGCTGAGCTCAATCTCGAATTTTGTACTTTGATTTTGGTTACAGATTTTTTTTATAAAGGTACTTTCACTTTCAAAACCGGTTCTGAAAGTGAAGGTACCTTTATTTTTTTTTTTAAATCTGCAACTGAAATCAAGAAGTAAAAAATAGCCATATTAGAGATCAACCTCAGCTATCTTATGCAAAAAAAAAAAAAAAAAAGTTTAAAATATATTCAAATGATAAATTCGAAAACAACATACCCATAGGTTTAACATCACTGAACGGGTGATTTCAAGCGAGTGGAGAGTCCCCTTAAAATTAAAATTAAACTGCTATAACTATTTCAATTGTGATATGATTAGCTTGTTTAGTTTTGAAAATATTTTTGTAAGCATCACTTAGTCAAAGTACCCTAACAACATAGAAAACATTAGACCAATACTAAATATTTCTATTGTTAAGATAAGTGTAAATCCAGTAATTTCATCATGTCCTATTTTTTAACAACAAAGTACCTGAGCAGCATGAAGTTTAACGATGTGAAACATTTCTCAAAAAAATTTAAATTCAAAGCATATATATTTTTGTACAACAAATTTATTTTTTAAACTGCACTAAAAAGTGCCCATCCCAAAAATTTTATAAAATTTATTGTAATTGCAGTTTTTAATGTATTCTATCATTCAAAATTGGCATAAAAAGTTTCAACGATTCTAACTTTATAGCAATAGTACAGGAACATTATAGGTCAAATTAATTTGTAAATAGTTATTCTGATTTTCTGCATCTAATAAATTACATATTTCCACACTGAATTTATCTTTCTTGTTCAAAGATCTGAACATGTTGACCAGCTGTAACTTAGTACTGGGCTATGTAGAAAGTAATATTTAGTTAAATAAGTAAAATTTAAACAAAGAAGCAAGGTATGTGGTAAGGAACAAAGTAGATGATGGAAATATTTTGGAATTAGCTGGAAAATAATCATAAATTTTCTTTATTTACTTTATGTAGTTTAAACAATGAAGCAAGATATGAGGTAAGACTTGAACAAAGCAGATGAGAAAAAATAATCATAAACTTTATTTACTTTATATAACCAAATAAATTTAATAAATGCAAATCATGTGTGCACTGTGCAAAGTTCTGTGAGAAGTTTGTCTGCTGGACCATACAGTGTGCATGACATGCACACTTGAGACAAATTCAATATTTTACTTTTTCACAAAAAAAAAAAAACAACCCTAAAGGAAGGTTAACATTCTAGTGGCCTCGAAAGCTTCACAAATACCATAATGAAAGAGAGACTACTTGGAGCAAGTGAACATGACTACCAATCTCCGCACACAAAAATTCCTTTCTGGGGGTCACCGGCGACCCCAGGTCTTGTGATTTCAGGGTTAATGTACAATGGTTACATATGGAATTTATCATATTTTTAGGTTTTATACATTTACAGAGTCTAAGTTAGCAACAAATCCATTTATATTTTTTCACAATTTTAATTATTTCTAAACAGTACAAGTACGTAATTTAATTTTTACATCATCGAATAAAAAAATAATTTCAAATTCAATTTGTTTAAAACCTGTATTTCAATTTACTTTTTATTTAATTGTTAAAATAATTTAAGCATAATTGAAAAAAAAATATTTAATTGCATGCAACTTAATTCCAGAAGATTAACCTATCTATACTTAATATAAATAGTTCAGTACCTCCCCCTGATATTTCATAAACAAACACTTTACCAAAACATACAGCACATAGCAAAACCTTTAGCTATTTCTTTGGGGATTAATCTTTACAAGTTTAATTCAAGGTTACAATTCCATATGTAACCTTTTGCATGCAGCTAATATAAAAATATTGCTACTTACTCTGCTAACCCTAATTTAACAATAGCAGAACCATCACTGGAGATTTTTTTTTTTAATTCAATATTTCTAAATAATTTACTATGAAGATTAATTTGTTGAAATAGTGGCAGAGAAAAAATAATCCCCAATGGCAGCCCTGCAATAGTTGAAAGGAAAATGAAACAGGCAAAATAAAATAACAACACAATTCAGTTGGTTTGCGCTATGCCACTCCATTTATTGAAAATACAATTTATATATTCATATCAACTATGTAAGACTAATATTTTTCTAATATAATCCTATTTTTCATACAGTTTCCCACAAAAAAATTTCAGAGGGGGTGCTGCACGCATATTCACAATATCTACTCGGTTCAGATTCGACACTGGTATTTCTCAGTATATTTTTCTGGTATGAAATGTTGAATATATTAAACACTTAGTTTTATAGGGTGTAAAAAAATCATGATTTTTTTTGAAAAATCAAAAAAATTGAATTTTTTTGATTTAAATCAGATTTTTATGATTTTTTTCCCAGTGTTCAAATACTGAATAACTACCAAGAATTTTAGATTTCCAAAACAGTTAAATCACTAATTGCTAACATAATCTATGTTTTTATACTTTAATGAATAAATTATAATTATTAATAATTACAGAAATTATAAAAACTGCAAATTAGCAGTTTCATTAATTAGTATCATACAATATTGTTATATACATAAATATTGTAATAATTATGTAAAACTTTATTAAAGACTAGTGATATTTAAAATTATTAATAACTGCATTTAATACTAAATAGTTAACATTACTTCAAATTAATAATTATTAAACAATTAACTTTCTAATTAGGAACATATTATAAAATTTTAAGCTCTAATTATTAAAATGATAATTAATAATGTAATTCATTTCAGAAAGTAAAGGGACAGGATTCCAAAAAAGGGCACTATTTCATGAGGAAATATATAAGAAAAAATGAATAATTTTTAGTATGATAAATAAAATGTCCTTAATTTTTAATAATTTTAAGAATCACAAATTGTAAAATACAATTAAATAACATGATTGAATGATATCCTGTTTTGTAAAGAAATAAAGTTTTATTATTTTTGCAAGATCTTGGGCATGTGAATTTAGGAATGAGGAAGTTTTTTACAAGAAATCTCTACAACTACGGATGAATTTAACTTTTTTAAGGCAAGGTGCATTTTGCCAATTTCAAAAGGGGAAGGGTGAAAAAAAAGGGCCTAGAAGAAACAGCAAGTAATTACAGAATTAATAAAAAATGCAAATAGGTAATTTCATTAGTTAGTAACACAAATAACAAAACTAACAAATATTATTTGCAGCTCGTTTTGTATTTTTACTTATTAAAATTACTGTCAATCAGCAAAATCTAAACTTACACACATGTTTTACACACTTATGTGTATGCTAACCAAAAAAATTATGAAAATGAGTTAAACCCATTCATACACACATAAAGAATAAATATAAGGATAGCCAGTTATATCTGAAATTCTCAAAATATTTAAATATCTGAAATCCTCAAAATATTTAAATAACAGCATTATTACATCTTAGTGGGGATTATCAGCTTTCAATGGTTTATTTTTGTTTTCTTTTTAAGAAAAGTTTTGCTGCCTTTTCAATCCCTAATTATTTTTTTTATTTAGTAGTATATATGGAATTACAAAGTAAAAAAAAAAAAACATTTTATTCAACCTATACCGAAGAAGATCTTGCTGTGCTTTAACGTTTTTATACCAATTGGCTCTTTTTCTCTTATGCATTCATTTACAATTTAGCTTTTGAGCAGACGTCACTCATTTATTCTTCTTTAACTCAAGATTGCTATTAATTTATTGTTACAAAAGTAGAACGAGAAACTAAGACACTGACTACTTCTTTTAATTGCAGAAATCTATTACACCTGCTATGTTTATTTTATATAAAATAATACATAAATTCATCACATAAAGAAAATTATCACATTACAAATTATATTAGATTTAAAAATCATTTTTAAATGAAACTTTTATGTTGGATAAAAACAATGCATTTTACGAATTTAACTGTTTTTAATTTTTTATAATACTCAAGAATTAAGCTTAGAAACAATTATTTAGAGCTCTTTTTTTGGTTATTCATAAGTCAAAATACCTGTAGAAACTTTAAATTATGTTCATCTTAGATTTCAATACTTTTTTTTTGACATTTCAAACATTTAGAAAATTTTTGATTTTAATCAATGATTTTTTTAAAAAAATCAGTTGATTAAAATCATGATTTTAATCACTGATTTAAATCAACTGATTAAAATCATTGACACCCTAGTTATTATCTTCATGTAGTAATAAAATTATCCTAATCATATTATAAATGTGAAAGTGCGAGTATATTTGGATGAAGTCAGAATCAAAATGGATAACTAAATTTTTATGTGTTCATTATCCATTATATTATTCTTTATCTAATGTTTAAATTTTCCATTAAGTTAATAAAATTTACGTATTTTATTTGTTTGTAATATATAAAATAAGAGTTATAAAAAGGAAACCTATTTTCAGTCAAGTGTAGGAATAGAATATTCTTGCGTTTATAATATTGCACCATTTCAAAGGAAAAAATATGAAAATTGATTTGACATTAAAATAATAATAGCAGGGGTGATTGTGCTCCAGGTGTAGCTCGGATTTCCGGGTTTTTCGGTCGATCCTTCCGGGTTTATGAGATCGTTACGTTTAGCGGAAAATTCGGACATTAAAAAATATCGCAAATTTCGACAAATGGTCGTCGAAAAAAATCTATTCCTCAATCATTCGCTGAAAAAAATCGACAATTTCGTCAAAGGATTGCGGGGGAAAAGTGAATTTCGTCAAAGAATCTCGAAATAAACACATTTCGCCGAAGGATCGCGAAAAAAGCGCGAATTTCACAAAGGATCGCGAAAAAAGCGCGAATTTCGCAAAGGATCGCGAAAAAAGCGCGAATTTCGCAAAGGATCGCGATATAACTAAGATTTTCGTCGAAACATTGCAGGGAAAAACGTGATTTTCGTCAAAAGATCGTGGAAAAAACGGATATATCGTCAAAGGAATGCGAAAAAATGGATATCGTCAAAGGATAGCTGGAAAAATGCAAATTTCGTTAAAAGATCACGTAAAAAACATTAATTTCTTTAAAGAATCGCGGAAAAAATGCGAATTTCGTCAAAAGACCGTTGAAAAATCACATAATTAGAACCGGGAAGGATTTTCTCCACACTGGAATCGCGGGGAAAACGCGATTTTCGTCAAAAGTTTGCGATGGAAAACGTGATTTTCGTCAAAGGATCACGGGAAAGACGGAAATATCGCCAAAGGATCCCTGGAAAAACGTGAATTTTGTTTAAAGGATCGCGGGGAAAAAAACTAATTTCTTTAAATAATCGCGAAAAAACCCATAAATTTCACCAAACGATTGCAGAAAAATGCAAATTTTGTCAAAGAATCTCGAAATAAAACAAATTTCGTCTAATGATCGCGAAATAAACACATATTTCGTCAAAGGATCCCCAAAAAAATGCAAAATTCGCAAAGGATCGTGAAAAAAAAACAAGATTTTCGTCAAAAGATTGCAGGAAAAGCGGAAATGTTGCCAAAGGATCGCGGGAAATATGCAAATTTCATTAAAGGATCATGAAAAAAAACAATTTCTTCAAAGAATCGTGGAAAAAACGCGAATTTCGTCTAACGGTCGCGGGAAAAAACGCGATTTTCGTCAAAGAATCTCTAAAAAAACTGAAATATCGTCAAAAGATCGCAGAAAAGTAGCAAATTTTGTTATAGGATCACAGGGAAAAAACATGAATTTCTTTAAAGAATGGCGAAAAAATGCAAATTTCGCGGAAAAAACGCAAATTTCGTGAAAGGATCTCAGAAAAAACACATAATTAGAACCATGAGTGATTCTCTCCCCACCCTCTCTTCTGTAACCTTTCAGAAAAGTTGCTGTGAATTTCAGATATATTTTTTTTTACTCAGAATCACCCCTGGTATTGTGTTATCCATCTCAATCTCAGTACGAAAATGTCCAGAATTGCATATCTGTAATGTGTAATACCCAAGAAGAAAGCAGGAAAAAGAAATTTACCTTGTGTAAGAGTAAAGCTTTAAAAATTGATTTTTATTTATTTTTTTCTAATACTTAGCCACTTAGAAGTAAAATTGGATTGGTTTTGACATTTTTTTACTGTTTTCAAATAACTAGATATGACTTGCATTAAATCTACTAAGAGATAACGCTTAACACATAATTTGTACTTGTTTCATGAGTACTTAGAATAAATTCATTTACTGAATATAGAATTCGAACTTTGCTTGCATATAACAAGATAAATTGCACCCTTCATTTGATGAAGCCATTTAGCTTTCAGTGAAATTAACACAAGTTTACCAAATTATGTTTTTCTGCAATTGTATATTTCAAACAATAGCAGAAATATGTCATTTGATTGCCATGCTGTTGCAGCATCAGTTGTTATGTAAATTGATATTGGTATATTTTGCATCTATAATTTTCAGGGTTTTTCACTTTGTATCGATTAATTTTCAGGGTTTTTCACTCGGAGTCACAATCACCCCTGTAATAGTTACAACAATGTTAACTTTACTAAAAATGCACCTGACCTGAAAATCCGCGAGTGATTGTGTTTCTGGATTTTTTATAACCACTAATATTTGCCTTATAAATTACGAAATTAAAAAATGCGACAATTACTATTTGAAAAAAAATAAGAAAAAAAAATCCAGAAACACAATTGCCCTGAAAACCAGTATTAGTTATGTTGGTTATATTGTGGTAATACTTGCACTCACCATTAACAGTGTTGCCAATTTAGCCAAATTCTAAATCTGTACCAGTCTTTATAAACAGTATTTTCATTTTATTTAATCGATGAAAGTCTGCCATATTAAATAAAGTGAAAATTAGTATTAAAAATTTCTGGTATATATTTTGAATACAAAAATACGTTTACTTTTAAGCACCGATCGCTATCAATGATACTTGAACTATCACCAATGTTGGTAAAATATTTGATTTATATTGGAAATACTTGTAATGAAATGTGAAAATTGAATTGTAACAATATGTCAATATTGCGAAAATATTTATTTTATGTTGGAAATATTAATAATGAAATTGCAAAATATTTTTTGCCAATTTACATTTTGCACATATTAACTCAATACGGAAAAAAAAATATTTTGAAATTTCACTATTAATATTTCCATTATAAAGTAAATATTTTTGCAATTTGCTTGTAACTTTTATTTTGTGAACTACAAACAAGCAAAATGAGCAAATTTTATTATCTTATTTGAAAATTTTAAATATTGGAAAAAAATTAATATAATGCATAATATGAATGAATACAAAGGCATTTAATTATCTGTTGTGATGCTGGCTTCAGCTAAACATTTTCGCCCTTTCACATTTATAATATTATTAGAATTAGGATACAATCATTATCACATAGAGATAATAACAAAATTAAGTGTTTCAAAATATTCAAAATTTCATACCAGAAAAATATACTGAAATACCAGTGTCAAATCTGAACCGAGTAGGTATTGTGAATATGCATGCTGCACCCTGTCTGTCCTTTCGTTTAGAAAAATGCATGCTTCAGCCTCTGTAAAAAAAGAAAATTTCCCATAAGAATCAAAAATCCTACGAGCAAGCACTCTGCCCTTCTTTAATTCTAGGGGGTTATCCAAAGATTTAGGTATCTGAACATTTACAAATATGTATCTTTGAAGAAGAAAGTTCAGGAAGTATAAACAGCTAGTATTTTTTTCCTCTCAAATGCATAACTTTACACTCAGGATCATTAACGCAGGATTCTTCAGCTTCGTATAAATTTGAATCCAGATTCCATGTCGGGAAAAATTAAATTGCTCCAAGCATCTGGTTAATGTCACCACCTATTTTTAAAATATAAGGATTAAATTTTCAAGATATAAAATTGTTTGTGCAGACATAAAAATTTTATTTAAATATGAAGAAATATAATTTAAAAAATCAAATTTCATGCAGCAAAAACAGTCAAACATTACAACAACATCCATTTAATTCAGTTTTACAAAGAAAAAGCTTCATTTGAAAAATCAATATATTACAAACTGATAAATTCACCATGAACGTACACCCCCCCTTCCCTCAAAATTAAAAATTGGTTTGGAACAAGCCACACAACAACACTCAAGCTAATATGAAACTTACGGCAGCATTCTTTCCAAATTTCTCGTTTGCATTTCTATAATTGTACAGTATTCTTCAAGATTATAGATTTTTTTTTTTTTTTTTTTTTTAGCTTCAACTTCTACTTTCAAATTGGTTATGAAAAATGTCTTCATAAAAAATGCAACCAAAATTGAAAAAGTAAAAAGATACCCAGTTAAGAGACCTGATGTACTGCACATTAAGAAAAAACTGCAAAAAGAATGCAACCATATATATAACATTGACTTGCGACTTGAGAGTTGTCATTTGACTACCCTACTATCTTAAACAGAAAAGCATATACCTTGATATTTTCAAGCAATAGTTTCACTTTTGAATAAATTTCAACTTTTGTTTGTTGATTATTCCCACTTCAATTTCATAGTTTATTTTAAAAATTAAGGGACAGTAAATGGTAATTTTTCCATTTATAAATCAATTGTTATGAAAAATTGCATATTAAAATGAGTTTATCAGAGTTCATTCTAAGATCAAGGGCAGGCAAGGTGCACTTTGCCTAAAAGGGCACTTTAGAGAAAAAAAGGGCGCATTAATATAATGATAAATAATCAACTAATAACTCTTCCCTTCCTAACCCCACCCCCTAAAAAGTCTTTGCTACTACCCCTTTAACCCCATTCATGACACTTTGCAGTGTAGGGGTTGATTCTTTTCCAAAAATAAAAAAAAAAAAAAGAAAAAAAAACGGTCATAAATCTGAAAATTTGGACATAAACTATATCACAAATTTTGAGAAATATTCGCCGAAAAAAACCAATTCGTCAGAGAATCGCGAAAAATGCCAATTTCGTCAAAAGACCTTTCCTTTTTTTTTTTTTTTTTTTTTTTTTTCTTATTTCAGCTGAATTTTCCCGGTAGCCGAGAAACGGGGTTTGGAGACAGAGAGAGAGAAATTTATGACTGTATCGGTGCTGGAATTTTACTGAAAATAATTGGTGTCTGTATGAGGATGTTGGGGGGGGGGGCTGAAAAGGAACAGATTTGGAGCAAATGGGGCTAGGACATTATATAATGTTTACAAATAGTTTAGAGTTTGCTTGAAATAAGCGATGAAATTAACTTAAAGGGCGCTATTTTTCCCACGGTTCGATTTTCCAAGTGATAGGGCTCGTGGGGCGGGATTTTGGACAGTGGGGGCATCGGGGCATCAAATTTTGTAAAGAAGGGCAGGGCAGGGCGGCCCGCCCCACGAAAAATGCCTAGAATGAACTCCGATTTTATAAATGGATAATACCAAATAGAAAGTATTTCCTTGTGCATCAATTTTTGCTTCAAACACTATTTTTCTTTTTTAAGTATTTTGCTCTAAGGTTTGATTTAATACAGCTGAACAGTTCATAGGTTCACACTCAAATTTAAAAATGTGGAAAATTCTTAAAAGGGAAAAAGACTAAATCTAGGAGTGCTTTCAGGTGAAAAAAAAAGGCTTATTACAAGGATTAAAATATGAATTGCTAAACTGTTTTCACTCTCACCTATCCCAAAATATATGAAGAAACAACACCCCTCCTTTTATTTTATTTTTTTTTTTGGGGGGGGGGGGGATTTGCACTGCCAAATTTAAAGTAACAAATAGGAAAGTTTTTATACTGGGATTTTAAAGATTTTGAAAGTGTATGCTGAAGGTTTATAACTAAGTAAAGATATTCTGAAAACAAAGTATATTATTACAGCAGTAAGAATAGATAAACTTCAAAAAAGAGAAAAAAAAATTATTTTCCCACCTTCCCTCATACTAAGAGGTCCTCCCTTTTTCTAGAAGTGAAGATGAGAAAAAAGTATACAGTACAGAAACCATTTATCCGGAATGCTTGGGGTCAAATGTATTCCGCATAACTGGGTTTTTCCGGTTAACTGGCTGTGCATTAAAGCAGCATCCATTTGATAAGTTTTGTGAATATGCGTGGTTGTGGCATTATTTCTTATTTTAAATTATTAGATTACTTGGATTTAAAAATCAATGCAAGAAAGATCAAAAGTTAACCAGAGTTTAAAAGAAGGTAATTTATGAATCCCTTAGGAACAAAAATTCTTCTGTTTCCTCTGCATAAAATTAAAACATCTAAAATACAACTAAATATGTTTTCATTTCAAATACTAGATGTTGTCATCAAATTATACAGTTGTTTCAAGCAATGCCTATGTCAAACTGGCAGTGTATGACACCTTTTTCTGCAAAGATTCTGAAATCAGTCTATCAGAAATATCATTCCGGATAACTGGTTTCCGGATAAATGGTTCCATACTGTAAATAGAAAATTGATGGAAATTGAAATTTTATTGTAAAACAATCACAGGTCACATTAGTCGATTCGAAGTTTACAATAGGTGGTCTCAAGACATACACATTTTTAACATACACCATGTGCAGGGATGTGGAATTTCTAGAAAATTTTACAAGCCAGCAGTATGCAACGCTGAGTTGAAAATTGTTCTGACAAAATTTACTCAACTGCAAAATTCATTGATTACAATTACTACAAGGCATTTTCTTAATTTGTTTTTTATAAAATTAAGAAATATATACAAGAAAGGAAGGTCTAATATAGAATAGAATTTAGTGCCATGTTTACATAGTAGTAATTTGAAAAATAGCAAAATATAGCTAATTACTAAAAAATAAGGTTTTCCGCATATCTTTTTAGTTTGCAGTTTTTGAAGACTACCTAAAAATTCACTCGGGGGGGGGGGGGCATTTCAAATCTTGCAGAGTTGGATAAAACAGCAAAAAATTAACAATAAAGCATTATTTCAGGTTTCACAGACAATAAAAATCAGAAGGAAAATAGGGGAAATTTTACTATATTAATCCTGACATACAGAGTTTTCAGTAAAAAAAAAAAAAAATAAATAAAATAAACAGATTTTCTCAGATTCAAGCAGAGCATTCGAAAAATTGAGTTATTTTAAGAGAATTTACACACACAACTTTCTTAATTGTTCATTTAAAAAGATTGCAAAATTGATCAATTGGTTACGAGAAAAAACTCGCACAATTTGTCAGTCAATCATGGAGAACAAATCGTGAAATTCTTCAGCCTGTTGTGGAAAAACATACATAATTCAATGAACAGTCATGGAAAAAAATCCACGATTTTCACCAATCAGTCGCAGGTTAAAAAACATGAAATTCGTCAGTGCATTGCCTGAAGAAAACTGCAAAAAAAAACCCCTGATTTTCTCTAATCGGTCACAAAAGAGCCTAAAAATTTGCCTGTGGTACTAGGAAAAAAATTTCAAAAAGGGTTTGTACCTCATAACCACTTTATACCTTGTTCAAAAAACATATTTTTAACTGGTTTGTTTAGAGTTCCTTTTATTAGTATAAATTTGGGATATTTTCTAACAACTGGTATCATTTAGCAATTTTTCACCCATCGACTGACAAAATTTAATATTTTTTCATTTGACTGACCAATGAATTTGAAGATAACTTCCTTCTAACAGTTGGCAAATTTTGAGACTTTTTCTGCAACCAATTGGTGAAAATCATGTGTTTTTTACAGTGACCGACTGATGAATTTCATCCCCCCCCCCCATCCACAACAAACAGAAGAATTTTGTGAATTTTACACACGATTGACTGTCGAATATCACAATTTTCTTGTGCAATGGATTTACAAATTTCACAATATTTGAAAGTCCCCCACTGAAGAATTGCAAGATTTATTTTTTTTTTCAACGATCGACTGGCAAATTTTGTGATTTTTTGCCACGAATGAATGCCAATTTTCAAAACCTTTTCCCATAACTTATTGACGATTTTAACAATACATTGAATTTTTAACACTTGTTGAATTCTGTGTTTATTTCTTATAACCGTTTGGTGAAACTCGCAGGTATTTTTTATATGGTTGATGGATGAATTTCTCCGATTTTTCCCACAGACAATCAATGAATTTAATGACTTCAGACATGCTACAGGCTCAAAAAAAAAATAAGCTGAACTTTTACGGCCCCATGCGCAAAAAGAACTGGATTTTTTTCCACAACCCCTTTCTCATTTTTTCTGCAATTCTTTGATAAAATTGGTATTTTTTCATGGCCTGTTCACAAAATTCGCATTTTTTCCAGGATCCTTTGATGAAATTAGTGATTTATTTTGCAATTTGTTGACAAAATTAGTGTTTTTTTTTTTTGCTGACTTTTGACAAATTTCACATTTTTCTTGTGATTCTTTGACAAAATTTGCATTTTTTATAGGATCCTGTGATGAAATTTGCGTTTTTGCAACCTTTTGATGAAATTCATTTTTTTCTGTGATCCTCTGATAAAAAACGCATGATTTTTCTGCGATTATTTAACGAAATTCACATTTTCCACGATCCTGTGACAAAATATGCAGTTTTTTATATACGCAGTTATGTATGCAAAATATGCAGTTTATATATGCAAAATATGCAGTTTGCCATGATCGTTTGACAAAATTTGTGTTTTTTCACGGCCTTTTGATGAAATTTGCATTATTTTCACAATCTTTTAACAAAATCATCGACTTGCAATTCGTTGACACCCTTTTATGAAATTCGCACTTTTCCCGCGATCCTTTGACAAAATTAGTGGGGTTTTTTTTGCAGACTTTTGGCAAATTTCACATGATGAAATTTGTGTTTTTGAAGCCTTTTGATAAAATTTGCATTTTTTCTGCGATCTTCTAATAAAATTCATGATTTTTCTGCAATTATTTAACGAAATTCACATTTTCCACAATCCTGTGATGAAATGTGCATTTTTTCTGCAATCCTTTCATGAAATATGCATTTTCCCATGATCGTTTGATAAAATTTCCAGTTTTTTTTTCATGCCATCATGAGTTTAGCATGTTCCTCATGATTTTTTGAAAAAATTTTCATTTTTTTCGTGGCTTTTTGATGAATTTCGCATTTTTCTCACGATTCTTTGACAAAATTCGCATTTTTTTTCAGGATCCCATGATAAAAATTTGCAGCTTTTTGACGAAATTAATGTTTTCTGCGATCTTTTGATGAAATATGCGTTTTTCCGCAATCCTTTCACGAATTATATGTTTTCCCATGATCATTTGATGAAATCCACTTTTTTCCAGACCCTTTGACGAAATTCGCATCTTTCTGGACCCTTTGATGAAATTAGTGTTTTTTTCTCAATCCTTTGACGAAATTCACATACTTTTGATGAAAATTGTGTTTTTCCACGATACTTAGATGAAAATTGCATTTTCTGAGATACTTTGATGAAAATAACGTATCGTCTGACAAAATTTGTGTTTTTTCTGGAATCTTTCAGGCACAGCAGGCGATAGTTGTGTGGGGGTGGTTATGTTTTCATGCTGTTCAGTTCTGTATGTGGACTAAATGTGTGGTAGGTAACAGGAAAGAAAAGGTCAAATGAGAAAGGGAGAAAAATTAACTCAATTTGGTGCTGTTTGTACTCACGTTTTTGCTGTATTTTGTCAGATATCGCTACCTCCCACCCCTCCTAAGAATGTCAAAAAATTTTAATGCAGATTTGCACTGATCCCAGGGATGATGATAAATTCAATGGGCCGAAAAAGCGGAATTCCATGTTTTTGCAGAAAATCAACATGTCTGCGATTTTCTTCATGTGAACATTGCATGAAGTTTTGAATCCCCCCCCCACTTGACATACTGTCAAAACTTACGAGGGTTTTTTTCCTTGTGATGTTCCTCCCATGACCGCGAATGTTGCTGGTTTTTTATAATCAACTGATAGTCCAGGCAATAGAGACCGTATAGGGAGTCTACCTAGCAAAATTAATGGTAGTACTGGAAATCGGATTTCTAGATATTTTTTGGGTCGCTGAATCCAAATTTGTAACATCCCACCAAAATTTCCCCCGGCAACCCCCGCCAAATTTTGGTAAAAAGCCCCCCAAAAAAGATTTTTATTAAAAAATTCCATTTTTTTATTGTTTTAGGTGAAAAGTATTTAGAAATTCAGAAAGTAGACAAAATTTGCAACAAATTAGATATATGACAGTGACTTAGGATTAAGGGGAAGGGGGGGATCTGCCTCGGAACATGCGCCACAGTGCTGCGTGGACTAAGTTGCGCAATTCCACTTAACCACTCACACATTTACATTAGCCCTCCCATCTTCTCTCTGAACTTTCTCTATAAGGTTTACTTTAAGTTTTTTGGGTCGTTGAATCAGAATTTTTAACTTTCCCCCAAAATTTTCCCCCCTGAAAACCCCCCAAATATTTGCTTTTAACTTAAATTTCTTATTGTTTTAGGGGAAAAGCATTACGAAATTCAGAAACGACAAAATTTGCAACAAATAGGATACATGATATTATGACGTAGGATAAACGGGGAGAGAGGGGGCTGCCTCGGAACATTCTCCGTGCGCTTTTCTCAAAAAACTTTTCTCAAAAAATCAATTTTTTGGGGGGTTGCCGGGTGAAATTTTGGTGGAAAGTTAAAAATTCTGATTCAGCGACCCAAAAAACATCTAGAAAGCCGATTTCCAGTACTACTATTAATTTTGCCAGATAAAATCCCCTATTGCCTGGACTTCATCATTTAGTGCATGTAGCACCGCAGTGCATGTTCCGAGGCAGCCCTCACCCTCCCCGTTCATCCTAATTCATAATGTCATATATCCTATTTCTTGAAAATTTTGTCTAGTTTCTGAATTTCATAATGCTTTTCCCCTAAAACAAAAAGGAATTTAAGTTAAAAACAACTATTTGAGGGGGGGGGGGCTTCGGGGGGGATATTTTTGGGGGAAAGTTAAAAATTCGGATTCAGCGACCCAAAAATCTTAAAGTAAACCTTATAGAGAAAGTTCGGAGGGGAGAGATGGGAGGGCGAATGTAAACGTGTCAGTGGTTAAGTGGAATTGCGCAACTTAGTTTACGCAGCACCGCACGCAAGTTCTGAGGCAGATCCCCCCTTTCCCTTCATCCTAAGTCATAATGTCATATATCTAATTTATTGCAAATTTTGTCTACTTTCTGAATTTCTAGCTACTTTTCACCTAAAATAATAAAAAAAACCTTTTTTGGGGGGCTTTTTACCAAAATTTTGGGGGGTTGCCGGGGGAAATTTTGGTGGGAAGTTACAAATTCGGATTCAGCGACCCAAAAAACATCTAGAAAGCCGATTTCCAGTACTACCATTAATTTTGCTAGGTAAAATTCCCTATTGCCTGGACTATGATTAATTTGAAGATAATTTCCTTTTAACAATTGGCAAATTTTGAAACTTTTTTTGCAACCAATTGGTGAAAATCGTGTGTTTTTTACAGTGACCGATAGATGAATTTCATTTCACTCCCCCCCCAACCAACTGAAGAATTTTGTGAATTTTTCGCACAATTGGCTGACGAATATTATGATTTTTTTTGTGCAATGGATTTACAAATTTCACAACATTTGAAAGTCCTCCACTAAAGAATTGTAAGTTTTTCTCAATGATCGACTGGCAAATTTCACAATTTTTTGCCACAAATGAATGCCAATTTTCAAAACCTTTTCCTATAACTTATTGATGAATTTAACAATACATTGAAATTTTAACGCTTGGTGAATTCTGTGTTTATTTTTTATGACCGATTGGTGAAACTCACAGGTATTTTTTATATGGTTGATGGATGAATTTTGCAGATTTTTTCTTCACAAAATTTGCATTTTTTCCCCGATCCTTTGATGAAATTAGTGATTTATTTTGCAATTCATTGACAAAATTAGTGTTTATTCCACAGACTTTTGACAAATTTCACATTTTTCTTTTGATTCTTTGACAAAATTTGCATTTTTTACAGGATCCTATGATGAAATTTCCGTTTTTGCAGCCTTTTGATGAAATTCACATTTTTTTCTGGGATCCTCAGATAAAATTCATGATTTATCTGCGATTATTTAACAAATTCACATTTTTTTCTGCAGTCCTCAGATAAAATTCATAATTTTTCTGTAATTATTTAACAAATTCACATTTTCCACAATCCTGTGATGAAATGTGCATTTGTTACGCAATCCATTCATGAAATATGCATTTTTCCATGATAGTTTGATCAAATTCTTGTTTTTTCACAGCCTTTTGATAAAATTCACATTTTTTTTTTGCAATTCTTTTGACGAAACCAGTGACTTTTTTGCAATTTGTTGACACCCTTTTATGAAATTCTCATTTTTTTCTGCAATACTTTGATGAAATTAGTGTTTTTTCATGGCCTGTTTCACAAACCCAGTAGCAGAAACTGTCCAGCATGGCAGCGGGCGCCGCAGATTAATCCACTAGCTTAAAAAGAAAGGCTGGGCTTAGAAAAAAGCTGAAATTTACTTTTAAGTCTCTAGATTTATGGTATTTGTTTCATAATTTCATTATATTTTCTTTATAAAGGCAAATTTTTCTTACTTTATGGTAAAGGTCAAAATTAGCACTAGCCACCGGCCACAGGGCCAGTAAATGAAAAAAGTGGCTAGTGAAAAATTGTCTATCAGCGGCCACCTTCCGGTCACTTTTTTACAAGGAGATAATAAAAATTTCTTTCATTTCATCAAAGATTCTACTTTTTTTTAAATTCCAATATATTTCTATTAACATATTTATTTGGGCTACTCAGTTTTATATTTAATACTTATAGAAATTTTACTGTTTAGCATTTTGAAATAAAAAAGTGGCCGCTAGTTTAAAGAAAGTGGCCACTTAAAAAATTAGTTCTACCGGCCAGTGGCCGCTAATGAAATTTCCCAATTTTGACCTATACTTTATGGGATATTGTTGTTTTAGTAGGCTTAGTCTAGCACTATTGGGTCGCAGATAAATTTTACTACGCTGCAGACAGACACAGAAAATTCTGCTTCTGGGTTCATGAAATTCGCATTTTTCCCGCGATCCTTTGACAAAATTAGTGATTTTTTTTGCATTTTGTTGACAAAATTAGTGGGTTTTTTTGCAGACTTTTGACAAATTGCACATGATGAAATGTGCGTTTTTGTAGCCTTTTAATGAAATTAGCATTTTTCTGCAATCGTCTGATAAAATTAATGATTTTTCTGCGATTATTTAATGAAATTCACATTTTCCACGATTCTGTGACTAAATGTGCATTTTTTCCACTATCCATTCATGAAATATGCGTTTTCTCATGATCGTTTGACAAAATTTGCGGGTTTTTTTGTGCCGTCTTGATGAATTTCGCAATTTTTTTTGTGATTTTTTGACAAAATTAGCATTTTTTCCATGGCTTTTTGTTTCTAGCATGCAGAGTTTCAATCAAATCTAACAGTACATAACTAAACTATGAATAAGAACAGTAAAAAATGTATACTGCAATTAAATCATTAATATATTGAATATTTCATGAGATATGGACATTTGTATAAAATATTTTTTAACTGTGCATACATAAAAGATTCCAAGATTTCTATTTCTTGATTTGGTAGTCAGCTATTTAGGGAAACTTATATAAAAAGTCCAGTCAAATATTGTGAAAACTCAGAAAGATACAGTGAACCGATTGACAAATTGTGGAAAATCCCTTATAGTGAAGCTACTTTTAGAAAGCAACTCACTCTATCGCCCTCATCAAATATTTTTCAATTGAAAAATATATTTACACGTGAATATTCAGAAAGATTGGAAACTTTAAAATAATTAAATTATTGCAAGTGAAAAGCATTTTCTGGAGAAAATTACATCATATTTAAAAAAACCCAAACAGTAATATTTCCAAGCACTTTCAACAATTGGAAAATCGAAAATATATTTACACGTGGATATTAAAAGGAAAAAAAAAGCTTTAAAATAATTAAATTTTTCGTGCAAAAAGTATTAAATGGAGAAAAATTATGTCATATTTATATATTTAAAACGATTTCCTTATAGAGTCCAAAAGAAAAAAAAATTCTTGCCGTTACAAAAGACAGGGAAGCAGCGACATTTTTCACCTAATAATTTTAAAAAAGCTGATTTTCAAATGTCTGACAGATCTTACTTAATCGAACATGAAAACAACCATCAGCTGCTGTGACAGCGGTGGATGCGGTCTTGGAAACCAAAAAATTTTGTAGCCAAAGCGATCTTAAGAGCAAGGCGATTACAGAAGATCATTACTAGTCATGATAATATCCAATCTTTCGTATCAAGTATCTAAAACACAGCAAATTAGCATGTTTTTAGAGACTGCGGGATCTGCTGCACGTGGGTTTGGGGAACGTAGCTCGAAGGAGGCAGAACCCCCTAGTTTTGTTAGAAGATGTAACTGTGAGATAAACTTTTATAACGAAAAATTATTTTTTCCTCATTTAAAATAATAATAAAAATAATTGTAAGTTCTTCAAACCTTTCAGAAAATTTACTTTTCTAAGTTCAATTAAGACAATGAACTAAAAGTTCTAAATGTGTGTACTAAAAGTTTTCAGTTTGGCTGAAATAAGTCAATATTTATACAAAACATGATAAATTTTGTTATATAAATTCTTCATAATCAAACTTCTGCAATCAGGTAATCTTTTCAAATGAGAACAAATTAGCATATTTTTAGCAGAATAGTCTAATTTTGTTAGAAAATGTAAGTGTGAGATAAATTTTTATTACGAAAAAACAATTTTTCCTGATTAAAAAAAAAAAAAAAAAATTCAACACTTCAAAATTTTTAGAAAATTTACTTTTTTAGTTCAATCCGTATCTTGACAATGAATTAAAAGTTCTAACTATGTGTGCTAATATTTTTCATTTTTAATGATATAAGTCAATTTTGTGTAAAATATGATAAATCTTATTAAGGCTGTTCTCAAATTCAAAGGAACTACTTTCTGACAGATTTCTGAATTCATTTTTGCTCGGAAACGCATAAAATTGGCAGATGTTCTTATTTAGAAACTATGTAATGGAATGGCGTTTTCCATTTTTTGATAAAGGCAAAAGGTCTTTTAGAAAATACGGTCAAAGTAAGTGTTTCGGGATGTGGTAACACGAGAAAAGGGTAAAACGTGTCGTCACGTGACAAGAATCGGTTATTACTTAATAAGTAATTTATTTATAAAAAATGGAAACCATTATTCGATTCCAAATCGCTTAAATAGTTCGACCTGCCAATTTTATGCCCGTTTTTAAAATTTGTCTGAAAATGCGTCAGTAAGTTTTACATTGTTGAGCTGGGAATTTGAGAAGCACCTTAAATAAATTAATGTGAGGATTTTAAACAATTAAACCCATACGTATTGAGTTTTAGTAAATGGTGCAAAAGGAAAAATGCATGAATATGGAAATTTTAATAAAATAAGGGCTGTTTAAATAATGATATATGTACTAATAAAAGAAAGTTTCGCACTGTATGCGTATGTGTGTGTCTGTTCGCGATGGCTGGCAGAATCTGTCGCATGTATCAGTCTGAAAATTTATGTGAGGATACTCCAAGACAGGTCGTGATGCATTTTTTATTTTTAAGATTTTAATTTTTAAGGACCCCTTTAAGTTTTTGTGCTCTAAATTGTTAATAACTTACCCCATTTTATCGATCTTCTTCTGTTTTGGGGATATATCTCCATTTAGTTTTTCCCCCATTTCTACATTCCATTTACGATCCTCGGCCCCTGGGTGCCCGGCACAGGGCCCCTTGAGGCTTTTATGTTCTAACTTGTTAATACATTGCTTCCTTTTAATCCGATCTTCATTTTTGTGATCCTTTTTCCATTTACTTATTCTCACGTTTCTACGTTCCAGTTACGACCTGGGACCTTCTATGGTCCCATAGGGTCCCCTTAAACTTCTTGTGTGCCATGCATTCCCTCCCCCTAATTTTCACACCTTCTCAGTGCACTGTTTTAAAGTTGAATCTTGGACTCTTCTTCCCGGACCAACACCCTTACAATTTTTATTGTGACCCTAGGGCCTATTTTAAGCATTAGCCCACCCCCCATTTTTTGCACATTTCTTTAAAATATTATTATAATGATTAATTCATACAGTATGCTTAATTTTGGCTAACTGAAGATCTAAAACGATAAGTAGTAAAACATTTTAGTATGTTTTCATGTTAAGGCTGTGTTCTCAACTATCAGTTGACCCCTTTTGGGCTCCCTATTATAGCTCCCTTAAAAATGGTACGATTCACTAGTTTTTTTTTTCTAACACCTTAGGTCCTCCAACTACTAAATAAAGGACAAAAAAAAATTAAATTAAATTAAATTAAATTTTAAAAAAAATTCTCAGACTTTAGCTACCACCAATTTTGAATATTAATCACCTTCTTTGTGCAGCTTCTTTAAAAATGATCCAAATTGCTTGCAATTTTCTTTAACATATTTCTAGAGTCCTCCGATTACTTTCAAAACCACTAAAAAGTATCTTTATACCCAAATACATACCAGTTAAGTCCCTGGCGACTTTGGGCCCGATACAGGGTCCTTGAAGTTTTTATACCATAAATTGTTAATAAAATGCCCCCTCTTAATCCGATCTTCATTTTTGGAACACTTTTTCCGTTTAGTTATTCTCCTGTTTCTAGATTCCAGTTAAAATCCTGGGGCCCCTAGGGTCCTGAAACGGGGCCCTTTGAACTTTTTGTGCGCATGCATTTTTCATCCCCTAATTTTCTCGCCTTCTCAGTGAATAATTTTTAAGTTGAGTATTGGACTCCTCTCCCCGGAACAACACTCTCATAATTTTTACTGGGACTTTAGGGTCCTGTTTTAGGCATCCCTGCTCCCATTTTTTGTGCATTTCTATAAAATATTATTCTAATGATTATTTCATGCCCTATGCTAAATTTTCACTAATTGAAGATCTAAAACGCTAGGTACTAAAACATTTTAACATGTTTTCCTGTTAGGGCATTGCTCTCAACTATCAGTTGGCCCCTTTTGGGCACCCTATTATAGTTTCCTTAAAAATACTCAAATTCACTAGCTTTATTTTCTAACAACTTCTTAGCTAGCGTAGGAACCGGGGGAGCTGGGGGAGCTGTGGCTCCCCCTGGAATATTTCAGACGGGCTCAGCTCCCCCGGGAGAAATTCTCGCACCACATCTGTTTACGATACATTGCTGAACTAAAAATTAAAGTATACTTTTTCTAGGAAATTCACACAATAAACAACAAAGAGAAGAAAGAGAGGGGGTGGTGAGCACACTTGTTTGTGCCTTGACCCTTTTTCTCATTGTTTACAACCCTCCCGATTTCCAAAAAAAAGGGGGGCCTTATATTGGTCTACTACAAATTACCTGCACCGATAACATATTTATAAAGAGGAGGCCTTTAAAATTGACTTGGAAGATATTTGTAAAGAATATGTAAGCAAAACAACAGAAAACACTTTAATGTTTGGTAAATGGAAGTGGGAGAAGCCTTAAATTTGAATATTGTATTCCGCATCGGACATAAATTAAGTTTCTATGTATCAAGTATATCTATTAAAAATTATTTTAACTGGATTAAAGAGTTGGTGATCTTTTGATATTCTTCTATTTTAAACTTCTGTTTCTGAAACGTACAACACTATGAAGGAACCCTCCAAAATGAACGAAATGATCCGCGCCACTAGCTTTCCGCAATATGCCCCAGCTTCCCCTGTTTGTACAAAGTTCCTACGCCACTGAGCTACTTAAGCTGCCACCAATTTTGAATATTAATCGCCTTCTTGGGGCCCTTGGTGCAGCTTCTTTAAAAATGATCCGAATTGCTTGCAATTTTCTTTAACATAGTTATAGCGTCCTCTGATTACTTTAAAAACTACTAAAAAGTATCTTTATACTCAACTACATGCCAGTTAAGTCCCTGGCCCCTTGAAGTTTTTGCACCTTAAATTGTTAATAAATTGCCCCTTCTTAATACGATATTCATTTTTGGAACCTTTTTCCATTTATTCTCCCGTTTCTAAATTCCAGTTAAAATCCTGGGCACCCTAGCATCCCATAGGGCGCGATCGAGGGCCCATTGAAAGTTTTGTGTGGCATGCTTTTTTTCACCCCCCCCCCCCCCCCCAAATTTTCTTTCCTTCTCAGTGAATAATTTTTAAGTTGAATCTTGGATTGCTCTACCCAAACTAACACCCTCATATTTTTATTGGGACCCTAGGGCCCTGTTTTAAGCATCTCCCCCCCACACCCCCCAGAAGCATAAGAGGGATATAGAATAAAGTTGTTTTTCTGTTTTTGTCTCGGGGAAAGAGGGTAAAAATACTAAAAGGATCCCTTAGAAATAGTTACTATTGGACTGGCGAAGCTTTAAAATTGCAAAAGTAAAAGGTAATGAATGAAACACGACATTTGAAACACGACTTTTTCTCGCTATTTCAGAATACTTTTATTTTATTTTATTTTAGAAATTAAGTAATTTTTAAAACGAAACTTTGATACAACTTATGCCACTGCTGAGGGCCCCTCGCGCTGAGGCCCAGGGCTGCAGCCCCCGTAGCCCCCCCCCCTCTTAATCCGGCCCTGCCAAGAGCTCCATGATTACAAATACACGATATTGGTTTTTTGAAAGTTATTTTTACAGAAACGCTTAAAAAAAATCAGAACAAGGGCGCCAAAGCCGCCTCTGTCAATGGGACCAAATGAAATTAAAATAAAAATTTGCTGTCTTAAATTGGCATTCCTTTTATTTCTTTGCGTTTTGTACTTTTACAAAAAAGCAGAAATATCAAACTACCGGGCAGCCACCCAGGGCACTAAATATTTGACAGAACATGTACTAAACACGTTATTAATACTAATATTAATTTATGTGGAAGTTACTATTCTTCGAAGTACTTAATAAAATCTGGACCAGAGCGCCATGACTATCAAATTCTCTGTCAATGAATCCATTTAAAATGAGAATATGTTTCTTATACCGTGTTTCCTCGCTTATACTTGCACAAAAGGCATAAATATAAAAATATGTGGCAACACCAGGGGCGCTAAATACTTAGACGCAGAAAATATGCAAACTTATTAGACGCAGACTTAGAAGCATTCTTAGAGCAGAACTTATTTAGGCGTATATCTAAATAAGTGAATACTTATTATTATATTTCTCAGAATTTATCATTAGTACAAGCTTTGAAACAAAGTCTGGTCCAGGATACCATGTGTAACAATGACATATCTGATTGTCGATAACTTATGTTATCTCGAAATTGGGTTATGTAATTGTCTTTAATCACACATAGTTTGCTTATGCTATACTTTAAAAAATTAAAAGCATTACTTTTTAGTTTTTCAAATGAAAATCTTTGAAAATTTTATGCCTTTCAGAATACACAACTTTAAGCGTGCCTAAAAGAAAAAAAAAAGTGTCAATGGGCGCACCGGGCATTTGCCTCGTTGCCCGGTGGGTCAGTACGACCCTGGTACACTTGATAAAATCTATATAAACCGGAATTTTTTCCATCCTTGCAATTCCCTTTTAGCAGTTTTCAAGGTGCGTACACCATTTGGAATTTTTAAAGAGCCTGGCTGCCTGCTTTATTCCGGATTAGAAAATTTTGATTGCGGTTAAAAAAAAAATCTCCGTTTAATCTCAGAATTAGAAACATTATTCTGCGATTAAATTCAAAAATAGAGGTAAAACTGTACGCATCTTGACTTTTCAGCTGCACAATAATATAGGACTTGGTATACTTTAAAATGAACTTACCATTTTTCTTCTTTCTCCTTTGTAAACGTTAGAAAAGAGCCGGCAAAATGAAAAACTTTAAAATTTAATACAGCTTTTAAGACGCTTTTGACTGGCACATGCAATTGAAACTGGAAGACTAAAGATTCGTTGTCGTTAGTTCGACCCACAACCATTTTATCATATCAGTCTGTAGGCGCTGGCGCTAATGAGGAAAAGGGTCCAGGAAATAAATGCAAAAGGCTCTGTAATGAATAGGAGCAGTGGCGTAGCTAGAGCATTTCGTTTGGGGGGGGGGGGGGGGTGTGGAGATCGAAAGATCGAATTTACCGAATGTTCTTAGTAAGTTTTGTATTTATTTTTATTTTGTATTTTTTCGCAGTATTTTCTTTTGGGTGAGGGGGGGGGGGTGGATTAGACATTTATTTACTATTTCAGCAATATATAAATAAACAGACCAAAAAATTTGAACAAAAAACTAAATAATTTCAACCATTTAAAATTTTACAAACTGGTGAGAGCGAGGGTTGTAGAAATTATGAATGGAGAGAGTGAAGAAGATAACTGCTGATTTATTTATGATATTGCACAATTACGAATAAAACAGAGGAAAAAAAGTAATTTTAAAGACTAACCCTTAACTGATCAGGTGAGGTGTTTTCCACCCCAGAGAAATTTCAATTATGAAGAAAAAATTTGGTACTTTTCGGTTAGCCGGGCGCCAGTGTTTTATATACATATATATATATATATATATATATATATATATATATATATATATACATATAAGTATATATACATATATATGCATATATTATATACATGTATGTGCATATATATACACATATATATGCATTTATTCATATATATGTAGGTATATATACATTTTATGTATGTATACAAAACACTGGCGTCCGGCTAACCGAAAAGTACCAAAAATTTTTGTGGTATTTAGATACGTGTATTTATATGTATATGTATGTACACTTGCAGTACTTCTTCATTTGTTTTTATTCAAGTAAATAATGCAAAATTCACAGCAGATTTTCTGATTTTAATTCGTTAAACTTTGTGGAGTGCACAAGACAAGAAATCAAATTTTGGGGTTGCATACACACCACCTCACCACGTTATGTATATATGTATATAATATATATATAACCTCAAGTTTAAGCTTTTCGTGCTCGATACTCCAGTGAGGGGGGAGGGGGCAAAGTTAAAAGCAGTAATTTGGGGTGAGATATAAAAATACAGATTTAGATTGATTATTTATTATTACAATAAAAATAAATTCAACAGAAAATATTTAAAAAATAATTCTTTTTTTTTATATAACTCAAATTTCAAATTTGCAATACATTTTAAGTTAGAAGTCTGTACGGGTTGAAATTTCCAGGCCGACCCATAGATAAAAATTCGACCCGGCCCATTATAAAAGGTAGGCCTGAACTCGGCCAAGCCTATCGAAAAAAATTATTGGCCTGGCCCGTAGTTATAACAGCTAAAAGTTCAGTCTGAGACTATCCTGGCACGAAGGAAAAAAAAAAAAAAAAAAAAAAAATGAAAATCTCGACCCGAGCCTGGCATGGCCCTAGTTAATGTCTACAAAACATTGACTTTTACGTCAATTTGGTTAAAAAATTATCTGTACGAGGAATTCTGACCATAAATACTTAGGCTAATGTCAGACGAACGTCTATTTGCACGCTTTTTGTTTCAACGTGCACAGAAACCCATGCTAGCGAAGGGGTAGGAAGGCTGTAGGAAGGAAAAAAGCGTGCAAATAGACGCTCGTCTGACATTAGCCTTAATCTTGGCTTTTTTCTTTCTTTCTTTCTTTTTTTCTAGTCTTCATTTTTATAGAAATGCCGTAGTCTGCGATATATATATATATATTTTTAAATAAATCCCTATTTGTTGTATGCAAATGCTTCGATTATCATTAATTTTGTTAATCCATATTCCATGTATTGGAGACTTAAAAATCTAAAAAATGCTATACAGTAAAATCTTCTAAGACGGAATTGCACACTAAGGTAAAAAAATGCATTATATACCAGTTCCCTTCTTAATAGGTGTCAATGTATTACATATTCTTTTCTCGCATATTATTACATAAATTATGCATGGATCAACACATTTTTCAGTTAAAAACATGATTCCGTCATAGGCAAGTTCTTTTTCACACGTTTAATATATTTTAATTTAGCTGCATTTGCTACCAGGCCACGTTGAGAAAATGATTTTTTTACGAGTTAGGTGAAAAGCGGGGCTGAAAATTTTGGCCCGTGAACACTTGGAAGAATGAAACCAGTCCCAGCATGGTACAGAAAACATAAATTAGGCCTGGTCAGGCCTAATTTATGTTTTGCCAAAATGGTGCCAAAGTTGACGTGTGTAACAGATTTTTTAAAACGTGACAATCGGCAAAATATCATTATGAGGTAGCAATTGATTATAACTTTATATGTAATAAATTTATCAAGAAATTTAAAAAGGCTATTTGATTTCAAAGCACTTTATGCCTCGTGCCTGCTGATTTCATGCTTCTAGATTTAAAAAAGAAAAATGTATCTGAAAAGTTAACATTCTTGAGAGGAGTAAAAATATTTTTTAAGAACAAGTATTTTTTTTTTTTTTTTTTTTTTTTTTTTTTTTTTTTTTTTTTATAAACGTGGCATTTAATTCGAAGCCCAGTGGCAGAAAGTTTTGTAGCTGTCTGCGACAAGCTTTTAAAATTTCATAACCTGTCTGCAAATTTTGCATGTAATTTTAATGAATAAATAACTAGGAATTTTTTATCCTTTTATTTAAAACATGGTAATCATGATTGTCTCATTAATTTTGCTTATAACTCTTCATCGTCTAACTTCTTGTAGGATTTCTAAACAAGCAGAATAAGGGAATGATAAGCAGAACCATACATAAATAATAAGGATGCTTTTAAAAACCTTTGTAAGTTTCTGAGCTGATTTGTTCTTTCTTGTAGTTGGGAACATTCAGCTGTTTTAAATATGTTTTCCAAATTTTTAGCCCAGGGTAATTTCCAATTAATATTTTCACCAGGGTGGCGTCCTTGAAAATGTGTGCTCAAGTTTTTTTTCACCATTTCACAATCATACACACCACATACGACCTTCGGACATGCTACAGGCTCAGCCAAAAAAAAAAAAAAAAAAAAAAGCTGAACTTTCACAGCCTCACACACGAAAAGCACTCAGTTTTTTCTGCAACACTTTTATGAAATTGGACCTTTTTTTTTTGTTGTTTTTTTGCAATCCTTGGGCGCATTTCTTTTTTTTTTTTTTCGCGGACTTCTGATGAAATTCGCGTTTTTTCCGCAATCCTTTGACGAATCTTGCATATTTTTCACGATCCCTTTACGAAATTCGCGTTTTTTTCAGCTGCCTTTTGAAGAAATTAGCATTTTTTTCGTAATTCTTTAACAAAATTTGTCTTTTCCCCCCACAATCCTTTGACGAAATTCACGTTATTTCTACGGCCTTTTGACGAAATTCACATTTTTTTCGAAGAAATTTGCATTTTTTTGCGATCCTTTGACGAAATTTGCGTTTTTCTCGCTATCCTTTGACGAAATTTGCATTTTTCCCGATCCCTTGACAAAATTCGCGTTTTTTCCGCTGCCTTTTGAAGAAATTAGCATTTTTTTCAATTCTTTAACAAAATTTGTGTTTTTGCCACGATCTTTTGACGAAATTCGCGTTATTTCTACGACCTTTTGACGAAATTCGCATTTTTTCAGCGATTTTTTGCAAAGAAATTTGCATTTTTTCGCAATCCATTGACGAAATTTGCGTTCTTTTTTTCACGATCCTTTAACGATATTAGCGTTTTTTCACGATCCTTTGACGTAATTCGCATTTTTTCTACGATCCTTTGAAGAAATTTTCGTTTTGTCCGCGATCCTTTGACGAAATTCGCGTTTTTTGCAACGTTTTTTTGACGAAATTCGCATTTTTCGCGTTTTGGAAGAAATTTGCGATTTTTCGCGATCTTTTTCGGAAGTTGCGTTTTTTTTTTTAGGATCCTTTGACGTAATTCGCATTTTTCTATGATCCTTTGACGAAATTTGCATTTTGTCCGCAATTCTTTGACGAAATTTGAGTTTTTTTCCCGATCCTTTGACGAAATTCAAGTTTTTTCACAATATTTTCACGAAATTTGCGTTTTGTCCGCGATCCTTTGACGTAATTCGCCTTTTTTCTACGATTCTTTGTCGAAGTTTGCGTTTATTTCGCGATCCTCTAACGAAAATCGTGTTTTTTACGCGATTCTTTGCCGAAATTCGTGTTTTTTACGCGATCCTTTGCCAAAATTCACGTTTTCTTCGCGATCATTTGACCAAGTTTGCGGTTGTTTCACGATCATTTGACGAAATTCCGATTTTACCGTAGCCGATCGACGAAATTTGCAATTTTTCGCATCTAATCGACAAAATTCACGATGTTTTCCTCTGTCCGATCAACGAACTTTGCGATTTTTTTCGCGCCCGATCGACAAATTTCGCAATTTTTCCACGCTCGATAGACAGAACTCGGAATTTTTTCCGTCGACGAAATTCGCGATTCTTAACTGACTAAAATCCTTGGCAAATTGGCAAAATTCGCGGCTTTTTCTCTCGATAAACTGACGAAACTCACGATTTCCAGCCAATCAACGAAATTCCCAATTTTTCCTGACCCGATCGACAAACCTTGCGATTTTTCCGCACCCGATCAGCTAAATTCGCATATCTTAAATGACTGACGAAATTTGCAATTTCCCACGGCAAATTGGCAAAATTCACGATTTTTTATTGCAATAAACTGACGAAACGCGCGATTTTTCCGCACTCGATTGATGAAATTCACGATTTTTTCGTGCCTGATCGACGAAATTCTTGATTTTACCGCACCCGATCGAAGAAACTTGCGATTTTTCCGCGCCCGATTGACGAAACTGAAACTCGATTTTTCCGCACTCAAGTCAACGTAAATCGCAATTCTTAATTGACTAACAAAATTTGTAATTTTCCCTCGCAAAATTGGCTAAATTCACGACTTTTTCTCGCAATAAACTGACTAAACTCACGATTTTCCCGTGCTCGATCACGCGCGAGACCGACGAAATTCGAGGTATTTTTGACTAGCGACTGACGAAAATAGCAACTCGGGAATTTCTTTTATTGGGCTATTCAGGGGCTATCGGGAATTTCCTTTATTGGGCTTTATCCCTTATTGTATCGGCTGGACGATTAAATAAATTCGCAATTGTTAGCTGACTGGCGGAATTTGAGTTTCCGCAGCAAATTGACGAAATTCGCGATTTTTTCCTGCAATCTATTGTCAAAAATTGCAATTTGCTGTCATTTGTAAATTGACGAAATTCGCCGGCCACTTGTTAACCCATCGCGGGCCACTTTTGGCCCGCTGGCCACAGGTTGTGCATCCCTACGCTAAAGTCATGAACATTCATGGATACAGTTTACGCTAATGATTTATTTGAGAAGCAGGGGGTATGGTGAGCTTCTTAAAAAAATCCAGAGAGAGGGTATACAGCGTATATCTCCGTATACCCTTAACTACTCCGTGACAAGAACAGATCCAGATCTCAAAACATATTGTCGTCGGTTTATATTAAGTTACAAAGAAAAAAATCCAATATTTTATAGTTCTCTATCTTATTATTATTTTTCTTTAAAGCGGCTCTCGAGCTTCCTACTCAACAACGCAAAATTTTCCAACACATTTTCTGTCTCATTTTTAAGTATATTGGCAGGCCTCTGACTGTTGAAGCAGAATACAATGGAAACTAGTTTTACATTTTTTGATAAAATTACTTATCGAGTTATAAGCGATTGTGGTCACATGAGGACAAGTTTTTTGTCTTTCTCGAGCTGCCGCGTCTGGAATTTAAAACGCCAACTTTGACAATATTTTCTGAAAAATCTTTTGTGTTTACCAAAAAATGGAAAACGTCTTTCGACTACATAGTTTCTGAATAACAACACCTTCCAATTTCCGAAAAAAAATGAATTCAGAAATGTCTCAAAAAGTAGCTCTTTTGATTTGAGAACAGCCTTAAGGATTTTTTCCCGCATTCTTTTTTAAATATTTTTTCCAAGAAACTTTTAGTTCTTCGAAGATACAACATACCATTATATATAGTAGCTAATAGGGATGTACCGCATATACGGTATCTATTCTGTATTCGGCCTCTTCGGCCATGTTACCGAAAACTTAAAAAAACTTCTAAAACATTTTTAAAAATCTTACACAATTTCTGCTTCTAACTACCAACTTATAAAGGTATTCATAATAATTAGAAACAGAATCATATTTAAGTAAAATAAATGTTTTTACATTATTTGCTTTTTGTAAAGTATTACTTAAGAAAATTAACCATTAATGGGGATTTTCATAGAAATTAACAATGTAAAATCGCAAGTTCCTGAACCTTTTCTAGTAAATATTCTGTTTCTTTCTTTATCACAAAAAGGGTGTTTCTAATCAAACAGAAAACTTTCAGGGTTGATAATACACATCAAGAAAGACAATTTTTGTTCAGAAAACCATAATCGCAATCCACTTATTCAGTTATAAATAAAGTGTATCTCATTCGAGGCCAAACTTGGATTTTCATTTGTTAACTCTAACGAAGATATCATAGCTATATTTTTAACAAACTTGCTTTGATTTCTGTGAAATATAATACCATGATGAGAAGTGCTGGAAATTGCCACTTTTCATATTTAAAAAACTATGAAGCAGAGATTCCTTTATTCAGAATGCAATTTATAGTATCTATACTGTGTCACTGGCCAAAATTCAGTCATTTTCAATGATATCATAACATTTAGTACAAACTAACTTAATATGAAACAAATCTTGCTAAAATATCTTCATTTACTGATAAAGTTGTGAACGAAAATTCAGTTTCGGCTTGTAGTTGCACACCCATAACTTTTGGCTGAATATATTGTAATTTTGATGGAATAAACGGAGTGATGTGTTGTTTCTTGTTCAAAATTTTTTTGTCTCGACCACATCATCTCTGTTGAAAGTTTGTTACAATTTTTTAGGAACAATGTGTATGTTTACAATCTATGAAAATAATCGCCCATTCGAAACACTGATCTAAGATGCATTTAAAAACTTCCTTGCTAAATCAAAGTCAGTAGAAAAGTTATTTTTCCTGAGTTGTTTGTTTTAGAATTAAAAAAAAAAAATTATTCACTTGGTTTAATGCACCAGAAAATCCTTGAAATATAAAACTTTTTATAATAAAATTTTAAAATTCTCTTCTTAAATAACTCAAGCAGATTTTTTTTTCATATATAAAGTTTACCTGTAAAAAGTTCTTGTTTATCAATATGTAAGTTTCTGCATTAAATATTAGGTAAAATTGTTTTAAAATTTAATATTTTAATGCCTTTAATCTTTGAAATATAAAAGTATTCGACCAGACAATATTTGGTACTTGACCGAATATTCGGTATTTGGCCTAACAGTTAATTCGGCCAGCCGAATATTCGGTATTCGGTTAGCCTGTTGGCCGAATATTCGGTAGAAAAGTTATTTTTGCTGGGTTGTTTGTTTTAGAATTAAAAAAAAAATTCACTTGGTTTAATTCTCAGAAGAAGTCATGAAGTATAAAGCTTTTTTAATTAATAAAATTTTAAAATTCTCTTCTTAAATAACTCAGAGCTGATTTTTTTCATGCATAAAGTTTACTTGTAAAAAGTTCTTGCATATCAATATGTAAGTTTTTGCATTAAATATTATGAAATTTTTTTTTTATTTAACATTTTAATGCCTTTAATCTTTGAAATATAAAAGTATTTGACCACCCGAATACTTGGTATTTGGCCGAATAGTTACTACTCAGCTGGCCGAATATTCGGTATTCGGCCTAACAGTTAATTCGACTAGCCGAATATTTGGTATCCAGCTCGCTTGTAGGCGGAATATTCGGTACAAAAGTTATTTTTGCTGAATTGTTTGTTTTAGAATTAAAACAATATATTATATTCACTTGGTTTAATTCACAAGAAACAGCCATGAAATATAAAACTTTTTAAATTAATAAAATGTTAAAATTCTCTTCTTAAATAAATCATAGCATATTTTTTTCATGCATAAAGTTTACTTTTAAATGTTCTTGTGTACCAATATGTAAGTTTCTGCATTAAATATTATGTAAAATTGTTTTAAGATTTAACATTTTAATGCCTTTAATCTTTGAAATATAAAAGTATTTGACCAGCCAAATTTGGTATTTGCCGAATAGTTACTTCTCGGTTGGCCGAATATTCGGTATTCAGCCTAACAGTTAATCCGACTAGCCGAATATTCGGTATCCGGCTCGCCTGTTGGCCGAATATTTGGTAGAACAGTTATTTTTGCTGAATTGTTTGTTTTAGAATTAAAAAAAATATATATATTCACTTGGTTTAATTCACCAGAAGAGGCCATGAAATATAAAACTTTCTTAATTAATAAAATTTTAAATTTCTTTTCTTAAATAACTCAAAGCAGATTTTTTTCATGCATAAAGTTTACTTTAAAAAGTTCTTGTGTATCAATATGTAAGTTTCTGCATTAAATATTATGTAAAATTGTTTTAAAACTTAACATTTTATTAATGCCTTTAATCTTTGAAATATAAAAGTAATCGACCAGCCGAATACTTGGTATTTGCCCGAATAGTTACTATTCGGCTGGCCGAATATTCGGTATTCGCACTAACAGTTAATTCGACTAGCCGAATATTCGGTATCCGGCTCGCCTGTAGGCCGAATATTCGGTACAAAAGTTATTTTTTGCTGAGTTGTTTGTTTTAGAATTAAAAAAAAAACAAGTTATGCACTTGGTTTAATCCTCCAGAAATATGAAACTTTTTTAATTAATAAAATTTTAAAATGTTCGACCAGCCTAATATTTGATGTTTGGCCGAATAGTTACTATTCGGCTGGCCGAATATTTGGCATTCGGCCTAACAGTTAATTCGGCTAGCCGAATATTCGGTATCCAGTTCGCCTCTAGGCCGAATATTCGGTATTCGGTTAAAATCACTGTTCGGTACATCCCTAGTAGCTGATGTAATGTTATTACACCGTTCTTTGATAAGAAAAAATTCCCGGTTCTCTCTTATTTTTTGCTTTGAAAAACAGACAATACAACAGTAAACATCTGGCGACATCCTGTCCCCCGAAAAAAACCGCGAAATATCCACCCCCCATAGCTTTCAGAGTCCAGCAAAACGAATTTTAACGAACAAGAAATCTAGCCTTCTAATTTCATTTGTATTGGTCAAGGAGTGAAGGTGTACCATTTACCCTCAAGGCCTATTTCTCCAGGTCCCTTTCTTGAATGAAGCATGAAGCGAAGATATTAGCTGCCTCAATCTCCTAGCTTACAGGGATACTGCATAGAAATAGGAAGAAGGTATATTTCTTCTTCCAAGGGATACTGTATCATGGACCCCCCCCCCCCTCCCTCCATTTCTTACGCCCATAAAATAGCTAAAAAGTGAAATTGCAATCGACTCCGAGCGAAAAAAAACTTAAATAATGCAATGAGAAAGAAAGTTTCTTATTAGAAAATATTTAATAATTTTAAGTATGCTTTTTCTGTTTTGTAATAGATTTTGTAATATGTTCTTAAAAATTCTTAAAAACAAGAAAAAAATCAGAGCCAAATGATGTAATGCTTGAAAAAAAGTGAAATTACCGAATGTATACGAGTTTACCGAAAGTGGGGGGGAGGGGGGGGTGTCGCTTATAAGCTTACAATGGGTTTCAAATGCTTTTCTTGGAGAATATAGCAAAAACAAAATTTCACTTCCGGCTGTAAATTCTTAAATCTATAACTTAAATACCCCAAGAAAAAAAAAAGGCTAATTAAAAAAGCAATACATTTCTTTAAAATGTACTTCAAAACAGTAATGTGGCATGAATTGCCAAATATAATAAGGAAGGGTGAAACGAAGTTAATTTTCTCTCTATATACATGAAATATTTTTTAGATAAAAAAAAATTGATTCAGTTAATTTTTGATTCAGTTATCTGTACATAAATTTACACACGTACAAATCTGTATAAATCATGTATTCTTCTACATTAACAACATTCATTTGTCACGTATTTTTTAGTCACCGTAAGTACGTCTTTAAAAAACTAAAAATATGCGATTTTTTTTTTTTCAATGCAGATGCAATCTTCTGTTAAGCATGCGATAATAAAACATATATATTGATTAAGCACGTTTTAGTCGAATATAGTTTAATTGAATATTCTGTATCATATAAATATATCAAACTGTAATGCTAAAATAATCTGTATCACATAAATATAACATAAACTATAACGCTAAAGTTTTATTATTTTCATAATAATGCAGTACTTAGCATTATATGCTAAATAATTAGTATAAAAATAATTAAGAGCACAAGCGAAAACTGATAAAAGTGAAAACGAAGCATTTTTTTCAAACTCAGTTTAGAACTTAAAATTTTGAAATGAAAAAACTCATAGATTAAATCAACAATTCAGTGTGTAAACCAAACATTTCAACTAGAGATCGACCGAAAATTCGGTTTCGTTCTCGTTTTTGGCTCAAAATTGGAGTTTCGTTTTCGGCGAAAATGTTGCCAAAAATTCGGCCTCACCGAAACTCGTCCGAAATTATTTTTATTCCAAAAAGTCTCGTTTCTTCCTTTGGAAATTTTCAATATAACTCATTGATTTGAGCTGTATCGGCTCAAATGAGACACTCTTTATTTATTGCTGTGTATTTCACTGTTTATAATTATCAGTCATGACTGACTCAACATGTGAAATAAATTATAAAGCAAGTAATACATGCATGACTAAACTTTGAAGACGCTTTTCACAAGCTCATTAAAAGCTGCAGACTTAACAGTAATAGATTTGAAACCGCAGAAGTGTTTCGAATACCCGTTGAATATAGTATAACGGAATATTACTATATTACAGTATAACAGATTATCATTTACAAAAATCTTTGTAAAAGGTAAATCGAGGTATGTATACCTAAAACATTTTTTAATTAGATGAAATTCATATAATTAGAGACTGATTTAATTATATTTTATTTTATATGAAAATAAAAAGTTTTGGCCAGAGGCACAGAGAGCCAACTATGGCCACACGTATAATACACTTAAAAGTTAACACTTTCAAAACACTAAATAAAATTCTAAAAGTCTAAAACTTACAAGTTTCAGCTACCCTGTGGCCATCATCAGGGTCTTACTTCAGTTAAAAAGAGAAAAATACTTATTAGTTTGTAGAATTCAAAAGTTTACTTTTGAAACTTGTAGGTTTTAGACTTTTAGAATTGTATTTAATGTTTTGAAAGTGTTAACTTTTAAGTGTATTATACGTCTTTTAATAAATCTTTTTAATTATATTTGTGCGTTAATTTCAAAACATAATAATCCTTCAATTTATTTAATTACACATATAATTAATCAATAATTATGTATGCATTAATTACTTTAAAAAAATAGGACATTTTCGTTTTCGGCCGAAAATAGTAAGATTACCAAAGTTCGGTTTCAGTTTTTGTTTCGGTCTTAAAAACTCGTTTCGGTCAATCCTCAATTTCAACTAATATGTATAAAATTCAAATTGGATACTTGCTGAGACAGTCATAAATACGTTTTTATTATTAACAACACAAAACTGGCAAGCGCGTTTTTATAAAAAAAAAAAAAATTACGAAATCTAATAGCGTTTTTCTTTTTCTTATAAAGGCAAACAAAGTGACAGAAAAGGGTGTCACAGTTGGCGATTTGAACAGAAGTTACCAAAAAAGTTGTTATAAGAGAGTAAACACCTGTAACTCGATTAAGTATATTTTTTGAAAAATGAAAAATAAAATTCGATTCCAAATCACTTGCATTCCTGCCCAGTTTCACGTTTTTACGTTAAAAGAAAGTCTGTGAATGTGCCGGAAAACCATTAGTTTAAAAACACCTTGATTCTTAAAAGTAAAAGCAAAATGTAGATATTGCTTGCCTGCGCATTTTAAAACGTCCTTTATAAACCGACTAGAGGTCTGCCCGGGCTTGGCCCGAGGCCCGTACCCTGCCCGGCGGAATGAAGGCGAATTTTCAAACGGGCCGGGCCGGCAGAATTAGGACAATTTTTTCAACGGGCCGGCAGACAAAATAAACGGGCCGGGCCGGGCCAGGCCGGCAAAAAAATTGAACGGGCCTGCAGGGTCGGGCCGGGCCAGGCCGGCAAAAAAATTGAACGGGCCTTCAGGGTCGGGCCGGGTCGATAAAGGAAATTAATCGGGCCTATCGGCCCGATATAAGAATTCAAGTGAAGCAGATAAAATACGAGCCATTTTCAATGAATATGATTTTCTCGAGAAGTATAAATGTGCATCACGAGCCGATGCGAGTTTAACAACATCAATACAGAAATATAACATGTCCATCATTGAGATCAGCATCGTACAGTTACTAGATGTCTGACTCCGGGTTTAATTTTTCTCAGCAGACTCGTGCCGGGACGAAACTGGTCTTAATCGATCTCAGGATGTGTAGGATAGGCATTATGTTTTGTAAGATTATTAATAGTGATAATGAACTTCTGTTAAGGGTGTTCTTAAATCCAAAAGGACAACTTTCTGACATAAGTTTTAATTTATTTTTGCTCGAAAATGCATGAAACAAGCTGGTGTTGTTCAAAAACTAAGTAATTGAGCTGTTTTTTTTTCATTTTTTTGCAAACGCAATAGATCTTTCAGAAAAGAGTGTCAAAGTGGGCGTTTTGAACCGAATTTCCGCGCGAAGGGAGAAAGAGCACTCAAGAGCGGGCGAAAAACGTGTTTGTCACGTGATCGAATTCGCTTATAACTCAATAGGTAATTGATTGATAAAAAAAAATGGAAAAAACAGTTCAATTCCAAATCGCTTTCATGGCCAGGCTTTCCAATTTTATATCTTTCCGTTAAAAAATGAAATTGTAAATATGTCAAAACGTTTTGCGCTTGTTGAGGAGAGCAGTTAAGAATAGCCTTAACAGTATCTTTGGAAATATACCTTAAGGTGGTTCTCATAGTCACTGCTCAACAATGCGAAACTTTTAGACACATTTTCTGACTCATTTTTAACTATAAAGGCATAAAATTGACAAGCCTGATTATTGAAAGCATTTGGAAATGAATAGCTTTCTCCATACTTGATAAATTATAGAGATAAAGGAGATTCTTGTCACGTGACTGTCACGTTTTTCTCTTTTCCTGTGCTATCGCTTGCGGAAATTCGATTCAAAACGCTAACTTTGGCAGTATTTTCAGAAAGATATATTGCTTTTATTTATTAAAAAAAAACGACATTTACATAGTTTCTGAATAAGAATACCTGACAATCTTACGCGTTTCCAAAAAGAAATGAATTCATAAATGTGTCGAAATGTAGCTCCTTCGGATTTGAGAAAAGCCTTAAAAATGAGAGAAATATTTACACAAATCTACTTTTTATTATACAGCTTCAAAAATTATCATGTTTTTAATCCTTTATTCTGAACTACATTAATCTTTTAATGAATCCTTATTTGAATTTTGAAATGTCAGTAGAGACGATGACTAAAACACTGTAAGTAATCGTTAATGTTTACTGTTATGTGTTTTCTGTTTTGCGAACACATAGTAATCTAAAATGTACTGTAAAATGTTCCTATAAATATGTATGTAGTATTCATTAAAAGAATCTTAATTGTATGTCGAGAAAAACTGACTTTTTTGTAGAAACTGAGTCGGGCCAAACTTCCAATTTTTATACCGGGCCGGGAAAAGATAGCTTTCGTTCGGGCCGGGCCTGGAAATTCCGACCCGTGCAGACCTCTAAAAACCGACTGGAGTAAAATGTAAAAAAATATATATATCTTTTTCAATTGTTGTTATTTGAACATGTGTGCGTATCTATTGGTTCGGTCCCTTCCTAATAAATAACTAAATAATTGTCAAATGTTAACTGTAATTCCTTCCAGCCAATTCTAATAAGCTCCTTGAAAAGCTAAGAAGGAATTAATTCTTAAAAATCAATGATGGTTTTAGAAAAATAAAAGTTCCCTTAGATTTAAAATATATATATATATATATTTTTCGAATAAAAGAAAATTTTCTTTATTTATTTTAATTCACCGACAAAAATACAAAATTTAAAGTTTTATTAATTGAACAAGTTTTAAAAAAGTTTTTCTCTTAAATAATAATTCAAAGTTTTTTTTTTTTTTTTATGTACCAGAGGCTGTGCCCGTTACGAGCTAAGTCCTCAAAACCCTGTCCAAATCTCGCCGGATTGTTAAACATGGTAATTTGAGTTGTTTCAAAAATTAAAATCTGATTATAGTAGATTGAAGGATATTCCACAAATGAAAATGTATTCATATTTAAAGGAATATTGTAACACATGGAATTGGCAGGTGTTTTCATGCAGATACTATGCGATCGAGTGTTTTCCATTTTTTAATAAAAGCAAAAGATCATTCATAAAATACTGTCAAAGGAAAACCTGTCGTCACGTGGAAAAAATCGCTTATAAATACATAAGTAACACATTGATCAACGATTAGTAAACACTATTCGATGCCAAATCGCTTCAGTAGTCATGCCTGCAAACGTCATGCTTTTGCATTTAAAAATGTGTCCATAAATATTTAAAAACTCCATGTTGTCGGAGGGACATATTTCTTTGATAAAGTCCTTAAAAGGTGACATAATCTTAGATTTCAGATTAGTTCGGATGATGAAACTGACACCATTTTCAAAAGAAAAGATCATTTTCATATATGGAACAAGTCATGATATGACTGTGTGATTGCGTCAGTATAATGTCATATTCAGGGCCGGCCCAAGACAATTTTGGCGCCCGTGCGAGCATTCTCATGCCCCCCCCCCCCCCCCAACATCATACCTGTTCAAATTATTGACTTTTTTCACACAATTTTTAAAATATTCGTAAATTATTCGTTCATAAACTTTTACACATGCTATTCTTAATTATTTAAGATATTATTTAAAAAGACTATAAAAAAGATAAACATATCCATATTTAATTCTATCTTTGAAATCTGAATTTTATAATGAATATCAATCTCAATATGTAACATTGTGATCCAAAAATTAAACGCCATTCATTATACCATGGTATAGGACAACAATAACAATAATTAATTTATTGAAAGAAGAAATTTTATTAGAATAGTTATGTTTATTATTTGGAATATACTCTTAAAAATTGTCTATCTTCTTAGCTTTTAATTTCTCTTTTTCGTGGCTACTAGCCGCGTTTAAACGCTCTTTTTTCTAAGGCTCCCATTGCATTGTAACACGATATATTCTTAGCCTGGATGTAAAGTTGCCAAGCAACTAGGGAATCCATACACCTGCTTTATTGTTCCATTGTTCCACAGAGTAGTACTAATAAGTAGCATGTATTAATTTTATATTTGGTGAGTCGTGAGTTTTAAATTCTTTAAAAAGCAAAACAAAAACCACATAAGAATATTCGAATTATAAACAGATCAATTTGAAATTAAAAATGCAAGACTTTAACGCAGACTCCGATTGATAACTCTGGGTATGTTTCCCCAAAACTGTGTTTTTGCTACTTATATACATTGAAAATAATAATAATAATAGTTTGCTGATAGATCATCATTTCTTTGGAATATAGGTATATTATAAAATGATTATACCTACATACTCTAACAATGTTTGTGTCAGTTAAACGACGCGTTTTCTTTTTTTTTTGTTTCGTTTTTTTTTGGTGGGGGAGGGGGGAGGGTGTTAGATTGTGCTTTTTAAAGATGTATCACATACAGAAAACACGTTCTAATTGCAACAAATAAATTTTACGCCTTTTAAGTAGTCAAAAAAGTAGGTAAAAAATTTACTATAATCATTTTATACATATGGGGCATTCTCACAATCTTTTGACTTTCGGGAATAAAAATCTGGTGAAATTAAACTTGCTAAAATAACATTTTAATCTGATAGAGGAAGGCCTTAATGATTCAAAATAAAGAAAAAATGGTCAGCAGCGAAAAATTTTTTATTTAACTGAGGTTTAAGTTAAACTTGCGAGTTTATTTTTCCTTACCATTTGACCACTAAAGCTTTTTATTTTCTTCTAAATTTTTACTTATTATGAATTTGCATAGTACCCACAGAACATTCAAATAAGAAATAATAACAATGTATTAGTTTTAGTACAAAATTTTGGTATAACATTGTCTTAAAGGGGTGTTAAAGAAGGGACGGTAAGGTAAAAAAAGGGGGACGGTATGGGAAAACAGGGACGAAGTGGGAAAAATAGGACGGTGTGGATGGAACGGTAAGGTAAATTACCACCTATTTTAGGCACATCATGTTAAGACTAAGTGGTAGCCACAATGTTCATTGATTTTTAGAAACAATTATTTACATTGGATTAAATTTTAATAAAAATAATAATTTACCTCGAAAATTGCTGTAATAAACCTTGGGGGCGATAAGACTACCCATAAAGCCACGATGCTTCAAATTGATATTTATATGCTTATTTAAATTCCGCAGTAAATTTCCTGTCAAAGAATTTTAGACCTTCTTTCTCTAGCATACTTCTGCTTGAGAAAAAACTTGAAAATATTCTGTGGCTGCATCCGAAGTGATTTTCTGTATAATTTTACAAGAGGGACGGTAAAGAATCTAAAACCCAGGGACAGAGTTTAAAAAATAATAACAACCCTAAAAATGTGTGCAGGTTCATTTTTTGCTACATATTTATGTGAAAAAAGAGTTCCAGTTTCGGAAAAAAATTACGTCGAATTATTTTTATTGAAACAATATTACACAGACAGCTCCAAACTTAAAAATCAGCATCAGGAACACGGGACGGTATAGAAGTTTTCCTGGTATTTGGACCCACAATATCATCTAAAACTTATTTACCTATTTAATATTGTTATGCAATTATGCAATGGGATGTTCCCCAGTATATGAAATAAAAAAAACCCGCAAGAATATGTACTAAAATAAAAATTATTATTCAGGGACATAAAAGTCAAAAGATTGTGAGAATGCCCCATATATGTTGAAAATAAATTACCTATCTTTCAATACGTTTTATTTATTTATTTATTTATTTATTTTTTTTTTTTGTTATTTTTATTTTTTTTTTTTTACAATGTGTACAAGTAGTAAAAACCCACGCAAAGTTTAAATTCAATTTGAATCTGTGTTAAAGTATGCGTTATCAATTAGCTTCAAATTGGCCCGGTTCTGATTTGAATATTTTCACGCAATCTCTTTTTATAGGTTAAAAAATTAAAAAATATATCGAAAACAAGAAAATCGATTTTTTAAGGTTTAAAAATGATCGTGATCACTACACTAAAATTTTGAATTCTGAAAAGGATTCCCTTATCATAATGAGAATTTTTAGAAAATTCATTAATCTCTATAAAAATTCATTTGAAAAAAAAGAAAAAAAATTCTTGTCTTTAAAATAATTAAGATATGAACACAGAATCTGAAGCACAGTATATAGTATACATTCCGGTTAAGTAGTGATTACAGACACACACACATAAAGGGGAAAAAGGTCTATACAATAGTTGTTTATCTTCAAAATATGCGAGATATTTTCGATTTAAAGCTTCCTTAAACATGGCGTAATCATGTAAAGAACAAAATGAGTTTAGAGAAACTCTTTAGTTCTTCATTTTTCGAATATAATAAAATATTTTACAAATGAATGCATTCACACACCACACACAAGGTGAAAGAAAGGTCTACAATTCTTGTTTATCTTCAAAATATGTGAGAAAATTCCGATTTAAAGCCTCTCTAAATATGGCGTCTCCCTCTCTCCATTTAATCACTTGGATCCCCTTTTCAGATACGTAATCATGTAAAGAACAAAATGGGTTTAGACGTTTAGAGAAACTTTTTCTTTCTTCATTTTTCGTATATAATAAAATATTTTACTAAAGAATGCATTCACATACGACATACAAGGGGAGGGGGAAGCCTACAATTCTTGTTTATCTTCAAAATATGTGAGATAATTCCGATTTAAAGCTTCCCTAAATATGCTCCCCCCCCCCCTCCCTCCATTTAGTCATTTGGATCGTCCTTTCAGGTACGTAATCATTTAAAGAACAAATTGAGTTTAGAGAAGCTTTTTCTTTCTTCATTTTTCGCATGTAATAAAATATTTTACTAAAGAATGCATTCAAACACCATACACTAGGGGAATAAAAGGTCTACAATTCTTGCTTATTCTCAAAATATGTGAGATAATTTTGATTTAAAGCCTCCCTAAATATGGCGCGCCCTCTCCTCCATTTAATCAGTTTAAGGGTCCTGTCAGGTACGTAATCATGTAAAGTGCAAAATGGGTTTGAGCTATCCTTAGTAACATTTAGAGAATTTTTTCTTTCTTCATTTTTCGGACATAATAAAATATTTTACTAAAGAATGCATCCAGACATACACAAGGGGAAAAAAAGTCTGCAATTTTTGTTTATCTTCAAAATATGTGAGAAAATTCCGATTTAAAGCCTCTCTAAATATGGCGTCTCCCTCTCTCCATTTAATCACTTGGATCCCCTTTTCAGGTACGTAATCATGTAAAGAACAAAATGGGTTTAGACGTTTAGAGAAACTTTTTCTTTCTTCATTTTTCGTATATAATAAAATATTTTACTAAAGAATGCATTCACATACGACATACAAGGGGAGGGGGAAGCCTACAATTCTTGTTTATCTTCAAAATATGTGAGATAATTCCGATTTAAAGCTTCCCTAAATATGCTCCCCCCCCCCCCCCCTCCATTTAGTCATTTGGATCGTCCTTTCAGGTACGTAATCATGTAAAGAACAAATTGAGTTTAGAGAAACTTTTTCTTTCTTCATTTTTCGCATGTAATAAAATATTTTACTAAAGAATGCATTCAAACACCATACACAAGGGGAATAAAAGGTCTACAATTCTTGCTTATTCTCAAAATATGTGAGATAATTTTGATTTAAAGCCTCCCTAAATATGGCGCGCCCTCTCCTCCATTTAATCAGTTTAAGGGTCCTGTCAGGTACGTAATCATGTAAAGTGCAAAATGGGTTTGAGCTATCCTTAGTAACATTTAGAGAATTTTTTCTTTCTTCATTTTTCGGACATAATAAAATATTTTACTAAAGAATGTATCCAGACATACACATGGGGAAAAAAAAGTCTGCAATTTTTGTTTATCGTCAAAATATGTGAGATAATTTCGATTTAGAGCTTTCCTAAATTTGGCGCCCCTCAGCTACGGCGCAATTAATCAGTCAAAAGAAATTTTCACTCCATAAGGAAGCGGAAGAGTTGAATAGGTGGTGTCACTTTTCCAAATTCAAGGAAGGTAATCTGAGCCTTTAGCATAAAGGGATTTCTTTAAAGAACGCATCCTAAAATACTACGTTCCTCTGATATGTTCATCACAAATTCTTTGTATTTTACTCAAGTAAAGAATACAGAAATCGCTGCATGTGAAAGTTTAGCGCCTTTAAGCACAAAGAAGGTCCTCTGCTCAGCAGATCTACTTAGACCCAACAGATGATTCACACCTGGTTTTAGAAAATGTTAAACTAAACAAAAAACGTAGAATCCAAAATTATTTATCGCCACTCTTTACTCCTACCGCCGGTTGGCGCCCCCTGCGACTAGGCGCCCCGTGCGATGGCACACTTCGCACACCCCTTGGGCCGGCCCTGGTCATATTCAAAAAACTTCAGCTTGCATTTAAAGTTCCCAAAATTTATTAGTTTATTTCTAAATTTCTTTTCTTCTATCCCTTGAAATCAAAATTAAGCAATAAAACTAAAATCTGAAACATTTAAAAATAATTGATGGATATGATGCACTAATCTTAAACGCACAGACAATTCTGTTGGTGAAAATGACATAAATTCCAAAAAGAAAAAATGCCTTTTCATCCAAAAAAAAAAAAAAAAAAAAAAATGTACATCAGCACAGATTGTTTAGAACAGTATTTTAATTAAATTTGTATTATATAATTTTCATATTCCATTATAACGAAGTCTTTTTAAAGAAATGTACTTGATAAAACCTCTCAAAAAGAAAAAAAAAAAAAAGCAATTTAACAAATTACAACGACCGTTTGGAAAATGATTTTTTCGAAGACTAAAATTTAAGACATAAAAAAATCGCACGGAGTTGATCATACATTACGTACGCCATGAATTAAACATTCACATTCCTGGACCCATCATGAACAAATTTTAAAAGAAATTTCAGTTTTACAATTTTCAGTACTGTAAATGTTTAAACTTCTACGGAGCTGGTCATACATTACGTACGCCATGAATTAAACATTAATAGTGTTACTACACATAAAAATTGCAAGCGACAAAAATCGCCTGCGACTCGTCAGATTTCGTGAAACTTATGTATTATCCACCTGAAACTTACGTATTATCCAAGCATTTCATTGGATGTTCGGGAAAAGGCTTTTCCATCGTCCGATTTCCAAGAAATCTGACGACCCATTTTAAATGAAATTTCATTCTTAAACTTCTAAACATCCCACAATATTACTTTTTACACCGTCGTATAGAGAAAAAAATGTACTTTTAAATGTAATTTGTTTGGAAGCTGTATCTCAATTTGTTTCTGAGTTATTAATTTTTTTTTCTAGTTTTTATTACTTTTTTGTCATAGTAGCAACAGAAGTATCCATCTCTGTTGAAAGTAAAGGCAAATTACAGATTACTGTATAGACCAATCAGAAAACGAATAAAATGCAGATTCAACCAATAAAAAACTCCAGATGTGCTTTTGATTTCCTACCCTGACGAGGACAATAACCATTTTTCAAAATAGTTAAAAAAAAAAAAATAATAATAACTTCACGGATCGTAATTTTTGCAAAAACTTTGTGGCAGAGTTTAAATGAAACGGAACAAAAAGCTAAAATATCGTTTTTTTTTTTTTTTTTTTTTTTTTTTTTTTTTTTTTTTTTTAAGAAACACTACAGCAAGGAGTGATAGCTAATGTTAAACCTATGGGAGCTTCTTTTCGTAATTTCTGTAAAAACATTGTGACAGAGTTTTAATGAAACGAAAAAAAAAAGGCTAAAATATATGTTTAAAAAGGAGCGAAACATTACAGACACAGTTTTTTTTTTTACTTCAAGAACTTTTTTAAATTATTGTATTCCATTATAATGTAGTATTTTTAACCCCTTGGGGACGAGCGACACGTATACATGCCGGAAATAGGCCTAAGGATAGTCGTTTATCCTCACCAGTAAAATTTTACTGTAAAATTTGCCTTATTTAATCCGAGCATTTTCCCGATTTGAATAGGCACAAACTTCTGTTTTTTAAAACCGGTAGCAAAGTAATAAACATTTCGTAAAAGGCTCCCGTCGCGAAGGGGTTAAAGAAATGTAGTATTTGATAAAAGTAGTATTTGATAAAAGTTCTCAACAAAAAAGAGAAAAAAAAATACTTCACCAGGCTACAAAATGGATGCCCTGATATATCCCTGCAGATTAATCGAATGCGTTAATCCAAAGAGGAAAGCTCCCCGTTCCTTCACTTGACAGCCCGACACCACCCATCTTGACCTTTGAGGGGAGAGAGCGAGCAGCGTGGGTTTCCATGCTGTAGCTACGTCCCTGAATAGGAGACTCAAATTAGCTGGTCGGGAAAACACTTCCTAGAAAAGTTGCTTCTCAAAAAGCGTTGGTCATTATTGTCCAGCAGAGCAGGTGCATTTTAGCAGGGGGTATTCTTCTTGCAGCTAAAAGCATAAGAAATAATCTCCTGTCCTGGTGTTCTGACCCAAACACGCAAGATAACTGCAGTCTTTCACACAAATATTCCATGGCTGTTATTTTTCTTTCTTTAGATTCATAATGTTACTCATGAGCTCAAATATTTTTAAATCAATGCACTTTACATAAACTGAATTTATGAATAAAAATACTTGTGAAAATCGAATAATCTGTATGTAACAGCATTTTATCTTAAACATAATTTTTTGTAGTCCTGGAAAAAAGTAGACAAGGCAGTTATAACAGACTATACCTCTTAAGATGGAAACCTGCCTAAAACGGAAATTCCTCCCGTCAATTGCGATTCCATAGTACTAAGTTTTTACTGTAGTTTAAAATTATTTTTCCAATATACTTTCTTAAATCAGACGATAAAACCACCCTTGCAGATTTCCCAACTGCTGCAACTGAAGTACAATGGTTAATATAAATATTATAAAACTAAGAGTCACCCAGAAACGTGAGGGATGAATTTTGTTTGTGTTTTGTAGTTAAATATATAAATATAGAATACCTGATAAGACGGAATTAAAAAGTATGATGAAGTAATTACGTTTCAGACAATTTCAGCCTTAGCAAGTACACCATTTATTATAAATATGTCATTTTCTTCTTACCGGAAAAAAATTCCGTTTAAGAAAGGATTCCGTTACAGACAAGTTTCGTTTACACATGATTCACTGCATATCTAATCCTACTTTCATTGTCCTGAAATTTAAACTAAACATACTTACAGAAATAAAGTGTTTTCTGAGGGTCTTAGTGATTATTATACTGGCTAGAAATATAAAGATGCTGATATAATCTGAGAAGGCGGGATGCAAATGTTTTGCTTCAGCTACGTCCTTTCAAAACTCCAAACTGAAAAAGTTTCTTAGGAATATTAAAAAAAACTTATCGATACTTGATAAAATAAAAGACAGCCTGTGAAAATGAAACCTGTCTAGAACGGAATGCTGCATTAATTTTAAAATTTTATGGCTCTAGTCAAAAGAGAGTACCGGATAACATTTAATTAGAGTACCGTATAATATTTAAACCTGCCTAAAACGGAAATTTTCCTTACTTTGCGTTTCCATTTTAGCACCTTTTTATTCTGTACATCCCTTCTTGAAGAGCTCCAGGGGGGGGGGGGTCATGACCCCCCTTGGATCCTCCATTGGGCACTTGAAGCCCCTTCAGCGGATGTATTGTTTAATTTTTCCCGAAAACAAATTTCCTGCATATTTTGCATAGGGCCGAAACTAAGGGAGGGGGGCAGAGGGGCATGTGCCCCGTGCGCCAGAGTCAAGAGGCGCCAAATGAAAGATTGGAACCGATCATTTTCTTCTGATGGACTGATGGCTTTCATTATTATGAAACAGCCATTATAAATAAAGTGTTGGGTGAAGATGAAAGAGCAGTCGTAAAAAGTTTGAACTCTGATTTTCTGGTCAGAATGGGAAAAAAAAAGATGATGGCCATTTTTTTCACCCATTCTGACCAGAAAATCAGAGTTCAAACTTTTTACGACTGCTCTTTCATTTTCACCTAACACTTCATTTATAATGGCTGTTTCATAATAATGAAAGCCATCAGTCCATCAGAAGAAAATAACTCGGATAATCGGAACTCTAATGTATAAGCAAACACTGTAAATAGTCGGTAATACAAGCGAATTCTTTTATGTGAACGAACTATAATTGCAACAAACGTCACATTCAATTTACGTAGTTCAGTATTACATATTTTATGATTAAATATTTAATTTTTTAAAATAAGCCATTTGAAAAATAGTAAAATTCTCTTTGTAAATATACTTTGAGGAAGAAAGAGGCGGAGGGGGGGGGGGGGGGCAAAATTCATGTTTGGCCCTGATTTTGCAGTCTTGAACTGATAAAGCACTTAGGTGGCTAAAATGTATGCTTTTCTTGACATTTAGTGTTTTGCACTTTCAATAGCTAGCAATTCCAACGTTATTTAAAATATATATTAATGTGTTGATAAGGAAGAAATTATAAGAATATAATTTAATAAAACTATTTACAAAATTTTAATAATTTAAAAATTTGCTTAAAAGAAGCATAATTTCGAATTATCATTTTTAGTCATTCGCTCCTCAACCCTCTCTCTCCACACAAGAGGGGAAAATTGAGTCAGCATAATTTTTTGAAAAGTTGGCGCTACTGAATCTTAGTACGCAGTAAGTAATGTAAGACTGCATACCGGTTGCCAGTTAATAAGAATCTTTTTTGATTTTTGAGATAAACATTTTTAAAGAAATGTTTTCGAAGTCATTTTACTCATTTTGAGGCCTTCATCTAATGTGGACCCAAGGCCGCGGCCCAGTTAACCCGTGCAATAATCACGCCCCTTTCATAATAGATATTGAAGCTTGGCACTAACCTGAATGTTTGAGGCCCAATTAAATTTTTTGGGGGCTGTTTGACAGTAATTAAAATTACAAATTGGTTTTATTGATTTTTGACGGCCGATTATCTACACGAGGGTTACAGGCCCGGTGGGGGAAGCAGTGGCGTATCTAGGAGGTGGGCTGCCCTCCGAAATTTGTAGAAAATATGAAGTTTAATTACGAAAATTTAGCAAAATGTAATGAAACTGAAAATGAAGCAGAAAAAATATTCCGTTTTAGACAAGTTTTCTTCTTCGAAAGTGTGTTATTTCACAAATGCCGTGTGTGTATGTGCTCCAAAATGAGTCCGAGAATGTGTTGAGGGATGTGGAGTAGATTGAGAGAGCTCTTATAAAATTTTAAAATTGTTCTTTATTTTAGTTTTATTTACTATTTATTAAATACCTTTTGAAAAATGTTGTAATTATACTTTTGAAGACAAAAATCTGCTTAAAATGACATTTTCCCCTGCCCCATTGTATAATAAGATAAAAACCTGTTTAAAGCGTAATTTTCCCTGTTTCTTGCGATTCATTCTTAGAAACTTTTACTGTATCTCAGCCCCTTCCGAAATGATAAGTCTAGATACGCGACTGGGGGGAAGTGCCTTCCGTGGGAGTCTTTCTAAGGGAACCTAATCCGTATTTACGCATGGGAAATTTACGGCTCAAAGAAAACCACGAAAACTCCGAACGATTAGGCCGACGGGCGCGATTGGGTTCGAGCCCAGCACCTCCCGTCTACCAGCTTCGAGAGCAGAATCTCTCGGCTACTGGTGGAGCTAAAATTACAAATGTACGTGAAGGATGTTATATGGAATATTATGTTTGCTTTTGAAAGACAGATTGCAGCACTAGCTAACTCTAATTTCAATAATTCAGAAATTTAAATGGGATTGATTTTACTATATCTAGCTAAAAAAATTGAAGTTTATTAATCATTTGCTTAATATATAATAAAATAAAACATATTGCATAAAAATTTACATTTTATATGTCACTAAATGTTAGTTGTAAAAAATATGTATCAATCTTTTAATTACGAAAATCCATTGTCAAAATAGAATGTCGAATAAAAAATCCATTGTCAAAAACTCGCGGGTATTCGTCCCCCTCTATAAAAATAAAGCATACTTCAGAAAATATTATAAATATTTGTATTTTAAACCAATTTTGGAATGTGACAGTCTAGGTACAGATCAGATGCAATGAACTATAATTATTTTTGCTTTCCTTGTACTATAAATAGACTTTAAAATCGAAACTCGCTCATTTTCATCCACACTTGCATAAGGTTATAAGATATTCTTATTTCAACTCATTTATGTTTGAAAATAAATTGGAAACATCCTTAATTATAGCCGATTGTCACATGATGACTTATAAGTTATTTCCATATCTTGGAATTTGGTTTAAAATAACAATCTTCAGAATATTTTCTAAAAGCTGGTGTTTTCTTTTTCGTTTTTATTTTATAAGTAAAAGGAAAACGTTATTCGATTATAACGGAGCTGCATAAATATGCCTGGCCACTTTAGGCATATATACGTGAAAACGAATTTTTAATTATGTCGGAAAATAATGAGTTTGGATTAAAAAACAGCGCTAAATTATCCAATAGCCTTTAAATATAAAAATTATAAACTTTATTAGGATTAGAGCACAAGTTAATTTATTTTCTTACACATTATTTTGTAACGTAACTTCTTTTCAAAAATTTCTCTTATTTTTATAATTACTTTCTATCTTATTTATTCTTACTAGTATCAAACCGATTTCACAAAATGTTTCAAACTTTATTTATCCTGATTCGCTAAAATTGCTAATTTTTGTTCTTCATTTGATAAAACATTCTTCGCAAACTACGAAGTATTTTCACATTTCTAGATTTCTTTCTATAAAGAAAGCTGAAATGTTTAAAAGTTGTTTTTTTTACTCATAAATTGTTATCATCGCTGTCACCAATCGTAGAACTATTTCTACTTCCTTGACACCAATGAGCGTTTAAAGTTTGACAGTGCGAGACTGTTTACAAAACGCAGTTCAATTCGAATATTTTCCGGACACATCTCATCTCTTCTCAGCGGCAAGACAGCCGAACTTTAAAATTGTTCTCGTAGATTCACCGACTACCGGGAAATCTGTCTCTATCGTATGAGCTTTGTAAATTTAATTAATTAAAGAACTTCATCCACTTCAATTTAATTAAAGAACTTCATCTAGTATCGAGCCTTCATCGAGTATTGTAAGTATTGTTTAAATGTTCTTTTGTTCTTAATGTATGTGTTTCTAAGTGTGGCTTTACCTTTTACCATGTTTTAAAGTTATCACTTCTCCGTTTAAATAAAAACAATTAGTGTGGATGTTATTAAAAGTCTATTTTCTGTCTTAAAAGTTTCCTTTTACCAAAATTTCATTTCTTTTTAAGATTTTAATGTGTGCATTACTGGGATGGTTAATTAGTCATTTTCCAGTAATAGGCACCCCATGTAGACATTGCTAAAAATTTTGGATTCTTAAGGGCATTTCTTGAAATTTTTAAAGGCATTTCTTTTGATTTTTAAAACTACTTTTTAATATTTAATAGACAGAACACTATTTTAAAGGCAGTAATGAGTCAGTTTTTAATATGCAAGTAAATTTTTTAATAAACAAAGGAGTAAAAGCACTTTTTTCAGGTGGGGGCAACAAGGGAGCTAATTTTTTTAATGAAGAGGCTAAGAGCTGGCTTTGTTTAATTGTTTATTTAATTTTTTGCAAAATTTGAATGTTTTTGTTTGAGTAGCAATAGAAAACTTAGAATTTTATATACTAATGGCCTTTTACAAAATTTCATTTCTTTTTAAGATTTTAATGTGTCCATTACTGGGATGGTTAATTAGTCATTTTCCAGTAATAGGCACCCCATGTAGACATTGCTAAAAATTTTGGATTCTTAAGGACATTTCTTGAAATTTTTAAAGGCATTTCTTTTGATTTTTAAAACTACTTTTTAATATTTAATAGACAGAACACTATTTTAAAGGCAGTAATGAGTCAGTTTTTAATATGCAAGTAAATTTTTTAATAAACAAAGGAGTAAAAGCACTTTTTTCAGGTGGGGGCAACAAGGGAGCTAATTTTTTTAATGAAGAGGCTAAGAGCTGGCTTTGTTTAATTGTTTATTTAATTTTTTGCAAAATTTGAATGTTTTTGTTTGAGTAGCAATAGAAAACTTAGAATTTTATATACTAATGGCCTTTTACAAAATTTCATTTCTTTTTAAGATTTTAATGTGTCCATTACTGGGATGGTTAATTAGTCATTTTCCAGTAATAGGCACCCCATGTAGACATTGCTAAAAATTTTGGATTCTTAAGGACATTTCTTGAAATTTTTAAAGGCATTTCTTTTGATTTTTAAAACTACTTTTTAATATTTAATAGACAGAACACTATTTTAAAGGCAGTAATGAGTCAGTTTTTAATATGCAAGTAAATTTTTTAATAAACAAAGGAGTAAAAGCACTTTTTTCAGGTGGGGGCAACAAGGGAGCTAATTTTTTTAATGAAGAGGCTAAGAGCTGGCTTTGTTTAATTGTTTATTTAATTTTTTGCAAAATTTGAATGTTTTTGTTTGAGTAGCAATAGAAAACTTAGAATTTTATATACTAATGGCCTTTTACAAAATTTCATTTCTTTTTAAGATTTTAATGTGTCCATTACTGGGATGGTTAATTAGTCATTTTCCAGTAATAGGCACCCCATGTAGACATTGCTAAAAATTTTGGATTCTTAAGGACATTTCTTGAAATTTTTAAAGGCATTTCTTTTGATTTTTAAAACTACTTTTTAATATTTAATAGACAGAACACTATTTTAAAGGCAGTAATGAGTCAGTTTTTAATATGCAAGTAAATTTTTTAATAAACAAAGGAGTAAAAGCACTTTTTTCAGGTGGGGGCAACAAGGGAGCTAATTTTTTTAATGAGGGGCAAGAGGGGTGCTATTTTGTAAACCTAAGGGCAGGCAGGGTGCATCACCCTCCTGAAACTGTCTGGGGGAAACTCTGTTTCAAATATTATTTGTAAAAATTTGTTTGATGTAAAACAAGCATTAAAACACAGAATTCTCGCATGATGGCTTTTCCACAATTGTGAATTTGTTCTATAACATCTTCTTTTTTGCCTTAAAAAAAAGCTAATTGCATATTTTATATAGAGACCTTATAATTATTCAATTTCTGTAATAAAAAAAAATAGGTACCATAATTTCCGGCCTATAATCCGCAGCCGCAATTTTTAGCCCTTATAAAAAAATTTCAGCAGATAATTCGCATCGGCGTATAATCCGCGGATTATGTGCCGGACTATACAAGAATTACTCATCGTTTTCAACATTCCAAAGAACTACTATAAAACCACCTCCCTATTTATTTAGTTGCTCTATTTAAATGATAATTGTAATAAAATAACTGAAAAAAAATAATAATAAAATAATTACAAGTTAAAAAATACAAATTTGTATTTGAGTCACGTGATTTTATCCTAGCTGAAGAAAGTGTCGGGGAATTCCCCCTCTAATATATGATTACTCTGAGGTAACTACCATGACAATTTATAATTTCTAGCCTCTTCAGTATCACAAAAGTCACAATTTCAGAATTTTTTGCTCCTGCAACCGCCTGCTGGTACTGCCGCCAATGTAAAATGTAGCCTATATTCGAGCTGGGACTGTCACCATCAATTTGCAACCATTATTTTTGAAATTGGTTTTGTATTAACCTGATATTATATAGAAATCTTACTTTTGAGTGCTTTTTGCGCAATTTCATTCTTTTGCATTACGAATTTTTTAGAAACTGTTTTTTAAAGAGTTTCTCTTAAAAGTTATATCTAAAAAGTTACATCTTAAAGTAACTACCATATCAAATTTCAAGTTTCTAGGCCTTTCAGTAACACAAAAATCACATTTTTAGAACTTTTTTGCTCCTGCACACCCTTGGGGCTAGTTCAACCGACATAAAATAATACTAACAACCAAACGTTGCTTCTTTATAATATTAGTATATAGAAAAGAGTTCAAGTCAAACCCAGATATTTTTTTAGAACTGTAACGATAAAGAAGATATTTTAACGAAATTTTCAATAAATTTGCTCCTTTTATGCGAAATTTGATGTCACTTAAAGTGCTGGTAGTGCACAGTAATTCAGTCAACTATACCGTGTGTAATGTTAACTATGTTGCAAAATATAGAATACCTAATTCAACACCGTTTGGACGTAGATAATTATAAATTCTACTAATTCTTGCAATATTGTTACATTGACACAAAGCAAAGTAAGTCTATTGAAAATTTTGCTAAAATTTCTTTATTATTGAATTTAGGAACAAAACTTGGGATTGTCTTGGAGTGTAACCCTGTGTATTTTTGACTGAAAAATTGGATTACAATCCTGGTTTTCTATACAAAAAGTGTTTGTATATCTCTTCCATCGTTTAAAATGTGCCTATGATTTTTTTAAACATTTTATATAAATTTAACATAGTTTTGTGTTATTTCATTAATGCATTTTAAATTTTGTAACTTTAATATTGTAAACGCTGTTTAAAACATAACCAGCGTAACTGCTGATTCTAATATCCGAGGAAAAAAAAAACTTTGATTTCATACAATAAATAGACTTATTCGATTACCCAGTGATTCAATTAACTGGTGACCCCCCATTATCAATAACTCAACCCCCCCCCCCCCCCCTAGAGTCGAATTCTGGCTGCGTCACTGGCAGTAGTAACCTGTTTTCTCAATTTTGCAACCAATTTTAGAAGGGAAGCATGTGCTTCTCGTGCCTATTCGGTAATCAGGGACTGAGACAGACAAACCGAATTTATAAACACTTTTTTAAAAAGTTTTAAAAGTTTTATTCAAGCCTTTAAAGAAAAAAAAAAATCTTTTAATTGATTATGTAACTTTATTTTCCTTTCCCATATTTTACCGTATTGATTTTTCTGCAAATCTCCTGATTGTTCATATTTTTAATTAACCTCTTGAAGGAATCAATATCATTCATCATTAAGAACTTTTCAACGCCTTTATGAATCTTTTGACAAGGGATCCTCGGATTCCGATAGGATACAATTCGGACCTTGCAGTTCAGGTTTAGTGTAGAGTCCAACATTTGATCTTGTAATCTGATTTTACCTGCTATTGTTTTGTTATGGATAGATGGGAAAAATGTATTTTTTCTAGAAAAATACATTTTTTTACAAATAGATTATTTTCTTGTAGTTATATTTTCTTAGAAAATATGGAATATTAAGCATTTAAAAAAGTTATATCCACTAATTTGTTTTATGTATCCTATGAATATTATTTTAAATCATCTTTATAGGATTTTCACTTAAAACGTACACATTAGAGATGTGCATAGACCTGGTTAATCTCTTTTTATTAGACTCGGGCCGGACCGCGATCCAGCTTAATTTTTATCTGCGGCCGCTCCGGGCCGGGACTAGAGAACTACTTTTTTTTTTTTTTTTTTTTTTTTTTTTTTTTTTTTCGGGGCCATGTTAAACCGGCAAGTTTTTGCGAAAATAACAGTGAAATTTTTCCTTTGTTCGACGAAATCTTTAGAAATTTATTTCAGTTTATTAAATTATAGAGAAATATATTTTAAAAAATCTTTATAGAACTTCAAAATTATTTTTTCTTAAATATTTTTCTTCCATTTTAAACTACATTATTTTTTCTAATGAGTTATCATTTAAATGAATTTCTCTAAGTAATCAATAATGTTGCCATTCCATATTTCATAGATTGTGGACATACTAGTTTAAGCTGCAAAATGTTTGCATGAGTATGTAAAAAATATATCTTAAATAATTTTATTTATAGGATCCCGGACTTGATTTAATTGATTTTTCTTGGCTGGGTGGGCCAAAATTTAGCATAAATGGTTCAAGTTTAGCCCAGGCAGGGCCAATATATTTCGATCGCCTGGGTCTGAAAATTTCGGCTCGCCCACATTATTTTAAAATCTCATTAATATGAAATTTCTCATCTTTGGTATCTGAATTTTTGGGAGTGAAAAAAAAAAAAAATTTAATTGTGCGTAAATGCCGCATCGCTTGAAATTTCAATTTAAAACACGTAAACGCTGCGGCGTTTCTTCCGTAAATTACGGTACTAAAATCTTTTTTTTTAATAATTCCATAATAATAAAACCAGATTTTAACTTATTTATTATTATCATTATTTTTAATCTGGAAAAAAAAGTCTCTTTTTTTTCCCTTTAAAAATAAAATTATTGTCAGAGGTAATTCAAGAAATATTTTCATTTTTCTATGCCCCACCAGTGGCCGAGAGGTTCTGCTCTCAAAAGCTGGTAGACGGGAGGTCCTGGATTCGAACCCAATCGCGCCCGTCGGCCTAATCGTTCGGAGTTTTCTTCTAAACTTGGATTTTTGTGCATAAATACGGGTTAGGTTCCATTAGAAAGACCCCCACGGAGGGCATCCCCACCTCTCCGGGCCCATTTCGTAGATAATTAGCTATCATAAGCAACACAATACACAAATTTTTCCACAATATTTTTTTTTCATGTCAAAAAGTAAATGTAATTATTGTGCTAATTGCATACATTTCTGGCAAACATTAAATACCATTTATCTCAGTTTAAGTTTTTGAATTGCAGCAGCAGATAATAGGTAAATTATCACAACAGTAACTTTGAGAGAACTGGATGTAATATACAACTGGAGCCATTAATGGCATTTTACCACCTAGAAAATATGTTATTATTTTTTTAAACAATAATTACTAAAAGTAATATAAAACTACTGTATAAAAAGGCACACAGTAATTCGCTCAAAAATATTTATTTTAATCACTGGAATCGGAAACTCCTTCAAAATCGGAAGTTTCCGAGTCCGTCATAAACAAACCAATAATATCTCTATTTCCAAAAACAGAAATAAATAATAATAGCATTTAAACAGTAAAAAAACATTACAAACACGGGAAAATTCTTTAAATTTCGCGGCATAGCGAAAAAAATTCACAAATTTCGACGATTTTTAAAATTTTTTTGGGTTTAAAAATTATAGAAAAATCACGATTTTACGTTTCTTTATATAAAAAAAAAAATTTTGTATAATCCGCACCATGTATAAGCCGCAGCGGCTGTTCCAAATGTTTTTTTCTTGTATAACCCGCAGGCTATATACCCAAAAATACGGTATCCATTTTTTATAACAATTTGATTGTAAATGATTTCATTTATGTTCAATTTCATGCAAAAAGAGCTCTTCGTTACGTTGGTCAGATGAAATTGCTTAATGTCAGGTTTCTTCGTAAAGAAGAACATGCGATATGTTTTCCAGAGTAGGCATCAGATATCAATTTGGTGGATTTTAAGGATATTACATAAAAAAGTTGCCACAATTAAACATAATTGGAGGAATCCTCCGTTCTGTCTCAATAATGTGATTTGATGGATGCAAATTTGGTTAAATAATGAATAAATAGTAATTTCAGTTAAATGTAATTGTGTAACTTTATTCTTATTATTTTATATTTTGGAAAGATACGCAATTTTTAATAAAAACTGTCAATATTTCATATTTTGCTTATTTGTTCAAAAGTGCCCCTAGCTTGTTCAAAGGTACCCTACATGGGGCAGGTTTGAACAGAAAACCTTCAGCTTTTTAAAGCCTCAGAACATATTTAATTTATCTGAAAAACTGTAATTTTTTATTTCATATGATGCATTCTTTCTCTCATGAAATATTTAAAATTCAATAAATATAATTCAAGTAAGAAATATATGGATTTTTTAAAAAAAAAGGTTCAAAGGTGCCCCCCCTCTCCCCTAACTATTGGGCTCTGCCCCCTGCAAGCTACGCTCGCCAACCCCCATTCAGACATCACAGAATCCAAAACATGCTAATCTGATGGGTTTTAAAAATATTAGAGAAGATTGAATTCTACTGAAAAAAGCTGTGCAGATCTCCCTGTAAACAGGTTTCCCTTCAATTCCCTTTGGTTGCAAAAATTTAAGGGTCCTGTCCCTGCTGGGGAAGACATTCATGAGCTAATGCTAATCCTATGGGGAGGGATTTTTCTAATATCTCGTTTGCATTTCGACATTTTTAAATAATTTTTTTTGCATTGGATAGCCGAGGTTCGTCTCTACGGCGCACCTTGGTTACTTTTTTGATTTTGGTCGCAGGTATTTTTAATAAAGTTACTTTCATTTTCAAAACCGGTTCTGAAAATGAAAGTGTCATTCTAAAAAATATCTGCAACCAAAATCGAAAAAGTAAAAAAGGTGTGCCGTAGAGATGGACCTCGGCTATCCAATGCAAAAAAAATTATTTAAAAATGTCAAAATGCAAACGAGATATTAGAAAAATCCCTCCCCATAGGATTAGCATTAGCTCGTGAGTGTCTTTACCGGCAGGGACAGGACCCTTAAGGGCGAATCAGTTGCTGTTGAGACATCCAATGGTTGTTTTTTATTAAAGAGGCCCAGTTTAACATTTGAAAAGAAGCTAAAATAAAATGAATTAAGTATATAAACATTTGAAAAGAAGCTAAAATAAAATGAATTAAGTATACAGAGTCTTTGTCTCCTGGTATTTTAAAACAATCTCTATAACAATAGCCTAAGTCATGTGACTGTCATCAGCAGTTCCGGGTGGACCACTTCACTTTTTAGACTCTAGTTGCCAATTTGGTACTTTAATGTTAGCCAAGCACAGGTGATAAGTCATCAAATATTATTCTATCGCCATCATTTCATCTATATTATAATAGTTCAAGTTAGTGATGGGCGATTTCGATTTTTTAAAAATCGATGTAATCGATACTATGGCCAACTCGATTTAATCGATACTATAAATTTTTTAATCGATGTTTCTAAAGGTCATATCATTTTCATTTTCCTTCAAAAATTGAAGGTAAACATGGGTGCAAGTTTTCCGGCCACGGGCCGGAATTCCGGCTTTTGAAAATTCCCGAGGACGGAAGCAAGACGGAAAAATCTCCGAAAACGGGCAAAAAAAAAAAAAAAATCCGTTTTTAGATTTCTCAGGATTTGCGCAAAATGCTTAAGATTCGAGCTTAAAATAACCTCCCTTTTTGACCATCCCGTTTAAAATTTTGATTACAATCTGAAAATCCTAGCTTATATATATATTTTTTTCAGACGATCTACTTTTCCTCGGAAACAACGCGGTAAGTCTTAGAATCGCGGAAAAAAATGCTTTCTGTCAAACGATCGCGAAAAAGACTGGATGTCCGTCAAAGAATCGCGAAAATGACATGGTCTCAGTCAAAATATAGCGAAAAAGACTATCTCCTTCAAAGGATCGCTAAAAAGACGTGGTTTGCGTCCAAGGATCGCAAAAAGACGCGATTTTCGTTACAGGATCGCAAAAAAAACCCACTATTTTCGTCAAATGATCTCAGAAAAAAACGCTATCTCTGTCAAAGGATCGCAAAAATGACGCGACCTCCGTCAAAGATCGCGAAAATGACGCGATCTCCGTCAAAGAATCGCGAAAATGACGCGATCTCCGTCAAAGAATCGCGAAAATGACACTGTCTCCGTCAAAGAATCGCGAAAATGACACTGTCTCCATCAAAGAATAGCAAAAAAAGATGCTATCTCTGTTAAAGGATCGCTAAAAAGACTCTACTTTCGTCAAAGGATCGCAAAAAACCCCACTATTTTCGTCAGAAAGAAAAAATGCTATTTCTGTCAAATGATCGCGAAAAAAACGCAATTTCCTTCAAAACATTGCGGGAAAGATGCTATTTCCTTCAAAGGATCGCGAAAATGACGCGGTCTCCGTCAAAAAATCGCGAAATTGACGTGATCTCCATCAAACGATCGTGAAAAAGATGCGATTTTCGCCAAAAGATCGCAAAAAAGACGCGATTTTCGTTGAAAGGATAGCGAAAAAGACGCGATTAAACACGATTTTCGTCAAATGATCGCGGAAAAAACGCGAATTTCGTCAAAAGATAGCGGAAAATGCGAATTATGTCAGAAGATCGTGTAAAAATGCGAATTATGTCAGACGATCGTGTAAAATACGTGGATTTCGTCGAAAGATCGTGGGAAAATATGCGGATTTCGTCGAAAGATCGTGGGAAAATATGCGGATTTCGTCGAAAGATCGTATAAAATACGCGAATTTCGTTGAAAAATCGCAAATTTCTGACAAAAATCGTTGAAAAGACGCAAATTTCGGCTAAAGGTCGAGGGAAAAACGCAAATTTCGGCTAAAGGTCGAGGGAAAAACGCAAATTTCGGCTAAAGGTCGAGGGAAAAACGCAAATTTCGGCTAAAGGTCGAGGGAAAAACACAAATTTCGGCTAAAGATCGAGGAAAAAACACAAATTTCGGCTAAAGATCGAGGGAAAAAACGCAAATTTCGGCTAAAGATCGAGGAAAAAATACAAATTTCGTCAAAGGATCGAGGAAAAAACGCGAATTTCGTCAAAGGACCGTGGAAAAAACGCGAATTTCATTAAAAAAAAAAAGCATAGAAATGTGAATTTCGTCAAATGGTCGGGGAAAAACACAAATGAATGTTTCCTATTTTTATAAAGAGAAGATATCCAATTGACTTTCTTCTTTTATAACTCTGGTGAATTTTGTTAAATTGATGGTAACATGAAAAAAAATTGTTAATGCTAGAAGAAATAAAATGAAAATATGATAGAACTTGAATAATTTCGCTTGCTGTAATTTATACTTCTACCATCAATGTAATTTGTATTTTAGTGTTCTTTGAGTTTTTTTAAACTTTCTTTTAAGGTACTTTTTTTTATTTTGATATTTATTCCTGAAATGATTGATCACTTTTTTTTAAACTGTTGCTTCCACATATAGTAAACTTTAAAATTTTTGCTTCATACCCATTTTTCTGCAATTTATATGTTAAACTGCATATTGTTAATAACTAGTTGTTAAGGTGGTGAACTTAGTTTTAGTATAATCTAAAGCTGGATATGAATGGGATATTTTTCAAACTGTGTAATATAATCAAACATTTAAAGAAAAGAAAGAAAAAGACAACTACCTTAGAAATTAACAAGATTGATCTACAGATATTTGAGGTAATATTTTTTTTCATGCCATTTATGGGTAGATATTTTTTAAATTACAAAAACATTCTGTATAAGCATGCCCATGCACATTCTTGAGTAGTTCCCAATTTTATGTGACATAGCATGTCAACTTCATTGTTTTAGCTGTAGCCTCTGTGAATTAAACTTTTCAAATACTGTTTACATGAATATGAATGTTTTGCATGCATATGCACTTATTTTTTTTAAATTCATTTCAACATAATTGAATTTTACTGCGTACAATGTTTACGTGTTGGGTTTTGTCTAAGTGGTGCTTCAGCGTGTGCATATGTGCTCATTCAGTGGGGAGGGGGGGGTGGATTCAAAATATTTTCAGGCTTGGCCAAATTTCAAACTTGCACCCATGAAGGTAAAGTAGTTGGATGTGCCAATCCCAAAACTTTCTTCTGTCTCATAAATGTTAAAACTTCAAAATTCGCTATCACAGTGTCAAATTTAAATGATCTATGCCCATCATGAGGATTCAAAAGTATAGGTTCGATGAAGTATGTGCCTTTAAAAAATATATATAAGCATTGCATTTTCCTAAGAAATTATTGAATTTCGGCCCACACCCTGTTAGATGTCCGCAACGGAAAATCCCAATTCAAAGAGCATGAAAGCGACACCCGTTGGGTATACGCCCAAGCCTAATAAAGATCTATTTATATGAAAGTGTAACAGAATATGAAATTTTGATTAAATTCCGTGCATTAGTTTTGAGATATGGCTATCATGAAAAAAGCGGTATAGAGGCGCAGCCTGTTACATGATTAACACGAAAAACTCAGAAACAACTTATGTCAATGACTAACAGAATATTAAGTTTCATGAAATTCCATTCGTTATATCTTGAGATGTTATCGCTAACATCGTGTAATCCCTGAAAAACAGTGTTGAATTCAGGGGCTGGTACGATTGGATACCAGCCCCTCCACCCTCCCGAAACATTGAAATGTCACCCAGGAAGATTTGATATTTTATGCTTAATGGACAAAAGTCCCTCCCTCCCCCTCGTAACTCTAGAATGTTCCTCTCCAGAACCGTAGAAATCCCTCTCGGAGAAAAATGTCTGAATTTAACACTGCTGAAAAAAGCAGCATGGCAGCATAATCTGTTATTATCATTTACACGAAAACCTAATCATGAATATCTTATGGCAATGTCTAAGAGGATATTAAGTTTGATGAAATTCCGTTCATTAGTTCTTGAGATATGGTCTCTAAAATAATTTAAATCCTGAAAAACATGTTGAATTCCGGGGGTGGCCTGGGGGGATATGCCCCCTCCCACACACAACATTCAAATCCGCAACCCAGAAGGTTTGAGATTTTATGCTTAATGTACGAAAGTCCAATCCCCTCCCCCTCTGAACTGTCCCTCCCAGAGAAAACTGTCTGAATTCAACACTGCTGATAAAATCAGCATAGTAATGCCCCCTGTTGGGCGATTTACACTGAAACCTAATAAGCAACAATTTATGCCAACGTCTAACTGAATGTGAAGTTTGATAAAAATCCGTGCATTAGTTCTTGAGATAGAGCTATTGCAAAAATCTGGGAAAATGCAGCATAGCAGGGCCACCTGACGGTAGATTTACATCAAAACCTAATCCCCAACAGCTTATGTCAACGTCAAACTGAATCTGAAGTTTGGTGAAAATTCGTGCACTAGTTCTTGAGATAGCGATCTTGCGGAGATCATGAAAAATGCAGCATAGCAGCACCGCCTGTTGAGTGATTTTCACCAAAAAGTAATCAGCACCAATTTATATGAAGGTCTGACTGAATCTAAAGTTTCAACAGATCCCATGCAGGGCGATTCCACAGTCACGTGTGGGACATTTAGATGAAATTTTCAGCTGTATTTTTCTATTTACCAATTTTTTGAGGCTGAATTTTTTAAATGTGCAATTGCGTGATGAAAGTACACAACTTACTTAATTATTAGAAAGTAATCAATTTCTCAAAAAAAATTTTTATTATTAAGATTTTTAATTAAATCTATCTGTCACGTGCGGGACATGCAAAAGGACACAACTTTTCACTTTCCCTCCTTGTAACTAAAAAATCTGTGAACTTTTTACAACACTGTCAACGTAGTATTTTTTTATCATAACTTCATGATTGCTATCATCTGTTTTTATATAGTTTAGGGAAAAAAAATTAAACATAAACCAATAACAATTTTTTAGACAAATGTCACGTGTGGGACACCAGTGTCACGTGCGGGACATCGTGTGATTTTCTTAGACATTTTATCAAATTCAATTGTTAAATATTGAGTTATACAATGTTCACTCTCTTTTAACTATTAAATTATTCAATCATGTACTGATTACATGTCAGATAAATGATAAATAGGCATTTTTTCCATATTTAGTATTTTTATTACTAACATATGTAAGTAGTATAGATACAAACATACATAAGTAAAGGTACGCCTTTTAAAGTTAAACTAAAGCAATAGAGTAACACAAATAATATAATTAAAGTCTTGTAGTTGTAACGTTTTTGTTTTGGCCAGCTTTTAAAAGTCTAAAAACTTGTAATAGCCTCGACTATTGACAACAACTGGTGCTGAGATACATTTTATGATTTCCTCTCGTTTGTATGGAATTGCGTCAGGAGATTTGGGCCACCTAAAATAGCCTTTGATCTTTGATTCTTCCATGACATTGACAGTAATTTGATCAATACCATCTATTTTGGTTATTTCACCAGGATATAGGGTGCCTTCATAATTTACGGCAACCCACTTTCCACATTCAAGATTTTCTGCAGGAGGAACTATATTTCCAAATTTGATGATATCTGTTGAAAGGGAATGGGTCCGACAGCTAATGATGTCACCCTCTTTTATCTCAATCATATGAAAGCCTGATATACCAGGGATTGAAATTACACAATCCCAAGGATTTTTCTGTGTTATTATCTCTTGTATGCATTGTTCTCCGATATAGAAAATTTTTGTACTAGGCACAAGTTGGCTTGCAAGATCTGCAAAATTCTTTGCTGACTGAACAATGTGCTTCTCACCCTGGCTCATCATCTTTTGGCGCGCAAGTCTCTTTACATTCCCTCCGACCCCATCAACGACACCTTTACCATGGGCAGTAGCAAAATATTTCCATGAAAATTGTAATTCAGGGTACTTTTTAGACAAGTAACATAGAACTTTTGTCATAAACTTATTTTTAAATTCAGAAGCAGGTCCATCGCTCCAGATGACTTCTTTCTTTGTTTTTATGTCACCATTTTCAGATGAACGAAAAATTTCTTCATAAAGAAACTCTATGAAAACAAATATGGTGTTTTTATCTTTATGTGATGTGTCAGAACATATGAGGTATGTTTGGCATTTTCCTCTCTGAAATACTGCTGCTGTAAATAAGAGTACACTTGATCTTGACCATAGTGCACTTTGCACTTCATTTTGGTATTCACATCCAAAAGACATGGCAAAATCTATCTGTAAAATTCGAGTAGATTCTTCTTTTTTGTCTTTTTCAAAATCTGAATGTTGTATTCTTTTCAGATTAACGTGAGACATCATTTTAGGCAAATCCTGAATCAACATTTCAAAAAGTTCTCCCACTTCACATTCTTTAGTTACAAGTTCAAGTCTGTTGTCCCTCTTTTCCCACATCTTCCATATTACAAGATTTTCTGGGTTGTCAGGAGTTGGTAGTAACTTACCATCGCAACAACTACTGCAATTATTTTGCCAGCATTCTGAATTAAGAGTAATATCACATAGGATGTTTTTCCAAAATTCATTTGAATATTCGTAGTGTAAGGCTTTAAGTTTATAAAATATATTTTCATGTATTATGCACTTGCACTGTTCTGTTGGGGTACTTTTAAGTAAAAGAACATTCTTTGGTCTAAGGGAACAGAACTTTGAAAATCCAATTTCAAAGTCTGGATTTTCCTCTTTAAAAATAAAAAAAGCTTCCTTTAAAAACATAGTCAGATAATGTTTTTGTAGGACTGACTTTTTTCCTTCCTGCCACACAGTCATGCTATCTTTCATACCTGGGCAAGTATAAACTATATCTGAACGCAAGTAAAAATCAACTACTTTGGAAAAATCTTTACGATCTGATATGTTTCTGTTCATTTCATCAACTAATGGAAGACCTACACGCTTAGCCAATCCACTCACAACTGCCTGTTGTTTGCGAGGGGATTTTGGAAGTGACTTAACCGTCCTCCAAATTGCCTTGCCAAGGGACTGAGGACGCAAATAGGGGGAATAAGTAGCATCCGGGCCAGTTGAAGAGCTAGGACTGCACGTAGGTGTAGTGTCTTTTGTGTTTTTCTTATTTTTTTTCTTTTCCCTTTGAAGTTTTTTTCTTTCTCGTTCATACCTTCTAAGATCTTCTAGCTCTTTGTCAGACATGTGCTGCTTCTTATATTTTCTTAGCTCTGATATGCGTCTATTTTCTTCCTTTTGATAGTCTGGATTTTCCTTCTTTAACTTTTCTCTCATTTTCTTCATTCTGGTAGCGCTGGAAGTATGGCTTACTTTGTCAGACATTTTTTCTTACTGAAACAAAATAGAAAATCTACAGCTTAATTTTATAAAATATGTAAGTGAGTTTTATTATAAAACATAATTAGTGAACATGTGATGAAGCCAAATGACAAAAAAGATTACATTACATCCTCCTGCATAATACATAATGTGGGGTTTATTTACTATCAAACCTTTCTAAGCCTAATCATTAGTCTGCTATTTTAAAAGTTACAATACAGAAATTTAATTGTAAACATATTTATTAAAAATGATGATTTATGTTTATTTTCTTTTTAATGATAAAAATTCATGAGTTTTAGGTGGTTAAATGGTTATTCTACACCTGATGTCCCACACATGACGTCACGTGTGGGACATAATAAAATGGGCTATAGGAACTTCTAAAATAGTAAAAATTATTTTTTTTAATTGAAAATAGTTTATTTACGTTTAGGTAACTTATAATCTTGCATAGCTACAAGCTAAATTGCTTGGTTCAATAATAAATATTAAAAAAACACTAAATGGTGTCACGTGTGGGACAATAATTTTTAATAACTTTAGTATATTTAATTTAGCAGTTTATATTGAGAATTAAATATTGAAAGAATATGTTTAATAGATGAGATACTTACATTTCACACTGCAATAGCAATAAAGTCTTCAACTGTAACAGTAAAATAATATGAAGCTTTCAAAAATGACAACTTTTCAACCACATGTGAGCAAGTTGATGGTGGCCATATTGGATTCAGTGTTGCCACTCATATGGTGACAAATTCTGAAAAATACTCATGGATACTAGAAATTTAGACTCTTAAGAAAATATATTAGAAGTTTTGAGAGAAAAATTAAATTTCTTTTTTTTTCATGAAATGTCCTGTTTTTCATGGAATGCCCCTGCAACAGTTTTTGAAATAGACCACCCACGATTTTTTTTGTCAGAGACAAACAAATATACAGATTGACAGACAAAAAAATTATAAAAATTGTCAAATCATATTCCAGACAAGATCATCTAAAACTATAAAATCCTTCGAAAACCGGAAGTCGAAAATTTTCAGGAATCCAACACTTTCTTTTACTAAAGACGAAAGAAGCAAGAAAAAAATTAACGCATCGATTCTGGACCGTAACATAGGATCATAAATGGTGAATCGATTCAGTTCAGATTCGATGCCAATTTTTAGATGCGGCTGAAATCGTTATTTTTTGATTTACTTCAATTCTTTAGATTCGGGCGAATCGATTCAGTTCAGATTCGATGCCAATATTTAGATGCTGGTGAAATCGTTATTTTTTGATTTACTTCATTTTAAATCCACGCATGATCCACGATTTGGGTTGAATAGATTCCTCCAATTTTATGGTTTTAGTGGCAGAATTGCTGTAAAATTTTGTATAAGAGCCTTTTTAGTTCACAGGCTATCAAAGCCTGAGAGATTATGTGCCTGCCGATTCTGTATGTACGTATGAACGTACGTACGTAACGCGATAACTCTTGATAGAAACATCCCATTTGCTTCAAATTTTTTTTCTAATTTCATTCTGATAAGGCGTTATCCTGATTAGTTTTAGGGATTCATTGGTTAAGGATAAAGGGGGAAAAGGGAGGCTAGTCCACCCCCCTTAATTTAGATAAATGGGTTTTTCATACAGAATTATTCGATTTGCTCCAAATTTGGTATACCGGTTTATTATGTTAAGGAGCTTCCTTGATTAGTTTTGGGGGTTCATTGGTGAAGGATAAAGGGGGGTTAGTCCCCCCCCCCTTAATTCAGATAAATGGGTTTTTCATGCAGAATTATTCGATTTGCTCCGAGTTTGGTATACCGGTTTATTATGTTAAGGAACTTCCCTGATTAGTTTTGGGGGTTCATTGGTTAAGGATAAAGGGGGAAAGGGGGGGCTAGTCCACCCCCTTTAATTTAGATAAACGGGTTTTTCATGGTATACCAGCTTCCCTGAGTCGTTTTGGGGATTCGTTGGTTTAGGAAAAAGGGGGGCTAGTCCACCCTCTTATTTAGATAAATGGGTTTTTTTGCAGGATTATTCTATTTGCTCCAAATTTGGTATACCGGTTTATTATGTTAAGGAGCTTCCCTGATTGGATTTGGAGGTTCATTGGTTAAGCATAAAGGGGGAAACGGGGGCTAATCCCCCTTCACTTATTTTTTTTTGAGGGGCATTATTCTTTAAAATAAGAGTATAATATATAATTAGTGTGAATAGCCTGTGAGCTCAATGCCATCAGTTTAGCTGGGCACTTTTTTTTTTCTTCTTCTTTCTGGGTTCTGTGTTGAATGCGGGAGTGGTTTCTTGACTGCTCTGGTCGGGATTGGGGGGGGGGGGGGGGGAGATTTTAGAGTTCCGTAAGGGGGGATGCACATTTGTCCATTAAAAAGCATAAAATCTCAAAACTTCCGGTAGGGACATTCCAATGTTTCGCCGGGTCACCCCTGAATTCAAAACTAGGTTAAATCATTATAGTTTTGTGTAGAAGCTTAGTTATTCGGGTTACTAATTTACTATGTTGTATTTTTCAAGTTCGTCCCTTCTAATCCTTTTCCTCCCCCCCTTCCTCGTCAATCTTAATTTACAGAACCGTTCAAAATATGCATGCTATTTTAAAAATGCCCAATTCTCGTTCTATTTTATTATAAATCCACATTTTGAAACCTTGACCAAAGATACATTTGAGGTCACCCCTCCCACCGTTTGAGACTTACCTGTTTCCCGGGGGGGCATATTTATTGTTTCTTCCAAACCATTTCATGTAACATATTGTTGGAAAGCTTTTAATGTCCTCTTTTATTTTCTGCCCCCCCCCCCCCCAATAGTTACACGCTGTTGGCACTTTTTAGCTTTTAACTTTTAAAAACCATGTAACTTTTAAAATAAATTTAGAGCCTTCAAAATTTCCATCATCTGCACATTTTTAAGAAGAATGATGTTTATAGGAAGTAAGTCCCCATCTGTTTGGTTGAAGGAAATAAGAGTAGAAAGTACATGTTTTCCAGGTGAAAAAAAAAATCATTTCTTCCTTTTTTAAATCTGACCGAGATCTTTCTTAAAAAATAAATTTAAGTATAATATAAATTATTATTAAAATTACATCTTAAAAATAATAATTTTAAAAGTTAAAAAACCTTATTACTTGACTCAAAGGTCTGAAATAGCTTACTTCTGGGCCCCTGACATTGTCTAGGGCCTGGTGAGAGGTAGTCGTTATGGCCCTGCTGATTAGCTGTGCTTTGGAATTACTATTTTTGAGCTTATCTGTGTGAATCTGTGAACATCGAAATATCGATTCTAGAATTTAGAAATCTATTTTTATTGTGATCGATTCTTTTTTATACAATGTCGATTTTAATCGATTCTTAAATTTTCCAGAATCGCCAATCACTAGTTCAAGTCATCAACTGCCATAAACAAATACGGTCTGATCCCTTCACCTTTCATATGAAAGTTTGGCACAGATGTCATATACGTCACATATTGGCGCGATTTTTTTCCAATGCCAATTTGGAGAGAGAATGCATCAACAGCATAAACAACAACATCCGGCTTACCATATCAAGCAAAATAACAATACTTTGGCGCCAGTTAAGTACCTGTTCCATATATGACATTGGTGTCAGAAAAAAAAAAAACGTGCCAATATGGGGCTGTAAATTTTCCATTTTGATTAAAAAATTAAAATTTTTTTTTTTGAATAAGACTACATAGAAGTTGCCATGATCGCAAAGAATTTTTGGTACTGTTCTAGCCAGATGGAAATCTTGCCAATACCTTTTTTTTTTCCGAGTGATAATATTTGGCCAGATGTCATATACGCAGCGCCATTGCTAAGACTTTTTATTGGTGGGGAAGAGAACCTTAAATTGCCAAGTCAAATTTCAGCATTTGCCAACTCGTTTTATAATTTTGCCAACTTACCACAGTTAGAAAATGTAATATAGTTCATATTTCTTAAAAGTTTAATAATATTCCCAATTAGTTTTGTAATTTTTGCCAAGTCTATCAGAAATAGAAAATAAATTATAGTTTTTATTAAAGTTTTAAACAAATTTTCCAACTAAGTTTGTAAATTTGCCAAGTGTAATAACATTCTCGAATGTTTTTTTTTTTTTGGGGGGGGGGCTCCCCCCCCCCCCCTAGCGAGGCCCCTGCATATATGCACCGCAGGTTTGGGGTGATTTTTTTTTTTTCTTTACAGAAATTTGGCGAAAACCTAGTTTTCAAATACCAGTTACATATGCATTTTTGGTATTAGTTATCCCGTCGACAAAAAATTTATCGCCAAATTATAAGATTAGATTAAATGCCAATAATGGTTGATCGTAAATGTCACATTCACTTGACTTTAAGCAAGTTACACGTGTTTACGTCGTCAAGTGATTTTTATTTCGACATTTTATTTGTATATTTATTAATGTTATACTAATTTATTTGTTCTTTCGTTATTTAAAATAAAAATTATGTCAATTTGTATAATTTGGCGAGTGGTTTGGCAATTTATATAATTTGGCGAAATTGGTCGATGGAATAACTAAGTAGTACCGTATTTTTTAATTATTTTCTATTATTTTCTAAAGGAAATATGAAAAAAATAATTAATAACTATAGAACAAAATAATTTATATAATTTAAAAAAAGAAATAAAAAGAAATAAACATTTATTATTAAATAAACAACAATAGCCGGGTTACCATGTCAATCACAATAATGCCATTTTGGTGCCAATTAGGTACCCCAGTGCGTAGATAATATCTGTGCCTAATTTTTTTCTTTTCGTTTTGTTTTTTAAAAAAGAAAGAAGTGAAAGGCATCAATTTTAAATGAAAGTCGTGTATTTTAAATAAAATGAGTGAAAGGATTATATTTTAAATGAAATTAATGAAATCTAAAAAAAAATGCAACAGGAAAAATGTTTGGCGAATTATCCCCTGCATCTCGCTAACATAAAAATACCATCAGAATTGATTTCTCTATCAGAATCTTTAGATTTGGCGAAAGAGTGTTCAAGTAAATTGAATTATGAATAAAAGTAGCATGATACGGTATAGGTGAAAATTGGCGGTCGCCACTCGCCACGTGGCGATTAAAGTTGTAAAAGTGGCGATTAAAAAATCGGCATCGATCGCCACCCTAATCGCCACTCGCCAAGTGGCGATAAAAAATCTGTTATCGATCGCGAAGTGAAATATAGCTTTTTTCATAGAAATATGCATCTCTATTTTGATTACATCTAATTAGCAAACTGTTTAATTCTTTTTCCTACCGGATGCAAGCAGATTACAACGATTGAGTTGTATTTTCAATATTTTGGCTTTTCGCCATTGCTCTTCAGTTGGATTATTTTTTTTCAAGAAATACAGTTTTATTCTGCAAAATATAATCATCAGTTTTGATTCCACATGCATTTCAAATAATTTATTTTATTCCCAAATGCAAGTGGATTTTAAGGACATTGTACTATTTTCAATATTTCGACTTCTGCCACATGCTCACCAGTTAGATTATTTTTCTTCAAGAGATATTGTTTAATCCTGCGAAATACATTCACCAGCTTGGATTTCAACTGTATGTGATGTGTGTAGTATGTTAAGGGGGCTTGGGGCTTGAAAACTTTCAAAAAAGCGATTTTTTTTTTTTTAGTATCTATTTTGTTTATTGAATTAATTCTGAACAGATTGCAAAAAACTGCATAAAAATATTTGCATTTTTAACGGACTTATAAACATTTATGTAACAATTGCTTTGAAAGCTGCACCCATTTAATTGCAACAAATTGCATTTTCTCAAAACTTGATTTTTGACGACTATCCGAAAGATTAAAAAAAAACTAGTTGATGGAATGGCTTAAAAAAATTTTTGCATGCATATGACATCATTATCTATAGAATGAATTAATATATTTTAGATAGTTTAATATTTTGAGTATTTTTAATGAAAAAAAAATGTATTTTTGGAGTTTTTTAAATTTTCAAATTTGAGAGTTTTCTTTAATAAGGTTTCCTTTGAGTGATAGTTATATCCTTGATTCATTCTATATAGAGTAAAGTTTCCTGATCATTTTAAAGGAAAAATTAGGTTCTTATGTCAATTCAATGTTAAGATATCTTACGGATGGTGATATGACACCTAATTTTTTTTATTCGAAAATTATGTTGTATAAATCTTGCTATATTTTTTATTTTATTACATTGAAATACTTCATTTTATAATTTTATAAGACTACAAATGTACCTTTAAAATATCAAAGTTTAAATTAGTTACACTGAATACTTCTGTTTTTTTATAGACTAAGCTAGAGCTCTGTTTACATGTTTTTCGGTATCGATCAAGCTCTGAGCCCCCTTTTAATAACACATTTACTTATTCAATAAAATCAAAATTACATTTTATTGCATTTTATTTGATTATTTTTTTTGTTGCATACACCTAACTGTTGGAATTTTGATTTAGTTATTTTTTATATAAAGAAAGTAATAGTAATATGATTGATAATAGTTTTTATGAACATATGCAAATAATCTAAAAATATATACTAAAAAAATTAATATAACAGATTTTGTGTTTTTAAAGTAATTTTCTTGAATTTTGACTACTTCCCTATTCTTATCCTGAATAGTTGGCTGGTATAAAACTCTGACTTATAGAAAAATATGTATATATATATATATATATATATATACAACGATCATAGTTTATGTAGATGTCAAGAAAGTTTGAAACATTATAGTGGCCACTAACTTTAAAAAGTGGCTACTAATGAAACTGAGTCTACCGGCCACTGGCTACTAACTCAATTTCCCAGTTTTCACCTATAGAAAATTTTAATTAAATATTCTGAGTGCCAGTAAAATAACAATTAGGTGCCCTTTTTAAAGGACAGCACCCGCAAAAGGGTTAAAGTAATTTTCTTCAATTTTGACTGCTTCCCTATTCTTATCATGAATAGTTGTCTGGTATAAAACTCTGATTTATAGAAAAATATGTACATATACAACTCTTATAGTTTATGTAGATGTCAAGAAAGTTTGAAACATAGTGGCTACTAACTTTAAAAAGTGGCCACCAATGAAACTGAGTCTACCGGCCACTGGCTACTAACTCAATTTCCCAGTTTTCACCTATATGATACGGGAGATTCTCAAAAGGTGGGATCATTAAACGTTAACTATATGTAATTTTTAAAATTTTCAAATTTAAAGCCAATTTTTTTTAATAGTATAGTATTTTGTCTATAAATATAATATATAAATCTTTTTAAAAGTATGTCTACAAAATTATACACTAACATTAAAAGACAGCAACTATTCTGGAAAATTAATGATTAAAGCATTTAATTAGCAGTTGTGTACGTTACAAATTTTGGACATTTTTTCGCATGTACGTTATAGATTTTGGACGTTGCTCTTAGTATTTAAAAAATTCTTAAGACTAAGAATGTAGTAAATGTGTATGTATACATATATCAATACAAAAACCCTTAATGGGTTAAAAGTTTGTGACTCAGCACTTTATCTTATGCTCTAAGAATTTTAAATATGAAACTTAAAAATAGTGATATCAAATTTTGAGTGACGCTATGCTATCAATTATAATCTCTCTCTATTTATTTCACCTTTTTATTTTTTTTATAATCGCATGTGCAAAAATTATGTTCAATTTAAAAAAATGTATAAAAGTTTATTCATTGATGCTTTAACATTTACACCTCTCATAAATTCCAACTATGAGTTTTAAAAGATATGATATCAAAATTTTAGTGACGCTTTAAAGTGGCTTTAAACGATTTGTTTTAAAATTAAATTAAATTTATTTTTGGTTTGGCTAAGATATATTCACACATCTAAACATTGGTTTTAATTTTCCAATATACTTTAAATATGTCACTTTCACTGAATTTATATAATGCATTTAAATATATTTATTTGAATAAGTTGATTTATCCTTTGTCCAGTGCTATTAAAAATTTTAAATAAGATTTACATAAATAATTTTTTTGCCTCATGGTATCCATTTGAATACATTTCATTTAGTTTGGATACAATGCTGCAAAAAATTATTTACGTAAATCTTATTTTAAATTTTTAATAGCATTGGACAAAGGATAAATCAATTTATTCAAATAAATACATTTAAATGCATTATATAAATTCAGTGAAAGTGGCATATTTAAAGTATATTGGAAAATTAAAACTATTGTTTAGATGTGTGAATATATCTTAGCCAAACCAAAAAATAATTTAATTTTAAAACAAATCGTTTAAAGCCATTTCAAAGCGTCACTAAAATTTTGATATCATATCTTTTAAAACTCATACTTGGAATTTATGAGAGATGTAAATGATAAAGCATCAATGAATAAACTTTTATACATTTTTTTTAATTGAACATAATTTTTGCACATGCGATTATTAAAAAAATAAAAAGGTGAAATAAATAATATAGAGAGAGATTATAATTGATAGCATAGCGTCACTCAAAATTTGATATCACTATTTTTAAGTTTCATATTTAAAATTCTTAGAGCATAAGATAAAGTGCTGAGTCACAAACTTTTAACCCGTTAAGGGTTTTTGTATTGATATCATTACTTTTTTGAGGTTATTGAAAAAAATTAATAAAACAACAAACACGCACAAAAAAAAATTAAAGACCAATACAAAGAATTCATAGTCAGGATTTCCATTCACCTTCAATGTCTCCCCCCCTCCCTCCCTGCAAAAAAGGATGATCATACTTCAATTTTATAGAGCACCGTGCTATGAGATTTTTATAAGAACTCTTTGGTAAGATATGGAAGTAATGTACAACATGCATGTTTAGAGGGTATTTCTGTTGGTTTGTTTCAGAGATATAAAAAGCTATGTTAAATTTTACTATATAAAAAATTTACTTTGTTAAGAAAAATAGCAAGAAATATTACTCTTTAAATCTTTATATATATATAACAATCATTGCTCACTTTATAAAAGTAATTATACATTTATATTAAATCCAAAACTACAAATTTCTGCTTCCCCTTTTTCTCATTCCTAGTGCAAAAAATCTTAAACATTCTAAATTCTTTAATTTTATATAAAATAATCTTTCACCATCCCTATTTAAAATTCTTTATTAACAATAATAATAAATCATATAAAATAATCCCCTGAGCTCCGAAGTTTCCACTTCTCCTTTTGCAACCACCTCTCCAGCTTACCTAAATAATAAAATCTTTCAAACATTAATTCGAAAAAAAAAAAAAAAAATCTGCAACATTTGTGGCTCAGTAACATAAATAAATAAGCACCAACTTCCCTAATGTACATTTAGCCTCTTCTCCCTCCCCCTACTCCCCAGCATTAAAAAAATTTAAATCTTTATTTTTATACAGAAAATTCTTCTATATAAATTATCCTCCTATTCCTCAAAATTACCACTTTCCCACTCCAGCCTAGAGATTTCAGTCTTTAAAGCTTTAAAAAAAAAAAACGGATCTGCAAAGTCTGTTGCTTAATAATAAAATAAAATACATAATCATGTACACTTTTAATTATTTTTCACACAATCAATTGATGTCATGATAATAGTTGTTCTGAGCGAATATTGTGTCAGCTGGGCTGTCGTACAGATATCTCAATTGGAAGAATACTGGCAATTAAAGACAAGGGTTATTAAAGTTCACTTTAATTCAAGATGCTTAACCCCTTCGCGACAAGAGCCCTTTGCTAAATTTCTAACCTTTTACTACAGGTTTTTAAAAACAGAAAATTTTCTGTAATTGAATCACAGAAATGCTCCGATTAAAGAAGGTAAACTTTACAATTAAAAATAAGTGGTGAGAATAATGTAGGATTCTGAACACCTTAAGTGGCCAAGTATACCGGTCGCTCATCCCCAAGGGGTTAAAGATGCTTTTTTGCTATTATAGCCTCTAGGATTTACAATTTAAAAAAATCTTAATCACTTCTGAGGTAAATAAAGACAGTGAAAAAAAAAAAATAAAGATGGCAATGTTTTGATTGGTAAATTCTAAGCTGAGTAATTTGTACTACAGAATGAAAAAAATATAAAGTTGTAATAATGCCCTCTTCAGAGCAGTCAGAGATACTAAATCTTTAAGGTTTTTGATGCGTGAACTACATATGAATATACAGTAGAAGATCTTTATAATGCACACCTTGGTATGAGAAGTTGTGTGTATTATAGAATTTTGCATTTTATAGATCATATTTCATACATCATTAAATTTACTTCGTATACATGCTTTAAATAACATTCCTTGGAACCAGAAATTGTGCAAATTATAAAATTTTACATAATAGGTATAGATCACACATTATTAAATTACCTTAAAGATATTACCTTTACATATAACATCCAAATATGTCTGGGCAAAATCATTATAAACAGTGGTAAATCATGACTGACAGTTTTGGGAACATTAAATGCATGGCTGGCAAATTTATTCCTTTTTCACTATTTTTAATAATTAAATATTTGCCTTATTTTTAGCAGAACTTTCTTCCGTTAAAAAAGGCAAAAATTTATTTAAAAAAAAAAAAAACTTTTGGAAGGCATACATTTTAGTGCTGCAAGAAAAACCTGTAATGAGCTGCTACTGATTATAACACTCATTCACAAAAAGTTTTAATATAATAACAATGTTTTCATTACTCCAAAATAATGTGTTTAAGGTGATAATGTATCAAATTTAGTGTTCCAAGAAATAGCAATATTTGTAAAATACATGTGCTCCTTAACTGCAAAATTCATTGTTTACCTCTGAGAAATACATTACATCTTCTGCATTAAAATTTTTTAGTGGCAGGCTTTTGTGATTGAACAAGGACTGCTTGCAGAGTGCTTTTAAGGATTTTACTATATAAAATTATGGCTCTTGAACTACTATTAATAAAATACAGTAATAAGGTTAAAAAAAAAAACATTAAATAGTTTATTTTAAAAAATTACTTGTATTTTGATCAGATACATTGATTATACTACCATATGTTATATCAGGGTTTATACGGTGCTTAAAAGTGCTTGAAAGTCCTTGAATTTTTAAGAGAGAAAAAAGGTCCTTGAAAGTGCTTGAATTTGTTTAAATTTTAATGAAGGTGCTTAATTTTCATTACTTTTTTTTATAGGTGCTTAATTTTTTTTTTATTCAGATGTTCAAAATAAAATAAGAGTTGCAAATGTTTAAAAAAAATAAAAAGTTTATTAATCAGGCAAAAGTATTTGGTCCAAGATCGTTTTCCTTTCAGGAGACCAGAGTATGATCATTTTTACTTCGGTTTGTTCCTTTCTCCTTTCCCTCTCTAGGATTAAGTTTTTACAAAAGAAAAGGAAAAGACATTTACTTGTTGCTACTGTCGATCGCAAGAATGGAAATTCTTCCAATATAAATCCCCTCCCAATGGACTATGGAGAAAACGGCGATGTGGACCATTTAAACTGTAAAAGAAAAAGAGGCTGAAGTTTTAGATTTTTAAAAAAAAGTAAAAAATGCAGTTAAAGAGCTTAAATTGTGAAAATGTAATAAATTATTCATGCTGAAATATGCAAATTTTTCTATTTTGTGAGTATTTAATATACCTTTTTGAAAAGAATTTAGTGGATGTTTTCAAATTAAGGCAAATTGAGAAAAAAATTCATTTAGTTTTTGTAAAATTAAAAATTGTGTATTAATTAGTTGTGATTCTGTTCCGAAAATTTAAGGCATTTATTTCTAAAAAAAATTAAGAATTGGTCATTAATCCGAAAATTTAGGCATAAAAAATATTGTGAATTTCGACAAATGGTCGCCAAAAAAATTAATTTTGTCAATCGTTTGCAGAAAAATCGCGAATTTCGTCAAAGAATCGTGGGGAAAACGAAAATTTTATTAATGAATCGCAGAAAAACACAAAATTCATCAAAGAATTAATTGCAGGAAAAACACATTTCGTCAAGGTATTGCAGAAAAAATGCAAATTTCGTCCAAGAATCATGAAAAACCCCCACAAATTTCATCAAAAGATCGCTAAAACCCCTTAAATTTTGTTAAAAGATCGTGAAAAACCCCGTAAACTTTGTCAAAAGATCATGAAAACCCTCATAAATTTTCTCAAAATCGCGAGAAAACGTAAATTTCGTCAAAAGGACTGCAAAAAACCGTATACTTCGTCAAAAGATTGCAAAAAAACTCCCGCATATTTCGTCAAAAGATAAAAAAAAAAACCATGTTCTGTCAAAAAAAAAAAAAAAAAAAAAAAAAAAACGCATGTACCATCAAAAGATCAAGAAAAAAAACATATATTCCATCAAAAGATCAAGAAAAATCCACAAATTTCATCAAAAAATCAAGAAAATTCCACAAATTTCGTCAAATGATCACGACAAAACCTCAAATTCGTCAAAAGATCATGAATAAAAAACGCTATTTCGTTAAAGAGCTGCGAAAAATATGCATAGTTAGTGCCGGGAGTGGTCCCTCTTCCCCCCGTAACTTTTCAGAAAATTTGCTGTGAATTTCAGAATTTTTTTATTTTTTACTCAGAATCACTCCTGATTAATGTCATAACAATGCAAAATTATCAAGTGTCTACTTTGTCTAACAGTGTTGAATTCAGGAGGGTGGCCCGGGGGGACATACCCCCCCAGAGCAATGAGATCCCCCCCCCCCCCACCTCCGCCTGGAGCCACAGAAATTTCTCCTGGAGAAAGGTGTCTGGATTCAACACTGCTGTCTAGTGTTTAGCACAAATGACTTTCAAATAGAATGCAAAAATATTATCTTTATTTTTTGAAGACTTTCGCATAACATTTCACATTTAGGCCTTTGCTATTGTATGTTATGTATGGCATTCGCCTAAAAACAAATGTGAAAATGAAAAATAATTTTTTTTTCTTTTGGACACTTTTGTAGTATGGTATTTTGTAACATTAAAATTTTCATTACTGGAAAGGTGCTTGAAATTTGGGTAAGGTACTTTAATTTTATCATGAAAAGAGAGTATGAACCCTGTTATATGTAGCATATTTATTAGAAAAGGTACAACTATTTTGATGAAGTTTTAAAATGTAAACAAAATGATGCTTTATAAACATGATCAAAAATACCTCTGGACAAATCATTGTATTACTTACCAAGGCAGCACATCTATATGGGCAAAAGTGGGTCAGGGATATAGATCTATATGGGCTACCCATATTAAGCCCGCATAGAATGTCCACTTTTTTTTTCCATATGGGCCCATACGGGTTATTTATATATATCTATATGGATGTCTATGTCGATCTATAAAGATATCTAAATGGATCTATGTGGGATCCCTATGTAGATCTATAATGATATTTATAAGGATCTGTATGGGCTACCCATATTGGGCCCGCATAGAATGTCCACTTTTTTCCCATATGGGCCCATATACGTTGTTTATATATGAATGCTATTTTATATGAATGCCTATGTCGATTTGTAGAGATATCTATAAAGCTATTTACATAGATCTGTAAAGATTTATAATGTGATCTTTATAGATTTATAGGTCACAGATTTAAGGAGACTTCACTCACATGAAAACACCCGCTCCGTAATATAAAATTTATGGGCAGGTTGTTTTCGAATTTCTCACTTAAATTTGAATATTTTTAAATGATTTTTTAAATATAGGATAGCTGAGCTCAATCTCGAATTTTGTACTTTGATTTTGGTTACAGATTTTTTTTATAAAGGTACTTTCACTTTCAAAACCGGTTCTGAAAGTGAAGGTACCTTTATTATTTTTTTTAAATCTGCAACTGAAATCAAGAAGTAAAAAATAGCCATATTAGAGATCAACCTCAGCTATCTTATGAAAAAAAAAAAAAAAAAAAGTTTAAAATATATTCAAATGATAAATTCAAAAACAACATACCCATAGGTTTAACATCACTGAACGGGTGATTTCAAGCGAGTGGAGAGTCCCCTTAAAATTAAAATTAAACTGCTATAACTATTTCAATTGTGATATGATTAGCTTGTTTAGTTTTGAAAATATTTTTGTAAGCATCACTTAGTCAAAGTACCCTAACAACATAGAAAACATTAGACCAATACTAAATATTTCTATTGTTAAGATAAGTGTAAATCCAGTAATTTCATCATGTCCTATTTTTTAACAACAAAGTACCTGAGCAGCATGAAGTTTAACGATGTGAAACATTTCTCAAAAAAATTTAAATTCAAAGCATATATATTTTTGTACAACAAATTTATTTTTTAAACTGCACTAAAAAGTGCCCATCCCAAAAATTTTATAAAATTTATTGTAATTGCAGTTTTTAATGTATTCTATCATTCAAAATTGGCATAAAAAGTTTCAACGATTCTAACTTTATAGCAATAGTACAGGAACATTATAGGTCAAATTAATTTGTAAATAGTTATTCTGATTTTCTGCATCTAATAAATTACATATTTCCACACTGAATTTATCTTTCTTGTTCAAAGATCTGAACATGTTGACCAGCTGTAACTTAGTACTGGGCTATGTAGAAAGTAATATTTAGTTAAATAAGTAAAATTTAAACAAAGAAGCAAGGTATGAGGTAAGGAACAAAGTAGATGATGGAAATATTTTGGAATTAGCTGGAAAATAATCATAAATTTTCTTTATTTACTTTATGTAGTTTAAACAATGAAGCAAGATATGAGGTAAGACTTGAACAAAGCAGATGAGAAAAAATAATCATAAACTTTATTTACTTTATATAACCAAATAAATTTAATAAATGCAAATCATGTGTGCATTGTGCAAAGTTCTGTGAGAAGTTTGTCTGCTGGACCATACAGTGTGCATGACATGCACACTTGAGACAAATTCAATATTTTACTTTTTCACAAAAAAAAAAACCCCTAAAGGAAGGTTAACATTCTAGTGGCCTCGAAAGCTTCACAAATACCATAATGAAAGAGAGACTACTTGGAGCAAGTGAACATGACTACCAATCTCCGCACACAAAAATTCCTTTCTGGGGGTCACCGGCGACCCCAGGTCTTGTGATTTCAGGGTTAATGTACAATGGTTACATATGGAATTTATCATATTTTTAGGTTTTATACATTTACATAGTCTAAGTTAGCAACAAATCCATTTATATTTTTTCACAATTTTAATTATTTCTAAACAGTACAAGTACGTAATTTAATTTTTACATCATCGAATAAAAAAATAATTTCAAATTCAATTTGTTTAAAACCTGTATTTCAATTTACTTTTTATTTAATTGTTAAAATAATTTAAGCATAATTGAAAAAAAAATATTTAATTGCATGCAACTTAATTCCAGAAGATTAACCTATCTATACTTAATATAAATAGTTCAGTGCCTCCCCCTGATATTTCATAAACAAATACTTTACCAAAATATACAGCACATAGCAAAACCTTTAGCTATTTCTTTGGGGATTAATCTTTACAAGTTTAATTCAAGGTTACAATTCCATATGTAACCTTTTGCATGCAGCTAATATAAAAATATTGCTACTTACTCTGCTAACCCTAATTTAACAATAGCAGAACCATCACTGGAGATTTTTTTTTTTAAATTCAATATTTCTAAATAATTTACTATGAAGATTAATTTGTTGAAATAGTGGCAGAGAAAAAATAATCCCCAATGGCAGCCCTGCAATAGTTGAAAGGAAAATGAAACAGGCAAAATAAAATAACAACACAATTCAGTTGGTTTGCGCTATGCCACTCCATTTATTGAAAATACAATTTATATATTCATATCAACTATGTAAGACTAATATTTTTCTAATATAATCCTATTTTTCATACAGTTTCCCACAAAAAAATTTCAGAGGGGGTGCTGCACGCATATTCACAATATCTACTCGGTTCAGATTCGACACTGGTATTTCTCAGTATATTTTTCTGGTATGAAATGTTGAATATATTAAACACTTAGTTTTATAGGGTGTAAAAAAAATCATGATTTTTTTTTGAAAAATCAAAAAAATTGAATTTTTTTGATTTAAATCAGATTTTTATGATTTTTTTCCCAGTGTTCAAATACTGAATAACTACCAAGAATTTTAGATTTCCAAAACAGTTAAATCACTAATTGCTAACATAATCTATGTTTTTATACTTTAATGAATAAATTATAATTATTAATAATTACAGAAATTATAAAAACTGCAAATTAGCAGTTTCATTAATTAGTATCATACAATATTGTTATATACATAAATATTGTAATAATTATGTAAAACTTTATTAAAGACTAGTGATATTTAAAATTATTAATAACTGCATTTAATACTAAATAGTTAACATTACTTCAAATTAATAATTATTAAACAATTAACTTTCTAATTAGGAACATATTATAAAATTTTAAGCTCTAATTATTAAAATGATAATTAATAATGTAATTCATTTCAGAAAGTAAAGGGACAGGATTCCAAAAAAGGGCACTATTTCATGAGGAAATATATAAGAAAAAATGAATAATTTTTAGTATGATAAATAAAATGTCCTTAATTTTTAATAATTTTAAGAATCACAAATTGTAAAATACAATTAAATAACATGATTGAATGATATCCTGTTTTGTAAAGAAATAAAGTTTTATTATTTTTGCAAGATCTTGGGCATGTGAATTTAGGAATGAGGAAGTTTTTTACAAGAAATCTCTACAACTACGGATGAATTTAACTTTTTTAAGGCAAGGTGCATTTTGCCAATTTCAAAAGGGGAAGGGTGAAAAAAAAGGGCCTAGAAGAAACAGCAAGTAATTACAGAATTAATAAAAAATGCAAATAGGTAATTTCATTAGTTAGTAACACAAATAACAAAACTAACAAATATTATTTGCAGCTCGTTTTGTATTTTTACTTATTAAAATTACTGTCAATCAGCAAAATCTAAACTTACACACATGTTTTACACACTTATGTGTATGCTAACCAAAAAAATTATGAAAATGAGTTAAACCCATTCATACACACATAAAGAATAAATATAAGGATAGCCAGTTATATCTGAAATTCTCAAAATATTTAAATATCTGAAATCCTAAAAATATTTAAATAACAGCATTATTACATCTTAGTGGGGATTATCAGCTTTCAATGGTTTATTTTTGTTTTCTTTTTAAGAAAAGTTTTGCTGCCTTTTCAATCCCTAATTATTTTTTTTATTTAGTAGTATATATGGAATTACAAAGTAAAAAAAAAACAACATTTTATTCAACCTATACCGAAGAAGATCTTGCTGTGCTTTAACGTTTTTATACCAATTGGCTCTTTTTCTCTTATGCATTCATTTACAATTTAGCTTTTGAGCAGACGTCACTCATTTATTCTTCTTTAACTCAAGATTGCTATTAATTTATTGTTACAAAAGTAGAACGAGAAACTAAGACACTGACTACTTCTTTTAATTGCAGAAATTTATTACACCTGCTATGTTTATTTTATATAAAATAATACATAAATTCATCACATAAAGAAAATTATCACATTACAAATTATATTAGATTTAAAAATCATTTTTAAATGAAACTTTTATGTTGGATAAAAACAATGCATTTTACAAATTTAACTGTTTTTAATTTTTTATAATACTCAAGAATTAAGCTTAGAAACAATTATTTAGAGCTCTTTTTTTGTTTATTCATAAGTCAAAATACCTGTAGAAACTTTAAATTATGTTCATCTTAGATTTCAATACTTTTTTTTTGACATTTCAAACATTTAGAAAATTTTTGATTTTAATCAATGATTTTTTTTAAAAAATCAGTTGATTAAAATCATGATTTTAATCACTGATTTAAATCAACTGATTAAAATCATTGACACCCTAGTTATTATCTTCATGTAGTAATAAAATTATCCTAATCATATTATAAATGTGAAAGTGCGAGTATATTTGGATGAAGTCAGAATCAAAATGGATAACTAAATTTTTATGTGTTCATTATCCATTATATTATTCTTTATCTAATGTTTAAATTTTCCATTAAGTTAATAAAATTTACGTATTTTATTTGTTTGTAATATATAAAATAAGAGTTATAAAAAGGAAACCTATTTTCAGTCAAGTGTAGGAATAGAATATTCTTGCGTTTATAATATTGCACCATTTCAAAGGAAAAAATATGAAAATTGATTTGACATTAAAATAATAATAGCAGGGGTGATTGTGCTCCAGGTGTAGCTCGGATTTCCGGGTTTTTCGGTCGATCCTTCCGGGTTTATGAGATCGTTACGTTTAGCGGAAAATTCGGACATTAAAAAATATCGCAAATTTCGACAAATGGTCGTCGAAAAAAATCTATTCCTCAATCATTCGCTGAAAAAAATCGACAATTTCGTCAAAGGATTGCGGGGGAAAAGTGAATTTCGTCAAAGAATCTCGAAATAAACACATTTCGCCGAAGGATCGCGAAAAAAGCGCGAATTTCACAAAGGATCGCGGAAAAAGCGCGAATTTCGCAAAGGATCGCGAAAAAAGCGCGAATTTCGCAAAGGATCGCGATATAACTAAGATTTTCGTTGAAACATTGCAGGGAAAAACGTGATTTTCGTCAAAAGATCGTGGGAAAAACTGATATATCGTCAAAGGAATGCGAAAAAATGGATATCGTCAAAGGATAGCTGGAAAAATGCAAATTTCGTTAAAAGATCACGTAAAAAACATTAATTTCTTTAAAGAATCGCGGAAAAAATGCGAATTTCGTCAAAAGACCGTTGAAAAATCACATAATTAGAACCGGGAAGGATTTTCTCCACACTGGAATCGCGGGGAAAACGCGATTTTCGTCAAAAGTTTGTGATGGAAAACGTGATTTTCGTCAAAGGATCACGGGAAAGACGGAAATATCGCCAAAGGATCCCTGGAAAAACGTGAATTTTGTTAAAGGATCGCGGGGAAAAAAACTAATTTCTTTAAATAATCGCGAAAAAACCCATAAATTTCACCAAACGATTGCAGAAAAATACAAATTTTGTCAAAGAATCTCAAAATAAAACAAATTTCGTCTAATGATCGCGAAATAAACACATATTTCGTCAAAGGATCCCCAAAAAAATGCAAAATTCGCAAAGGATCGTGAAAAAAAAACAAGATTTTCGTCAAAAGATTGCAGGAAAAGCAGAAATGTTGCCAAAGGATCGCGGGAAATATGCAAATTTCATTAAAGGATCATGAAAAAAAACAATTTCTTCAAAGAATCGTGGAAAAAACGCGAATTTCGTCTAACGGTCGCGGGAAAAAACGCGATTTTCGTCAAAGAATCTCTAAAAAAACTGAAATATCGTCAAAGGATCGCAGAAAAGTAGCAAATTTTGTTATAGGATCACGGGGAAAAAACATGAATTTCTTTAAAGAATGGCGAAAAAATGCAAATTTCGCGGAAAAAACGCAAATTTCGTGAAAGGATCTCAGAAAAAACACATAATTAGAACCATGAGTGATTCTCTCCCCACCCTCTCTTCTGTAACCTTTCAGAAAAGTTGCTGTGAATTTCAGATATATTTTTTTTTTACTCAGAATCACCCCTGGTATTGTGTTATCCATCTCAATCTCAGTACGAAAATGTCCAGAATTGCATATCTGTAATGTGTAATACCCAAGAAGAAAGCAGGAAAAAGAAATTTACCTTGTGTAAGAGTAAAGCTTTAAAAATTGATTTTTATTTATTTTTTTCTAATACTTAGCCACTTAGAAGTAAAATTGGATTGGTTTTGACATTTTTTTACTGTTTTCAAATAACTAGATATGACTTGCATTAAATCTACTAAGAGATAACGCTTAACACATAATTTGTACTTGTTTCATGAGTACTTAGAATAAATTCATTTACTGAATATAGAATTCGAACTTTGCTTGCATATAACAAGATAAATTGCACCCTTCATTTGATGAAGCCATTTAGCTTTCAGTGAAATTAACACAAGTTTACCAAATTATGTTTTTCTGCAATTGTATATTTCAAACAATAGCAGAAATATGTCATTTGATTGCCATGCTGTTGCAGCATCAGTTGTTATGTAAATTGATATTGGTATATTTTGCATCTATAATTTTCAGGGTTTTTCACTTTGTATCGATTAATTTTCAGGGTTTTTCACTCGGAGTCACAATCACCCCTGTAATAGTTACAACAATGTTAACTTTACTAAAAATGCACCTGACCTGAAAATCCGCGAGTGATTGTGTTTCTGGATTTTTTATAACCACTAATATTTGCCTTATAAATTACGAAATTAAAAAATGCGACAATTACTATTTGAAAAAAAATAAGAAAAAAAAATCCAGAAACACAATTGCCCTGAAAACCAGTATTAGTTATGTTGGTTATATTGTGGTAATACTTGCACTCACCATTAACAGTGTTGCCAATTTAGCCAAATTCTAAATCTGTACCAGTCTTTATAAACAGTATTTTCATTTTATTTAATCGATGAAAGTCTGCCATTAAATAAAGTGAAAATTAGTATTAAAAATTTCTGGTATATATTTTGAATACAAAAATACGTTTACTTTTAAGCACCGATCGCTATCAATGATACTTGAACTATCACCAATGTTGGTAAAATATTTGATTTATATTGGAAATACTTGTAATGAAATGTGAAAATTGAATTGTAACAATATGTCAATATTGTGAAAATATTTATTTTATGTTGGAAATATTAATAGTGAAATTGCAAAATATTTTTTGCCAATTTACATTTTGCACATATTAACTCAATACGGAAAAAAATATTTTGAAATTTCACTATTAATATTTCCATTATAAAGTAAATATTTTTGCAATTTGCTTGTAACTTTTATTTTGTGAACTACAAACAAGCAAAATGAGCAAATTTTATTATCTTAAGTGAAAATTTTAAATATTGGAAAAAAATTAATATAATGCATAATATGAATGAATACAAAGGCATTTAATTATCTGTTGTGACGCTGGCTTCAGCTAAACATTTTCGCCCTTTCACATTTATAATATTATTAGAATTAGGATACAATCATTATCACATAGAGATAATAACAAAATTAAGTGTTTCAAAATATTCAAAATTTCATACCAGAAAAATATACTGAAATACCAGTGTCAAATCTGAACCGAGTAGGTATTGTGAATATGCATGCTGCACCCTGTCTGTCCTTTCGTTTAGAAAAATGCATGCTTCAGCCTCTGTAAAAAAAAGAAAATTTCCCATAAGAATCAAAAATCCTACGAGCAAGCACTCTGCCCTTCTTTAATTCTAGGGGGTTATCAAAAGATTTAGGTATCTGAACATTTACAAATATGTATCTTTGAAGAAGAAAGTTCAGGAAGTATAAACAGCCAGCATTTTTTTCCTCTCAAATGCATAACTTTACACTCAGGATCATTAACGCAGGATTCTTCAGCTTCGTATAAATTTGAATCCAGATTCCATGTCGGGAAAAATTAAATTGCTCCAAGCATCTGGTTAATGTCACCACCTATTTTTAAAATATAAGGATTAAATTTTCAAGATATAAAATTGTTTGTGCAGACATAAAAATTTTATTTAAATATGAAGAAATATAATTTAAAAAATCAAATTTCATGCAGCAAAAACAGTCAAACATTACAACAACATCCATTTAATTCAGTTTTACAAAGAAAAAGCTTCATTTGAAAAATCAATATATTACAAACTGATAAATTCACCATGAACGTACACCCCCCTTCCCCTCAAAATTAAAAATTGGTTTGGAACAAGCCACACAACAACATTCAAGCTAATATGAAACTTATGGCAGCATTCTTTCCAAATTTCTCGTTTGCATTTCTATAATTGTACAGTATTCTTCAAGATTATAGATTTTTTTTTTTTTTTTTTTTTTTTTTTTTTTTAGCTTCAACTTCTACTTTCAAATTGGTTATGAAAAAATGTCTTCATAAAAAATGCAACCAAAATTGAAAAAGTAAAAAGATACCCAGTTAAAGAGACCTGATGTACTGCACATTAAGAAAAAAACTGCAAAAAGAATGCACCCATATATATAACATTGACTTGCGACTTGAGAGTTGTCATTTGACTACCCTACTATCTTAAACAGAAAAGCATATACCTTGATATTTTCAAGCAATAGTTTCACTTTTGAATAAATTTCAACTTTTGTTTGTTGATTATTCCCACTTCAATTTCATAGTTTATTTTAAAAATTAAGGGACAGTAAATGGTAATTTTTCCATTTATAAATCAATTATGAAAAATTGCATATTAAATATGAGTTTATCAGAGTTCATTCTAAGATCAAGGGCAGGCAGGGTGCACTTTGCCATAAAAGGGCACTTTAGTGAAAAAAAGGGCGCATTAATATAATGATAAATAATCAACTAATAACTCTTCCCTTCCTAACCCCACCCCCTAAAAAGTCTTTGCTACTACCCCTTTACCCCATTCATGACACTTTGCAGTGTAGGGGTTGATTCTTTTCCAAAAATTAAAAAAAAAAAGAAAGAAAAAAAAGGTCATAAATCTGAAAATTTGGACATAAACTATATCACAAATTTTGAGAAATATTCGCCGAAAAAAACCAATTTCGTCAGAGAATCGCAAAAAAATGCCAATTTCGTCAAAAGACCTTTCCATTTTTTTTTTTTTTTTTTTTTCTTATTTCAGCTGAATTTTCCCGGTAGCCGAGAAACGGGGTATAGAGACAGAGAGAGAGAAATTTATGACTGTATCGGTGCTGGAATTTTACTGAAAATAATTGGTGTCTGTATGAGGATGTTGGGGGGGGAGTGAAAAGGAACAGATTAGGAGCAAAATGGGGCTAGGACATTATATAATGTTTACAAATAGTTTAGAGTTTGCTTGAAATAAGCGATGAAATTAACTTAAAGGGCGCTATTTTTCCCACGGTCGATTTTCCAAGTGATAGGGCTCATGGGGCGGGGATTTTGGACAGTGGGGGCATCGGGGCATCAAATTTTGTAAAGAAGGGCAGGCAGGGCAGCCCGCCCCACGAAAAATGCCTAGAATGAACTCTGAGTTTATAAATGGATAATACCAAACAGAAAGTATTTCCTTGTGCATCAATTTTTGCTTCAAACACTATTTTTCTTTTTTAAGTATTTTGCTCTAAGTTTGATTTATACAGCTGAACAGTTCATAGGTTCACACTCAAATTTAAAAATGTGGAAATTCTTAAAAGGGGAAAAAGATAAATCTAGGAGTGCTTTCAGGTGAAAAAAAAAGGCTTATTACAAGGATTAAAATATGAATTGCTAAACTGTTTTCACTCTCACCTATCCCAAAATATATGAAGAAACAACACCCCTCCTTTTATTTATTTTTTTTTTTGGGGGGGGGGGGGGGATTTGCACTGCCGAAATTTAAAGTAACAAATAGGAAAGTTTTTATACTGGGATTTTAAAGATTTTGAAAGTGTATGCTGAAGGTTTATAACTAAGTAAAGATATTCTGAAAACAAAGTATATTATTACAGCAGTAAGAATAGATAAACTTCAAAAAAGAGAAAAAAAAATATTTTCCCACCTTCCCTCATACTAAGAGGTCCTCCCTTTTTCTAGAAGTGAAGATGAGAAAAAAGTATACAGTACAGAACCATTTATCCGGAATGCTTGGGGTCAAATGTATTCCGCATAACTGGTTTTTCCGGTTAACTGGCTGTGCATTAAAGCAGCATCCATTTGATAAGTTTTGTGGAATATGCGTGGTTGTGGCATTATTTCTTATTTTAATTTATTAGATTACTTGGATTAAAAATCAATGCAAGAAAGATCAAAAGTTAACCAGAGTTTAAAAGAAGGTAATTTATAGAATCCCTTAGGAACAAAAATTCTTCTGTTTCCTCTGCATAAAAATTAAAACATCTAAAATACAACTAAATATGTTTTCATTTCAAATACTAGATGTTGTCATCAAATTATACAGTTGTTTCAAGCAATGCCTATGTCAAACTGGCAGTGTATGACACCTTTTTCTGCAAAGATTCTGAAATCAGTCTATCAGAAATATCATTCCGGATAACTGGTTTCCGGATAAATGGTTCCATACTGTAAATAGAAAATTTGATGGAAATTGAAATTTTTATTGTAAAACAATCACAGGTCACATTAGTCGATTCGAAGTTACAATAGGTGGTCTCAAGACATACACATTTTTAACATACACCATGTGCAGGGATGTGGAATTTCTAGAAAATTTTACAAGCCAGCAATATGCAACGCTGAGTTGAAAATTGTTCTGACAAAATTTACTCAACTGCAAAATTCATTGATTACAATTACTACAAGGCATTTTCTTAATTTGTTTTTTATAAAATTAAGAAATATATACAAGAAAGGAAGGTGTAATATAGAATAGAATTTAGTGCCATGTTTACATAGTAGTAATTTGAAAAATAGTAAAATATAGCTAATTACTAAAAAATAAGGTTTTCCGCATATCTTTTTAGTTTGCAGTTTTTGAAGACTACCTAAAAATTCACTCGCCCTGTCGGAAAATCTGCTCACCAGTGGCGAGTAAAATGATGCATGTCTCTACCCCTAACCAAGTGAGATCAGACAAAACTACAATTTATATTCAGTAAAATTCCCCCATTTTGTCAATTTTTTTGCTTGATTTTAAAAACTTAAACATGGATTTTCAAACAGCATTTTTTTTTGGGGGGGGGAGGGGGGCATTTCAAATCTTGCAGAGTTGGATAAAACAGCAAAAAATTAACAATAAAGCATTATTTCAGGTTTCACAGACAATAAAAATCAGAAGGAAAATAGGGGAAATTTTACTATATTAATCCCGACATACAGAGTTTTCAGTAAAAAAAAAAAAAAATAAATAAAATAAACAGATTTTCTCAGATTCAAGCAGAGCATTCGAAAAATTGAGTTATTTTAAGAGAATTTACACACACAACTTTCTTAATTGTTCATTTAAAAAGATTGCAAAATTGATCAATTGGTTACGAGAAAAAACTCGCACAATTTGTCAGTCAATCATGGAGAACAAATCGTGAAATTCTTCAGCCTGTTGTGGAAAAACATACATAATTCAATGAACAGTCATGGAAAAAAATCCACGATTTTCACCAATCAGTCGCAGGTTAAAAAACATGAAATTCGTCAGTGCATTGCCTGAAGAAAACTGCAAAAAAAACCTCTGATTTTCTCTAATCGGTCACAAAAGAGCCTAAAAATTTGCCTGTGGTACTAGGAAAAAAATTTCAAAAAGGGTTTGTACCTCATAACCACTTTATACCTTGTTCAAAAAACATATTTTTAACTGGTTTGTTTAGAGTTCCGTTTATTAGTATAAATTTGGGATATTTTCTAACAACTGGTATCATTTAGCAATTTTTCACCCATCGACTGACAAAATTTAATATTTTTTCATTTGACTGACCAATGAATTTGAAGATAACTTCCTTCTAACAGTTGGCAAATTTTGAGACTTTTTCTGCAACCAATTGGTGAAAATCATGTGTTTTTTACAGTGACCGACTGATGAATTTCATCCCCCCCCCCCCATCCGCAACAAACAGAAGAATTTTGTGAATTTTACACACGATTGACTGTCGAATATCACAATTTTCTTGTGCAATGGATTTACAAATTTCACAATATTTGAAAGTCCCCCACTGAAGAATTGCAAGATTTATTTTTTTTTTCAACGATCGACTGGCAAATTTTGTGATTTTTTGCCACGAATGAATGCCAATTTTCAAAACCTTTTCCCATAACTTATTGACGATTTTAACAATACATTGAATTTTTAACACTTGTTGAATTCTGTGTTTATTTCTTATAACCGTTTGGTGAAACTCGCAGGTATTTTTTATATGGTTGATGGATGAATTTCTCCGATTTTTCCCACAGACAATCAATGAATTTAATGACTTCAGACATGCTACAGACTCAAAAAAAAAAATAAGCTGAACTTTTACGGCCCCATGCGCAAAAAGAACTGGATTTTTTTCCACAACCCCTTTCTCATTTTTTCTGCAATTCTTTGATAAAATTGGTATTTTTTCATGGCCTGTTCACAAAATTCGCATTTTTTCCAGGATCCTTTGATGAAATTAGTGATTTATTTTGCAATTTGTTGACAAAATTTGCATTTTTTATAGGATCCTGTGATGAAATTTGCATTTTTGCAACCTTTTGATGAAATTCATTTTTTTCTGTGATCCTCTGATAAAAAACGCATGATTTTTCTGCGATTATTTAACGAAATTCACATTTTCCACGATCCTGTGACAAAATATGCAGTTTTTTATATACGCAGTTATGTATGCAAAATATGCAGTTTATATATGCAAAATATGCAGTTTGCCATGATCGTTTGACAAAATTCGTGTTTTTTCACGGCCTTTTGGTGAAATTTGCATTATTTTTGCAATCTTTTAACAAAATCATTGACTTGCAATTTGTTGACACCCTTTTATGAAATTCGCACTTTTCCCGCGATCCTTTGACAAAATTAGTGGGGTTTTTTTTGCAGACTTTTGGCAAATTTCACATGATGAAATTTGTGTTTTTGAAGCCTTTTGATAAAATTTGCATTTTTTCTGCGATCTTCTAATAAATTCATGATTTTTCTGCAATTATTTAACGAAATTCACATTTTCCACAATCCTGTGATGAAATGTGCATTTTTTCTGCAATCCTTTCATGAAATATGCATTTTCCCATGATCGTTTGATAAAATTTCCAGTTTTTTTTCATGCCATCATGAGTTTAGCATGTTCCTCATGATTTTTTGAAAAAATTTTCATTTTTTTCGTGGCTTTTTGATGAATTTCGCATTTTTCTCACGATTCTTTGACAAAATTCGCATTTTTTTTCAGGATCCCATGATAAAAATTTGCAGCTTTTTGACGAAATTCATGTTTTCTGCGATCTTTTGACGAAATATGCGTTTTTCCGCAATCCTTTCACGAATTATATGTTATCCCATGATCATTTGATGAAATCCACTTTTTTCCAGACCCTTTGACGAAATTCGCATCTTTCTGGACCCTTTGATGAAATTAGTGTTTTTTTCTCAATCCTTTGATGAAATTCACATACTTTTGATGAAAATTGTGTTTTTCCACGATACTTAGATGAAAATTGCATTTTCTGAGATACTTTGACGAAAATAACGTATCGTCTGACAAAATTTGTGTTTTTTCTGGAATCTTTCAGGCACAGCAGGCGATAGTTGTGTGGGGGTGGTTATGTTTTCATTCTGTTCAGTTCTGTATGTGGACTAAATGTGTGGTAGGTAACAGGAAAGAAAAGGTCGAATGAGAAAGGGAGAAAAATTAACTCAATTTGGTGCTGTTTGTACTCACGTTTTTGCTGTATTTTGTCAGATATCGCTACCTCCCACCCCTCCTAAGAATGTCAAAAAATTTTAATGCAGATTTGCACTGATCCCAGGGATGATGATAAATTCAATGGGCCGAAAAAGCGGAATTCCATGTTTTTGCAGAAAATCAACATGTCTGCGATTTTCTTCATGTGAACATTGCATGAAGTTTTGAATCCCCCCCCCCCCCCCACACACACTTGACATACTGTCAAAACTCACGAGGGTTTTTTTCCTTGTGATGTTCCTCCCATGACCGCGAATGTTGCTGGTTTTTTATAATCAACTGATAGTCCAGGCAATAGAGACCGTATAGGGAGTCTACCTAGCAAAATTAATGGTAGTACTGGAAATCGGCTTTCTAGATATTTTTTGGGTCGCTGAATCCAAATTTGTAACATCCCACTAAAATTTCCCCCGGCAACCCCCGCCAAATTTTGGTAAAAAGCCCCCCAAAAAAGATTTTTATTAAAAAATTCCATTTTTTTATTGTTTTAGGTGAAAAGTATTTAGAAATTCAGAAAGTAGACAAAATTTGCAACAAATTAGATATATGACAGTGACTTAGGATTAAGGGGAAGGGGGGGATCTGCCTCGGAACATGCGCCACAGTGCTGCGTGGACTAAGTTGCGCAATTCCACTTAACCACTCACACGTTTACATTAGCCCTCCCATCTTCTCTCTGAACTTTCTCTATAAGGTTTACTTTAAGTTTTTTGGGTCGTTGAATCAGAATTTTTAACTTTCCCCCAAAATTTTCCCCCCTGAAACCCCCCCAAATATTTGCTTTTAACTTAAATTTCTTATTGTTTTAGGGGAAAAGCATTATGAAATTCAGAAACGACAAAATTTGCAACAAATAGGATACATGATATTATGACGTAGGATAAACGGGGAGAGAGGGGGCTGCCTCGGAACATTCTCCGTGCGCTTTTCTCAAAAAACAACTTTTCTCAAAAAATCAATTTTTTGGGGGGTTGCCGGGTGAAATTTTGGTGGAAAGTTAAAAATTCTGATTCAGCGACCCAAAAAACATCTAGAAAGCCGATTTCCAGTACTACTATTAATTTTGCCAGATAAAATCCCCTATTGCCTGGACTTCATCATTTAGTGCATGTAGCACCGCAGTGCATGTTCCGAGGCAGCCCTCACCCTCCCCGTTCATCCTAATTCATAATGTCATATATCCTATTTCTTGAAAATTTTGTCTAGTTTCTGAATTTCATAATGCTTTTCCCCTAAAACAAAAAGGAATTTAAGTTAAAAACAACTATTTGGGGGGGGGGGGCTTCGGGGGGGATATTTTTGGGGGAAAGTTAAAAATTCGGATTCAGCGACCCAAAAATCTTAAAGTAAACCTTATAGAGAAAGTTCGGAGGGGAGAGATGGGAGGGCGAATGTAAACGTGTCAGTGGTTAAGTGGAATTGCGCAACTTAGTTTACGCAGCACCGCACGCAAGTTCTGAGGCAGATCCCCCCCTTTCCCTTCATCCTAAGTCATAATGTCATATATCTAATTTATTGCAAATTTTGTCTACTTTCTGAATTTCTAGCTACTTTTCACCTAAAATAATAAAAAAAACCTTTTTTGGGGGGCTTTTTACCAAAATTTTGGGGGGTTGCCGGGGGAAATTTTGGTGGGAAGTTACAAATTCGGATTCAGCGACCCAAAAAACATCTAGAAAGCCGATTTCCAGTACTACCATTAATTTTGCTAGGTAAAATTCCCTATTGCCTGGACTATGATTAATTTGAAGATAATTTCCTTTTAACAATTGGCAAATTTTGAAACTTTTTTTGCAACCAATTGGTGAAAATCGTGTGTTTTTTACAGGGACAGATAGATGAATTTCATTTCACTCCCCCCCCCCCCCCCCCCAACCAACCAACTGAAGAATTTTGTGAATTTTTCACACAATTGGCTGACGAATATTATGATTTTTTTTTGTGCAATGGATTTACAAATTTCACAACATTTGAAAGTCCTCCACTAAAGAATTGCAAGTTTTTCTCAATGATCGACTGGCAAATTTCACAATTTTTTGCCACAAATGAATGCCAATTTTCAAAACCTTTTCCTATAACTTATTGATGAATTTAACAATACATTGAAATTTTAACGCTTGGTGAATTCTGTGTTTATTTTTTATGACCGATTGGTGAAACTCACAGGTATTTTTTATATGGTTGATGGATGAATTTTGCAGATTTTTTCTTCACAAAATTTGCATTTTTTCCCCGATCCTTTGATGAAATTAGTGATTTATTTTGCAATTCATTGACAAAATTAGTGTTTATTCCACAGACTTTTGACAAATTTCACATTTTTCTTTTGATTCTTTGACAAAATTTGCATTTTTTACAGGATCCTATGATGAAATTTCCATTTTTGCAGCCTTTTGATGAAATTCACATTTTTTTCTGGGATCCTCAGATAAAATTCATGATTTATCTGCGATTATTTAACAAATTCACATTTTTTTCTGCAGTCCTCAGATAAAATTCATAATTTTTCTGTAATTATTTAACAAATTCACATTTTTTTCTGCAGTCCTCAGATAAAATTCATAATTTTTCTGTAATTATTTAACAAATTCACATTTTCCACAATCCTGTGATGAAATGTGCATTTGTTACACAATCCATTCATGAAATATGCATTTTTCCATGATAGTTTGATCAAATTCTTGTTTTTTCACAGCCTTTTGATAAAATTCACATTTTTTTTTTTGCAATCCTTTGACGAAACCAGTGACTTTTTTGCAATTCGTTGACACCCTTTTACGAAATTCTCATTTTTTTCTGCAATACTTTGATGAAATTAGTGTTTTTTCATGGCCTGTTTCACAAACCCAGTAGCAGAAACTGTCCAGCATGGCAGCGGGCGCCGCAGATTAATCCACTAGCTTAAAAAGAAAGGCTGGGCTTAGAAAAAAGCTGAAATTTACTTTTAAGTCTCTAGATTTATGGTATTTGTTTCATAATTTCATTATATTTTCTTTATAAAGGCAAATTTTTCTTACTTTATGGTAAAGGTCAAAATTAGCACTAGCCACCGGCCACAGGGCCAGTAAATGAAAAAAGTGGCTAGTGAAAAATTGTCTATCAGCGGCCACCTTCCGGTCACTTTTTTACAAGGAGATAATAAAAAAATTTCTTTCATTTCATCAAAGATTCTACTTTTTTTTAAATTCCAATATATTTCTATTAACATATTTATTTGGGCTACTCAGTTTTATATTTAATACTTATAGAAATTTTACTGTTTAGCATTTTGAAATAAAAAAGTGGCCGCTAGTTTAAAGAAAGTGGCCACTTAAAAAATTAGTTCTACCGGCCAGTGGCCGCTAATGAAATTTCCCAATTTTGACCTATACTTTATGGGATATTGTTGTTTTAGTAGGCTTAGTCTAGCACTATTGGGTCGCAGATAAATTTTACTACGCTGCAGACAGACACAGAAAATTCTGCTTCTGGGTTCATGAAATTCGCATTTTTCCCGCGATCCTTTGACAAAATTAGTGATTTTTTTTGCATTTTGTTGACAAAATTAGTGGGTTTTTTTGCAGACTTTTGACAAATTGCACATGATGAAATGTGCGTTTTTGTAGCCTTTTAATGAAATTAGCATTTTTCTGCAATCGTCTGATAAAATTAATGATTTTTCTGCGATTATTTAATGAAATTCACATTTTCCACGATTCTGTGACTAAATGTGCATTTTTTCCACTATCCATTCATGAAATATGCGTTTTCTCATGATCGTTTGACAAAATTTGCGGGTTTTTTTGTGCCGTCTTGATGAATTTCGCAATTTTTTTTGTGATTTTTTGACAAAATTAGCATTTTTTCCATGGCTTTTTGATGAATTTCGCATTTTTCTCGCAATTCTTTGACAAAATTTGCATTTTTTTTTTCAGGATCCTATGATAAAAATTTGCAGCTTTTTGACGAAATTCATATTTTCTGCGATCATTTGACGAAATATGCATTTTTGAACAATCCTTTCCCGAATTATATGTTTTCCCGTGATCATTTGACGAAATTAGTGTTTTTTTCTCGATCCTTTGACGAAATTCGCGTTCTTTTGATGAAAATAGCATTTTTCCACGATACTTAGAAGAAAATTGTGTTTTCTGAGACACTTTGAAGAAAATCTAGTTTTTCTGCAATACTTTGACGAAAATAACGTATCGTCTAATGAAATTTGCATTTTTCCTGCAATCCCTCATGCAGAGCAGGTGATAGTTGTGTGTGGGTGGCTATGTTTTCATGTTGTTCAGATCTATATGTGGACTAAATGTGTGGTAAGTAACAGGAAAGAAAAGGTCGAATGAGAAAGAGAGAAAAATTAACTCAATTTGGTGCTGTTTGTACTCACGTTTTTGTTACATTTCGTCAGATACTGCTAGCTCCCACTCCTCCTAAAAATGTCAAAAAATTTTAATGCAGATTTGCACCGATCTCAGAGATGATAAAATTCAATGTGCCAAAAAAGCGGAATTCCACGTCTTAGCAGAAAAGTGCCGAAAAAGCGGAATTCCACTTCTTAGCAGAAAAGTAACAAATCTCGCAAGGTTTTTTTTTTCTTGTGATGTTCCTTCCATGACGGAGAATGGAGCGAGTTTTTTATAATCAACTGATTAATTTTGTTTTTCTTATTTTGCTACTTTTTTATGTTAGCGTGGTGATCTTTCAAATGCTATCACCCAACAGGCGATAAACGCGCCAGTCTGTAAGTGGCACGGCAACCCTTCAGTGTACAGGTGGAATTGAAAAGAAGAGTTTTTGTAGTCAGAATATGCGGAATGTTAAAGAATAGTAAATGGTTTAATGAAAGCAGAATAAAAACTTAATATTTAATTTAGGATGCGAGTCAGATTAATTTGTTGACAAAATTAGTGTTTTTTTGCAGACTTTTGACAAATTTCACATTTTTCTTGTGATTCCTTGGCAAAATTTGCATTTTTTACAGGATCTTGTGATGAAATTTGCATATTTGCAGCCTTTTGATGAAATTCACATTTTTTTCTGCGATCCTCTGATAAAATTCATGATTTTTCAGTGATTAGTTAACGAAATTTACATTTTCCATGATCCTGTGACGAAATAGACAGTTTTTCCGAAATCCATTCATGAAATATGTCTTTTCCCATGATCGTTTGACAAAATTAGTGTTTTTCATGGCAACCCTCCAGTGTACAGGTGGAACTGAAAAAAAGAGTTTTTGTAGTTGGAATATGCGGAATGTTAAAGAGTAGTAAATGGTTTAATGAAAGCAGAATAAAAACTTAATATTTAATTTAAGATATGAGTCAGATTAATATATTAACTCTTAATTGGAAATGTGCCATCTGTGAGATGGTTGCATCTATTTATCTACCCTTTACACAAAAATGAGCACGTCCCCAATCTTATCACACAATCTAATCCTTACGCTACTGGTCCTTTGCCTCCCCCACCCATTTGCAACACCTGCACATTTTTAGTTATTGAAAGAAAAATTATTTTATTTTCAACACAGTCTGTGAGACTTCATATTTCCGTTTATGTAATTTTTTACTCTGGGGTATTGATATGGAGGAGCTGTCAAAGCGAGAATGCTACAGCGATAAAAAAGTCTGAAGAAACTGTTTTGAGATTGTTTGATGAAGTACTAAGTTTGAAAGTATTTCAGATGATGCATATATAAATTCTGAACACAAAAGTGACTCAACATTGTCAAAAATGCAGATATTTAGAACATGCTGCAATATTTACTATTAAATGTTTTGTTAATTTTACTGTGTAATATTTTTTTCTAATTCATATCATACCGAAATATATAAAAATATTAGCATTTTATCATGACGAAAATTTTATATTTTGAACAATAATGTGTAATTTCAAAATATTTTCTGTGTCCAACATTCAAAACTTATTTTTATGCTGTCATATTAAAAAATTGGTCCTGTTAATGCATTACTAGTAAATATTTAGTGTTTAAGTTTACTATTTGGTAAATTATTAAGAGTTATTTTCCTTTTAAAATTTTATAGCAATTTTTTTAATTTAGCAGTCTCACAGGTTTCTCACAGCAGTCTCACAGGTTTCAGTTTGTGCATGGGATTTTAATGTTTCTGGTTAAGGGTTAATTGAAATATTTACTAGGTAATCACTTTATTAGTTTATACAAAGTCTAATTATCATGACAGCTACAATGCAGCTGCTAATGAAATTTTGTGAAACCGATCTTTTCTAAATAGTAACATGTTCTGAATTGTTCTTATTTACAATAATACTTCATTACCACAAACACCATATAAGGGAGCTGGCTACTTTTATATTTTTTAAAAGTAAATTGTTTAAAACTTTCTTTTAAGCATATTAACTTTAAAATTAAATAAAAACAAGTATCTTACTTTTTCAAAAAAGCTGTTTTATCTTATTTATCTATAAACTTTAATTACTAAATAAGGAAAAGTATCATGATGAAAATTTTTATGTTTAGGAGCTCAAAACAACCAGTCGGGATAAAATGGTTCATTTTGAGCTAATCGCGATAATTTATGTATGTAAAGTAGAATTTACTATCAGTCAAAAATATGTCCAACACTGAAATCAGTCCAGAGACAGGTCTTGCACCAATGGCTGTAATCAATTAACCTAAAAGAAATGCTTCAGGTTTTTTTTTTTTTTTTTTTTTTTTTCTTCTGTTTTTCTTTTGTTACAGAGATAAACAGCAATAAGATTTTTTTTCCCACTTTAGGTTTAATTTTATAAAAATAAAATTCAGGGGGGGATCCCCCCCCCTGAAATCAACACTGCCTCTGCCCCCTCTTAGTTTCGGTCCTGCCATATATGTGCACCTTTATTATTTTCATCATAAAAATTAAACTTTCTGATTTTTTTACATTTTGTCTTCATTTCTTAATAGCTGTATGTTTTTTGATTTAAAAACAAATCAATAAATGGCAGCATCTGTGGTGATTTAATTATAAAATAAATGTTATTTTCCTTTGAGTTTGCAAAATGCTTTCAAAACAGTGCGGTCAAGAAAGTGAGAAATTTTCAAATGTTGATAAAAAGTGTACCAATAGCTTTTGTGGGCCATTTAAAAAAGAGTGCTTTGTTTTTTTACAACCAAAGCAAAATCTACTGTAAAAGTGTAGTGATTGTAAAGGCAAAAATACACCCATCAGAAACACCAATGGCTAAATGTCTGAAGAAAATGATCCAACACATGTTTTATCATTTGAAAAATATATTCAATGTGGCATAAGCATGAAAATCCATTTACAGATTTTATAGATCTTCTGTGCTTAGCTGAGAAATTAAATGTCGATATCTTAACAAAGTATGGCAATGAAAAACAATGCAGGATCCAATTGCTGAAACTTTGAAGTTAGATTTAATGGAAAAATTAAAGTGTACATATATCAGCATTCTGTTTGATGGTACCATAGATAGATCAGCTGTTGAGCATGCAAATGTGTATATTCGATACATGGATGCAAAAGATAAGCATATCAAAGAGGACATATTAGGAGTAATAGAGCTGCCAAATTCTATTTCATCCAGTTATTTCACAGCTGTAACTGATTTTCTAGATAAGATTATAGGCAGTGGTGTAGTGGTAAAAAAACAGAGGGTATACATTCTAAGCAGAGGGTATACCCTAGTATATATATTCTATAGCTTTCTTGAGAAAGAGGGTATACGGTGTTCCTTAAAAAAATCCAGAGGGTATATGGCGTATACCCCTGTATACTCTCCACTACACCCCTGATTATAGGTCCAAATGAATATATAAAAAGGTGTTATATTGTAGGCTTGGGTACTGATGGTGCTCTAAATATGGTAGGATGCAAATCAGGAGTGGCTATGAAAATGAAATCTATTTATCCTAAATTGATAAGCATTCACTGCCTTGCACACCATTTGCAATTACTTGTTCTGGATGCAAGTGGTGAAGTTGAATATTTTAAAGCATTTGATTCAGTGGTTAGGAGTATTTTTAAATTTTACCATGCCTCTTCTAAAAGATTTCATATGTTAAAAGAAACAGCAGAAACTCTATGAGAAGAAATTCTTAAACTGAGTGATATTCATACTATTAGATGGTTATACAGCAAAGGAAGTGCATTAAAAGCTCTCTTGCAATCTTGGAATATTGTTGTAAGCCATCTTGAACAGGTGGGCCATGGAAAAGACAATGATAGTGCTACAGCTAAGGGTCTGCTGAAAAGTTTGAAGGATTATGAATTTCTTAAAGTTCTGTACTGCATCTTGAATTTCTAAAGAAATTGAACCACTTAAGTGTGGCATTACAAAACAAGGAACTTGTTATTTCATCTTTGAAAATAAAAATTGAACATCACATCTCAGTTCTGACAGATCTCGAATCTAGTGTTGGACCAAGCAAACAGGAGTTTTCGGACCAACTATCCATCTCAGGGATAATCAAGGATTTACAGCTGACAAATATTAAAAAAGGGGAGCAAGAGTTTCAGACTTTAAGAGAGAGATTAATTAAACATGCAAAAATATGCATCACAGAAAGACTGTAATCTATGTAAACAGATGTTGTTAACATCTCTCTCTGCATGTATTGACACTTTGGGTTGACCTCCCCCCCAAAAAATTCTTGAATTTGGGATAGAAGAAATATAAAAGCTCTTCATGTATTTGAACACAAGTCTCTTTCATGAAAAAGTGGATATTGTACTGGCTGAGTGGGCATAATTTAAGTTTATGTTCTCACTAACACTGAAAGATATGCTGGAGAAGTTTTACCAAAGAAAAGTGTTATGCAAGATTCCTAATTTGCTTCAGATTTTAACATTTTGTGCTGTTCTACCAGTGAACACAGCTTCATGTGAGAGAGGCTTTAGCTGTCACAACAGACTCAATAGGCACACAGAAACTCTCTGAAGACTGTGACATGGATGAGTTATGGAGAATTTCTATAAATGGACCCATCCCGAGAGAGTTTGACCCTAAAGCTGCGATTAACAAGTGGTATTTCAGTGCATAAAGGCAGCACTAGACAAACATGAAGTGCTAAAAGTACAGGAACTTTTTCTTTCATGACTTTTTAGTGGCATGTGAATTGCTGAATTTAGTGGTATGTCAATTACTGTAACAATTGAAATCTTATGCAACCTTATTTTGAGTTAATATTATCTTTTTTCTTTTGCAGTAAACATGTTTCGATTTTTCAATTTCTGCATTCTTTTATGATATCGGTCACCAGAAAGTTCTTTCATACTACATCTGTTAACATTTAAAAAAATTTTCATGTATTTCATGAATGTAAAATATTCTGGATTTAACAGACAGCTCCTTTTAACAATGGTCAGGTTAAATTCAGTTTGTGATAAATAGTTCATTTTCAGTGCAGGTGTGATGACCAACTTTGCTGTTTGAATGAACGTAAAATAGTTGCGAGCAAAAATTTTAATCTGGCTAGTACCTTTTCAAGGGAAATTTCATGCCCTGGTATAAAGTTTTGGGTGCTTTGTGACAACGGAACTAACTTTGCCTGGAATATACAACTGTATCTCGGAAAGCAGCTTGTCTCTACAAAGGAACAAAACCAAGGTTTAGGGTTGTCATTAATCTCGTTCAACACTTCAGATGTTTCAGTTTATCCTACGTTTTGAATACTCACGACCAATTCTCAGACAGCCCTTGCTCTTGGTAGATGCTTTCTTCCTTCAATATGGTGAGAAACTAAAGTCCTAACAAATTTTTCAATGAAGATTCTCCTTTTGTGAAATGAGTTCATATTCCATGCTGGATTGATCTTTAGGAATAATACAATATGTTATATGCAGAAATATCTAGGATATACAAAAACTACAATAGGCCATCTGTTGACAGGGATAGTGGAAGGCCAGTTTATTTAACATGTCTACTCTTCCTTTAGTGCAGTTATAATCAGGAATGATTAAAGGTTTCTTTGTGTCTACCTCTGTTATTTTTCTGTCATGGTGCAAAGTGCTCTGGAGGACTATGACCTACCAGTGATGCAACGAATAGTGGTTTGGCCAAATAACTGAAAATTCAGCTCCCAAATAATGAACTTATTTTTGTCTAAAAATTGAAATATATATGCACAATTCTTGTATATTTCACAAATAAAATATATTTTCTTTTTTAAAAATTATTTATAATAAAATTTTTAATTTTTAAAGCATTATTTTATTCTGAAAAAATGTTCATCTATGTCCAGCCTAAAATTGCCTCAATATTATAATCCCCCCCCCCCCTCCCTTAAAAAATCATAAAAAAAAAAATGTTAGCAAAAGTTCCTTATCAGGTATTGTCTAGTTACAATAAATAGATATTATGCATGTTGTTGTTACATTTTAAAATAATGACAACCTTTTTAAAAGTACCAGAAAACATAAATTTCAACTTTGAAATAAATTCTGATGAGGGCTGAACATCAATTTTGGAAAATCTGAATACATAACATCAGGTTACAAGGAAGATATCATAATAGAAGACAAAGTGATAAAGAATTATATCTTATTTTAAATACTTGGGATCAGAACTATAAGTACAGGGTGAAACATAAATGGAAATAAATAGTAGAGTAGTAACAACAAGGAAAACAACATCAGCATTAACCCTTTATTTACCGCATTATGATCTACTGAAATTTTTTTCATGTAATATATTTTTTTCAGTTACTTCTATGAAAATTAAAGGATAAACATAAAAAAATACTCACCCATGAGAAATTTAATTATTTAGAGGTAATTAATTAAAGTGATACTTTAAAGTACCGTCGGTACACAAGAGCTAAAATATTGTAACAGAAAACCCACAAGGTATTTCAAATGGCCAGAAAACATTTTCGATTTAATAAGTAAATGAAATACAGGCTTTTTCTAATTTACAAACAAATCTTTTGGCAAATTCCGGTATATATTATTTATTTCAACACTTTAGAATTGAAAATACTTTGCCCCTGAAAGGGTTAAAAAAAAACTATTTTTTCTTTTTAAGTTTTGATCTTGTTAGCAGTCCTTTAGTTACATGACGTCTAAATTCCAGGGACAACATGTTCTCTCGCATCTCCACATATGCAATACAGTACAGAACCATTTATCCGGAATGCTTGTGGTCAGATGTATTCTGGATAACTGGTTTTTCCGGTTAACTGGTTGTGCATTAAAGCAGCATCCTTTTGATAAGTTTTGTGGAATATGTATGGTTGTGGCATTATTTATGATTTTAAATTAATAGATTACTTAGATTAAAAATCAAAGCGAGAAAGACAAAGTTAACCAGAGTTTAAAAAAATGTAATTTATGGGAATCCCTTAGGAACAGAAATTCTTCTGTTTACTCTACATAAAAATTAAAACATTTAAAATGCAACTAAATATGTTTTCTTTTCAAATACTAGATGTTGTCCTCAAATTATATAATTGTTTCAAGCAAAGCCTATGTCAAACTGGCAGTGTATGACACCTTTTTCTGCAAAGATTCTGAAGTCAGTCTATCAGAAATATCATTCTGGATAACTGGTTTTCCAGTTAACTGGTTTTCGGATAAATGGTTCCATACTGTATATGAATTTACATATGCCATTTCTAGCATAGCAAAAATGAGCCGGTGCCACAACTTTTTCAATTTCCTATAAAAAATAACAATGAAACAGAAAAAAAAAATCAGGGAAATCATTACTAAACTACATTTTAGTAATTACATTTTTAAGCAGATGAAAATAATGGATTAACTACACAGTCGAAAAGTAAACAAGAAGTTTTTCTCCAACACCCAGTGTACTGACGGTACTTATAAGTACCACCGAGTAATTCAACTGTTAAATCGAAGACATACTCTGTTCACCTAAAATAGCTAGTCAAACTGTATTCTAAGATCATAATGAACACATAAAAAAAATCCAACACTTGTCTTATATCCTTTACTGTGTTTGCAGCAATAAAAATACGAGCGTGGCAATCTATACAAAATGTCAGCACAAAATCCATCTCCTGCTTCAAAGATAGCCTCCTTCCTTGCTAAAATAACAAACCTAGAACTAGTGCTGCCATGTATCAAGATAAAGTGGAGTTAAAAGAGTGTTTTTGCAAAGTACCATTAGAATATTAGTAATATTCACTATAGGATGAAAGTTTAAAGTGAGTGGTACTTATAAGTACCGTCAGTAGATAAAGGGTTAAACTCTGTGTTATAGCGCAGTAATATAATAAGTAAGACAAAAAAAGGATTTATAATACAATCATTGAAAATATTTTACTATATGGTGCAGAAACTTGGACAATCAAAGCAAAGGAAAAAAAAACTATTGGCAATGGAAATGGATTATTGGAGGAGATCGGCAAGAATATCGAGGTTGAAAGAAAGACAAACATTGAAGTGAGAAATCAATTAAATGCGAGGACAGATATTATGCAGAAGAGAGATGAGAAAAGGTTGAGATGTTTTGGACATGCAAAAAAGATGGAAAGCAATAGATTGCCAAGATCACTAATGAACTTGCAACTGGATAGAAGGTACAGAAGAGGAAGACCACGAAAATGTTAGATTGATAACCTTAAACAAAATATGGACTGAGTGAGGCAGAGGACAAAGTTGAGTGGTGAAGGAAGTTACATTTAGCTTCTGGTTGAGGAAATCCTCAAATGTAGAGAAACTCCTAAAAAAGAAGAAGAAATAAGACGAAAAAAAAAGAAATCTTAATATCTTAACAAAAACCACTGATAGAAAGGAATATCCTCTAAAATGGCGGAAAGAAATCAGTGTAGACTTTATAAAGCTCACAATTAACAAAAAAGCCGCCTTTTTTTTTTGCTGCTATGTCAGCAGATAGCACTTTTAAGAAGCATATAGTGAATATTTTCAGATTCAAAAGAAGGAAATATCTGTAAAGAAAAACAAAATAGATATAAATTTCAAAATATTGAATATATAGTATATCTTAAGTACTGTATTGCTACATTTTAATCGATATTATGTATGTTGTTGCTATTACATTTTAAAATAATCAACAAATTTTAAAAGTACTAGACAACATAAGTTTCAAGTTTCAGATGAAAGAAAATATAAATTAAATAGGGAAAAAACCCAATGAAATGCATATAAATGGCAAGAACAAAAATTGAAATGTACAATTTATCTTACTACGTGATACATAGATACAATATTTAAAATCCCTTTCTTTGTCATTTTTACCTTCCTATTCATTTTAGGTTAAGCTTTTCAAGGTTTAGATTAAGCTTTTCAAGGTCAAGAAGCACATTGTTTGCTCTTCCCACTCCACTTTGAAAAACTTGTTTTTCTATCCCTAACATGCTGATATCTAACCTGTTCTTCCCTCATTATCCTTTGTCTGTATTACTTCCTCTCTCATCTTTCAAAAGATTGGGGTAGTTCTAGTTAAATGGACTGGGCAGCTTGCTTGGACACTCAGTGTCAATAACTCTGTGCAGTTGTTATTCTTATTCTCTGTGTTTTAAGTTACAGACTAAGCAAAATGAGTGGTTTTGGTAACAAAAAAAGTATAGTTTGGAGGATATTTGAACCCTTATCAAATGATAATATTAAAACAAGATGTAAGTTGTGCAAGAGTGTTTTATCAAGAGAAGGAATCGGGGGGAAAAAAAGAAACAACATCTTCATTAATTTATCATTTGGTAAAAAAAATCCAGAAAAATATAATGAAGCTACCTGTGACAGGGTATAAAATAACATAGAAAGTAGGTGACACTAGTGTCACCCAGTGCCAAGATATTGCTGCCCAGTGACAGGGTGCTGTGCCGACAACTTTTTACTCTAAAATAGGTGAATAACATAAGATGACTCTGAGACTCAGGAGAGGATAAGAGTAGCAACAGCCGTCATAGCCGACGCCGAATGTTCACAAATTGCCTCTTTCATGGAAAATGTTTTAGAATCTGAGTTATCTTTTCTTAATCCATCTTCAGTACTGTAATATAGAAAACCTGTAATTTATCATGAAATGCTTTATATTGAAGTGATCTAGTAAAATAAAACACAGTAGAAGTTACAAAATGCTGATTATTTTGCTATCCCAGTAGATGGTTCTGCTGATAAATATTGGGTTGATAACAAGTTTGTTACAGCCTGATTTATTACAGAAAAAAGAAAAATGAAATCTGATTTCCGAGAATATAAATCAAGTAAGCAATTTAGCAGAATATCTCATGGATTCAGTCAAGATTGTATTTGATAACTTGAGCATTGAGAATGTCGCAAAAAATAAGTTGACAGCCTTAACTACAATTGAGGAAAGTGCAAATAGAGACAAAAACTGCAGATACTGGGTTCGTATGAAACAGTACTTGGTCAGAGGCTTACGTTGCTCACTGGTTCTACTTAGCTATGTCTTATTCGGAAACATGAATTATCGAAATTATTAATAAATTATATAATGTGTAGCAAAATGTTATAAAGCTTTGAAGAACTTAAAAAAACTTGAAACAGAAAACCTTACGGAAGGTCCTTACGGATCCGAAATTTCCCAGCCAGGGCTCCACCCAAACTAAAGCTATCTTGGTATGACCCGCCTTGGTCTAAAAACTAAACATGAACGGACCGTTGAAAAATCAAGTAAATCATGACCGGCTCGGCCCATGCAAAAATCAGTGAAATCAGGAGCAGCGCAGCCGACTCAATTTGTACAAAGAATTCAGACTTTTATTAAAGTACAATTGAGATTTTTTTAATGAATACAGCATACATATTTATGCGAAATTTCTATAACATATTTTAGCTTACTTATGTTCGTAAGTAATATAATACAGGAAAGCAGTATTAATGATCAGTAGGATTTTAGTCTATTACATTAAAAAATTAATATAGTTTAAAATAAAAGGAAAATATAGTTAAATGCATCATGATTTTTAAAAATGTATAATAAAATAAAGTAGATTTTTGAAAATATTCCGCTATAACAATATTTAAATATATTTCCAAAGAAATTCCATTAACAGAAGTTTATTATCGCTATTACTGTTTTACATAAGAAATTGCTTGCCCGACAGACAGGGCTGTCTGCCCACCTACCCGCCCAAAAAACCGCCCCAAAAAAACCCCACATAAAAGTGCATTTTATTGGGTTTTTTCGTTTATATAATTTTTTTGCTGCACAGTATCATTTATTTTCAATTACTACTTATTTGTTATGATTCTGTTATACATGTAAGATAAAATTTAATTAAATTTAGGTTTTCAGACATCTTTGTATAAAAAGATAAAAATGATTTGAAAGAACTGCAAAACCCAAACCTCAGCAAATTAAAATTATCCAAAAGGAAAAATGACTATATTTTATCATTCATTATCTAATATATAAAAATGAAAATTTGTCTTTCTGTAATTCTATACAAATCGACAATTTGGAAGACAGGATTGTGAAATGTTACATATGTGTATTAAAACACGGCCGAGGCAACTAAAGTAATCCAGGATCTAAATAATTTATAGTTAATTTTTAATTAATAAAACATCACCAATTTAACAGCAAGTTCTATCAAATTTAAACATTTTATGTTATAGCAGTTGCTAACAATTAAAAATCCACAATAAAATTCTTATCACAACAATTACATTTCTATTGCAAGATTTCCATGTGAAAAGTGAAATAAATAGTTTGACGAATTTAAAAAAGAAGTTAATATTATGTCACATTGGAAATGTAATGGACGTCAGCAGGTGAATGTATAACATCCTATGAGTTTGAAAAAACGCATTGAAACATGATAAAAACCCGAGCATAAGCTCGATAAGATAATTGGCATTTTAACATTTTGAGGCAACTGAATTTGTTTTTGCCATTTTTAAATCTATTCCATATGCATGCACTCTTGTGTATGCATGTATACTAGAATTTCCACAAAGGTTTAGGTCCCTAGAGCTCATTCTTAGGGAAGAACTGAAATGAAGATGTCAAAATTTTTTAAAATAAAATTCATAGAATTTTTGTATTTGCCATTTTTCTTTAATCATGAAAGAATTATTTAAATAACAAAATACTCGGAAACAAATTTTCATGAAAATGTTTTAATCTCAGTCTCAATCCAGATCATAGATTATATTTACTAAGTAAGTAGGTAATCTGTCGTCCGGATTAAATGAAAAAAAAAAGAGTGAAAATTAAGTAAATTAACACGCAATCCTTGATTTTTCAAAACAAACATTCTTAAAATTCTGTGCAACGGAGGGTGCTTTAGCTAGTATTATATATATGTATATATATTACACATCATTCATTAAGGCTCATATAATTTATCAAAAAATTTCTATAACAGTTGCTTAAAAATATGTTTGTAATGCATTAAGTATTTTTCCAGTTGAACTGCATTTAATATATCATTTTGTTTTACACTCAAATATCCCAATTTTTGAATTTTTGTTATTAAAGGGTACAACTTAAGATAACAGACATGATGGAAATCAGAAAAAGATAAAGGAGGCATTTTTAGTCTGTACCTGTCTGAATAAGAAAACTTTTTTTCTTTAGACACTTTGCATATAAGTAAAATTGAAATATCAAATACAGCCACAACTGCAAAAATACATAATACATTATGAATGCATTTTTTATGTACTATTAAAGAAATGAATTATAACCTATAAACTATAGTCATTTTTTCCTATGTAGTCATAAAAAATTAAAAATACAAGCTCTTTGGATTATACTAATTTGGTGAGGGTTGAGTGGTTGGGTCTTGCAGTTCTTTCAAATCAATTTTTATGCAAAGATGTCTGAAAATCTAAATTTAATTGAAATTTTATCTTACATATATAATAGAATCATAACAAGTAAGTAATTAAACATAGTTGGCACTGTTCAAAGAAATGAACAGCAAAAAAACTCCAAAAACCCAAAAGAAACCAAAAAATCTCAATAAAACCCAAAAAAACCCACATGGGTTGGGTTTTTTTCAGCCCTGCCGACAGATCCTGGGAACAATTAAGTCCAATTCCGACTGGACCCGAATATATACAATGAAATGTAAGCCCAAATACGGCCCGGCTCAAGTCTGTTGAAAAAATTAAGTCCAGGCTCAGGCACGATATAACTGACCCATACAAATCTCTACGCTGGACATGTTATATTTCTATACTGATGTTGTTGAGCTAGCATCGACTCGTGAAGCGAATTTATACTTATTCCCATCCGAGTCATGTCCATTGGAAATTGTTCATATTTTATGAACTTACTTTGGTACTGTTAACTTTTTTTTATATCGGGCTAACAGGCCCTATTAATTTTTTTTCAGCACGGCGCGGCCCGGCCCGGGCCCGCTCAGACATCTAAACCAAACTCCCTTTAGTTTACCTCGATATTTTGAAATGCGGCTCGTAGAAAACCTAAAGAACTTAGCAAAAGTAATATGGCATAATCTTCCTCTCATGCAAAAACAGTGAGAAAACATTGTGAATCATCAACTTGACTAGTCAAAAATTGAAAAAGGGCGGCTCACAGGTTTATCCGATTATGGATGAAAATTGTTGAAGAACAACGCCTACCTTGCCTAAAATGTAGATCTTCTGGAACACTTTGAAAATTTTGAGAAAGATAGACACAAACTCCAACAAAATAACTGCTTTTTTAAATGCAAGAACACCAACAGAAGTTGCTAGTCAACCCAAATTGATTATGAGTACGTTCTTGGTAAAACAAACATACCGTATAGTAAAAAAAATTTTCATCAACTTAAACTCTCAAGAGCCCTTATGCGCAATGTGCTAAATGGACCAGACGTGAGCCCGTGTGACATCCACATGACTGGTGCTATCGGCCAAGGAATAGCATTACCCAGCACGTGTCACTCAACCTTCACACCAAACATCATCTATGACGCCTAGCTGATACGTACAGAAACACTCCCAGCTATTAGAATGTGAGACTTTTACCATTTGAGGTTCACATCCCGGGTCCCACCAGGGCCCCAAATAAACCGGACACTCACAAGAGTGCCAGTACAGAGACCGAAACGTATATGAGAATAGTTCTTCAGCAGTGGGCTAGAAGTGAAGGTGCCACTTGTGATTCATGGAAAGTTTCTCCATGAAGCAGATATAGACAGCCATAGACAGCCCTTTGGAAATCAGAAGGCTACCAGAGACCTCAAGTTCAAGCCTTTTGATGACTCCTCATGCCTGCATAAACTAAGCTGCAGAGCCGAAGCACCCATCTCCAGGCCTAGGAACTTTTTACCTGCTGGCCGCTAGGTTCTGATCATCGAGGCATCCCTTACACATACAGTGCCACCAATACATGGAAAACACAATAGTCATTAACGATCCAGGAAGATCGTAGAAACCTTTATCCCGAGTTTCATGCTGAATCTCCCCCTCGGGGCTTAATAATTTGAAAGTCAGTTTTTGAAAAATCTTCCTAATCCGACCGCTGGTCGCAGAAAGCACAGACAAGCTGGATTGGTTTTCCACCCGAAGCTCAGACTTTGGTTTGAACATCACCATTTTATTGACGAGCCTCCTGCCGGTATCCTGTGGCCGACCGAAAGAGGGAGTGATCCGCAGCTCTTCTCCAGAATTAGTAAATAGCTACACTCGGCACTCCCATAGTAGTATCATGACTGGCCACCGCCTGGTCAACTCAGTGTTTCCTCCTTTCTCGACCAGACTTAATGGGTGACTCAAAACTACTACAGCTCCAGAGGACCCAAAGAATTACATCATTTGCTACAAGTGCACCAAGTTGCTGTCAAAACATCACCAATAGACAACACCAAGGAATGTGTCATGCCACCTCGAGTGCCACTGTCGACACTATGGAATCAATGGGTCTTGCTCTTCAGAATCCATTGTCTCCTTAGTCTTTCCTCCAGATAACTAGGTAGATGTGGTTCTATCACATTAGCTATTCATTGCTCAGACTCTTCGGGCACTGTGTTTGGACTACAGAACGTTGCCCCATCACGTGTTTGTCCACATTTCCCCGAGAACCGTGGAGGTGGCAGATCATCCAAACCAAGCACACCCAACACCTCCGACATGCCTCTCCACTATATGAGGGCCACTGCAAGGAGGTTACCATTCGTTCACATACATGCGCCCACCAGTTGAAGTGCTACTGCGTATATTACTGGGCTCCCAGTCATCTTCAGCACTGTAGTGTCCGATGGGTGACCACACGGTGGGAAGGCTCCCACGAAGTTTTTTGGTAAAGTCATAGATTTTACTTATGATGTAATGACTTTGTACGCAGCTGAAAAACTGCGTCATTCTTCAGACATGACGATAACTATACTGCTATTATTTTAAGGTGTCTCAAGCTCGCTCAGCTAAAAAAAAATTAGTGCAGTCATATGTTTCTTTGACACCTCATAGTGCTAGACAAGAAAGAGCTGTGTCCATACATACAAAACTTATATCCAACAGACAGTAAGGACTATCAAGAGCAGCCTTAAACACAAGAATTTTCATTGCTCTTATTGTAATTAAAAGAGATTTTTATGATCCAAGCCCTGTTTTTGCAAAGCTCCTAGAGAGGAAAAACAAAAGAAGAAAACTTTCAGACAAAGAAACCTATGATACTCGTGAGTCTGCCAAAATAATTTTTTCTAAAGACAGTAAGATGTAAAAAAAAAAAAAAAAAAAACTTTACGGTTGTAATTTTTCTGTGACATTTTGGAAACACTATAAAAATTTAATAAACTTTTAAAACATAAAGAAAAATTCGTTTTCCTTCCTTGTTTTATTCCAATATTTGTATAAGACAGTGCTTTGTATAGAAAATTTGTAATAGAACCTGTTAATAGACTTTGTATAGAACCATTGTAATTATTGTTGTAGCATTTTGAAAATATTTTATACATAAGGTTTTTGATTTTTTAAACATAAAAAACAAAATCTGTTTCCTTATTTAGTACCTCTTTTTGTAAAATGCAGTAATTTGTAAATGTGAAAAGATTTTCAACATACTGTAATCATAATTAATTTGTCACTTTGGAAACATGTTATGAAATTTAGCATGATAGTTTTTAATTTGGTGTTTTTAGGGTTCCGTACTTAAAAAGTAAAAACGAAACCATTACACGATCACTCCTGTGTCTGTCTGTCTGTCCGTCTGTCACAGCCATTTTACTCGTAAACTATGGAACGGGGAAAGTTCAAATTGGGGAAAGTAATAAAGGCTATTGACCCACGTATTTATAGATTATTAACAATTCACAAATATATTTAATTTAGGAAAATGTAGAGGTGCTAATTGAGTTACTTTAAAAAAATCTTTTATTTGCATATTGTTTGGGGTATCGAGTGAATGATTTTGTAATGCCGAACTCAAACATATATTTTGATTACTTTGAAGTACTATTATATTTTCAGAGATATCGTCGAAAATGTAATGCAAAAATATGTTCTCCCACCTATATTTCTGAATCTACTGAAACTAAAATTATAAAAAAAAAATTAGAGGTAGTAGATGTTAATTTAAACCTTGCCGGAAAACTATAGTGATTGCTCTAGGTCACATAATTTTTGAGAAAATCTGATTTTTCCATTATACACAAATTTAGATTTGCGGGAGTTCAGCAAAGGAGTTCAGGAGCGCTGGAGGTACCTATCATTGCAGAAGTATAAAAGGATTGTTGATAAGGATTTCCGAAAAAAATTGTCGGTAATTAGCCAAAATATTAACCCTTATAGACATGGACATTTTGGACATGCATAAAGACACAAGCAGCATACTCTATGCAGCATCGGCTTTTAAAGCCTAGGTAACTTTTAAAGAAATATTTGTGTAATGTAATGCCCAGTTACTCATATATTTCTTGTACAAAACCCTCTGTATGCGAGTAATACTTGCACTTGACCAGTTTATTTAAACATCAAGAGGAAAATTTGTTGTCTTGATTAATTCCACTGTGGATCTAAAACTATAGCTAGGGTACAATATTTCACTAAAAATAAATAGTTATTGATTGAGGTCCAGTTCAGAATTTATTCCAGTCTCCAATTACCGAATTATCTGATGTATTATGGTTATGAACAAAAGCCAAGTGTACAAATCGATAAATACTAATAAGCAATATTCTAATATGATTTTAGATAATTATTTTCTAAACATAAAGTTTTAACCCTTTAAGACTGGGAGATTTTTTGGTAGAAATTTAAAGTTCCCCTTACCGATAGGACCGTATTTGATTGAAAAAAAACATTAAAAAAATACCCCATGTCAGGTTATGCCAAGAGAGGACCCACACAATTGTGTGGGTTTGGGCTTAATGCAGCCGTTTTTGGGCTGTATCTACAGAATTGTGTAGTTTGGGATTACGTGTGCAAATATCTAAAAAATAAAAGTTTAAGCAAAAAAAGTTGTTGTTTATTGAGATAATTTTCATCAGCCCCAATGAAAATGTTTGAAACAATTTTTGTTTTTGGACAGACCACAACAATTTCATTTTCTGAGATGTGCTCAATGCTTGCACCCCTCTTAAGAGCCGTTGACAAATGGTATGCCCTTTACTCCATTTGGATTATGCCTGATCCTTCAAATTTCTTTTTTTAGTTTTTCCAGCAGTGGTATTTTGTTGAAATACCGATTGAAGTACCTAAAACTAGATCTGAATGAGAATAAGGACTACAGCAGGTCCTAAGCCCAGATCCTTGTGGACTAGGTCTGTACTTTCCCACTGGTAAACTACAAAATTTAAAACTATCTCAGGTGATACTGTTACAACAGAGTGTGGTTTGTTTTTTATATACTGCTTTACTGAAGCACGTCCTAAAAAAAAGGAATCGTCTGCTCATCTATGGAAAATTTTCCCTGATCTCCTGGTAAATTCAAGCAGACACTATGGAATCTGTTGAGCATTTGCTGAACTTTCCATAATTTATTATTTATTCTTTGTGGCTTACTTGCTGTGTCGACAAAATGGAATGAATTTATCAAACTTAAAAATCTATCTCATGATATGCATATAACTCATGTAAAACTTATAAATCATATATGACATCTATAACTCAGAGCAGAAACATACCGTTTGTTACATGTGCTTATTATATATCTAATACTATCAATTTTAAATAGAAATCATGAATAGTACAAACCTACTTAAAATTAATCTGGTTTAAAAATGTAATTAATAAAAAATAAATTGCTAAAAACATAAGTTTTAAAAAAATCACTTAAAAATAAAAATTTTATATATTAGGAATTGTACCCATTTTGGAAACGGTAAAACCCGGACCCGCACAATTGTGTGGGTCATTTGTTTTTCAACATTTGTAAAGCCTAATTAAATTTATCAAAGACAAAATCAATTAAAATCATGAATAAAGTATTTGAAAAAATAAATTAAATCTAAGCAAACATTAAAAATCATATTTAAAAGAAATTACGACAGTACATACTTTTTGTCTATTGCTGTCAGATGATATAGTCTTTTTAAAAGCAGAAAATCATACCCTGTATTTTAGTTAGTGCCCCCTAGTGGTGTCTTATCAAAACATCTGAAGCCAATTAACTCATATAAATGTGCAGATTTGGTTTTAAATCTCACAAAAACAGGAAATAGTCATTCCCTTTTACTTTAGTATTACCCCCACAATTGTGTGGGTCAGGGCTTAAAGGGTTAAGTTGGCATACGAATTTGGTACGTTGTATGTTATGTTTGACCAATTACTAACATAATGATTAACAATTTGTCAGACTGTAGCCTTTCTTAAATGTTACTAAGAGTTAAATGAGGCTGTTTATATGATTCAGTGGAGATTTTTCAGCTTATTAATCAGCACCAGAAGAAGTACATTAGGCATATTCATGGACTTTTGTTTCGGACAACAGACCAAAACAAATGTCACCCACTGAAAATTCCTTAAAATATGCTCTGGCCTGTGATGCAGTTTCGGAAGTAAGTTCAGATTCGTGAATGACACCAATTATAAGTCAAGAAGTGAAAAAGATACAAGAGACTTTAGATTAAGTTTTTGAAAAGAAAAAAATTTGGGACATTAATGATAACAGATCAGTAGAATTGCATGAAGCAATTGCAAAAATGATTGCCTGTGCCAATCAATCATTTTCTTTCATTCAGGATGAAGGATTTTTTTACTTAACCTTCTTAACGCCGCAAACTGATATATCTGTTCACTAAGCTATAGGTTTCACTGCCAACCGAAGCATTATTTAAATTAATATAATTCTACAGATATAATAAAGTTTTTTTTAAAATTTACTTATAATTAATACTCTCAAGACCTATATGTCTATACGTAATACAAAAAAATGATATGATGTTGGAAAAATATCTTTTCTTAACATTTTAAAAAAAATTACAGAGAAAACAACATTACAATTTTGCTCAGTAGTTAGGGGGTTAATGAAACAGCTCAACCACAATATAAAGTTTCCAGCAGGGAACATTTTAAACAAAATGTGCTTCCATCTCTCTATCAAGATTGTAAAATAAAAATTTCATGTTAATTATTAGAAGCAGAAATTGTGTCATTAACTTCAGGTATCACCAATGTTTTATGAGCTGTATACAGTGCACTGGGTATCTAATGATTTTGTATATCATATGCTGCACTTGAGGTTAAGCATATTTCCAGGAAGCCATACTGGTGAAGCCATTCGTGATATGTTTATGATTAATGAATGGAATTTAAATGACAAAACATGTAGTGCTATGAGATGAATGAGCTAATATTGTGAAAGGTTTAGTTATTGCAAATTTGGAAACTGAATCATGCTTTTTACATTCCTTGCATTTAACAAAATCTGATACTCTAACATCCTAAATGACTTAATTGCTACAGATAAAAAATTCTTTACACATTTTAATCATTGACCATGAGCGTGTTCAAAATTAACTGCTTTACAAATTAACGAGTTGAAAACAGGGGCGTCAGCAGTATCCGGCACATGTGTGCAGAACTTCAATTGGCGTCCAATATCCCCAACCACCTCCCCCCCCCCCCCCCAACCCAAACAATTTTTTTTCAATGAGTATAAATGCATAACTGCCAAGACAACATTGCATGGTTTTTCTCCTGGTCAAATAAATGCATTCTGAACAAGAAAATTTATATAATAAAATCTGTCTTGTTTCTGTAGAATTCTTTTCAATTTTGTTTATTAAATTAAACTTCTGATTCAAAATATCTTGTAATTTTACAAATGATATGTAGATACTGTAACAATATTTTCAGTACAGTTACATAGCTTTCAGTGAAACATAATGACTTAGTAAAGTAAGTGCTAGAAATAACCACCCACATTAAACATCACACTAGGTGCTTTCAAATTCAGAATGTAGCTGAGTTTATGTACAGTGTCGTTCACTGAATTACAGTTACACTTCTTGTGATGCCATCTCATTTCACACAAAGCAAAGTTATCCTGAAGAAAAATTCACTTTAATTCGCATTCTTGTTAAAATGGCGAGAAAAAAAACTAGGTTTAGCTTGGGATGAGTCATCCTATACAGTAGAGTCTCGAAAATCTGAGTCTCAGAAGTTCAAGGTTCCGCTAAATTCAAGGAATCAAAAATAAAATTTTTTCTTTTTTTCTTTGCCCGAAAGAATGCATGAGAGATATTGTTTACTGGATAGCTGATTCTTTGGAAGAAATTCAATCTACAACACTGAATAAATCATGGTTGAAATTTTTACCTAAAGTGGTAACATCCACTGCAAATTTTAATGATAACAATGGTGAAAACATTGTTGTGAAAGATTTGGTAAAGGAAGTAGCTGGCTGTGAAAATTGTAATGCCAATGACGTTAAAGAATGGCTAAACAGTGAAGAAATGCTGGAAGTAACTGAATCGACTATTGTAGAAATGATAGAAGATGAGGAGGAATGTAATGATACAGAAGAAAATGACTCTGTCATTTGAAAAATACTCTCTCATAGTGGAAGTTCTGCATCTTTAGAACTGGCTTTAAAATATGTAGAAAAAAAAAATGAAGCCAATCCTGCTAACATTATGCATTTTAATCATAGGTTAGATATTGCATCTAAAAAGAGAAGTAATGTGTTACCCTAAAATCCTGTTAATCCGCCCTTCCCGATTAAGCACCCCCTCCCACTTTGTAAACAAATTGGAAAAATCAAGAAATCCCAAGAAAGCGCTTTCCCCACAAAAAAAATTCGGTGCACACGCCAAGATCAGTTTCAATCATTTCTTTACTTTTTCTTTTCAACTAAGTCTATTATTCTACTTACCTTTGATTTCATTTATTTCTTTCAGTTTATTCAAATCTCCTTTCGGCGTTTGCACTTACCTTTTGTTTTCATATCGTCATAAACCTCAGAGGAAGCCGTAAACGCAGTTCAGTTATTCGTTTTATCATTTGATTAAGAATCAATTCACATCATCGAACTATTGCAGCAGCATTTTTATGCAGGTCCTCAACTGCTTTTCCCCTGATAATTCTGTCCACATGAATAGTTGTTTTCAAGGGTCTCCCGGACTATGGCAAGTCCTGAAGGTGATAATCATCTTTATATATATATTTTAAATATTGTTCACAGCAGATTTTCATATCCATAATTTTGCCGCAATCTCACAAGAAGATAAACAGATCACTCATTTATGAACAATAATTGTTGAACTTTCATTTTTTAAGTTCAATTACATTATTCACATTGATTCATTAACAAACATGGCCAAAAAATCACTTTACCAATAGCAAAACCTAATGAATGACGAATGGTTGGAAACTTTTGCACATGCGAATTTCTGATTTTCTCCCTTTGCATGAAGCGTCTTCAGTATCCAATCAAAATGATCACATGGTCAGAGGTCATTTACATATTCCTAACTTTTAGAGCAATTGCGCTTCTGTTTTGCTGAAACGTTCTGGCAAACAAATAAAAAAATCTAACTGGCTGAAAACTTTTGACCACCACTATAGATCTTTCACAAAACTTTTCCATCTCCACATTTATAAGTAAGTAAAAAGCTCTTACCTGTTTATATCGGCTTGGCAGTCATCACTGGTCAGGGATTTTTGTAGAGCAATTGTTGAGTAGAAAACTGAAGATTATCATTTCATTATCAGACATTTCGATTTATCTATTAACTGTATTCTGCTAGAATATATTGGATTATCCCAGTCTTACTGAAAAGTTATGTAGGATTAATTTGATGTTTATTTTGTGTTAATGAAGAATGCAAGCAGTTACATTGTCAAAAGGTAAGAGAGAGAGAGAAGTGGGTGAAAAATCACATAATATATGTGAGTAAAAAATGTACATAAAAAGAAAGTCTGTTCTTGATCATAAGAGTCATATGATTCGAAAGTTACTATACTGTGGTGCAATACTTCATCATTAAAGCGAGGAAGAAAAGATGCACAACAGTTCATTAGAGTGGTAATTGGGATCTGTTTGTTTTTAATTAGATATTGAAGTTATACTGTATCTGAGGAGGTTAGATTTCAACAAATTTTTTAGTCAGATATCACAATTTCTGAATAGTAATAATTGCCCTATTTAATGACAGATTAATCAAGGCGAATTTTATTAATCGGAAATAGTGGTAGATATGTGAATGAAAAAATCCTGCTAATCTGGCAGCACTGTAATTCTTCTTTGATTTTGCGTCTTAATATTCTTTGGTTCTCACTTCCTGTGTTGGTTTTACTGAAGTAGAACAGATTAGGTGAATTTTTGTCCCTTTTTTTTTTACTTATTTTTCCTTCATTGTGCAATATATGTTGTCGATTCTTGTCTTTTCCTCGATTACACTATAATAAATAAAGCCTCCCTAGTACTGTGTAATTTTAAACACAATTGCAGATAAAGAGAAACGTTCTTTCATTTTCAATTCTAATTCTTCGTTACTTTCTTCTATAAATATGTGTGCCTGCTCCCGTTTCATTCATGGCCAGTGAATTACTAGCACCACGAGTTTCGTGGAGTCGAGCCTTATTGTTTTGTCGAGTTTTAAGAAATTTTTGTACTAATATGGAGAAAGTCATAGAATCAAAAGGAAGGCACTATCTGTGTTTGATAAATTGGGCATTACATAAAATATGACTCTGAAAAGTGTGGCAAGGAAAAAAAATTAACAAAATCAATAAATACTTCAGAAACAATGTTATGTATCATGTTAAAAATGCAAGACAAAATTGAAATAATTATAAGATGAGACTGATTATAAGGTTACTCATTATCACAAGTATTAAATAGGATTTTAAAACTGGGTTGTTCTGCAAAGATTTAATTTGTATAAAAGGAAAAAAATAGACTATTTGGGAATTTTTCTAGTTTTATTTTTAAATTGTAATTTATTAATCAAGAATAAAGGACTATTGTAATCCACATTTTTTTTCCAGTTATTTCGGTAGTTCCTATAAAAACACATCATAAGTTAAACTTTAATATAGTTAAATTTTAATTTAACCTTCTCACCGCCGCGAACTGATATATCCGTTCACAACGCTGTAGGTTTCACTGCAGTAGAAGCATTTTTTAAATTAATATAATTCTACAAATATAATGCAGTTTTAAAATATTTTGTTATGATTAGCACTCTCAAGGCTTGTACTATAATACGTAATTAAATTTTTTACATCTGATTAGAAAAATAATCTTTTTTTAGGCTTTTTAGAAAATTACAGAGAAAAAAACATTACAATTCTGTCCTTTTGCTCAGCGGTCAGGGGGCTAAACCTGCATAAAAGGAACAATTTTCGAATGAAAAGATATTAAAAAACTTTATTTAGACGATTGTATGTGCAAATAACACTAATTCCTGCAACTTTATGCTAATCATGTTTAATAAGTGATCCTGCTTAATATACAACTTTTTTCCAAATCTTTGAAATGTGTTTTAACTGGGTTCGACTGTAATTCTAAGAGTTTAGTCTACAAAGGTTGATTACTTTTATTTAGTTTCTCTTGCGTGTCATGCTATAAAATTTTAAAGCACTTTTATTATACTTTTTAATTAATTACTTAATTATGCTTACACCCTTTAGGCGGTTCTCAAATTACCTGCTCAACAAACATGAAACTTTCTGGCTAATTTTTAAACATAAAGGTACAAAACTGGCAGACCTGTCTATTGAAGCAATATGGAATTGAAATATGTTTTCCACTTTGGATAAATAAATTACTTATCGAGTTATAAACGATTTTGGTCATGTGACGAAAGGTTGTTCTATTTTCTCTCACTGTCACGTCCAAAAATTCAGTTCAAAATGCAAACATTGGCATATTTTCTGAAAGATCATTTGCATTTACCAAAAAGCTGATAACGTCTAATGATTACATAGTGTTTCAATAACAACGCCTGCCAATTTCATGTGTTTCCAAAAAAAAAAAAAAAAAATGAATCAAAAAATGTGACAGAAAGTAGCTCTTTTTGATTTGATAACAAGGCTTAAGACATGAGGAAAATAAATTCAAAATTACTAAATATGTATCAGCTTTTGAAGTGTATTGAATATTTTCATGCTCTAGGAAATGTTATTCTATTATTCTGCTAAAAACTAATCTCAAGTACTTCTTAAAATATATTCATTTTTTTTTTCCCTGTAATAGGCGATAAAACTACCAATGGAGGAAGGTAACCAATGCCAAGAAGATATTGCTGATACAACTACAGACAGTAAGAATGAAAAACATGCTTAATCTATATATGGCTTTGATATAATTGCTCCTTTTAACTAAATAGTAAAAAAAAAAAAAAAAAAAAAAAAAAAACTGCATTTCTCAATTTTGTTCCTCACATGTGTGTAAATTTATTCAATTTTAAATATTTTGGAAGGAATCTGGGAATAAGGAAAACAATTTTTTATAGTGTAAAGTGGGCATGTTCTTCAGTTACAAGCTATTGCAGAGTATTTACCACAGTGTTCATACTCTGGGAAATCAAGTAATTGTAAACATGTCATTTTTTTTCCTTTTTAAATGCAAAAACAACTAAAAATCTGTCTATAGTCAGAGAAGCATGTTGAATTATGTTAATTTACTGTTACAGGAAGCTGCTCTAAAGAAAAAAAAAAGGGTAGAGCTAAAGTAGCTAAATAATGTTAGCTGGTAACTCCTTATGCTATTACATTCTTCAGAACTGTTACTGATATTTTTTAATCCAGAATGTTATATATTGTGTTTTTTCCCACAGTCATGAATTAAAAAATAAATGTATGTTTTTATTCTGACTATGTCTCCCAGGTTATTTTTTTTTTGTCTTTAAGTTGGAAAGGGAGTCTTCTTTCATTATTGATGTAAAAGAATGCAACTATATGTTACATAATTATAAAAATAATTTGTTTTAATTATTATTATCAGGGGTGGGGAAATACATCATTTTACTCGCCACTGGCAAGTGGATTTTCCAGTAGAGCGAGTGAATTTTTAGGCAATCTTTGAAAAACTGCAGACTATAGAAGATATACTAGATTCATTTTAACACAATTATTATAATTGATAAATAAATCATATTATATGTAAATTTCCAACTGGGCAAAAAATGTCTGGACCAGGATTCGAACCAGAGATCTCCTGGCTGAAGCTGCCCGTGCTCTACCACCTGAGCTATCCTGGACGAGCTGGGGTGAAAAAGTTCCACCAGATTCATCCGGGATAGCTCAAATGGTAGAGCACTGGCGGCTTCAGCCAGGAGATCCCCAGTTCGAATCCTGGTCTGGACATTTTTCGCCCAGTTGGAAATTTACATCTAATATAGAAGATATGCCAAAAACTTCATTTTTTTTATTAGTTAGATATATTTTGCAACTCTTCAAATTACCATGATGTAAACATGGCACTAAGCTCTATCTAATACTAAACTTTCCTCTGTTGTACATATTTCTTAATTTTACAGGGAAAAAAAATTATGAAAATGCCTTGTTGTAATAGTTATTAACTATTTTTGCCATCACGTACATTTTGTCTTAATAATTTTCAACTGTGCTGGTTGATACCTTGCTGGCTGGTAAAATAAATCCGTGCTGGTAAGATTTTCTGAAAATTCCCCACCCCTGATTATTATTATTATTATTATTAAGCTCTGTATAAATGTACTGTCAGCATTGAGTTTGAAAATTCTATAAGTCAGTGAAAGTAGGGAATAAAAAAAGGTTAAATTTTTGTGTGCCTTTTTTTTTAAATACCATTTTTATAAGCAAAGTATGCACTGTAATATTAACAGTTTTTTAAAAGGTACATTTTATGCCCATGTCGAAACTACTTTATTACTATTAAACAATATGGAAATTACTGCTTCAGTTTTTTCTCGTTTTAAAATGAATCTTGAAAATGGCACGTTGGATGAATAAGAAAGAAATTGCATCAAATCATTCTTTGTATAATATAATGATTCCCATATCATACTTATTTGTGCAGGAGATCCATTTATTAATGGGCCTTTTTAGTGATTCTTCCTGATTGTGACATCTCATGTTAACCTATGGGGAAATTTAAATAAATGATTACTCATTGCCTAATACAAATGTCATAATACAATTTTCACTATCAGAAAATAGACATCCAATGTCGATGTTTTAAAAATTTGCCTCTTTAAATTGTAAGTATTTTAAAGAATACAATAAAATTAATAAGATAAAATTTTCCTCAAGTAAACAGATTTTAAAATCAATAGATTTTTTTTTTAAAATGCTTGAAATGTAAGGAGACATTTTTTAAAAGCCCAGTATATCAGCATTGAATGCACGCTTCCTACAGACTACTTAGAAAAAAAAAAATTACAAGGAGTGCTTAGAACTCTTTAGATATACAAAATACTTCTTAAATTATTATGAAGCAAAATGTAGTAGTTTCAATGACTGAATTGAAATACAGTAGAAGATCTTTATAACGCAAACCTAAAAACGCATGGTTGTGCGTTATATAGAATTTTGCGTTACATGGATCACATCATTAAATTCACCTTGTAGACATGGCCAAATAAGTCTGAAACATATCAAAATACATTATATCTTTATACTGCATTCCTTGTTATCAAGAGTTATCCAAATTATAAATTTTTGCATAACATAGGTCAGACATTGTTAACTTTATGAACATGATCCAGATATAACTGACACAACCATCCCTTTATATTAGACATTTTCAAAAATGTTTGTGATAATAACATTTTTTTTCAGTAAAAAGGTCTTAAATTAGAAAATAAAGTTGAACTAATGTATCAAATTTAGTCCACTAGAGAGTAGCAATATTTTACAATGTGAAAATGAAGGTGCTTTTTAACTGCAAAATTAATTGTTTACATCTGAGAAGTTGTGCGTTATATGGAGAATTGCGTTATATAGAATTGCGTTATAAAGATCCTCTACTGTAGTATACAATGTTAAAAAATGGAGACTTATATCTTATACGATGAATAATATATTGTCTATCATCTTTCTCAAGTATATACAGTTTCCCCCAGGTTTAAAAAAGGACACTTTTTTATTCTTAAGGGGACATTTTGGATTCGGAAGGGCACTTTTTTCTTTTTTTTTTCTAATGCATTCTTTTGATTTTTAAAGCCAGTTTTAATATTTAAAACTCAGGGCACACTTTTCAAAACAAGATTGAGTCAGTTTTTGCTATGCAAAAAGGAAAAAGGACACTTTTTTTTTTTTTTTTTTTTTTTTTTTTTTTTTTTTTTTTTTACTGAAGGATGCAGCATCCTGCTGCACTCAGGGAAACTGAGTATGGTATATTTATGTATGACATGAAAGAGATTCACCTTAAAGGAAGAAAGCTAAAAATATTTTCATATTTACAAAAGTAAAATTCTAGTGATTACTGTGGCTTCAAGTAATGTACCATTCTAAAAAAAAAAAAAAAAAAAAAAGTTACTGTATTTTTTGTATATGCCATGTGCTTTTTCCCTTTAAAATTTACTTTAAAATTCTTTGTACATGTCATGCATGATGATTATATAGTACTTGACTGGCCTCTGCATATATATGTGATCATTAGCCATTACCTAAAATATAGGGTTGGCAATGTTGTATTCAATTTATGAAACATTGCAGTGCATGCCATACAATTATTATAGCCCTAACAGAAAATTTTAATAGAATAAAATCTGTTTGGACTGCTTTTCTGTTAATTTTTTCTCTTCAAATAAGGTACTATTAAAATTGTGTGTGCTACATGAGAGCACAGCATACTAGAAAAAAATAAGGTAAGTCCTTTAAAATTCTTGGACTCCTTAGAATTCTTCTAGACTCCTGGATATTTTCTTCTGAAGTTTGTACGAACCTTGTGAATGTCTACTTTCTGGTTGGTTGTGAAAACCATACTTTGATAATTACATTAGGTTAGGTAATGAATTATCAAATGTTTAAATTTCTCCAAAATGGATTTCGCAGTTGGAAAAGAGAAAATCTATATTTATAAAGCATCCCCTTTGGTAGTGAAAGCTAAAAAAAGGGAGCTGATTATATTTTTTAAACTTTCATTTTCTTAATTGCAGTCTATGAAATGCACAATTTTTTATGTGCATGTAATTATTAACTATTATAAGTTATCTTTAGTGTTGTGTTTCTACTTATTAAATTTTATGTATGGTCTTTTAAATAGTGATTTTTATATTGAGATTGATGCATCTTTTTCTTCATGTAGGAAGTATGCAGCAAACACGTAATAGTTTCATTTTTTTAACTTGTTGATATTATTTTAGGTTAAGGTTTTGAAAATTTTTCTTATGAATATTTTTTTTCAATTGCTTTCTTTTTTTCATAAAAAGTGTTTTGTAAAAAACACAATATTTGGATTCTAGAAAAATGTTTAGGAGCATATAAAAAAGGAGAAGTATTGCATAATAAAAAAATCTTGCACATTAAAAAAAAAAAAAAAAAAAAAAAAAAACATGAAAATAGAATTTTATCATCTGATGTTTATTTTGGACAATCTTGCAACAATTACTTCAAAAATTTGAAACCATAGTATTTAGTTTTTTAATTCGGGCTCTCTGGTTAAAGAGAAGTTAACTTAGAGATGATTGACAAGTGCATCAACATGGGGAGAGGACCTTATGTTAAAGTAAATATGAGAATATATGTTAAACAAAATTTAAAATGAAAGAACGCTAGGCGTTAAATTTGATAACCAGGTATAATTTTGTGGTCTTGAAATGCAGTAATTTAATCGCATTTGATGACTAACGACTGCTAATTTCTAACCCTGTTTATCGTCTATAATATTTATGAGACATAGTGTTACCAGGATTATATGTTTGCATTTAGAGTTATTTTCTGTAATTTCTATATTATACAGTAAGGCAGCTTATATAATTAACTCTTAACAGAATTTTTAATATGATTAACTCTAATATAATAAACTCTCTAAGAGTGTGTTGGAGAGTTAAATAAATAAAACTATTTGTAAATACATGAGTAAATTGTAATTTTATGTTCCAATCCACTAATTACTGAAAGAATGAATAGTAAGTAAAATTTATGCAGTGTATTGTTATGCATAAATATGTTATGTACAGTCGTGGGGAAAAAAAAAAGTACCCCCCCCCCCCCCCCTACCAACTCTTCAAAAAATTATTGTAGAAAAAATTACTGGTACTGAACAATTGTAAATAAAGTCTACTTTTAAATGATATAGATAAAATTTGCTTAGGGGGCCATCTTTGTTTTTTTCAATAGCAGTACACAATTCTGACAGCATAAATGAACTCTACACCCTTCAATTAACCTAAAAACAAATTTTTATGCAATTAGTACCATAAGTTTCTGAGAAATTAATTATTTTAAAACGAGCGTATTTTAAGGGCTGTATCCAAATTGAAGTTCGGAACTCGATTGTTAACCGTGAGAGCCCCCATCTTGATCAAGGCACCTTAAGAAGTCAAAGAAGCCTGCTAGATTACAGGACAGCAGAAGAAATTTCAAAATATCTAGTCACTTCTATTATAGACGGCCCCTTAAACCATCATTTTGCCGTTTTTTAAGCATAATTTGAAAACTACTTGGAAGAAAAATGTGAAATTTTGGATTTCCATAAAGCAGGACTTAATAAATAAATCTAAATCCATCAAAAAAATTGTAGGTTGCAATTCATAATTTTTTCGAATATTAATTTCATAATTCATATCATAAAATTATAAAAATTGCAAATTCAGTGTATTTATGTTTGGGTATATTAGTATTATTGCTACGCAAAAAATTAGAACATTAGAAGCACTAAATTTTGAATGTTTATAATTCAAAAGACTTGAAATTTGGTGTCTAGGCATAGTTTAAACTGAAAATTTGAAATATCTCATTAAAATTGGGTATTGTCATTGAAAAAAAATGAAGTTTGGTTCGTTTCAATATGTAGATGGCACCCTAAGCAAATTTTATATACATCATTTAAAAGTAGACTTTATTTCCATTCGTTCAGTACCAGTAACTTCCTTCTATGATCATTTGTTGAAGAGTTAGTAGGGGGTGTTTACTTTTTTTTTTCCACGACTGTATAATAATAGTAGATCCTCATTATACCACTTGTTCAGATAAATTGTTCTGTTTTAATGTTGTCTGAAAAAAAAATAAAAATAAATAGGCTGTAGTTAACTGCATTTTTTATGTAACATATATAAATGTTTATTGTACTTCATATACCTTTCTTAATTTCAACAAGAAATTTGTAATATGTATATGATCTTAAAGATTAACAGTTTCTTGCATGTTCTTTCTTAAATTTTAATACATTCAGTTATGTAGCATTTATTTTATTCTATCCTTGAAAATTTGATATAATGCTCAAACTCTGCATTACTTAATCCATGATAGGATCCTGCAGCAAATCAGGTTAACTGATTTTACCTTAACCTGACCCGATCTATGATTCACACCTCTGTCAAGTTGATTCTACTTTTTTTTGTGCAAGTCAGGTTTATGCTACTTTTTTTTTTTTTTTTTTGTGTGTGTGTGTGTCAGTCAGATTGACTTTAAACAATTTCGGTTGTTTTGATTCTTTTCTGTTGGATGCAAAATGACTTGACATTTCAAAAGAAAGTCCTGAATTTTTTTTTTTTTATGAAAGCTGTGTATTTGAATATTGTGTGCAATTGCATTAATTTTTATTTAAAAAATATAAAATTGATATTTAGAGATATAATTGTTGACTACTTTTCCATAATTGAATTAAAATATGGATTAATTTAGATTTCAGGTTCAGGTGGTTGGGATTGACTTTAAGCAGTTTTTTGTTGTTCTAATTGGGTACAACCCAATGTGTGCATGACTCTTAATTCATGCCCTCAATTTTGAATGTAAATTGAATCTTTTGGCAAAATCTGAAAGTAGCGGAATAGTTGAGACCTCTACAACCGATACAGTTAGTTACATTGAGAATATAAATGAGTCATTTTTAGAAACTTGTTGTTTTATCATCTTTCGTTGTTTGTTTCTCCATTTTGGCTTATTTCATCTAAATAACATGCAGGTTGTTTAAATTTTATTATTGCTCTATTCTAAAAATAGTAACTAACACTGTCACTGCTGCAGTAAATGAATTTTTTGTGACCAGAGGTGTTTCAAATGAAAATCAAATTTCAAATTATTTTTGCTTAATAGGCGCAAAGACCAACTTAGTGAAAAATATTCCATGCCGGGAATCGAACCCGGGTCATCAGTATAGCGCACTGACGTTCTACCGCTAAACCACATGGAACGATACCCAGCCTGGAACTTCTCACTATTACAAGTTGGCAAGGCTACAAACGCAGCACAAGATGGAATATTTTCCGTGAGCCACCAACATGGGGCAAACACAGACACTTAATTAAATCCAGCATCGATGAATCTATATTAATATTTGGAAATTTTTACAGAGAGAAACAATGAATGTTTCTCTCTGGAAAAATTTCCAAATAGTAATATAGATTCATCGATGCTGGATTTAATTAAGTGTCTGTGTTTGCCCCATGTTGGTGGCTCACGGAAAATATTCCATCTTGTGCTGCGTTTGTAGCCTTGCCAACTTGTAATAGTGAGAAGTTCCAGGCTGGGTATCGTTCCATGTGGTTTAGCGGTAGAACGTCAGTGCGCTATACTGATGACCCGGGTTCGATTCCCGGCATATAATATTTTTCACTAAGTTGGTCTTTGCGCCTATTAAGCAAAAATAATTTGAAATTTGATTTTCATTTGAAATATTGTATTCAAGGCGAATGTCTCTCTCTGGAAAAATTTCCAAATATTAATACAGAGGTGTTTCTTCACCTATATTAAGAACATTATTGCATACAAAAATATGAGAATTTGTAGTATTATAGAGAAATGTTTGATAAACATGCTGAAGCAGTTTTTAAATAGGAGAATTTTTTTAAGAGATATATTCACCGTTTAGGTTGGCTAAAATTGCTCCATTAAAAAAATTTTATATGAGCTAAAGCTATATGCAAGAATTTAATAATTTTTTCAAAGGATATACATTAGAAGCTCATGGTGTGCAGACTGTATTTATTTTTTCAATTTGACAAATTTTTTCAGTTTTAAATTAAAATTTTCAGCATTTCGAAAGATATTTTTTCCATATTTTAGAAAAGGTTATTATTTTAAATTGTTGCCAATTGCAAAAACAGCACGAATAATAATATTTCCTTAACTTTCAAATTAGAATTAAATGATTATGTGTTAAATGCAGGAAGATATTGATAATTATGTCATAAAAATTATGTTTACAAATGAATATTGAAATAGGAAGAAAACTTTAAAAATAATTAATTCATTATATGCATTAAAAGCAGTAAATGAGGGAAATTACATCATATTTAAAATGGCCAAATATTAATATTGCAAAACAGCTTAAATTTAAAAATATATTTTAGAACTCACATTTATTTCATATTTTGAGATGTTCAAATATTGTTGTGAATTCCGAGACAGTGCAAATAATAATATTTACTTTCTAACAACAAAAGTATTTTGATGTGAATATTAAAAAGAGAATGAAAACTTTGGTGAAAATTGTAAAATTTAAAACGGTACATTTAAAATTTTCTTATTTAAAAAATTTTCTTATAGTGTTAAGGCTGTTCTTAACTGCTCTGCTCAACAAATGCAAAACGTTCTAACACATTTACAAATTCATTTTTTAATGGAAAGATATAAAATTGGAAAGCCTGGCCATGGAAGTGATTTGGAATTGAACTATTTTTTCCATTTTTTGATCAATCAATTACCTATTGAGTTATAAGTGATTTCGATCACGTGACAAACCTGTTTTTCACCCGCTCGAGTGATTTTTCTACTTTCGCATTGAAATTTGGTTTAAAACGTCCACTTTGACATTATTTTCTGAAAGATCTATTGGGTTTGCAAAAAAAAAAAGGAAAAAACAGCTTGATGACATAGTTTCTGAACAACACCATCCAGTTTCGTGCATTTTCGAACAAAAATAAATTAAAACTTTTGTCAGAAAGTTGCCCTTTTTGATTTGCCTTAAGCATTGTTAAAAAATACCGGGAGGCAAAGACTCTGTTTATTTAGTTCACTTCATATTAGCTTATTTTCAAATGTTTAATTGATCGTGTTTAACCAAACACGAAAACAACCATTTAGATGTCTTAACAGTAGCTAATTCAAATTCTTAAAATTTCCCAATCAAAGGGAAATGAACGGAAACTCGTTTACATTGAAATCACCACTGGTTTTTTTAATTATAATTCACTCTTCCATAATCATTTTAAGACTGATCAAATTAGCATGTTTTTAGAGTCTGCAGTGCCTGAACAGAAGTTGGTGAGCATACCTTGTAGCAGGCAGAGCCTCTAGTATTCTAAATCAAGAACTTCTCCATACACCTATATACTACTTAAAAAAAAAAAAATAAATAAAAAATAATAATAATAATAATAATAATAATAATATTGATTTAATTGATTTTTTTTTTACAAAATTTGAGTGGTTTTAATCATGAATTTAATCGAATCGTCATATCCTGTTAAAAATGTAAAAAGCTAAGAAGAAAAGCTAAGTTCAAATTCATCTACAGTTACAATTTTGCTCTATATTTTTATGACTCAATATCAAATTGATAGACCAATGCTTCGGTTTTCTCTCTCTACAGCCCCTACAGCCTACTAGTGCATTGCATCTGACAAAATATAACTTCTAATTTGCCAGTCTCTTATTACTCAGAACACTCCCATTTTGTAATTTAAAATACCTAATATATTTTTTAGGTTTTAATTTAAAATAAGAAATTTGGTATACCTAATTGTATTTCTCTCTCTCTCTTTTTTTTAAAGCATGAGTGTACATTTTTTTTTTTTTTTTAAAGCATGACTGTACATATATTAAACTTTTTTTTTCATTTAATTTAACAAATTGTAAAACATTCTTAGTTTCTTAATAAAAAAGCATACAATTAAACAGTTAATAGTGATGTAAATTGTTTTTGTAGATTACAATGCATGTTTCTCTAAATAGCCATTTTTTTCTTTTCCAGGTAAAGTGGCTGATCCAATAGCCACATCAATTATTACAGCTAATAAAGATGAAAAAACGGTATTATTATTATTTTACTTTATAATACCATTAACAATATTTCATTTAGTAATCCATTTTGGTTGCTTCTAGTTTTTTCTAATGTTAATTTTCAAATAGCAGAATAAACTTTTTAAGAATTATTCCTCAATTTTTAGCTTATTTTTTAATTATTCCAATTTTTCTTGGCAAGATTGTTATGCATCATATTTATTATATTAATAAACCCTAAGTGATAGCTTAATGATTTGCAATAAAAATTTTTGTTCCTGGTCTTTTATGTTGATGAGATCTAATTTAGATTTAAAATAATACCCTCAAACTAAATTTTTATTTGACACAGTTAATATAAAATGTTTCTATTCTTAGTCCGAGTGCTACACGACCAAAATAATGAGAAAACTGCAAATCGTGATAAGAACATACCGATTGATCAGTATCTACTTTATATTAATACAATGCATTTCAGAGGGGAGGCATCGCATAAAGTCGTGGGAATTCAAGATGGTGGCTGTTATTCAAAATTGCATCATTTTCTGAATTTTCTTACTATCCATCATATAAATGTGTGTTTCAGGTCGATTTCGATGCTTTTAACATCAAAAATTTTGTTTTCAATATTTTCCGTCATAGTTCAAAGAGTACATGAATTCAGTTTGTCTGTTTATTTGTCTGTCTGCCTTCTTGCCATTCCATGCTCTAATTCGCTTAAATATCACTACTCGCTTAAATTCACTAAGACTGTCATGTAATTTATGTAAGTTATTGAGTTTACAGTAGCATGTTCAGAATAAAAATGAAGTGTATAGGTTTTACAGTCCGTTTACAGGGCCCTCAAAAGAATTCCATTATGTTATTGTCTATTAATCCGGTGCTACGATTGAGAAAAATGCAAATTGTGAGAAGAATATACAGATCGGTGAGTATCTACTTTATATTAATACAATCCATAGAAGAGGGGGAGGCATCGCGTAAAGTCATAGGAATTCAAGATGGCGGCTGTTATTCAAAATGACATTATTTTCTGAATTTTCTTAATATCCATCATATAAATATGTGTTTCAGGTAGATTTCGATGTTTTTAATGTCAGAAATTTCGTTTTTAATACTTTCTGCCATAGTTGAATGAGTTTATGAATTCAGTTTGTCTGTCTGTTGCCATTCCATGCTCTAACTCTCTTAAATAACACTACTAGCTTAAATTCATTCAGATTGTCATGTAATTTATATATGTTACTGAAGTTTAGAATAACATGTTCAAAATAAAAATTGAAGTGTATAGCTTTTATAGTCCATTTACAGGGCCCTCAAAAGATTTCCATTACGTTATTGTATATTAGTGTGGGTGCTACGGTTGAGAAAACTGCAGATTTTGAGAAGAATATACCGATTGGCGAGTATTTACTTTATATTAATACAATCCATATAAGAGGAGGGGCATCGCGTCAAGTCGTAGGAACTCAAGATGATGTCTGTTATTCAAAATGGCGTCATTTTCTGGATTTCTTGCAATTTTCATACTATTCATCATATAAAAGTGTGTTTGGTGTAAAATGTATGTGCAGAATCTGCAAATATAAGTGTTGCCGTAGAAAGGTCGAACTTTCTTGCACATCATTGTGCAACTGCAAAAACGAATGTGAAAAATATGATAATACAAAGTGAAGTTTTTATATTCTCGAACTTTAAATGTAACATGCAAATTTTTTAATATCTTTTATAATTAAGATATTAATAAAATACATTTCTTTTATATTCCTTTCATTTTCCTGACTATAAAATACAATTTTCATTTTAAGCGTATTTCTGATATTAAAAAGGGAATTTTTCAGTTTGGAAATATCGAAATTGACATCATAGACACTTTTATATAATGTACAGGAATGAAAATGCAAACAATTTTGAATAACAGTCGCCATCTTGAATCCCTATGAATTTGCACGATGCCTCAACTTCTTATGTGCATTGTATTAATATGAAGTAGATACTGACCATTCAGGATATCTTTATCACAAAATGCAGTTTTTTCATATCTAGCAGTTGCTTTAATAACAGCTGATTTAACTGATGATCTTTATAGAATTTATACACGAGTTATAAATGCACATATTCTTTTTTTGGTGTGTCCCAGTAAATAAACGATTAATACTATAGACACCTTATTCTATAGTAAGTATCTTGTAGTGCATGTCACTGATATATGTCAGTTTGAATGTGTTTCAGAGAGTATAACATGATTAAAACACATTGCAAACGACCCCCCCCCCCCCATAGACAATAACGTAATGGAATTCTTTTAAGGGCCCTGTAAACGGACTATAAAAACCAATACACTTCATTTTTATTCGGAACATGCTACTGTAAACTTCAAAAACATAGATAAATTACATGAAAATCTGAGTGAGTTTAAGAGAGTTAGAGCATGGAATTGCAAGCTGACAGACAAACAAACAAACAAACAGACAAACTGAATTCATAAACGCATTCAAGTATGGCAAAAAGTATTAAAAATGAAATTTTTGACGTTAAAAACATCGAAATCGACCTGAAACACACATTTATATGATGGATAGTAAGAAAATTCAGAAAATGACGCCATTTTGAATAACAGTCGCCATCTTGAATTCCTACGACTTTACGTGATGCCTTCCAATCTGATATGGATAGTATTAATATAAAGCAGATATACATCAATCGGTATATTCTTCTCACTATTTGCAATTTTCTCAACCGTAGCACCGGGATTAATAGACAATAACGTAGTGGAGTTCTTTTGACGGCCTTGTAAACAGACTATAAAACCTGTACACTTCATTTTTATTCAGAACATGTTATTGTAAACTTCAATAAAATTTATAATTTGCATGACAATCTGAGGGAATTTAAGCGAGTAGCGATATTTAAGCGAGTTAGAGCATGGAATGGCAAGAAGGCTGACAGACAAACGGAATTTATATACTCATTCAACTATGACGGAAAATATTAAAAACGATATTTTTGACATTGAAAACGTTGAATTCGACCTGAAACACGCATTTATATGGTGGATGGTAAGAAAATTCAGAAAATGATGCCATTTTGAATAACAGCCGCCATCTTGAATTCCCACGACTTTACGCGATGCCTCCCCCTCTGAAATGCATTGTATTAATATAAAGTAGATACTCGCCAATTGGTATATTCTTATCACAATTTTCAGTTTTCTCAACTGTAGCACCCGGACTATCTCCCTATAAAATGTTCAATCTTTTCCTTCTTAAATGAGCATCATTTACAAAATCTGAAATGTTGTCCGTCTTTTTCAACAATCTGGAAATTACTGAAAAAACAAATTACCTTTCTTCTGACTTAGTAATTTTAAAAGTAGAATGCTATTTTTCAAATTTATAATTAATCTCCTGTGAGAGATTTGTCAGAACTTTTTATCCTTTGGTTCCATAACTACTACTGGTCATAAGAAAGATATTAAAGAAATTTATAAATTCAGTAATTTTGATGAATGTCCAAAAATAACTTATAAATTTTGATTATGACTGATTTATCTGTTTTCAATTATGTGAAATAATTTGTGAATATTTTTATTTATTTATTTATTTATTTGTAATAACGATACCCATTAAAGTTTGGAGTTTAAATCATGAAAATAAGTACAAAGGATTGTTAATTGGTATGCTTGATAATAGAATGTCAGAAGTTATTTTAATCTAATAAATATCTTTAAACTTACTTAAATATATTGTTAAATTTAGCAAGTAGCTGTATTCATTCACATATGTATTTTAAAATTTATTGGCATAATGCTTTCTTTCCACTATGATGGTGCTGTGGATAAATAAATATTCTGGAAAAGAAAATGAATTTGAGATAATGTATTGATATTATGTATTCTTAAAACACAGAGAAATTTTTTATCCAATTTCTTCTAATATTACTAGCTCTAATGTTAGATTCCATGCAACATACATGTGTAACACAAATCTTAGATATAGAACTTCGAAAAATAATAAATTTTTTTAACTACTAAAATATGTACACAGACACAAATATACAGTTATATATATAACATGACACTTAAGTCAATAATCAGAACTAAGAAAAAAATTTAAAGTTCAGTTAAGGAATAGTTGCATAGTTTTATTACACATATTTTTATCAGTAACTTTATGTTAATAAATAATTGCCCACTATCCTTTTAAGACAGTAAAATCAATTGAATTTTTTCTGTGAAAATTAAATTTTCATGTCTCGCAGCGATGATTTTTTTTAAAATAAAGGAACTTTTGTAAATTTTGCTAGTTATGTTGTGTCATACCTAAAACAATTTCTAAGCAGACACAAACACGTGGGTGATAAAACTACCCAGAGAAAATAAAACTAATGATCGTATAGAATTTTCATGAATATTATAACCTAAAATGGGAAAAAACAATGCTGCTGTGTGAAAGAAATATAATAATCACAGAAATTATATTCAGAATCAATTTAAAGTTCTTTTAATAAAATAGTAAAAGCATTTAAAATATATTAAATATTTTGACTAAGCTTAGATAATTTTTCTTATATAGATTACAATTTTTGAGCTTGCCATTTTTTAATTACTTTTAAATATTAACTTAAATTGTTTGAATATTAAACTGCATAAAAATTTAGAATATTCCGGAGTAACTAAAAATAAAGAGGTATCTCTATTAAAATTAGACCATGTTTACAAATTATTCTGCTGCATCTCCAGGTAAGTTGTCGGTAGCTTTTTTGTCCGAAATCAGTCAGACGTCTTGCCTCTAAGCTCCTTCTCCATATCAGCCTATCGATCCGCCAAACTCCGGACTTTCCTTCAATCCCTTCGATGACAATCACTCCAAATTCTCCCAGTCAACTCAGAGTCATACAAGAGAACCTCCGTTTCGGCGAAGCCCTACTCCCTTTTATCTCTTTGCTTCTTCACCTTTTACGACCAGCGTATTATCAAATAGTTTGATTGTGTGCCAAAAATAACAGTGTTATGTTTTAATATTCATTTACAGTCTTTTTAAATATAGATTAATCGATGCTTGATTTACACTTAGTATATATTCTTTTTCATTAATTTTCCAATTTAAAAAGGAGTATTAAATGCTTGTAAAACGTGGTCCGATCGTCACGAATGAATGCTAAAACATCGACATTTCAGAACCACATGTTTCGTAAATATAAAATAATAAATTAAACTTATATATTTTCTAACAGAATATCTCTAAAAACTTTAAAAATAATAATATTTTGACATTTAAATACATATTTTCAAGATTAAATTACGAATTAGCTGTAACTTTAAATATTTTTTTTTTCAGACATTTTGAAAAATTATAAACTTCAATTTTACAAATAAAATATTCATAAATATTCATAAATATCTAAGGAAAAAGTCTTTATATCGGCGGGCATCAAACCAACATAGAAAAACTTCCTCAAAATGTTATTGAACATTACAATAATCTATTTTAGATATAATATGGAGTAATTTGTACTACTGACTGACAAAAAAAGAGCTGTTCTAAAGTTAGGAAAACAACTTTTATTTATAATAAAACAGCTTAAAAGATAACATTTCTTATCTTTTTTTTTTTTTTTCACATATTTAATTACTTATTTTGAAAAACCCAAATTATCAACCTAACAGTTACATGATTAAACACAAACTGTAATAATACTAAACCGGTTCTTACCGGGGTCCGGGGAGCTGATGCAATTTGAGCCTTTTAATGCAAATTCAGAACATTTTAGAACACTCACCACTTTTAGATAACACATGCAAAATATTACTAGATATCTGCATATTGCTATATTAAATTGCAGGTCGATAGAGCAAAGCAAATTAAACAATACTTTTTGTCACCTTAGAGATTATTGCAACCCACCGATGCAGTTTGAGCATTCTAATGTAAATTCAGAACATTTTAGACCACTTACCACTTTTAGATAACACATGGCCAAACTCAAGCTGAAGTAGCGCAAGCCATTGGAGTGTCACAAAGTGTCATTTCCAGGATCTGGAACCGTTTTTTGGAGAGTGGATGTGCAGGCCGAAGACCAGGGCAAGGTCGTAGATGGGCAACAATGCCCAATGAAGATCGGTATTTAGCGTTAACAGCTCGGAGACACCGAACCATGAACGCTACTCTTCTCCAACAACACCTTCGCTTGGATACAGGCACCACGATTTCAACTCCGACTGTCCGAAACCGGCTCCATACTGTAGGTCTGTATGCTCGCCGACCGAAGAAAGACAAACATTGAAGTGAGAAATCAATTAAATGCGAGGACAGATATTATGCAGAAGAGAGATGAGAAAAGGTTGAGATGTTTTGGACATGCAAAAAGGATGGAAAGCAATAGATTGCCAAGATCACTAATGAACTTGCAACTGGATAGAAGGTACAGAAGAGGAAGACCACGAAAATGTTAGATTGATAACCTTAAACAAAATATGGACTGAGTGAGGCAGAGGACAAAGTTGAGTGGTGAAGGAAGTTACATTTAGCTTCTGGTTGAGGAAATCCTCAAATGTAGAGAAACTCCTAAAAAAGAAGAAGAAGAAATAAGACGAAAAAAAAAGAAATCTTAATATCTTAACAAAAACCACTGATAGAAAGGAATATCCTCTAAAATGGTGGAAAGAAATCAGTGTAGACTTTATAAAGCTCACAATTAACAAAAAAGCCGCCTTTTTTTTTTTTTGCTGCTATGTCAGCAGATAGCACTTTTAAGAAGCATATAGTGAATATTTTCAGATTCAAAAGAAGGAAATATCTGTAAAGAAAAACAAAATAGATATAAATTTCAAAATATTGAATATATAGTATATCTTAAGTACTGTATTGCTACATTTTAATCAATATTATGTATGTTGTTGCTATTACATTTTAAAATAATCAACAAATTTTAAAAGTACTAGACAACATAAGTTTCAAGTTTCAGATGAAAGAAAATATAAATTAAATAGGGAAAAAACCCAATGAAATGCATATAAATGGCAAGAACAAAAATTGAAATGTACAATTTATCTTACTACGTGATACATAGATACAATATTTAAAATCCCTTTCTTTGTCATTTTTACCTTCCTATTCATTTTAGTATAGATTAAGCTTTTCAAGGTCAAGAAGCACATTGTTTGCTCTCCCCACTCCACTTTGAAAAACTTGTTTTTCTATCCCTAACATGGTGATATCTAACCTGTTCTTCCCTCATTATCCTTTGTCTGTATTACTTCCTCTCTCATCTTTCAAAAGATTGGGGTAGTTCTAGTTAAATGGACTGGGCAGCTTGCTTGGACACTCAGTGTCAATAACTCTGTGCAGTTGTTATTCTTATTCTCTGTGTTTTAAGTTACAGATTAAGCAAAATGAGTGGTTTTGGTAACAAAAAATGTATAGTTTGGAGGATATTTGAACCCTTATCAAATGATAATATTAAAACAAGATGTAAGTTGTGCAAGAGTGTTTTATCAAGAGAAGGAATCGGGGGGAAAAAAAGAAACAACATCTTCATTAATTTATCATTTGGTAAAAAAAATCCAGAAAAATATAATGAAGCTACCTGTGACAGGGTATAAAATAACATAGAAAGTAGGTGACACTAGTGTCACCCAGTGCCAAGATATTGCCGCCCAGTGACAGGGCGCTGTGCCGACAACTTTTTACTCTAAAATAGGTGAATAACATAAGATGACTCTGAGACTCAGGAGAGGATAAGAGTAGCAACAGCCGTCATAGCCGACGCCGAATGTTCACAAATTGCCTCTTTCATGGAAAATGTTTTAGAATCTGAGTTATCTTTTCTTAATCCATCTTCAGTACTGTAATATAGAAAACCTGTAATTTATCATGAAATGCTTTATATTGAAGTGATCTAGTAAAATAAAACACAGTAGAAGTTACAAAATGCTGATTATTTTGCTATCCCAGTAGATGGTTCTGCTGATAAATATTGGGTTGATAACAAGTTTGTTACAGCATGATTTATTACAGAAAAAAGAAAAATGAAATCTGATTTCCGAGAATATAAATCAAGTAAGCAATTTAGCAGAATATCTCATGGATTCAGTCAAGATTGTATTTGATAACTTGAGCATTGAGAATGTCGCAAAAAATAAGTTGACAGCCTTAACTACAATTGAGGAAAGTGCAAATAGAGACAAAAACTGCGGATACTGGGTTCGTATGAAACAGTACTTGGTCAGAGGCTTACGTTGCTCACTGGTTCTACTTAGCTATGTGTTATTCGGAAACATGAATTATCGAAATTATTAATAAATTATATAATGTGTAGCAAAATGTTATAAAGCTTTGAAGAACTTAAAAAAACTTGAAACAGAAAACCTTACGGAAGGTCCTTACGGATCCGAAATTTCCCAGCCAGGGCTCCACCCAAACTAAAGCTATCTTGGTATGACCTGCCTTGGTCTAAAAACTAAACATGAACGGACCGTTGAAAAATCAAGTAAATCATGACCGGCTCGGCCCATGCAAAAATCAGTGAAATCAGGAGCAGCGCAGCCGACTCAATTTGTACAAAGAATTCAGACTTTTATTAAAGTACAATTGAGATTTTTTTAATGAATACAGCATACATATTTATGCGAAATTTCTATAACATATTTTAGCTTACTTATGTTCGTAAGTAATAGAATACAGGAAAGCAGTATTAATGATCAGTAGGATTTTAGTCTATTACATTAAAAAATTAATATAGTTTAAAATAAAAGGAAAATATAGTTAAATGCATCATGATTTTTAAAAATGTATAATAAAATAAAGTAGATTTTTGAAAATATTCCGCTATAACAATATTTAAATATATTTCCAAAGAAATTCCATTAACAGAAGTTTATTATCGCTATTACTGTTTTTACATAAGAAATTGCTTGCCCGACAGACAGGGCTGTCTGCCCACCTACCCGCCCAAAAAACCGTCCCAAAAAAACCCACATAAAAGTGCATTTTATTGGGTTTTTTGGTTTATATGAGTTTTTTGCTGCACAGTATCATTTATTTTCAATTACTACTTATTTGTTATGATTCTGTTATACATGTAAGATAAAATTTAATTAAATTTAGGTTTTCAGACATCTTTGTATAAAAAGATAAAAATGATTTGAAAGAACTGCAAAACCCAAACCTCAGCAAATTAAAATTATCCAAAAGGAAAAATGACTATATTTTATCATTCATTATCTAATATATAAAAATGAAAATTTGTCTTTCTGTAATTCTATACAAATCGACAATTTGGAAGACAGGATTGCGAAATGTTACATATGTGTATTAAAACACGGCCGAGGCAACTAAAGTAATCCAGGATCTAAATAATTTATAGTTAATTTTTAATTAATAAAACATCACCAATTTAACAGCAAGTTCTATCAAATTTAAACATTTTATGTTATAGCAGTTGCTAACAATTAAAAATCCACAATAAAATTCTTATCACAACAATTACATTTCTATTGCAAGATTTCCATGTGAAAAGTGAAAAAAATAGTTTGACGAATTTAAAAAAGAAGTTAATATTATGTCACATTGGAAATGTAATGGACGTCAGCAGGTGAATGTATAACATCCTATGAGTTTGAAAAAACGCATTGAAACATGATAAAAACCCGAGTATAAGCTCGATAAGATAATTGGCATTTTAACATTTTGAGGCAACTGAATTTGTTTTTGCCATTTTTAAATCTATTCCATATGCATGCACTCTTGTGTATGCATGTATACTAGAATTTCCACAAAGGTTTAGGTCCCTAGAGCTCATTCTTAGTGAAGAACTGAAATGAAGACGTCAAAATTTTTTAAAATAAAATTCATAGAATTTTTGTATTTGCCATTTTTCTTTAATCATGAAAGAATTATTTAAATAACAAAATACTCGGAAACAAATTTTCATGAAAATGTTTTAATCTCAGTCTCAATCCAGATCATAGATTATATTTACTAAGTAAGTAGGTAATCTGTCGTCCGGATTAAATGAAAAAAAAAAGAGTGAAAATTACGTAAATTAACACGCAATCCTTGATTTTTCAAAACAAACATTCTTAAAATTCTGTGCAACGGAGGGTGCTTTAGCTAGTATTATATATATGTATAAATATTACATATCATTCATTAAGGCTCATATAATTTATCAAAAAATTTCTATAACAGTTGCTTAAAAATATGTTTGTAATGCATTAAGTATTTTTCCAGTTGAATTGCATTTAATATATCATTTTGTTTTACACTCAAATATCCCAATTTTTGAATGTTTGTTATTAAAGGGTACAACTTAAGATAACAGACATGATGGAAATCAGAAAAAGATAAAGGAGGCATTTTTAGTCTGTACCTGTCTGAATAAGAAAACTTTTTTTCTTTAGACACTTTGCATATAAGTAAAATTGAAATATTAAATACAGCCACAACTGCAAAAATACATAATACATTATGAATGCATTTTTTATGTACTATTAAAGAAAGGAATTATAACCTATAAACTATAGTCATTTTTTCCTATGTAGTCATAAAAAATTAAAAATACAAGCTCTTTGGATTATACTAATTTGGTGAGGGTTGAGTGGTTGGGTCTTGCAGTTCTTTCAAATCAATTTTTATGCAAAGATGTCTGAAAATCTAAATTTAATTGAAATTTTATCTTACATATATAATAGAATCATAACAAGTAAGTAATTAAACATAGTTGGCACTGTTCAAAGAAATGAACAGCAAAAAAACTCCAAAAACCCAAAAGAAACCAAAAAATCTCAATAAAACCCAAAAAAAACCCACATGGGTTGGGTTTTTTTCAGCCCTGCCGACAGATCCTGGGAACAATTAAGTCCAATTCCGACCGGACCCGAATATATATAATGAAATGTAAGCCCAAATACGGCCCGGCTCAAGTCTGTTGAAAAAATTAAGTCCAGGCTCAGGCACGATATAACTGACCCATACAAATCTCTACGCTGGACATGTTATATTTCTATACTGATGTTGTCGAGCTAGCATCGACTCGTGAAGCGAATTTATACTTATTCCCATCCGAGTCATGTCCATTGGAAATTGTTCATATTTTATGAACTTACTTTGGTACTGTTAACTTTTTTTTATATCGGGCTAACAGGCCCTATTAATTTTTTTTCAGCACGGCGTGGCCCGGCCCGGGCCCGCTCAGACATCTAAACCAAACTCCCTTTAGTTTACCTCGATATTTTGAAATGCGGCTCGTAGAAAACCTAAAGAACTTAGCAAAAGTAATATGGCATAATCTTCCTCTCATGCAAAAACAGTGAGAAAACATTGTGAATCATCAACTTGACTAGTCAAAAATTGAAAAAGGGCGGCTCACAGGTTTATCCGATTATGGATGAAAATTGTTGAAGAACAACGCCTACCTTGCCTAAAATGTAGATCTTCTGGAACACTTTGAAAATTTTGAGAAAGATAGACACAAACTCCAACAAAATAACTGCTTTTTTAAATGCAAGAACACCAACAGAAGTTGCTAGTCAACCCAAATTGATTATGAGTACGTTCTTGGTAAAACAAACATACCGTATAGTAAAAAAAATTTTCATCAACTTAAACTCTCAAGAGCCCTTATGCGCAATGTGCTAAATGGACCAGACGTGAGCCCGTGTCACATCCACATGACTGGTGCTATCGGCCAAGGAATAGCATTACCCAGCACGTGTCACTCAACCTTCACACCAAACATCATCTATGACGCCTAGCTGCTACGTACAGAAACACTCCCAGCTATTAGAAGGTGAGACTTTTACCATTTGTGGTTCACATCCCGGGTCCCACCAGGGCCCCAAATAAACCGGACACTCACAAGAGTGCCAGTACAGAGACCGAAACGTATATGAGAATAGTTCTTCAGCAGTGGGCTAGAAGTGAAGGTGCCACTTGTGATTCATGGAAAGTTTCTCCATGAAGCAGATATAGACAGCCATAGACAGCCCTTTGGAAATCAGAAGGCTACCAGAGACCTCAAGTTCAAGCCTTTTGATGACTCCTCATGCCTGCATAAACTAAGCTGCAGAGCCGAAGCACCTGTCTCCAGGCCTAGGAACTTTTTACCTGCTGGCCGCTAGGTTCTGATCATCGAGGCATCCCTTACACATACAGTGCCACCAATACATGGAAAACACAATAGTCATTAACGATCTAGGAAGATCGTAGAAACCTTTATCCTGAGTTTCATGCTGAATCTCCCCCTCGGGGCTTAATAATTTGAAAGTCAGTTTTTGAAAAATCTTCCTAATCCGACAGCTGGGCGCAGAAAGCACAGACAAGCTGGATTGGTTTTCCACCCGAAGCTCAGACTTTGGTTTGAACATCACCATTTTATTGATGAGCGTCCTGCCGGTATCCTGTGGCCGACCGAAAGAGGGAGTGATCCGCAGCTCTTCCCCAGAATTAGTAAATAGCTGCACTCGGCACTCCCATAGTAGTATCATGACTGGCCACCGCTTGGTCAACTCAGTGTTTCCTCCTTTCTCGACCGGACTTAATGGGTGACTCAAAACTACTACAGCTCCAGAGGACCCAAAGAATTACATCATTTGCTACAAGTGCACCAAGTTGCTGTCAAAACATCACCAATAGACAACACCAAGGAATGTGTCATGCCACCTCGAGTGCCACTGTCGACACTATGGAATCAATGGGTCTTGCTCTTCAGAATCCATTGTCTCCTTAGTCTTTCCTCCAGATAACTAGGTAGATGTGGTTCTATCACATTAGCTATTCATTGCTCAGACTCTTCGGGCACTGTGTTTGGACTACAGAACGTTGCCCCATCACGTGTTTGTCCACATTTCCCCGAGAACCGTGGAGGTGGCAGATCATCCAAACCAAGCACACCCAACACCTCCGACATGCCTCTCCACTATATGAGGGCCACTGCAAGGAGGTTACCATTCGTTCACATACATGCGCCCGCCAGTTGAAGTGCTACTGCGTATATTACTGGGCTCCCAGTCATCTTCAGCACTGTAGTGTCCAATGGGTGACCACACGGTGGGAAGGCTCTCACGAAGTTTTTTGGTAAAGTCATAGATTTTACTTATGATGTAATGACTTTGTACGCAGCTGAAAAACTGCGTCATTCTTCAGACATGACGATAACTATACTGCTATTATTTTAAGGTGTCTCAAGCTCGCTCAGCTAAAAAAAAATTAGTGCAGTCATATGTTTCTTTGACACCTCATAGTGCTAGACAAGAAAGAGCTGTGTCCATACATACAAAACTTAAATCCAACAGACAGTAAGGACTATCAAGAGCAGCCTTAAACACAAGAATTTTCATTGCTCTTATTGTAATTAAAAGAGATTTTTATGATCCAAGCCCTGTTTTTGCAAAGCTCCTAGAGAGGAAAAACAAAAGAAGAAAACTTTCAGACAAAGAAACCTATGATACTCGTGAGTCTGCCAAAATAATTTTTTCTAAAGACAGTAAGATGTAAAAAAAAAAAAAAAAAAAAAAAAAAAAACTTTACGGTTGTAATTTTTCTGTGACATTTTGGAAACACTATAAAAATTTAATAAACTTTTAAAACATAAAGAAAAATTCATTTTCCTTCCTTGTTTTATTCCAATATTTGTATAAGACAGTGCTTTGTATAGAAAATTTGTAATAGAACCTGTTAATAGACTTTGTATAGAACCATTGTAATTATTGTTGTAGCATTTTGAAAATATTTTATACATAAGGTTTTTGATTTTTTAAACATAAAAAACAAAATCTGTTTCCTTATTTAGTACCTCTTTTTGTAAAATGCAGTAATTTGTAAATGTGAAAAGATTTTCAACATACTGTAATCATAATTAATTTGTCACTTTGGAAACATGTTATGAAATTTAGCATGATAGTTTTTAATTTGGTGTTTTTAGGGTTCCGTACTTAAAAAGTAAAAACGAAACCATTACACGATCACTCCTGTATCTGTCTGTCTGTCTGTCCGTCTGTCACAGCCATTTTACTCGTAAACTATGGAACGGGGAAAGTTCAAATTGGGGAAAGTAATAAAGGCTATTGACCCACGTATTTATAGATTATTAACAATTCACAAATATATTTAATTTAGGAAAATGTAGAGGTGCTAATTGAGTTACTTTAAAAAAATCTTTTATTTGCATATTGTTTGGGGTATCGAGTGAATGATTTTGTAATGCCGAACTCAAACATATATTTTGATTACTTTGAAGTACTATTATATTTTCAGAGATATCGTCGAAAATGTAATGCAAAAATATGTTCTCCCACCTATATTTCTGAATCTACTGAAACTAAAATTATAAAAAAAAAATTAGAGGTAGTAGATGTTAATTTAAACCTTGCCGGAAAACTATAGTGATTGCTCTAGGTCACATAATTTTTGAGAAAATCTGATTTTTCCATTATACACAAATTTAGATTTGCGGGAGTTCAGCAAAGGAGTTCAGGAGCGCTGGAGGTACCTATCATTGCAGAAGTATAAAAGGATTGTTGATAAGGATTTCCGAAAAAAATTGTCGGTAATTAGCCAAAATATTAACCCTTATAGACATGGACATTTTGGACATGCATAAAGACACAAGCAGCATACTCTATGCAGCATCGGCTTTTAAAGCCTAGGTAACTTTTAAAGAAATATTTGTGTAATGTAATGCCCAGTTACTCATATATTTCTTGTACAAAACCCTCTGTATGCGAGTAATACTTGCACTTGACCAGTTTATTTAAACATCAAGAGGAAAATTTGTTGTCTTGATTAATTCCACTGTGGATCTAAAACTATAGCTAGGGTACAATATTTCACTAAAAATAAATAGTTATTGATTGAGGTCCAGTTCAGAATTTATTCCAGTCTCCAATTACCGAATTATCTGATGTATTATGGTTATGAACAAAAGCCAAGTGTACAAATCGATAAATACTAATAAGCAATATTCTAATATGATTTTAGATAATTATTTTCTAAACATAAAGTTTTAACCCTTTAAGACTGGGAGATTTTTTGGTAGAAATTTAAAGTTCCCCTTACCGATAGGACCGTATTTGATTGAAAAAAACATTAAAAAAATACCCCATGTCAGGTTATGCCAAGAGAGGACCCACACAATTGTGTGGGTTTGGGCTTAATGCAGCCGTTTTTGGGCTGTATCTACAGAATTGTGTAGTTTGGGATTACGTGTGCAAATATCTAAAAAATAAAAGTTTAAGCAAAAAAAGTTGTTGTTTATTGAGATAATTTTCATCAGCCCCAATGAAAATGTTTGAAACAATTTTTGTTTTTGGACAGACCACAACAATTTCATTTTCTGAGATGTGCTCAATGCTTGCACCCCTCTTAAGAGCCGTTGACAAATGGTATGCCCTTTACTCCATTTGGATTATGCCTGATCCTTCAAATTTCTTTTTTTAGTTTTTCCAGCAGTGGTATTTTGTTGAAATACCGATTGAAGTACCTAAAACTAGATCTGAATGAGAATAAGGACTACAGCAGGTCCTAAGCCCAGATCCTTGTGGACTAGGTCTGTACTTTCCCACTGGTAAACTACAAAATTTAAAACTATCTCAGGTGATACTGTTACAACAGAGTGTGGTTTGTTTTTTATATACTGCTTTACTGAAGCACGTCCTAAAAAAAAGGAATCGTCTGCTCATCTATGGAAAATTTTCCCTGATCTCCTGGTAAATTCAAGCAGACACTATGGAATCTGTTGAGCATTTGCTGAACTTTCCATAATTTATTATTTATTCTTTGTGGCTTACTTGCTGTGTCGACAAAATGGAATGAATTTATCAAACTTAAAAATCTATCTCATGATATGCATATAACTCATGTAAAACTTATAAATCATATATGACATCTATAACTCAGAGCAGAAACATACCGTTTGTTACATGTGCTTATTATATATCTAATACTATCAATTTTAAATAGAAATCATGAATAGTACAAACCTACTTAAAATTAATCTGGTTTAAAAATGTAATTAATAAAAAATAAATTGCTAAAAACATAAGTTTTAAAAAAATCACTTAAAAATAAAAATTTTATATATTAGGAATTGTACCCATTTTGGAAACGGTAAAACCCGGACCCGCACAATTGTGTGGGTCATTTGTTTTTCAACATTTGTAAAGCCTAATTAAATTTATCAAAGACAAAATCAATTAAAATCATGAATAAAGTATTTGAAAAAATAAATTAAATCTAAGCAAACATTAAAAATCATATTTAAAAGAAATTACGACAGTACATACTTTTTGTCTATTGCTGTCAGATGATATAGTCTTTTTAAAAGCAGAAAATCATACCCTGTATTTTAGTTAGTGCCCCCTAGTGGTGTCTTATCAAAACATCTGAAGCCAATTAACTCATATAAATGTGCAGATTTGGTTTTAAATCTCACAAAAACAGGAAATAGTCATTCCCTTTTACTTTAGTATTACCCCCACAATTGTGTGGGTCAGGGCTTAAAGGGTTAAGTTGGCATACGAATTTGGTACGTTGTATGTTATGTTTGACCAATTACTAACATAATGATTAACAATTTGTCAGACTGTAGCCTTTCTTAAATGTTACTAAGAGTTAAATGAGGCTGTTTATATGATTCAGTGGAGATTTTTCAGCTTATTAATCAGCACCAGAAGAAGTACATTAGGCATATTCATGGACTTTTGTTTCGGACAACAGACCAAAACAAATGTCACCCACTGAAAATTCCTTAAAATATGCTCTGGCCTGTGATGCAGTTTCGGAAGTAAGTTCAGATTCGCGAATGACACCAATTATAAGTCAAGAAGTGAAAAAGATACAAGAGACTTTAGATTAAGTTTTTGAAAAGAAAAAAATTTGGGACATTAATGATAACAGATCAGTAGAATTGCATGAAGCAATTGCAAAAATGATTGCCTGTGCCAATCAATCATTTTCTTTCATTCTGGATGAAGGATTTTTTTACTTAACCTTCTTAACGCCGCAAACTGATATATCTGTTCACTAAGCTATAGGTTTCACTGCCAACCGAAGCATTATTTAAATTAATATAATTCTACAGATATAATAAAGTTTTTTTTTAAATTTACTTATAATTAATACTCTCAAGACCTATATGTCTATACGTAATACAAAAAAATGATATGATGTTGGAAAAATATCTTTTCTTAACATTTTAAAAAAAATTACAGAGAAAACAACATTACAATTTTGCTCAGTAGTTAGGGGGTTAATGAAACAGCTCAACCACAATATAAAGTTTCCAGCAGGGAACATTTTAAACAAAATGTGCTTCCATCTCTCTATCAAGATTGTAAAATAAAAATTTCATGTTAATTATTAGAAGCAGAAATTGTGTCATTAACTTCAGGTATCACCAATGTTTTATGAGCTGTATACAGTGCACTGGGTATCTAATGATTTTGTATATCATATGCTGCACTTGAGGTTAAGCATATTTCCAGGAAGCCATACTGGTGAAGCCATTCGTGATATGTTTATGATTAATGAATGGAATTTAAATGACAAAATATGTAGTGCTATGAGATGAATGAGCTAATATTGTGAAAGGTTTAGTTATTGCAAATTTGGAAACTGAATCATGCTTTTTACATTCCTTGCATTTAACAAAATCTGATACTCTAACATCCTAAATGACTTAATTGCTACAGATAAAAAATTCTTTACACATTTTAATCATTGACCATGAGCGTGTTCAAAATTAACTGCTTTACAAATTAACGAGTTGAAAACAGGGGCGTCAGCAGTATCCGGCACATGTGTGCAGAACTTCAATTGGCGTCCAATATCCCCAACCACCTTCCCCCCCCCCCCAACCCAAACAATTTTTTTTCAATGAGTATAAATGCATAACTGCCAAGACAACATTGCATGGTTTTTCTCCTGGTCAAATAAATGCATTCTGAACAAGAAAATTTATATAATAAAATCTGTCTTGTTTCTGTAGAATTCTTTTCAATTTTGTTTATTAAATTAAACTTCTGATTCAAAATATCTTGTAATTTTACAAATGATATGTAGATACTGTAACAATATTTTCAGTACAGTTACATAGCTTTCAGTGAAACATAATGACTTAGTAAAGTAAGTGCTAGAAATAACCACCCACATTAAACATCACACTAGGTGCTTTCAAATTCAGAATGTAGCTGAGTTTATGTACAGTGTCGTTCACTGAATTACAGTTACACTTCTTGTGATGCCATCTCATTTCACACAAAGCAAAGTTATCCTGAAGAAAAATTCACTTTAATTCGCATTCTTGTTAAAATGGCGAGAAAAAAAACTAGGTTTAGCTTGGGATGAGTCATCCTATACAGTAGAGTCTCGAAAATCTGAGTCTCAGAAGTTCAAGGTTCCGCTAAATTCAAGGAATCAAAAATAAAATTTTTTCTTTTTTTCTTTGCCCGAAAGAATGCATGAGAGATATTGTTTACTGGATAGCTGATTCTTTGGAAGAAATTCAATCTACAACACTGAATAAATCATGGTTGAAATTTTTACCTAAAGTGGTAACATCCACTGCAAATTTTAATGATAACAATGGTGAAAACATTGTTGTGAAAGATTTGGTAAAGGAAGTAGCTGGCTGTGAAAATTGTAATGCCAATGACGTTAAAGAATGGCTAAACAGTGAAGAAATGCTGGAAGTAACTGAATCGACTATTGTAGAAATGATAGAAGATGAGGAGGAATGTAATGATACAGAAGAAAATGACTCTGTCATTTGAAAAATACTCTCTCATAGTGGAAGTTCTGCATCTTTAGAACTGGCTTTAAAATATGTAGAAAAAAAAAATGAAGCCAATCCTGCTAACATTATGCATTTTAATCATAGGTTAGATATTGCATCTAAAAAGAGAAGTAATGTGTTACCCTAAAATCCTGTTAATCCGCCCTCCCCGATTAAGCACCCCCTCCCACTTTGTAAACAAATTGGAAAAATCAAGAAATCCCAAGAAAGCGCTTTCCCCACAAAAAAAATTCGGTGCACACGCCAAGATCAGTTTCAATCATTTCTTTACTTTTTCTTTTCAACTAAGTCTATTATTCTACTTACCTTTGATTTCATTTATTTCTTTCAGTTTATTCAAATCTCCTTTCGGCGTTTGCACTTACCTTTTGTTTTCATATCGTCATAAACCTCAGAGGAAGCCGTAAACGCAGTTCAGTTATTCGTTTTATCATTTGATTAAGAATCAATTCACATCATCGAACTATTGCAGCAGCATTTTTATGCAGGTCCTCAACTGCTTTTCCCCTGATAATTCTGTCCACATGAATAGTTGTTTTCAAGGGTCTCCCGGACTATGGCAAGTCCTGAAGGTGATAATCATCTTTATATATATATTTTAAATATTGTTCACAGCAGATTTTCATATCCATAATTTTGCCGCAATCTCACAAGAAGATAAACAGATCACTCATTTATGAACAATAATTGTTGAACTTTCATTTTTTAAGTTCAATTACATTATTCACATTGATTCATTAACAAACATGGCCAAAAAATCACTTTACCAATAGCAAAACCTAATGAATGACGAATGGTTGGAAACTTTTGCACATGCGAATTTCTGATTTTCTCCCTTTGCATGAAGCGTCTTCAGTATCCAATCAAAATGATCACATGGTCAGAGGTCATTTACATATTCCTAACTTTTAGAGCAATTGCGCTTCTGTTTTGCTGAAACGTTCTGGCAAACAAATAAAAAAATCTAACTGGCTGAAAACTTTTGACCACCACTATAGATCTTTCACAAAACTTTTCCATCTCCACATTTATAAGTAAGTAAAAAGCTCTTACCTGTTTATATCGGCTTGGCAGTCATCACTGGTCAGGGATTTTTGTAGAGCAATTGTTGAGTAGAAAACTGAAGATTATCATTTCATTATCAGACATTTCGATTTATCTATTAACTGTATTCTGCTAGAATATATTGGATTATCCCAGTCTTACTGAAAAGTTATGTAGGATTAATTTGATGTTTATTTTGTGTTAATGAAGAATGCAAGCAGTTACATTGTCAAAAGGTAAGAGAGAGAGAGAAGTGGGTGAAAAATCACATAATATATGTGAGTAAAAAATGTACATAAAAAGAAAGTCTGTTCTTGATCATAAGAGTCATATGATTCGAAAGTTACTATACTGTGGTGCAATACTTCATCATTAAAGCGAGGAAGAAAAGATGCACAACAGTTCATTAGAGTGGTAATTGGGATCTGTTTGTTTTTAATTAGATATTGAAGTTATACTGTATCTGAGGAGGTTAGATTTCAACAAATTTTTTAGTCAGATATCACAATTTCTGAATAGTAATAATTGCCCTATTTAATGACAGATTAATCAAGGCGAATTTTATTAATCGGAAATAGTGGTAGATATGTGACTGAAAAAATCCTGCTAATCTGGCAGCACTGTAATTCTTCTTTGATTTTGCGTCTTAATATTCTTTGGTTCTCACTTCCTGTGTTGGTTTTACTGAAGTAGAACAGATTAGGTGAATTTTTGTCCCTTTTTTTTTTTTACTTATTTTTCCTTCATTGTGCAATATATGTTGTCGATTCTTGTCTTTTCCTCGATTACACTATAATAAATAAAGCCTCCCTAGTACTGTGTAATTTTAAACACAATTGCAGATAAAGAGAAACGTTCTTTCATTTTCAATTCTAATTCTTCGTTACTTTCTTCTATAAATATGTGTGCCTGCTCCCGTTTCATTCATGGCCAGTGAATTACTAGCACCACGAGTTTCGTGGAGTCGAGCCTTATTGTTTTGTCGAGTTTTAAGAAATTTTTGTACTAATATGGAGAAAGTCATAGAATCAAAAGGAAGGCACTATCTGTGTTTGATAAATTGGGCATTACATAAAATATGACTCTGAAAAGTGTGGCAAGGAAAAAAAATTAACAAAATCAATAAATACTTCAGAAACAATGTTATGTATCATGTTAAAAATGCAAGACAAAATTGAAATAATTATAAGATGAGACTGATTATAAGGTTACTCATTATCACAAGTATTAAATAGGATTTTAAAACTGGGTTGTTCTGCAAAGATTTAATTTGTATAAAAGGAAAAAAATAGACTATTTGGGAATTTTTCTAGTTTTATTTTTAAATTGTAATTTATTAATCAAGAATAAAGGACTATTGTAATCCACATTTTTTTTCCAGTTATTTCGGTAGTTCCTATAAAAACACATCATAAGTTAAACTTTAATATAGTTAAATTTTAATTTAACCTTCTCACCGCCGCGAACTGATATATCCGTTCACAACGCTGTAGGTTTCACTGCAGTAGAAGCATTTTTTAAATTAATATAATTCTACAAATATAATGCAGTTTTAAAATATTTTGTTATGATTAGCACTCTCAAGGCTTGTACTATAATACGTAATTAAATTTTTTACATCTGATTAGAAAAATAATCTTTTTTTAGGCTTTTTAGAAAATTACAGAGAAAAAAACATTACAATTCTGTCCTTTTGCTCAGCGGTCAGGGGGCTAAACCTGCATAAAAGGAACAATTTTCGAATGAAAAGATATTAAAAAACTTTATTTAGACGATTGTATGTGCAAATAACACTAATTCCTGCAACTTTATGCTAATCATGTTTAATAAGTGATCCTGCTTAATATACAACTTTTTTCCAAATCTTTGAAATGTGTTTTAACTGGGTTCGACTGTAATTCTAAGAGTTTAGTCTACAAAGGTTGATTACTTTTATTTAGTTTCTCTTGCGTGTCATGCTATAAAATTTTAAAGCACTTTTATTATACTTTTTAATTAATTACTTAATTATGCTTACACCCTTTAGGCGGTTCTCAAATTACCTGCTCAACAAACATGAAACTTTCTGGCTAATTTTTAAACATAAAGGTACAAAACTGGCAGACCTGTCTATTGAAGCAATATGGAATTGAAATATGTTTTCCACTTTGGATAAATAAATTACTTATCGAGTTATAAACGATTTTGGTCATGTGACGAAAGGTTGTTCTATTTTCTCTCACTGTCACGTCCAAAAATTCAGTTCAAAATGCAAACATTGGCATATTTTCTGAAAGATCATTTGCATTTACCAAAAAGCTGATAACGTCTAATGATTACATAGTGTTTCAATAACAACGCCTGCCAATTTCATGTGTTTCCAAAAAAAAAAAAAAAAATGAATCAAAAAATGTGACAGAAAGTAGCTCTTTTTGATTTGATAACAAGGCTTAAGACATGAGGAAAATAAATTCAAAATTACTAAATATGTATCAGCTTTTGAAGTGTATTGAATATTTTCATGCTCTAGGAAATGTTATTCTATTATTCTGCTAAAAACTAATCTCAAGTACTTCTTAAAATATATTCATTTTTTTTTTCCCCTGTAATAGGCGATAAAACTACCAATGGAGGAAGGTAACCAATGCCAAGAAGATATTGCTGATACAACTACAGACAGTAAGAATGAAAAACATGCTTAATCTATATATGGCTTTGATATAATTGCTCCTTTTAACTAAATAGTAAAAAAAAAAAAAAAAAAAAAAAAAAAAACTGCATTTCTCAATTTTGTTCCTCACATGTGTGTAAATTTATTCAATTTTAAATATTTTGGAAGGAATCTGGGAATAAGGAAAACAATTTTTTATAGTGTAAAGTGGGCATGTTCTTCAGTTACAAGCTATTGCAGAGTATTTACCACAGTGTTCATACTCTGGGAAATCAAGTAATTGTAAACATGTCATTTTTTTTCCTTTTTAAATGCAAAAACAACTAAAAATCTGTCTATAGTCAGAGAAGCATGTTGAATTATGTTAATTTACTGTTACAGGAAGCTGCTCTAAAGAAAAAAAAAAGGGTAGAGCTAAAGTAGCTAAATAATGTTAGCTGGTAACTCCTTATGCTATTACATTCTTCAGAACTGTTACTGATATTTTTTAATCCAGAATGTTATATATTGTGTTTTTTCCCACAGTCATGAATTAAAAAATAAATGTATGTTTTTATTCTGACTATGTCTCCCAGGTTATTTTTTTTTTGTCTTTAAGTTGGAAAGGGAGTCTTCTTTCATTATTGATGTAAAAGAATGCAACTATATGTTACATAATTATAAAAATAATTTGTTTTAATTATTATTATCAGGGGTGGGGAAATACATCATTTTACTCGCCACTGGCAAGTGGATTTTCCAGTAGAGCGAGTGAATTTTTAGGCAATCTTTGAAAAACTGCAGACTATAGAAGATATACTAGATTCATTTTAACACAATTATTATAATTGATAAATAAATCATATTATATGTAAATTTCCAACTGGGCAAAAAATGTCTGGACCAGGATTCGAACCAGAGATCTCCTGGCTGAAGCTGCCCGTGCTCTACCACCTGAGCTATCCTGGACGAGCTGGGGTGAAAAAGTTCCACCAGATTCATCCGGGATAGCTCAAATGGTAGAGCACTGGCGGCTTCAGCCAGGAGATCCCCAGTTCGAATCCTGGTCTGGACATTTTTCGCCCAGTTGGAAATTTACATCTAATATAGAAGATATGCCAAAAACTTCATTTTTTTTATTAGTTAGATATATTTTGCAACTCTTCAAATTACCATGATGTAAACATGGCACTAAGCTCTATCTAATACTAAACTTTCCTCTGTTGTACATATTTCTTAATTTTACAGGGAAAAAAAATTATGAAAATGCCTTGTTGTAATAGTTATTAACTATTTTTGCCATCACGTACATTTTGTCTTAATAATTTTCAACTGTGCTGGTTGATACCTTGCTGGCTGGTAAAATAAATCCGTGCTGGTAAGATTTTCTGAAAATTCCCCACCCCTGATTATTATTATTATTATTATTAAGCTCTGTATAAATGTACTGTCAGCATTGAGTTTGAAAATTCTATAAGTCAGTGAAAGTAGGGAATAAAAAAAGGTTAAATTTTTGTGTGCCTTTTTTTTTAAATACCATTTTTATAAGCAAAGTATGCACTGTAATATTAACAGTTTTTTAAAAGGTACATTTTATGCCCATGTCGAAACTACTTTATTACTATTAAACAATATGGAAATTACTGCTTCAGTTTTTTCTCGTTTTAAAATGAATCTTGAAAATGGCACGTTGGATGAATAAGAAAGAAATTGCATCAAATCATTCTTTGTATAATATAATGATTCCCATATCATACTTATTTGTGCAGGAGATCCATTTATTAATGGGCCTTTTTAGTGATTCTTCCTGATTGTGACATCTCATGTTAACCTATGGGGAAATTTAAATAAATGATTACTCATTGCCTAATACAAATGTCATAATACAATTTTCACTATCAGAAAATAGACATCCAATGTCGATGTTTTAAAAATTTGCCTCTTTAAATTGTAAGTATTTTAAAGAATACAATAAAATTAATAAGATAAAATTTTCCTCAAGTAAACAGATTTTAAAATCAATAGATTTTTTTTTTAAAATGCTTGAAATGTAAGGAGACATTTTTTAAAAGCCCAGTATATCAGCATTGAATGCACGCTTCCTACAGACTACTTAGAAAAAAAAAAATTACAAGGAGTGCTTAGAACTCTTTAGATATACAAAATACTTCTTAAATTATTATGAAGCAAAATGTAGTAGTTTCAATGACTGAATTGAAATACAGTAGAAGATCTTTATAACGCAAACCTAAAAACGCATGGTTGTGCGTTATATAGAATTTTGCGTTACATGGATCACATCATTAAATTCACCTTGTAGACATGGCCAAATAAGTCTGAAACATATCAAAATACATTATATCTTTATACTGCATTCCTTGTTATCAAGAGTTATCCAAATTATAAATTTTTGCATAACATAGGTCAGACATTGTTAACTTTATGAACATGATCCAGATATAACTGACACAACCATCCCTTTATATTAGACATTTTCAAAAATGTTTGTGATAATAACATTTTTTTTCAGTAAAAAGGTCTTAAATTAGAAAATAAAGTTGAACTAATGTATCAAATTTAGTCCACTAGAGAGTAGCAATATTTTACAATGTGAAAATGAAGGTGCTTTTTAACTGCAAAATTAATTGTTTACATCTGAGAAGTTGTGCGTTATATGGAGAATTGCGTTATATAGAATTGCGTTATAAAGATCCTCTACTGTAGTATACAATGTTAAAAAATGGAGACTTATATCTTATACGATGAATAATATATTGTCTATCATCTTTCTCAAGTATATACAGTTTCCCCCAGGTTTAAAAAAGGACACTTTTTTATTCTTAAGGGGACATTTTGGATTCGGAAGGGCACTTTTTTCTTTTTTTTTTCTAATGCATTCTTTTGATTTTTAAAGCCAGTTTTAATATTTAAAACTCAGGGCACACTTTTCAAAACAAGATTGAGTCAGTTTTTGCTATGCAAAAAGGAAAAAGGACACTTTTTTTTTTTTTTTTTTTTTTTTTTTTTTTTTTTTTTTTTACTGAAGGATGCAGCATCCTGCTGCACTCAGGGAAACTGAGTATGGTATATTTATGTATGACATGAAAGAGATTCACCTTAAAGGAAGAAAGCTAAAAATATTTTCATATTTACAAAAGTAAAATTCTAGTGATTACTGTGGCTTCAAGTAATGTACCATTCTAAAAAAAAAAAAAAAAAAAAAAGTTACTGTATTTTTTGTATATGCCATGTGCTTTTTCCCTTTAAAATTTACTTTAAAATTCTTTGTACATGTCATGCATGATGATTATATAGTACTTGACTGGCCTCTGCATATATATGTGATCATTAGCCATTACCTAAAATATAGGGTTGGCAATGTTGTATTCAATTTATGAAACATTGCAGTGCATGCCATACAATTATTATAGCCCTAACAGAAAATTTTAATAGAATAAAATCTGTTTGGACTGCTTTTCTGTTAATTTTTTCTCTTCAAATAAGGTACTATTAAAATTGTGTGTGCTACATGAGAGCACAGCATACTAGAAAAAAATAAGGTAAGTCCTTTAAAATTCTTGGACTCCTTAGAATTCTTCTAGACTCCTGGATATTTTCTTCTGAAGTTTGTACGAACCTTGTGAATGTCTACTTTCTGGTTGGTTGTGAAAACCATACTTTGATAATTACATTAGGTTAGGTAATGAATTATCAAATGTTTAAATTTCTCCAAAATGGATTTCGCAGTTGGAAAAGAGAAAATCTATATTTATAAAGCATCCCCTTTGGTAGTGAAAGCTAAAAAAAGGGAGCTGATTATATTTTTTAAACTTTCATTTTCTTAATTGCAGTCTATGAAATGCACAATTTTTTATGTGCATGTAATTATTAACTATTATAAGTTATCTTTAGTGTTGTGTTTCTACTTATTAAATTTTATGTATGGTCTTTTAAATAGTGATTTTTATATTGAGATTGATGCATCTTTTTCTTCATGTAGGAAGTATGCAGCAAACACGTAATAGTTTCATTTTTTTAACTTGTTGATATTATTTTAGGTTAAGGTTTTGAAAATTTTTCTTATGAATATTTTTTTTCAATTGCTTTCTTTTTTTCATAAAAAGTGTTTTGTAAAAAACACAATATTTGGATTCTAGAAAAATGTTTAGGAGCATATAAAAAAGGAGAAGTATTGCATAATAAAAAAATCTTGCACATTAAAAAAAAAAAAAAAAAAAAAAAAAAACATGAAAATAGAATTTTATCATCTGATGTTTATTTTGGACAATCTTGCAACAATTACTTCAAAAATTTGAAACCATAGTATTTAGTTTTTTAATTCGGGCTCTCTGGTTAAAGAGAAGTTAACTTAGAGATGATTGACAAGTGCATCAACATGGGGAGAGGACCTTATGTTAAAGTAAATATGAGAATATATGTTAAACAAAATTTAAAATGAAAGAACGCTAGGCGTTAAATTTGATAACCAGGTATAATTTTGTGGTCTTGAAATGCAGTAATTTAATCGCATTTGATGACTAACGACTGCTAATTTCTAACCCTGTTTATCGTCTATAATATTTATGAGACATAGTGTTACCAGGATTATATGTTTGCATTTAGAGTTATTTTCTGTAATTTCTATATTATACAGTAAGGCAGCTTATATAATTAACTCTTAACAGAATTTTTAATATGATTAACTCTAATATAATAAACTCTCTAAGAGTGTGTTGGAGAGTTAAATAAATAAAACTATTTGTAAATACATGAGTAAATTGTAATTTTATGTTCCAATCCACTAATTACTGAAAGAATGAATAGTAAGTAAAATTTATGCAGTGTATTGTTATGCATAAATATGTTATGTACAGTCGTGGGGAAAAAAAAAAGTACCCCCCCCCCCCCTACCAACTCTTCAAAAAATTATTGTAGAAAAAATTACTGGTACTGAACAATTGTAAATAAAGTCTACTTTTAAATGATATAGATAAAATTTGCTTAGGGGGCCATCTTTGTTTTTTTCAATAGCAGTACACAATTCTGACAGCATAAATGAACTCTACACCCTTCAATTAACCTAAAAACAAATTTTTATGCAATTAGTACCATAAGTTTCTGAGAAATTAATTATTTTAAAACGAGCGTATTTTAAGGGCTGTATCCAAATTGAAGTTCGGAACTCGATTGTTAACCGTGAGAGCCCCCATCTTGATCAAGGCACCTTAAGAAGTCAAAGAAGCCTGCTAGATTACAGGACAGCAGAAGAAATTTCAAAATATCTAGTCACTTCTATTATAGACGGCCCCTTAAACCATCATTTTGCCGTTTTTTAAGCATAATTTGAAAACTACTTGGAAGAAAAATGTGAAATTTTGGATTTCCATAAAGCAGGACTTAATAAATAAATCTAAATCCATCAAAAAAATTGTAGGTTGCAATTCATAATTTTTTCGAATATTAATTTCATAATTCATATCATAAAATTATAAAAATTGCAAATTCAGTGTATTTATGTTTGGGTATATTAGTATTATTGCTACGCAAAAAATTAGAACATTAGAAGCACTAAATTTTGAATGTTTATAATTCAAAAGACTTGAAATTTGGTGTCTAGGCATAGTTTAAACTGAAAATTTGAAATATCTCATTAAAATTGGGTATTGTCATTGAAAAAAAATGAAGTTTGGTTCGTTTCAATATGTAGATGGCACCCTAAGCAAATTTTATATACATCATTTAAAAGTAGACTTTATTTCCATTCGTTCAGTACCAGTAACTTCCTTCTATGATCATTTGTTGAAGAGTTAGTAGGGGGTGTTTACTTTTTTTTTTCCACGACTGTATAATAATAGTAGATCCTCATTATACCACTTGTTCAGATAAATTGTTCTGTTTTAATGTTGTCTGAAAAAAAAATAAAAATAAATAGGCTGTAGTTAACTGCATTTTTTATGTAACATATATAAATGTTTATTGTACTTCATATACCTTTCTTAATTTCAACAAGAAATTTGTAATATGTATATGATCTTAAAGATTAACAGTTTCTTGCATGTTCTTTCTTAAATTTTAATACATTCAGTTATGTAGCATTTATTTTATTCTATCCTTGAAAATTTGATATAATGCTCAAACTCTGCATTACTTAATCCATGATAGGATCCTGCAGCAAATCAGGTTAACTGATTTTACCTTAACCTGACCCGATCTATGATTCACACCTCTGTCAAGTTGATTCTACTTTTTTTTGTGCAAGTCAGGTTTATGCTACTTTTTTTTTTTTTTTTTTTTGTGTGTGTGTGTGTCAGTCAGATTGACTTTAAACAATTTCGGTTGTTTTGATTCTTTTCTGTTGGATGCAAAATGACTTGACATTTCAAAAGAAAGTCCTGAATTTTTTTTTTTTTATGAAAGCTGTGTATTTGAATATTGTGTGCAATTGCATTAATTTTTATTTAAAAAATATAAAATTGATATTTAGAGATATAATTGTTGACTACTTTTCCATAATTGAATTAAAATATGGATTAATTTAGATTTCAGGTTCAGGTGGTTGGGATTGACTTTAAGCAGTTTTTTGTTGTTCTAATTGGGTACAACCCAATGTGTGCATGACTCTTAATTCATGCCCTCAATTTTGAATGTAAATTGAATCTTTTGGCAAAATCTGAAAGTAGCGGAATAGTTGAGACCTCTACAACCGATACAGTTAGTTACATTGAGAATATAAATGAGTCATTTTTAGAAACTTGTTGTTTTATCATCTTTCGTTGTTTGTTTCTCCATTTTGGCTTATTTCATCTAAATAACATGCAGGTTGTTTAAATTTTATTATTGCTCTATTCTAAAAATAGTAACTAACACTGTCACTGCTGCAGTAAATGAATTTTTTGTGACCAGAGGTGTTTCAAATGAAAATCAAATTTCAAATTATTTTTGCTTAATAGGCGCAAAGACCAACTTAGTGAAAAATATTCCATGCCGGGAATCGAACCCGGGTCATCAGTATAGCGCACTGACGTTCTACCGCTAAACCACATGGAACGATACCCAGCCTGGAACTTCTCACTATTACAAGTTGGCAAGGCTACAAACGCAGCACAAGATGGAATATTTTCCGTGAGCCACCAACATGGGGCAAACACAGACACTTAATTAAATCCAGCATCGATGAATCTATATTAATATTTGGAAATTTTTACAGAGAGAAACAATGAATGTTTCTCTCTGGAAAAATTTCCAAATAGTAATATAGATTCATCGATGCTGGATTTAATTAAGTGTCTGTGTTTGCCCCATGTTGGTGGCTCACGGAAAATATTCCATCTTGTGCTGCGTTTGTAGCCTTGCCAACTTGTAATAGTGAGAAGTTCCAGGCTGGGTATCGTTCCATGTGGTTTAGCGGTAGAACGTCAGTGCGCTATACTGATGACCCGGGTTCGATTCCCGGCATATAATATTTTTCACTAAGTTGGTCTTTGCGCCTATTAAGCAAAAATAATTTGAAATTTGATTTTCATTTGAAATATTGTATTCAAGGCGAATGTCTCTCTCTGGAAAAATTTCCAAATATTAATACAGAGGTGTTTCTTCACCTATATTAAGAACATTATTGCATACAAAAATATGAGAATTTGTAGTATTATAGAGAAATGTTTGATAAACATGCTGAAGCAGTTTTTAAATAGGAGAATTTTTTTAAGAGATATATTCACTGTTTAGGTTGGCTAAAATTGCTCCATTAAAAAAATTTTATATGAGCTAAAGCTATATGCAAGAATTTAATAATTTTTTCAAAGGATATACATTAGAAGCTCATGGTGTGCAGACTGTATTTATTTTTTCAATTTGACAAATTTTTTCAGTTTTAAATTAAAATTTTCAGCATTTCGAAAGATATTTTTTCCATATTTTAGAAAAGGTTATTATTTTAAATTGTTGCCAATTGCAAAAACAGCACGAATAATAATATTTCCTTAACTTTCAAATTAGAATTAAATGATTATGTGTTAAATGCAGGAAGATATTGATAATTATGTCATAAAAATTATGTTTACAAATGAATATTGAAATAGGAAGAAAACTTTAAAAATAATTAATTCATTATATGCATTAAAAGCAGTAAATGAGGGAAATTACATCATATTTAAAATGGCCAAATATTAATATTGCAAAACAGCTTAAATTTAAAAATATATTTTAGAACTCACATTTATTTCATATTTTGAGATGTTCAAATATTGTTGTGAATTCCGAGACAGTGCAAATAATAATATTTACTTTCTAACAACAAAAGTATTTTGATGTGAATATTAAAAAGAGAATGAAAACTTTGGTGAAAATTGTAAAATTTAAAACGGTACATTTAAAATTTTCTTATTTAAAAAATTTTCTTATAGTGTTAAGGCTGTTCTTAACTGCTCTGCTCAACAAATGCAAAACGTTCTAACACATTTACAAATTCATTTTTTAATGGAAAGATATAAAATTGGAAAGCCTGGCCATGGAAGTGATTTGGAATTGAACTATTTTTTCCATTTTTTGATCAATCAATTACCTATTGAGTTATAAGTGATTTCGATCACGTGACAAACCTGTTTTTCACCCGCTCGAGTGATTTTTCTACTTTCGCATTGAAATTTGGTTTAAAACGTCCACTTTGACATTATTTTCTGAAAGATCTATTGGGTTTGCAAAAAAAAAAAGGAAAAAACAGCTTGATGACATAGTTTCTGAACAACACCATCCAGTTTCGTGCATTTTCGAACAAAAATAAATTAAAACTTTTGTCAGAAAGTTGCCCTTTTTGATTTGCCTTAAGCATTGTTAAAAAATACCGGGAGGCAAAGACTCTGTTTATTTAGTTCACTTCATATTAGCTTATTTTCAAATGTTTAATTGATCGTGTTTAACCAAACACGAAAACAACCATTTAGATGTCTTAACAGTAGCTAATTCAAATTCTTAAAATTTCCCAATCAAAGGGAAATGAACGGAAACTCGTTTACATTGAAATCACCACTGGTTTTTTTAATTATAATTCACTCTTCCATAATCATTTTAAGACTGATCAAATTAGCATGTTTTTAGAGTCTGCAGTGCCTGAACAGAAGTTGGTGAGCATACCTTGTAGCAGGCAGAGCCTCTAGTATTCTAAATCAAGAACTTCTCCATACACCTATATACTACTTAAAAAAAAAAAAAAAAATAAAAAATAATAATAATAATAATAATAATAATAATATTGATTTAATTGATTTTTTTTTTACAAAATTTGAGTGGTTTTAATCATGAATTTAATCGAATCGTCATATCCTGTTAAAAATGTAAAAAGCTAAGAAGAAAAGCTAAGTTCAAATTCATCTACAGTTACAATTTTGCTCTATATTTTTATGACTCAATATCAAATTGATAGACCAATGCTTCGGTTTTCTCTCTCTACAGCCCCTACAGCCTACTAGTGCATTGCATCTGACAAAATATAACTTCTAATTTGCCAGTCTCTTATTACTCAGAACACTCCCATTTTGTAATTTAAAATACCTAATATATTTTTTAGGTTTTAATTTAAAATAAGAAATTTGGTATACCTAATTGTATTTCTCTCTCTCTCTTTTTTTTAAAGCATGAGTGTACATTTTTTTTTTTTTTTTAAAGCATGACTGTACATATATTAAACTTTTTTTTTCATTTAATTTAACAAATTGTAAAACATTCTTAGTTTCTTAATAAAAAAGCATACAATTAAACAGTTAATAGTGATGTAAATTGTTTTTGTAGATTACAATGCATGTTTCTCTAAATAGCCATTTTTTTCTTTTCCAGGTAAAGTGGCTGATCCAATAGCCACATCAATTATTACAGCTAATAAAGATGAAAAAACGGTATTATTATTATTTTACTTTATAATACCATTAACAATATTTCATTTAGTAATCCATTTTGGTTGCTTCTAGTTTTTTCTAATGTTAATTTTCAAATAGCAGAATAAACTTTTTAAGAATTATTCCTCAATTTTTAGCTTATTTTTTAATTATTCCAATTTTTCTTGGCAAGATTGTTATGCATCATATTTATTATATTAATAAACCCTAAGTGATAGCTTAATGATTTGCAATAAAAATTTTTGTTCCTGGTCTTTTATGTTGATGAGATCTAATTTAGATTTAAAATAATACCCTCAAACTAAATTTTTATTTGACACAGTTAATATAAAATGTTTCTATTCTTAGTCCGAGTGCTACACGACCAAAATAATGAGAAAACTGCAAATCGTGATAAGAACATACCGATTGATCAGTATCTACTTTATATTAATACAATGCATTTCAGAGGGGAGGCATCGCATAAAGTCGTGGGAATTCAAGATGGTGGCTGTTATTCAAAATTGCATCATTTTCTGAATTTTCTTACTATCCATCATATAAATGTGTGTTTCAGGTCGATTTCGATGCTTTTAACATCAAAAATTTTGTTTTCAATATTTTCCGTCATAGTTCAAAGAGTACATGAATTCAGTTTGTCTGTTTATTTGTCTGTCTGCCTTCTTGCCATTCCATGCTCTAATTCGCTTAAATATCACTACTCGCTTAAATTCACTAAGACTGTCATGTAATTTATGTAAGTTATTGAGTTTACAGTAGCATGTTCAGAATAAAAATGAAGTGTATAGGTTTTACAGTCCGTTTACAGGGCCCTCAAAAGAATTCCATTATGTTATTGTCTATTAATCCGGTGCTACGATTGAGAAAAATGCAAATTGTGAGAAGAATATACAGATCGGTGAGTATCTACTTTATATTAATACAATCCATAGAAGAGGGGGAGGCATCGCGTAAAGTCATAGGAATTCAAGATGGCGGCTGTTATTCAAAATGACATTATTTTCTGAATTTTCTTAATATCCATCATATAAATATGTGTTTCAGGTAGATTTCGATGTTTTTAATGTCAGAAATTTCGTTTTTAATACTTTCTGCCATAGTTGAATGAGTTTATGAATTCAGTTTGTCTGTCTGTTGCCATTCCATGCTCTAACTCTCTTAAATAACACTACTAGCTTAAATTCATTCAGATTGTCATGTAATTTATATATGTTACTGAAGTTTAGAATAACATGTTCAAAATAAAAATTGAAGTGTATAGCTTTTATAGTCCATTTACAGGGCCCTCAAAAGATTTCCATTACGTTATTGTATATTAGTGTGGGTGCTACGGTTGAGAAAACTGCAGATTTTGAGAAGAATATACCGATTGGCGAGTATTTACTTTATATTAATACAATCCATATAAGAGGAGGGGCATCGCGTCAAGTCGTAGGAACTCAAGATGATGTCTGTTATTCAAAATGGCGTCATTTTCTGGATTTCTTGCAATTTTCATACTATTCATCATATAAAAGTGTGTTTGGTGTAAAATGTATGTGCAGAATCTGCAAATATAAGTGTTGCCGTAGAAAGGTCGAACTTTCTTGCACATCATTGTGCAACTGCAAAAACGAATGTGAAAAATATGATAATACAAAGTGAAGTTTTTATATTCTCGAACTTTAAATGTAACATGCAAATTTTTTAATATCTTTTATAATTAAGATATTAATAAAATACATTTCTTTTATATTCCTTTCATTTTCCTGACTATAAAATACAATTTTCATTTTAAGCGTATTTCTGATATTAAAAAGGGAATTTTTCAGTTTGGAAATATCGAAATTGACATCATAGACACTTTTATATAATGTACAGGAATGAAAATGCAAACAATTTTGAATAACAGTCGCCATCTTGAATCCCTATGAATTTGCACGATGCCTCAACTTCTTATGTGCATTGTATTAATATGAAGTAGATACTGACCATTCAGGATATCTTTATCACAAAATGCAGTTTTTTCATATCTAGCAGTTGCTTTAATAACAGCTGATTTAACTGATGATCTTTATAGAATTTATACACGAGTTATAAATGCACATATTCTTTTTTTGGTGTGTCCCAGTAAATAAACGATTAATACTATAGACACCTTATTCTATAGTAAGTATCTTGTAGTGCATGTCACTGATATATGTCAGTTTGAATGTGTTTCAGAGAGTATAACATGATTAAAACACATTGCAAACGACCCCCCCCCCCCCATAGACAATAACGTAATGGAATTCTTTTAAGGGCCCTGTAAACGGACTATAAAAACCAATACACTTCATTTTTATTCGGAACATGCTACTGTAAACTTCAAAAACATAGATAAATTACATGAAAATCTGAGTGAGTTTAAGAGAGTTAGAGCATGGAATTGCAAGCTGACAGACAAACAAACAAACAAACAGACAAACTGAATTCATAAACGCATTCAAGTATGGCAAAAAGTATTAAAAATGAAATTTTTGACGTTAAAAACATCGAAATCGACCTGAAACACACATTTATATGATGGATAGTAAGAAAATTCAGAAAATGACGCCATTTTGAATAACAGTCGCCATCTTGAATTCCTACGACTTTACGTGATGCCTTCCAATCTGATATGGATAGTATTAATATAAAGCAGATATACATCAATCGGTATATTCTTCTCACTATTTGCAATTTTCTCAACCGTAGCACCGGGATTAATAGACAATAACGTAGTGGAGTTCTTTTGACGGCCTTGTAAACAGACTATAAAACCTGTACACTTCATTTTTATTCAGAACATGTTATTGTAAACTTCAATAAAATTTATAATTTGCATGACAATCTGAGGGAATTTAAGCGAGTAGCGATATTTAAGCGAGTTAGAGCATGGAATGGCAAGAAGGCTGACAGACAAACGGAATTTATATACTCATTCAACTATGACGGAAAATATTAAAAACGATATTTTTGACATTGAAAACGTTGAATTCGACCTGAAACACGCATTTATATGGTGGATGGTAAGAAAATTCAGAAAATGATGCCATTTTGAATAACAGCCGCCATCTTGAATTCCCACGACTTTACGCGATGCCTCCCCCTCTGAAATGCATTGTATTAATATAAAGTAGATACTCGCCAATTGGTATATTCTTATCACAATTTTCAGTTTTCTCAACTGTAGCACCCGGACTATCTCCCTATAAAATGTTCAATCTTTTCCTTCTTAAATGAGCATCATTTACAAAATCTGAAATGTTGTCCGTCTTTTTCAACAATCTGGAAATTACTGAAAAAACAAATTACCTTTCTTCTGACTTAGTAATTTTAAAAGTAGAATGCTATTTTTCAAATTTATAATTAATCTCCTGTGAGAGATTTGTCAGAACTTTTTATCCTTTGGTTCCATAACTACTACTGGTCATAAGAAAGATATTAAAGAAATTTATAAATTCAGTAATTTTGATGAATGTCCAAAAATAACTTATAAATTTTGATTATGACTGATTTATCTGTTTTCAATTATGTGAAATAATTTGTGAATATTTTTATTTATTTATTTATTTATTTGTAATAACGATACCCATTAAAGTTTGGAGTTTAAATCATGAAAATAAGTACAAAGGATTGTTAATTGGTATGCTTGATAATAGAATGTCAGAAGTTATTTTAATCTAATAAATATCTTTAAACTTACTTAAATATATTGTTAAATTTAGCAAGTAGCTGTATTCATTCACATATGTATTTTAAAATTTATTGGCATAATGCTTTCTTTCCACTATGATGGTGCTGTGGATAAATAAATATTCTGGAAAAGAAAATGAATTTGAGATAATGTATTGATATTATGTATTCTTAAAACACAGAGAAATTTTTTATCCAATTTCTTCTAATATTACTAGCTCTAATGTTAGATTCCATGCAACATACATGTGTAACACAAATCTTAGATATAGAACTTCGAAAAATAATAAATTTTTTTAACTACTAAAATATGTACACAGACACAAATATACAGTTATATATATAACATGACACTTAAGTCAATAATCAGAACTAAGAAAAAAATTTAAAGTTCAGTTAAGGAATAGTTGCATAGTTTTATTACACATATTTTTATCAGTAACTTTATGTTAATAAATAATTGCCCACTATCCTTTTAAGACAGTAAAATCAATTGAATTTTTTCTGTGAAAATTAAATTTTCATGTCTCGCAGCGATGATTTTTTTTAAAATAAAGGAACTTTTGTAAATTTTGCTAGTTATGTTGTGTCATACCTAAAACAATTTCTAAGCAGACACAAACACGTGGGTGATAAAACTACCCAGAGAAAATAAAACTAATGATCGTATAGAATTTTCATGAATATTATAACCTAAAATGGGAAAAAACAATGCTGCTGTGTGAAAGAAATATAATAATCACAGAAATTATATTCAGAATCAATTTAAAGTTCTTTTAATAAAATAGTAAAAGCATTTAAAATATATTAAATATTTTGACTAAGCTTAGATAATTTTTCTTATATAGATTACAATTTTTGAGCTTGCCATTTTTTAATTACTTTTAAATATTAACTTAAATTGTTTGAATATTAAACTGCATAAAAATTTAGAATATTCCGGAGTAACTAAAAATAAAGAGGTATCTCTATTAAAATTAGACCATGTTTACAAATTATTCTGCTGCATCTCCAGGTAAGTTGTCGGTAGCTTTTTTGTCCGAAATCAGTCAGACGTCTTGCCTCTAAGCTCCTTCTCCATATCAGCCTATCGATCCGCCAAACTCCGGACTTTCCTTCAATCCCTTCGATGACAATCACTCCAAATTCTCCCAGTCAACTCAGAGTCATACAAGAGAACCTCCGTTTCGGCGAAGCCCTACTCCCTTTTATCTCTTTGCTTCTTCACCTTTTACGACCAGCGTATTATCAAATAGTTTGATTGTGTGCCAAAAATAACAGTGTTATGTTTTAATATTCATTTACAGTCTTTTTAAATATAGATTAATCGATGCTTGATTTACACTTAGTATATATTCTTTTTCATTAATTTTCCAATTTAAAAAGGAGTATTAAATGCTTGTAAAACGTGGTCCGATCGTCACGAATGAATGCTAAAACATCGACATTTCAGAACCACATGTTTCGTAAATATAAAATAATAAATTAAACTTATATATTTTCTAACAGAATATCTCTAAAAACTTTAAAAATAATAATATTTTGACATTTAAATACATATTTTCAAGATTAAATTACGAATTAGCTGTAACTTTAAATATTTTTTTTTTCAGACATTTTGAAAAATTATAAACTTCAATTTTACAAATAAAATATTCATAAATATTCATAAATATCTAAGGAAAAAGTCTTTATATCGGCGGGCATCAAACCAACATAGAAAAACTTCCTCAAAATGTTATTGAACATTACAATAATCTATTTTAGATATAATATGGAGTAATTTGTACTACTGACTGACAAAAAAAGAGCTGTTCTAAAGTTAGGAAAACAACTTTTATTTATAATAAAACAGCTTAAAAGATAACATTTCTTATCTTTTTTTTTTTTTTTCACATATTTAATTACTTATTTTGAAAAACCCAAATTATCAACCTAACAGTTACATGATTAAACACAAACTGTAATAATACTAAACCGGTTCTTACCGGGGTCCGGGGAGCTGATGCAATTTGAGCCTTTTAATGCAAATTCAGAACATTTTAGAACACTCACCACTTTTAGATAACACATGCAAAATATTACTAGATATCTGCATATTGCTATATTAAATTGCAGGTCGATAGAGCAAAGCAAATTAAACAATACTTTTTGTCACCTTAGAGATTATTGCAACCCACCGATGCAGTTTGAGCATTCTAATGTAAATTCAGAACATTTTAGACCACTTACCACTTTTAGATAACACATGGCCAAACTCAAGCTGAAGTAGCGCAAGCCATTGGAGTGTCACAAAGTGTCATTTCCAGGATCTGGAACCGTTTTTTGGAGAGTGGATGTGCAGGCCGAAGACCAGGGCAAGGTCGTAGATGGGCAACAATGCCCAATGAAGATCGGTATTTAGCGTTAACAGCTCGGAGACACCGAACCATGAACGCTACTCTTCTCCAACAACACCTTCGCTTGGATACAGGCACCACGATTTCAACTCCGACTGTCCGAAACCGGCTCCATACTGTAGGTCTGTATGCTCGCCGACCGAAGAAAGACAAACATTGAAGTGAGAAATCAATTAAATGCGAGGACAGATATTATGCAGAAGAGAGATGAGAAAAGGTTGAGATGTTTTGGACATGCAAAAAGGATGGAAAGCAATAGATTGCCAAGATCACTAATGAACTTGCAACTGGATAGAAGGTACAGAAGAGGAAGACCACGAAAATGTTAGATTGATAACCTTAAACAAAATATGGACTGAGTGAGGCAGAGGACAAAGTTGAGTGGTGAAGGAAGTTACATTTAGCTTCTGGTTGAGGAAATCCTCAAATGTAGAGAAACTCCTAAAAAAGAAGAAGAAGAAATAAGACGAAAAAAAAAGAAATCTTAATATCTTAACAAAAACCACTGATAGAAAGGAATATCCTCTAAAATGGTGGAAAGAAATCAGTGTAGACTTTATAAAGCTCACAATTAACAAAAAAGCCGCCTTTTTTTTTTTTTGCTGCTATGTCAGCAGATAGCACTTTTAAGAAGCATATAGTGAATATTTTCAGATTCAAAAGAAGGAAATATCTGTAAAGAAAAACAAAATAGATATAAATTTCAAAATATTGAATATATAGTATATCTTAAGTACTGTATTGCTACATTTTAATCAATATTATGTATGTTGTTGCTATTACATTTTAAAATAATCAACAAATTTTAAAAGTACTAGACAACATAAGTTTCAAGTTTCAGATGAAAGAAAATATAAATTAAATAGGGAAAAAACCCAATGAAATGCATATAAATGGCAAGAACAAAAATTGAAATGTACAATTTATCTTACTACGTGATACATAGATACAATATTTAAAATCCCTTTCTTTGTCATTTTTACCTTCCTATTCATTTTAGTATAGATTAAGCTTTTCAAGGTCAAGAAGCACATTGTTTGCTCTCCCCACTCCACTTTGAAAAACTTGTTTTTCTATCCCTAACATGGTGATATCTAACCTGTTCTTCCCTCATTATCCTTTGTCTGTATTACTTCCTCTCTCATCTTTCAAAAGATTGGGGTAGTTCTAGTTAAATGGACTGGGCAGCTTGCTTGGACACTCAGTGTCAATAACTCTGTGCAGTTGTTATTCTTATTCTCTGTGTTTTAAGTTACAGATTAAGCAAAATGAGTGGTTTTGGTAACAAAAAATGTATAGTTTGGAGGATATTTGAACCCTTATCAAATGATAATATTAAAACAAGATGTAAGTTGTGCAAGAGTGTTTTATCAAGAGAAGGAATCGGGGGGAAAAAAAGAAACAACATCTTCATTAATTTATCATTTGGTAAAAAAAATCCAGAAAAATATAATGAAGCTACCTGTGACAGGGTATAAAATAACATAGAAAGTAGGTGACACTAGTGTCACCCAGTGCCAAGATATTGCCGCCCAGTGACAGGGCGCTGTGCCGACAACTTTTTACTCTAAAATAGGTGAATAACATAAGATGACTCTGAGACTCAGGAGAGGATAAGAGTAGCAACAGCCGTCATAGCCGACGCCGAATGTTCACAAATTGCCTCTTTCATGGAAAATGTTTTAGAATCTGAGTTATCTTTTCTTAATCCATCTTCAGTACTGTAATATAGAAAACCTGTAATTTATCATGAAATGCTTTATATTGAAGTGATCTAGTAAAATAAAACACAGTAGAAGTTACAAAATGCTGATTATTTTGCTATCCCAGTAGATGGTTCTGCTGATAAATATTGGGTTGATAACAAGTTTGTTACAGCATGATTTATTACAGAAAAAAGAAAAATGAAATCTGATTTCCGAGAATATAAATCAAGTAAGCAATTTAGCAGAATATCTCATGGATTCAGTCAAGATTGTATTTGATAACTTGAGCATTGAGAATGTCGCAAAAAATAAGTTGACAGCCTTAACTACAATTGAGGAAAGTGCAAATAGAGACAAAAACTGCGGATACTGGGTTCGTATGAAACAGTACTTGGTCAGAGGCTTACGTTGCTCACTGGTTCTACTTAGCTATGTGTTATTCGGAAACATGAATTATCGAAATTATTAATAAATTATATAATGTGTAGCAAAATGTTATAAAGCTTTGAAGAACTTAAAAAAACTTGAAACAGAAAACCTTACGGAAGGTCCTTACGGATCCGAAATTTCCCAGCCAGGGCTCCACCCAAACTAAAGCTATCTTGGTATGACCTGCCTTGGTCTAAAAACTAAACATGAACGGACCGTTGAAAAATCAAGTAAATCATGACCGGCTCGGCCCATGCAAAAATCAGTGAAATCAGGAGCAGCGCAGCCGACTCAATTTGTACAAAGAATTCAGACTTTTATTAAAGTACAATTGAGATTTTTTTAATGAATACAGCATACATATTTATGCGAAATTTCTATAACATATTTTAGCTTACTTATGTTCGTAAGTAATAGAATACAGGAAAGCAGTATTAATGATCAGTAGGATTTTAGTCTATTACATTAAAAAATTAATATAGTTTAAAATAAAAGGAAAATATAGTTAAATGCATCATGATTTTTAAAAATGTATAATAAAATAAAGTAGATTTTTGAAAATATTCCGCTATAACAATATTTAAATATATTTCCAAAGAAATTCCATTAACAGAAGTTTATTATCGCTATTACTGTTTTTACATAAGAAATTGCTTGCCCGACAGACAGGGCTGTCTGCCCACCTACCCGCCCAAAAAACCGTCCCAAAAAAACCCACATAAAAGTGCATTTTATTGGGTTTTTTGGTTTATATGAGTTTTTTGCTGCACAGTATCATTTATTTTCAATTACTACTTATTTGTTATGATTCTGTTATACATGTAAGATAAAATTTAATTAAATTTAGGTTTTCAGACATCTTTGTATAAAAAGATAAAAATGATTTGAAAGAACTGCAAAACCCAAACCTCAGCAAATTAAAATTATCCAAAAGGAAAAATGACTATATTTTATCATTCATTATCTAATATATAAAAATGAAAATTTGTCTTTCTGTAATTCTATACAAATCGACAATTTGGAAGACAGGATTGCGAAATGTTACATATGTGTATTAAAACACGGCCGAGGCAACTAAAGTAATCCAGGATCTAAATAATTTATAGTTAATTTTTAATTAATAAAACATCACCAATTTAACAGCAAGTTCTATCAAATTTAAACATTTTATGTTATAGCAGTTGCTAACAATTAAAAATCTGCAATAAAATTCTTATCACAACAATTACATTTCTATTGCAAGATTTCCATGTGAAAAGTGAAAAAAATAGTTTGACGAATTTAAAAAAGAAGTTAATATTATGTCACATTGGAAATGTAATGGACGTCAGCAGGTGAATGTATAACATCCTATGAGTTTGAAAAAACGCATTGAAACATGATAAAAACCCGAGTATAAGCTCGATAAGATAATTGGCATTTTAACATTTTGAGGCAACTGAATTTGTTTTTGCCATTTTTAAATCTATTCCATATGCATGCACTCTTGTGTATGCATGTATACTAGAATTTCCACAAAGGTTTAGGTCCCTAGAGCTCATTCTTAGTGAAGAACTGAAATGAAGACGTCAAAATTTTTTAAAATAAAATTCATAGAATTTTTGTATTTGCCATTTTTCTTTAATCATGAAAGAATTATTTAAATAACAAAATACTCGGAAACAAATTTTCATGAAAATGTTTTAATCTCAGTCTCAATCCAGATCATAGATTATATTTACTAAGTAAGTAGGTAATCTGTCGTCCGGATTAAATGAAAAAAAAAAGAGTGAAAATTACGTAAATTAACACGCAATCCTTGATTTTTCAAAACAAACATTCTTAAAATTCTGTGCAACGGAGGGTGCTTTAGCTAGTATTATATATATGTATAAATATTACATATCATTCATTAAGGCTCATATAATTTATCAAAAAATTTCTATAACAGTTGCTTAAAAATATGTTTGTAATGCATTAAGTATTTTTCCAGTTGAACTGCATTTAATATATCATTTTGTTTTACACTCAAATATCCCAATTTTTGAATGTTTGTTATTAAAGGGTACAACTTAAGATAACAGACATGATGGAAATCAGAAAAAGATAAAGGAGGCATTTTTAGTCTGTACCTGTCTGAATAAGAAAACTTTTTTTCTTTAGACACTTTGCATATAAGTAAAATTGAAATATTAAATACAGCCACAACTGCAAAAATACATAATACATTATGAATGCATTTTTTATGTACTATTAAAGAAAGGAATTATAACCTATAAACTATAGTCATTTTTTCCTATGTAGTCATAAAAAATTAAAAATACAAGCTCTTTGGATTATACTAATTTGGTGAGGGTTGAGTGGTTGGGTCTTGCAGTTCTTTCAAATCAATTTTTATGCAAAGATGTCTGAAAATCTAAATTTAATTGAAATTTTATCTTACATATATAATAGAATCATAACAAGTAAGTAATTAAACATAGTTGGCACTGTTCAAAGAAATGAACAGCAAAAAAACTCCAAAAACCCAAAAGAAACCAAAAAATCTCAATAAAACCCAAAAAAAACCCACATGGGTTGGGTTTTTTTCAGCCCTGCCGACAGATCCTGGGAACAATTAAGTCCAATTCCGACCGGACCCGAATATATATAATGAAATGTAAGCCCAAATACGGCCCGGCTCAAGTCTGTTGAAAAAATTAAGTCCAGGCTCAGGCACGATATAACTGACCCATACAAATCTCTACGCTGGACATGTTATATTTCTATACTGATGTTGTCGAGCTAGCATCGACTCGTGAAGCGAATTTATACTTATTCCCATCCGAGTCATGTCTATTGGAAATTGTTCATATTTTATGAACTTACTTTGGTACTGTTAACTTTTTTTTATATCGGGCTAACAGGCCCTATTAATTTTTTTTCAGCACGGCGTGGCCCGGCCCGGGCCCGCTCAGACATCTAAACCAAACTCCCTTTAGTTTACCTCGATATTTTGAAATGCGGCTCGTAGAAAACCTAAAGAACTTAGCAAAAGTAATATGGCATAATCTTCCTCTCATGCAAAAACAGTGAGAAAACATTGTGAATCATCAACTTGACTAGTCAAAAATTGAAAAAGGGCGGCTCACAGGTTTATCCGATTATGGATGAAAATTGTTGAAGAACAACGCCTACCTTGCCTAAAATGTAGATCTTCTGGAACACTTTGAAAATTTTGAGAAAGATAGACACAAACTCCAACAAAATAACTGCTTTTTTAAATGCAAGAACACCAACAGAAGTTGCTAGTCAACCCAAATTGATTATGAGTACGTTCTTGGTAAAACAAACATACCGTATAGTAAAAAAAATTTTCATCAACTTAAACTCTCAAGAGCCCTTATGCGCAATGTGCTAAATGGACCAGACGTGAGCCCGTGTCACATCCACATGACTGGTGCTATCGGCCAAGGAATAGCATTACCCAGCACGTGTCACTCAACCTTCACACCAAACATCATCTATGACGCCTAGCTGCTACGTACAGAAACACTCCCAGCTATTAGAAGGTGAGACTTTTACCATTTGTGGTTCACATCCCGGGTCCCACCAGGGCCCCAAATAAACCGGACACTCACAAGAGTGCCAGTACAGAGACCGAAACGTATATGAGAATAGTTCTTCAGCAGTGGGCTAGAAGTGAAGGTGCCACTTGTGATTCATGGAAAGTTTCTCCATGAAGCAGATATAGACAGCCATAGACAGCCCTTTGGAAATCAGAAGGCTACCAGAGACCTCAAGTTCAAGCCTTTTGATGACTCCTCATGCCTGCATAAACTAAGCTGCAGAGCCGAAGCACCTGTCTCCAGGCCTAGGAACTTTTTACCTGCTGGCCGCTAGGTTCTGATCATCGAGGCATCCCTTACACATACAGTGCCACCAATACATGGAAAACACAATAGTCATTAACGATCTAGGAAGATCGTAGAAACCTTTATCCTGAGTTTCATGCTGAATCTCCCCCTCGGGGCTTAATAATTTGAAAGTCAGTTTTTGAAAAATCTTCCTAATCCGACCGCTGGGCGCAGAAAGCACAGACAAGCTGGATTGGTTTTCCACCCGAAGCTCAGACTTTGGTTTGAACATCACCATTTTATTGATGAGCGTCCTGCCGGTATCCTGTGGCCGACCGAAAGAGGGAGTGATCCGCAGCTCTTCCCCAGAATTAGTAAATAGCTGCACTCGGCACTCCCATAGTAGTATCATGACTGGCCACCGCTTGGTCAACTCAGTGTTTCCTCCTTTCTCGACCGGACTTAATGGGTGACTCAAAACTACTACAGCTCCAGAGGACCCAAAGAATTACATCATTTGCTACAAGTGCACCAAGTTGCTGTCAAAACATCACCAATAGACAACACCAAGGAATGTGTCATGCCACCTCGAGTGCCACTGTCGACACTATGGAATCAATGGGTCTTGCTCTTCAGAATCCATTGTCTCCTTAGTCTTTCCTCCAGATAACTAGGTAGATGTGGTTCTATCACATTAGCTATTCATTGCTCAGACTCTTCGGGCACTGTGTTTGGACTACAGAACGTTGCCCCATCACGTGTTTGTCCACATTTCCCCGAGAACCGTGGAGGTGGCAGATCATCCAAACCAAGCACACCCAACACCTCCGACATGCCTCTCCACTATATGAGGGCCACTGCAAGGAGGTTACCATTCGTTCACATACATGCGCCCGCCAGTTGAAGTGCTACTGCGTATATTACTGGGCTCCCAGTCATCTTCAGCACTGTAGTGTCCAATGGGTGACCACACGGTGGGAAGGCTCTCACGAAGTTTTTTGGTAAAGTCATAGATTTTACTTATGATGTAATGACTTTGTACGCAGCTGAAAAACTGCGTCATTCTTCAGACATGACGATAACTATACTGCTATTATTTTAAGGTGTCTCAAGCTCGCTCAGCTAAAAAAAAATTAGTGCAGTCATATGTTTCTTTGACACCTCATAGTGCTAGACAAGAAAGAGCTGTGTCCATACATACAAAACTTAAATCCAACAGACAGTAAGGACTATCAAGAGCAGCCTTAAACACAAGAATTTTCATTGCTCTTATTGTAATTAAAAGAGATTTTTATGATCCAAGCCCTGTTTTTGCAAAGCTCCTAGAGAGGAAAAACAAAAGAAGAAAACTTTCAGACAAAGAAACCTATGATACTCGTGAGTCTGCCAAAATAATTTTTTCTAAAGACAGTAAGATGTAAAAAAAAAAAAAAAAAAAAAAAAAAAAACTTTACGGTTGTAATTTTTCTGTGACATTTTGGAAACACTATAAAAATTTAATAAACTTTTAAAACATAAAGAAAAATTCATTTTCCTTCCTTGTTTTATTCCAATATTTGTATAAGACAGTGCTTTGTATAGAAAATTTGTAATAGAACCTGTTAATAGACTTTGTATAGAACCATTGTAATTATTGTTGTAGCATTTTGAAAATATTTTATACATAAGGTTTTTGATTTTTTAAACATAAAAAACAAAATCTGTTTCCTTATTTAGTACCTCTTTTTGTAAAATGCAGTAATTTGTAAATGTGAAAAGATTTTCAACATACTGTAATCATAATTAATTTGTCACTTTGGAAACATGTTATGAAATTTAGCATGATAGTTTTTAATTTGGTGTTTTTAGGGTTCCGTACTTAAAAAGTAAAAACGAAACCATTACACGATCACTCCTGTATCTGTCTGTCTGTCTGTCCGTCTGTCACAGCCATTTTACTCGTAAACTATGGAACGGGGAAAGTTCAAATTGGGGAAAGTAATAAAGGCTATTGACCCACGTATTTATAGATTATTAACAATTCACAAATATATTTAATTTAGGAAAATGTAGAGGTGCTAATTGAGTTACTTTAAAAAAATCTTTTATTTGCATATTGTTTGGGGTATCGAGTGAATGATTTTGTAATGCCGAACTCAAACATATATTTTGATTACTTTGAAGTACTATTATATTTTCAGAGATATCGTCGAAAATGTAATGCAAAAATATGTTCTCCCACCTATATTTCTGAATCTACTGAAACTAAAATTATAAAAAAAAAATTAGAGGTAGTAGATGTTAATTTAAACCTTGCCGGAAAACTATAGTGATTGCTCTAGGTCACATAATTTTTGAGAAAATCTGATTTTTCCATTATACACAAATTTAGATTTGCGGGAGTTCAGCAAAGGAGTTCAGGAGCGCTGGAGGTACCTATCATTGCAGAAGTATAAAAGGATTGTTGATAAGGATTTCCGAAAAAAATTGTCGGTAATTAGCCAAAATATTAACCCTTATAGACATGGACATTTTGGACATGCATAAAGACACAAGCAGCATACTCTATGCAGCATCGGCTTTTAAAGCCTAGGTAACTTTTAAAGAAATATTTGTGTAATGTAATGCCCAGTTACTCATATATTTCTTGTACAAAACCCTCTGTATGCGAGTAATACTTGCACTTGACCAGTTTATTTAAACATCAAGAGGAAAATTTGTTGTCTTGATTAATTCCACTGTGGATCTAAAACTATAGCTAGGGTACAATATTTCACTAAAAATAAATAGTTATTGATTGAGGTCCAGTTCAGAATTTATTCCAGTCTCCAATTACCGAATTATCTGATGTATTATGGTTATGAACAAAAGCCAAGTGTACAAATCGATAAATACTAATAAGCAATATTCTAATATGATTTTAGATAATTATTTTCTAAACATAAAGTTTTAACCCTTTAAGACTGGGAGATTTTTTGGTAGAAATTTAAAGTTCCCCTTACCGATAGGACCGTATTTGATTGAAAAAAACATTAAAAAAATACCCCATGTCAGGTTATGCCAAGAGAGGACCCACACAATTGTGTGGGTTTGGGCTTAATGCAGCCGTTTTTGGGCTGTATCTACAGAATTGTGTAGTTTGGGATTACGTGTGCAAATATCTAAAAAATAAAAGTTTAAGCAAAAAAAGTTGTTGTTTATTGAGATAATTTTCATCAGCCCCAATGAAAATGTTTGAAACAATTTTTGTTTTTGGACAGACCACAACAATTTCATTTTCTGAGATGTGCTCAATGCTTGCACCCCTCTTAAGAGCCGTTGACAAATGGTATGCCCTTTACTCCATTTGGATTATGCCTGATCCTTCAAATTTCTTTTTTTAGTTTTTCCAGCAGTGGTATTTTGTTGAAATACCGATTGAAGTACCTAAAACTAGATCTGAATGAGAATAAGGACTACAGCAGGTCCTAAGCCCAGATCCTTGTGGACTAGGTCTGTACTTTCCCACTGGTAAACTACAAAATTTAAAACTATCTCAGGTGATACTGTTACAACAGAGTGTGGTTTGTTTTTTATATACTGCTTTACTGAAGCACGTCCTAAAAAAAAGGAATCGTCTGCTCATCTATGGAAAATTTTCCCTGATCTCCTGGTAAATTCAAGCAGACACTATGGAATCTGTTGAGCATTTGCTGAACTTTCCATAATTTATTATTTATTCTTTGTGGCTTACTTGCTGTGTCGACAAAATGGAATGAATTTATCAAACTTAAAAATCTATCTCATGATATGCATATAACTCATGTAAAACTTATAAATCATATATGACATCTATAACTCAGAGCAGAAACATACCGTTTGTTACATGTGCTTATTATATATCTAATACTATCAATTTTAAATAGAAATCATGAATAGTACAAACCTACTTAAAATTAATCTGGTTTAAAAATGTAATTAATAAAAAATAAATTGCTAAAAACATAAGTTTTAAAAAAATCACTTAAAAATAAAAATTTTATATATTAGGAATTGTACCCATTTTGGAAACGGTAAAACCCGGACCCGCACAATTGTGTGGGTCATTTGTTTTTCAACATTTGTAAAGCCTAATTAAATTTATCAAAGACAAAATCAATTAAAATCATGAATAAAGTATTTGAAAAAATAAATTAAATCTAAGCAAACATTAAAAATCATATTTAAAAGAAATTACGACAGTACATACTTTTTGTCTATTGCTGTCAGATGATATAGTCTTTTTAAAAGCAGAAAATCATACCCTGTATTTTAGTTAGTGCCCCCTAGTGGTGTCTTATCAAAACATCTGAAGCCAATTAACTCATATAAATGTGCAGATTTGGTTTTAAATCTCACAAAAACAGGAAATAGTCATTCCCTTTTACTTTAGTATTACCCCCACAATTGTGTGGGTCAGGGCTTAAAGGGTTAAGTTGGCATACGAATTTGGTACGTTGTATGTTATGTTTGACCAATTACTAACATAATGATTAACAATTTGTCAGACTGTAGCCTTTCTTAAATGTTACTAAGAGTTAAATGAGGCTGTTTATATGATTCAGTGGAGATTTTTCAGCTTATTAATCAGCACCAGAAGAAGTACATTAGGCATATTCATGGACTTTTGTTTCGGACAACAGACCAAAACAAATGTCACCCACTGAAAATTCCTTAAAATATGCTCTGGCCTGTGATGCAGTTTCGGAAGTAAGTTCAGATTCGCGAATGACACCAATTATAAGTCAAGAAGTGAAAAAGATACAAGAGACTTTAGATTAAGTTTTTGAAAAGAAAAAAATTTGGGACATTAATGATAACAGATCAGTAGAATTGCATGAAGCAATTGCAAAAATGATTGCCTGTGCCAATCAATCATTTTCTTTCATTCTGGATGAAGGATTTTTTTACTTAACCTTCTTAACGCCGCAAACTGATATATCTGTTCACTAAGCTATAGGTTTCACTGCCAACCGAAGCATTATTTAAATTAATATAATTCTACAGATATAATAAAGTTTTTTTTTAAATTTACTTATAATTAATACTCTCAAGACCTATATGTCTATACGTAATACAAAAAAATGATATGATGTTGGAAAAATATCTTTTCTTAACATTTTAAAAAAAATTACAGAGAAAACAACATTACAATTTTGCTCAGTAGTTAGGGGGTTAATGAAACAGCTCAACCACAATATAAAGTTTCCAGCAGGGAACATTTTAAACAAAATGTGCTTCCATCTCTCTATCAAGATTGTAAAATAAAAATTTCATGTTAATTATTAGAAGCAGAAATTGTGTCATTAACTTCAGGTATCACCAATGTTTTATGAGCTGTATACAGTGCACTGGGTATCTAATGATTTTGTATATCATATGCTGCACTTGAGGTTAAGCATATTTCCAGGAAGCCATACTGGTGAAGCCATTCGTGATATGTTTATGATTAATGAATGGAATTTAAATGACAAAATATGTAGTGCTATGAGATGAATGAGCTAATATTGTGAAAGGTTTAGTTATTGCAAATTTGGAAACTGAATCATGCTTTTTACATTCCTTGCATTTAACAAAATCTGATACTCTAACATCCTAAATGACTTAATTGCTACAGATAAAAAATTCTTTACACATTTTAATCATTGACCATGAGCGTGTTCAAAATTAACTGCTTTACAAATTAACGAGTTGAAAACAGGGGCGTCAGCAGTATCCGGCACATGTGTGCAGAACTTCAATTGGCGTCCAATATCCCCAACCACCTTCCCCCCCCCCCCAACCCAAACAATTTTTTTTCAATGAGTATAAATGCATAACTGCCAAGACAACATTGCATGGTTTTTCTCCTGGTCAAATAAATGCATTCTGAACAAGAAAATTTATATAATAAAATCTGTCTTGTTTCTGTAGAATTCTTTTCAATTTTGTTTATTAAATTAAACTTCTGATTCAAAATATCTTGTAATTTTACAAATGATATGTAGATACTGTAACAATATTTTCAGTACAGTTACATAGCTTTCAGTGAAACATAATGACTTAGTAAAGTAAGTGCTAGAAATAACCACCCACATTAAACATCACACTAGGTGCTTTCAAATTCAGAATGTAGCTGAGTTTATGTACAGTGTCGTTCACTGAATTACAGTTACACTTCTTGTGATGCCATCTCATTTCACACAAAGCAAAGTTATCCTGAAGAAAAATTCACTTTAATTCGCATTCTTGTTAAAATGGCGAGAAAAAAAACTAGGTTTAGCTTGGGATGAGTCATCCTATACAGTAGAGTCTCGAAAATCTGAGTCTCAGAAGTTCAAGGTTCCGCTAAATTCAAGGAATCAAAAATAAAATTTTTTCTTTTTTTCTTTGCCCGAAAGAATGCATGAGAGATATTGTTTACTGGATAGCTGATTCTTTGGAAGAAATTCAATCTACAACACTGAATAAATCATGGTTGAAATTTTTACCTAAAGTGGTAACATCCACTGCAAATTTTAATGATAACAATGGTGAAAACATTGTTGTGAAAGATTTGGTAAAGGAAGTAGCTGGCTGTGAAAATTGTAATGCCAATGACGTTAAAGAATGGCTAAACAGTGAAGAAATGCTGGAAGTAACTGAATCGACTATTGTAGAAATGATAGAAGATGAGGAGGAATGTAATGATACAGAAGAAAATGACTCTGTCATTTGAAAAATACTCTCTCATAGTGGAAGTTCTGCATCTTTAGAACTGGCTTTAAAATATGTAGAAAAAAAAAATGAAGCCAATCCTGCTAACATTATGCATTTTAATCATAGGTTAGATATTGCATCTAAAAAGAGAAGTAATGTGTTACCCTAAAATCCTGTTAATCCGCCCTTCCCGATTAAGCACCCCCTCCCACTTTGTAAACAAATTGGAAAAATCAAGAAATCCCAAGAAAGCGCTTTCCCCACAAAAAAAATTCGGTGCACACGCCAAGATCAGTTTCAATCATTTCTTTACTTTTTCTTTTCAACTAAGTCTATTATTCTACTTACCTTTGATTTCATTTATTTCTTTCAGTTTATTCAAATCTCCTTTCGGCGTTTGCACTTACCTTTTGTTTTCATATCGTCATAAACCTCAGAGGAAGCCGTAAACGCAGTTCAGTTATTCGTTTTATCATTTGATTAAGAATCAATTCACATCATCGAACTATTGCAGCAGCATTTTTATGCAGGTCCTCAACTGCTTTTCCCCTGATAATTCTGTCCACATGAATAGTTGTTTTCAAGGGTCTCCCGGACTATGGCAAGTCCTGAAGGTGATAATCATCTTTATATATATATTTTAAATATTGTTCACAGCAGATTTTCATATCCATAATTTTGCCGCAATCTCACAAGAAGATAAACAGATCACTCATTTATGAACAATAATTGTTGAACTTTCATTTTTTAAGTTCAATTACATTATTCACATTGATTCATTAACAAACATGGCCAAAAAATCACTTTACCAATAGCAAAACCTAATGAATGACGAATGGTTGGAAACTTTTGCACATGCGAATTTCTGATTTTCTCCCTTTGCATGAAGCGTCTTCAGTATCCAATCAAAATGATCACATGGTCAGAGGTCATTTACATATTCCTAACTTTTAGAGCAATTGCGCTTCTGTTTTGCTGAAACGTTCTGGCAAACAAATAAAAAAATCTAACTGGCTGAAAACTTTTGACCACCACTATAGATCTTTCACAAAACTTTTCCATCTCCACATTTATAAGTAAGTAAAAAGCTCTTACCTGTTTATATCGGCTTGGCAGTCATCACTGGTCAGGGATTTTTGTAGAGCAATTGTTGAGTAGAAAACTGAAGATTATCATTTCATTATCAGACATTTCGATTTATCTATTAACTGTATTCTGCTAGAATATATTGGATTATCCCAGTCTTACTGAAAAGTTATGTAGGATTAATTTGATGTTTATTTTGTGTTAATGAAGAATGCAAGCAGTTACATTGTCAAAAGGTAAGAGAGAGAGAGAAGTGGGTGAAAAATCACATAATATATGTGAGTAAAAAATGTACATAAAAAGAAAGTCTGTTCTTGATCATAAGAGTCATATGATTCGAAAGTTACTATACTGTGGTGCAATACTTCATCATTAAAGCGAGGAAGAAAAGATGCACAACAGTTCATTAGAGTGGTAATTGGGATCTGTTTGTTTTTAATTAGATATTGAAGTTATACTGTATCTGAGGAGGTTAGATTTCAACAAATTTTTTAGTCAGATATCACAATTTCTGAATAGTAATAATTGCCCTATTTAATGACAGATTAATCAAGGCGAATTTTATTAATCGGAAATAGTGGTAGATATGTGAATGAAAAAATCCTGCTAATCTGGCAGCACTGTAATTCTTCTTTGATTTTGCGTCTTAATATTCTTTGGTTCTCACTTCCTGTGTTGGTTTTACTGAAGTAGAACAGATTAGGTGAATTTTTGTCCCTTTTTTTTTTTTACTTATTTTTCCTTCATTGTGCAATATATGTTGTCGATTCTTGTCTTTTCCTCGATTACACTATAATAAATAAAGCCTCCCTAGTACTGTGTAATTTTAAACACAATTGCAGATAAAGAGAAACGTTCTTTCATTTTCAATTCTAATTCTTCGTTACTTTCTTCTATAAATATGTGTGCCTGCTCCCGTTTCATTCATGGCCAGTGAATTACTAGCACCACGAGTTTCGTGGAGTCGAGCCTTATTGTTTTGTCGAGTTTTAAGAAATTTTTGTACTAATATGGAGAAAGTCATAGAATCAAAAGGAAGGCACTATCTGTGTTTGATAAATTGGGCATTACATAAAATATGACTCTGAAAAGTGTGGCAAGGAAAAAAAATTAACAAAATCAATAAATACTTCAGAAACAATGTTATGTATCATGTTAAAAATGCAAGACAAAATTGAAATAATTATAAGATGAGACTGATTATAAGGTTACTCATTATCACAAGTATTAAATAGGATTTTAAAACTGGGTTGTTCTGCAAAGATTTAATTTGTATAAAAGGAAAAAAATAGACTATTTGGGAATTTTTCTAGTTTTATTTTTAAATTGTAATTTATTAATCAAGAATAAAGGACTATTGTAATCCACATTTTTTTTCCAGTTATTTCGGTAGTTCCTATAAAAACACATCATAAGTTAAACTTTAATATAGTTAAATTTTAATTTAACCTTCTCACTGCCGCGAACTGATATATCCGTTCACAACGCTGTAGGTTTCACTGCAGTAGAAGCATTTTTTAAATTAATATAATTCTACAAATATAATGCAGTTTTAAAATATTTTGTTATGATTAGCACTCTCAAGGCTTGTACTATAATACGTAATTAAATTTTTTACATCTGATTAGAAAAATAATCTTTTTTTAGGCTTTTTAGAAAATTACAGAGAAAAAAACATTACAATTCTGTCCTTTTGCTCAGCGGTCAGGGGGCTAAACCTGCATAAAAGGAACAATTTTCGAATGAAAAGATATTAAAAAACTTTATTTAGACGATTGTATGTGCAAATAACACTAATTCCTGCAACTTTATGCTAATCATGTTTAATAAGTGATCCTGCTTAATATACAACTTTTTTCCAAATCTTTGAAATGTGTTTTAACTGGGTTCGACTGTAATTCTAAGAGTTTAGTCTACAAAGGTTGATTACTTTTATTTAGTTTCTCTTGCGTGTCATGCTATAAAATTTTAAAGCACTTTTATTATACTTTTTAATTAATTACTTAATTATGCTTACACCCTTTAGGCGGTTCTCAAATTACCTGCTCAACAAACATGAAACTTTCTGGCTAATTTTTAAACATAAAGGTACAAAACTGGCAGACCTGTCTATTGAAGCAATATGGAATTGAAATATGTTTTCCACTTTGGATAAATAAATTACTTATCGAGTTATAAACGATTTTGGTCATGTGACGAAAGGTTGTTCTATTTTCTCTCACTGTCACGTCCAAAAATTCAGTTCAAAATGCAAACATTGGCATATTTTCTGAAAGATCATTTGCATTTACCAAAAAGCTGATAACGTCTAATGATTACATAGTGTTTCAATAACAACGCCTGCCAATTTCATGTGTTTCCAAAAAAAAAAAAAAAATGAATCAAAAAATGTGACAGAAAGTAGCTCTTTTTGATTTGATAACAAGGCTTAAGACATGAGGAAAATAAATTCAAAATTACTAAATATGTATCAGCTTTTGAAGTGTATTGAATATTTTCATGCTCTAGGAAATGTTATTCTATTATTCTGCTAAAAACTAATCTCAAGTACTTCTTAAAATATATTCATTTTTTTTTTCCCTGTAATAGGCGATAAAACTACCAATGGAGGAAGGTAACCAATGCCAAGAAGATATTGCTGATACAACTACAGACAGTAAGAATGAAAAACATGCTTAATCTATATATGGCTTTGATATAATTGCTCCTTTTAACTAAATAGTAAAAAAAAAAAAAAAAAAAAAAAAAAAAACTGCATTTCTCAATTTTGTTCCTCACATGTGTGTAAATTTATTCAATTTTAAATATTTTGGAAGGAATCTGGGAATAAGGAAAACAATTTTTTATAGTGTAAAGTGGGCATGTTCTTCAGTTACAAGCTATTGCAGAGTATTTACCACAGTGTTCATACTCTGGGAAATCAAGTAATTGTAAACATGTCATTTTTTTTCCTTTTTAAATGCAAAAACAACTAAAAATCTGTCTATAGTCAGAGAAGCATGTTGAATTATGTTAATTTACTGTTACAGGAAGCTGCTCTAAAGAAAAAAAAAAGGGTAGAGCTAAAGTAGCTAAATAATGTTAGCTGGTAACTCCTTATGCTATTACATTCTTCAGAACTGTTACTGATATTTTTTAATCCAGAATGTTATATATTGTGTTTTTTCCCACAGTCATGAATTAAAAAATAAATGTATGTTTTTATTCTGACTATGTCTCCCAGGTTATTTTTTTTTTGTCTTTAAGTTGGAAAGGGAGTCTTCTTTCATTATTGATGTAAAAGAATGCAACTATATGTTACATAATTATAAAAATAATTTGTTTTAATTATTATTATCAGGGGTGGGGAAATACATCATTTTACTCGCCACTGGCAAGTGGATTTTCCAGTAGAGCGAGTGAATTTTTAGGCAATCTTTGAAAAACTGCAGACTATAGAAGATATACTAGATTCATTTTAACACAATTATTATAATTGATAAATAAATCATATTATATGTAAATTTCCAACTGGGCAAAAAATGTCTGGACCAGGATTCGAACCAGAGATCTCCTGGCTGAAGCTGCCCGTGCTCTACCACCTGAGCTATCCTGGACGAGCTGGGGTGAAAAAGTTCCACCAGATTCATCCGGGATAGCTCAAATGGTAGAGCACTGGCGGCTTCAGCCAGGAGATCCCCAGTTCGAATCCTGGTCTGGACATTTTTCGCCCAGTTGGAAATTTACATCTAATATAGAAGATATGCCAAAAACTTCATTTTTTTTATTAGTTAGATATATTTTGCAACTCTTCAAATTACCATGATGTAAACATGGCACTAAGCTCTATCTAATACTAAACTTTCCTCTGTTGTACATATTTCTTAATTTTACAGGGAAAAAAAATTATGAAAATGCCTTGTTGTAATAGTTATTAACTATTTTTGCCATCACGTACATTTTGTCTTAATAATTTTCAACTGTGCTGGTTGATACCTTGCTGGCTGGTAAAATAAATCCGTGCTGGTAAGATTTTCTGAAAATTCCCCACCCCTGATTATTATTATTATTATTATTATTAAGCTCTGTATAAATGTACTGTCAGCATTGAGTTTGAAAATTCTATAAGTCAGTGAAAGTAGGGAATAAAAAAAGGTTAAATTTTTGTGTGCCTTTTTTTTTAAATACCATTTTTATAAGCAAAGTATGCACTGTAATATTAACAGTTTTTTAAAAGGTACATTTTATGCCCATGTCGAAACTACTTTATTACTATTAAACAATATGGAAATTACTGCTTCAGTTTTTTCTCGTTTTAAAATGAATCTTGAAAATGGCACGTTGGATGAATAAGAAAGAAATTGCATCAAATCATTCTTTGTATAATATAATGATTCCCATATCATACTTATTTGTGCAGGAGATCCATTTATTAATGGGCCTTTTTAGTGATTCTTCCTGATTGTGACATCTCATGTTAACCTATGGGGAAATTTAAATAAATGATTACTCATTGCCTAATACAAATGTCATAATACAATTTTCACTATCAGAAAATAGACATCCAATGTCGATGTTTTAAAAATTTGCCTCTTTAAATTGTAAGTATTTTAAAGAATACAATAAAATTAATAAGATAAAATTTTCCTCAAGTAAACAGATTTTAAAATCAATAGATTTTTTTTTTAAAATGCTTGAAATGTAAGGAGACATTTTTTAAAAGCCCAGTATATCAGCATTGAATGCACGCTTCCTACAGACTACTTAGAAAAAAAAAAATTACAAGGAGTGCTTAGAACTCTTTAGATATACAAAATACTTCTTAAATTATTATGAAGCAAAATGTAGTAGTTTCAATGACTGAATTGAAATACAGTAGAAGATCTTTATAACGCAAACCTAAAAACGCATGGTTGTGCGTTATATAGAATTTTGCGTTACATGGATCACATCATTAAATTCACCTTGTAGACATGGCCAAATAAGTCTGAAACATATCAAAATACATTATATCTTTATACTGCATTCCTTGTTATCAAGAGTTATCCAAATTATAAATTTTTGCATAACATAGGTCAGACATTGTTAACTTTATGAACATGATCCAGATATAACTGACACAACCATCCCTTTATATTAGACATTTTCAAAAATGTTTGTGATAATAACATTTTTTTTCAGTAAAAAGGTCTTAAATTAGAAAATAAAGTTGAACTAATGTATCAAATTTAGTCCACTAGAGAGTAGCAATATTTTACAATGTGAAAATGAAGGTGCTTTTTAACTGCAAAATTAATTGTTTACATCTGAGAAGTTGTGCGTTATATGGAGAATTGCGTTATATAGAATTGCGTTATAAAGATCCTCTACTGTAGTATACAATGTTAAAAAATGGAGACTTATATCTTATACGATGAATAATATATTGTCTATCATCTTTCTCAAGTATATACAGTTTCCCCCAGGTTTAAAAAAGGACACTTTTTTATTCTTAAGGGGACATTTTGGATTCGGAAGGGCACTTTTTTCTTTTTTTTTTCTAATGCATTCTTTTGATTTTTAAAGCCAGTTTTAATATTTAAAACTCAGGGCACACTTTTCAAAACAAGATTGAGTCAGTTTTTGCTATGCAAAAAGGAAAAAGGACACTTTTTTTTTACTGAAGGATGCAGCATCCTGCTGCACTCAGGGAAACTGAGTATGGTATATTTATGTATGACATGAAAGAGATTCACCTTAAAGGAAGAAAGCTAAAAATATTTTCATATTTACAAAAGTAAAATTCTAGTGATTACTGTGGCTTCAAGTAATGTACCATTCTAAAAAAAAAAAAAAAAAAAAAAGTTACTGTATTTTTTGTATATGCCATGTGCTTTTTCCCTTTAAAATTTACTTTAAAATTCTTTGTACATGTCATGCATGATGATTATATAGTACTTGACTGGCCTCTGCATATATATGTGATCATTAGCCATTACCTAAAATATAGGGTTGGCAATGTTGTATTCAATTTATGAAACATTGCAGTGCATGCCATACAATTATTATAGCCCTAACAGAAAATTTTAATAGAATAAAATCTGTTTGGACTGCTTTTCTGTTAATTTTTTCTCTTCAAATAAGGTACTATTAAAATTGTGTGTGCTACATGAGAGCACAGCATACTAGAAAAAAATAAGGTAAGTCCTTTAAAATTCTTGGACTCCTTAGAATTCTTCTAGACTCCTGGATATTTTCTTCTGAAGTTTGTACGAACCTTGTGAATGTCTACTTTCTGGTTGGTTGTGAAAACCATACTTTGATAATTACATTAGGTTAGGTAATGAATTATCAAATGTTTAAATTTCTCCAAAATGGATTTCGCAGTTGGAAAAGAGAAAATCTATATTTATAAAGCATCCCCTTTGGTAGTGAAAGCTAAAAAAAGGGAGCTGATTATATTTTTTAAACTTTCATTTTCTTAATTGCAGTCTATGAAATGCACAATTTTTTATGTGCATGTAATTATTAACTATTATAAGTTATCTTTAGTGTTGTGTTTCTACTTATTAAATTTTATGTATGGTCTTTTAAATAGTGATTTTTATATTGAGATTGATGCATCTTTTTCTTCATGTAGGAAGTATGCAGCAAACACGTAATAGTTTCATTTTTTTAACTTGTTGATATTATTTTAGGTTAAGGTTTTGAAAATTTTTCTTATGAATATTTTTTTTCAATTGCTTTCTTTTTTTCATAAAAAGTGTTTTGTAAAAAACACAATATTTGGATTCTAGAAAAATGTTTAGGAGCATATAAAAAAGGAGAAGTATTGCATAATAAAAAAATCTTGCACATTAAAAAAAAAAAAAAAAAAAAAAAAAAACATGAAAATAGAATTTTATCATCTGATGTTTATTTTGGACAATCTTGCAACAATTACTTCAAAAATTTGAAACCATAGTATTTAGTTTTTTAATTCGGGCTCTCTGGTTAAAGAGAAGTTAACTTAGAGATGATTGACAAGTGCATCAACATGGGGAGAGGACCTTATGTTAAAGTAAATATGAGAATATATGTTAAACAAAATTTAAAATGAAAGAACGCTAGGCGTTAAATTTGATAACCAGGTATAATTTTGTGGTCTTGAAATGCAGTAATTTAATCGCATTTGATGACTAACGACTGCTAATTTCTAACCCTGTTTATCGTCTATAATATTTATGAGACATAGTGTTACCAGGATTATATGTTTGCATTTAGAGTTATTTTCTGTAATTTCTATATTATACAGTAAGGCAGCTTATATAATTAACTCTTAACAGAATTTTTAATATGATTAACTCTAATATAATAAACTCTCTAAGAGTGTGTTGGAGAGTTAAATAAATAAAACTATTTGTAAATACATGAGTAAATTGTAATTTTATGTTCCAATCCACTAATTACTGAAAGAATGAATAGTAAGTAAAATTTATGCAGTGTATTGTTATGCATAAATATGTTATGTACAGTCGTGGGGAAAAAAAAAAGTACCCCCCCCCCCCCTACCAACTCTTCAAAAAATTATTGTAGAAAAAATTACTGGTACTGAACAATTGTAAATAAAGTCTACTTTTAAATGATATAGATAAAATTTGCTTAGGGGGCCATCTTTGTTTTTTTCAATAGCAGTACACAATTCTGACAGCATAAATGAACTCTACACCCTTCAATTAACCTAAAAACAAATTTTTATGCAATTAGTACCATAAGTTTCTGAGAAATTAATTATTTTAAAACGAGCGTATTTTAAGGGCTGTATCCAAATTGAAGTTCGGAACTCGATTGTTAACCGTGAGAGCCCCCATCTTGATCAAGGCACCTTAAGAAGTCAAAGAAGCCTGCTAGATTACAGGACAGCAGAAGAAATTTCAAAATATCTAGTCACTTCTATTATAGACGGCCCCTTAAACCATCATTTTGCCGTTTTTTAAGCATAATTTGAAAACTACTTGGAAGAAAAATGTGAAATTTTGGATTTCCATAAAGCAGGACTTAATAAATAAATCTAAATCCATCAAAAAAATTGTAGGTTGCAATTCATAATTTTTTCGAATATTAATTTCATAATTCATATCATAAAATTATAAAAATTGCAAATTCAGTGTATTTATGTTTGGGTATATTAGTATTATTGCTACGCAAAAAATTAGAACATTAGAAGCACTAAATTTTGAATGTTTATAATTCAAAAGACTTGAAATTTGGTGTCTAGGCATAGTTTAAACTGAAAATTTGAAATATCTCATTAAAATTGGGTATTGTCATTGAAAAAAAATGAAGTTTGGTTCGTTTCAATATGTAGATGGCACCCTAAGCAAATTTTATATACATCATTTAAAAGTAGACTTTATTTCCATTCGTTCAGTACCAGTAACTTCCTTCTATGATCATTTGTTGAAGAGTTAGTAGGGGGTGTTTACTTTTTTTTTTCCACGACTGTATAATAATAGTAGATCCTCATTATACCACTTGTTCAGATAAATTGTTCTGTTTTAATGTTGTCTGAAAAAAAAATAAAAATAAATAGGCTGTAGTTAACTGCATTTTTTATGTAACATATATAAATGTTTATTGTACTTCATATACCTTTCTTAATTTCAACAAGAAATTTGTAATATGTATATGATCTTAAAGATTAACAGTTTCTTGCATGTTCTTTCTTAAATTTTAATACATTCAGTTATGTAGCATTTATTTTATTCTATCCTTGAAAATTTGATATAATGCTCAAACTCTGCATTACTTAATCCATGATAGGATCCTGCAGCAAATCAGGTTAACTGATTTTACCTTAACCTGACCCGATCTATGATTCACACCTCTGTCAAGTTGATTCTACTTTTTTTTGTGCAAGTCAGGTTTATGCTACTTTTTTTTTTTTTTTTTTTTGTGTGTGTGTGTGTCAGTCAGATTGACTTTAAACAATTTCGGTTGTTTTGATTCTTTTCTGTTGGATGCAAAATGACTTGACATTTCAAAAGAAAGTCCTGAATTTTTTTTTTTTTATGAAAGCTGTGTATTTGAATATTGTGTGCAATTGCATTAATTTTTATTTAAAAAATATAAAATTGATATTTAGAGATATAATTGTTGACTACTTTTCCATAATTGAATTAAAATATGGATTAATTTAGATTTCAGGTTCAGGTGGTTGGGATTGACTTTAAGCAGTTTTTTGTTGTTCTAATTGGGTACAACCCAATGTGTGCATGACTCTTAATTCATGCCCTCAATTTTGAATGTAAATTGAATCTTTTGGCAAAATCTGAAAGTAGCGGAATAGTTGAGACCTCTACAACCGATACAGTTAGTTACATTGAGAATATAAATGAGTCATTTTTAGAAACTTGTTGTTTTATCATCTTTCGTTGTTTGTTTCTCCATTTTGGCTTATTTCATCTAAATAACATGCAGGTTGTTTAAATTTTATTATTGCTCTATTCTAAAAATAGTAACTAACACTGTCACTGCTGCAGTAAATGAATTTTTTGTGACCAGAGGTGTTTCAAATGAAAATCAAATTTCAAATTATTTTTGCTTAATAGGCGCAAAGACCAACTTAGTGAAAAATATTCCATGCCGGGAATCGAACCCGGGTCATCAGTATAGCGCACTGACGTTCTACCGCTAAACCACATGGAACGATACCCAGCCTGGAACTTCTCACTATTACAAGTTGGCAAGGCTACAAACGCAGCACAAGATGGAATATTTTCCGTGAGCCACCAACATGGGGCAAACACAGACACTTAATTAAATCCAGCATCGATGAATCTATATTAATATTTGGAAATTTTTACAGAGAGAAACAATGAATGTTTCTCTCTGGAAAAATTTCCAAATAGTAATATAGATTCATCGATGCTGGATTTAATTAAGTGTCTGTGTTTGCCCCATGTTGGTGGCTCACGGAAAATATTCCATCTTGTGCTGCGTTTGTAGCCTTGCCAACTTGTAATAGTGAGAAGTTCCAGGCTGGGTATCGTTCCATGTGGTTTAGCGGTAGAACGTCAGTGCGCTATACTGATGACCCGGGTTCGATTCCCGGCATATAATATTTTTCACTAAGTTGGTCTTTGCGCCTATTAAGCAAAAATAATTTGAAATTTGATTTTCATTTGAAATATTGTATTCAAGGCGAATGTCTCTCTCTGGAAAAATTTCCAAATATTAATACAGAGGTGTTTCTTCACCTATATTAAGAACATTATTGCATACAAAAATATGAGAATTTGTAGTATTATAGAGAAATGTTTGATAAACATGCTGAAGCAGTTTTTAAATAGGAGAATTTTTTTAAGAGATATATTCACTGTTTAGGTTGGCTAAAATTGCTCCATTAAAAAAATTTTATATGAGCTAAAGCTATATGCAAGAATTTAATAATTTTTTCAAAGGATATACATTAGAAGCTCATGGTGTGCAGACTGTATTTATTTTTTCAATTTGACAAATTTTTTCAGTTTTAAATTAAAATTTTCAGCATTTCGAAAGATATTTTTTCCATATTTTAGAAAAGGTTATTATTTTAAATTGTTGCCAATTGCAAAAACAGCACGAATAATAATATTTCCTTAACTTTCAAATTAGAATTAAATGATTATGTGTTAAATGCAGGAAGATATTGATAATTATGTCATAAAAATTATGTTTACAAATGAATATTGAAATAGGAAGAAAACTTTAAAAATAATTAATTCATTATATGCATTAAAAGCAGTAAATGAGGGAAATTACATCATATTTAAAATGGCCAAATATTAATATTGCAAAACAGCTTAAATTTAAAAATATATTTTAGAACTCACATTTATTTCATATTTTGAGATGTTCAAATATTGTTGTGAATTCCGAGACAGTGCAAATAATAATATTTACTTTCTAACAACAAAAGTATTTTGATGTGAATATTAAAAAGAGAATGAAAACTTTGGTGAAAATTGTAAAATTTAAAACGGTACATTTAAAATTTTCTTATTTAAAAAATTTTCTTATAGTGTTAAGGCTGTTCTTAACTGCTCTGCTCAACAAATGCAAAACGTTCTAACACATTTACAAATTCATTTTTTAATGGAAAGATATAAAATTGGAAAGCCTGGCCATGGAAGTGATTTGGAATTGAACTATTTTTTCCATTTTTTGATCAATCAATTACCTATTGAGTTATAAGTGATTTCGATCACGTGACAAACCTGTTTTTCACCCGCTCGAGTGATTTTTCTACTTTCGCATTGAAATTTGGTTTAAAACGTCCACTTTGACATTATTTTCTGAAAGATCTATTGGGTTTGCAAAAAAAAAAAGGAAAAAACAGCTTGATGACATAGTTTCTGAACAACACCATCCAGTTTCGTGCATTTTCGAACAAAAATAAATTAAAACTTTTGTCAGAAAGTTGCCCTTTTTGATTTGCCTTAAGCATTGTTAAAAAATACCGGGAGGCAAAGACTCTGTTTATTTAGTTCACTTCATATTAGCTTATTTTCAAATGTTTAATTGATCGTGTTTAACCAAACACGAAAACAACCATTTAGATGTCTTAACAGTAGCTAATTCAAATTCTTAAAATTTCCCAATCAAAGGGAAATGAACGGAAACTCGTTTACATTGAAATCACCACTGGTTTTTTTAATTATAATTCACTCTTCCATAATCATTTTAAGACTGATCAAATTAGCATGTTTTTAGAGTCTGCAGTGCCTGAACAGAAGTTGGTGAGCATACCTTGTAGCAGGCAGAGCCTCTAGTATTCTAAATCAAGAACTTCTCCATACACCTATATACTACTTAAAAAAAAAAAAAAAAATAAAAAATAATAATAATAATAATAATAATAATAATATTGATTTAATTGATTTTTTTTTTACAAAATTTGAGTGGTTTTAATCATGAATTTAATCGAATCGTCATATCCTGTTAAAAATGTAAAAAGCTAAGAAGAAAAGCTAAGTTCAAATTCATCTACAGTTACAATTTTGCTCTATATTTTTATGACTCAATATCAAATTGATAGACCAATGCTTCGGTTTTCTCTCTCTACAGCCCCTACAGCCTACTAGTGCATTGCATCTGACAAAATATAACTTCTAATTTGCCAGTCTCTTATTACTCAGAACACTCCCATTTTGTAATTTAAAATACCTAATATATTTTTTAGGTTTTAATTTAAAATAAGAAATTTGGTATACCTAATTGTATTTCTCTCTCTCTCTTTTTTTTAAAGCATGAGTGTACATTTTTTTTTTTTTTTTAAAGCATGACTGTACATATATTAAACTTTTTTTTTCATTTAATTTAACAAATTGTAAAACATTCTTAGTTTCTTAATAAAAAAGCATACAATTAAACAGTTAATAGTGATGTAAATTGTTTTTGTAGATTACAATGCATGTTTCTCTAAATAGCCATTTTTTTCTTTTCCAGGTAAAGTGGCTGATCCAATAGCCACATCAATTATTACAGCTAATAAAGATGAAAAAACGGTATTATTATTATTTTACTTTATAATACCATTAACAATATTTCATTTAGTAATCCATTTTGGTTGCTTCTAGTTTTTTCTAATGTTAATTTTCAAATAGCAGAATAAACTTTTTAAGAATTATTCCTCAATTTTTAGCTTATTTTTTAATTATTCCAATTTTTCTTGGCAAGATTGTTATGCATCATATTTATTATATTAATAAACCCTAAGTGATAGCTTAATGATTTGCAATAAAAATTTTTGTTCCTGGTCTTTTATGTTGATGAGATCTAATTTAGATTTAAAATAATACCCTCAAACTAAATTTTTATTTGACACAGTTAATATAAAATGTTTCTATTCTTAGTCCGAGTGCTACACGACCAAAATAATGAGAAAACTGCAAATCGTGATAAGAACATACCGATTGATCAGTATCTACTTTATATTAATACAATGCATTTCAGAGGGGAGGCATCGCATAAAGTCGTGGGAATTCAAGATGGTGGCTGTTATTCAAAATTGCATCATTTTCTGAATTTTCTTACTATCCATCATATAAATGTGTGTTTCAGGTCGATTTCGATGCTTTTAACATCAAAAATTTTGTTTTCAATATTTTCCGTCATAGTTCAAAGAGTACATGAATTCAGTTTGTCTGTTTATTTGTCTGTCTGCCTTCTTGCCATTCCATGCTCTAATTCGCTTAAATATCACTACTCGCTTAAATTCACTAAGACTGTCATGTAATTTATGTAAGTTATTGAGTTTACAGTAGCATGTTCAGAATAAAAATGAAGTGTATAGGTTTTACAGTCCGTTTACAGGGCCCTCAAAAGAATTCCATTATGTTATTGTCTATTAATCCGGTGCTACGATTGAGAAAAATGCAAATTGTGAGAAGAATATACAGATCGGTGAGTATCTACTTTATATTAATACAATCCATAGAAGAGGGGGAGGCATCGCGTAAAGTCATAGGAATTCAAGATGGCGGCTGTTATTCAAAATGACATTATTTTCTGAATTTTCTTAATATCCATCATATAAATATGTGTTTCAGGTAGATTTCGATGTTTTTAATGTCAGAAATTTCGTTTTTAATACTTTCTGCCATAGTTGAATGAGTTTATGAATTCAGTTTGTCTGTCTGTTGCCATTCCATGCTCTAACTCTCTTAAATAACACTACTAGCTTAAATTCATTCAGATTGTCATGTAATTTATATATGTTACTGAAGTTTAGAATAACATGTTCAAAATAAAAATTGAAGTGTATAGCTTTTATAGTCCATTTACAGGGCCCTCAAAAGATTTCCATTACGTTATTGTATATTAGTGTGGGTGCTACGGTTGAGAAAACTGCAGATTTTGAGAAGAATATACCGATTGGCGAGTATTTACTTTATATTAATACAATCCATATAAGAGGAGGGGCATCGCGTCAAGTCGTAGGAACTCAAGATGATGTCTGTTATTCAAAATGGCGTCATTTTCTGGATTTCTTGCAATTTTCATACTATTCATCATATAAAAGTGTGTTTGGTGTAAAATGTATGTGCAGAATCTGCAAATATAAGTGTTGCCGTAGAAAGGTCGAACTTTCTTGCACATCATTGTGCAACTGCAAAAACGAATGTGAAAAATATGATAATACAAAGTGAAGTTTTTATATTCTCGAACTTTAAATGTAACATGCAAATTTTTTAATATCTTTTATAATTAAGATATTAATAAAATACATTTCTTTTATATTCCTTTCATTTTCCTGACTATAAAATACAATTTTCATTTTAAGCGTATTTCTGATATTAAAAAGGGAATTTTTCAGTTTGGAAATATCGAAATTGACATCATAGACACTTTTATATAATGTACAGGAATGAAAATGCAAACAATTTTGAATAACAGTCGCCATCTTGAATCCCTATGAATTTGCACGATGCCTCAACTTCTTATGTGCATTGTATTAATATGAAGTAGATACTGACCATTCAGGATATCTTTATCACAAAATGCAGTTTTTTCATATCTAGCAGTTGCTTTAATAACAGCTGATTTAACTGATGATCTTTATAGAATTTATACACGAGTTATAAATGCACATATTCTTTTTTTGGTGTGTCCCAGTAAATAAACGATTAATACTATAGACACCTTATTCTATAGTAAGTATCTTGTAGTGCATGTCACTGATATATGTCAGTTTGAATGTGTTTCAGAGAGTATAACATGATTAAAACACATTGCAAACGACCCCCCCCCCCCCATAGACAATAACGTAATGGAATTCTTTTAAGGGCCCTGTAAACGGACTATAAAAACCAATACACTTCATTTTTATTCGGAACATGCTACTGTAAACTTCAAAAACATAGATAAATTACATGAAAATCTGAGTGAGTTTAAGAGAGTTAGAGCATGGAATTGCAAGCTGACAGACAAACAAACAAACAAACAGACAAACTGAATTCATAAACGCATTCAAGTATGGCAAAAAGTATTAAAAATGAAATTTTTGACGTTAAAAACATCGAAATCGACCTGAAACACACATTTATATGATGGATAGTAAGAAAATTCAGAAAATGACGCCATTTTGAATAACAGTCGCCATCTTGAATTCCTACGACTTTACGTGATGCCTTCCAATCTGATATGGATAGTATTAATATAAAGCAGATATACATCAATCGGTATATTCTTCTCACTATTTGCAATTTTCTCAACCGTAGCACCGGGATTAATAGACAATAACGTAGTGGAGTTCTTTTGACGGCCTTGTAAACAGACTATAAAACCTGTACACTTCATTTTTATTCAGAACATGTTATTGTAAACTTCAATAAAATTTATAATTTGCATGACAATCTGAGGGAATTTAAGCGAGTAGCGATATTTAAGCGAGTTAGAGCATGGAATGGCAAGAAGGCTGACAGACAAACGGAATTTATATACTCATTCAACTATGACGGAAAATATTAAAAACGATATTTTTGACATTGAAAACGTTGAATTCGACCTGAAACACGCATTTATATGGTGGATGGTAAGAAAATTCAGAAAATGATGCCATTTTGAATAACAGCCGCCATCTTGAATTCCCACGACTTTACGCGATGCCTCCCCCTCTGAAATGCATTGTATTAATATAAAGTAGATACTCGCCAATTGGTATATTCTTATCACAATTTTCAGTTTTCTCAACTGTAGCACCCGGACTATCTCCCTATAAAATGTTCAATCTTTTCCTTCTTAAATGAGCATCATTTACAAAATCTGAAATGTTGTCCGTCTTTTTCAACAATCTGGAAATTACTGAAAAAACAAATTACCTTTCTTCTGACTTAGTAATTTTAAAAGTAGAATGCTATTTTTCAAATTTATAATTAATCTCCTGTGAGAGATTTGTCAGAACTTTTTATCCTTTGGTTCCATAACTACTACTGGTCATAAGAAAGATATTAAAGAAATTTATAAATTCAGTAATTTTGATGAATGTCCAAAAATAACTTATAAATTTTGATTATGACTGATTTATCTGTTTTCAATTATGTGAAATAATTTGTGAATATTTTTATTTATTTATTTATTTATTTGTAATAACGATACCCATTAAAGTTTGGAGTTTAAATCATGAAAATAAGTACAAAGGATTGTTAATTGGTATGCTTGATAATAGAATGTCAGAAGTTATTTTAATCTAATAAATATCTTTAAACTTACTTAAATATATTGTTAAATTTAGCAAGTAGCTGTATTCATTCACATATGTATTTTAAAATTTATTGGCATAATGCTTTCTTTCCACTATGATGGTGCTGTGGATAAATAAATATTCTGGAAAAGAAAATGAATTTGAGATAATGTATTGATATTATGTATTCTTAAAACACAGAGAAATTTTTTATCCAATTTCTTCTAATATTACTAGCTCTAATGTTAGATTCCATGCAACATACATGTGTAACACAAATCTTAGATATAGAACTTCGAAAAATAATAAATTTTTTTAACTACTAAAATATGTACACAGACACAAATATACAGTTATATATATAACATGACACTTAAGTCAATAATCAGAACTAAGAAAAAAATTTAAAGTTCAGTTAAGGAATAGTTGCATAGTTTTATTACACATATTTTTATCAGTAACTTTATGTTAATAAATAATTGCCCACTATCCTTTTAAGACAGTAAAATCAATTGAATTTTTTCTGTGAAAATTAAATTTTCATGTCTCGCAGCGATGATTTTTTTTAAAATAAAGGAACTTTTGTAAATTTTGCTAGTTATGTTGTGTCATACCTAAAACAATTTCTAAGCAGACACAAACACGTGGGTGATAAAACTACCCAGAGAAAATAAAACTAATGATCGTATAGAATTTTCATGAATATTATAACCTAAAATGGGAAAAAACAATGCTGCTGTGTGAAAGAAATATAATAATCACAGAGATTATATTCAGAATCAATTTAAAGTTCTTTTAATAAAATAGTAAAAGCATTTAAAATATATTAAATATTTTGACTAAGCTTAGATAATTTTTCTTATATAGATTACAATTTTTGAGCTTGCCATTTTTTAATTACTTTTAAATATTAACTTAAATTGTTTGAATATTAAACTGCATAAAAATTTAGAATATTCCGGAGTAACTAAAAATAAAGAGGTATCTCTATTAAAATTAGACCATGTTTACAAATTATTCTGCTGCATCTCCAGGTAAGTTGTCGGTAGCTTTTTTGTCCGAAATCAGTCAGACGTCTTGCCTCTAAGCTCCTTCTCCATATCAGCCTATCGATCCGCCAAACTCCGGACTTTCCTTCAATCCCTTCGATGACAATCACTCCAAATTCTCCCAGTCAACTCAGAGTCATACAAGAGAACCTCCGTTTCGGCGAAGCCCTACTCCCTTTTATCTCTTTGCTTCTTCACCTTTTACGACCAGCGTATTATCAAATAGTTTGATTGTGTGCCAAAAATAACAGTGTTATGTTTTAATATTCATTTACAGTCTTTTTAAATATAGATTAATCGATGCTTGATTTACACTTAGTATATATTCTTTTTCATTAATTTTCCAATTTAAAAAGGAGTATTAAATGCTTGTAAAACGTGGTCCGATCGTCACGAATGAATGCTAAAACATCGACATTTCAGAACCACATGTTTCGTAAATATAAAATAATAAATTAAACTTATATATTTTCTAACAGAATATCTCTAAAAACTTTAAAAATAATAATATTTTGACATTTAAATACATATTTTCAAGATTAAATTACGAATTAGCTGTAACTTTAAATATTTTTTTTTTCAGACATTTTGAAAAATTATAAACTTCAATTTTACAAATAAAATATTCATAAATATTCATAAATATCTAAGGAAAAAGTCTTTATATCGGCGGGCATCAAACCAACATAGAAAAACTTCCTCAAAATGTTATTGAACATTACAATAATCTATTTTAGATATAATATGGAGTAATTTGTACTACTGACTGACAAAAAAAGAGCTGTTCTAAAGTTAGGAAAACAACTTTTATTTATAATAAAACAGCTTAAAAGATAACATTTCTTATCTTTTTTTTTTTTTTTCACATATTTAATTACTTATTTTGAAAAACCCAAATTATCAACCTAACAGTTACATGATTAAACACAAACTGTAATAATACTAAACCGGTTCTTACCGGGGTCCGGGGAGCTGATGCAATTTGAGCCTTTTAATGCAAATTCAGAACATTTTAGAACACTCACCACTTTTAGATAACACATGCAAAATATTACTAGATATCTGCATATTGCTATATTAAATTGCAGGTCGATAGAGCAAAGCAAATTAAACAATACTTTTTGTCACCTTAGAGATTATTGCAACCCACCGATGCAGTTTGAGCATTCTAATGTAAATTCAGAACATTTTAGACCACTTACCACTTTTAGATAACACATGGCCAAACTCAAGCTGAAGTAGCGCAAGCCATTGGAGTGTCACAAAGTGTCATTTCCAGGATCTGGAACCGTTTTTTGGAGAGTGGATGTGCAGGCCGAAGACCAGGGCAAGGTCGTAGATGGGCAACAATGCCCAATGAAGATCGGTATTTAGCGTTAACAGCTCGGAGACACCGAACCATGAACGCTACTCTTCTCCAACAACACCTTCGCTTGGATACAGGCACCACGATTTCAACTCCGACTGTCCGAAACCGGCTCCATACTGTAGGTCTGTATGCTCGCCGACCGAAGAAAGACAAACATTGAAGTGAGAAATCAATTAAATGCGAGGACAGATATTATGCAGAAGAGAGATGAGAAAAGGTTGAGATGTTTTGGACATGCAAAAAGGATGGAAAGCAATAGATTGCCAAGATCACTAATGAACTTGCAACTGGATAGAAGGTACAGAAGAGGAAGACCACGAAAATGTTAGATTGATAACCTTAAACAAAATATGGACTGAGTGAGGCAGAGGACAAAGTTGAGTGGTGAAGGAAGTTACATTTAGCTTCTGGTTGAGGAAATCCTCAAATGTAGAGAAACTCCTAAAAAAGAAGAAGAAGAAATAAGACGAAAAAAAAAGAAATCTTAATATCTTAACAAAAACCACTGATAGAAAGGAATATCCTCTAAAATGGTGGAAAGAAATCAGTGTAGACTTTATAAAGCTCACAATTAACAAAAAAGCCGCCTTTTTTTTTTTTTTGCTGCTATGTCAGCAGATAGCACTTTTAAGAAGCATATAGTGAATATTTTCAGATTCAAAAGAAGGAAATATCTGTAAAGAAAAACAAAATAGATATAAATTTCAAAATATTGAATATATAGTATATCTTAAGTACTGTATTGCTACATTTTAATCAATATTATGTATGTTGTTGCTATTACATTTTAAAATAATCAACAAATTTTAAAAGTACTAGACAACATAAGTTTCAAGTTTCAGATGAAAGAAAATATAAATTAAATAGGGAAAAAACCCAATGAAATGCATATAAATGGCAAGAACAAAAATTGAAATGTACAATTTATCTTACTACGTGATACATAGATACAATATTTAAAATCCCTTTCTTTGTCATTTTTACCTTCCTATTCATTTTAGTATAGATTAAGCTTTTCAAGGTCAAGAAGCACATTGTTTGCTCTCCCCACTCCACTTTGAAAAACTTGTTTTTCTATCCCTAACATGGTGATATCTAACCTGTTCTTCCCTCATTATCCTTTGTCTGTATTACTTCCTCTCTCATCTTTCAAAAGATTGGGGTAGTTCTAGTTAAATGGACTGGGCAGCTTGCTTGGACACTCAGTGTCAATAACTCTGTGCAGTTGTTATTCTTATTCTCTGTGTTTTAAGTTACAGATTAAGCAAAATGAGTGGTTTTGGTAACAAAAAATGTATAGTTTGGAGGATATTTGAACCCTTATCAAATGATAATATTAAAACAAGATGTAAGTTGTGCAAGAGTGTTTTATCAAGAGAAGGAATCGGGGGGAAAAAAAGAAACAACATCTTCATTAATTTATCATTTGGTAAAAAAAATCCAGAAAAATATAATGAAGCTACCTGTGACAGGGTATAAAATAACATAGAAAGTAGGTGACACTAGTGTCACCCAGTGCCAAGATATTGCCGCCCAGTGACAGGGCGCTGTGCCGACAACTTTTTACTCTAAAATAGGTGAATAACATAAGATGACTCTGAGACTCAGGAGAGGATAAGAGTAGCAACAGCCGTCATAGCCGACGCCGAATGTTCACAAATTGCCTCTTTCATGGAAAATGTTTTAGAATCTGAGTTATCTTTTCTTAATCCATCTTCAGTACTGTAATATAGAAAACCTGTAATTTATCATGAAATGCTTTATATTGAAGTGATCTAGTAAAATAAAACACAGTAGAAGTTACAAAATGCTGATTATTTTGCTATCCCAGTAGATGGTTCTGCTGATAAATATTGGGTTGATAACAAGTTTGTTACAGCATGATTTATTACAGAAAAAAGAAAAATGAAATCTGATTTCCGAGAATATAAATCAAGTAAGCAATTTAGCAGAATATCTCATGGATTCAGTCAAGATTGTATTTGATAACTTGAGCATTGAGAATGTCGCAAAAAATAAGTTGACAGCCTTAACTACAATTGAGGAAAGTGCAAATAGAGACAAAAACTGCGGATACTGGGTTCGTATGAAACAGTACTTGGTCAGAGGCTTACGTTGCTCACTGGTTCTACTTAGCTATGTGTTATTCGGAAACATGAATTATCGAAATTATTAATAAATTATATAATGTGTAGCAAAATGTTATAAAGCTTTGAAGAACTTAAAAAAACTTGAAACAGAAAACCTTACGGAAGGTCCTTACGGATCCGAAATTTCCCAGCCAGGGCTCCACCCAAACTAAAGCTATCTTGGTATGACCTGCCTTGGTCTAAAAACTAAACATGAACGGACCGTTGAAAAATCAAGTAAATCATGACCGGCTCGGCCCATGCAAAAATCAGTGAAATCAGGAGCAGCGCAGCCGACTCAATTTGTACAAAGAATTCAGACTTTTATTAAAGTACAATTGAGATTTTTTTAATGAATACAGCATACATATTTATGCGAAATTTCTATAACATATTTTAGCTTACTTATGTTCGTAAGTAATAGAATACAGGAAAGCAGTATTAATGATCAGTAGGATTTTAGTCTATTACATTAAAAAATTAATATAGTTTAAAATAAAAGGAAAATATAGTTAAATGCATCATGATTTTTAAAAATGTATAATAAAATAAAGTAGATTTTTGAAAATATTCCGCTATAACAATATTTAAATATATTTCCAAAGAAATTCCATTAACAGAAGTTTATTATCGCTATTACTGTTTTTACATAAGAAATTGCTTGCCCGACAGACAGGGCTGTCTGCCCACCTACCCGCCCAAAAAACCGTCCCAAAAAAACCCACATAAAAGTGCATTTTATTGGGTTTTTTGGTTTATATGAGTTTTTTGCTGCACAGTATCATTTATTTTCAATTACTACTTATTTGTTATGATTCTGTTATACATGTAAGATAAAATTTAATTAAATTTAGGTTTTCAGACATCTTTGTATAAAAAGATAAAAATGATTTGAAAGAACTGCAAAACCCAAACCTCAGCAAATTAAAATTATCCAAAAGGAAAAATGACTATATTTTATCATTCATTATCTAATATATAAAAATGAAAATTTGTCTTTCTGTAATTCTATACAAATCGACAATTTGGAAGACAGGATTGCGAAATGTTACATATGTGTATTAAAACACGGCCGAGGCAACTAAAGTAATCCAGGATCTAAATAATTTATAGTTAATTTTTAATTAATAAAACATCACCAATTTAACAGCAAGTTCTATCAAATTTAAACATTTTATGTTATAGCAGTTGCTAACAATTAAAAATCCACAATAAAATTCTTATCACAACAATTACATTTCTATTGCAAGATTTCCATGTGAAAAGTGAAAAAAATAGTTTGACGAATTTAAAAAAGAAGTTAATATTATGTCACATTGGAAATGTAATGGACGTCAGCAGGTGAATGTATAACATCCTATGAGTTTGAAAAAACGCATTGAAACATGATAAAAACCCGAGTATAAGCTCGATAAGATAATTGGCATTTTAACATTTTGAGGCAACTGAATTTGTTTTTGCCATTTTTAAATCTATTCCATATGCATGCACTCTTGTGTATGCATGTATACTAGAATTTCCACAAAGGTTTAGGTCCCTAGAGCTCATTCTTAGTGAAGAACTGAAATGAAGACGTCAAAATTTTTTAAAATAAAATTCATAGAATTTTTGTATTTGCCATTTTTCTTTAATCATGAAAGAATTATTTAAATAACAAAATACTCGGAAACAAATTTTCATGAAAATGTTTTAATCTCAGTCTCAATCCAGATCATAGATTATATTTACTAAGTAAGTAGGTAATCTGTCGTCCGGATTAAATGAAAAAAAAAAGAGTGAAAATTACGTAAATTAACACGCAATCCTTGATTTTTCAAAACAAACATTCTTAAAATTCTGTGCAACGGAGGGTGCTTTAGCTAGTATTATATATATGTATAAATATTACATATCATTCATTAAGGCTCATATAATTTATCAAAAAATTTCTATAACAGTTGCTTAAAAATATGTTTGTAATGCATTAAGTATTTTTCCAGTTGAACTGCATTTAATATATCATTTTGTTTTACACTCAAATATCCCAATTTTTGAATGTTTGTTATTAAAGGGTACAACTTAAGATAACAGACATGATGGAAATCAGAAAAAGATAAAGGAGGCATTTTTAGTCTGTACCTGTCTGAATAAGAAAACTTTTTTTCTTTAGACACTTTGCATATAAGTAAAATTGAAATATTAAATACAGCCACAACTGCAAAAATACATAATACATTATGAATGCATTTTTTATGTACTATTAAAGAAAGGAATTATAACCTATAAACTATAGTCATTTTTTCCTATGTAGTCATAAAAAATTAAAAATACAAGCTCTTTGGATTATACTAATTTGGTGAGGGTTGAGTGGTTGGGTCTTGCAGTTCTTTCAAATCAATTTTTATGCAAAGATGTCTGAAAATCTAAATTTAATTGAAATTTTATCTTACATATATAATAGAATCATAACAAGTAAGTAATTAAACATAGTTGGCACTGTTCAAAGAAATGAACAGCAAAAAAACTCCAAAAACCCAAAAGAAACCAAAAAATCTCAATAAAACCCAAAAAAAACCCACATGGGTTGGGTTTTTTTCAGCCCTGCCGACAGATCCTGGGAACAATTAAGTCCAATTCCGACCGGACCCGAATATATATAATGAAATGTAAGCCCAAATACGGCCCGGCTCAAGTCTGTTGAAAAAATTAAGTCCAGGCTCAGGCACGATATAACTGACCCATACAAATCTCTACGCTGGACATGTTATATTTCTATACTGATGTTGTCGAGCTAGCATCGACTCGTGAAGCGAATTTATACTTATTCCCATCCGAGTCATGTCCATTGGAAATTGTTCATATTTTATGAACTTACTTTGGTACTGTTAACTTTTTTTTATATCGGGCTAACAGGCCCTATTAATTTTTTTTCAGCACGGCGTGGCCCGGCCCGGGCCCGCTCAGACATCTAAACCAAACTCCCTTTAGTTTACCTCGATATTTTGAAATGCGGCTCGTAGAAAACCTAAAGAACTTAGCAAAAGTAATATGGCATAATCTTCCTCTCATGCAAAAACAGTGAGAAAACATTGTGAATCATCAACTTGACTAGTCAAAAATTGAAAAAGGGCGGCTCACAGGTTTATCCGATTATGGATGAAAATTGTTGAAGAACAACGCCTACCTTGCCTAAAATGTAGATCTTCTGGAACACTTTGAAAATTTTGAGAAAGATAGACACAAACTCCAACAAAATAACTGCTTTTTTAAATGCAAGAACACCAACAGAAGTTGCTAGTCAACCCAAATTGATTATGAGTACGTTCTTGGTAAAACAAACATACCGTATAGTAAAAAAAATTTTCATCAACTTAAACTCTCAAGAGCCCTTATGCGCAATGTGCTAAATGGACCAGACGTGAGCCCGTGTCACATCCACATGACTGGTGCTATCGGCCAAGGAATAGCATTACCCAGCACGTGTCACTCAACCTTCACACCAAACATCATCTATGACGCCTAGCTGCTACGTACAGAAACACTCCCAGCTATTAGAAGGTGAGACTTTTACCATTTGTGGTTCACATCCCGGGTCCCACCAGGGCCCCAAATAAACCGGACACTCACAAGAGTGCCAGTACAGAGACCGAAACGTATATGAGAATAGTTCTTCAGCAGTGGGCTAGAAGTGAAGGTGCCACTTGTGATTCATGGAAAGTTTCTCCATGAAGCAGATATAGACAGCCATAGACAGCCCTTTGGAAATCAGAAGGCTACCAGAGACCTCAAGTTCAAGCCTTTTGATGACTCCTCATGCCTGCATAAACTAAGCTGCAGAGCCGAAGCACCTGTCTCCAGGCCTAGGAACTTTTTACCTGCTGGCCGCTAGGTTCTGATCATCGAGGCATCCCTTACACATACAGTGCCACCAATACATGGAAAACACAATAGTCATTAACGATCTAGGAAGATCGTAGAAACCTTTATCCTGAGTTTCATGCTGAATCTCCCCCTCGGGGCTTAATAATTTGAAAGTCAGTTTTTGAAAAATCTTCCTAATCCGACCGCTGGGCGCAGAAAGCACAGACAAGCTGGATTGGTTTTCCACCCGAAGCTCAGACTTTGGTTTGAACATCACCATTTTATTGATGAGCGTCCTGCCGGTATCCTGTGGCCGACCGAAAGAGGGAGTGATCCGCAGCTCTTCCCCAGAATTAGTAAATAGCTACACTCGGCACTCCCATAGTAGTATCATGACTGGCCACCGCTTGGTCAACTCAGTGTTTCCTCCTTTCTCGACCGGACTTAATGGGTGACTCAAAACTACTACAGCTCCAGAGGACCCAAAGAATTACATCATTTGCTACAAGTGCACCAAGTTGCTGTCAAAACATCACCAATAGACAACACCAAGGAATGTGTCATGCCACCTCGAGTGCCACTGTCGACACTATGGAATCAATGGGTCTTGCTCTTCAGAATCCATTGTCTCCTTAGTCTTTCCTCCAGATAACTAGGTAGATGTGGTTCTATCACATTAGCTATTCATTGCTCAGACTCTTCGGGCACTGTGTTTGGACTACAGAACGTTGCCCCATCACGTGTTTGTCCACATTTCCCCGAGAACCGTGGAGGTGGCAGATCATCCAAACCAAGCACACCCAACACCTCCGACATGCCTCTCCACTATATGAGGGCCACTGCAAGGAGGTTACCATTCGTTCACATACATGCGCCCGCCAGTTGAAGTGCTACTGCGTATATTACTGGGCTCCCAGTCATCTTCAGCACTGTAGTGTCCGATGGGTGACCACACGGTGGGAAGGCTCTCACGAAGTTTTTTGGTAAAGTCATAGATTTTACTTATGATGTAATGACTTTGTACGCAGCTGAAAAACTGCGTCATTCTTCAGACATGACGATAACTATACTGCTATTATTTTAAGGTGTCTCAAGCTCGCTCAGCTAAAAAAAAATTAGTGCAGTCATATGTTTCTTTGACACCTCATAGTGCTAGACAAGAAAGAGCTGTGTCCATACATACAAAACTTAAATCCAACAGACAGTAAGGACTATCAAGAGCAGCCTTAAACACAAGAATTTTCATTGCTCTTATTGTAATTAAAAGAGATTTTTATGATCCAAGCCCTGTTTTTGCAAAGCTCCTAGAGAGGAAAAACAAAAGAAGAAAACTTTCAGACAAAGAAACCTATGATACTCGTGAGTCTGCCAAAATAATTTTTTCTAAAGACAGTAAGATGTAAAAAAAAAAAAAAAAAAAAAAAAAAAACTTTACGGTTGTAATTTTTCTGTGACATTTTGGAAACACTATAAAAATTTAATAAACTTTTAAAACATAAAGAAAAATTCATTTTCCTTCCTTGTTTTATTCCAATATTTGTATAAGACAGTGCTTTGTATAGAAAATTTGTAATAGAACCTGTTAATAGACTTTGTATAGAACCATTGTAATTATTGTTGTAGCATTTTGAAAATATTTTATACATAAGGTTTTTGATTTTTTAAACATAAAAAACAAAATCTGTTTCCTTATTTAGTACCTCTTTTTGTAAAATGCAGTAATTTGTAAATGTGAAAAGATTTTCAACATACTGTAATCATAATTAATTTGTCACTTTGGAAACATGTTATGAAATTTAGCATGATAGTTTTTAATTTGGTGTTTTTAGGGTTCCGTACTTAAAAAGTAAAAACGAAACCATTACACGATCACTCCTGTGTCTGTCTGTCTGTCCGTCTGTCACAGCCATTTTACTCGTAAACTATGGAACGGGGAAAGTTCAAATTGGGGAAAGTAATAAAGGCTATTGACCCACGTATTTATAGATTATTAACAATTCACAAATATATTTAATTTAGGAAAATGTAGAGGTGCTAATTGAGTTACTTTAAAAAAATCTTTTATTTGCATATTGTTTGGGGTATCGAGTGAATGATTTTGTAATGCCGAACTCAAACATATATTTTGATTACTTTGAAGTACTATTATATTTTCAGAGATATCGTCGAAAATGTAATGCAAAAATATGTTCTCCCACCTATATTTCTGAATCTACTGAAACTAAAATTATAAAAAAAAAATTAGAGGTAGTAGATGTTAATTTAAACCTTGCCGGAAAACTATAGTGATTGCTCTAGGTCACATAATTTTTGAGAAAATCTGATTTTTCCATTATACACAAATTTAGATTTGCGGGAGTTCAGCAAAGGAGTTCAGGAGCGCTGGAGGTACCTATCATTGCAGAAGTATAAAAGGATTGTTGATAAGGATTTCTGAAAAAAATTGTCGGTAATTAGCCAAAATATTAACCCTTATAGACATGGACATTTTGGACATGCATAAAGACACAAGCAGCATACTCTATGCAGCATCGGCTTTTAAAGCCTAGGTAACTTTTAAAGAAATATTTGTGTAATGTAATGCCCAGTTACTCATATATTTCTTGTACAAAACCCTCTGTATGCGAGTAATACTTGCACTTGACCAGTTTATTTAAACATCAAGAGGAAAATTTGTTGTCTTGATTAATTCCACTGTGGATCTAAAACTATAGCTAGGGTACAATATTTCACTAAAAATAAATAGTTATTGATTGAGGTCCAGTTCAGAATTTATTCCAGTCTCCAATTACCGAATTATCTGATGTATTATGGTTATGAACAAAAGCCAAGTGTACAAATCGATAAATACTAATAAGCAATATTCTAATATGATTTTAGATAATTATTTTCTAAACATAAAGTTTTAACCCTTTAAGACTGGGAGATTTTTTGGTAGAAATTTAAAGTTCCCCTTACCGATAGGACCGTATTTGATTGAAAAAAACATTAAAAAAATACCCCATGTCAGGTTATGCCAAGAGAGGACCCACACAATTGTGTGGGTTTGGGCTTAATGCAGCCGTTTTTGGGCTGTATCTACAGAATTGTGTAGTTTGGGATTACGTGTGCAAATATCTAAAAAATAAAAGTTTAAGCAAAAAAAGTTGTTGTTTATTGAGATAATTTTCATCAGCCCCAATGAAAATGTTTGAAACAATTTTTGTTTTTGGACAGACCACAACAATTTCATTTTCTGAGATGTGCTCAATGCTTGCACCCCTCTTAAGAGCCGTTGACAAATGGTATGCCCTTTACTCCATTTGGATTATGCCTGATCCTTCAAATTTCTTTTTTTAGTTTTTCCAGCAGTGGTATTTTGTTGAAATACCGATTGAAGTACCTAAAACTAGATCTGAATGAGAATAAGGACTACAGCAGGTCCTAAGCCCAGATCCTTGTGGACTAGGTCTGTACTTTCCCACTGGTAAACTACAAAATTTAAAACTATCTCAGGTGATACTGTTACAACAGAGTGTGGTTTGTTTTTTATATACTGCTTTACTGAAGCACGTCCTAAAAAAAAGGAATCGTCTGCTCATCTATGGAAAATTTTCCCTGATCTCCTGGTAAATTCAAGCAGACACTATGGAATCTGTTGAGCATTTGCTGAACTTTCCATAATTTATTATTTATTCTTTGTGGCTTACTTGCTGTGTCGACAAAATGGAATGAATTTATCAAACTTAAAAATCTATCTCATGATATGCATATAACTCATGTAAAACTTATAAATCATATATGACATCTATAACTCAGAGCAGAAACATACCGTTTGTTACATGTGCTTATTATATATCTAATACTATCAATTTTAAATAGAAATCATGAATAGTACAAACCTACTTAAAATTAATCTGGTTTAAAAATGTAATTAATAAAAAATAAATTGCTAAAAACATAAGTTTTAAAAAAATCACTTAAAAATAAAAATTTTATATATTAGGAATTGTACCCATTTTGGAAACGGTAAAACCCGGACCCGCACAATTGTGTGGGTCATTTGTTTTTCAACATTTGTAAAGCCTAATTAAATTTATCAAAGACAAAATCAATTAAAATCATGAATAAAGTATTTGAAAAAATAAATTAAATCTAAGCAAACATTAAAAATCATATTTAAAAGAAATTACGACAGTACATACTTTTTGTCTATTGCTGTCAGATGATATAGTCTTTTTAAAAGCAGAAAATCATACCCTGTATTTTAGTTAGTGCCCCCTAGTGGTGTCTTATCAAAACATCTGAAGCCAATTAACTCATATAAATGTGCAGATTTGGTTTTAAATCTCACAAAAACAGGAAATAGTCATTCCCTTTTACTTTAGTATTACCCCCACAATTGTGTGGGTCAGGGCTTAAAGGGTTAAGTTGGCATACGAATTTGGTACGTTGTATGTTATGTTTGACCAATTACTAACATAATGATTAACAATTTGTCAGACTGTAGCCTTTCTTAAATGTTACTAAGAGTTAAATGAGGCTGTTTATATGATTCAGTGGAGATTTTTCAGCTTATTAATCAGCACCAGAAGAAGTACATTAGGCATATTCATGGACTTTTGTTTCGGACAACAGACCAAAACAAATGTCACCCACTGAAAATTCCTTAAAATATGCTCTGGCCTGTGATGCAGTTTCGGAAGTAAGTTCAGATTCGTGAATGACACCAATTATAAGTCAAGAAGTGAAAAAGATACAAGAGACTTTAGATTAAGTTTTTGAAAAGAAAAAAATTTGGGACATTAATGATAACAGATCAGTAGAATTGCATGAAGCAATTGCAAAAATGATTGCCTGTGCCAATCAATCATTTTCTTTCATTCAGGATGAAGGATTTTTTTACTTAACCTTCTTAACGCCGCAAACTGATATATCTGTTCACTAAGCTATAGGTTTCACTGCCAACCGAAGCATTATTTAAATTAATATAATTCTACAGATATAATAAAGTTTTTTTTTAAATTTACTTATAATTAATACTCTCAAGACCTATATGTCTATACGTAATACAAAAAAATGATATGATGTTGGAAAAATATCTTTTCTTAACATTTTAAAAAAAATTACAGAGAAAACAACATTACAATTTTGCTCAGTAGTTAGGGGGTTAATGAAACAGCTCAACCACAATATAAAGTTTCCAGCAGGGAACATTTTAAACAAAATGTGCTTCCATCTCTCTATCAAGATTGTAAAATAAAAATTTCATGTTAATTATTAGAAGCAGAAATTGTGTCATTAACTTCAGGTATCACCAATGTTTTATGAGCTGTATACAGTGCACTGGGTATCTAATGATTTTGTATATCATATGCTGCACTTGAGGTTAAGCATATTTCCAGGAAGCCATACTGGTGAAGCCATTCGTGATATGTTTATGATTAATGAATGGAATTTAAATGACAAAATATGTAGTGCTATGAGATGAATGAGCTAATATTGTGAAAGGTTTAGTTATTGCAAATTTGGAAACTGAATCATGCTTTTTACATTCCTTGCATTTAACAAAATCTGATACTCTAACATCCTAAATGACTTAATTGCTACAGATAAAAAATTCTTTACACATTTTAATCATTGACCATGAGCGTGTTCAAAATTAACTGCTTTACAAATTAACGAGTTGAAAACAGGGGCGTCAGCAGTATCCGGCACATGTGTGCAGAACTTCAATTGGCGTCCAATATCCCCAACCACCTTCCCCCCCCCCCAACCCAAACAATTTTTTTTCAATGAGTATAAATGCATAACTGCCAAGACAACATTGCATGGTTTTTCTCCTGGTCAAATAAATGCATTCTGAACAAGAAAATTTATATAATAAAATCTGTCTTGTTTCTGTAGAATTCTTTTCAATTTTGTTTATTAAATTAAACTTCTGATTCAAAATATCTTGTAATTTTACAAATGATATGTAGATACTGTAACAATATTTTCAGTACAGTTACATAGCTTTCAGTGAAACATAATGACTTAGTAAAGTAAGTGCTAGAAATAACCACCCACATTAAACATCACACTAGGTGCTTTCAAATTCAGAATGTAGCTGAGTTTATGTACAGTGTCGTTCACTGAATTACAGTTACACTTCTTGTGATGCCATCTCATTTCACACAAAGCAAAGTTATCCTGAAGAAAAATTCACTTTAATTCGCATTCTTGTTAAAATGGCGAGAAAAAAAACTAGGTTTAGCTTGGGATGAGTCATCCTATACAGTAGAGTCTCGAAAATCTGAGTCTCAGAAGTTCAAGGTTCCGCTAAATTCAAGGAATCAAAAATAAAATTTTTTCTTTTTTTCTTTGCCCGAAAGAATGCATGAGAGATATTGTTTACTGGATAGCTGATTCTTTGGAAGAAATTCAATCTACAACACTGAATAAATCATGGTTGAAATTTTTACCTAAAGTGGTAACATCCACTGCAAATTTTAATGATAACAATGGTGAAAACATTGTTGTGAAAGATTTGGTAAAGGAAGTAGCTGGCTGTGAAAATTGTAATGCCAATGACGTTAAAGAATGGCTAAACAGTGAAGAAATGCTGGAAGTAACTGAATCGACTATTGTAGAAATGATAGAAGATGAGGAGGAATGTAATGATACAGAAGAAAATGACTCTGTCATTTGAAAAATACTCTCTCATAGTGGAAGTTCTGCATCTTTAGAACTGGCTTTAAAATATGTAGAAAAAAAAAATGAAGCCAATCCTGCTAACATTATGCATTTTAATCATAGGTTAGATATTGCATCTAAAAAGAGAAGTAATGTGTTACCCTAAAATCCTGTTAATCCGCCCTTCCCGATTAAGCACCCCCTCCCACTTTGTAAACAAATTGGAAAAATCAAGAAATCCCAAGAAAGCGCTTTCCCCACAAAAAAAATTCGGTGCACACGCCAAGATCAGTTTCAATCATTTCTTTACTTTTTCTTTTCAACTAAGTCTATTATTCTACTTACCTTTGATTTCATTTATTTCTTTCAGTTTATTCAAATCTCCTTTCGGCGTTTGCACTTACCTTTTGTTTTCATATCGTCATAAACCTCAGAGGAAGCCGTAAACGCAGTTCAGTTATTCGTTTTATCATTTGATTAAGAATCAATTCACATCATCGAACTATTGCAGCAGCATTTTTATGCAGGTCCTCAACTGCTTTTCCCCTGATAATTCTGTCCACATGAATAGTTGTTTTCAAGGGTCTCCCGGACTATGGCAAGTCCTGAAGGTGATAATCATCTTTATATATATATTTTAAATATTGTTCACAGCAGATTTTCATATCCATAATTTTGCCGCAATCTCACAAGAAGATAAACAGATCACTCATTTATGAACAATAATTGTTGAACTTTCATTTTTTAAGTTCAATTACATTATTCACATTGATTCATTAACAAACATGGCCAAAAAATCACTTTACCAATAGCAAAACCTAATGAATGACGAATGGTTGGAAACTTTTGCACATGCGAATTTCTGATTTTCTCCCTTTGCATGAAGCGTCTTCAGTATCCAATCAAAATGATCACATGGTCAGAGGTCATTTACATATTCCTAACTTTTAGAGCAATTGCGCTTCTGTTTTGCTGAAACGTTCTGGCAAACAAATAAAAAAATCTAACTGGCTGAAAACTTTTGACCACCACTATAGATCTTTCACAAAACTTTTCCATCTCCACATTTATAAGTAAGTAAAAAGCTCTTACCTGTTTATATCGGCTTGGCAGTCATCACTGGTCAGGGATTTTTGTAGAGCAATTGTTGAGTAGAAAACTGAAGATTATCATTTCATTATCAGACATTTCGATTTATCTATTAACTGTATTCTGCTAGAATATATTGGATTATCCCAGTCTTACTGAAAAGTTATGTAGGATTAATTTGATGTTTATTTTGTGTTAATGAAGAATGCAAGCAGTTACATTGTCAAAAGGTAAGAGAGAGAGAGAAGTGGGTGAAAAATCACATAATATATGTGAGTAAAAAATGTACATAAAAAGAAAGTCTGTTCTTGATCATAAGAGTCATATGATTCGAAAGTTACTATACTGTGGTGCAATACTTCATCATTAAAGCGAGGAAGAAAAGATGCACAACAGTTCATTAGAGTGGTAATTGGGATCTGTTTGTTTTTAATTAGATATTGAAGTTATACTGTATCTGAGGAGGTTAGATTTCAACAAATTTTTTAGTCAGATATCACAATTTCTGAATAGTAATAATTGCCCTATTTAATGACAGATTAATCAAGGCGAATTTTATTAATCGGAAATAGTGGTAGATATGTGAATGAAAAAATCCTGCTAATCTGGCAGCACTGTAATTCTTCTTTGATTTTGCGTCTTAATATTCTTTGGTTCTCACTTCCTGTGTTGGTTTTACTGAAGTAGAACAGATTAGGTGAATTTTTGTCCCTTTTTTTTTTACTTATTTTTCCTTCATTGTGCAATATATGTTGTCGATTCTTGTCTTTTCCTCGATTACACTATAATAAATAAAGCCTCCCTAGTACTGTGTAATTTTAAACACAATTGCAGATAAAGAGAAACGTTCTTTCATTTTCAATTCTAATTCTTCGTTACTTTCTTCTATAAATATGTGTGCCTGCTCCCGTTTCATTCATGGCCAGTGAATTACTAGCACCACGAGTTTCGTGGAGTCGAGCCTTATTGTTTTGTCGAGTTTTAAGAAATTTTTGTACTAATATGGAGAAAGTCATAGAATCAAAAGGAAGGCACTATCTGTGTTTGATAAATTGGGCATTACATAAAATATGACTCTGAAAAGTGTGGCAAGGAAAAAAAATTAACAAAATCAATAAATACTTCAGAAACAATGTTATGTATCATGTTAAAAATGCAAGACAAAATTGAAATAATTATAAGATGAGACTGATTATAAGGTTACTCATTATCACAAGTATTAAATAGGATTTTAAAACTGGGTTGTTCTGCAAAGATTTAATTTGTATAAAAGGAAAAAAATAGACTATTTGGGAATTTTTCTAGTTTTATTTTTAAATTGTAATTTATTAATCAAGAATAAAGGACTATTGTAATCCACATTTTTTTTCCAGTTATTTCGGTAGTTCCTATAAAAACACATCATAAGTTAAACTTTAATATAGTTAAATTTTAATTTAACCTTCTCACCGCCGCGAACTGATATATCCGTTCACAACGCTGTAGGTTTCACTGCAGTAGAAGCATTTTTTAAATTAATATAATTCTACAAATATAATGCAGTTTTAAAATATTTTGTTATGATTAGCACTCTCAAGGCTTGTACTATAATACGTAATTAAATTTTTTACATCTGATTAGAAAAATAATCTTTTTTTAGGCTTTTTAGAAAATTACAGAGAAAAAAACATTACAATTCTGTCCTTTTGCTCAGCGGTCAGGGGGCTAAACCTGCATAAAAGGAACAATTTTCGAATGAAAAGATATTAAAAAACTTTATTTAGACGATTGTATGTGCAAATAACACTAATTCCTGCAACTTTATGCTAATCATGTTTAATAAGTGATCCTGCTTAATATACAACTTTTTTCCAAATCTTTGAAATGTGTTTTAACTGGGTTCGACTGTAATTCTAAGAGTTTAGTCTACAAAGGTTGATTACTTTTATTTAGTTTCTCTTGCGTGTCATGCTATAAAATTTTAAAGCACTTTTATTATACTTTTTAATTAATTACTTAATTATGCTTACACCCTTTAGGCGGTTCTCAAATTACCTGCTCAACAAACATGAAACTTTCTGGCTAATTTTTAAACATAAAGGTACAAAACTGGCAGACCTGTCTATTGAAGCAATATGGAATTGAAATATGTTTTCCACTTTGGATAAATAAATTACTTATCGAGTTATAAACGATTTTGGTCATGTGACGAAAGGTTGTTCTATTTTCTCTCACTGTCACGTCCAAAAATTCAGTTCAAAATGCAAACATTGGCATATTTTCTGAAAGATCATTTGCATTTACCAAAAAGCTGATAACGTCTAATGATTACATAGTGTTTCAATAACAACGCCTGCCAATTTCATGTGTTTCCAAAAAAAAAAAAAAATGAATCAAAAAATGTGACAGAAAGTAGCTCTTTTTGATTTGATAACAAGGCTTAAGACATGAGGAAAATAAATTCAAAATTACTAAATATGTATCAGCTTTTGAAGTGTATTGAATATTTTCATGCTCTAGGAAATGTTATTCTATTATTCTGCTAAAAACTAATCTCAAGTACTTCTTAAAATATATTCATTTTTTTTTTCCCTGTAATAGGCGATAAAACTACCAATGGAGGAAGGTAACCAACGCCAAGAAGATATTGCTGATACAACTACAGACAGTAAGAATGAAAAACATGCTTAATCTATATATGGCTTTGATATAATTGCTCCTTTTAACTAAATAGTAAAAAAAAAAAAAAAAAAAAAAAAAAAAACTGCATTTCTCAATTTTGTTCCTCACATGTGTGTAAATTTATTCAATTTTAAATATTTTGGAAGGAATCTGGGAATAAGGAAAACAATTTTTTATAGTGTAAAGTGGGCATGTTCTTCAGTTACAAGCTATTGCAGAGTATTTACCACAGTGTTCATACTCTGGGAAATCAAGTAATTGTAAACATGTCATTTTTTTTCCTTTTTAAATGCAAAAACAACTAAAAATCTGTCTATAGTCAGAGAAGCATGTTGAATTATGTTAATTTACTGTTACAGGAAGCTGCTCTAAAGAAAAAAAAAAGGGTAGAGCTAAAGTAGCTAAATAATGTTAGCTGGTAACTCCTTATGCTATTACATTCTTCAGAACTGTTACTGATATTTTTTAATCCAGAATGTTATATATTGTGTTTTTTCCCACAGTCATGAATTAAAAAATAAATGTATGTTTTTATTCTGACTATGTCTCCCAGGTTATTTTTTTTTTGTCTTTAAGTTGGAAAGGGAGTCTTCTTTCATTATTGATGTAAAAGAATGCAACTATATGTTACATAATTATAAAAATAATTTGTTTTAATTATTATTATCAGGGGTGGGGAAATACATCATTTTACTCGCCACTGGCAAGTGGATTTTCCAATAGAGCGAGTGAATTTTTAGGCAATCTTTGAAAAACTGCAGACTATAGAAGATATACTAGATTCATTTTAACACAATTATTATAATTGATAAATAAATCATATTATATGTAAATTTCCAACTGGGCAAAAAATGTCTGGACCAGGATTCGAACCAGAGATCTCCTGGCTGAAGCCGCCCGTGCTCTACCACCTGAGCTATCCTGGACGAGCTGGGGTGAAAAAGTTCCACCAGATTCATCCGGGATAGCTCAAATGGTAGAGCACTGGCGGCTTCAGCCAGGAGATCCCCAGTTCGAATCCTGGTCTGGACATTTTTCGCCCAGTTGGAAATTTACATCTAATATAGAAGATATGCCAAAAACTTCATTTTTTTTATTAGTTAGATATATTTTGCAACTCTTCAAATTACCATGATGTAAACATGGCACTAAGCTCTATCTAATACTAAACTTTCCTCTGTTGTACATATTTCTTAATTTTACAGGGAAAAAAAATTATGAAAATGCCTTGTTGTAATAGTTATTAACTATTTTTGCCATCACGTACATTTTGTCTTAATAATTTTCAACTGTGCTGGTTGATACCTTGCTGGCTGGTAAAATAAATCCGTGCTGGTAAGATTTTCTGAAAATTCCCCACCCCTGATTATTATTATTATTATTATTATTAAGCTCTGTATAAATGTACTGTCAGCATTGAGTTTGAAAATTCTATAAGTCAGTGAAAGTAGGGAATAAAAAAAGGTTAAATTTTTGTGTGCCTTTTTTTTTAAATACCATTTTTATAAGCAAAGTATGCACTGTAATATTAACAGTTTTTTAAAAGGTACATTTTATGCCCATGTCGAAACTACTTTATTACTATTAAACAATATGGAAATTACTGCTTCAGTTTTTTCTCGTTTTAAAATGAATCTTGAAAATGGCACGTTGGATGAATAAGAAAGAAATTGCATCAAATCATTCTTTGTATAATATAATGATTCCCATATCATACTTATTTGTGCAGGAGATCCATTTATTAATGGGCCTTTTTAGTGATTCTTCCTGATTGTGACATCTCATGTTAACCTATGGGGAAATTTAAATAAATGATTACTCATTGCCTAATACAAATGTCATAATACAATTTTCACTATCAGAAAATAGACATCCAATGTCGATGTTTTAAAAATTTGCCTCTTTAAATTGTAAGTATTTTAAAGAATACAATAAAATTAATAAGATAAAATTTTCCTCAAGTAAACAGATTTTAAAATCAATAGATTTTTTTTTTAAAATGCTTGAAATGTAAGGAGACATTTTTTAAAAGCCCAGTATATCAGCATTGAATGCACGCTTCCTACAGACTACTTAGAAAAAAAAAAATTACAAGGAGTGCTTAGAACTCTTTAGATATACAAAATACTTCTTAAATTATTATGAAGCAAAATGTAGTAGTTTCAATGACTGAATTGAAATACAGTAGAAGATCTTTATAACGCAAACCTAAAAACGCATGGTTGTGCGTTATATAGAATTTTGCGTTACATGGATCACATCATTAAATTCACCTTGTAGACATGGCCAAATAAGTCTGAAACATATCAAAATACATTATATCTTTATACTGCATTCCTTGTTATCAAGAGTTATCCAAATTATAAATTTTTGCATAACATAGGTCAGACATTGTTAACTTTATGAACATGATCCAGATATAACTGACACAACCATCCCTTTATATTAGACATTTTCAAAAATGTTTGTGATAATAACATTTTTTTTCAGTAAAAAGGTCTTAAATTAGAAAATAAAGTTGAACTAATGTATCAAATTTAGTCCACTAGAGAGTAGCAATATTTTACAATGTGAAAATGAAGGTGCTTTTTAACTGCAAAATTAATTGTTTACATCTGAGAAGTTGTGCGTTATATGGAGAATTGCGTTATATAGAATTGCGTTATAAAGATCCTCTACTGTAGTATACAATGTTAAAAAATGGAGACTTATATCTTATACGATGAATAATATATTGTCTATCATCTTTCTCAAGTATATACAGTTTCCCCCAGGTTTAAAAAAGGACACTTTTTTATTCTTAAGGGGACATTTTGGATTCGGAAGGGCACTTTTTTCTTTTTTTTTTCTAATGCATTCTTTTGATTTTTAAAGCCAGTTTTAATATTTAAAACTCAGGGCACACTTTTCAAAACAAGATTGAGTCAGTTTTTGCTATGCAAAAAGGAAAAAGGACACTTTTTTTTTTTTTTTTTTTTTTTTTTTTTTTTTTTTTACTGAAGGATGCAGCATCCTGCTGCACTCAGGGAAACTGAGTATGGTATATTTATGTATGACATGAAAGAGATTCACCTTAAAGGAAGAAAGCTAAAAATATTTTCATATTTACAAAAGTAAAATTCTAGTGATTACTGTGGCTTCAAGTAATGTACCATTCTAAAAAAAAAAAAAAAAAAAAAAAGTTACTGTATTTTTTGTATATGCCATGTGCTTTTTCCCTTTAAAATTTACTTTAAAATTCTTTGTACATGTCATGCATGATGATTATATAGTACTTGACTGGCCTCTGCATATATATGTGATCATTAGCCATTACCTAAAATATAGGGTTGGCAATGTTGTATTCAATTTATGAAACATTGCAGTGCATGCCATACAATTATTATAGCCCTAACAGAAAATTTTAATAGAATAAAATCTGTTTGGACTGCTTTTCTGTTAATTTTTTCTCTTCAAATAAGGTACTATTAAAATTGTGTGTGCTACATGAGAGCACAGCATACTAGAAAAAAATAAGGTAAGTCCTTTAAAATTCTTGGACTCCTTAGAATTCTTCTAGACTCCTGGATATTTTCTTCTGAAGTTTGTACGAACCTTGTGAATGTCTACTTTCTGGTTGGTTGTGAAAACCATACTTTGATAATTACATTAGGTTAGGTAATGAATTATCAAATGTTTAAATTTCTCCAAAATGGATTTCGCAGTTGGAAAAGAGAAAATCTATATTTATAAAGCATCCCCTTTGGTAGTGAAAGCTAAAAAAAGGGAGCTGATTATATTTTTTAAACTTTCATTTTCTTAATTGCAGTCTATGAAATGCACAATTTTTTATGTGCATGTAATTATTAACTATTATAAGTTATCTTTAGTGTTGTGTTTCTACTTATTAAATTTTATGTATGGTCTTTTAAATAGTGATTTTTATATTGAGATTGATGCATCTTTTTCTTCATGTAGGAAGTATGCAGCAAACACGTAATAGTTTCATTTTTTTAACTTGTTGATATTATTTTAGGTTAAGGTTTTGAAAATTTTTCTTATGAATATTTTTTTTCAATTGCTTTCTTTTTTTCATAAAAAGTGTTTTGTAAAAAACACAATATTTGGATTCTAGAAAAATGTTTAGGAGCATATAAAAAAGGAGAAGTATTGCATAATAAAAAAATCTTGCACATTAAAAAAAAAAAAAAAAAAAAAAAAAAACATGAAAATAGAATTTTATCATCTGATGTTTATTTTGGACAATCTTGCAACAATTACTTCAAAAATTTGAAACCATAGTATTTAGTTTTTTAATTCGGGCTCTCTGGTTAAAGAGAAGTTAACTTAGAGATGATTGACAAGTGCATCAACATGGGGAGAGGACCTTATGTTAAAGTAAATATGAGAATATATGTTAAACAAAATTTAAAATGAAAGAACGCTAGGCGTTAAATTTGATAACCAGGTATAATTTTGTGGTCTTGAAATGCAGTAATTTAATCGCATTTGATGACTAACGACTGCTAATTTCTAACCCTGTTTATCGTCTATAATATTTATGAGACATAGTGTTACCAGGATTATATGTTTGCATTTAGAGTTATTTTCTGTAATTTCTATATTATACAGTAAGGCAGCTTATATAATTAACTCTTAACAGAATTTTTAATATGATTAACTCTAATATAATAAACTCTCTAAGAGTGTGTTGGAGAGTTAAATAAATAAAACTATTTGTAAATACATGAGTAAATTGTAATTTTATGTTCCAATCCACTAATTACTGAAAGAATGAATAGTAAGTAAAATTTATGCAGTGTATTGTTATGCATAAATATGTTATGTACAGTCGTGGGGAAAAAAAAAAGTACCCCCCCCCCCCTACCAACTCTTCAAAAAATTATTGTAGAAAAAATTACTGGTACTGAACAATTGTAAATAAAGTCTACTTTTAAATGATATAGATAAAATTTGCTTAGGGGGCCATCTTTGTTTTTTTCAATAGCAGTACACAATTCTGACAGCATAAATGAACTCTACACCCTTCAATTAACCTAAAAACAAATTTTTATGCAATTAGTACCATAAGTTTCTGAGAAATTAATTATTTTAAAACGAGCGTATTTTAAGGGCTGTATCCAAATTGAAGTTCGGAACTCGATTGTTAACCGTGAGAGCCCCCATCTTGATCAAGGCACCTTAAGAAGTCAAAGAAGCCTGCTAGATTACAGGACAGCAGAAGAAATTTCAAAATATCTAGTCACTTCTATTATAGACGGCCCCTTAAACCATCATTTTGCCGTTTTTTAAGCATAATTTGAAAACTACTTGGAAGAAAAATGTGAAATTTTGGATTTCCATAAAGCAGGACTTAATAAATAAATCTAAATCCATCAAAAAAATTGTAGGTTGCAATTCATAATTTTTTCGAATATTAATTTCATAATTCATATCATAAAATTATAAAAATTGCAAATTCAGTGTATTTATGTTTGGGTATATTAGTATTATTGCTACGCAAAAAATTAGAACATTAGGAGCATAATTTCTGGAGATATAAATAAAAATATGAAAATGTAATTTAACATTAGAAGCACTAAATTTTGAATGTTTATAATTCAAAAGACTTGAAATTTGGTGTCTAGGCATAGTTTAAACTGAAAATTTGAAATATCTCATTAAAATTGGGTATTGTCATTGAAAAAAAATGAAGTTTGGTTCGTTTCAATATGTAGATGGCACCCTAAGCAAATTTTATATACATCATTTAAAAGTAGACTTTATTTCCATTCGTTCAGTACCAGTAACTTCCTTCTATGATCATTTGTTGAAGAGTTAGTAGGGGGTGTTTACTTTTTTTTTTCCACGACTGTATAATAATAGTAGATCCTCATTATACCACTTGTTCAGATAAATTGTTCTGTTTTAATGTTGTCTGAAAAAAAAATAAAAATAAATAGGCTGTAGTTAACTGCATTTTTTATGTAACATATATAAATGTTTATTGTACTTCATATACCTTTCTTAATTTCAACAAGAAATTTGTAATATGTATATGATCTTAAAGATTAACAGTTTCTTGCATGTTCTTTCTTAAATTTTAATACATTCAGTTATGTAGCATTTATTTTATTCTATCCTTGAAAATTTGATATAATGCTCAAACTCTGCATTACTTAATCCATGATAGGATCCTGCAGCAAATCAGGTTAACTGATTTTACCTTAACCTGACCCGATCTATGATTCACACCTCTGTCAAGTTGATTCTACTTTTTTTTGTGCAAGTCAGGTTTATGCTACTTTTTTTTTTTTTTTTTTGTGTGTGTGTGTGTGTCAGTCAGATTGACTTTAAACAATTTCGGTTGTTTTGATTCTTTTCTGTTGGATGCAAAATGACTTGACATTTCAAAAGAAAGTCCTGAATTTTTTTTTTTTTATGAAAGCTGTGTATTTGAATATTGTGTGCAATTGCATTAATTTTTATTTAAAAAATATAAAATTGATATTTAGAGATATAATTGTTGACTACTTTTCCATAATTGAATTAAAATATGGATTAATTTAGATTTCAGGTTCAGGTGGTTGGGATTGACTTTAAGCAGTTTTTTGTTGTTCTAATTGGGTACAACCCAATGTGTGCATGACTCTTAATTCATGCCCTCAATTTTGAATGTAAATTGAATCTTTTGGCAAAATCTGAAAGTAGCGGAATAGTTGAGACCTCTACAACCGATACAGTTAGTTACATTGAGAATATAAATGAGTCATTTTTAGAAACTTGTTGTTTTATCATCTTTCGTTGTTTGTTTCTCCATTTTGGCTTATTTCATCTAAATAACATGCAGGTTGTTTAAATTTTATTATTGCTCTATTCTAAAAATAGTAACTAACACTGTCACTGCTGCAGTAAATGAATTTTTTGTGACCAGAGGTGTTTCAAATGAAAATCAAATTTCAAATTATTTTTGCTTAATAGGCGCAAAGACCAACTTAGTGAAAAATATTCCATGCCGGGAATCGAACCCGGGTCATCAGTATAGCGCACTGACGTTCTACCGCTAAACCACATGGAACGATACCCAGCCTGGAACTTCTCACTATTACAAGTTGGCAAGGCTACAAACGCAGCACAAGATGGAATATTTTCCGTGAGCCACCAACATGGGGCAAACACAGACACTTAATTAAATCCAGCATCGATGAATCTATATTAATATTTGGAAATTTTTACAGAGAGAAACAATGAATGTTTCTCTCTGGAAAAATTTCCAAATAGTAATATAGATTCATCGATGCTGGATTTAATTAAGTGTCTGTGTTTGCCCCATGTTGGTGGCTCACGGAAAATATTCCATCTTGTGCTGCGTTTGTAGCCTTGCCAACTTGTAATAGTGAGAAGTTCCAGGCTGGGTATCGTTCCATGTGGTTTAGCGGTAGAACGTCAGTGCGCTATACTGATGACCCGGGTTCGATTCCCGGCATATAATATTTTTCACTAAGTTGGTCTTTGCGCCTATTAAGCAAAAATAATTTGAAATTTGATTTTCATTTGAAATATTGTATTCAAGGCGAATGTCTCTCTCTGGAAAAATTTCCAAATATTAATACAGAGGTGTTTCTTCACCTATATTAAGAACATTATTGCATACAAAAATATGAGAATTTGTAGTATTATAGAGAAATGTTTGATAAACATGCTGAAGCAGTTTTTAAATAGGAGAATTTTTTTAAGAGATATATTCACTGTTTAGGTTGGCTAAAATTGCTCCATTAAAAAAATTTTATATGAGCTAAAGCTATATGCAAGAATTTAATAATTTTTTCAAAGGATATACATTAGAAGCTCATGGTGTGCAGACTGTATTTATTTTTTCAATTTGACAAATTTTTTCAGTTTTAAATTAAAATTTTCAGCATTTCGAAAGATATTTTTTCCATATTTTAGAAAAGGTTATTATTTTAAATTGTTGCCAATTGCAAAAACAGCACGAATAATAATATTTCCTTAACTTTCAAATTAGAATTAAATGATTATGTGTTAAATGCAGGAAGATATTGATAATTATGTCATAAAAATTATGTTTACAAATGAATATTGAAATAGGAAGAAAACTTTAAAAATAATTAATTCATTATATGCATTAAAAGCAGTAAATGAGGGAAATTACATCATATTTAAAATGGCCAAATATTAATATTGCAAAACAGCTTAAATTTAAAAATATATTTTAGAACTCACATTTATTTCATATTTTGAGATGTTCAAATATTGTTGTGAATTCCGAGACAGTGCAAATAATAATATTTACTTTCTAACAACAAAAGTATTTTGATGTGAATATTAAAAAGAGAATGAAAACTTTGGTGAAAATTGTAAAATTTAAAACGGTACATTTAAAATTTTCTTATTTAAAAAATTTTCTTATAGTGTTAAGGCTGTTCTTAACTGCTCTGCTCAACAAATGCAAAACGTTCTAACACATTTACAAATTCATTTTTTAATGGAAAGATATAAAATTGGAAAGCCTGGCCATGGAAGTGATTTGGAATTGAACTATTTTTTCCATTTTTTGATCAATCAATTACCTATTGAGTTATAAGTGATTTCGATCACGTGACAAACCTGTTTTTCACCCGCTCGAGTGATTTTTCTACTTTCGCATTGAAATTTGGTTTAAAACGTCCACTTTGACATTATTTTCTGAAAGATCTATTGGGTTTGCAAAAAAAAAAAGGAAAAAACAGCTTGATGACATAGTTTCTGAACAACACCATCCAGTTTCGTGCATTTTCGAACAAAAATAAATTAAAACTTTTGTCAGAAAGTTGCCCTTTTTGATTTGCCTTAAGCATTGTTAAAAAATACCGGGAGGCAAAGACTCTGTTTATTTAGTTCACTTCATATTAGCTTATTTTCAAATGTTTAATTGATCGTGTTTAACCAAACACGAAAACAACCATTTAGATGTCTTAACAGTAGCTAATTCAAATTCTTAAAATTTCCCAATCAAAGGGAAATGAACGGAAACTCGTTTACATTGAAATCACCACTGGTTTTTTTAATTATAATTCACTCTTCCATAATCATTTTAAGACTGATCAAATTAGCATGTTTTTAGAGTCTGCAGTGCCTGAACAGAAGTTGGTGAGCATACCTTGTAGCAGGCAGAGCCTCTAGTATTCTAAATCAAGAACTTCTCCATACACCTATATACTACTTAAAAAAAAAAAAAAAAATAAAAAATAATAATAATAATAATAATAATAATAATATTGATTTAATTGATTTTTTTTTTACAAAATTTGAGTGGTTTTAATCATGAATTTAATCGAATCGTCATATCCTGTTAAAAATGTAAAAAGCTAAGAAGAAAAGCTAAGTTCAAATTCATCTACAGTTACAATTTTGCTCTATATTTTTATGACTCAATATCAAATTGATAGACCAATGCTTCGGTTTTCTCTCTCTACAGCCCCTACAGCCTACTAGTGCATTGCATCTGACAAAATATAACTTCTAATTTGCCAGTCTCTTATTACTCAGAACACTCCCATTTTGTAATTTAAAATACCTAATATATTTTTTAGGTTTTAATTTAAAATAAGAAATTTGGTATACCTAATTGTATTTCTCTCTCTCTCTTTTTTTTAAAGCATGAGTGTACATTTTTTTTTTTTTTTTAAAGCATGACTGTACATATATTAAACTTTTTTTTTCATTTAATTTAACAAATTGTAAAACATTCTTAGTTTCTTAATAAAAAAGCATACAATTAAACAGTTAATAGTGATGTAAATTGTTTTTGTAGATTACAATGCATGTTTCTCTAAATAGCCATTTTTTTCTTTTCCAGGTAAAGTGGCTGATCCAATAGCCACATCAATTATTACAGCTAATAAAGATGAAAAAACGGTATTATTATTATTTTACTTTATAATACCATTAACAATATTTCATTTAGTAATCCATTTTGGTTGCTTCTAGTTTTTTCTAATGTTAATTTTCAAATAGCAGAATAAACTTTTTAAGAATTATTCCTCAATTTTTAGCTTATTTTTTAATTATTCCAATTTTTCTTGGCAAGATTGTTATGCATCATATTTATTATATTAATAAACCCTAAGTGATAGCTTAATGATTTGCAATAAAAATTTTTGTTCCTGGTCTTTTATGTTGATGAGATCTAATTTAGATTTAAAATAATACCCTCAAACTAAATTTTTATTTGACACAGTTAATATAAAATGTTTCTATTCTTAGTCCGAGTGCTACACGACCAAAATAATGAGAAAACTGCAAATCGTGATAAGAACATACCGATTGATCAGTATCTACTTTATATTAATACAATGCATTTCAGAGGGGAGGCATCGCATAAAGTCGTGGGAATTCAAGATGGTGGCTGTTATTCAAAATTGCATCATTTTCTGAATTTTCTTACTATCCATCATATAAATGTGTGTTTCAGGTCGATTTCGATGCTTTTAACATCAAAAATTTTGTTTTCAATATTTTCCGTCATAGTTCAAAGAGTACATGAATTCAGTTTGTCTGTTTATTTGTCTGTCTGCCTTCTTGCCATTCCATGCTCTAATTCGCTTAAATATCACTACTCGCTTAAATTCACTAAGACTGTCATGTAATTTATGTAAGTTATTGAGTTTACAGTAGCATGTTCAGAATAAAAATGAAGTGTATAGGTTTTACAGTCCGTTTACAGGGCCCTCAAAAGAATTCCATTATGTTATTGTCTATTAATCCGGTGCTACGATTGAGAAAAATGCAAATTGTGAGAAGAATATACAGATCGGTGAGTATCTACTTTATATTAATACAATCCATAGAAGAGGGGGAGGCATCGCGTAAAGTCATAGGAATTCAAGATGGCGGCTGTTATTCAAAATGACATTATTTTCTGAATTTTCTTAATATCCATCATATAAATATGTGTTTCAGGTAGATTTCGATGTTTTTAATGTCAGAAATTTCGTTTTTAATACTTTCTGCCATAGTTGAATGAGTTTATGAATTCAGTTTGTCTGTCTGTTGCCATTCCATGCTCTAACTCTCTTAAATAACACTACTAGCTTAAATTCATTCAGATTGTCATGTAATTTATATATGTTACTGAAGTTTAGAATAACATGTTCAAAATAAAAATTGAAGTGTATAGCTTTTATAGTCCATTTACAGGGCCCTCAAAAGATTTCCATTACGTTATTGTATATTAGTGTGGGTGCTACGGTTGAGAAAACTGCAGATTTTGAGAAGAATATACCGATTGGCGAGTATTTACTTTATATTAATACAATCCATATAAGAGGAGGGGCATCGCGTCAAGTCGTAGGAACTCAAGATGATGTCTGTTATTCAAAATGGCGTCATTTTCTGGATTTCTTGCAATTTTCATACTATTCATCATATAAAAGTGTGTTTGGTGTAAAATGTATGTGCAGAATCTGCAAATATAAGTGTTGCCGTAGAAAGGTCGAACTTTCTTGCACATCATTGTGCAACTGCAAAAACGAATGTGAAAAATATGATAATACAAAGTGAAGTTTTTATATTCTCGAACTTTAAATGTAACATGCAAATTTTTTAATATCTTTTATAATTAAGATATTAATAAAATACATTTCTTTTATATTCCTTTCATTTTCCTGACTATAAAATACAATTTTCATTTTAAGCGTATTTCTGATATTAAAAAGGGAATTTTTCAGTTTGGAAATATCGAAATTGACATCATAGACACTTTTATATAATGTACAGGAATGAAAATGCAAACAATTTTGAATAACAGTCGCCATCTTGAATCCCTATGAATTTGCACGATGCCTCAACTTCTTATGTGCATTGTATTAATATGAAGTAGATACTGACCATTCAGGATATCTTTATCACAAAATGCAGTTTTTTCATATCTAGCAGTTGCTTTAATAACAGCTGATTTAACTGATGATCTTTATAGAATTTATACACGAGTTATAAATGCACATATTCTTTTTTTGGTGTGTCCCAGTAAATAAACGATTAATACTATAGACACCTTATTCTATAGTAAGTATCTTGTAGTGCATGTCACTGATATATGTCAGTTTGAATGTGTTTCAGAGAGTATAACATGATTAAAACACATTGCAAACGACCCCCCCCCCCCCATAGACAATAACGTAATGGAATTCTTTTAAGGGCCCTGTAAACGGACTATAAAAACCAATACACTTCATTTTTATTCGGAACATGCTACTGTAAACTTCAAAAACATAGATAAATTACATGAAAATCTGAGTGAGTTTAAGAGAGTTAGAGCATGGAATTGCAAGCTGACAGACAAACAAACAAACAAACAGACAAACTGAATTCATAAACGCATTCAAGTATGGCAAAAAGTATTAAAAATGAAATTTTTGACGTTAAAAACATCGAAATCGACCTGAAACACACATTTATATGATGGATAGTAAGAAAATTCAGAAAATGACGCCATTTTGAATAACAGTCGCCATCTTGAATTCCTACGACTTTACGTGATGCCTTCCAATCTGATATGGATAGTATTAATATAAAGCAGATATACATCAATCGGTATATTCTTCTCACTATTTGCAATTTTCTCAACCGTAGCACCGGGATTAATAGACAATAACGTAGTGGAGTTCTTTTGACGGCCTTGTAAACAGACTATAAAACCTGTACACTTCATTTTTATTCAGAACATGTTATTGTAAACTTCAATAAAATTTATAATTTGCATGACAATCTGAGGGAATTTAAGCGAGTAGCGATATTTAAGCGAGTTAGAGCATGGAATGGCAAGAAGGCTGACAGACAAACGGAATTTATATACTCATTCAACTATGACGGAAAATATTAAAAACGATATTTTTGACATTGAAAACGTTGAATTCGACCTGAAACACGCATTTATATGGTGGATGGTAAGAAAATTCAGAAAATGATGCCATTTTGAATAACAGCCGCCATCTTGAATTCCCACGACTTTACGCGATGCCTCCCCCTCTGAAATGCATTGTATTAATATAAAGTAGATACTCGCCAATTGGTATATTCTTATCACAATTTTCAGTTTTCTCAACTGTAGCACCCGGACTATCTCCCTATAAAATGTTCAATCTTTTCCTTCTTAAATGAGCATCATTTACAAAATCTGAAATGTTGTCCGTCTTTTTCAACAATCTGGAAATTACTGAAAAAACAAATTACCTTTCTTCTGACTTAGTAATTTTAAAAGTAGAATGCTATTTTTCAAATTTATAATTAATCTCCTGTGAGAGATTTGTCAGAACTTTTTATCCTTTGGTTCCATAACTACTACTGGTCATAAGAAAGATATTAAAGAAATTTATAAATTCAGTAATTTTGATGAATGTCCAAAAATAACTTATAAATTTTGATTATGACTGATTTATCTGTTTTCAATTATGTGAAATAATTTGTGAATATTTTTATTTATTTATTTATTTATTTATTTGTAATAACGATACCCATTAAAGTTTGGAGTTTAAATCATGAAAATAAGTACAAAGGATTGTTAATTGGTATGCTTGATAATAGAATGTCAGAAGTTATTTTAATCTAATAAATATCTTTAAACTTACTTAAATATATTGTTAAATTTAGCAAGTAGCTGTATTCATTCACATATGTATTTTAAAATTTATTGGCATAATGCTTTCTTTCCACTATGATGGTGCTGTGGATAAATAAATATTCTGGAAAAGAAAATGAATTTGAGATAATGTATTGATATTATGTATTCTTAAAACACAGAGAAATTTTTTATCCAATTTCTTCTAATATTACTAGCTCTAATGTTAGATTCCATGCAACATACATGTGTAACACAAATCTTAGATATAGAACTTCGAAAAATAATAAATTTTTTTAACTACTAAAATATGTACACAGACACAAATATACAGTTATATATATAACATGACACTTAAGTCAATAATCAGAACTAAGAAAAAAATTTAAAGTTCAGTTAAGGAATAGTTGCATAGTTTTATTACACATATTTTTATCAGTAACTTTATGTTAATAAATAATTGCCCACTATCCTTTTAAGACAGTAAAATCAATTGAATTTTTTCTGTGAAAATTAAATTTTCATGTCTCGCAGCGATGATTTTTTTTAAAATAAAGGAACTTTTGTAAATTTTGCTAGTTATGTTGTGTCATACCTAAAACAATTTCTAAGCAGACACAAACACGTGGGTGATAAAACTACCCAGAGAAAATAAAACTAATGATCGTATAGAATTTTCATGAATATTATAACCTAAAATGGGAAAAAACAATGCTGCTGTGTGAAAGAAATATAATAATCACAGAGATTATATTCAGAATCAATTTAAAGTTCTTTTAATAAAATAGTAAAAGCATTTAAAATATATTAAATATTTTGACTAAGCTTAGATAATTTTTCTTATATAGATTACAATTTTTGAGCTTGCCATTTTTTAATTACTTTTAAATATTAACTTAAATTGTTTGAATATTAAACTGCATAAAAATTTAGAATATTCCGGAGTAACTAAAAATAAAGAGGTATCTCTATTAAAATTAGACCATGTTTACAAATTATTCTGCTGCATCTCCAGGTAAGTTGTCGGTAGCTTTTTTGTCCGAAATCAGTCAGACGTCTTGCCTCTAAGCTCCTTCTCCATATCAGCCTATCGATCCGCCAAACTCCGGACTTTCCTTCAATCCCTTCGATGACAATCACTCCAAATTCTCCCAGTCAACTCAGAGTCATACAAGAGAACCTCCGTTTCGGCGAAGCCCTACTCCCTTTTATCTCTTTGCTTCTTCACCTTTTACGACCAGCGTATTATCAAATAGTTTGATTGTGTGCCAAAAATAACAGTGTTATGTTTTAATATTCATTTACAGTCTTTTTAAATATAGATTAATCGATGCTTGATTTACACTTAGTATATATTCTTTTTCATTAATTTTCCAATTTAAAAAGGAGTATTAAATGCTTGTAAAACGTGGTCCGATCGTCACGAATGAATGCTAAAACATCGACATTTCAGAACCACATGTTTTGTAAATATAAAATAATAAATTAAACTTATATATTTTCTAACAGAATATCTCTAAAAACTTTAAAAATAATAATATTTTGACATTTAAATACATATTTTCAAGATTAAATTACGAATTAGCTGTAACTTTAAATATTTTTTTTTTCAGACATTTTGAAAAATTATAAACTTCAATTTTACAAATAAAATATTCATAAATATTCATAAATATCTAAGGAAAAAGTCTTTATATCGGCGGGCATCAAACCAACATAGAAAAACTTCCTCAAAATGTTATTGAACATTACAATAATCTATTTTAGATATAATATGGAGTAATTTGTACTACTGACTGACAAAAAAAGAGCTGTTCTAAAGTTAGGAAAACAACTTTTATTTATAATAAAACAGCTTAAAAGATAACATTTCTTATCTTTTTTTTTTTTTTTCACATATTTAATTACTTATTTTGAAAAACCCAAATTATCAACCTAACAGTTACATGATTAAACACAAACTGTAATAATACTAAACCGGTTCTTACCGGGGTCCGGGGAGCTGATGCAATTTGAGCCTTTTAATGCAAATTCAGAACATTTTAGAACACTCACCACTTTTAGATAACACATGCAAAATATTACTAGATATCTGCATATTGCTATATTAAATTGCAGGTCGATAGAGCAAAGCAAATTAAACAATACTTTTTGTCACCTTAGAGATTATTGCAACCCACCGATGCAGTTTGAGCATTCTAATGTAAATTCAGAACATTTTAGACCACTTACCACTTTTAGATAACACATGGCCAAACTCAAGCTGAAGTAGCGCAAGCCATTGGAGTGTCACAAAGTGTCATTTCCAGGATCTGGAACCGTTTTTTGGAGAGTGGATGTGCAGGCCGAAGACCAGGGCAAGGTCGTAGATGGGCAACAATGCCCAATGAAGATCGGTATTTAGCGTTAACAGCTCGGAGACACCGAACCATGAACGCTACTCTTCTCCAACAACACCTTCGCTTGGATACAGGCACCACGATTTCAACTCCGACTGTCCGAAACCGGCTCCATACTGTAGGTCTGTATGCTCGCCGACCGATGGTATGTGTTAGATTAACATCAAGGCATCGTCGCGACTGCAGGGAGTGGGCAACCGAGCATGTCAACTGGAGGAGAAATGAATGGAGCAATATTCTGTTTTCTGACAATCCTGTTTTTCTGTGCATCCGGATAAGAGGCGTATTTTCATCTGGAGGGGCCGTCGCAGTAGGAATAATCCTGTGTTCGTGCACGAAAGTGTCAGATTTGGCGGTGGAGGAGTGTTGGTGTATGGTGGCATCTCCATTGATGGGCGCACTGACCTCTACATCATTCAAGATGGAGCTCTGACTAGTCGCCGATATAGGGATGAGATCCTCAGACCTATTGTAGTCCCTTACGCTGCAGCAATCGGAGATAACTTCATTTTAATGGATGATAACTGCAGGCCACATCGTGCAAACCTGGTGGAGGATTTCCTTTTCGAGGAAGGAATCGTTCGAATGGAATGGACAGCGTGTTCTCCAGACATGAATCCAATCGAGCACGTTTGGGACACTCTAGGAAGACGAGTTTCTGGCCGCCAGCAACCCCCACACTCTCCAAGAACTGGAAAGAGCTCTTCTGGAAGAGTGGGGCAGAATACCCCAACTCGTCATTAATAGCCTCATTGAATCCATGCCTCAAAGGTGTTCAACATTGCTGGCCACCAGTGGAAACCATACCCCCTACTGAAAATGATTTTCTTTGACGAAAACACCTTTTCTTATTCTTTTTTTCTCATATGCACGAATTGTGTTTTTTTCCTTTAGTACACAAATGCGCAATAAAATGCATTTTTTTCTGCCAAACATGTGTAATTTATTCTCATATAACCTACTATGTCTGTCGACCATGTATCAATCAGCTAAACAGTTTACCAGATACAAAATCCACCTAAAACTGCAATATCCTTTAATTGTTTTGAGCAGTGTATAATAAAACTTTATAAATAGTAGTAATATTTAACATTTGTTAAAATTATTAACTGCATTTTATATTACATTGAGTAAAAAGTTTCTCACCACAATATTTTTTATTATAAAATGATAAATACATACGAAATCACCAAAACTAGTGAGGATGGTAATCTCCGTTTAAATCTACAATTGTCTGCCATCGTTTTGGCAACTTTTCAATCCCTCCTGCGAAAAATTGGGACATGTGCGAGTCCAGAAAGAGATCGACCTCATTTATGACCTCCTTATTCGAATCGAAAATTGCTCCATCAAGATGCAGCTGCTGATGAGAAAAGAGATGTCCATGAGGGGCATGTCGGGGCTGTATGGGGGATGTTGCATTAAATCCCACTCCAGCTTGTAGAGCGTCCAGCCGGTCATCGTACTAACGTGTGGTCAGATGTTATCTTGATGAAAGAGAACCACCTACATTCTGAACTCGTTTCTTCGTTTTTCGCGAATGGCCTCACGAACTTTGATTAGCATGTTGCTGTATATTGCACTGTTTATAACTTGTGCACTTTTCAGGTACTCTTTGTACAGAATTCTGCGACAATCCCACCAGATGCAGAGAAGCACCTTCTTGTTAGTTAGGGCACGTTTTGAAACTGATCCTGCTGATTCCCCAGTTGCTGACCACCCTCCTTTATGGCTTGTATTGTTGTAGTACATTCATTTTTCATCATAGGTCACAATTCTGTCGAAAATGTTCTGTTTCCTTTGATCTCTGAGCAGAGCCAAACAACAGTTTTTTTTTCTCTTGTGCTTGTCTTGAGCAGTCAATTCGTGAGGCACCCAGCAGTTGAACTTAAATGTTAGATGTATATTTTCCAGAGCGTTAACTATTCTTTTTTGAGAAACTTTAAACTCTAATGCAATAGTTCATGTTGGAACATTTCTGTCTTGATTGATGATTTGCTTTAATTGTTCACAATCAACTTCAATAGGGCGGCGAGAATGGGGTTCATCTTCAATGTCAAAATTTCCAGCTTTAAACTTCCGAAACCAAACTTTGACTGTATGATAAGAAACAGTATTAATGCCTAAACTTTCACGCATTTTTCTGTGGCATTCAGTCGCACCGTGTTTGTTACAGAACTCATAGTACCTACATAATCGTTCTGAACTGCTGAAGTGATAGCTCCATTTTAAACATTTTTATGAAGCACAAGATAATAAATTTTTAACAAAGAAATTACTCAGTCATATAGCTCGTATGTCCTGCTTTTGAATGCAAAAATTAGTTGATTGAAAAACTAACAACTGCACAAATGACAGCTGTTGGCGCAAAGATCTAATCAGGGAAGCTCCTTAACATAATAAACCGGTATACCAAATTCGAGGCAAATCAGATAATTCTGCATCAAAAATGAATAATGTGTTTAATAATGATATAAGAACAAAAAAAGAATAATTTTTAGTATGATAAATAAAGTGTCCTTATTTTTAATAATTTTATGAATAACAAATTGAAATATAAAATTAAATAACATCTTTTAATAATATCTGGTTTTTTCTAAAGAAATAAAATTCTAATATTTTGCAAGATCTTGGTCACATGAATTTAGAAATACTGTTAAATGGGAAAGTTTTTTACTAGAAATCTCTGGCTACAACTACATGTGAATTTCAACTTTTTTTTTTTTTTTTTTTTTAACGGCAGGGTGCATTTTGCCAATTTCAAAAGGGGCATGGTGTGGCACCATTAGAAAAATGACCTAGAAGAAACAATATAAGTAATTACAGAATTAATAAAAACTGCAAATAAGTAATTCCATTAGTTAGTAGAACAAATAACAAAACTAACAAATATTATTTGCAGCTTGTTTTGCATTTGTATTTATGAAACTTACTATAAACCTGACTGACAAACTAAAGGTAAGTGACTAGGTACTGACAAACCAAATATATGCTTATAAAGCTGAAACCATCAAATCGATGGTGCAATTGGTTTTTAAAAATGTGAGTTTTAACCCTTACAAATACACCGTTACATGCAGGTCACTTTCGGCTCATGGAGAGGATTTACATTTCGATGCAAATTCTCTCCATTTTGGTTAAACGTTTTTCCTCTAAAATATGCATATTTTTTTATGAAAATTTAAAAAATAGCTCTTAGTTATATTTACAATCTATTAAAATTTCAGGATGCCAGTCACAAAGAAATTACAATTTCTGAACTAGATGAAGAATTAAGAAGAAATTTAGAAGAATTCAAGATCACTGCATTGTCTCCACTAGACAGAGAAATGATAAGAAATATGGAGCAATTTGACAATTATGTAAGTTTTTCAATTTTACTCATTTTACTTATGGGCTTTTAACAATCTACTTAAATTGTATACAGGGTGATTCAGCTCGTCGGTGACAAACTTTAAGGATCGATAGAGCACACCTAGACGAACATTTTTGAATAGGGAATGTAGGGTCCCTGACGCGATGGTAAGGCGCTAGGCGCTTTCGAAAATTTGGGTGCCGAAATTCGAAACGTCATAAAAACTAGGGAAATGGTTAGATTTTCTTGCTTGTTGCGTCGAAATGATTCTGTTTGTTTAGACTTTCTTCAGTACCAATTTGATAAGCGTATCTCTTAAAACATGGATAGGGGGCGCTGCAGACTTTGGAGAGCTAGACAACAACTTTAAGCCCGTTATTTTGATAATTTAACACATGCTCGCCAAAGTTTATACTCTAACTTAAAGTTTGAACCCAAAAGTAGAGCCCTGCAAAAAGCGTAAGAGCCGGAATAAAATGTCAAAGTACAGGGTGGTCGAAACTCGAAGGCTCCTAAGAGATAAACAAACAGATTTCTTGACTTATGGCATGCATTTTCATGATTCTGTTTGCTGGGGCTCTCTGAAACTCAGTTGAACGGTACAAAAAGAAACATCGATAGGGGGCGCTTTGGGCAAAAAACATAATTCGTTGACATTTCGGACGCTAACTGGAAACGGGGCGCTACGATCAGTTAGAAACAAAACAAGAGAGTAATTTACTTATCATAAGAAGCTATTAAAACTGCAGTTTGTTTGTTTTTTTTAACAAACATAGCTGGTTTCAATCATGCACAATGCGCGCAATAAAATTTACATAAGGTGCTTTTTGCTGATTTATGCAAAAGATATCGTACCATATCGATATGCAAAAGATACGTAATGCGTAGACGACAACGCGAGATGACGTAGTTGTATGCGCAGACACGTCTTTTGAACGTGCGGTACCTACTTAAGCTTCGGGTTACTTGTCTGCAGATCGGTAGTAGGATGGAACGGTACACAAACTCTGAATTGGCTGACATGCATTTGGCGTATGGCGCTGCTGGTTGTAATGGACGAGCCGCTCAGCGGTTGTACGCCGAGCGTTACCCCAACAGGCAAATCCCCTGCCATGCCTTCTTCGCTCGAGTACACCAGAGGTTGTCCACAACGGGATCTTTCGACGGAGGCAGGTGTTCTGATTAAGTACTATATAGCAGAGTGCAATTACTTTAAAAATTAATGAATTCTAACTGTCTTTAATTTCTTAACACAATACCTATTAACTCCCATCTTCTTAGTAGAAAATAAAATGTCTACTTACAAATTTGAAGAGACTTGTAGCAGAAATGAGATAGATGACTCACAATGATACATACTAGAAATGAAGACTTCATTAAATAAAAACTAACATCTTTTTATTTAGGCATATCAGGAAACATCTTCAATTTATACACTTGGAACACCAAAGCAAGAACTAGATGACATGAATGAGAAACTCTCTCATTTTATAATGGTTTGCAACCAATCACAACTAGCCAGCACATGCTGGAACTCTTTTGCATAAACAGCAGAAAGTTGAGTAACACTGTGCAACCTGAAAAACATGTCAACAAAGTTTAACTGATACCTTGTTGGTAACCAACCAACCATTCAATCAATTAACCATGAATTTAACTGAAAACCATAAAAACAAATGTAAACAATATGGATGCCAGCATGCTGTTGAAGTTAAGTGTTAGTTTTGTTAGTAAGTTAGTAGTTTTTATCATTGAAATAAAGTAAAAGGTACCTTTTTAAATAAAACACTTAATACAAGAAATAAAGTTGAAAAATGATGGAAAAACTTAATAAAAAGTGTGGTTCTTCCACAAAATGCCCCCCTTTTCCAGCATTTTTCATTTACTAAACACTTTCAAAAATAAATGTAAATGTATTATGAAAAATACATATGTACAATACACAATTGAAAAATATTTACTTTAAAAAAAAATTCATCAGTTCATGATATTAAGTTCAAAAAAAAAAATTTTTTTTTTTCTTCTTTTCAGCATAAGTAAGCACATCTAAGTTTCATAAATAAGTCCTTGCACAGAGACTTTGTAAGGAGATCAGCTAAATTGTCCTTAGACTTAACGTGAATAATGTCAAATACATTCTGTAGATATAAGTCTCTTACGAACATGTATTTTAAATCTATGTATCTATTCCTGATATTCTCAGCTCGGTTCTTATTGAACTGTATAGCTGCAGCATTGTCACACTTCAATATTGGTTTTTGGTTACCAATAATATTTGAATTAAGGTTAAAAGTAGAATACAGTTGCTCTAAGGTTGAATTCAAGTACTTCAGTTCTTTAGCAGCTTCTGAGGCTGCAATAAATTCCGATTCCATCGGAGACATAGCTACACAGGTCTGTTTCACCACACGCCATGTTATCGGGAGGCCATTTAAGAAAATACAGTAGCCAGTCCAGGATCGGCGGTCACTCGGGTCACTAGCCCAGCTAGCATCAACATAGGCAGAAAGCTGAGTGGGAGGGTCTTGAGGGTGCATTTGGATTCCTAATTCTTTCGTAGTTCCAAGGTAGCACAGGATTTGTTGAAGGCATTTCCAATGCATAGGTCCAGGATTTTCAACAAATTGCGAAAGAGCTGCTACTCCATAGCTGATATCGGGTCTGCAACGTCCGGAAATGTAGAGCAGGCATCCCAGTAAATTTCTGTATGGAACATCTTCCATCTGGTTGTCATCAGTCGGCATATCTTTCCTAGAAGGAACAACTCCAGGTTGGAGGGGAAGAGAGATTTTAGTAAAGTTTTTAAAATTAAATTTTTCAAGACATTTCTCAATGTACTCTTTACAATGAATTTTCATGGAGTCTCCTGTCATATCAAATTCAATACCCAAAAGTTTAGAAATGGGCCCCATATTCTCGACTTCATATAAACTTTTTATAAGAGAAACTACTTCTTTTAAAATTATTTCATTTTCAGCAAATATCGGTAGGTCGTCTACATATACTAGTACCACTGCTTTTCTTTTATAAGAATAAGCACAAGTAAGTCCTGGTATTTCATTAAAACCATTACTTGTGAGTTTGTTGTGCAATTCTTCATACCAACACCTTCTCGACTGATGAAGGCCATATAATGCTTTATGTAATTTTAAGACATGGTTTTCCTTTCCAAGTGTTATGTAATCTGCAGGTTGTCTTATGTATATATCTTTATCTATGGCTCCATATAAATATGCACATCGTACATCTAGAAGACAATGCTTCCACCCCAAAATACATATGAATAAAGCTATAAAAAGTCTGATTAATAGGAAGTTAACCACTGGACTGAATGTTTCTTCATAATCCAGTCCTTCTCTCTGGTTATTCCCCAAGGCTACTAATCTTGCTTTAAAGTTTCCAAACCCATTGCTGGCTTTTCTTTTAAGAGTATATACCCACTTAGTACCTAAAATTTTACAGTTTTCTGGTTGTGGAACTAATGTCCAGACATTTCGGTCGATCATAGTTTTAATTTCTGCATCCATTGCCTTTTTCCAAAACTTAGCTTCAGGGAGTGTTTTTGCTTGATTCGGAGATCTTGGTATTATGATTTCTGCACAGCAGGTTTCCTCACTATCTGGTACATTAGTGTTACTTTCCATTTTTAAGATAATAGGACCCTCATATTCATCTTTATATGAAAAGCTTATTAGATCTTTGTCATAAATTATTTTATTTTTCTGACAATACTCTTGCATTTCTCTTTGGCTTCTTAAAGTCTTCCCATCAGGTGTAAAAATATAAATGTCAAATTTTCCCTTTGAGGCCCCTTTACTTCTTATTGTTCTTATCCTATGAAATTTAACTGTATTTGATTCTGGTTCAGGACTTGGGGTGAGTGATCGAGGTTCTTCTTTTAATTCAATCGCTTTTTCTAACTCATCTTCGGTTGGTTGGGGTAAAGACACTGATTTTGGATCAACTTGTAATTCGGGACTTGAAACACTGTTTCTTATGTTGCCCCCCAAATCATCATCATCGTCAAACTCCGAGGAAATATTATGACCCTCTTTTGCTTTTCCTAGCCTTGCTTCGTCAAAAGTCACATGTTTACTTTCTACAATGGTATTTTCATCAGGGATCCATATTCTATAACCACTCGTCCCATACCCATATCCTACAAAAATGCCTTTCTTGGCACGAGGCTGAAATTTATTTCTTTTCTGTGGGGGTTGATGAACATAGGCTGTACAGCCATATCTCTTAAGATGATTTATTGATGGCTTTCTATTATACCACCGCCTGAAGGGAATGTCATTTATGGTAGTGTGAAATGTTCTATTTCTTATGTAATTAACTGCCATCATGGCTTCTAGCCAAAAATCATCTGTTAAATTAGCTGAATGTATTAATGTTCTCATTCCATCAAACAGTACACGATTGTATCGCTCTGCACAGCCGTTCATTTGCGGCGAGTAAATCGTGGTGTGTTCGTGTTTGATTCCAAGATTTTCTAAAAATTTTTCTAATGGTCGGTTACAGTATTCTAACCCATTATCTGTTCTGACAGTTTTAACTTTCTTTCCAGTTTGCCTTTCTACCATAGCTATAAAATCTTTAAATTTACTATAGACTTCATCCTTATTTCGTAGTGGGTAACAGAAAGCCCTGCGGCTATAATCATCAATAAATGTTAAAACATATCTATAGCCTTGTTTTGTTGTAACTGGAGCCGGACCCCACACATCGCTGTGTATAAGTTCTAATAGCTCTTTAGATCTAATTTGTGGTAATTTTGGGTGGACAGCTCTCGTACTTTTACCTATTACACATGATTCACACCGTGTTTCATCACCTTTAAGTTTTCCAGGATTTTGTACCAGATTGTTATTAAACATATCTTTCAAAGTGCTTAAGTTTACATGTGCCAGTCGCTCATGCCAGAGCATGATGTTATTCCTGTCTAAAGCATATGAACTATTATAATTGTTCTCTTTACTTAAGTTTACTTTATGTTGTGTCTTAAGTGTTTCATTTTTCCCTTTAAATTGAAAGTTTTCTTTAGTAGGCCAGCCTTTTATAGTGTAAAAATTACCCTTTAATTTAGCACTCCATAAGTATTTCCATCTAGGTGAAAAAATTTGAAAACCTTTATTTAGTCGGGCATGCATTTTCGCCTTATCCATTTTAGACATACTAATTAAATTTCTATGAATAGAAGGAACGTATAAAACATCATGTAAATTTACAGTCATTATTTTATTTCGGTCTTTAATGTTAAATTCAACTTCACCAATACCCTGTACTGTGTGGGGAGTGGTTCCCATACGTACTACTGCACCTGCTGGAGGCTTTCTTAATTTTGTAAAAAATTCTTTATTTTGGCATACATGTGCCGATGATGCACTATCTAAAGTCCATTCTCTATTTGCAGGAAAAAGTTCATTTGCATAACACTTATCTACCATAAATTCAGAGACGAAAGAACCGACTCCAAGTTTAGTTCTAGAAACTAAAGTTTTGTTTTTACAAAATTTAGCAAAATGATCACTTTCACCACATAAAAAACAAGTTAACTTTTTCCTTATGCCTGGCTTAATTGTAATTGGTTTACTAGGATTTAATTTATCTTTACTTTCAACAGTTAATGAACATTCTTGTTTTTGAAGATCACGGAAATTTCGTCGATTATATTCCTTTAAAATTTCTGCCTTTAAATTGTCAAACTTAAATTTAGACTCGACACAGTTTTCAAATTCCCTTGCAAGATAATCATATTCCTCTGGCAGGCACTGTAACAATTGATAACACCTATGATCTTCAGTAATTGACTCCCCAGAATCACTTAATTTTCTGTAACAATCCTCAAACCTAGCTATAAATGTAGATAACTCTTCATCAGGAAGAATTCTTAAATTTCTAAACTCTGCTAGCCTATATGCTTTTAAGGACCTACACTCAATTTCCAAATTTGTTTTAAGTGTATCCCATATAACTGAAGGATCACTTAAATGATTTATTTGAAGCTCAACTTCTCTGCTACAATATGTTTTCAATAGACCAGCGGCCTTGCTTTTACTTTGATTCAATTTAAATTTATCAATTTCACCTAAGTCATCTACTTTTGGCCATTTACTCTTATCTATCCAAATTATTAAACCCTCTGACTCTAGTATCCTCTTTATATTTGTTACCCAAGAATGGTAATTATGTCTTGTCAATAGTAATTGAGGGTTAGGGCTAGCAGCCATGTTTGTTTACAAACAGTGAAATATTTCTAAGTTAAAACTCATCAAATTCTGACTTTAAAATGGTGCAATACTAAGTTCCATAACCTTTTTTTTTTTTTTTTTTTTTTTAAATAAAACACTTAATACAAGAAATAAAGTTGAAAAATGATGGAAAAACTTAATAAAAAGTGTGGTTCTTCCACAGCAGGCCTGAACGGGAGCGATCAGTGAGCACCCCCGACAACGAAGAGGCTGTGCTTAACCTGGTTGAGGACAACCCAGGTCTTAGCACGAGAGATATCGCCAGACATGTTGGCATTTCGCAAGCAACTGCGTGGCGCATCTTACGTTCCCGGAATCTGCACCCCTACCACATCCAGCGGGTGCAGTTGCTCAGAGAGCAGGATTTTGGCCCTCGAGTGGAATTCTCAAGATGGTACTTGGCGATGAGATCCAGGGATCCCCGTTTTGTAAACAGCATTTTGTTTACGGACGAGTCCACCTTCAGCCGGGAGGGAATGTGGAACGCCCACAACAGTCATGTGTGGTGTGATGAAAATCCACATGAAACCAGAAGCCGAGCAGCCCAGGAGCGTTTCTCAGTAAATGTGTGGGCCGGCATTCTGGGGGATTGCCTCATTGGCCCTTATTTGTTACCTGAACGGCTGACAGGTGGAAATTACCTGATTTTCCTGGATCAAGTGCTGCCGCAGCTTCTGGATGAGGCGCACGTACTCGAAGGTTCGCGTCGCCAGATGTGGTTCCAGCACGATGGAGCTCCGGCCCATTACACGAACGACGTGCGTCTCCATCTAAACGCAAGGTATGGCCAGCGGTGGATCGGGCATGGGGGTCCAGTTCACTGGCCTGCCCGATCACCAGACCTCACCTGCTTGGATTTCTTCCTTTGGGGTTACCTGAAGGCCGAGGTATACCATACACCTGTCAGCAGTGCTGAAGAACTTGTGGCGCGCATTGTGGCAGCTGCAGGGCAGATCAGAGATACTCCTGGCATTGTTGGAAACACACACTCCTCAATGCGACGGAGGTGCGAAGCCTGCATCATGGCCCAAGGTCGAAATTTCGAGCATCTTCTGTAGTGTTATTTTTTGTAAATAAATTTCCAGTATCATTGATGTTTTTGGTCTAAATTTATTCAGAAGTGTTGAGCAGAGGTAGAAAATGTGTTTTCATTATTACTAACTGATCGTAGCGCCCCATTTCCAGTTAGCGTCCGAAATGTCAACGAATTATGTTTTTTGCCCAAAGCGCCCCCTATCGATGTTTCTTTTTGTACGCGCCCCCTATCGATGTTTCTTTTTGTACCGTTCAACTGAGTTTCAGAGAGCCCCAGCAAACAGAATCATGAAAATGCATGCCATAAGTCAAGAAATCTGTTTGTTTATCTCTTAGGAGCCTTCGAGTTTCGACCACCCTGTACTTTGACATTTTATTCCGGCTCTTACGCTTTTTGCAGGGCTCTACTTTTGGGTTCAAACTTTAAGTTAGAGTATAAACTTTGGCGAGCATGTGTTAAATTATCAAAATAACGGGCTTAAAGTTGTTGTCTAGCTCTCCAAAGTCTGCAGCGCCCCCTATCCATGTTTTAAGAGATACGCTTATCAAATTGGTACTGAAGAAAGTCTAAACAAACAGAATCATTTCGACGCAACAAGCAAGAAAATCTAACCATTTCCCTAGTTTTTATGACGTTTCGAATTTCGGCACCCAAATTTTCGAAAGCGCCTAGCGCCTTACCATCGCGTCAGGGACCCTACATTCCCTATTCAAAAATGTTCGTCTAGGTGTGCTCTATCGATCCTTAAAGTTTGTCACCGACGAGCTGAATCACCCTGTATATTGTATATAACTGTATATACTAGAAAAGTATAAATGGATGCACTACTTTTATTGTCAGTACCGAATTAAGTTCATAAAAAAACAAAAAAAAAATAGATTAAGATATGAAAAATAAAAATAAAAGTGCCCAGTTAAACTGATGGCATTGAACTCACAGGCTATTCACACTAATTGTATATTATACTCTTATTTCAAAGAATAATCCCTCAAAAAATAAATGAATGTTCCCCCCCCCCCCTTTATACTTAACCAATGAACCTCCAAATCTAATCAGGGAAGCTCCTTAACATAATAAACCGGTATACCAAATTCGAGGCAAATCAGATAATTCTGCATCAAAAAACCTTATCATTAATTAAGGAGGGCAGTCTAAATCCCTTTATACTTAACTAATGAACCCCCAAATCTAATCAGGAAAGCCCTTTATCAGAATGAACACAGAAAAAAAAAGAAAGTAAATTGGATAATTCTGCATGAAAATCCATTTATCTAAATTAAGGGGAGGGGACTTGCTCCCTTTCTCCCTTTTACACTTAACCAATGAACCTCCAAATTTAATCAAGGCAGCTACTTAATATAACAAACCTGTATACCAAATTTGAAGCAAATCAAATAATTCTGCATGAAAAACCCATTTATCTAAATTAAAGAGGGTGGGACAACCCCCCCCCCCTTTATACTTAAACAATAAACCTCCAAATTTAATCAAGGCAGCTCCTTAACATGCCAAACCGGTATACCAAATTTGGAGCAAATTGAATAATTCTGCATGAAAAACCCATTTATCTAAATATAGAGGGGGGACTAGCCCCCCTTATACTTAACCAATGAACCCCCAAAACTAACTAGGGAAGCGCCTTATCAGAATGAACCTAGAAAAATAAATTGAAGCTAATCGGATGTTTCTATCAAGAGTTATCGCGTTACATACATACATACAGTAGATCCTCGATTAATCGAGGTTAACCGAGCCAAAAACGAAGTTTGTTTTTTGTGAATGAGCCTTTAAAAAGACCACACTTTGTACTGCACTGACAACTGCCCTAAAATATTTGGAGAAAAGAAGTGATGTTATGCCGATAGATCTTCTGTTGCTCAAAAATTGCTGTGATCGGGCAGCCACTGATAGAAAATCCAGACTTTTTCAACGAAAGGTAAAACTTTTAAAAAAAATGATGTAAATTTAACAAATTAATGTAATTAAAGTTAAAAAATATACATTTTCTGGAGATTTGTTTTATTTTTGAAAATGCATCTTTTAATATTTAACTTAGTATAATTAATAAAAATTCAATTTGCTTTTTTAAAATTTACTAATAGTAATTGATTTCCTTTTAAAATTTGTTGAGCTGTGAAACATAACTTTATGTTTATTTTTATCATTTAAAAGCGTTCTATTGTTTTTCATTCTAAGAGATATTAAATTCGTGAGCGCAGTGAGTTTATATACACAATTTCTATTAACCGAGATTTCCGATATCCGAGGTTCTAACAGTCCCAATTAGATCAGATAATCGAGGTTTCACAGTACCTAGTACATAGAGACAGACAGAACCAGCGGGCACATTAGCTCTCAAGCTTTGATAGCCTGTGAGCTAAAAAAGTTAATATAGAATAGCAATATTTGTTAATATTTAGGCTTCATATCTTTTTTAACTTTTATGGTAAACCCATTCATACTTTCCTAGTACAGTATGGAACCATTTATCCGGAAAACTAGTTATCCGGAATGCTATTTCTAATAGACTGATTTCAGAATCTTTGCAGAAAAAAGTGTCATACACTGCCAGTTCGACATATGCATTGTTTGAAACAATTGTATAATTTGATGACAACATCTAGTATTTGAAATGAAAACATATTTAGTTGTATTTTAGATGTTTTAATTTTTATGCAGAAGAATTTTTGTTCCCAACGGATTCCCATAAATTACCTTCCTTCAAACTCTGATTAACTTTTGATTGTTCTTGCACCTGATTTTTAATCCAAGTAATCTAATAATTTAAAATGAGAAATAATACCACAACCACAAATATTCCACAAAACTTATCAAATGGATGCTGTTTTAATGTCCAACCAGTTTACCGGAAAAACCAGTTATCCGAAATACATCTGACCCCAACCATTCCAGCTAAATGGTTCTGTACTGTATATACAGCTATACCCAAACCTACGTTGTATAGATTTTTACAAAGTCTTATTATTCTTTTAGCAGCAATTTTTTTAAATAATACAGTTAATAATTCATATATTTATCATATAAAACCCTCTGAGCTTGGGTAATACTCGCACTTGACCGTTTATTGTTCATGAATGCACCAAATTGGTAGGTGCACTTAATCAAACCCTTTTTTTTGTAAAAGCAGAAAAATTTTCAGAAAATGTCAAAGTTAACATTTTGAATGAAATTTCTGGATGTGGCAGCGCCAGAAAGGAGAACTGCTGCCCTGATACAATAAATCGTTTATAACTGAAGATGTATAATTCATTTATTGGTAAATTATATATATATATATATATTAAGTTCTAGATAACGAGTACGTTTAGATTACAATTAATTTTTTGTTAAACTGCAATTACCAAACTAGTCGATTAAGCTCAAAATTCGATTACACTGATTTCATAATCTGCATGTTGCGAATCTATCTTTCTTCGGATTTGTTGTTTGGCTATATTTACATAATATTCACATTTTACAATTATTTAAGAATGAAAAACTGCATATGTATTTAAAATTCAAAAATTACATAAAAAATTTACTGTATTAGGTTAAAAGACTGAAATTGGATTCCTTTTATAATTGTAAAAATAATAATAAATAAAATAAAAAATACACCTTAAAACGTGAAAAATTCAAAAATCGCAGGGGACAAAATTTAGCATATTGACATATTAGATTGAAATTTGATTCCTTTTACGAATCTCAGTATAAGTCGCCATGGAATGCCAAAAAAAAAAAAAAAAAAAAAAAGAAAGAAATCGCTCTACAAATTTTGAATGAAATTTACTGTATTGGGCTAAAAGAATGAAATCAGAATATTTTCAGTAATATGAAAAAACCGCTGTGTAACACACACACACACACACACACACACAAAAAAAAAAAAAATAATAATCACATATAAAAAATTAAGACTGAAATTCAAATTGACTACTTTTTGACACAAATTAATTTTTCTTCCCAAATCTAACAAATTAGCAGGTGCTCTTTTGAAAAAGCTGGGTTTTTTTTCATTTTCGTTAAAGGCAAAAGATTTTTCAGAAAAGTCTGTCAAAGTTGGTGTTTTGAACAAAATTTCCAGGACGCGACAGTGCAGGAAAGGAAAAAACTGTTGCCCTGGGGCAACAATTGCTTATAATTCAAGATATAAATCATTTATTGGAAAATGAAAAAAATTGTCTGATTACACATCACTTCAATAATCATCCCTGCAACCATCATGATTTTGTGTTTAAAAATGAGCCACAAATTTTTGCGTTGTCGCGTGTAGAATTTTTTTTTTTCTTTAGAACTGGTTTAAATTTTTAAAAATCTAATCAAAAAAATGTCTTGAGCGCCCTTTTCCTTGCATCTTTCTTATAAAATCTCGCATGCCTATGTATTTTTGTAAGCAAGATGAGCTAGTTCAAAATAATAATAGTTCCATGCGCAAGCGAGGGTATTGGAAATGTTCTTTTTAAATAAGACATTTTCTTTTTTCAAAACAGAAACGGAATGCAAAAAATTCCAATACGAAACTTCTGATGTAATCACTAGACCAAAAATTATTCAGAAATTTTTAGTATTAATGTTATTATCTGTTCATTTGCTTACAATGAATCATTTTTGTTATATGTATTAGGATAAAACATTTTGCACTTTATCTGAATGATCAGTACTTACTGCAAATACTGAGCTTATTTTTTAGACAAATCAGTACACTGTAATCTCTATTTAGGACAAAGGATCATTAAACGTTCCTGCAAGGATAAATTTCCTTTTATAGAAATAAGCAAGGATGTAGTGAAGGGTATATGATGGTATATGCCGTATATCTTCTGGATTTTTTTAAGGAACACCGTATACCCTCTGTTTCTCAAAAAAGCCGTAGTATATACACTCTAGGGTATACTCTTCTACTTTGAGTGTATACCCTCTGCTTTTTTTATGACTACACCACTGGAAATAAGAGAATGTCCACAAATGGTTACCTTATCTCCCCACCCATTTCAAAGGTCAATGTCAGGTCCTTCCACATTGTAGATTCCCTTCTCAGCCAACACTTGGCAAAACGGAAGTCGTAGGGTTGCTAGAAATTTGAAGGACTCTGTAATTTTGCAGTGAAATTTCACAAATGAAAATCATATTTTGAAAAAACAAAAAGGCTTCTTGAGGGACATTTTATATAATATCGTCCGAGAGATGTCCCTTATTAAATTTATAAGAGAGGTAATGATAACAATTTACAAAGAAATGTATAAAAACAAAAAAAAATAGTTGATTTGTGGTCCTTAAAAAGTATATATAGAACCCGTAGTGCCATCTGGGTAATTTTTTCAGGAACCAATGTAAGAAATTTAAAAATTCAATTTTAAAAAAGAGGTTGTACTTTTCTTTTATAAAATTATGCCATTTGAAAGAAATAAGTTATGTCAATCACCAAAAAAAATTTTAAGCAAATTAGTTCCATAAAAAATGCGCAGTTCTGATAATAAGAATATGACATGAAAAGTATAGGACCAAATACTACTGATAGTCACTCTTAAAGGAATACGATATTTAAGGACAGAAAAAAAGGAAAGAAGATTTTAGAGTATCCAATGGACTTACTATATTGATAACGGTAAGTAAAAATAAAATAAAGACATTTACTTTTATTTTTCTTTAAAATAAAAAGATAACTAAAGAACATAGGAACTGTGATATATGAAAAGCTAATATTAAATTAAACTGAATATAAATGAAGATGTGAATATAAGTCAGGATTCAGAATGAAGTTACAGAGTGATGAGACTAGGATATGGACACCAGATATTCCTATCAATTTCATCAAAATATCGAGAAGAAAAACGTGAATTTTGTCAAAGGATCACTAATTTTTAAAAAAAAACGAACGAAACAGGGTCAAAAGATTGTGAAAAAGCACTAATTTCTTTAAAAGATCATGAAAAAACCATAAATTTCATCAAAAGGTAACAAAAAATTGCAAATTTCATCAAAAAATTTTGAAAAACACGCTAATTTTATCAAAAGATAGCAAAAAACACGCTGATTTCAACAAAAAATACGCGAATTTTGTCAAAAAATCACAAAAAGTATGCAAATTGTGTCAAAAGATCGCGAAAAATACACGAGTTTTGTCAAAAGATCGCAAAAAATATACAAATTTCATCAAAAGATCGCAAGAAATATGCAAATTTCATCAGACGATAGCAAGAAACACCCAAATTTCATCAAAAGATCGCCAGAAATATGCAAATTTTGACAGAAGATCACAAGAAATATGCAAATTTTGTCAGAAGATCGCGAGAAATAGCCAAATTTCATCAAAAGATTGTGAGAAATACACGTGATTTTCATCAAAAGATCGTGAAAAACATGCGAATTTTGTCAATGGATAGCAGAAAGAAACATGAATTTTGTCAAAAGATCACCAATTACTTAAAAAAATCAAACAAAATAGGGTAAAAAAATTGTGAAAAAACGCAAATTTCGTTAAAAGATAGCAAAAACAAACACTAATTTCATCACAAGGTCACAAAAAACTGCAAATTTTGTTCAAAATATTTCGAAAAACATGCTAATTTCATTAAAAGATAGCAAAAAGCACACTAATTTCAACAAAGGATCGCAAAAAATACGCGAATTTTGTCAAAAGATTGCAAAAAGTATGCGAATTTTGTCAAAAGATTGCAAGAAATATGTGAATTTTGTCAAACGATTGTGAGAAATACATGAATTTCATCAAAAGATCGCAAGAAATATGCCAATTTCATCCAAATATCGCGAGAAATATGCAAATTTAGTCAAAAGGTTGCGGAAAATACGCAGATTTCTTATTTATTAGCATTAGAATTTCAATCTGCTCCAAAACCAGCTTTTATTGCTACAAAATTAATTTTTCGGCTACAAAAATGGATTTTACTGCTACAAAATCCAATTTCTGCTGCTACAAAAATAGATTTTACTGCTACAAAATTTGATTTTTGCTGTTCCAAAACGACTTTAGTGCACTTTCATCACTGAGTCAAAGGGCAGTAAAGATAATTTCGTATTAACTGAAATTCATATTAACTGATAAAACATCAAAAATAAGTCCTTAAAACAAAGATATCAAAGAATGTAAATGATACCTGTAGAGAAATATTTTATAGTCATTTTATGTTAGGGTCGTTCCATGTTAAATCAAGCACAAAAATAGGAAAAAAACACCCACCATCACAGATTTTTATGAAACTTGGTATACTTCTTTTCTTTGTGGTTATAAGCAACATCCTAATATTGTTTTTCTCTATTTCAATAATTTTTTATTTTGTAGTCCTTTGAAATTTTGTGTCATTTGTCTTTTCCGAGATGCTCAGATTCAACTGATGTTTACAAAAGAATTTATTTCTCAACTGCTAATGTTATAATCTTTTTGAAAATTTTTATATAAAATGTTAAAACATTAAAAATGCAAGGAAAAAATATTTAAAGTCTAAATTTATATTAAATAATTTAAAAAAATTAATAAAATTGAATTAAAAAAAATTGTCAAAGTAATTTTCAAAATGAATGTTGAATTTTCAACATGAGGGTCTAAATTAAACTCATGATTTCCTTGTTGAAAATGATCATAAACATGTGCTTTAACTTACCCTATAAAAAAAATTGCATCACTTTGCGGGGGTTCTCCCCCCCCATCCCCTATTTGAAAAAATTACTATCATGAGACAATTTTTTTCGTTTACTTTACTTCACTAAAAAATGGCATCATTTAATGAGTTTCTTTTATCAAAATGATCACAAATACATCCTTTTTTGTACCCATTAACAAATTTATGGCTTAATATTTTCATAATGAATCAATTTTTTTGCTCTATTAAAAAAAACAAAAACCTTGCAACATTGATTACACAGCCAGAAATCAAATGTAGTGTTTTATTTTTTTTTTTGCTCAATATTTAGTCAGCCAAATAATTATATTTGGCTCCCTCTTTTATGCAAAGAACTATTTTATTTTTTAATGAAATTTAGAGAGAAAATTATTTGGAGAAAATTTTTTATTTAGAATAATTTATTTTCTGACATTTACCGTATGACACTACCACATATTTTTTCTTTACCTATGCTTTGAATTCATAATTACTTACTCAGTAAAATATCATTTTTATCATTAGATGAAAGAAAATATTGGGCAGAACATATAAGGGAAAGGAGAAGATTTTGAAATTTAGTTTCTAAATATTATTTTTAATTTAAAAGATTAAATTCAATATTTTTTTTGTCATAAAAGATGCCTAGATCTACAAGTATCAAGCTAAAAAACAATATTCAACATTCAACTAGAACTTCTTTAAATCTAAACTAAAACTTCTGTTACCTGACAAGATTTAGCTTCAGATCTAAACCATAACTTTTACTTAAAAAGTCAAACCAAAACTCTCATGTGAGATATTATTGGATGAAGAGAGGAATAAAGGAAAAGTATATGATATTTCATTAGATGAGTAAAGCAAGATGAGAGATGCAGCCTAGTAGTTTCTATCTTTTAAATTTGTCTTTTAATCTGTATGCTTCTGTATGTCTGTAGTTATTTTTTTTCCAGTTTCTATATAGTGAAATCATTATATAACACAGAAGTTATTTACTACTTAAGTTTTTAACCAAACTTTTTAAAAAAGTGATTTGAAATGGAATATTTTATATGTAGTATAGGACAATTAACTGCAAGTGAATGCCATAAAATAACTTTTTGTCAGAAGAAAGGGATAAAGAATGTTAATTCCTTAAGTGAAGAAGACAAAAGATTATTGTGTTTAAGAACTGAAACTGAATTAGATTAAATTCGAACTATTTGCTTCCATCATGAAAGTTTATTCTTGAAGAAATTTGAGTTGTGTCACAAAACCTGCAGTGATCCATTGAAAAAGCATAAAGGACCAATTAAAAAATCCTTGCGACCTGTTACATTGCAGCAATCTAAATGTTTATCAGAAAAAGGATTTAAAGTTAAACCAGGAGAAAAAATATGTCCTAAATGTAGAGAACTCATTTACAAGAGTGATGAATACTTAGTCAGTAATATAGAAGAGGAATATAACTACACAGGGCAGGCAGATTCTGGTTTAAGGATAGAAGAAAAACACAATAGAGAAGAAGCTATAGAAAAGCTCAATGTATTCCTTAAAGAGATGGAATGTTCACCTTTGAAACTGCATGGCTTAGGGGAGACCAGTAAAAGATCTTATGGAAAAAGAAAATTTGAAAAATTACAGAAAAATATCGAAGACAATTTTAGAAAAGTACTTAATGTAGAAGTCTCACCTACAGTAAATGGAACAAAAAAAATTGTATCCGAAAAAGCAGCTGATTTGGATAAACTGGTAGAAGTAATGAAAGAAAATATAAAATGTGCCCCTAGGAATAAGCAAATACAAATGCTAACAATTCCAGCTGCCTTGTCTTGGCCAAGAAAAATAATTCAACAAATATTTGATGTCTCAGATTATTCTGTTCGGCAAGCCCAAAATATTTTTAAAGAAAAAGGATTTTTAGCTGAACCAGACTATCAACGTGGTAAAAGGCTTTCACCAGAAACCGTTGATGTGATCTGATCAGAAACTTTTACCAAAGTGATGAACAGTCAAGAATAATGCCAGGTATGAAAGATGTTATCAGCATAGGAAAAAATGAATATCAGCAAAAAAGGTTGATACTAGGCAATCGTAAAGAACTACATTCAGCTTTTAAAAAAGGAGAATCCTAACATTAATGTGGGTTTCTCCAAATTTTGTACATTACGGCCAAAATGGTGCGTTTTAGCTGGTTCTAGTGGTACCCATAGTGTATGTGTATGCACAATCCCTCAAAATGTGATATTGCTTCTTTATGCTGCACAAATCAATGATACATCTAAGGACATAATGAAATTCTTATTGTGTCAAGAGCCAACAAGAGAATGTATGCTCAGACATTGTCCTGCATGCCCTGAAAAGCATAATCTTATTGATTATTTAAAGTCAAAATTTGAAGAATATGATGAAAATGAATCTATCGAATTTTCGCAATTAGAACACAGATGATTAAAAGTACTGCAACATTAGATGATTTCATCGATGATTTAATGAACAAAATTGAACGACTGATTCCTCACTCTTTTATAGCTAAATCACAATCTTTATTCTTCAAAAACCTAAAAGAAAATCTTCAATTAAATACAGCAATCATTCTTCTAGACTTTAGTGAAAATTATGCATTTGTCGTACAAGACGAAGCACAGGGATATCATTGGACTTCTGAATCTTGCACTTTACATTCCATGTTGGTTCATTATAGAAATTCTGAAGGAGTGAAGATGGTCTCATTCCATTGTATCATCAGTGATGATTTGAAGCATGATGTAAGTATGGTGTATAAAAGTCAGGAAAAAGTTTTGAAATTTGTTAAAGAAAATTCTCCACATATTGAAGAAGTACATTACTTTAGTGATAGATGTGCAGCACAGTATAAGAATAAATACAATTTCCTTAATCTTTCCCACCATGAGAATGATTTCAACTTAAAAGCAGTGTGGTTCTTTTTTGTCACAAACCATTGCAAATCAGAATGTGATGGCATTGGTGGAACTGCAAAATGGTTAGCCCGAAAAGAGTCTTCAGAGACACTTAGATAATCAAATTATATCTCCAAAAGCATTTTTTGATTTCTGTGTTACACATATCTCAAGCATAAATTTTCATTTCGTTAGTAGAGATGAATTTCAGATAACTCGTTCATTTCTGGAAGCATCCTTCAAAGATCTTCAGACACTTCCTGGGACTCGCAATTTCCATTACTTTCGACCACTGGATTCAGTAGGCACTATGATGTTTTAGTAAAATTTCTGCATCCAAGTGGACCTTTGCCATCATTTTACTGGCCTAGCCCTGATGATATTTGTGAAATACCATTTCCTCATGTACTAAGTGTTGTAGAACCTCCTCATACAATAACTGGAAGAACATATGTCTTTTCTAAAGAGTGTATGCTCTTAGTAGAAAAGAAGATGAAAAACAGACAGTTGCATGAAAAAGGAGCTAAAAAACATTGAACTGGTAAATTATAAGATTTAATAAATTATGACTCAACATTACATAAAAACTTAATTTTCATGTTTTTTTACTAAAATCTGTGTATGTAAATCAGGGTTGTAGTGGGTAACTGTCCAGGTACCCACCCAGCTACCTGCCTGGGCTGGGTTTTTTATAAAAAACCCAGGTTTTTTACAACTATAAGGGTTGTAGTGGGTAGCTGCCTGGGTACCCACCCAACTACCCGCCTGGGCTGGGTTTTTTTTATAAAAAACCCGGGTTTTTTACAACCCTGATGTAAATTGCTGCAGGCAAATTATAAATTTTACGTTATCCTATTTTTTATTTGTTTATTATTTACTCATGTTTAACTATTTTAAAATAAAAAAAGCTTATATATTAAAGTTTAATATGAATTCAACTTTTATTTTTAATGTGTTTTATTGTTTAATTTTGATATTTATTATTAATAATTCAGTTTTTAAATATGTGTAAACATCTTGTCTTAATAGTCATTTTTGTGAAAAAGGGGGGATGGGAGGGGGAATCACTAAAAGTGCCGTAATTTTTTTCATTGGGTAAGTTAAAGCACATGTTTATGATCATTTTCAATAAAGAAATCATGAGTTTAATTTAGACACTCATGTTGAAAATTCAAAATTTTGAAAATTACTTTTTTGACAAAATTTTTTTTTATTCAATTTTAAAATTATTTAATATAAATTTAGACTGTTTAAATATTTTTTCCTTGCATTTTTAATGTTTTAACATTTTATATAAAAATTTTCAAAAAGATTTTAGCATTAGCAATTGAGAAATAAATTTTTTTGTAAACAGCAGCAGCTGAATCTGACAGTCGCACAAATGACAAATAATGCAAAATCAAGAAATTTCAAAGGGCGATAAAATTAAAATTAATTGAAATAAAGAAAAACAATATAAGGGGATTACTTATAACCATAAACAATAGAAGTACACAAAGTTTAATGAAAATCTGAGATGGTGGGTGTTGGGGCCTGGTTGAATTGACATTGATTTGACCCGTTAATCAGTATTTTTGTGTAAAGAAGTACATTTCTAATATCATCATACTAACATAAAACCCATACTTACACAGATACACACTTGACAATAGTAGTACTACAGTGGAGTCTCAAAAATCCGCACAGCTTGGGATTGGAGTCTGTGCAGATTTTAGAGCTTTGCGGATTCTGGATTAAATGATTTATTTTTTTAACGTACCTGTATCCATTTACAAGAAGAGCTTGTAATAATTCAATTTAAGCAAATCAAAACTTGAATCCCTTTTATTTACCTGTACATTATAATTTTAATACCCAAAATTATTTTTTATTACAATTTTTAAACACTTCTTGTACAGTTCTTTGCTTGAGAACTTTCATTTTCTCTTGATGAAGTTCCTTTTGAATTCTGTAAACAGTCATTATTTGCTGTTGGTCTATACAACTCAAAGCAAATGCAAAATAATAATGAAATGAGTGTTGCCAACCTTACATGAAATATAAAATAAATTAACTCACTACTTTCTATAGTGATTAAAAAAAAAAAAAATCTTTTATTGATTTTTGATTCAATTTTTGCATTCTACATTTGTCTATAAAGGCATCCCCTTTTCCCAAATTGTCCAAAGCACAATCCAAAGGACTTTTTTTACTCATAAAGGACTCATTTTCACAACTAGTCTCCAAAACAACTAGAATTCAATCAATAAAATATTTCTAGCAAAGATGTTTATTCACATCAAGTGATCAACCACGTGCTAGCAACAAAATGAATCACTCACAAAAGAAGTTTAACATCCATCAGCAAAGAAAGAATGCTACTCTTTTCTCTTCTCTCACATTCACCAATACACCCACCTCACTTTTTTTAATGGAACGATTTTGACCAACTTTAACATTAAATATCTCTTAAAATAATTCTTCGGTTTGAAAACTGTCTGCATCAGCATGTTTATGAAATATTTCTTTATAATACGACCGATTTCCATATTTTTGCATGCAGTATTTTTCTTAATATTAACGAAGAAAGACCTCCGGTCACAAAAAATAGCAGTGGTGACAGTGTTAGTTACTTTTTAGTAATAGAGATATTCCTGCATTGCTGCCCTTTTATTCTAGAGCTAACACTAATTACTGCACATACACACAAGAGGAAAATTCCCTAATAGTATCAGAACATCATCTTGTGAAAGATTTTAGGAAATACTTGGTAAAATTGGGAATCACAGGTAAAAAGCGGTAATATTATATATCAAACATGCAATTTAGCTTTTTTCTCCCCTTTCATATTTTTACTATAATTTTTCAATCTATCTTGGAAACACATAGAATATCCATTTAAAAAAGTAGCTTTTTGAGAAAATATAGAAAATAGCTATGCCTGCCTGTGAGAAACTACACAAAACGAATGTTAAAATAAAACCTTTGAACAAGGAACTGACTGCATGTAGAGAAAATAAAATATTGTAACATACATATACATAGCTTTGTGTTTTGACAATGAAACTGAACTCGTTACTGTAACAATAATAAATATTCCACCTACATTTTAGTATTTTAATATATTTATCTTTATTTAAAGCAACTTTAAAGTAATTTATAATTTAAAGGAAAGAAAAATGAAAGCTTGAGAGAAATTTTGGAAAAGAGTGTAGAGAATATTTAATCTAACTGTATAAGTGTAAAAAATGGTCAAAAAGTGTACATTTAAATTCAGCAAACATGGTAAAGAGTTCCAAAGTTCACCAATAGCCAGGCGTGTAGAATTTCTAGTAAATCTTACCAGCCAGCAAGATGCAACATATAGTTGAAAATTGTTATGTCAAAATTTATGCGGCTGCAAAAATAATTACTGTTACTACAATGCATTTTCATTTTTCTATAAAATTAAAAAATATATACAACAGAGGAAAGTTTAATATAGGATAAAACTTAGTATCATGTTTATATCACAGTAATTTGGAAAGTTGCAAAATATAGTTAACTAGAAAAAAAAATAAAGTTTTTGGCATATCTCTAAAGGTTGCAGTTTTCAAAGACTAAAAATTCACTCATCCTGTCAGAAAATTCATTTACTGATCATTATGCACCCAAAATAAATGCAACTAAAATGATGCATTTCTCCACCCCTGTTAGCTTACGATATAATACAATAGTGACAGTGCATTTCCATTTTTACATGCAAAAAATTCTATTGACATTATAAATATAGAAAATTGACAAGTATCTTTACCTTTGCTTGAATGCCAAAAGAGCTGAGTAAGATGCACAACCCTCTCTGAATTGATTTTAAATCATTGCACTCCCCTAAAATTCATGAAAATAAAAGTTACAATATTAAGTATTTATCATGTTCAGCTAGGAATTTTGATAAATATAAAATTGGGCATTTATAGCCAGCGAATTAGATTTTTTTTTTTTTCCAGTTATTTTGGATTTCAGAAGAACGTTAAACATGCAATAAGAAAAATATTCTTATTTATAATGCTATTGGTATTTGTACTTATTTAGAACTTAAATAACCTAAACTTATATAAAATTTATAAGAAAATTAATACTAAGAAATGTTTTAATAGTATACTGAAATTAAGTACAATGTTTTGCATTAGATTATGTGTTTCACAGGCTTTGCTTTGTATAGTCCTTAAATTGTGTACCACAATTTCCAAATAATAACCCTTGGACTACTTTAATAAATTTCAGAATTGTCACGTTAAACATCTAGTCAAAGAAACTAACTAGATGTATGTAACTACTACCTCAGCAGGAATCTGTTTAGGAAGAAATTGGGTCCTTTAAAGGACCATTCACAATTTTTTTCATTTCAAAACAGGACCCTTCACAAAATTTTTCACCTTAAAACAGGACTCTTCACAAAATTGTCTTAAAAATAGGCCTTTTACAAAACTTTACCATCTCAAAATTGAATTTTTCACAAATTTTATAATTTAAAAGTAAAATCTGACCTGTCACTTTTACATATAGGGTAATTCCGGGATTTATGCCACACATTTTTTTGAATTTGTGTATAAAGTCCATTGGTGGACATAAAATAAAAATAATCATGCTGTGCTATTTAATGTTCGATATACAATGTGTGTACTGCGGTGCATATGAAGGTGCATATATGCACCTATGGTCCCGAATGGTTTATTCGACCTTCTTTTTCGACACTTCCACTTTTTTGGAGTAGTTTTCTAAACATTCCTTGCAAAGAAGGTCTGTGTTACGTGTAATCCATTTTTTCATTATTATTTTCTTGACTTGCATCTTTCTTGCCTTTTTTACTTTTTATTTTTCCCTTTTTCTCCTTTGGTTTTAGTAAACTTGATGACATGCCTAACATGATTAGTCTGGGCAAAAAGAAACTAAAAATTAATAACACTTAACCATCCTGTACAAAAGAAACTGCGGCATGTATACCGGAATTGTAATGTGGCATGAATCCCATTTTGCATGATGCAGACTTCGGCCATCACACTTACCTGCCATTGCTAAGGAGAATGGCATAACCATGCACACAGTATTCTATATAAATGCTACACTTAGTTTTGACTCCGAAATCATGCATGCATTTAGTAATTAGTGTAAGAAAAGTATTTAAACATAACGTGTTTAAAAGTTTGGACAGTGAAATCAGGCACTTACGTCAAAATAAGGATTGTACTTCTACAAGTAAACATCGAAACTGGATTCATGCTATACATTGGTTAAAATAATCTCATTGCGCACCTGTACTGTGTGTTTGACAACCATCTATAGATAATTACAAGAAATACAAGGGGTGCGGCATCTATCCCATATACGGTGGCTCTCCCAGAGTTACTCTATAATGAAAATATGTATTTTACATACATATATCTTCTAAAAAATGTATAAACAAGAACCTGAATATAACAATCATTTCAAATTCACAAAATTATGACAAGATTTTTTACAAATCTAAAAAGCTGTTCACAATTTCACAAAGACAGGACCCTGGAAAAAAAGGCTGGACAGACCCCCTTCTTAGGCATGGAGTAAAAAATAGGAAAAAACAGTAGAAAATCTTTTCCACCTATAGAATGGTAATGATGCAAAACTCTTATAATTTAGACACATTTTAACAGTTATTTATACAATAAAATGAAATATAAATGTACATATGATTGTCATTTTCTGTTTATAACTTAAAAGTATTGAAAACAAAAAACAAACATGCAAATAACTATACTCATACACCTACCTTCATATATGGGGCATTCTCACAATCTTTTAACTTTCATGTCCCAGAATAATTTTTATCTAATACACTTTTTTGTGTTTTTTAATTTCATATACTTGGGACCATCCCATTGCATGATTGCACAACAATATTAACGAGATAAATAAGTTTGGACGATGTTAGGAGTCCAAACACATGGAAAACTCATCTACCGTCCCGTGTCCCTGATGCTGATTTTGAAGTTTAGAGCTGTCTGGATAAAATTGTTTCAATAAAAATAATTCAATGTAATTTTTTTCTGAAACTGGAACTATTGTTTTATATAAATATGTAGCTAAAAATTAAACGGCACACATTTTTAGGGTTGATAACATTTTTTTAACTCTGTCCCTGGGTTTTAGATTTTTTACCATCCCTCTTCTAAAAATTATACAGAAAATCACTTCAGATGCAGCAAGAGAATTATTTTCAAGTTTTTGCTCATGCAGAAGTATGCTAGAGAAAGAATATCTAAAATTCTTTGACAGGAAATTTACTGCAGAATATAAATCAGAATTTAAATATCAATTTCAAGCACCGTGGCTTTATTGGTAGTCTTACCGTCCCCAAGGTTTATTCCTGCACTTTTCGAGGTAAATTTAAAAAAAAATAATAATTTAATCCAATGTTAACAACCGTTTCGAAAAATCAATGAACATTGTGGCTATCACTTAGTCTTAACATGATTTTCCTAAAAATAGGTGGTAATTTTCCTTACCGTTCCATCCTTATCGTCTCTCTTTTTTGCCATTTCATCCCTTTTTTTACCATTTCATCCCTTTTTTCCTGTACCATCCCCCTTTTTTACTCTACCGGCCTTTCTTTAACACCCCTTTAAGACAACATTATACAAAAATTCTGTATTAAAAGTGCTACATTTTTATTATTTCTTATTTGAATGTCCTGTGGGTACTATGCAAATTCATTATAAGTAAAAATTTAAAAGAAAATAAAAAGTTATAGAGGTAAAATGGTAAGGAAAATTAAACTCTCAAATTTAACTTAAACCTCAGTTAAATAAAATATTTTTCACTGCTGACCCTTTTTTCTTTATTTTGAATCATTAAGGCATTCGTCTATCAGATTAAAATGTTAATTTAGCAAGTTTAATTTAGCCTGATTTTTTTTTCCCAAAAGTCAAAATATTGTGAGAATGCCCCATATAAGCAATGGATAGAATTAAAAAAGAAAAAAAAAATGCAGAATGACTCAAAGAAGGTATCTTTTTGCTTTTACTAGGGATGCACCGAATAGTGATTGTGGCCGAATATCGAATGTTCGGCCAGCAGAATATTAACTGCTAGGCCGAATACTGAATATTCGGCCTAATACCGAATATTCGATACTTTTATATTTCTAAGTTTAAAGGTATTAAAATGTTAAATTTTAAAACAATTTTACATAATATTTAAAACAGAAACTTTTATTATAATAAACAAGAGCATTTTACATTTAAGATTTATTATTTACATAAATATTCAAAAGGGACTGGCAGCGGTTAATGCACTGCGTTTACGTCTAAGAACGCATCATCATCATCTGGCAAGGAATTCTCGCCTGTGCCCCTTCAGTCCAGAGTGCTTGCAGCGCCCTCTCACTATCAATTTTGATACACAGAGGAAACAGAGACTAAAGTAAAAGTTAATAAATAATACAATCAATTCCAATTTTATATGGTGACAACTTAGCAAGAATAACTGTTCTACTCCCTTTGATTAAGCAAGGAAGTTTTTAAATGCATCCTAGATCGGTATATGGAGTGGGCATGGGCAATCATTTACAGAGATTGTAAACGTTCTTAAAATTTTAGCAAGAAACAGATTATTTTTTGGACAATGTTGAGGAACTTGCATTTGTACATAATTAATTCCTATGAAAATCCTCATGATGGTTAATTTTCTTAAATAATACTTAACAAACAAGAAATAAATAATGTAAAAGCATTCTCTTTTACTTAAGTATGATTCTGTTTCTAATTATTCTGAATATCTTTATAAATTGACTGTTAAATGTAGAAGTTGTATAAGGTTTTAAAAATTATGTTTAAAAAGTTTTTTAAGTATTCAGTTCAGCTGAATATTTTGATATTCAGCCAAACCGAATATTCAGTAACATGGCTGAATACCGAATAGAAACCGAATATGCAGTGCATCCATAGTTTGCAAAAACCAAAAACGAATAAGCTTTCTGTTCTCACAACACAAAAAATGTTTTTATAAAGTAAAGCAATGCATAGAATGACGTTCAACAAGGGAGAGGTAAAGATATTAAAACATTCTACTATCAGGCCTAAAAGTGACTTTCTTTAAAAATATTATAGGAAATATAGGAATTTTTATTTAAAAGTAAATATACCTACACACGTTTACGTAATATCACAGACCTCAACATTTTAAAGACTATATCATGAGTAAACTATTTAAAGTTCACTTCTGACTATTTCAGGAATTTTTAACTTTCTTCAGGAGTAAAATATTAGATTCAAGAGTTGTGCGAAATTTTTTTTTTCAAGCTATATTTTTAAATATTTTTTTATGATTATTTTCTGAATTATCTCCCTTATAGCATTTGCATTTATTAATACAAACATTAATTGAAATAAAAGTTATTTAATTTACTTTTATTTTTTTAAGTATGCAAAGTGTAAGTTTCTGCAAAATATTTTAATTTGCGAGCAATAACTCATTACGTAATTTATTTCAATTTGTACCAGTTTTGGCCACCCCTACACCCGTTATGGCCGTCTATGCACCAGTTTTGGTCATTCCATTATCATGTAATTTAACAAACATTTTAATTGATAACAAGTAAAAATAAAGCATGCAACATCTATTTTACCACACATTTATTTGTTTGCTGCATTAAGAGAATTTTGCAAATTTCTTGATGAATTGATAAAAACATTAAGTAAAGTATACTTATGTTGATTTTAACTGAAAATTTCAATTAAAAAAATATATATGTTTGAATTTGTTTTATAAAATGAACAACAGTGCCTATTATTGATTGTTTAGAACAGATTGTTTAGAACACTTGAATCTTCATCAAAGAGTTATAGTAGTCCAGGCAACAGAGACCGTTTAGGGGGTCTACCTAGCAAAATTCATGGTAGTTCTGGAAAAAGGCTTACTATCTGTTTTTTGGGTCGCTGAATCCAAATTTTTAACTTCCTACCAAAATTTCTCCTGGTAAACCCCCAAATTTTGGTAAAATGCCCCCAAAAAAGGTTTTTATTACAAAAATCAATTTTTTTATTGTTTTAGGGGGAAAGTATCTAGAAATTCAGATAGTAGATAAAATTTGCAACAAATAAGATATATGACGTAGGATGAATGGGGAGGGAAGGGATCTGCCTCGGAACATGCGCTGCGGTGCTTCGTGGACTAAGTTGTGCAGTTCCATTTAACAACTCACATTGTTTACATTCACCCTCCCATCTCTCCTTTGAACTTTCCCTATAAGTTTTACTGTTTTTTGGGTCACTGAATCCGAATTTTTAACTTCCTCCCAAAATTCTCCCCCACAATCCAACCCAAAATAGTTCTTTTTAAATTAATTTTTTTATTGTTTTAAGGAAAAAGTATGTAGAAATCCAGAAAGTAGACAAAATTTGCAACAAATAGGATATATAACATTATGACGTAGGATAAACGGGAAGAGGGAGGGCTGCCTCTGAACATGCACTGCGGCGCTACATGTACTAAGTTATGCAAATTCAGGCATTAGGGGATTTTACCTGGCAAAGTTAAGGCTAGTTTTGGATTTCGACTAACTTTGTTTTTTGGGTCGCTGAATCTGAATTTGTAACCTACCACCAAAATTTCACGCGGCAACCCCCCCCTCCCCCCCCAGTGGCGTAGCCAGGATTTCGTTTCGGGGGGGGGGGGGGGGGGGTCCAAAACTTTTTTCTTCAGGTTATATATATATAGTAAAACCTGTCAAGATGAAATCGTAAATATTGCTGTAAAATTCCGTTTTACACAGGTTTTTGTGTTATTAGGTGTATTTGTATAGTATTATTTTCCGTAGCACGGAATAGTTCTGTTTAGACAGAATTCCGTTATAGGCAGGTTCCATTTTTACAAGTTTTGTGTATTTATATAAGAATACTTATTTATGTCATATGAATAAAATAAAACTTGTCAAAATAGTAATTGTCTATAACAGAATCCTGTCTTTAACGGAAGCGTTACATGGTCTTAATATGAATTGCGATACAATTAAATTTGCCGAAAACCTGTCTGAAAGGGGATTTTCATTGTTCTTTAGTGAAACATAGTGAAACCTGTGAAAGTGGAATCTTTCTATAACGGAATCCTGTCTCAAACGGAAGAGTTTCAGACTGCGAAACGAACAATAGATCTTATTGAGGTTGTGCATGTGCATGTTAGAAGCATAATTAATTACACTTCTTTCTATGGAAGCCTGTCTAAAATGGAACTTTTTACCAGTCCCTTTGAATCTTGTCTTGACTGTGTATGTATAATAGAAGTATTTTGAGTAACTTTAAGAATTTAGGTATATCCTTATTTAATTTCTTAATTAAAAAAAAAGCATGGATAAAAAATGTAAGGCCAATCTCTATAACTGCAACTAATAATACATTGAAGTTACATTAATAATTACCAATGAAAAATATTCACTATGATTTAAAAAGCTGAGAGCATACTGAAGAGTTAAATTTAATTAACCCATTCGCTGTCATCCACAAGTATACTCGTGGCTTTAATTTATTAATTACTTTGTCACCACTAATTTAGAATTAAAAATATTGCCTCATTTATTGGCAGAAATTTCGCTGTATTAGTAAAGCGAAACTTACCTTTTTGAATTTGTGGTAGCAAACGACTTTTAACAAAAAAATTGAAAATTATTACTTTATAGTTTTGGCATCGAATGGGTTAAATCAAGTTTCATATTACATAACATTTGCCTACAATAAAGTTAGGATCAAGTGGTTAAGTTTAAAACAGCAATTTCCATGTTCAATTTCTTGCCATTGAATTAAGAACTTGTACTGTAATAGATATTGGATAATGATTTCACATAAGTATCAATTACGTGAGCCATTCATGCGATCCGCCGCACTCCCCATGGGAGTTTTTGAGATAACCCAGATAGCATGAACATTAGCAGCAAGTTTATTTTTTCTGATATTATCTTGCCGTGACAAATTTGAATTGAGAAATTCGCAGCAAATCTCCTTCAAGGTATACCATCACCCACTTGCATGAGTAGTTTGTTGTGAAACTCATGCAAGACTGTCTTTAAACCACTAAAGTGACGAAATTAAAAAAATCCCTCTGTTGAGAGAATAGACAATCAGCACATACACAGAAATTGCAGAAATTTTATTCAGTAGGCACCGCTTTTTCTAAGCGCTATACTTATTAAATACCAAAAAATGCTCGAAATGAATAGTACAAATAATACCTAAACCTGTTTGTGGTGATAAAACCGATGCAACTGACTTCTGACGGTGCTTTCGCATCAATAGACTTGATCAGGTCTATGGACCCCTTCGAAGGGGTTAAACTTTATAGTGTGGCATGGAAAGATTACAACTTTGCAGTAAGTCTGCAGTATTATTGATTACTTGTTTGCAATAAATTTGATAGAGTATGAATTTAACTTGCACAAGTTAACTGCAAATTCAAAATGTGGTGATTTCGGCGTTTGCGTTAATGAACTTTCAGTCTTGTCATGCTGAGCTTACTGCAACTTTGCAAGTTTTCAAAGCAAAACTTTTGCAAATTTTCTGCAAACTAAAAATGCTATGTCGGAAGGTTTTAACTTTAAGAAAAAGATCTTGCATTTTCAGTTACAGAAACTAGTAATGTAAGAAGCGCACACATCAAATATAGTTCATGCTGGATAAAGCAGTTTTGTCACAATTGTCTTATTCAGCTATAATTCTTTTGGGTTTCCATGTTTCATGTCTCGCCACTTTTGATACTATATTCGATCTAATAGTTGCTTCCGATATCTGGTCGTCTTTAAGGAAGTTAAATTTTTGTAATAAGTTTATTTGTGATGGATTAGCACTATTTTGGAAGTATTAGAATGAGTAAAAAATGGTTCATGGTGGTTTGTGTTTTTGTACTTCCCAGCCAATTTATTTTAGATGGTTCAAAACAGTTTTAGAACATTCTCCAAGTTCAGCAGTAAGCTTCGGACGGGTCGGATTTATGCAGCTCTGGAAGGGATACTTAGGAGTTCCGTGGAAGGGGGTAGCGGCGCCCTTCTAGGCCATTAATAATAATAAAATTCCAAATCTTCCGATTGTACCCTTAAACAACTTGACAGGAGAGTCAAGAATCTCATCTCTGTATATTTCAACATTCACAGTTGCACTGGTAAAAATGTGTCGGTCACTGCCACCATTCAAAATGATGTCCGTCCATACCACGATTCCACGACCTTTGTATCGATACCTTTCACGGATGTTTGCAGCCTTATTGCATGTGATTTTCTCCCTCCATATACACGTCTGTAGTAACTCTCTCAACAAAATCGGGATTCATCGGTAAAGAGAACTCGGCTCCAGTCCGTGGTACTCCAATGACGATGATCTCTGCACCACTTTAACCGGGCGCATTTCGCTACCGGAGTTAGTGGAACACAAATCATAGGTTTCCTTGCATGCAGCCTGTCACTCACAGTAAACCAGGATCGTCGAGTTCTTGTTGCTGCAGCAAACTCCCTGTAATCTGAACTGACTTCAATTGCCTATTTCTTTTAGCAATCGTTGGCAAATTACAGTCCTGAGAGCCTATTGTGGTGCGTTTTCTAACTTGTCCTGGTTGTCTGTGGACATTATACCAGTGTCTTTAAACCGTTTACAGATTCTTGACATGACGCTTTTGGCTATTTATAAGTCTTTACAGACCCCTAAGAGTGTCTGTTCTGCTTCCATTCTCCCTATCGCACGCAATTTCTCAAAATGTCTTCTGGACGACATATTCCACCTATTGGAAGCAAAGTTTTACCTAATTACACGTACAGTCCTTAAGAGGGCTGGTCACCCAGATTCCGAATTCTCCTCCGTAATGTTAAGTCTATGGGCATTTGATGCATTCATATATTTAAAATATCTTCTCGGGAAATTAATATTTTTAACTTCTATTTTTTGTATACACTTCCTAAAAGATGTCTTTTTTTTTTCTTATTTCTCAAAATATTTCTAAAGTATAGACTTAATTTTATATGAAGTGTTAAAATCTTACTCACTGTTCGCCCGCTTTTAATACATAAAATATTAAATTCAGCATAGATTTTAGAAATATTTTGAAAACTAAGAAAAAAAGAGACATCCTTTAAGATGAGTATACAGAAAAAAGATGTTAAAAATATGAATTTCCCGACAAGATATTTTAAATATACGAATGCATCAAAAGTCCATAGACTTAACATTACGGGGGAGAATTCCGAAGCTGAGTGACCAGCCCTCTTAAAGTTAGACTTCAAATTACCCACATGCGCTCCTTTTCACACATGAACCGAAAGAACGGGCTGAGGCTGAAAAATTTGCATACATTTCTGTAGCGAATGTTAATCCCATTGGACTACGTGATAACGGTGACATTGAGTTACCTTTGTGGAAATTCCCTTAATAGAATTAACATAAAGCACCTTTTTATGGTTGTTCTTTTAATTTTTCTTGCCAGTGTATTTTGAAAGTGGTAACAAATAACCAGTCCAAAAATAAAGTTTCTTTTATTAATTGCAGGCAGCAGATTTAAAGTAATTGTTAATATTGTCCGTTATAAAGTGAACAAAGATAAGGGTCACGAGACTCAACCAATGCACCGTTATTGCGTTTGTATAAACTCGTTCTTTCCCATAAGTGTCGACAACAGAACCCCATCGAAGTTCAATATAAAGAAGTTTTACATGTAATCTAGTTACAGTAAATTTGTGTAAACGGAATAGCAGGTATACTTGTATAGTTATCCTTCCATCTCGGGACATTAAAATATTTTTTTTTTTTTTTTTTTTTTTTTTTAAATGAGAGGATTCCGTGTTTTCAGTAAACCTGCCAAGAAGGATTCACAATTGGAACAAGTTTCATTTCAGATAGGTTTCAATCGTTAGCAAGCACAAAGTGTTGTTTTCGTCGAACCTTGAATTGCTTTCATTTGAGATACGTCATCTTCACAGATTTTGCTGTAATAGATTTATGCTCTTCAGAGGTGGTGTTATAGCAGCGGTTTCCAACCTGCGGTAGCGTACCCCTGGGGGTACATGGCTGGTCTGCTGGGGTATGTGAAAATAATTTTGGTAATGGCGGAAGTCACGAAAATGTTAGGAATATCAATGTAATTTGCATTGATTTATTATATGGTTGTGATAAGAGGATTACTAATAGAAAAAAGCATGTTTACGTTATCTCCTTGAGTAGAGAGGGGTAAGGGGGACGTGTTTATGAGAAATGGGGGTACTCCGAAATGAAAAACTTATGAAAGGAGTACGTGAAAGAAAAAAGTTTGGGAAGTGAGTACGTTTTAGCAGTTTTAAGGGATACTGTGAAAACGGAAAGTGTTTATAACGGAAACCTGTCTAAAACGGAAAAGTTGATAGTCCTGAAAAAAGACATACCTTTGAATTATACCTTCTAAGACGAACACCTCTCTAAAGCGGATTTTTTTATAGATCCTTTGTGATTTTGTCTTAGCAGTTTTTACTGTTGTATTTTATCCATTATTCAGTAAACCAGGTCTACTTTCGGGGGGGTCCGGACCCCCTGGACCCCCCCCCTTGGCTACGCCACTGCCCCTCCCTTCTCCCCCTCAAAAAAAAATTTTTTTTTGAAAATATTTGGTTTTTGAGAACAGCGTGCGGGGAATCTTCTGAGGCACCCCCCTCTGCCCGTTTATCCTACGTGATAATTTCATATATCCTATTTGTTGCAAATTTTGTCTACTTTCTGAATTTCTACATACATTTCCCCTAAAACAATAAAAAAATTAATCTAAAAACAACTATTTTGGGGGAATTGCCGGGAGGGGAGAGGAGAATTTGGGGGGGGGGGGGGGAGTTAAAAATTTGGGTTCAGCGATCCAAAAAACTTAAAGTAAACCTTATAGGGAAAGTTCAGAAGGGAGATGGGAGGCGAATGTAAACGATGTGAGTACCTTATTAATGTATACTGCTTCTTTGCAAGTTATTTTAGGGTGTGATTTCATAACGGAGTCGTACCATTTCATGTCTGGTCTTCCATCTTGAAGGCTGCAATTTTCTGAACACAGGGCTTGAATTTCAGGGCAGGATGGCGGGATTCAGGCCCAAAATTTTAAAATCCCGCCCAAAAGAATATCATGGGTGCAAAGTTTCCATCCAAAAAACTTCACCCTTTTCTGGAAAGTTTTCATTTTTAAACTACGATCAACTCCCGCGAATGCCTAGCAAATTTTGTGGTATTTTTGAGCGACCGAATGACACATTTTGCAAGTTTTTTACCGCGAAAGATCGTTAAAATTTAAGGTTTTTTTTCTGCAACCGATAGATAAATTTCACTATTTTTTCCGCAATATCAGTTGACAAGTTTCGCGTTTTTTTCCAGGACCAATTAGCAAATTTAGAAGTGATTCTGGTCCAAATTTTCCGAAAAATTAAGGCATTCAGTTCCAAAAATTATAAAGTCGGTCATCAGTTTGAAATGCGAATTTTGTCAAAGGATCACAGAAAACAACGTGAATTTCAGCAAAAGATCGCGGAAAAAATTGAATTTTCGTCAAAGGATTGTGAAAAAATGCAAATTTCATCAAAGGATTGTGTAAAAACGCAAATTTCATCAAAGGATCGCGTAAAAACGCAAATTACGGCAAAGCACCATGGAAAATAACCCGAGTTTCGGAAAAGGGATCATGAAAAAAAAAAAGCAAATTTCGTCAAAGGATCGCGGAATAAAAGTGAATTTAGTCAAAGTTATCCCTATAGAAAGGATGATTCTGAGTAAAAAAAAAAAAAAAAATTCTGAAATTCACAGCAAATGTTATGAAAGGTTAAGGCAGGAGGGGGAGGGGAAATCCCTCCCTGTACTAATTATGCTTTTTTTCCACTAGTATATAAAATTCTAAGTTTTCTATTGCTACTCAAACAAAAACATTCAAATTTTGCAAGAAAATAAATAATATATAAATTAATTAAACAAAGCCAGCTCTTAGCCTCTTCATCAAGATTTTGACAGAAAAACAGCAAAACTTTGAAATATTATTTTCTGCTTCCTGATTAGTTTGATTAAAAGTGTCAACAATAACACAGTTTTATAATACATACAAGAGGGAATTATATATAAAACAAAATAATAATTAAAGCTAAATATTTATTAGTTATTTTTTTATGAACCAAAAACATGAAGGGGTGTCCATTACTGGCACATCTGCCCTATATGTATATATAACACTGGTGCCCGGCTAACTGAAAAGTACCTTTTTTTCACCAAAATAATAAAGTATTATTACTAAACTAAATTTTAATTTACTAATTTTGTTATGCAATTCAATTATGTTAGTAGAACATAGCAACTTGCAAGAACAAATTTTCTATTCACAAAACAAAACATTTTATAATTAGTAAAGTAATGTAAGTAATGAGGGAAGTTAACAAACTGAACATTCACTGTTAAAGAAAAAGGGGAAGATGAAAGTATTAAAATATTCTCTTTCCAAAGCCGGGTTGCCAGCTTTTAGCCAAGCCCTAAGAAGCCGGCTGGCTTTTTTTTTTGGTTTTGAGTTTTGACCACTTAAAAAAAGACAGTACTTTTAAAAAAGGTGGTTTATAGCTAATTCATATTAAATTTGGATTTCAGGATTGGCAAGTTTCTTCCAAAATGGAAAAAAAAATAAAATTTTCTTCAAATTTCAAGCAAGTTTCTTCCAAAATGAAAGAAATAGGTTTCTTCCAAGCGGAAGAAATAGGTTTCTTCCAAGCAGAAGAAACTGCTATTCTTGCCAAAATCGCACGCCTGTCTAAAGCTTTTCAATCATTGGCTACTTCGAGAAAAGAAATTTTGTCCAAAACATACAAAATCAATTAAAAGTTATCCATTTCAATTTAACTAGCATATTTTTGTATTTAATTAGACTTCTGAAACTAGTAGTAAATAGTATCTAGATCATTTACCAACAGCAGGCAGAATGAAACTAATAAAAGACAGTGCTTTTAATTTATATCAATTTTATTAAGGTAAGTAGTAGACTCAATTAAATCTGCAACCCTAAAACCCACAAACGCCTAAAATCCACACATCATTGCAGATGTAAACAATGAAACTTTCAATTCAGATGTAGGGACAAAATTACACATTTTTTTAATTTTCATATCATTCTGTACATATTTTAATATGTAATTCTCGTTAATATGACTGAACTCATGCTTTTTCATGATGGAAGTATAAATTTATTTCTGAAAAAAAAAATTATATATCAAGATATTGCTGATATCACAGTTAATTGCAATATTTTTACCAGATATATTTATGTATTAATCAAGCTTTTTCAGTTATTAAGTCTGGCTAAACCTGAAATAAAACTTCCTTGTTATTTTGATGTGAATTAGTAGGGTATCTTTATGAGGGAAGTTTCATTCAATAATTCAAGAAAAATGTATCTCATATATATCAGCGGTAGAATTGATAAAAAAAAGTCACTGGTCCCAAGGACCAGTAAACATCAGAGTCTACTGGTCCGCAGACATCGTCACTGGCCCGCTACATAAAATTCTATGAATTACCTTTAACCCTTTGAGTGACAACCCTCCCCTCCTCCTCCTAGAAGATAAACCAAACTTCCTTTCAGTTACCCAAAATTTTCGGCATAATAAAAATGAAAAATTCTAATTTGCTAAAAATTAAATAAACAGTACATAAACAAAAACTATAAAATTATTAATTACGTATTTTATTTCCGATTATTTATTTCAACTGTCTAAGTTTTAATGTGATTTTTTATTTTTTTAAATAAAATAAAATTCTGTGGTTTGTGTTTGGTTGCGATTTTCTCAGAGACGGGAAAATTTACCTATCAGAGAGGGAAAAAAATTACTGGTCCTGCGGACCACTAAATTTTTTAAATTAGTGGTCCGATTGAATTTTTAGTGGTCTCGGACCAGCGGACCACCAAGGATTTCGAACGCTGTATATTATGCATGTTTAATTATATACTATTAATTATTTACTTGACCTCTGCTCTTAATAATTTAATCATTTTTAAAATTATCTTAATTTTTGTTATCTTAATTTAATACTTTACTTAAATATTTTCATATTTTACTATATTGTAAGCATTCATTATAATTTTGATTGCATTATTACATTCAAATTACTGCTTAAAAATGTAAACAAAGCATAACCAGAAATCTGTAAAATTCTAAAATCTGCACAACCTGTGGTTTCAATCTGTGCGGATTTGAGAGAGTCTACTGTAATACACAATAATAACTGTATTTAAAAATTTCATTAAAATCCTTATTTTTCTTACTACATTGCAACTTGGTATAACAAAACAAAAGTATTTTAGAAGTAGGATTAGGTTGCTGCAAATGGTTTCTCAACTTAGAATGGATGAATGCAAAAGATGAAAAAATTCTTTCAAGTTTTACAGAATTTAAAGGAGTATTTAAAAGCATTTCGACATACACACAGACATTTTTAGAACATTAGCCTTTTAAAATCAGCATTGAGATATGCATGCTAGATGCTAGTATAAATATGTACAAATTCATTTATTTACTGTGCTGCACAGTAAAATAATGTATAAACAAACACTTTTAAATAACACATTTTTATATGAAAAATAAAGAATTTTACAGAAATGGCATGAATGTAAGATTGTCTACTTTTTCATTCCCTAACTTGTTGTGCAGTTTAATTTTCAACAGTTGTTCTAGGTAAATATTGTCCCACATCATTATTGAATGTATATTTAAAAATTCAACTTCAAATGTAAAACTAAGAAATTTTATGTACAATTGTCATAAACATAATACAAAATCTGCAATTCAAATATTTTCAATTAATAATGGTAGAAGTCTAAGATTTATTTCAATTTTATTTGAATGGAATCTAATTTTTTTAGGGTGTTTAAGTATCATATTGTATGAATTTTATTTATATTTTTGAATCTTCAATTGGCTTAACTTATTTGTTACAAAACTTAACATTAAATGTAGAATTAATTGAATGAAATATCTTAATATCTGTCCCTTCTCGGGCTTAAGCAATGCAGGAAATAAAGTTTGTTTTTGTTTTTAATTTGTTCTTCAAATTATGTTTTTGTTTAATTGTTTTTGATTGTAGAGAATTAGAATGAAATTCTTAAAAGTTAAATTTCCTGAAACTGCTTGATATATTAATTGTACTAATTAGTAATACACATATGGAGGAGGAAATGAAACTGCACGTTTTCGTTTTTAAATACTAAAAAAATTATATATAATAAAGCTGCACAAGTGATGTCCGAGGCTGCTGATCAGCACATTTACTAGTTTCCTTATTAACTATACATTTAATATTATATTATTTATTATGTACATAATTAGTTTATCATAGAAAAATAATCTAACAAAGAATAGCTTTTAATAACTCATTTGACTTTAATAAAATTGTCTATTTTAAAAACATGAGCTTTAGCGCATTTAAGCCCATAGCCCATATTAGTGATGGGCGATTCTCGAGAATTCGACAATCGAGAAAAATCGTCATCGTAAAAAGTCACAATCGATACAGCCATCGATTAATTCATAGAATCTACAATCGAGATGTTTTACAATCGATTATAACGAGAAAAGCTAAAAACAGTTATTGGAAAACTTAGCTATTATTCTGGCCGACAATTTCATAGTAGTGATAGGGCTTAGTGATGGGCGATTCTCGAAAATTTACCAATCGAAAAAAATCGTTATCGTAAAATACACAATCGATACAGTCATCGATTACTTTCGAGAATCTACAAAGGAGATATTCTAGAATCGATTATTGAAATCATTGTTTTTACATATATATAAGGCAGATTTTATTAAATATAGGGTAACTGAAAACAGATGGAATAAAAAAAAAAAAAAACCAAAGGGGGGCTATAAAGGAGCCATAAGACTGGAAAAGTCTTGTAAGGGTGCCCCCTGGTTGAAAAAAGTTGTAAAAACGCGAGTATTTATGAAGCGGTAAGGGGAGTTTAAGTATCAAAAATTAGAATTTTTCGGCAATTAGCACCAAAATGGCCAAAGAAATAAGAATCAAAAGCACCCCCTAGTGGCAGAAATATGAACTAAAGGATGATAAAAGGGATCAAAAATTTTTATTGATTTTTCTACGTCATTTGAGATTGGATCTTTAATTTCCCCATTTTTATAAAGTCTTTGACTGGAATACATTAAACGAACTCCCGCGGGGAGCAAAGTAGGAAGGAGGGGCAAGGAAAGTGCATAATATGAATAAGTGGTCACAGGACTTTCCAACGATATGGCACATGAGGGGTGTCGGCTAAATTTAGTAAAGTGCCCCCGCTTGGGGGCAAAGTAAGGGGAGGGGCGCGGGCGATATATAAAATGAAATAGTAGTCACAGAGCTTTCCAATGATATATCACATGAGAGGTGTCAGCAAAAGATAGAAAAGAGTCCCAACTCCCAGGATTCCAATTATCGTGCCCCCTCCCCCCCCCCCGAAATATACCCTGCCCATCCTTCTCTTTGAAATTTTCATATATTAAAAATTATTTATCGGAGGGCTCCGTAAAAAAAATCCGATCTAAAATGTTTAAAAACGCTACGATTTCAAAAAAGTTCGAAAAGTGCCTCTCTCGGGGCACCAAACTAAGGAAGGAAGAAGAAAGGTTCATAATATGAAAGAGTAACTTTGCGATGATAACCGAAAACTTTCCGATGATAGATCAAATGACTGGTCCAAAAAAAGTTTGAAATCTACCCCTCCCACGTGGGTTCCCTCTTTTATCTTAGAATATACCCGGAAATCACGCAGCCCCACTTTTAAAATTTTATATTTAATAAATAATATTTATCGGAGAGCTCCATTAAAAAACCTCATTTAATGATATTTATTGTAAAAATCTCTACAATTAAAAAAAAAAAGTCACCCCCGCACCGCTCCCCCCCCCCCCCCCCCCCCCCGAACCCCTTCCGGAATTCAACTCTGGGAGGAGAAAGGTTCATAATATGAAAGAGTGGTGAAAGGACTTTCCGATGATATGATGACAAGGAGAGGTTTGGTAAAAGTTTGAAAATTACCCGCCCCCCCCCCCTCCCTTTGTGCACTCTCGCGCACCCCAGAATTCACTCACCTTCCTCTTTGAACTTTTTATATTTAATAAATAGTATTTATCTGAGTCTCCAGGTATGGGGCAGCTTGGCAGAGCTAAAATAAGAGAAACATTGAAAATTCAGGGCAAAATGACACTAAATTTAACAGTAAAGTTTGAAACTAGGACTATACAGAACTAAATACATAAACCACTGTGCTTCATAACCCACATCGGTTAATAGCAATAAAATGATAAGTGCCAGTTAAACTGATGGCATTGAGCTCACAGGTTATTAACACTAACTGTATATTATACTCTTATTTCAAAGAATAATGTCCCTCAAAAAATAAATGAAGGGAAATATCCCCCGTTTGCCCCTTTTATACTTAACCAATGAACCTCCAAATCTAATCAGGGAAACTCCTTAACTATAATAAATCAGTATATCAAATTAGATAATTCTGCATGAAAAAAAGAAACATATCGCTAAATTAAGGGTGGTCTAACCCCTTTAACCCTTTTATACTTAACTAATGAACCTCCAAATCAAATCAGGAAAGCTCCTTATCAGAACAAACATAGAAAAAAAATTAAAGTAAATTAAATAATTCTCCATGAAAATCCATTTATCTAAATTAACGGGAGGGGACTTGCCCCCTTTTCGCCCTTGTATACTTAACCAATGAACCTCCAAATCTAATGAAGGAAGCGCCATATCGGAATAAATCGGTATATTAAATTTGAAGCGAATCCAATAATTCTGCATGAAAAACCCTTTTATCTAAATTAAGGGGAGACTAGCCCCTCCCCTTTATACTTAACACACAAACCTCCAAATCTAATCAAGGCAGCTTCTTGACATAATAAACCGGTATCCCAAATTTGGAGCAAATCGAATAATTCTGCATGAAAAACCCATTTATCTAAATTAAGGAGGGGTCTAACCCCCCTTTCCCCCCTTTATACTTAACTAATGAACCTCCAAGTTTAATCAGGGAAGCTCCTTAACATAATAAACCGGTATACCAAATTTGGAACAAATCGAGTAATTCTGCATGAAACACCCATTTATCTAAATTAAGTGGGGGACCAGCCCCCCTTCTCCCCCTTTATCCTTAACCAATGAACTTCCAAGTTTAATCAGGGAAGCTCCTTAACATAATAAACCGGTATACCAAATTTGGAGCAAATCAAATAATTCTGCATGAAAAGCCCATTTATCTAAATTAAGGGGGGACCAGCACCCCTTCTCCCCCCTTTATACTTAACCTGTAAACCTCCAAATCTAATCAAGGCAACTTCTTAACATAATGAACCGGTATACCAAATTTGGAGCAAATCGAATAATTCTGCATGAAAAACCCATTTATCTAAATTAAGGAGGGGGTCTACCCCCCTTTCCCCCCTTCATATTTAACTAATGAACCTCCAAGTTTAATCAGGGAAGCTCCTTAACATAATAAACCGGTATATGAAATTTGGAGCAAATCGAAGAACTCTGCATGAAAAACCTATTTATCTAAATTAAGGAGGGGGGGGGGGGGGGTCCAGCCCCCTTTATCCTTAACCAATGAACCGTCAAAACTAAACAGCGGAACGCCTTATCAGAATGAACTTAAAAAAAATTGAAGCAAATCGTACATTTTAATCAAGAGTTATCGCGTTACGTACATACATACGTACGTACAGTACATGCATACACACAGAACCGACGGGTACATTAGCTCTCAGGCTTAGATAGCCTGTGAGCTAAAAAGAGATTGGATAAGCAGATGGACTCCTTTGAGAAATTATGACTTAAACCAGAAATGCGGTAAGTTTGACTCTGAAAGCTTCATTTCCATCTCGCATTTCGGCAAATCTCATCTCGATGATTTTTCCAGCATTTCGACGCTTCCAGACGGGAATCTGCTCGATGGTTAGTTCTCTCGCGGTTTTAAACCTTTCGGGATGGGAAGTCTCTCGAAAGTTTCCTCTCGCCCTTTTCAACCTTTCCCGATGGGAAGCCTCTCGCTTGTTACTCTCGTCCTTTTCGAAATCTCCCTATGAAAAGCCTTTCGAGAATTTCTCTCGCGCTTTTCAACATTTCGCTATGAGAAGCTTTTCGAGGATTTCTCTCGTCCTCGGCAGAGAAAAAAAGTAAGAAAATTTATCGAGAGTACCAAGGGACGAGATAGAGAAAAAGGCATGACAATGAGTTGTGAAATGAAGCCCTAATTTTCAAAGTTTCTCTTATTTTAGCCCTACCAAGATGTCACATACCTGGAACCCTCCGATAAAAATTATTTATTAAATATAAAATTTTCAAAGAGGAAGGTGGGTCGGGTGATTTCGAGGGAGGAGGATGTGAGAGTGGACTCATGGGGTGCAATTTTAAAAATTTTACCGAACCCTTCCTGTGGCATATAATCGAAAAGCCCTTTGACCACTCTTTCATACTATGAACCTTTCTTCGCCCAAAGGGGGGTGGGGAAGGGGCGAACAAATTTTTAAAACCGTAGCCAATTTCTATAATAAATTTAAATATCACTTTAAATATGGGTTTTTTATGCAGTCTTCCGGTAAATATTATTTATTGAACATAAAAATTTTAAAGTGGCGGCTGTGTGAATTCCGTGGTGAAAGAGTGGGCCCACGGGGGGAGAGAGGGGGAGTAATTTTCAAACTTTTTTTGGACCAGTCATGTGATATGTCATCGGTAAGCTCTCGGATGACTCTTTCATATTATGAGACTTTCTTCCTTCCCTCCCCAATTTGGCCCCCACTGCGAGGGTAGTTTTTTCCGCTTTTATCATTTTAGATCGGATTTTCTTATAGAGTCCTCCGCTAAATATTATTTATAATATATGAAATTTCAGGACACTTTTCCAAATTTAGCCAAGACCCCTCATGTGACATATCGTTAGAAAGGTTTGTGACTACTTATTAGTGCTATGCACTTCCGGTGCCCCCCCCCCGGAGAACACTTTTCCAAATTTAGTCAGAACCCCTCTTATGAGATATCGTTGAAAAGGTCTGTGACTACTTATTGATGTTATGCACTTCCGGTGATAGTCCCCCCCACTCTTTGCCCCCCCCCCCCCCGGGGGACACTTTTTCAAATTTAGTCAAGACCCCTCGTGTGAGATATCGTTGGAAAGGTCTGTGACTACTTATTGATGTTATGTACCTACGGTGTCCCCACCACCACTTTGCCCCCCCCCCCCAGGGGGCACTTCTCCAAATTTAGCCAAGACCCCTCATGTGAGATATCGTTGGAAAGGTCTGTGACTATTTATTGATGTTATGCACCTCCGGTGACAGTCTCCCCCAATTTGCCCCTACCGGGGGACACTTTTTCAAATTTAGCCAAGACCCCTCATGTGAGATATCGTTGGAAAGGTCTGTGACTACTTATTGATGTTATGTACCTACGGTGTCCCCACCACCACTTTGCCCCCCCCCCAGGGGGCACTTCTCCAAATTTAGCCAAGACCCCTCATGTGAGATATCGTTGGAAAGGTCTGTGACTATTTATTGATGTTATGCACCTCCGGTGACAGTCTCCCCCAATTTGCCCCTCCCGGGGGACACTTTTTCAAATTTACCCAAGACCCCTCATGTGAGATATCGTTGGAAAGGTCTGTGACTACTTATTGATGTTATGCTCCTCCGGTGTCCATCCCCCCCATTTTGACCCCCCCCCTCTGGGGGGACGCTTTTCCAAATTTGCCCAAGACCCCACATGTGAGATATCGTTGGAAAGGTCTGTGACTACTTATTGATGTAATGCACCTCCGGTGACCGCCCCCCCCCCCCCACTTTTCCCCCACGGGGGTGTTTTTCTAAATTTAGCCGAAACCCCTCATGTGACATATTGTTGGAAAGGCTTATGAACACTTACTCATGTTATCCACCTCCCGCACCCCTCCCCCCTTTCCCCCCGTGGGGGGGGGGGGGGCATTTTTATAAACTCAGATCCAGACTTCTCATGTGACATATGGTTGGAAAGGCCTAAAGACCTGTGACAACTTAATCATATTATGCAGCTGCTGTGCCCCTCCGCTCGCTTTGACCCCTCCCCTAAGAGATCTGGTCCGACATTCATTCGTTTCGATATTATATTTTTTACAAGATTTTGTAGTGCATGCACACCACACCCGTCTGCTATCATATATCAGTGCCGTATATAGCGGGTAACCTGTTCGTGATTTCAGATTACAAGATTACGCATAAATTAGTGGCCCCAATTAAAGGAGGGGCCCGCTAGCGGTCGAAGTCACCTAGTCTTTATTAACATCGACTCATTCCAGTTCACCCGCAGACTATTCTTGATAAATGTATGACGTATATAATACATAATATATGATTTATAAAAGAAATTTGCAAACGGTAGTCATCGAGAAAAAATTTATACAATTGAAAAATATCGAGATGTCCATACAATCGAGAAAATCGAGAAAAACATCTCGTTATCGCCCATCACTAGCCCATATAATGTAACTGAAAATTTTTGCGTTTTCCTGTTAACGAGCTATAACAGTTACATACTTCATCTTCAATAGGTAATATTTTATAGTAGGTAATTTACATTAGTAAGCCTCAACAGCATATATCTATACAGTGGAAATCCAAATATAGTTACTATAGAGTCAGAGAGCCAGAAAACGGCCAAAAAGACAAACACTTTTAAACTTTCCTGGAAAGTGTTGACAACTATGGATTATACAGTAGACTCCCTCAAATCCGCACAGCTTGGGACTAGAGGTTTTGCGGATTTTAGAATTTTGCGGATTTCTGGTCATTGATTTGTTTACATTTTTGAAACATTAATTTCATTGGTAGTTAAGCAAGGAAATTATAATGAATGCTTACAATAAAGTGAAACATTAAAATAAGTAAAATATTAAAATAATTTATTAATTTAAAAGTAATTTTTAAAATAATTATGTAAAATTAAAATTTAGAAAAATATTAAATTATTACGAATGAAATTGATTTAATTCGATTCCAAAAGTCCTATGCTGTCATCTAGTGATAGCAAGGAGAACAGTGTTAATGCTAGTATCAGTATATATAGCTTATTGAGCTCACTATAACTTTTTTCATTGTTATTTAGAATATTGAATGCTTTTCTTATACTGCTTTGTATGTTTAGAAATAAATTTATCTATAATTTTTAGAAAAAATTCCGCGAAAAATAATTTTAAAATAGTGTTCCGGTTCATGGATTTTTCCATTTCGAACTCTGGAATTTTTGATATAGATATGCTAATTTATATCAAAATCAAAAGTAATGTAAATTTATTTAGTAATAAATCAGCTGTAATAGCCAAAAGAGAATGATTAACAAAAAATTTCGTAAAAAAAAAAACATTGCGGTAGTCTCTGATTTCGGCGCCATCTTGAATTTTGTTCCTGCAACTTAACTGTAAATTTTATTGTTTACATCTGAAAAAATACGCGGATTTTAGGGTCGCGGATTTGAGGGAGTCTACTGTATTTCTTTTTTAAACCTTTATTATCAAACGTTGCCTAATGGTTCTTGAAAAACATTATAAGTTTTGTTAACAAGATTAAAGTTTTTAATAAAACAGGTTAAATTGATTTCCGAAAAAAGTTACATTTTAAGCTTTAACTCTACACAGACAAGTTAAATTACATTAAAAATAATAATAATAATTAATTATTTTAAAGGGATGGTGTAAGTTGTAATTAATTTTCTTTTTTGATTTAAACCGTTCAGTGAGTTATGGATGGCATGAAACATTACCCATTTGCATATAGTATTATGAAATAAAGTATCGGAAAATTTTGAACATAAAAATGGCTTTTTATGTAAGCATGAGGCATTAAAAATTATTTTTTACAGATGTTACATGCAATTTCTGAATGATTAAAAATCAATGACCATGAATCAAAAGCCATTATCAACAAAAATATTTTTTCCACCCAACAATGCGAAACTTTTTGACACGTTTTCTTCCTGACTCATTTTTCACATAAAGGCATGATACTTGCAGGCATGATTATTAAAGTGTTTTGCAATCATTTTTTTTTTCATTTTCTGATAAACTAATTAATTATATCTTGAGTTATAACCGATTATTTTCTCAGGATAGCAGTTTTTTCCTTTCCTGTGCTGTCACATCCCAAAATTCAATTCAAAACGCCCACTTTGCAAAACACACATTTTCTGAAATATCCTCTGCCTTTACTGATAAATAGAAGAACACTTGGATTACGTATAATTTCTTAATAAGACTACCTGCCTATTTGATGCATTTGTGAACAAAAATAAAATTAAAAATGCGTCTGAAAGAAGTCAGTTTGGATTTGAGAACAGCCTTAATAAAAGCAATGCTCTTTAAAGTGCACATGTATATTATATGTATTAGTTTTGATGCATATCAATTAGTACAACAATATTTATCTTTTACTTAATATTATAGATATATTTTCCGCAAATTGGGCAAGCTTTCTTTATATTTCCCCTTTATTTATGGCATTTGAGTAGCATTTAGTGGCATTTGATAATTAAAATTTTTATAAGTATTCCATGTTTTTAATACAGATACCCATTTGTAAAAAAAAAAAAAAGTTAACATACTTGAGAAATTTGAAAAAGTTTGAGTTAAAAATAATTCATATGGGAAACTTTAATCATTGCTGAGTTTTTAGAATTTCATAAAATAATTTAGTTGATTTGATCAGATTTAAATCAAACAACTGTTTTTAATTTGTTTATTTTAATTGAAACGTTTTTAATTTTACACAATTTTCAAAGTGGACTGACTCTGCTTAAAGACCCAAATAAAAATACTTAGTTTTTTTATATTGTTTTTATTTTAAAAATATTAAATACAATATTTTATAAAATTTATAGTATTTTGATGAAAAAAATGTCAAGTTTCTGGTACTTCTGTCTCGATTTCTCTGAAGTTTCATTTTTTCCAGTATTCTCCAGTTGTACTTAAGTTAAAATCCGAAATACATTTATAAATATGTTTTTACGTTTACTAATTTTGAAATGTCACAAAGACAAGTGAATATTGAAAAACTGAATATGAAGACAGATTTTCCTGTTCCTTTTAAAACTAACTGCTTTACACTACTTAATTGCAAAATTTCTGTGCTATAAATAAAAACCGTATTAAATGTGGTTTTATTTTATAAACAGAAAATGTTTTTTATGTTTTTGTATTCAATGAATTTCTTCAGTGAAACCCATTGTAGTTCTATGGACACCTCAAATTAATAATGTATGACTTGTACCTTGAACTAGAGAACGATATAGCCAGGTAGATCAGGGAGTTTTGTTCATATTATAACAAGTTTAGAAAATGACAATGATCAGAGTCTAGAGACATAAATCAAGAGATCTATCCCATATGTGCATATAAACAGCTTTAGAATGGAAAAGGGAAAATAAGTTCCACGTTTCTGGGGGGGAAAAAAAAGAGCAGGAGAAATATTTTTATTTGAACTTTGATTACTGCATTAAAATTTTGTGAAGACACAAGACGGAAATTAGTGATACGAACATAAAGGCATTAATTCTGCGTAGTTTGAATTATACAGGATTCATACTAGTTTACACCAAAAGTAGCACATTAATGGTTAAATTTAAAAAGGAAAGAAGAGAAAATTGAAATATAAAACTGGCCCTTAACCCAATGGCAGATCTAGGGTGTGTGTGTGTGTGTGTGTGTGTGTGTGTGTGTGTGTGTGTGTGTGTGTGTGTGTGTGTGTGTGTGTGTGTGAAGGGGCGATCGCCCCCCCCCCTTCCCCTTGGGCTAATAAAGGGTTTGCGAAACGACATTATGTATCCTCACGGGAAATGACTTGGGACAGAGCTCGAGACCAGCGCGACCCGTCGCGGGTCACGCCAGTTCAAATCTACAAGACTGGGGTTGGGTCAGGTCTTCTCACTTTTAGAGCCGGGCCGTGTCCTGATCTTAAATTTTTCTGCAGATTCGGGTTGGGCCAGGCTTCTTTTTCTTTCAGGTCGGTGCTCGGCCTGGAATAAAAGCTAAACGTAATAAAAAATCTATTTTGTCAATCTAAAAATAACTTCAATTTCGCCAAAGGATCGCAGAAAAAATGCGAATTTCGTCAAAGGGTTGCGAAAAAAACTAACATTTTGTTAAAGGATTGCGTAGAACATACAAATATCTTCAAAGAATCGCAGAAAAAAGCGAATGTCCTCAAATAATCACTTAAAAAATGCGAATTTCGTCAAGGATTGCAGAAAAAATGCAAATTTGGTCAAAGGGCCGTGGAAAAAACGGGAAATTCTACAAATGATCGCGGAAAACGTGTATTTCGTCAAAGGGCAGCAGAAAAAACTCAAGTTTCGTCAAAGAATCGCGGAGAAAATGGGAATTTTGTCAAATAGCCCTGAAAAAACGCGCATTTCGTCAAAGGATCTTGATAAAAAAGTGCACATTTTATCAAAGAATCGCGAAATTTTGTCAAACGGTTGCGAAAGAAATGCGAATTCGTCAAAGGGTCACGAAAAAAACTCAAATTTCGCTGAAGAATTGTATAGAAAACGTGAATCCCTTCAAGGAATCTCGGAAAAAAGCGAATTTTGTCAAAAAATCGAAGCCAATTTTGTCAAAGAATTAAAAACGCGAATTTCGTCATAGGATCGCAAAAAAAAAAAACGCAAATTTTGTCAAAGTGTCGAGGGAAAAAACGCTAATTTTATCAAAGGACCGCAAAAGTACACTAATTTTGTCAAAGGATTGTGGAAGAAACGCAAATTTCGTCAAAGGGTCATGAAAGAAATGCGAATTTCATCAATTGGCTGCGGAAAAACACGAATTTTATTAAAGGGCTGTGAAAACATGCGAGTTTTGTCAAAGACTGGACAAAAACGCGAATTTTGTCAAAGAGTTGTGGAAGAAATGCGAATTTCATCAAAGAAAAAATACAGTGGTTTCTTTAGAAAACAGCACACATACATACACCTATGTTTATTATGATAGGTATAGTTTTTAATCTGAAATAATATACTGAACTAACTTTTGAAGAAAACGGCTCAGCTTGCAAGAAACTACACTCAGCCTGAAATCGATCTGAACTGGAAACAGCTAACCCGACCTGCAACAAAAATAATTACTGCCAGGAAGGAAATCCCCCTCTGCTGTAACCTTTCAGAAAATTTGCAATTTCAGAATTTTTCTTTTTACAAAGAATCACCCCTGATCAGGAGTTTTTCTTTTACTACGATTCTTGATTTTAGTTTAAAATAGCAACGATAGATGGCACTGCAATCAATAGGCACTAACTCTGCACCCAGAGGAGGAAGGCCAGAAATTGGGCCCCGATTTAATGACTATTATTTGTAGCGCTATCTATCGCTGCTATTTGAAAATTAAAATCAAGAATTCTAGTAAAAACCTCCTGACATCTTATATAACCCTCCTGCAACATTTTTTTACTTTCTTCTATCTTTACGAGAAGAAAGTATTGGATTCGTGAAAAATTTCGACTTCCGGTTTTCGACGGATTTATACGTTTTAGAATACTCAGAACACAATTTGATGGATTTTAGAAAATGTCTGTCTGTGACAAAAATTTTGTGGGCGCTCTATTTCAAGAACTAATGCACGGAATTTCACAAAACTCTATATTTAGTTAGACCTTGATATAAACTGGACCTGATTAGTTTTTGGTTAAAATCGCCCAACAGGTGGCATTGCTATGTGGCATTTTTCACGATTTCTGCAATAGCTATATCTCAATAAGTACAGCACAGATTTTCATAAAGCTTCAGATTCAGTTTGTCCAGGATATAGTTTGGTGCTGATTACTTTTTTGTGGAAATCGACCAACAGGTGGCGCTGCTATGCTGCATTATTCATGATTATCGCAATAGCTCTAACTCAAAAAATGCACGAATTTCCTTCAAACTTCAGATTCAGTTAGTCCCTGATATAAATTAGTGCTGTTTAATTTTTGGTGTAAATCACCCAACAGGTGGCGCTGCTGTGCTGCATTTTTCACAATTCCCGCAAGAGCTGTATCTCAAGAACTATTGCACGGATTTTCATCAAACTTCAGATTTAGTTAGTCCTTGACATGAATTGACGTATAAATTAGTGCTGTTTAATTTTTGGTGTAAATCGCTCAACAGGTGGCGCTGCTATGCTGTATTTTTGAGATTTCCGTAATAGATTTATCTCAAGAATTAATGCTTAGATTTTCGACAAACTTCAGATACAGGTATACCTTGATATCAGTTAGTGCTGCTTATTTTTGGTGTAAATTGCTCAACAGGTGGCGCTGCTATGCTACATATTTCAGAATTTCCGCTATAGCTCTATCTCAAGAACTAATGCACGAATTTTCATCCAACTTCAAATTCAGATATACTTTGATATGAATTGGTGCTAAATCGTTGTTATTTCTTGTATTATTTAAATTATTTAATTGATGTGATTTATATAGAAGAAAGTTTTGTGATGGCCACAACATACTAGTTTAAATTGCAGTCACCATTTGCAAGTTAATGAATTTTAAAATCAGTCAATCCATTTTAGGACGCCCGGTATGTGTTTTAATAAGCTTCAAAGCATTCTTTATTGAATTACAACTGATCTTAGCTATAAAGAAACAAGCTGTCTCATACCAAATTAGTATTTTTTACATAAACTTGAAGATTAAACAGTAGTCCTAAATAATTATTTGGCCGTGGCCGTTATGAAGCTTTTACTGTATGTAGTTTTTATCTTCGAAAATATTTTGACTTTCTTTTCAAAAATCGGGTCAACCCGAACCCTTCTCGCAAGAATGAAAACCCAATCCGAAACTGACCCAAACCCGGGATAATGTATGTCAATCTGCACCAAAACCAATGAGTTAGGCACAGCTAAAAAGTAGAAGTCAACCCGATCCGCAGCAGAAAAGTAGAAATCAACCCAACCCGCAGCAGAAAAGTAAAAGTCAACCGGACTTGAACCCGACCCACAGCAAAAAAGTAGAAGTTAACTCGACCTGCAGCAAAAAGTAGAATTCAACCGGACCCAAACGTGACCCACAGCAAAAATGTATAATTTAACCCGACCAGCAGCAAAAAATTGAAGTCAACCGGGCCCAAAGCAAAAAGTAGAAGTAACACGACCCACAGTGAAAACATCAGCCCACAGCCCCGGTCTGCGCATCAGATTGATCTCTCCAAATTTCTAAAATCGCCCCCCCCCCTTGAGGACCCTCCAGATCCGCCCTTGCCTTAACCACTAAACAATACAAAAAACTGGAGGGGCAAAAATTAAGTTTTGCCTTGCTCCTGAAAAACTAGATGGGCCTATGCCCCCCTTCGCCCCGCCAGATTACGCCCATGTTGTAATATTTAATGATGTAAAACTGTATATTTTTGTAGACCAGATGTGCCTAGATGTGTTTTTAAGATGTCCATATGTTAGCCACATGTACATTTTATATTATATATATATATATATATAGGTATTGTGTTGTGTATAATTTATATTGTTTTATTTTTGCAGTTTTTGTGTATGGACTGGAGCTCAAAAGTTTTTAGATTTTTTTTAACTAACAACAATAACAAAAAAAAGGTCAAATTTAATATTTTTGAAATCTTTAAACTTTTTTTTTAGATTCCAAAATGGCGAAAGGAAAGAAAAGGAATTCTTCAAAGAATCAAGATATTAGAAGAGAAGAATGTTCCTGGTATGTAATATTGAATTACTGTAATGATAAATCAATACAAAAACCCTTAACAGGTTAAAAGTTTGTGACGCAGCACTTTAGCTCTAAGAATTTTAAATTTGGAACTTAAAAATAATGATATCAAATTTTGAGTGACGTAATGCTATTAATTTACCTATACATATATATCAAAATTTATTCATTGATGCTTTATCATTTACATCTCATAAATTCGAATTATGAATTTTAAAAGATATGATATGAAAATTTAAGTGACGCCTTGATGTTGCTTAAAACGATTAGTTTTAAAATTCAATATAAATTTTCTTTTGGCTAAATACATTTACACATCTAAACAATACCTTTCATTTTCAAATGCACTGTTGAATATATTACTTTCACTGAATCTATATATTGCACTGAATTGTATTCATTTGAATAAATTGATTTATCTTTTGTGCCACACTATCCAAAAATCAAAAGTAAAATTTATGTAAATAGTTTTTGGGTCATATTATCCATTTGCATACATTTAACTTAGTTTGGATACAATGACGCAAAAACTATTTACATAAATTTTACTTTTGATTTTTGGATAGCGTGACACAAAAGATAAATCAATTCATTCAAATGAATACAATTCAGTGCATTATATAGATTGAGTGAAAGTAATATATTCAACAGTGCATTTGAAAATGAATAGTATTGTTTAGATGTGTAAATGTATTTAGCCAAAAGAAAATTTAAATTGAATTTTAAAACTAATCGTTTTAAGCAACATCAAGGCGTCACTTAAATTTTCATATCATATCTTTTAAAATTCATAATTCGAATTTATGAGATGTAAATGATAAAGCATCAATGAATAAATTTTGATATATATATGTATTAGGTAAATTAATAGCATTACGTCACTCAAAATTTGATATCATTATTTTTAAGTTCCAAATTTAAAATTCTTAGAGCTAAAGATAAAGTGCTGCGTCACAAACTTTTAACCCATTAAGGGTTTTTGTATTGATATCATTACTTTTTTTAGGTTAGTGATAAAAAGATAAAACCACAAAAAAAAAAATTAAAGACCAATGCAATAAATTCATAGTCATGATTTCCATTGACCTTTACAATCCTCCATCGAAAATGAATCAAAGTGTCACAAAAATTTATGAAAACACTCTGTGTGTGCATATTCCAAGATTTCATTACCTAAAATCGAGTTAAAGAAATCTTTTAAAATTTGAACTTTTTAACACTATAGATTACTCATAAATGTGATACAAATAGAAATAATTTATCTAACTGAAACTGTTTTAGCCAACATTTCAATTATCAAGTGTAAAATAAGCGATATTTGGAAATTTAAGCGTTCCATTTTGTTAAGATTTTACGTTTCCTTTCCACATGTTTCTATGAAAATGCAGACAGTTATTATAAAAGAATTTCATTTTTACTTTATATTTTTAATGTTTTGAACTCTTGCACTGTAATACACCAAAAGTGTTAACATTTTTCAACATGGTATGAAATATGCTAAAATTGACGACATATATATATATTTTTTATATATAAATACATGTAAAATAAAACTTTTTCACATTATGATCCACCTTAGGTTTATTATACAGCTATAAATAAATAAAACGAATCAAATTGTTCAATAATTTATGAAAACAATGTGTGTGCATTATTCCAAGATTTCATTAACTAAAATCAAGTTAAAGAAATCTTTTAAAATTTGAACTATTTAACACTATAGGTTACTCATACACATGATTCATATAGAAATAAGTTATCTAACTGAAACTGTTTTAGCCAACATTTCAATAATTAAGTGTAAAACAATCAGTATTTGGAAATTTAAGTGTTCCATATTTTTAAGAATTTATATTTCCTTTTTACATGTTTCTATGAAAAAGCAGACAGTTTTTATAAAGATATTTCATTTTTGCTTTATATTCTTAATGTTTTGAACTTTTGCGCTGTAATACACCAAAAGTCTTAAAATTTTTCAACATTGTATGAAATATGTTGAAATTGATAGGAAAAATTCTTATTTTTTTAAAAATGCATGTAAAACCTTTTTCACATTAAGATCCACCTTTGGTTTATTAAACAACCATAAATAAATAAAACAAATCAAAGTGTCACAAGAATTTATGAAAACAATGTGTGTGTGCATAATCCAAGATTTCATTAACTAAAATCGAGTTAAAGAAATCTTTTAAAATTTGAAATTTTTAAACCGTGAAAATAGAAAAATAATTTATCTAACTGAAACCGTTTTAGCCAAAATTTCAATCAGTAAGTGTAAAACAAGCGATATTTGTAAATTTAAGCATTCCTTGTTTTTAAGATTTTACGTTTCCTTTTTACATGTTTCTATGAAAAGCACACAGTTATTATAAGGATATTTCATTTCTGCTTTATATTGTTAATTGCTTGAACTCTTGCATTGCAATACACAAAAAGTCTTAAATTTTTTCAAGATTGTATGAAATACAGTAGACTCCCTCCAGTCCGCGACCCTAAAATCCACGAACGCCTAAAATCCGCGTATTTTTTCAGATGTAAACAGTGAAATTTACAGTTAAGGTGCAGGCACAAAATTCAAGATGGCGCCGAAATCAGCGACCACCGCCATGTTTTTTTTACTCAATTTTTTGTTAATTATTCTCTTTTGGCTATTACAGCTGATTTATTACTAAATAAGTTTATATTACTTTTGATTTTTATATAAATTAGCATATCTATATCAAAAATTCCAGGGCTCGAAATGGGAAAATCTACGAAACAGAACGCTATTTAAAAATTATATTTGCCGATTTTTTCTTTTTTTTTTTAAAGTATAGACAAATTTATTTCTAAACATACAAAGCAATATAAAAAAAAAAAAAACATTCAAGGCTCTAAATAACAATGAAAACAGTAACAGAGAGCGCAATAAGCTATATTAAACAGTAACAATGTTTCAATAAAAGTATGGAACGGAACGATATTTACCATAATTTTACGAATCGGAACTTTATCATAATTTCAAGAACCGGAATATCGCTCGATTTGTTCCAGTACATTTCGAGCCTTGAAAAATTCCCCTTTATTGTATTTTCTGTAGAATATTAGCAAGTGTAAACTGTAGTGGAATTGATTACTTTTCCGTTCGTTTCCTCGTGTTTCAATATTTATTATTTTTTCAATATTACGTACGCATTTTAATATGTAATTCTGATTAATACGACTAAATGCAAGCTTTTTTATGAAGAAAAATATGAATTTACTTCCGAAAAAAATCTAATGGCCCTGTTTTGTATATACAGTAAAGCGCTTATCTCTTATCTGTGCGTATAGACAACTGAGAAAAATCTTGAGAAAGGGGAAATGCGCGGAGGGAATGCGTGAAGCAACGGAACATGACAAATAAGACATAAGTTTCGTTTTGAGATCGCAGCGTGAAAGAGGTATCGACGTCAGTTATCATCAATGTTGAATTCAGACACTTTTTTCCGGGAGGGATTTCTGTGGCTCCGAGGATGGGGGGGGGGGGGGGGGGGGGGAATTGCACTTTTTGACCATTGAAAACACAATCTCAAATCTTCCGAGGGGGAGCATCTCATTGCTCCGAGGGGAGGAATGTCCCCCCAGGCCACCTCCTGAATTCAACACTGGTTTTAATCTAATGATTTTTATTTATTTATTTTTAATTTTACGTACGTATTTTAATATGTAATTCTGATTAATATGACTGAACTCAAGTTTTTTCATAAAGAAAATACGCATTTATTTCCGAAATAAATAAAGATGGCGCTAATATCATCGGCGATCGCGATCGTTTTCCAAAATATTTTTTAATTCATCAAGCTTTTTCGTTTATTAAATCTGGATAAACATGGCATAAAATTTCGTTATTGATGCAGATTCTTCATCAGAAACTGAATCTGATGAAGAACTTGAAAAAATTAATCTTGAAGAAGGTCTAGCCATAGGAGAAAAATATTTGAGCTTCCTGAAGCAGCAGAGCTTTATATATGAGCAACAGATAATGAATCATCAGCAGCTTCAGGATGCAATAACAAAAGAACGAAACAAAAAATTAAACAAACAACCATTTTATCCATGTTTCAAAAATATAAAATAAAAAAATAAGTAAAGTTTGTAAAAAAAAAAAAGAAGAAAAATTTATTTTTCCTCATTATTATGTATATTTAGTATTGTATGTTTGTATTTAGTGTTATTTATATGTATATTTATATATTATTTTATATTTATATTATATTGTATATTTATATGTGCATTTAGTATTGTATCTTAATTATTATTTACATGACTTAATTTTTAATATTTTTCTAAATTTTTTATTTTGCATAATTATTTTATTTAATAATTACTTACTTTTAAACTAATAAATTATTTTAATATTTTACTTAATTATTTTAATGTTTCACTTTATTGTAACCATTCATTATAATTTCCATTGCTCAACTACCAATCAAATTAATGTTCAAAAATGTAAACAAATAAATGACCAGAAATCCGCAAAATTCTAAAATCCGCACAACCTCTGGTCCCAAGCTGTGCGGATTTGAGGGAGTCTACTGTATATTGAAATTGATGAGTTTTGTACCGTGCATTTGAAAATAATAATTTCAGCTAAGCATTGACGTTTGTTTGGTTATGCTTAATGCAAACCTATGCTTTGCTCAAGCACCAATGAAACTTTAAAAATAACTTATTTTATCTCAATAAAGTTTTTGTTTATTTTACAATACACAGGTATATTTCCTTTAGTAGAATTATTGCTAATGTATTTATACCTACTTCTGCTTGCTATATGTGATTATTCCAAGAAATTATGTCTGGAATAAAAAAATCATGATCCATGCAGCGCTTTCAACTGTTCAAATGGTAAAAATGATCCAAAAATTAGATGCTAGACAGCCAGTAAATTTTCTTGTGAAATAATTTGACATAAATCTGAGCAGTGTGTTTATGACATGAAAATAAAATATCATGCTGAAAGTGATTCAAATGCAGAAATAAACATAAATGGGATATAAATGTTTAAATTTTCTTGAGCAACAATATAATAATGGACTACAAATCATAATGAATGCTTATAATAAAGTGAAATACAGTAAACTCTGTGAACTCCACAAAATGCATAATCTGCAAACATCTATTATCTGCACTACGTGGAAAGTAAGTAATGAAACTCATTTTAACATTTATGTTCATAGATGAATTTAAATGATGTGTTAATTTTCACTAAATAACAATTTTTCCTTGAAATAAACTGTGATTTAAGAAAATTCATACATTTTATACCCAGTACTCGAAAATAACAATTTGAGCTTGACCTTGTTTCTTTGGTTAGGCTTAATGCAAACCTATGCTTTGCTCAAGCTCCGATGAAACTTTAACAATAACTGATTATATCTCAACAAAGTTCTAGTTTCTTTTAAAATACACATGAATATTTCCTTTAGTAAAATTTCTGCTAATGTACCTATACCTACTTTTGAATGCCATATATGTGATTACTCTAAGGCATTATGTCTGGACTAACAAGAATCACGATTCATGTAGTGGTTTTACATTGTTCAATAGGTACAAATGATCAAAAAATTGGTTGCTAGATCATCAGTGAATTATCTTGTGAAATAATTTGCCATAAGTCTGACAAGTGTGTTTATGACATAGAAATAAAATAACAATATCATGCTCAGGGGTAGGAAAATGCATCATTTTACTAGCCACTGGCGAGTGAATTTTCTGACAGGATGACTGAATTTTTAGGTAGTTATTGAAAACTGCAAACTATACAGGTATGCCTAAAACGTTTTTTTAATATGTTGTTAGCTATATTTTCAACTTTCCTAATTACTGTGATGTAAACATGGTACAAAATTCTATTTTATATTAAACTTTCATCTCTTGTTTATATTTCTCAATTTTATAGGAAAGAAATATATGAAAATGCATTACAGTAATCAGTGACCTGGAGCCGGAAAATATTTGATGCTCCAGCTCCGCTCCGAGATAAAATACTGTGGCTCCGGCTCCGGGAACTGCTCCAACTCGGCGCCGACTTCGCACTTCTGAGTTGCAGATTTTCATTTACACATTTAATTTTTTGCTTGCAATTTCTTTCATTCTTTAACTTCATTAAAGATCTGACAAAATGCATTTTTCTTCTCAACAAACTTGAAATGCTTGTTCAGAAAATATGACATCTTTTAGCTTTTGCTTTTAAAATAGAAAGTTTGGTGGAATTTTAAACACAAAAATCTTAAATTTCTTCTACGCTTTTCAAACAACCAAAATTGTACGTGTAAACAACAGGCAGTCATATTTGTTTTCAAATAGTGTTGCCACTTAGCTCAAGTAGAAATGAAGTAGTGTTACCATATTTTTGTGAGAAGTTTTACATCTTTAATTAAAAAAAAAAAAAACCTTAAAAAATGATATAATTAAAATACTGAATAATGATGTAATTAAAATATTTTAAACCTGGACATTTAAAAGACTGAAAAAAAAAGATTAAAAAAAATAATAAAAAACTAAAGGAGCCCTGGAGCAGAGTAAATTTTAGAGCTCTAGCTTCAGGGAAAATACAGCTCCGGAGCACTCCGGCTCTGGGCTACGGTTCCAGCACCAGGTCTCTGACAGTAATAGTAACCAACTATTTTGAGTTGCATAATTTTGTCATAAAATTTTTTAACTGTACATTGCATTTTACTGGCTGTTGAAATAAATCCTTGGCTGGTAAGATTTTCTAGAAATTCTCCATCCCTGGTCATAAACATAATAGAAATAACTTATCTAACAGACACTTTTTTAACCAACATTTCAGGTGTCTGACTATGTACAGAGCAATTGAGCTATTTAATTATTTTTTAAATGTATTTTTATTAAGATTATGACTAGAAAATGTGAAAAAAAGCAAAAAATATTTCCTTCATTGATAAAATTTTGGTTAATGGAGGAATTTATAGTAAAATTTAGTGAAATTTAGCCCAAAATGCTCTAAAGAAAATTTGGTACTTTTCGGTTAGCCGGGCGCCAGTGTTATATATACATGGATATGTATATACAGATGTATATATATATATATACATCTATATACATATACAAATATGTGCATTCACATGCATATATGTGTATATAAACAATATATGTATGTATTTCCATGTATTTATAACACTGGCGCCCGGCTAACCAAAAAGTACCGAAAATTTTACTGTATGTTAGTTTCCTTTGTACATTTCGTATTTATGACATTGGGGCAATTCCAGGCCAATGTTACCATTTTTACTATTATATTTTTTTCATCAAATAGGCAATACACATATTTTCTGCTAGTATTAAACCTATATTTTTCATATTTGCAATGTATTTCATAAAAGATTGACTAGTCAACATCAATAAAATCCATTATAATCAGCATAGCTTCGTTTTAAGTGCTTATTTGTTTGTATGTTACATATTGGATGTCAGTCTGTTACAGCTAATATTACATATTTTTTATAAATATATTGTGGCAAAAGTAAAATTTTGTGGAAGTTGAATGCTTCTAAACTGCCTCTGAATGAAAATACATTTTTTGCTAAAATAAATTATGTTATTTTATAAGTTAAATAGATAAACATTAAGGTGTCCGAAAAGCATGGTAATTTCTGTTTGTCTGTTACAATACCCCCTTTTTAATGATAATTATTCACATTAATTAATTTATTCATAATAAACTACATATTTTTATCTTATATCATATATTAATTGTGGCCATCGTTTAATTGCCTGATTATTATTTTTTAAATAAGGTAAAGTCATTTTTTCCTCAGTGACTGTTAGTCTGTTACGATGGAATTGCCCATTGGTGAAGGCAATGAACTAAAATCTAAGAAGCGTTTTAAATGTTTTAAAACTTATAGCATATTGCACTTGTTTACATGTTAATTTTCATAAAATTCATCAATGTCATTCCACAAAAACATCCATAAAACAAAAAATATTTATTTTAAATTTAAATCTTTAGTTCATTGCCTTCACAATAGTGTAAACAACATAATATTTTAAATTTCATAGTGATATTCCAATAATTTTCTGAGGAATAATGTTTTGCATATGCAATTTTCACTGAAACTTACATTATCCAAAAAATGCATTTAAAGTTTAGATTTTTGTTTTACTACAAGAATTTTAGTAATTATTCATCTAAACTTTACTGTGTTTATAAGTCACTCATTTCTTTAAAAGTACTGACCATTTTTTAATCTCTAGAAGGCCATATTTTGCCCCCCCCCCCTCAGTTTTTTAACAAAGCAAAGCATGACATTTCACATCAAAGATGCGACCGTTATCACAAACACCAAATTCTTCAGTTTTAAGTGACTTGTATTGTTTGTGGCTTATTCAATACCTTTTAATTTCATGTATAATTCAATATTATAAAATTTTACAGGTAAATAAATAATAAAAAAACAGATCTCGTCTTCTGTATCTAGGCTAGTCAGTGATGATTTGGCACCCAGAAGTAGAATTTTCAGTATCAATCTGCAGCAAACCAAAATTTATCTGCGACGCAACAATACTGAACCAAGCTACTATAATAAATACTCGCAGTAACCCATAAAATAAGCAAAATTTACATTTGACAAAGAAAATTAATAACAAACACAATAACTCCTAAAACAAAGTAAATTTGTGATTTTTTTTAAGCTCAATATTTATTTTTAAGCTGGTAGATTGATCTGCAAGGTCTAAAATAATCTGCAGCGCTGCTGCCGTGCTGCACAGTTTCTGCTATGGAGATTTGGTACACGATCACTTTCTATGCCATGTCATTCATATCATTCCACAAAAACACCCATAAGACAAAAAATATTTCTTCTAAATTTAAACCTATTTTAAATTTCATAATGATATTCCAATAACTTTTCGAGAAATCATGTTTTGTGTACGTAATTTTTACCGAAAATAACTTTTCTAAAAAATGCATTTAAAGTTTAGATTTATGCTTTACTACAAGAATTTACAGTACTATACATCCAAACTTCATTGTTTCTACAAGTCATACTCATTTTTTTAAGTACTGACCCTTTCTTTATCTTTAGAAGGTCATATACCCCCCCCCCCCTCCCGTTTCTTCAACCAAGCAAAAGATGACGTTTCTCATTGATGTAACCGTTATCGAAAACACAATGTTCTTCAGTTTTAAGAGACTTGGATTGTTTATGGTTTATTCAATACTTTTTAATTTCATGTATAATCCAATATTATGTAATTTTACTGGTAAATAATGAAAAAAAATAGAACTCGTCTTCTGTATCTAGGCTAGTCGGTGCCGATTTGTCATGCAATCAATTTCTATGCCAAGGTTGTCAATCCAAAATTCAGACATGGTACAGGCTCAGCAAAAAAAAAAAGCTGAACTTTCAAGGCCTCGTGGAATTTTGACGAAATTCACATTTTTCCGCAGCGTTCAGATGAAATTTGTGCTTTTTCTGCGATACATTGACGAAATTAGCGCTTTTCCCCAACCACTTGACGAAAATCGCATTTTTCTGCAATCTTTCAAAGAAATTCGTGTTTTTTTCTCACGATCTTTCGCCAAAATCGTCTTTTTTCTGCAATATTTCGAAGAAATTCATGCATTTACCACGATCTTTCATCAAAAACAGCACGTTTTCCATGATCTTTTGCCAAAATTCGCGTATTTTGCATGATCTTTCACCGAAATTCGCACATTTTACAAGATCCTTTGGCAAAATACACTTTTTTCTGCAATCCTTTGACGAAAATTGCGTTTTTCCAGCGATCCTTTGGTGGAAGTCACATTTTTTCCCGCGATTTTTTGAAGAAATTTGCATTTTCCGTGATAGGTTGAAGAAATTTGCTCAATTTGGCGCGGTTCAAACTCGCATCTTTGTTGTATTATATCCATTCCCGCTAATCCCTTCCCTCTATTAAAAATGTCAAAAAATTTTAATGCATATTTGCATCGATCCCAGAGATAAAATTCACTGCCGAAAAAGCGGAACTCTGCGTTTTCCCAGAAAAGTAAGATGTCTGAAAATTATATGTGTTTGCCAAATTATTTATACATTTATTGACAAGCTTGACAGAGCAGCCCAGAAGTAGAATTACACCCAAAAATAGTGTTCATTTTCGAGCAAAATTTATATTACTATGTAAAAGTGAATAAAACATACCCTATAAACAAAACAATGCTACCTAGCACATACTTCGGGGGGGGGGGGGGGGATGCCAAACGAAGGTATTGATTGTTTATAGTTTCATACAAAAATGTATGTATATATGAAGTAACAAGATACTCGCAAGCTCATGTTAAACTTATGGGAGCGTTCTTTTCAAATTTGTGAAATTGAAAGTATCGTATTTTTCGGCCTATAATCTGCGGATTATCTGTTAAAAAACCTCAAAAATTTTAAGTGTGGATTATCTACTGGTGCGGATTATCTGCGGACTTTTTTTAAGCAGAAGTTCATGTCAAATATCCTGTTTCTACCAGCAGTGAAAATAACAAGTCAGAAATTGCTTGTCAAACATGGCAAATGAGGTGCGTTCGTACTATAACTAGTTTTATAATTATTTTTTGTACCCCATATTGTACTCAATGTATATATTTTTTAATTTCATAAGTGCATAGTCTATAACATCATTAAAATGCACTTGCAATAATTTGTTCCCATTGGCCGTAATGTAACGGAAAACTTTTGACTGTCCCTGTCATTAAACTATACATCCGATTTTCCTAAAATTTCAAATGGCTCGACAAAATTTTGAAACAATTATATATTTAAAATTTCAGACCATTCGGAAGGCTTCATTAAAATGCATTTGCAATAATTTTTCCCATTGGCCGTAATGTAAAGAAAAACTTTTGACTGTCCCTGTAATTAAACTATGCATCCGATTTTCATAAAATTTGAAATGACTCAACAAAATTTTGCAACAATCATACATTAAAAATTTCAGACCATTCGGTTGGGTAGTTTTTGCTCTGTTATATGCAGACAGACAGACAGACGGACGGATGGACTGAACGACGACTATAGGTGCTACGTATTTATATAATTACGAACGCACCTAAAAATGTAAACGGCTATCACACGATTGTTTACCATCGACCGTTCACAGAGTCGCTCGTGATTCATTCACATATGACGTGACGTGCTAATGGAAGTGGCTTCTGATTTTTATGTTATAATTTTTAGCCTTTTGGCAACATGTTTTTATGAAGAACAAAGCATTTCTCAACTCATCTCTTTCAAAAATTGCAATGCAATATAATAAATAATGTCTAACAAAAAACGTGTTATTTAACAGTACAGAATTTAAACTGAACATTATTATAAAAGCGGAAAATGATTTAAAAACAGCAATCATTATAGAATTATCTGTATTCACAAGACAGTGCATGTTTTAGATATAAGATTCAATGAAAAAAAAGTATTTGCATTTTTAACTTGTAATTATTTTATAATTATTTTTTTTCAATTATTTTATTACAATTACCATTTAAATAGAGCAACTAAATAAATAGGGAGGTGGTTTATTAGTAGTACTTTGGAATGTTGAAAACAATGAGTAATCCTCGTATAGTCCGGTGTATTATCTGCGGATTATAGGCCGATGCGGATTATCTGATGAAATTTTTTTATAAGCACTAAAAATTGCAGCTGTGGATTATACGCCGGTGCGGATTATAGGCCGAAAAATACAGTAGCTTGCAAGAAAAATAATCATTTAAAACTATTAATATGCAAGAGAGAAATTTTTAAATGTACGCTCCCATAGGTTTAACGTTAGCAATTCCAGTTTCTTCTCATGGCTAGTGCAGATTCCTAACCTTCAAGTTAATGTTAATCCTATGAGAGTGTTGTTTACATATTCCTTGCTAGCAAAAATACATTTTGACAACATGATTGTAAAAAACGAACTTTGAAGCAGGATATGGGAAATTTTTTAATCCCTCCCCCCCCCCCCCCCCCAATAAATATAAATATCTGTCGCTATGCACTGAGGTATCGATAAGGAAACGACGAATTTAAACACTAAGTCCATCATTATAGCGAATTTCTGCCCGTTAACAAGTAAACAAACAAACGTGGTTTAGGATTCAATTCAACAAGATTCAATCTTATGGATTCAATAAACGATTCAAAACGCGAGCTACGCTCATAAACAAGAAATTGAAAATAATTTTTTTGAAAATTGAAAAAAAAAAAATTATAAATAACAATTATATTGAATACATATAATTAAAAAAAAATTCCCCATTTTTAAAAATGAATCTAAATATTTTTTCGACAAAAAGCAGAAATGTGAAATAATAATTTCTTCATAACAAAAGAGAAAGATCAAATATGAATCGAAATTCCAATTAATATATTTAATATTTTAAAACACATAATTAACATTTTAATATTTAAAAAAAAAAAAAAGATTTACTGCCTAGATTCAGATTGTTAACTCAACTTAGAATACCTAAAATGACTTTGCAAATGTTGTTTCTGATTATACCCACAGACTTCTAATATAAGTAGACTCCCAATCGGCAACCTTTTCTTGTCTCCTACATCTCTACCCTCCATCACGTGCTGGAAGGCAGATTTAGTGTGCTAAACCGGTTTTTCTCCTTGGAATCTCTTTCCAGATTCCCGCCGAAACATCGTCTGTCAGCATTTGTCTTGAGTTGACCACACTTTTGCTTTGCCAATAAAGGGATTACCGCCAAAATACGGCATCCTTTTGGAGATGAAAGCAAAAGATGTGGGAGTCAAAACTTTCCCGAAAGAACAATGGAATTGGGAGTCTACTTATATTAGAAGTCTGTGATTATACCCACAGCAGATGGATTAAGACTCCTTCTACATACAAAGTGACCTCAAACTTATTCACCAATCACAGACGATAAAAGTAAAAAAAGCGATTTCTAAAAATAAAATGAGTTTTCCCAGAAAAAACAAAGTGTTATTCACCTCGTCTTAATCAGATTTATATTATATATCAATTTAAAAAAAATCGTTAGTACCGTTTTCGAGATTTTGAAATTAGGAACTTCTTACATACCGTATCAACACTTTCGCTTTAAAAATGGCTATTTAGATCTCAAAATATACTGCACATAGAAATGTAAAAGTTTCAGTATACAATTAGACTGCAGAAATAAGACTGTCCTAGAAAAATCAGAACAATAGGACCTATATCTGCTGAGTTATTAAAAGGCAGCTTTTCACGTTTTCTTTGATGTCGAGTTAGCTGTATATATGAGTTCCGCTATCTACGAATTCTACGATATGATACAATTTTAGGCTTAAGGCTGCGTCACTCGGAATACTACCGTCTTCCATGATGCATATATATTTTTGTATTTTTCTTAGTGTTTTTGTACAGGATAGTGATGGGCGATTCTGGAAAATTCAGGAATTGATTAAAATTGACAGCATATAAAACTGAATCAATCACAATAAGAATAGATTCCCAAATTCTAGAATCAACATTTCAATATTCACAGATTCACACAGATAACCTCAAAAATATTCATTTCTAAACTTAACGAATCAGCAGAGCCATAGCAACCACCTCCCATACCTCCCATTTAGAGGGAGGGAGGGGGGTGGGTGTGAAGGATATTTCCTTCCCATATTCTATTAATACATTTTTTTCCTTTACTCCCCCCCCCTTTTCAAAATAAGGTTACTTTACTAAATTCCTATATTTTAAATCTGTCTTAAAATCATAAATTAATTTTCATCGCTCTTTTTCTTTAGAAATACATTCTCGTTTCACACTCTTAATTCTCAAAAACCGCAAAGAGCAGTCGTATATTAAATGAGGCATGCTACTTTTATCTCGCATGGAAACAACTTACCCAGTACACTTGCATGCTTAATTTGGTTGCTATGTGGGATCTTTCTCATGCCTCCTTTATATATGTGAAGGATATTTCCTTCCCATATTCTATTAATACTTTTTTTTCCTTTACCCCCCCCCCCTTTTCAAAATAAGGTTATTTTACTAAATTCCTATATTTTAAATCTGTCTTAAAATCATAAATTAAATTTATTTTCTTCGCTCTTTTCCTTTAGAAATACATTCTCGTTTCACACTCTTAATTCTCAAAAACTGCAAAGAGCAGTCGTATATTAAATGAGGCATGCTACTTTTATCTCGCATGGAAACAACTTACCCAGTACACTTGCATGCTTAATTTGGTTACTATGCGGGATCTTTCTCATGCCTCCTTTCTTTCTTTTTTTTTTTTTTTGATTGAGTCACTACAGCTGCACCTTTCCTTTCCAACGTATAAATTCTTATCATAAATTTTGTCTGCAATATCTTATTTTAAATTGCAAATGCCTTCAAACGGCTCACCACGCCTATTCCCATGATTTGGCAAACCCCCTGTAAAATGCGGCTTTGTGGTTTTCGGTTCCCCACATTTTCTCGGTTATCCGTTGGCGTTAATATTTCATATGTTGCCCTTTTACCCGTCTCATTGACAATACATTAATGGTTTTGAACACATGTCTCATTTCAATGGAATTCTCGCCAGATTTCTACTGGCTTATTAGTTTTGTAAATTACTGCTCGCCAATAATTCAATGCTCTAAAATGTGATTATGAAAGGACTCTCTTCCTGATCGTGTATCTGTAAGGATAAAATGTAGATCGTCCCCTCTCCAGCACCGGCTATGTTGCCGTTGCCGCCGGAAAACCTCGATTTGTGCGGACCTGGATAATAAAGAACCTACTGTTTACACCTGGGATTCCTATTTACTGATTGTGTGTCGTTGTTTTAACTCAAAATCTGGTCACATATCTTTCAGCATACTAAAATGTGAATGTTATGATACTCCAAGAATCATCGATGCAAGGTAAAATCCTATTAACCTGTTTCAAACATACCAGCAAAGACGAAAAAGCCATTATAGTGGGGGAAATAGACAAAGTCAGGTGCCCAGTCATAAGCTATTACAGACCTTTGAGTCAAATAATAAAGTTTTTAACTTTTAAAATTATTAGTTTTAAGATGTAATTTTACTAACATTGTAATTTATATTTTATTTAAATTTATTTTTTAAGAAAGATCTCGGTCAGATTAAAAGCAAGTTGGAAATTGTGTGTCAAACATGGCAAGTGTGGTGCGTTCGTACTTTAACTAGTTCTATAAATATTTTTTACACCACATATTGTACTGAATGCATATTTTACTGCACTTCATAAGTGCATATCAATTTCATTCTGTTCGAAAGTGTGTAATATCATTAAAATGCACTTGAAATAATTTTTTCCATCAACTGTAATGTAACGGAAATTTAAAATCACTTGACAAAATTAACTATACATCCGATTTTCATAAAATTTTAAATGACTCAACAAAATTTTGCAACAATTATATATTTAAAATTTCAGACTGTTCGGTTGGGTAGTTTTTGCTCTGTTATATGCGGTCGGACAGACCGAACGACGATTATAGATGCTACGTATATATGTACCATATTTTCGGGTGTATAACCAGCGGGTTATTCAAGAAAAAAACATTTGGAATAGCCGCTGCGGCTTATACATGGTGTGGATTATACAAAGATTTTTTTTTTAAAGAAAAAGAAATTGCGAATTTTCTATAATTTTTAAACCTCAAAAAATGTCAAAAATCGCCAAAATTTGTGAATTTTTTTCACTATGCTGTGAAATTTAAAGAATTTCCCAGTGTTTGTAATGTTGTTTTACTGTTTAAATTCTATTATTATTTATTTCTGTGTTTGGAAATAGTGATATTATTGGTTTGTTTATGACGGACTCTGAAACTTCTGATTTTGAAGGATTTTCCAATTCCAGTGATTAAAATAAATATTTTTGATCGAATTACTGTGTGCCTTTTTATGCAATAGTTTTATATTACTTATATTAAAATAGTAATAACATATTTTCTAGGTGGTAAAATGCCATTAATGCTTCCAGTTGTATTACATCATGGCCTCTCAAAGTTACTGTTGTGATAATTTGCCTATTATCTGCTGCTGCAATTCAAAAAATTAAACTGGGATGAGATTCTTCAGACTTTTATCAGAATTTCTGACTTTTTGTAAATTTTTGAGAAAATTTTTTATTTTTATCTGTAAAAAAAGAGAAAAGAGAGACTTGCCATTTTTTTTCTTTCTGGCAGTGAAAAAATGCACCAAACAAGACATATCACACCAGAATTACATCGCATTTTCTCCATGATTCCTTGACGACATTCGCGATCTTTTGGCAGAATTTGATGTAGGTAAATTACCCTCTTCTGTCTTCCCACTGTCCGGGAATTTCCCTCTACATTATACTTTTACTTGGCAATATATCTATCTCCTCTATATTCACTTTTATTAAATAATACATTTCATAATCTTAATTTAAACGTCACTCTACTTACCTTAAATTAACTTCTGTTGTCATCCCTTTATTTTATCCACTCCGTTTACATTATCTGTACTTTCCGTTTTTCATCCACCTGTTTCTCCCACACTTTCAATGGCACGTAACTCTTTCATTTGGCGTATGGTTTCTCGGTTGCCACTAGATGGCATCTTTCATTCGAGCCTACGGCACATCGGATGTACGACACTTCATCACGATGTCGTCACTCTGGATTCATCGTTAGCTGCCTGTTGAATTGCGTGATGAGTTGTTATTCATTCTCCCGGTTTGTATAAATATGAATGATTCCTTTGCTTACTTACCTCGTTCCTTCTTCTCCAATTCTCAGTCACTAATAGCTGGTCGTCCTCGGATTGTTGAAATGGCGTTTGACTTGAAACCCAGAGTTCTGCATATCTTTATAAGCTGACTTTGTAATGATTTACTTGGTGTCTTCCATTTCAAAGCACCTGTTATGAGTTTGATAGTTTTTGACATCGGCTCTGGATTGGCGTGTGGACTCTGTGTTAAGTGTTTCTAAATAAACATCGTTTAAGGAGTCACGTTTGTCGGGAAGTCCAAAGCTAAATCATTTGTGTTTTCGTGCAATGTTTATCGCTACGTTCTTCATGGAAATGTCATCAGTTATCAAGAAGTTTCTCATCAATTTAATCTTATTTTATGGAAGTATTTCACTCAGCATGATTCAAACAGTTTATGCAGTATATGGGACTTTACATATTGGCAGTCACTCTTTGATGCAGTACTTCATCTCGTTAATGTCATGGGGTTTGTTAGATCACTTTTAATCTTATTACTGTTAAATATATTTATGAATTACTGAATGCATATAAAGTTAACTTATATATTGTATCTTTTGCTCAGTAAACGTTAGTTTGTTTTTATATTTATCTTGTAGTTATTTCGCAACCATATATATGTTTTATTCTTCTTTAGCTATTTAATGTACACAGGTTTGGAGTCATCAGCTTAAGTTTCCATTGGGAATTTGAACTCACTCTGCTAAATCTAAAACTTATCTAAATCTAATCCCGTCAGGTTATGGGCCCAGCCCTAACCGTGTTAATAATATAATATAATAGAAACTTAAAATTATTATAATAGTAAATAAATTGTAAGTTATTTGATTTTATGAAATTTTTTTTAAAGAGGTTGTTCTATATTTCTGTTTTTCTTTATAGTTACCGAATTTAACCCTTATGAGTTCGGCATTATGGTGGTGAATGCTGACCTCATCAGCTATTTAGCGATGCTTTGCGATGGGGGGGCGGTTAATTTATATTACTTTTATGTTTATAAGTTATATGTTTTAAGTTTTTGAATTTTTTTTTAAAGTAATTAAAGTTAATATGGCTTATTTGCAATTTTGTTAAAAGTATCTTAAGTTTTCAGAATAAATTTAAATAGTTTGAAATTTTTTTTTTGACCTCATGACATGAATACTGCAAATTTTTACTGCTGAAAAGAAGAAAATTTTCTATTTAAAGTGTGGTAATAAATGGAGATAGTGACATCGATAATATGGAAGATTGGATCGGTACCTATATTGCTGAAAGCCATTCTAAAATCTGCATTTTTTTAAATGTTTTGCATATTTCCAAGTCTTCAAATAGTGCTGGAGTTAAAGTTTTGTAGAAATGAATTAACTGCTGTGGCTTCAACTGGTGTGCTTCTTCATTTGGTGATATTTTATTGTGTGAAACATCGTATTTTAATTAAAGCTGTTCCATCGAAAGTTCATCTACATATTTGAGTGCAATATTTTTCAAGATTTGCAATTAGTGTTCCTACCATTAGCGCAGTGGTTGCGTGCTGGGTAGTAGTGATGGTAAAGATGGAGGCTTTTCTACAAGATATGCCTGCATAGGGGCTATATAAAGATTAAACTTTTGACTTTTCTTTTGCTGATAAAAGAACTTTCGGTATGACATCTTTGACTTAAAGTTGAACAGTTTTGTTCCAGAGTCATCTTTAGCCAACATTGTTTTTAATATATCAAGGACGCCACATCAATTTTTCAGTCCCTCACTATTTAGGTGTTTCACGTTTTTAAAGAAGTTTTGGGTGCTGTTATTGTGTACTCCATCAAGTTTCAATTGCCATGATTGTTTTCTGTTGATTTTTAATGTGCTTTTCTAATGTATAATTAAGGGTTTTCTTCATGTTTCGGAATCTTCATACTGTAGATCAGTATAACAGTTTTAAAGTTAAACCTTTTATGCAAATTTTTTTAAAAGGGGGGAATTTTTTTATGATCAAAATTGGGATCTAATTGATCAGGGTAAAATCTTTTTTATTAAATTATGATTTTTATGTTACAGGTTTCAATAAATAGATACTATCATGTCAGGTTAGATTTAAATTTTTAAAAATTGGGGGCAATTGTTTAAATGTAGCATAATTTCTGTTCACAGATTATGCATGTTGCCTATCTGCCTGACTTAAATTAACTTTATATAGTTTGTTTTATATAAATTAATCCTTGGCCTTCTTAATTTATTTATAATTTAAATGTACATTCTTAAACTTAATAGATTGATTAACAGTTGTTTGAATTTCTTTAAATTTTGTTAATTATTTTCATCTTGTTTTCTTTGCCATTTAATTTGATTATGGGAAATGCAGGGGGCTTTTAATCAACTTCACCTCTGATCATCCTAACAATATTGGGTGGATTTATTTCTGTCAATATTTTTGGAAGTTTGAGTGACAGGACCGATTACCTAAAAATTTTTGATAGTTTAAATTTCCAAGTTTGATTTTCTCTATCTGTAAAAGTTAAGATTTTTTTTTTTTTTTGAACTTATGTTTACCTTTTGCCTTTAATTTATCAGAGGTTCAAGTTCAATAGATACAATTATTTTTATACTCTTCTTGAATATTTAATCTGATTTTTGAATTGTCACTGAATGCTTGCAAATTTTTCAACTTAGACTTATCCTTTTAAATAGTCATGTGCATAGCTGGGCTATATGAGAAGTTGGTTGATTAAGATGCTTTTATTTTAAGTGACATAATTATTTACTGTTTCATGATTATGCTATATCTTGTTAATAAAGAAAAATCTGTTTAATTTATTCATGCTGCTTTATTTGCCCTGATTAATGTTCTCCTCCCCAATATAAATGTGCAATTTGACATGTTCTCTTTTCAGCTGTCCAAAACAACGGAATCCTTTGAAAGTAGAGCTTTTATATAAAGTTTTTATTGATTCATGCTTAAGATCATGAATTTTTTTGGCCATTAATTGGGGTTAATTATTTAAATTTTTCTTTAAATCTCTTTTTTTTTTTTTTTGTAAACTATTCATTTTCAATTTAATATAATTTGTAATAGAAATTTTAATTCTCATTTTGCATTGCCTATAACTTTTAATGGGGTTTTCTTTAAGATCTTTTGAAATTTTTAAATTCAAGTGTAAAGATAAGTAATTTGAATCTTCACTTAGTGTTTGAATCCTGTATCAGGGTTCTGTTTGAGAAACCTTTTTATGGCAATGCTTTAATTTATTTATTTTATCTTTATTTAACTTAAACTCATGTGACTTATGCTGGCCATGTTAGTTTCCTCTGGTCATTTACATTGTTTTCTTGGTATGATTATCTTGTGTCATGTACTACTTTAAGACACTGTGATTTTTATTACCTGGGGGAAACATTTTTTTTTGATTTGGGGGGACTTTTTGGTTTTAGCTTCAAATGTTACATGTGCAATATTTATAATTGTTTAAGTTTTCATAAGTTTTTTTTTAACCTTTCTCCTTCTGGCCTGTATATTCATTGGTATATGGATCTAGTTTAACTGTTGAGACATCATTTTGATTGCAGAGATTCCGGAATTTAACTTCATTTTAAATAAAAGTTTTAATGTTTATGGAAAGAGCTCCAGTAATTAATGTTAAACCCTGGGAATTTGTGATTTATTGGCTGATCTGAAGTTGAAAATCTCCAGCAATCTTGAAGTTTTTGGATCTTGTCAATCTATGAATAAATTTATTTTAGAATTGAATCACATGTTGACCTTTTAGTGATTCAACTTCACTTTTAGAAATGATTGACAGTTTACTTTATGGGTCTACTGGTTAAATTTATGGAATGGGTTTGTTGCTTTGGAGGGTTAGATCATGAAAGTGATAATACTTGGTGTATTTGAAGTTTTGTTTAAGAATTTACGAGCTGTGTTTAAGGTCCTTTTCCCAGTGGTTAAGCAATTAATTTTTGTAATGGTAGCTGTTGCCCAAGTTTTATGTAATCCTTTTAAATTAGAAAAGGTTGGCTGCTGTTTTAGAATATAATCTTTTTAGGGTCAAGTTTGCAAAGTTTTTAAGATTTGGTTCATCTAATGATAGAACTTGATCAGCTTTTTGCACTTGATACTCAATTACATGCCTTCTTGGTGAATAGATCTCCTTTTCTCCCGTTGATGATATCAAGATGTAAAGATTACTTTTTCTATTGATGAAAATGCAAATTGCTCATTTAATTGAATTCTAAGATATTTATTGTTTTTATTAAGATTTAGTTGTAACTTCAAGGATCCCTCCTTAATCGTATATATACCTGTGTGTTTATGTTGTATGGGTCAGCGTGAGTGAAGACCATTGGCCAATGGCAAATTTCTTTTCTAGGTGCACTTGGATAAAGAAATTTTTAATTTATTTTTTGGAATGAGTGCGTGTTTTGGCATCTGAGCTGTTAGGGAATGCTGATACAAATTTTTCAGCATGTTGGTAGGCCCTGTGGAAGGTGTCTTACTTCACCAGTCTAGTCTTTTTCTGTTTAAGATTCATTTTTTATTTATCAAGATTCTCAGGTATATTGTAGTGATCGGAGGAAGTCTGCTGAAGTTTGTTTTTAAAAATAGAAATTTTATGGATAAATTTTAAAAGGTAAAGTTTTAATGGAGCATTTGTCATCTTTGGAGCATCATCGACTTTTGTCAAGGGGTGCCTTTGGGTGGCCAACAAAGGTTACCTGTTTGTAGTAAGGTTGGTTTTCTTTGACATCATGTGGGATGAATTGTGTTTTATATAGATTTGAATTAATTCATTACTTTTGGGTAGAGCTGCCATATAAATCAAAATTTTCTTGAGATTGCTTTTTATATAGATATAAATATAAGTGTGCATTTTTAAATTTTGGCAGAGGCAATTTGCGGTTACAATCTTGTTAGGTGGAGGTTTACACATGCAATTTCAATTTTGAATTTTTTTTAGAAATTGTACAACATAAAATGCCTTGACTTCATTACATTATAAAATTTTTAAATCAATCATGTTGTATTTTTAGTGATTGAATTTTGTGAAGATGAATCAAATATGGGAGGGATCTGAGAAATGTGTGTTTTTACTAATATTTTATGTGTATTATATTTATCTTTTTTTAAAGTTTTATAGATTCATGTTACATCATTGAGTGGCTGCTGGTTCTGTGATCCCTGGGGGGGGGGGGGGGGGATTGTGTTTTCATGGATATATTGTGTAAGGTTAAGCTTTACTGTTATTAAGTAGTTGGGGTTTTTTTTTGGGGGGGGGTGCACTGTTAGCTCTAGTGGACACTGCATTTCTCGTATGTTGTTAGGTCATGCATATAGTGGTTCTGTGAGCATTTGCCCTTCTGTTATTCCATTCCAGTGTCAAGAGGGGGGGCATTTGATGTAGGTAAATTACCCTCTTCTGTCTTGCCACTGTCCAGGAATTTCCCTCTACATTATACTTTTACTTGGCAATATATCTATCTCCTCTATATTCACTTTTATTAAATAATACATTTCATATCTTAATTTAAACGTCACCCTACTTACCTTAAATTAACTTCTGTTGTCATCCCTTTATTTTATCCACTCTGTTTACATTATCTGTACTTTCCGTTTTTCATCCACCTGTTTCTCCCACACTTTCAAGGGCACATAACTCTTTCATTTGACGTATGGTTTCACGGTCGCCACTAGATGGCGTCTTTCTTTCGAGCCTACGGCACATCGGATGTACGACACTTCGTCACGATGTTATTACTCTGGATTCATCGTTAGCTGTCCGTTGAATTGCGTGATGAGTTATTATTCATTCTCCCGGTTTATATAAATATGAATGTTTCCTTTGCTTACTTACCTCGTTCCTTCTTCTCCAATTCTCAGTCACTAACAGCTGGTCGTCCTTGGATTGTTGAAATGGCATTTGACTTGAAACCGAGAGTTCTGCATATCTTAATAAGCTGACTTCGTACTGATTTACTTAGTCTTCCATTTCAAAGCACCTATTATGAGTTTGATAGTTTTTGACATCTGCTCTGGATTGGCGTGTGGACTCTGTGCTAAGTGTTTCTAAATAAACATCGTTTAAGGAGTCACGTTTGTTGGGAAGTCCAAAGCCAAATCATTTGTGTTTTCGTGCAATGTTTATCGCTACGTTCTTCATGGAAATGTCATCAGTTATCAAGAAGTTTCTCATCAATTTAATCTTATTTTATGGAAGTATTTAACTCAGCATGATTCAAACAGTTTATGCAGTATATGGGACTTTACATATTGGCAGTCACTCTTTGATGCAGTACTTCATCTCGTTAATGTCATTGGGTTTGTTAGATCACTTTTAATCTTATTACTGTTAAATATATTTATGAATTACTGAATGCATATAAAGTTAACTTATATATTGTTTTTATCTTTTGCTGAATAAACGTTAGTTTGTTTTTATATTTATCTTGTAGTTATTTTGCCACCATATATATGTTTTATTCTTCTTTAGCTATTTAATGTACACAGGTTTGGGGTCATCAGCTTAAGTTTCCATTGGGCATTTTCAACTCACTCTGCTAAATCTAATACTTATCTAAATCTAATCCTGTCAGAATTTACGTATTTTTCTCTATCTTTTGACGAAAATCGTGTTTATTTGACCTTCGTTTTTTCTATACATTTAAAAAAAATTCTTAATTTTTATTATTTTACTTAATATTTTAGTAATTTACTTTACATGACTTTAATTTACTTTACATTCATCATAATTCTGAGTGCAGTATATTTTGAGATCTAAATAGCCATTTTTAAAGTGAAAACGTTGGTATGGTATCGAAGAAGTTCCTAATTTGAAAATCTCGAAAACGGTTCTAACGATTTTCTTCAAATTGATATATAATATAAATCTGATTCATATGAGGTGAATAACACTTTTCTTTTTTCTGGGAAAACTTGTTTTATTTTAAAAATCATTATTTTAAAAAATCGCTTTTTTTTACTTTTCTCGTCTGTGATTGGTGAATTAATTTGACGTCACTTCGTATGTAGGAGGAGTCTTAATCCATCTGCTGTGGGTATAAAATCAGAAACAAAATTTGCAAAGTCATTTTAGGTATTCTAAGTTGAGTTAACAATCTGAATATAGGCAGTAAATCTTTTTTTTTTTTTTATATTAAAATTTTAAATGTTAATTATTATGTGTTTTAAAATATTAAATATATTAAATGAAATTTCGATTGATATTATCTTTCTCTTTTCTTATGAAGAAATTATTATTCCATATTACTGCTTTTTGTCGAAAAAGTATTTAGATTCATTTTTAAAAAAGGGGAAATTTTTTTTAATTATATGTATTCAATATAATTGTTATTTAAATTTTTTTTTTTCAATTTTCAAAAAAATTATTTTCAATTTCTTGTTTATGAGCGTAGCTGGCGTCTTGAATCGTTTATTGAATCCATAAGATTGAATCTTGTTGAACTGAATCCTAAACCACGTTTGTTTGTTTACTTGTTAACGGGCAGAAATTCGCTATAATGATGGATTTTGTGATTAAATTTGTTGTTTCCTTATCGATTCGTTGGTGCATAGCGACAGATATTTATTGGGGGGGGGGGGGAATTAAAAAATTCCCCAACTTGAAACAAACTAATTTTCAACTCCGGTGATATGTGCAATGGATGTTCAACTTACTTGATTGCTATTTGAGATCAAAATGAAGGGGAAAGAGACATTGTGTTTTTCTTTTGTAGTATTAGAATAGAATGCTATTTTGAAAGAAAATTTGTGATATTTGCAGATTATGTCTGGCAGGAAACGACTTATTCCTATAACGCCAATCGGAAGACACATGAATAATTTGTTCAGAGCACACGATTAGCTCAAAATTAATCATATTACCCTGACTAGTTGTTTTGACCTTCTAAACGTAAAAATTTTCTTCATGTTCTTTTTGTTTATTTAGTAACTAAAGGTTATAGGTAAATAAGAGATATAATAGCTTTTTTTGCAAAGGTAAGATACTTGTTTTTATTTAATTCTAAAGTTAATATTCTTAAAAGAAAGCTTTAAATAATTTTCTTTTGATTTTTTTTCATATCCTGCTTCAAAGTTCGTTTTTACAATCATGTTGTCAAAATGTATTTTTGCTAGCAAGGAATATGTAAACAACGCTCTCATAGGATTAACATTAACTTGAAGGTTAGGAATCTGCACTAGTCATGAGAAGAAACTGGAATTGCTGACGTTAAACCTATGGGAGCGTACATTTAAAAATTTCTCCCTTGCATATTAATAGTTTTAAATGATTATTTTTCTTGCTTAGAATGGCTGAGATTGAATTCTAACTAGGTTAGTGTTTACTTTTTCGATTTTTGTTGCAGGTTTTTTTTAAAAAGTTACTTTCAGTTTCACAAATTTGATAAGAACGCTCTCATAAGTTTAACATGAGCTTCCGAGTATCTTGTTACTTCATATATATGCATACATTTTTGTATGAAACTATAAACAATCAATATCTTTATTTGGCACCAACCCCCCTTCCCTCCCCCTGAAGTATGTGCTGGTTAGCATTGTTTTGTTTATAGGGTATGTTTTATTCCCTTTTACATAATAATATAAATTTTGCTTGAAATTTCATGAACATTCTATTTTTGGATGTAATTCTACTTCTGGGCTGCTCTGTCAAGCTTGTCGATAAATGTATAAGTAATTTGGCAAACACATTTTTCAGACATGTTACTTTTCCGCGAAAACGCAGAATTCCGCTTTTTCGGCAGTGAATTTTATTATCTCTGGGATCGATGCAAATATGCATTAAAATTTGTTGACATTTTTAATAGAGGGGGGGGGGGGATTAGCGGGAATGGATGTAATACAACAAAAACGCGAGTATGAACCGTGCCAAATTGAGTAAATTTCTTCAACCGATCGCGGGAAAATGCAAATTTCTTCAAAGAATCGCAGGAAAAGTGCAAATTTCTTCAAAGGATCGCGGGAAAAAATGAGACTTCCACTAAAGGATCGCTGGAAAAATGCGATTTTCTTCAAAGGATTGCAAAAAAAAGCGTATTTTGCTAAAGGATCTTGTAAAATATGCAAATTTCGGCAAAAGATTGTGCAAAATACGCGAATTTTGGCAAAACATCATGTAATAGCGAATTGCTTTGAAAGGTCGTGGAAAAAACGTGAAATTCGTCGAAGGATCGTGAAAAAAGAATGTGAATTTCATCAAAGAATCGCAAAAAATGCGATTTTTGTCAGATGATAAAAAAATGGATCTTTGGTGAAAGATCATGGAAAATGCGCGATTTTTGGCAAAAGATCGTGGAAAACGTGCTATTTTTGACGAAAGATCGTGGTAAATGCGTGAATTTCTTCGAAATATTGCAGAAAAAACACTAATTTCTTCGAAAGATTGCAGAAAAACGCGATTTTCGTCAAGTGGTCGGGAAAAAATGCTAATTTCGTCAATGTATCGCAGAAAAAGTGCAAATTTCATCTGAACGCTGCGAAAAAAATGTGAATTTCATCAAAATTCCATTAGGCCGTGAAAGTTCAGCTTTTTTTTTGCTGAGCCTGTACCATGTCTGAATTTTGGATTGACAACCTTGGCGTAGAAAGTGATTGCATGTCAAATCGGCACCGACTGGCATAGATACAGAACACAAATTCTATTTTTTTTCATTATTTACCTGTAAATTTACATAATATTGGATTATACATGAAATTAAAAAGTATTGAATAAACCATAAACAATCCAAGTCTCTTAAAACTGAAGAACATTGTGTTTACGATAACGGTTACATCGATGAGAAACGTCATCTTTTGCTTTGTTGTAGAACCGGGAAGGGGGGGGGGATATGACCTTATAAAGATAAAGAAAGGGTCAGTATTTAAAAAAAATGAGTATGACTTGTAAAAACAGTGAAGCTTGGATGTATAGTTCTGTAAATTTTTATAGTAAAGCATAAATCTAAACTTTAAATGCATTTTTTGGAAAAGTTATTTTCGGTAAAAATTCCATACACAAAACATGATTTCTCAAAAAGTTATTGGAATATCATTATGAAATTTGAAGTAGGTATAAATTTAGAAGAAATATTTTTTGTCTTATGGGTGTTTTTGTGGAATGATATGAATGACATGGTGTAGAAAGTGATCGTGTACCAAATCTCCATAGCAGAAACTGTGCAGCACGGCAGCAGCGCTGCAGATTATTTTAGACCTTGCAGATCAATCTACCAGCTTAAAAATAAATATTGAGCTTTAAAAAAAATCACAAATTTACTTTGTTTTAGGAGTTATTGTGTCTGTTATTAATTTTCTTTGTAAAATGTAAATTTTGCTTATTTTATGGGTTACAGTGAGTATTTATTATAGTAGCTTGGTTCAGTATTGTTGGGTCGCAGATAAATTTTGGTTTGCTGCAGATTGATACTGAAAATTCTACTTTTGGGTGCCAAATTATCACTGACTAGCCTAGATACAGAAGACGAGCTCTGTTTTTTTATTATTTACCTGTAAAATTGTATAATATTGAATTATACATGAAATTAAAAGGTATTGAATAAGCCACAAACAATCCAAGTCACTTAAAACTGAAGAATATGGTGTTTGTGATAACGGTCGCATCTTTGATGTGAAATGTCATGCTTTGCTTTGTTAAAAAACTGGGGGGGCGGGGCAAAATATGGCCTTCTAGAGATTAAAAAGGGTCAGTACTTTTAAAGAAATGAGTGACTTATAAAAACAGTGAAGTTTAGATGTTATACTTACTGAAATTCTTGTAGTAAAACAAAAATCTAAACTTTAAATGCATTTTTTGGATAATGTAATTTTCGGTGATAATTCCATACGCAAAACATTATTCCTCAGAAAATTATTGGAATATCACTATGAAATTTAAAATATGTTGTTTACACTATTGTGAAGGCAATGAACTAAAGATTTAAATTTAAAATAAATATTTGTTGTTTTATGGATGTTTTTGTGGAATGACATTGATGAATTTTATGAAAATTAACATGTAAACAAGTGCAATATGCTATAAGTTTTGAAACATTTAAAACATTTCTTAGATTTTAGTTCATTGTCTTCACCAATGTCATAAATATGAAATGTACAAAGGAAACTAACATACAGTAAAATTTTCGGCACTTTTCGGTTAGCCGGGCACCAGTATTATAAATACATGGATATACATACATATATATGTATATATACACATATTTGTATATGTTTATAGATGTATATATATACATGTATATATAACACTGGCACCCGGCTAACCGAAAAGTACCAAATTTTCTTTAGAGCATTTTGGGCCAAATTTCACTATAAATTCCTCCATTAATCAAAATTTTATCAATGAAGTAAATATTTTTTGCTTTTTTTCACATTTTCTAGTCATAATCTTAATAAAAATACGTTTAAAAAATAATTAAATAGCTCAATTGCTCAGTACATAGTCAGACACCTGAAATGTTGGATAAAAAAGTGTCTGTTAGATAAGTTATTTCTATTATGTTTATGACCAGGGATGGAGAATTTCTAGAAAATCTTACCAGCCAAGGCTTTATTTCAACAGCCAGTAAAATGCAATGTACAGTTAAAAAATTTTTTGACAAAATTACGCAACTCAAAACAGTTGGTTACTATTACTGTCAGATACCTGGTGCTGGAACCGGAGCCGGAGTGCTCCGGAGCTGTATTTTTCCTGGAGCTAGAGCTCTAAAATTTACTCTGCTCCAGGGCTCCTTTAGTTTATTATTATATTTTTTAATCTTTTTTTTCAGTCTTTTAAATGTCCAGGTTTAAAATATTTTAATTACATCATTATTCAATATATTAATTATATCATTTTTTAAGGTTTTTTTTTAAATTAAAGATGTAAAACTTCTCACAAAAATATGGTAACACTACTTCTACTTGAGCTAAGTGGCAACACTATTTGAAAACAAATATGACTGCCTGTTGTTTACACGTACAATTTTGGTTGTTTGAAAAGCGTAGAAGAAATTTAAGATTTTTGTGTTTAAAATTCCACCAAACTTTCTATTTTAAAAGCAAAAGCTAAAAGATGTCATATTTTCTGAACAAGCATTTCAAGTTTGTTGAGAAGAAAAATGCATTTTGTCAGATCTTTAATGAAGGTAAAGAAAGAAAGAAATTGTAAGCAAAAAATTAAATGTGTAAATCAAAAACTGCAACTCAAAAGTGCGAAGTCGGCACCGAGTTGGAGCAGTTCCCGGAGCCGGAGCCACAGTATTTTATCTTGGAGCGGAGCTGGAGCATCAAAAATTTTCCGGCTCCAGGTCACTGATTACTGTAATGCATTTTCATATATTTCTTTCCTATAAAATTGAGAAATATAAACAAGAGATGAAAGTTTAATATAAAATAGAATTTTGTACCATGTTTACATCACAGTAATTAGGAAAGTTGAAAAATATAGCTAACTACATATTAAAAAAACGTTTTAGGCATACCTGTATAGCTTGCAGTTTTCAATAACTACGTAAAAATTCACTCATCCTGTCAGAAAATTCACTCGCCAGTGGCTAATAAAATGATGCATTTTCCTACCTCTGAGCATGATATTGTTATTTTATTTTGATGTCATAAACACACTTCTCAGACTTATGGCAAATTATTTCACAAGATAATTCACTGATGATCTAGCAACCAATTTTTTGATCATTTGTACCTATTGAACTATGTAAAACCACTACATGAATCGTGATTCTTGTTAGTCCAGACATAATGCCTTAGAATAATCACATATATTGCATTCAAAAGTAGGTATAGGTACATTAGCAGAAATTTTACGAAAGGAAGTATTCATGTGTATTTTAAAAGAAACTAGAACTTTGTTGAGATATAATCAGTTATTGTTAAAGTTTCATCGGAGCTTGAGCAAAGCATAGGTTTGCATTAATCCTAACCAAAGAAACAAAGGTCAAGCTCAAATTGTTATTTTCGAGTGCTGAGTACAAAATGTATGAATTTTCTTAAATCACAGTTTATTTCAAGGAAAAATTGTTATTTAGTGAAAATTAACACATCATTTAAATTCATCTATGAACTTAAATGTTAAAATGAGTTTCATTACTTACGTTCCAAGTAGTGCAGATAATAGATGTTTGCTGATTATGCATTTTGCGGAGTTCACAGAGTTTACTGTATTTCACTTTATTATAAGCATTCATTATGATTTCTAGTCCATTATTACATTGTTGCTCAAGAAAATTTAAACATTTATATCCCATTTATGTTTATTTCTGCATTTGAATCACTTTCAGCATGATATTGTGTTATTTTATTTTCATGTCATAAACACACTGCTAATATTTATGTCAAATTATTTCACAAGAAAATTTACTGGCTGTCTAGCATCCAATTTTTGGATCATTTTTACCATTTGAACAGTTGAAAGCGCTACATGGATCATGATTTTTTTTATTCCAGACATAATTTCTTGGAATAATCACATATAGCATGCAGAAGTAGGTATAAATACATTAGCAATAATTTTACTGAAGGAAATATTCCTGTGTATTGTAAAATAAACAAAAACTTTATTGAGATAATATAAGTTATTGTTAAAGTTTCATTGGTGCTTGAGCAAAGCATAGGTTTGCATTAAGCATAACCAAACAAACGTCAATGCTTAGCTGAAATTATTATTTTCAAATGCACGGTACAAAACTCATCAATTTCAATATATTTCATACACAAAAAGTCGAATTTTTTCAAGATTGTATTGCAATGCAAGAGATCAAGCAATTAACAATATAAAGCAGAAATGAAATATCTGTATAGTAACTGTGTGCTTTTCATAGAAACATGTAAAAAGGAAACATAAAATCTTAAAAACATGGAATGCTTAAATTTACAAATATCGCTTGTTTTACACTTACTGATTGAAATTTTGGCTAAAACGTTTTCATTTAGATAAATTTATTTTCTATTTTCACGGTATAAAAAGTTCAAATTTTAAAAGATTTCTTTAACTCGATTTTAGTTAATGAAATCTTGGAATATGCACACACAGATTGTTTTCATAAATTCTTGTGACACTTTGATTTGTTTTATTTATTTATGGTTGTTTAATAAACCAAAGGTGGATCTTAATGTGAAAAAGGTTTTACATGTATTTTTAAAAAAATAAGAATTTTTCCTATCAATTTCAACATATTTCATATAATGTTGAAAAATTTTAAGACTTTTGGTGTATTACAGAGCAAGAGTTCAAAACATTAAGAATATAAAGCAAAAATAAAATATTTTTATAAAAACTGTCTGCTTTTTCATAGAAACATGTAAAAAGGAAATACAAATTCTTAAAAATATGGAACGCTTAAATTTCCAAATATTACTTATTTTACAGTTGATAATTGAAATGTTGGCTAAAACAGTTTCAGTTAGATAAATTATTTCTATTTGTATCATATTTATGAGTAATCTATAGTGTTAAAAAGTTCAAATTTTTAAAAGATTTCTTTAACTCGATTTTAGTTAATGAAATCTTGGAATAATGCACACATTGTTTTCATAAATTCTTGGACACTTTGATTCGTTTTATTTATTTATAGCTGTATAATAAAGCTAAGGTGGATCATAATGTGAAAAAGTTTTATTTTAAATGTATTTATATATAAAATTATATATGTGTCGTCAATTTTAGCATATTTCATACCATGTTGAAAAATGATAACACTTCTGGTGTATTACAGTGCAAGAGTTCAAAACATTAAAAATATAAAGTAAAAATGAAATTCTTTTATAATAACTGTCTGCATTTTCATAGAAACATGTGAAAAGGAAACGTAAAATCTTAACAACATGGAATGCTTAAATTTCCAAATATCACTTATTTTACACTTGATAATTGAAATGTTGGCTAAAACAGTTTCAGTTAGATAAATTATTTCTATTTATATCATATTTATGAGTAATCTGTAGTGTTAAAAAGTTCAAATTTTAAAAGATTTATTTCTCCATTTTAGTTAATGAAATCTTGGAATATGCACACACAAATTGTTTTCATAAATTCTTGTGACACTTTGATTCGTTTTAGATGGAGGATTGTAAAGGTCAATGGAAATCACGACTATGAATTTATTGCATTCGTCTTTAATTTTTTTTGTGGTTTTATCTTTTTATCACTAACCTAAAAAAAAGTAATGATATCAATACAAAAACCCTTAACAGGTTAAAAGTTTGTGACGCAGCACTTTATCTTTAGCTCTAAGAATTTTAAATTTGGAACTTAAATATAATGATATCAAATTTTAAGTGACGCAATGCTATTAATTTACCTATACATATATATCAAAATTTATTCATTGATGCTTTATCATTTACATCTCATAAATTCGAATTATGAATTTTAAAAGATATGATATGAAAATTTAAGTGGCGCCTTGATGTTGCTTAAAATGATTAGTTTTAAAATTCAATTTAAATTTCCTTTTGGCTAAATACATTTACACATCTAAACAATACTTTTCATTTTCAAATGCACTGTTGAATATATTACTTTCACTGAATCTATATAATGCACTGAAATGTATTCATTTGAATAAATTGATTTATCTTTTGTGCCACGCTATACAAAAATCAAAAGTAAAATTTATGTCAATAGTTTTTTGCGTCATTGTATCCAAACTAAGTTAAATGTATGCAAATGGATAATATGACCAAAAAACTATTTACATAAATTTTACTTTTGATTTTTGTATAGTGTGGCACAAAAGATAAATCAATTTATTCAAATGAATACAATTCAGTGCATTATATAGATTCAGTGAAAGTAATATATTCAACAGTGCATTTGAAAATGAAAAGTATTGTTTAGATGTGTAAATGTATTTAGCCAAAAGAAAATTTAAATTGAATTTTAAAACTAATCATTTTAAGCAACATTAAGGCGTCGCTTAAATTTTCATATCATATCTTTTAAAATTCATAATTCGAATTTATGAGATGTAAACGATAAAGCATCAATGAATAAATTTTGATATATATATGTATAGGTAAATTAATAGCATTGCGTCACTCAAAATTTTATATCATTATTTTTAAGTTCCAAATTTAAAATTCTTAGAGTTAAAGATAAAGTGCTGCGTCACAAACTTTTAACCCGTTAAGGGTTTTTGTATTGATTTACCTTACTGCCATAGGTCATCAGTTTAAATTTATTTATCTTTTAAATTAAAAATTTACTTTTTTTTTTCCTTTCAAAAAGCATTTACTTATTATTCTTACTATTTTTGAAAATAGAATTCATTATCAAAAAATAAAATGCTTTCTGTGGAAGATTCTTTGATTTGAGTCTATATGTTTGAGTGTATAATAAAGTTTTAGACGAATCATGAATTCAATAAATTCAGAGGTCAAAATAGTATGTTATAAGTAATGGGAAACTATAGTAGGTCCTAGTTTTGTCATTGTTTGTTGTGTAATATGCTATTTTTTGGAACATATAATTTAGCGAGTAATGCAATTTTTTTTAACTAGTTTGTAGGGAGCATCTGATGGGTGGATGTGGGGGGAAAGGGGGAACCATGGTGGGTGGGGTTGATACCATGTACATCTGTCCCAGGTGTCGACCATCCTAGCTACGCCACTGCTGCTATGTCAAAAGAGGACATATTAAAGTAACATAAAAAATAATATTGGTGCTGCCTGTAAACGAGTTTTTTAAATTACATTACTCGCTAAATTATATTTCTCAAAAATAGCATGTTTCACTATAATATAAACTATAAGAACACAATATTATACAATAAGAAAAGTAAGTACATAAGTTATTTAGCTGGAAGTATTTTTAAATGCCCAGGTAATAATAAAGTAAAATTGTAAATATAACCAGGGGCGTAAACCACCCTGGTTGCGTAGGGGGGTGTAGACTCATAAATTTCCGACTCCAAGAAGAAAAATTTCCGAGTACTATTGCCAACAAAATGCCGACTAATATATATATATATATATATATACACACACACTCATGTCCAAAAGTTTAGCATATATGATAAAAACAAAGAAAGGATATTGTAAATATCTTACGAAATTATTAAACTTTACAGATGATAGATGCAAGTCTCAAGATAATTATGACTGAGCGTATCGAGATAGTCAAATAGGTTTTAAAGCGCTAATGTTGATTCCTTTTGAATTATTAATGTATGTCTCTAAAAATTAGTGGTGAAGTACTATATGATTAATATGTGTAGAAAATTGCGGTTTGGAACTCCAAACTGCTTTGTTTGATAGTGATATATCTTGTTTCTAAATGTACAAAATTTGATGAAACTGGATGATTGAAGACCTGGGGATTCGATGCCTGTTTTTTTTTTTTTTTTTAAACCAATAAAGGGCTGATTGCATTTTATTTTTTCTGCGTATAACATATTTATTCACATAGACTCCACTCCGGATAGAAATTCAAATTCTGAATTAAGCATAAGGAATCCTGTTACCAGTGTACGATGTACGTCTACAACATAAAAAATGTCAAAATTTAAAAGATTGAAAATTTTCGAATGAACAAAACTTATATCCATTTCTTAGTGCTTCAATAAAAGTTAATCAAATTTTGTACGTTTAGTAACAAGATGTACGTTTAGTAACGCTATGTAACAAAGCAGTTTTTGATTCCAATCCGCATTTTCCTATTCATATTATTCATAGACTTTCTCCCCTAATTTTTAGATAAATTTATTAATAATTCGAAAAGAATCGACATCAGCAATTTAAAATTATTTAACTAGTATCTCAATACGATACGCAAAGTCATAATTATCTTGTGAATTTGGGCTATAAACTTCAATAATTTCGTAAGATATTTAATACCCCCTTTCTACGTTTTAGTCATATACGCTAAAATTTTGGATATGAGTATATATGTCGTAGGCTAATTGAGAAATCCGGCTCTTTGCAAAGAGCCGGGCTAATTGGAGAATCCATCTCCCTTTTTCCAGTTAGCCTGATATTTTTCAGGCTTATTGCAAAGAGCCTAGAAAGCGTTAGGCTAATTGGAAAATGACCACTTATTATCCGATCAGGGTGATATTTTTAGCTCACAGGCTATCAAAGCCTGAGAGCTTATGTGCTGCCGATTCTGTGTGTACGTACGTATTTACGTAAAGCGATAACTCTTGATAGAAATATCCGATTTGCTTCAAATTTTTTTTTCTAGGTTCATTCTGATAAGGTGCTTCCCCGATTGGTTTTTGGAGTTCATTGGTTAAGGATAAAGGGGAAAAGGGAGGCTAGTCCCCCCCCTTAATTTATATAAATGGGTTTTTCATGCAGAAATATTCGATTTGCTCCAATTTTGGTATACCGGTTTATTGTGTTAAGGAGCTTCCCTCATTAGATTTGGAGGTTCATTAGTTAAGTATAAAGGGAGGAAAGGGGGCTAGACCCCCTTAATTTAGATAAATGGATTTTTCATGCAGAGTTATTCGATTTGCTTCAAATATCGTATACCGTTTTATTATGTTAAGGAGCTGCCTTGATTAGATTTGGAGATTTATTGGTTAAGTATAAAGGAGGGACAGGGGCTAGTGTCCCCTTAATTTAGATAAGTGGGTTTTTCATACAGAATTATTCGATTTGCTTCAAATTTGATATACCAGTTTATTACGATATGGCTTCCTTCATTTGATTTGGAGGTTCATTGGTTAAGTATGAAAGGGGGGCAATTGCCCCTTCCCTTAATTTAGATAAATGGGTTTTCATGCAGAATTATCTAATTTAGATTTTTTTTTTTTTTTTTTTTTAGGTTCATTCTAATAAGGAGCTTTTCTGATTAGATTTGAAAGTTCATTGGTTTAGCATAAAGGGAGAAATTGGAGAGCTAATACCTCCCTTAAATTAGTGAAATGGTTTTTTCATGCAGAATTATCTGATTTGCTTCAAATTTGGTATACCAGTTTATTATGTTAAGTAGCTTCCCTGATTAGATTTCGAGGTTCTTTGGTTAAGTAGAAAGGGGGGCAACGGCGACTAATCCCTTCATTTATTTTTCGAAGGGCATTATTCTTTGAAATAAGAGTATAATATACAATTAGTGTGAATAGCATGTGAGCTCAATGCCATCAGTTTAACTAGGCAATTTTCTTTTTATTAGGTTTATTAACGCATAACCCTACCCAAAGCCGAAAAATAAATTACAACAGACCGTACCCTGATCCAAACAAGACGAAATAATTTCAGTCTACATATAACCCGACCCGAACCTGAGAGTTGCATTTGAAAAAACCCGAAATCCCGAATCAAATCTGATAACCGATAAAAATATTCCAAAGATCCATAACCGGATCCGAACAAGACAAATTAGTTTCCGTGGACATGCAATGCTACCAGAACCTGAAAATTCCATTCGAAGTCAACCTGAAACCCATCCCAAACCAAATCTTAACCGACAAAAATATTCCAAAGAACTATAACCCGATGCAAGCCAGACAAAATAATCTCCGTCCACTGGCAACCCGATCCGAACCTGGAAGTTCTAATTGAACTCAATCCGAAACCTGGTTGTGGTCGGTTTTCGGGTTGACTTCAAATGGAACCTTCAAGTTCAGATCTGGTTGAAAAAAAATTAAACTAAATTAGATAATTCTGCATGAAAACCCATTTATCTAGATTAAGGGGAGGGGCGATTGCCCCCCTTTTATACTTAACCAATGAACCTCCAAACCAAATGAAGGAAGCCATATCGTAATAAACTGGTATATCAAATTTGAAGCAAATCGAATAATTCTGTATGAAAAACCCATTTATCTAAATTATGGGGACACTAGCCGCTGTCCCTCCTTTATACTTAACCAATAAATCTCCAAATCTAATCAAGGCAGCTCCTTAACATAATAAACCGGTATACGAAATTTGGAGCAAATCGAATAACTCTGCATGAAAAACCCTTTTATCTAAATTAAGGGGGGGGTCTAACCCCCCTTTCCTCCCTTTTATACTTAACTAATGAACTTCCAAATCTAATCAGGGAAGCTTCTTAACATAATAAACCAGTATACCAAATTTGGAGCAAATCGAATAATTTTGCATTAAACCCCCCCCCCCCCTTTTCTCCCTTTATACTTAACTAATGAACCTCCAAATCTAATCAAGCCATCTCCTTAACATACTAAAACAGTATGCCAAATTTGAGCTAATCGAATAATTCTACATGGAAAACACATTTATCTAATTTAAGGGGAGAGGCAATTGCCCCCCTTTCCACCCTTTATACATAATAATGATCTTCCAAATGTAATCAGGGAAGCTGCTTAACGTAATAAACCGGTATACCAAATTTGGAGCAAATCGAATAATTCATCATGAAAAACCGATTTATCTAAATTAAGGGGGGGGTAGCCCCCCCTTTATGTTGTATTTTTATTGTGAAATCACGGCAGTTAAATAACTGAGCTTCTCTTCATGAATTATATTTAGAAAATAATGTTTTCACTTTTAACATCTTCACAAAAAAGGAGAAAGATAAAATTGGCATGCTCCTACCTTTATTTTCAGCGTTGATCGAATCCGCGTAAGGTAATCCAACCTGCTATAAAAATCCAAAGTGAATCAGCACGAAAATATTCCACTCAGTAACAAAAGAGGGCACAGGATCACAGGACTACACTATTTAATTAAATGAACATAGATAAAGTTAAAATTAAATTTACATTCAAAGTTATATATTTAATTAACATATTATATTTTAAAGGTTTTTCAGAGCGCAGACACACTGCGTGTTTTGCTTAGGGCATATATTTAGAGACTGACTAAAAAAAGAAAGAAAAGTTTTCAGTTCATTACTCTTTCTTATTGCATCTCGTTGTGCAACACTTTTATGTATACCAGATGTTGGAAATTCCTTTTTTTTTTTCTCTCTGCTCGTGAAAAGAGGGAAAAATGGGTAGTTGCTTTCCACTCAGATAAAAAACGATTTCATCTATCAAATGCAATCTTGAAACACAGCTGTAATTATTTCACAATGTCTTGCAATTTCGGTAAATCATTATTCACTTTCTAACACCCCTGCTTGATTTCTGAAGTTGCAATAGTTCTTAAGTTCAAGTTGTCTCTGTGTTTGATAAAGTCAGGTTTGGGAAGGGGCTTCGTAAAGATGTCTGCAGTCATTTCCTTACTGGGACAATATTCTAATTCTATGATTCCCTTCTCTCGTAAATCTTTAATTGAATTAAATTTGATATCTACGTGCTTTGTTTTTGAATGATGTTTATAATTTTGAGTCATCTTGATGCATGACACATTATCCTCAAAGAGAATAATTGGTAGGTTTTGGTTTAAATCTAGATCCTTTAATAGCTTTATCAACCATATGGTTTCTTGTGCTGATGTGGCTGCGGAAATATACTCAGCCTCAGCAGATGATAATGCAACTGAGTTTTGCTTTTTTGTTGACCAGGAAATCGCTGTATTTCCTAATTTACTTAAATTTCCTGTGGTTGATTTTCGATCACTTTTATCTCCTGCCCAATCTGAATCTGCAAATGTCGTCAGAATCGATCATATTCGTTGCTTATAACTAATTTTAATTCTTGTGTTGTTTTTAAATATCTTATAAACCCTCTTGACTGCCCTCCAGTCCTTTTCTCTTGGTTTCTCATTTCTGCGACTAAGGATGTTAATAGCCGCTGAAATATCTGGACGAGTTATCGTAGCTATGTATAGCAATGCCCCTATGGCTTGTCTATACTTATGATTATTAGGTAGTAAATTTTCATCGTCATCTAAGTTTAAGTAACCTGCCTCCATCGGAGTATCACAAGGTTTAGAGTCCTTTAAATTAAATTTTTCAATCAGTTCTTTTATTTTATTTTCCTGATCGAGTGCATAAGTTCCTTCTTTAATTCTTTTTATGTTTATGCCTAAGTAGTAATTTACCATACCTAAATTTTTCACTTCGTATTCTTTACTAAGTTGTTTCATTATTTCATTTATTTCCTTAGTATCTCCTGAAATTAACAGATCATCGACATAAATGATGATATAAATTTTATTTCCGTTAGTTTCTCGTGTGAAGAGACATGGATCAGCAGTGCTTTGCACAAAACCTAGTTTGTTTAAACTTTCAGCTATTTTAATATTCCATGCTCTTGCTGCTTGTTTTAGGCCATATATAGCCTTTCTTAGCTTACATACTTTATTTTCTTCACCCGGTTTAATATGTCCTTCTGGTTGCGACATATAAACAACTTCTTCTAAATTTCCATGGAGAAACGCGGTTTTAATATCTAAATGGTTTACATTTAAGTTTTTGTGAGCTGCACACGCTAGAAATGCTCTTAGCGTTGTATAGGCTACTACTGGTGCAAAGGTTTCATAATAGTCACTACCAAATTTTTGAGAATAGCCTTTCGCTACCAAACGCGCTTTGTATTTATTAATTTCTCCATTTGAATTATATTTAACCGTAAAAACCCACTTATTTCTAATTACTTTTACGCCTGGTGGAGGATCAACTAGATCCCAGGTGTTATTTTTTATTAATGAAGCAATTTCTTCACTAGTTGCTTCGTACCATTGGTTTTTCTCATGTGGATTGTTTAGATTTTTAATATCTTCGAAATTTTTCGGCTCTATAATTTTATTTTCTTTAGTAATGTATGCGAGTCTGTCTGGTGGAACACCTCTATTCGATCTTTGTGATCTTCTAGGTTCATTTGTTGTATTTTCCTCACTGTCTGTTTGTTTTTCTTCCTGCATACTTATTATAATTTCTGAGGAATTTTCCCCTGCTTTTTCGGGTTGTTTCTGAACTTCGCTATCATTTTTCAGATTTAAATTTGGTGTTGTGTTTGAATTAAAGTTTTCTAGAAATCTGACGGTTCTTGCTCGTATAATTTTATTATTACCAGTATAGATCCTATAACTTTTAGATCTATTGTCGTAACCGACAAAAATTCCTTCAATCGCTTTATCATCAAGTTTTCCTCTTTGGGATTTGTCGAGATAAGCGTAAGCTTTCCAGCCAAACATTCTAATGTTGCTTAACACTAGAACGGCGGGAAAATCTTACCTACTGGAACGGCGGGAAGGGGTCATTTTGACCCCTCGATGAAACTATTGAAATAACAACGCTAAAATAATTTTATAAGCCATACATTGGCAAAAATATGTAATTTACGTGTATTTCATAATTTATATTTAATATTATTCGATAATTTATTGAATTTTTAAAGAACTGTATATGTAACGCCTGCAGGGCGATTAATTGGGTCATACTACGACTACTCAAGAAACTCATTAATTTGATATAAAAATCGATTTAAAATTAATGTTTTCACAAATTAAAACTAATGTTAACTAAAATAAAACACAATTTATAAAATAATATATATTTATATTTTTATCTACTTACTCGCCGAATGATTCACTCTCTAAATCCATAAATGAGAAATATGTTCTGTTGTTTCCGTTATTTCATTATAAGTGTAGCTGAATGGTTAATATGTTAAGCATTCTGTTTCAATTTTATTTAATGCTTATAATACTCCAAATTGTACGCACGTATTAGGAATTAATTCAGTTGTATCAAAAAAAAAAAAAAAAAAAAAAAAAAAAAATAGCAATTTTTCCAGTACATTTTCCGCACACAACTTTGAAACATGGTGCGCAAAATTCTTGAGATTTGTTTCTATTGCATGTTTGTACTTGACATTTTTTCTCTTGATATCTATTTTATTTTCATGTTTTTTTTTTTTTTTTTTTTTTTTTTTTTTCTGAAGACTCAGAAAAGATCTTTGGGAGATTTGAAACCATAAGATCCATTCTGAACACATCTCCTAAATTTAATAGAAAATCTCTTCTACTGATAGGCTTGCCTGTTACACTTTTATAAATTATCCAGGTGTCTAAAGCTGCATGACCCAAAATATTGAAAAAGATATGTACAGGCCATCGTCTAGAAGCCGATTTCACGGAGTATTTTCGGCATATCTGATCATGGATATCCACACCATACTTCGTTGCGTTGTAATATTCTATTGAATCGGGAAACTTCTTGAGACCGTCTTCAGTTTTTACAGTAGAATGTAATGAGCTGAGTAGAAAAACACTTTTTTTTCTTTTGGCTTGATAGATGGTAAGTGTCATATTATCACATTCCCCTATCTTCGATGAATAAAGAGTACTGCGCATATTTTTCAATGATATAGGAATTTCTCTCCTGTTCTTTTTCATTGTGCAACCAAAGTTGTATTTTTAGCTTTTAACATTTCTGCTAATTTGATATTAGTAAAATAGCTATCTGTCGTAATATTCCTCCCTTCGTTTAGATGGGGATCTGTTAATTTCATGACAACATTTTTCGATAAACGTAATTAAGGATTGGCTGCTTCATCCTTTTCTAGATAAATAAATTCATTCAACAGGTATTTAGTATCAACGTCAACAGATCACCAAAATTTTATTCCAAATTTATCCGATTTATTTGGCATATATTGCGTAAATTTATATCTATCCTGAGATGGGAACAATTGTTCATCAACTGTAATATTTTGTCCTGGTCGGTAGCATGTTTTGCAATTTTCAATAAATTTATTCCACATTTCAGATGCAAGAGCAAATTTATCAGTCTGTAGTTTGCTAGATCTCGTTGTCTTTTCATCAAACTTAAAAAATCTTTTTCTTTCTTTCAATCTATCTCTTGAGATAGTTTCTTTGCAAAATAGTATTCCTCATGCCTTGAACGACAATGAATAAAAGTCTAAACCCTTTTTTTTATTGCTCCTCGAACATATGGTATAGCAACAAAAGCAGCTTTGAGTACAAAATGTATTTTACTAAAAGGGTCTAAATGACCCCCGTCCGCCGTTCTAGGAATACAAGTCAATATTTCAAAAACTAACAAATCTAGAAAGCTGAATTTTTTTTCAGAAATATATGTTATCTATTTAGGAAAAGTCAAAAAATTTCAAATGATTTCGACCAAGCAAACAAAAGTAATCAACGGGCGAAAGTACGCAGGTGTCAAAATGACCCCTCCCGCCGTTCTAGTGTTAAATCCGGTATTTTATTTGTCCATAATTGGTATGGAGTAGAATTGTGAGCTTTCGTGGGGAGTCGATTAGTTAAGTATACCGCTGTATTTAGAGCTTTACCCCAAAACTTCTGAGGTAGTTTCGCTTCCGATAACAGGCATCGCGTCATTTCAACTAGTGTACGATTCTTCCTCTCCGAAACACCGTTTTGAGCTGGAGAATTTGGCAGGGTTAGCTGATGGTGTATACCTGCTTCTTTTAAGTAATTTTCTATCTCATCACTGGTATATTCCCCGCCGTTGTCAGTTCTTAATTCCTTTATATTGCGACCGAATTTATTTTTCGTTATGGCTACGTACTCTTTTAGTTTAGTGATGACTTCACTTTTCTTTGATAAAAGAAATACCATTGTAAATCTACTGAAATCATCAGTAAATGTGAGAAAGAATTTCTTTCCTCCCATACTTTCTGTTGGCATCGGGCCACATACATCAGAATGAACCAAATCGAGAATTTTACTAGCTTGTTTAGGATACGGAGCATTTGTTAATTTACATTTTATGCAACTTTCGCATATTACTTCATGTTTACAATTTTCCATATTAAAACCTGTTGCTAAACTTTTAGTTTGCAGTTGCTTTAAAGCACTTATATCTCTGTGTCCGAATCTCCTATGCATGAGTTCAATACAGTTTTTATTCTTGCATTGATGAGCTAAATTCGCATAGTTTACTTGTTTATGTTTGTAAAGGTCTACTTCATATAAATTACCTTTAATTTTCCCTTCTATAAAGGTTATGCCGTTTTGAATTAATTTACAGGTTTCGTTTTCAAAAATGAGTTTACACCCATGCTTCACTGCTTTATTAACAGACATTAAATTTGACTGTATTTCTGGCACGTACAAAACTTCATTTAAAGTAATGTCGTTTGATTGTGTTTGTAATTTTATTGTGCCTGTCCCGTGTGAAGCAAGAATTTTTCCGTTTGCAATCGTGACTGTGTTCTTATTATTTGTATCAATGTCACTGAATAGGTTTATGTCGTTACAAAGGTGTGAAGAGCTCCCTGAATCAATTATCCAGGTAGATTTATTTTCAATGTTCGCGTAAAAGGAACAATTGTTTTGAGACACCTTTGTATCTAAAGTGGTTTTGTTTTCTTTGCTACAATTCCCCAGAGTCTGTGTGTTTGTTTGTACTTCTACTTCCGGAGTGATTTTGTTCGTTTCAGAACATAATGCAGCATTCTGTCTCCCTTTATTCATTGTTTGGTTTTTAGAATTTGAATTTTTATTCTTAAGGAACCAACAATTTAATTTTATGTGATTTCGTCTTTTACAATATGTACAAAACATATTTTGTTCTTGTTTGCGATATTGTGGTTTAGTATTATTTTTTTCTGCTTTGTACGCATTTTCGCGCGACGTATTATTCGAGCTATCTTGTCTCCTTTGATACTCATCGGTCAATTTTCCTTTTATAAATTCAGAGTTTAACTCCTCTTCATTTCTCGCTTCAAGTGCGATAATCAAAGTATCATAACTCGGTGGGAGAGAGCATAAAAGTAACGCGGATAAATGCGTGTCCTTAATTTCTTCCCCTATCGCCTTTAATCTGTCGGCTGTTTCTAGTATTTTTACGATATGACTTATCATATCTCCGTTTTCCCCGAGTTTTATACTGTATAACTTTCTGAGTAAATATAATTTGCTCGAAAGGTTTGTGCGCTCGTGTATAGTTTTTAAAACATTCCAAGTTGTCTTGGCTGTCGTTTCATTTTTCACATAAATAAGTTGTGAGTCTTCTAAAGTTAATATAATTGTAGCCCTAGCACGATTATCTCGCTTAGTCCACTCAGTAGTTAGTGGTGTTGGGGGGTCATCCTGTGTATAATTAAATAAATCTTCCCTCATTAGGAGCATCTGGGTTTTAAAACTCCATTGGGCATAGTTATGCGGATTTAATTTTTCGATATTAAAGGTTTCTTTTAGGGAGGAGGCCATTGTTTTATCTTTAAAAGGTTTCTTTTATTTTAGTTTCTTAACTTTCAAGAGTTTTCGTTTATTTTCATTTATTGTCACAATAGTTTAAATAGAAGAGAGCGGTAACTTGCCGTGTTCACAGCCTTCAGTCTGTTCTCATAATCTGTTGTATTTTTATTGTGAAATCATGGCAGTTAAATAACTGAGCTTCTCTTCATGAATTATATTTAGAAAATAATGTTTTCCCTTTTAACATCTTCACAAAAAAGGAGAAAGATAAAATTGGCATGCTCCTACCTTTATTTTCAGCGTTGATCGAATCCGCGTAAGGTTCTCCAACCTGCTATAAAAATCCAAAGTGAATCAGCACGAAAATATTCCACTCAGTAACAAAAGAGGGCACAGGATCACAGGACTACACTATTTAATTAAATGAACATAGATAAAGTTAAAATTAAATTTACATTCAAAGTTATATATTTAATTAACATATTATATTTTTAAGGTTTTTCAGAGCGCAGACACACTGCGTGTTTTGCTTAGGGCATATATTTAGAGACTGACTAAAAAAAGAAAGAAAAGTTTTCAGTTCATTACTCTTTCTTATTGCATCTCGTTGTGCAACACTTTTATGTATACCATATGTTGGAAATTCCTTTTTTTTTTCTCTCTGCACGTAAAAAGAGGGAAAAATGGGTAGTTGCTTTCCACTCAGATAAAAAACGATTTCATCTATCAAATGCAATCTTGAAACACAGCTGTAATTATTTCACAATGTCTTGCAATTTCGGTAAATCATTATTCACTTTCTAACACTTTATACTTAAATAATGAGCTTCCAAATCTAATCAGGGAAGCTCCTTAACACAGTAAACCGGTATACCAAATTTGGTGCAAATTGAATATTTCTGCATGAAAAACCCATTTACATAAATTAAGGGGGGGGGACTAGCCCCCCTTTTCCCCCCCTTTATCCTTAACCAATGAACCCCAAAAACTAATCAGGGAAGCACCTCACCAGACTGAACCTAGAAAAAAAATTTGAAGCAAATCGGATATTTCTATGAAGAGTTATCGTGTTACGTACGTACGTACACACGTACATACAGAATCGGCGGGAAAATAAGCTCTCAGGCTTTGATAGCCTGTGAGCTAAAAATATCACCCTGATTGGATAATAAGTGGTCATTTTTCAATTAGCCTAACGCTTCCTAGGTTCTTTGCAATAAGCCTGAAAAATATCAGGCTAATTGGAAAAAGGGAGATGGATTCTCCAATTTTCATGGCTCTTTGCAAAGAGTCTAGGCTGTTTGCAAAGAGCCGGATTTCTCAATTAGCCTACGACATATATACTAAATATTTGCAATTCAGTTTTGAATTTTCATCGGATATCACCTAAATTCCGTGATACACGTTTCTAACTAAATTTAAAGTTAGATAAAAAAAAAAAAAAAAAAAAAAAATATATAGAAGTTTCTTCACTTCAATCAGTATGTCTTAAAATTTCCAGACTAAACTAAAAACTTTCTGACTATAAATAAGTACAGCTGGATCTCGATATCTCGAAGTCAAAGGGAACAGAAAAAAGTTCGGAATATCAAAGTTTTTGATCAAAATATCAAGGTTACAAATAATATTAACATTGCTGGAATATGTATATAAATATTTTGTTTCTTCATATCGAGGTTTTCCAGTTCACAATATTTGACAAGTTTTTCTGAATAATTTTAATCACAAAAATAAAATCCTTAATATTTCCGACTAAGTATAAATTTATATAGGTTTTCTTCGTTCTAAATTGTTTTTTCTAATTTTCTAATTAAAAATTACAAGGGGGAAAAAAATCCGACTAAGAATAAAATTTTATAGGTTTTCTTCGCTCTAATTTGTTTTTCTTATTTACTAATTAAAAACAACAAAAATATTTCTCCAATTCATAAGTTTTTATCCGTTAATGCCATTTTTTTTCGACTAAATTTACTTTTTTCCGATCAAACGGAAATTTTTCCGACTGGTTTTTTCATTTTTCCAATTTATAAGTTTTTATAGTTTAATACCATTTTTTCCGACTAAACGTACTTTTCCCAATCGAATGTGTGGTCGTACGTTTTGCCTAAATTGCTAAAAGTCTGATTGGTCGGACAAATAGCCACTTCCGAGATTTATCTCTCTATGTTGACCCCACCTCTGTAAGTTGTATGTTGACCACTTTTTAGTAGGTTTTACTCTCTGTAACTTGACCACTGATGTTTTCTTGAATTTGCTTTTTCCTCTGCTTGTTCTCCACCTGGTTTCCAGGAATTTCTTTATCAGTCATTCAGCTTATTTGAGCAACACTTGCCCCCCTTGTCATGTTCCTTTCATTGTTCACTTCCAGTATGATACAATGGCAGAGAAATGCCAGAATTCCTGGAATCTGTCGAAAAATGTCAGGGGAGCAGGGCATGGGTGTAGCGATGTAGCTATACGGAATTGGAAAACAACGTGCGTCGTTCACATGTAAAACACATTCCGTTCTTTTTTTCTGGATATCGCGTTGTAAAGGGACCAGTCGTTTATTTGCAAATTTTCATTAAAAATGGCGCAAAGAAAAGCTCTAAAAGAACTTAAATTAAAGGAGAAAGTGGATCTTCTTAATTTTCTGGAAAGCAGCAGCCAAAGACAGCGGAAAAATTTGGTGTGAGCAAGACAACTGTGAGCAACATTTTAAAACACAAGGAAGAATATCTGGAAAGATATTCTTCCAAAATCGGGGGACTACAAAGAAAATGCAGAAAAACGTGTCTCGACGATGTGAACGAAACCACGCTTCGTTGGTTTGGAGAGATGAGATCAATCAATGCAAGAATATCAGGACCTATGCTTCTGGAAGTGCGCAAAAAAATTTGCAAAAGAATTCAAAATAGAGGACTGCCAAGCATCAGCAGGTTGGCTTGAAAAATTCAAACTACAATGCGAGATTTCTCAAAAAGTTTTGTGTGGGGGAAATGAATGAAGTTTCAGCTGAAGTGGTGGAGAAGTTTATTGAAAAATTCCCGGAGTTTGTTAAAGGTTTTAAAGATGAGGACATCTTTAATGCTGATGAGTGCGGTCTCTTTTTTAAAGCAATACCTGATAGAAGTCTAGTAATGAAAG